>CM057820.1:4999251-6459251 GCA_030067965.1 Latrodectus elegans
CGTCTTTCTAAAAATAAATTTCGTAAAATTTCTAGTGATTTTTTCTTTATTCGGAATTAAATATTTTAAAATAGTATCGAATATTTGCTTTACTACACTCTGTATTAATAATTACTTTTACTTGGAACTAATAAATTTTTTTAGAAATTATGTCATACCTTCCATTGTATATGATTGTTAAAAATTTTGATAGATTTAAAAATATTTGTAGTAAAATGATATACTAATTAATTTAATTAATCCACAGGAAAACTACAAAAAAATTATGATTACTGGGACATGATTATAATTATTATGTGTACTCTCTTTTACTTGTATATAAATAATATATATATATATATATATATATATATATATATATATATATATATATATAATACATAACTTCATATTAATTTGATTTTTATGTCATGTTTGAAATGTAAATTACATTACATACTTAAAATGAGTGTGATTTTTGTTTTACTAATTTTCGTAGAAATAGAGTATATTATCATATATTGAATCAAAAGTAAAACAAAGATATGTCAATGAAATATTTTTAAATATTTATATTATTTGTTTGTATATTAACCTTTAAAATATTTATTAAATAAATATATATTTGGCAATTTTTTTAAAATAATAAATTCATTTATAGTCAGGATTTATTTGGATGTGTAAAAATAATATTATTTATTAGGGAATTTTAGAGTACTGAATAACATTTTTATTTACGCTTTTAAAATTTCTTAGTTATAGTAGAAAAACAGAAGTTTTTAATCTTTAAGAAATCAAATAATGAATTATATTTTTATTTTTTCCTTTAAAAATTTCTGTAATTACAGGAAAATTTAAAACTTCTTTATTTCCAGATTATTTTCAAAAATAACAAAGTTATTCTGATGACTGATTTCATGTGAAGGTGTATACATTTATAAGTATGAATAATTTAAATTTCTAATTTATATAATACACTGAAATGAGTTAATAAAGAGAAATTATATGATTAGTTTATTATTTGCGTATGCAAAACAAATTTTAAATAATTAAATTTTTAAACATTCTGGAATGCATTGCAATTTTCAGTTATTCCAAGAAATAAATTATACATCTATTTGTAGGAATTATGCTGAAGTATTATTTCGAATACATTACATTCAAACTAATTGTATAATTCAATGAGCGGAATGGAATTATTCAATTATTTGTGCAAATGTCAAGAAATAAGGCTTCTGCAAAGGAGCTCTCATAATGGTCAGAAGAAGTAAGGATCCTGTATCAAGAAAATAATGTCACATAGTCACATAGAAATGACGTCATTACTTCCTTTCCTTTGAGTTCACGAGAGGAATTCCTCCGAGCATCGAAATGGGCTCGAATTTCAGCCGAGACCCTGCTGTAGTTTGCACCGGGATGTATAAAAACAACCAGAACAGCTTTCAAAGTTCCGGAAGATACAAAATAAGGTTGCGTAGAAACGTTCCATAATAACAACACAACAACGTCTGGAGAAGTAAAACTTATACCGAAACGATTTCAGCAAGTTACGGAAAAAATGTTACATCTTAATAACATTATTTTTGAAGGAACCCGTTATTTATTAAACGGTTATTATTTGATAAACGGTTTTTAAATAACAGTTCCATTAAATAACGACCCCTCTAATCGTACCCGCGCGGGTTTTAAAATTTAGAAAAACATTGTATGTAAACGTGGTTGTACGTTTTATTCGAGAAAGTAATGTGAGCTGTCATAGTATATTTCCATTCTTAAATCTAATTCAAGTCATTTTGAATAGTAATAGAGTTTTTAATAGAAATATCATAGATACAAATATGCGTCCTCCAAGTTTAGCTGCTTATCCATCTGTTTTCAATCAGTCTCAGCCGACTGTTCGATCTGTTCCCTTTTCTAATCCACGTGATTCTAATCTCACGTACGAACATGTATGAAACAATTTGGCAAAATTTTCACCAACCTTCACTCTTGAGAGGGTTTTTCACATGTACCAAATTTTTAAACTTTGTTATTATTTTAAAATCTAACTGAATAACTAAAATTTTTTTTTTACAGTCGTGGATGACAGACAGCATTAGAAATGCGCTTCAGGAGAGGAATAAATTGTTTTGTCAGAAAAATGATCCTGCTGTTTGGAAGCAGTATAATATCTTAAAAGTAAAAATCAATCAAGATATATGTGAAGTAAACTCCAGGCCAATTATAATGCTCAGAAATTTAGATCCAATACTATAAGTAATGGTTTTATATTTATATACCTTGTTAGATATGCATAGATAAAATTTATTAATATTATAAATACGACTCTAATTCTGTTTGTTTAGTAAATTTTTGTCTGGAATTGAATTGAGAATTATTACAAGAAATGGGGAGTAAAATTTAAACTAGTAATATAATATGCAAAATAGCATATTATAATTAAGTTTTTTTAGTCCTAATAGTTATGCTTAAATTTATTTAGTCAAGAAATTATCCATGTAGTTTACAAATTTAATATTTTAAACAATGATAAAACTCGTTTTGTAAAATTTTATGGTGAATTTTATAATTAGAAGTAAAATTGAAATCAAAATATTTCTAGCTATTCCTTTATATTGTAACTTTCCATTATTATATTTCATCAATTTGCTGTATTTAAGATCATGTTAATAATTTTGTCTTATGTATTTTAATAAATCTCAAAATTTCAAATGATAAAACAAATTTAAAATAATTTCTTATTTTCAAAACATTAAAGACAGTGAAATCAACAGTATACCTAAATACAACATTAACTAGAAACCATATTGTTATAATTGTTGAATTTTGGTGATGTATAGTTAAGACTTGCATATGAATAGTGCCTTTGGTTATAAGCACTGATATGATAATATCCCCCATAATTCACCTTTGTTTATATTGTAATGTTCACTGCTTTAGAATTCTGTGCATTTTATGCATGAAAAGTTGTGTATTTTTCCATTTTGTAAATGCCATTCCTTGTTTGCTTCAGTGTAGGGAATGGAGAAAAATATATACAACAATTGTTCATGCGTGAAAAGTCCAGGAAACAGTGATGATTTGATGCAATTTCAATTTTGTGCCCTGTACAATATCTGCTAATCAATATCAAATCAAAATTTTGAATATTTTATTATAATTATTTTTTACAGAAGTATTAAAATGCTAATAATTAGAAGTTAATTTCTCAAATATTATGTAATAAAATTATATAAATAAACTAAGTATCAAGCAATCTGCAACAAGTTACGCACGGGTAATAAAACTACACCTTTACATAAACTAAGTTTTTTTCTCTCCTACATTAGGAATTAGCTGCATCAGCCATTTTCCTTCTAGCAGTCCAATACAAAGTAGCCTTCATATAATAGTTGTCAGGCATAAGAGAATTAACATTGTTTAGAGATGGGGAAATGGTCAAATTCATTGCCTCTTCTGTGAAACACAGGGGGCAGTCAGGGAGTTAAAAATTTATTGTTTATAGCAATAGAAAATCAAATAATTAAGTTACAACATAAACTTTGTTCAATAAAATCTGAAAATTATAAATTAGGTATAAAAGATAATTTAATAAAGATCTCCATCAAAATATAATAATTAGTTAAAAAAGTATCTGATTTGAATGAAATAATTTTCTTATATACATATTTTTTAATTTAAGATAAATTTTACTTTTATAGTAGCATTAATTCTTTAAAGTCAAAAAATTATTACTTGAAATTTAAATATCAATATTTTAAATCTTGATTTTTTAGAATTAATTAATTTAGTAGGAAATTTGATCACTCACAATAGATTTAGTCAATAAATCAATTATTTGTATCAAATTAAAGTTAAATAGAACTGTTAAGTATCATTGCTGGATATCACAATTTTAAAGCCTTAAAAATTTAACGCATATTTTAAAATAACTTATTTTCTTTTGCAGAATAATAGGTTCGATACAAAAGAAAAACTTCTATTTTCTTGTGATACTTGTGACAGAGATTTTGCTACTGAAACTGAGTTGAAAGCACACATTGATTTACATGTCAAAGTATTTAAACATTTTGATTTTAATTATTAATCTTGTAATTTAAATTGTTATTAATCATACAGTTTTTTAAAATGATTTGACAAGAGTAGTGTAATTAATAATATAAATGACTATATTTTTCTTAACTAGTAGTTCTTTACCAGTTTTATGATAGTCCAAATTTTTCTGGTCATATATTTTGTATTCTTAACACCTTAACAGAGAGAGAGGGCTATATTTGATTGGAATATTTATTGATTTAAGAGCAATAAATTAAATACCTGCTTGCTATAATTTCATCGTTTCATAGCTTGTTGCATATATTTTGTGCAGTAAAATATTTTGCTAGACATTTAATCTTATTTTCTGCAATAAAATTTTTACCTGTAAGTGCTATTTACAAGTACTTGGAATTATGATTTATATTTATGGAATTAAACTTTCTTGAATTCATATGGCATTTTTGTTATAATAACTACTTACTACTTTTTCCCATGTTAAGTAAAATATTTGTAGAATTTATTAAATTGAAACTAAATACCAACTTCATATGAATTAAGTGTCGCCCAACTTGTCTAGGAGTCAGCGTGCCTGACTGTGAAGTCCTGTGTTCGAATTCTGGTTTTGACATGGATGTTCTTTCTCTTACTACAGATCCTTTGTCCTTTCTTTGTATGAATGGTTGCTTATCATATAAACGGTTTCCTGTGTGTATTCAGGAAATTGGATTCCACACCAAAAATATGGTTCAGCTGGAAAATTGAAGCAGCGCAACCCAGAATGCTAGCCTAGCTGGCCCAAAACAACAACACATGAATTAAATATCACTGATCGATACTTGCGTATTATCACAACCATGCCAAGCTCTAGGATAACTTGTCAAATTGACAAGTTAAATGTCGCATGAAATTTAAGGTGCTGAATTGGCAACCATTTGCTTCTTTTTAAATTTCCCCGCTTGCCACCTTTCCCAGCCTAACCGTTCGTTGAAAATGGCAAGCTCGAATTCTAAAATGTGAATCTGAGATTTACCGAATTCTGAAAAAGATGCCATAACACTTTTACAGAAATATAACATTCTATCAGACGTTAGGAAATGTACCAACTCTCACCCGATAAAGTTTTATTTTGGAAAACAGATTTTTTGGAAGTGCAACCTTGCAACCTGTAATCAACATGCGGGAATAAGATGTGGTAATTGATTTGAGGGAAGCTGTATCCGGTTATTAACAGCATTAAGGTTCATGTATTACTGGTACAAAGAATTAACAGCATTCAAATTTTGTGATGAAGAACTTACTTTAGGTGGCAATAAAGTTATAGACTGGAATGATTATGATAAAGAAATTTGCGTTCTCCACATGGAAAGCAACGAAAGAACGAAAATATGTGGACATGGCCGCATTGTGGAAATTGATGAAAGCTTGTTCAGGAATAAAAAAAATAATCTGGTCAAATATTGCCAGAGCAATGGATTTTTGGTGGCGCCTGTCGAGAGACCAAACAAGCATTTTTAACAACTGTTTCTAGTAGAACTGCAGCCATGCTTTTCCAGAAAATTGTTGAAAACATGAGGAAAGGCATACTCTATTTTAACAGTTGGAGAGCATATTAGACTGATCAATTGGCAATTGCTAGATTTAATCATTTAGGACATAATCATAAATATAATTTTGTCGACCCCAAAACAGTTGTGCATACCCAAACAGTCGAAAGAATGTGGGGTTCTGTAAAATGGGGGAACAAGAGACAAATTGACACCATCTTGAGTCTTATCTGGCAGAATTCATATGGCAGCAAGACCAAGAAAAGGATAAAAAAATATTTTAATTGTATTCTAATAACGATTTTGCAATATTTTCCACCAAAACATAGTTGATATATGGTCAAATAAAGATAAGAATTATACAGATAAAAATTTCTTATTATTTTACTGCCTATATTTATTATTTTCTTCCATACTGTTTCTATTACATTGTACTTTCAACTACGACTCCATGTCTTGTCATCATATTCCATTTTTAGACTTGGCTGAGTCTTATATAATGTCACAATATAGTTGTGAGATAATATGCAAGTATCTACTGATCGTTCTCCTGTTAAAATCATGTCTATTAGCATAAATTTGTCATTTTCAGTTTTAATATTAGTGGCTGAAATTAATTTCAAATATCATTATTTAATAAGCATTTTCTTTATTTTTTAACATAGAAAAAAAGCTAATAAGAATATGGTGAATTTTACACATTTTATAAAAATATTAACTATTGTAAAAAATAGGAATACTTAATATTGGAAAACCGTATAAAAATGTAAATAAAATAAGTTTTAATAAAATAAAATTGATCATAAGTGCTAAATCATAAACCTAATTAATACATTTTTCCTAGTAATGATTCATTTTTAATTAAATAAACAATGGCACTTACTCTCATGGAAAATATCCTATATAATGATATTGAGAAGAGACAATTGCTGGGCAGTAGTTTAAGAGTGTAGGCATCTTTCTTTATAATAATTATCAAAAACATCACTGCCTCTAAAATACTATAATTTCAAATTTCACAAGGCCTAAATCATTAATGTAAATTTTTAAATAATTATATTTTACTATTTTTGAAAATTTAACAGTCTTGCCTTTCATGCTGGAATAGAAGTGAATTAAAATGTATTTTCATAATTTATTCTTGGGCAACAAAATTTGAAAACTTTTTGCTTCCATTCTGCTTCAGTGGTATGACAACCCTGGATTGGCCTTCACTTTCTCAAAAAATTGTCTTGAAAGCTTTTAACTATAAAAAGTTATTAATTCTTGCAGTAAGAACTATAAAAGTGTTAGCAATGATTTGTATAAAATATAAAAATTTGGCTTCTTATGTAATATCTGTATGAGAATAATTTTAAAATTATTTTTTCATTATTTGTCTTTAGAATGAAAATCTTAAATTTCTTATATGCAGTGCATCAACTGTTTTTTGAAAAGATGTTTCATGAGTGCCATTTGTAAAAATGTCAAACAGAAAACAGTGAGTATATTTGCTAATTTTCGTTAATTTGTCTAAATTTTATATTACAATGTGCAGTTTTCCTACTCCCATTTATTTTGATATTTGAGTTTAAAATGTTGCATTATTTTTTTTTTTCAAATAATAAATTTAGCATTTTTTTATTTATCTAAATATGTTTAAGCATAGGAAAAAATATTTATCTGCAAATTTGATGGAGATTGTGTAGATGTGTTACATTAATTTCATTCTCCCTCTTTCCCTACTTTTAAATAATCAAATTCCATATTTTAAAAAAATATCAAAATGTTGCAGTTATCAATGTAGTAACTAAATTTGTTCTGGAAGACTGTATCTAAGAAAATTAGTCATTGTGTAAGCTTTATAATTATTTGTAATTTATTGTTTGGTAAAGCAATCTGTTACAGTAGATTTTTTCACTAAGTTAAAGATAAATTAAAACTTGTTTTATTTTTTGCAACACATTTTTCAGTTGATTCTATTTAATGTTTGTTATCAAATTAATTTTTGAATGTGCTTCTTCATTTGTATCAATCTTGTAAAAAACCAAATATTTTCTTCTCTTAAAAGTATCATTATACTGGCTGCAATTTTGAAGCACATCCTAAAATCATTACTCTTCACAAAAGATGTTACTCCTTGCTAATATATATATATATATATATATATATATATATATATATATATATATATATATATATATATATATATATATATATATATATATATATGTACAGTATTTAAAGAATACTTAATTTAAAAATATTGTTTGTTACAGCAACATAATACAGGCTGTGCTGGCGTAATAAACAAATTGCAAAATGATGAAGATATTGAGAAATGGAGAGAAGAAAGGTGAAAGTAATTGTCTTGTATTTTTCATGGTAAAATCCATTAAATGACAAAAAATTACTTGCAACATAATAAATTTTAAAATAAATTAGTTTAATTTTTTTAATTAAACTAATAAATTTTATTTATTACTTAAGTTATTGAGAATAATTAAAAATAATTTTACATTTATTTTTAATGGCTAGAGTTGTATTTTCTGGAGTTGTTAAAAACTTAGTACAATGAATATAAATGTATCTAGATTTCAAAAGGGATAAAGTAAATGTTTATTATTAAATTTAGATGCTATTTAAGTTTTTATTGTAGTGTAAACTAGTACATGTTTCTGGTAGATTTAAATTCAAACAAAATCAGAAAAAAATGTTTGAATTTATGGATTTCTAATCCAAAGTCTGTTTTACTTAAAATTATTCTAATGATACAGTTTATATTGAAACATTAATATATATCACACATTATAAATCCATGAATGTATGTAAGTTTCAATCTCATATTGAAACTTAAATTTAAGGATTTACAATGAGTATTTCAAGAATTTGTTTCTGTTTGATGTCATTTGTTAAATTTTATAGAAATATATATTTTAATAACTAATGTAATTAAAATAAATGCTTTTTTGTCAAAAGAAAAAGTGAAAATTCTTTTTATACTTAAACATATTTTATCAATGATTTTAAATTTTTTCATTGATGAGAAGGCATGCTTTAACTAATTGACAAAGAATTTTTAAATGAAATGATTGATTTTCAGTTGAATAATTTTCAAAAATGTTTTTGTGCCTCTAAACGCTTAACTTTTTTTGAAAAATCATTAAAATATTTTTTTCATTAAGCTTTAATTTTTTTCTGGCTTTATCATAATAGTTTTTAATCTGTCATGCTTTAAAAAGTGACGGATAATCTTTTAACTTTTAAAAAGTTCCATATTGTGGCATTTTGCAAAATTTTCTTAATGAAATTTGATGAGTTAATATGCTTATTACACAGTGCATTATTCAGAAATATTCACCTATGAAAATAATGAAGGATGTAAACTGATTATAAATATGTGTTATACAGAAGTAGGGAAAATGCATTACTGAATTGTATATCATATTTAATCCAGGGGTCTATCTTCTGGCTTTAGGATCATGCTTAAATACTGAGATGCATTAATTACCAAAATAAAATGTGTTTGTATTTATAAATGTACAATATTTTTTATATACACTTTTTGAAAGAAATTTATTTAAGTTAAAATAATAAAAAATATTGAAATTAATTGAAAACTGCTGCCTAAGAGTACTTACTGTAACTTAATTTAATGCATAAAATTTTTTTTGAGTTTGAGATCTCCACATTTCCAGTTTAAAAAAATTTCTTGAAAAAAAAAATGAAAATTTTAGAATTTTCTCTAGGAATTTTAAAAATTAACATGGCCACTTTTAAAAAAATTACAAAACTTGCATTTCATTTTACAAAACTACAATTTTTATTGATTTTATATATAGTCTTTGTTTTTGTGGTTACCATAAAGAGGTGATTTGAATTCAGTTACATTGCTTGTTTGAAATAAAAATAAGATGGGGAAATATTAATTTTTATCAATTTATTTAACTAAATTAGTCATATGGTTGAGTTAAATTAAAAATACTAATAAAATGGTTGGAGTCATATTGCTTTCAAAATCTTATAAATGTTTCTATTTACATAACAAGCATCAAAAATTAATAAAACAGTAATAAAGACTTTGAGGATTTTCTTGAGGTTTCAAAATGTTGAAAACAAAAGTTAACATTTGTAAAATGTTGATTCAATCAATCTTGCTTTATGGGAATGAATGCTGGGCAATTATTAAATTATGTGAAAACAAACTATTAACCTTTGAATGTAAAATCTTTAAGAAAAAAATTTCTATACTTGAGAATAAAAACTAGAAATCATTATTCAATTTTGAAATTAATCAAAAGTACAAGCAACCTGATATTGTTAAAATTATAAAATGCAATAGACTATGATGGCACAGGTATTTTTCATCAATCTGATAATGCAAACCAATTTAAAAAAAAAAAAAAACCTCAATTTTACAAATCTCATGGGAAACAGAAGATAAAGAAGATCACCAGTTAGGTGGCTTGACTCAGTCAAAAAAGATTTTAATTTGGTAAATAAGGGAACTGGAAGAACCTGATATTGGATAGGACCAGGTGGCAACAACTATTAGGGATGGCCTAGCTCTGCATCAGGCTGTGCCTGGAAAAAGAAAAAATTTAGAATAAATTATCAATATCTGATACTGTTTTGGCTTGTAGAGAATAAAATATTCCAATTTTATGAAGAATATATATAATCATTGGAACAAAAGTTGGCTTTTGAAATTTTAAAATGTGAGTACTAATTGCAAACAAATTTTAGATTTAAATGCAGACATTATGATTTACTGAATCTTTGTATGATATCATTAAATTACATTAATCATATTCAAATAAAATTCATGGATTGAAATTAGAAGATGTACTTAATGAATGTTAATTAAAATAGCATTTAAATTTTAATTATAGATTTCACTAATTTTTATAAAATTATTGCGAAAGTATTTAAAACCTGAATTTATATTTATTCATGAGATGCTCAAGCTTTTTTAGTATTATATATAAATACGCATGACACTTTTTATAATTCAAAATTATTCTTAATATCATTTATCAAAAATTGTTTGTTTTAACTTGGCTTGTGTAATAATTTTAACTTTATGGATTTTGATAACAAAATTAATATCTTTTTTTAAATTTAATAAAAATGTTTATATATTAAAATTAGATAAATACAATTGTTCATATTCATTGAAGTACAATCTATTAAATTTATTTACAAAATTTCATTGAACAAAATTTGTGTGAACATTATTTACATGTGTGTAACTTTAATGTATTTATGAGAAGTTCAAAATGAAAATTTCCAAATAAAAGGAGGTTTCCAATTTTTTTAGTGATGATTTTATGTAAAAATACTCTTTTAATTTACTATATTTTAAAAAATATTTTGGAATAATATGCTATTGAGCAAGTAGAGTTATGTTCCCTCTGATGCAGATATTTACAATTTTTTACTGACTGGTATATACTGAACAAAATATCTTACATTATTAATGTTTTATCACACAGTTTTTAAACAAAACTGAATTTCATAGTGAAAATTTAAAAAAAAATTTAATTTCAATTTGTTTTTTTATATTCTTGAAAAAAATTGGCCTGTTATAGATTTATTAATGTCTTTCTTGTTCTGTGAATTCTATTTTTCTATATTAATTTAATTAAATTTGCATGCTGACTCTGTTTATAATATATTTATTCTTATATTTCTATAATCATGTTTTATTTTTATAGATGATTTCCAACAGCTGAAAATATTTTAAAGAGAAAAGCTAAGCAAGTTGAAAAAGAAGCTAGAGGAGAAATTGTGGAAGAAAAAAGATTTTGGGTGAGTAAACATACTATATATTACTGTTTTTTATTTTATGATATATTATTTAATACATTTACTAAATTTTATTTTTATGAAAAAGGTTTTTTTAAAACTACTTTTCTGGTTCATTGGAAAATAATATGCATTATTTGTTAATCTTTTTGTTGAATATATATTCTTGATGAGACTTTAAAATGTATTTAGAGCAATACATTTTTTATGTTATTCTTGCCCTTATGCACTTTTTACAAAGTAATTGAAACCATAAAAATAATGATTTTATTTTCTCTTTTCTTAATTTTGAAGATAGACTTCGAAATAGAAAAGATTATTTGCAATGGAAATTTTTTTTTCACAATTTATTTTTAACATATGATAGATATTTTAGTATTTGTCTACATTATATATATTCACACACACTTCTTCAAGTAATTAAAGCTTATTTTTAATAGCGTGAACTTAAAGAATGAAAGTAAAAATAAAATATCTGTTTAAAAATAAAATTACACATTAAATAATTTTGCTTTGTTTAAAAATGTTGATTCATATTACTAGGTGATGAAAAGAAATAATCTTATAGAATTGTATCACTTATTACTGACTTTTTTACTACTGATTTCTGTATTGATTGGCATCTACTTTGTCTTAATATTTGTTCTTTTGTATCATTTTATTCAGTTTTTTAAATATCTTTTGACATACCTTTATAAAAATTTGTCATATCTATATACACAATGTTCAACATTGTAGGATTAAAGTCATCACAAAAAGTGCACAATTAATGTATTGATTTTTATGTTAAATCATTAAATTTTAAATAAGAGGTTTTGTTAGTGTTAAACATTTTTTATTTAAATATTCATTAATTTACTATTTTAATTTATTTGATAAGCTATTTTCCATTCATTATATTTGTGTATTAGTTAGTTTTTGTATATGTTAGCTTTTTATTTATATTAGTCTTGCTATTTTTTTTCTATTTTCTACTAATACCATAGGAGGATTAACAAGTTGAAATTTCCAAGGAAAACTCGGAAAGAAAATCATTTCAATAGAAATAAACATAATCACCAGAAAAGTAGACTCCAGCGCAATGATTCTTGATTTAATGAGGGACAATCTGAATCGGAAGAAGAGTTTAATATTAAACGTCTAAGATTTTTAGGAATGAAGATAAAAGTTGACAAGTCTACTTATACAGAAGATGGTAATTTAATTTCTTAAATAACTCTAAATATTTGTAGAACTGTGTTGTTACCTTCCATCTTCATATTAAAAATTATTTTAATAATTCTGTGATTATTAAACTGCTTTTTGATATTTTGCATGTTTTAGTTCATACATTCTTTTAAATAAAAATTGTTTACTGAGGAAGCTCCCATTGAGAATCCAAATTCAGAAGCATCTGTTAAGGAAACCAGTGAGATTGACAGTGCTCCACAACCTGAAGTGCAAGTTCTTAATGGTTTGTTATTTTCATTTATCACACACAAAATGGCAATTATTTGAATAGCTTGAAATTTTTTTAGGTATGTGAGAAATTTGATTTTGAAATTGAATATTTAAATTGTGTAATATGACAAATTTCTAGCTAAATTGGTGGTACTGTGATAGTTTAGTTCAACAGTTATTGAATTCAATTCCAAACAACAGGAAGGTAGTTGTACAGGAGTTCGCATTAGACAATGAATTCTGGCCAAATCAGCCCTTGTTTGCAAAAATGCCTACTTGTTTATAGAGTGTCAAACAAACCAATCACTAACATGATTTTTTACTAGCATTTAAAACTAAAATGGTTAAAGAATAAATTTATAATTGTTAAGTCATGAGAGTATGATTCAAGATGAAAGCTTTTTTTTTTTTTTATCTTTTTGCGCATGCTTTCCTTTATAATTTGAATTTAACAAAGATACAAATGAACAACACTAATAAGAATGTATTAAAATTTGAATTATTGCTAATATGGTTTTATTATTAACAAAATTAAAACATTTTATTATGTGTTTGTGCATTCATTTTAAATAAAACTTGTCAGTACTTTGATGAGAAAGGGTTAATGTACTAGTGCCAAAGTATAATAAAAAATAAGTAAATTGGAAAGGGTTAATATTAAAAAAGAGTTAAATTCTAAGCACTGGCTATAAATTTTCAATTAAAATTTCATAATTTTTAGAATATTAAATTTCATTTCTTAATAATGAAGACATGAATGTCATTATGTTTTATTGATTTCAATCGTTAGTTTCTTTTTTGCTTTGCTTGTATTCTTGAAACAAGTCTCTGTTAACAATTAAAGGAGAGTAATTTAATACTTTTATTTCTTGAATTTAAAAATATTTGTTTATTATTATTATTGTATTAAAGTTTTAAAATTTTTTCTTTTAAGCAGATAATCATCTATATTTTACTTAGTATATTTAGTTACACGAAGAAAAAAAAGCAAACTTTATGCTGTGTAATGCTACATTTTAGAAATTAGTCTTTTTTGTGTGTGTATTTGGGAAATTTAATTGTAATCCTCTTGCGTTATGTGCTTGATCAATAAACAAATGTTTCCAATTCAAAGAAGGTAAATTAAACATTTCATTGATTCTTTTTTATTCTTATTAATTATGGTTATTTTTATTATTAGACTGTGATGACGAAACTCTTATGGAAATTCCAATTACAAAAGATCCATCAGATGAATCCAGCAAAGAATCAGATGATCAATCCTATAGCGAGATTAAAACACCTGTAAAAGAATCTGATAGAATTGAAATCGATCATCCAATATACAGGCAATTGAAGGTTTGTAATTTTTTTGCTTTTAACAATTTTTATTGTAACAAAAGCCAGAATTATCAATCTGGTGATTTTATTACAGTTAAAGCATTTTGCAGTGAGGTGGATCTAAATAGAATCCAGTTAGATGTTTCCTGTAATGACTTCCTTCTGTAAAATTTTTGATATTTTTAATTATACATGTATTTTTTTATTTTATGTAGCACCGCATTAACAGCAGCATATATTTTTGACTATTAGATAAATTCCTATAGATTGTGGTGTGCTGGTCTATGGTTTTTTAATTATTTGCTTTGTCTTCATCAATATCAGATTCAGGCTTGAATTTTTTGAAAACATCCTTTCAAAATTTGAAAAATGTTACCCTTTTATACCTATTTCTTAATATGACTCCTGAATGATCTTCAATTTAAAATATTTTTAATGTTTTTCTACTTATAATGTAAATATTATTTTTTTTTAATTCAAAAATTCAAATTCTAATCAGATATTTTTGTCACAAAAATTTTTCATTTTCTCAGAAGGAAAAGTAAATTTAATTGAAAATCAGTCTTCAGAGATGTCTTTAGAAGGTATTTATAATGGTATAAAGGAAACTGAAGAAACTGTTTCAAATGAGCAAAATAACAAAGGTTAGTAAATTTTTAATGAAGGAAAACAAATGAATTCCATGTATTTATGTATTTTTAATATTTAATTACATCTGTTAGATTTAAATATTTTTTCCTCCCTGCATTTCTAAAAATTTGTTCCTATCAATGCAAAAGCTGCAGTAAATTCAGTTTGGGGGAAAAATAATTCCTGGTTGCTTATTGGCAATCATTCCAAAATATGCTTTTATCCCTTTATGTCAATCATCTTAAATTATTTTTCTATTGCATAAACTAAAACATTTGCTTTTGTGAAATAATTCTTTTTCAAAAGTTTAGTGAGTACATTTCAGAAAAACAAAGAATAGAATTTTACTTTTAAATATAATTAGATCTTCAAAAATGTTTTTCCTCATTCTATTTTAACTTGAAAACATTTTGTACTGAGGAAGTTGGGTATGTCTAAAAGCTTATGGAAGCTGTGTTGAGTTATGAATTCACTTCAGATATATTATTAAAATATAGCTTATAATTTTATAACTTAAGGTGTTTCAATAATGCTTCTTAAAATATGTTGCAAAATACTATTTTCATTTTAGAAGTGTTAATTCTGATTAATGTATTAAAACCATTAAAAATTAAACTAGTTTTTGAAATAGCTTTAACTAAACTTATTAACATATAAGTGATATCAAGTCAATAAGATGAGGTGTACCTAAAATTTGGATAACTGTTACATCAAACCATTATTTTGAAGAGCTCGATATTTGAGCTAGCACTTTTTTTTTATCCTAAAATACAAAACTTAAATTTATTTAATGTGCTCACATTCTTCTGGTGCAGTATTGTTTCATTCCCTTATCGATTATAAAACAATATTTCCTCTACCATTTTAATTTTTGCCAAAAAATGAGTTTGTTGCTGAATAGTAATTTATCTTTTACTTCACAGTAATTCTATTACTTGATTTTCTTTTCAATGTTGATACTTGTAGTGATTTGGAATTTACTTTAAATTATAGGTCTCAGTCTAGATAACCCTTTTGTCCCATGTAGAATGGCAAACCAAATAAATTCAAAGTTAGGTGGTGGTATAATAAGTGTGAGATAACTTTTCTAAATATTGTTACTAAACAGTTTAATTCTGGTGTTTCTACTTTTAGAAAAATACAGTATCCTTATCTTTAATACTAAACAGTGTTCAGCTTGTTTCAAGAATAAAGGGAAAAAAGAAGTTGATTTAACCACAATATTATAACATTTTTCTGAATAATCATTTAAAAATACCATTTGCTTATGGTTTGAGTTTCAATTAGTTATTGAATTTTCAAATGTGAAGTTTATGGTGTCTGATATAATGAAAATTGTATTGCTTTTTTATTTGAGTTCTTTGAAAAGAATATAAAATTATACAGAAAGATATTGTTTAGTATGTCGATTTTGATATGTTCTAAAAAATTTTATTCTATGTATTTTTCAAAGATTGAATCGCAATTTATTGCAGCTAAATAGTAAATTTCATATTATTTTAACACATGAAGTTAAGATGAATAGACAAAACTGCAGGAAATTGTTGACTTTAAATATGTTTGAACTTGAATGTGAATACATATTTTTTCTTTTAATTTCATAAAATAAAATGAATAGTTAAATCTGACTTAACTTCAATCCAAAAGATGAGTAATCTCAGTTATTCCATTTTATTTTAAAAGCAAAATAACTTTTAAAAAGACAGTTTTTTAATTAAAATCAACTAGAATTTATAAATATACAACTGGTAAAATTTTGATGGTGAAAAGTGTATAAACGATAACTTATTGGCAATGATATTTTCAGAATATTTCTAAGTTGTAAATAAAAATAATGAAAAGAAAAACTCAGTATTTTTACTTTCAACTGCTTCCTATGAAATTTTTCTATCTATTGGTTTTTACATAATTATAATTTTTGGTGTTATACTTGACTTAGTACACCATGTTTTCTAAAAAAGCTGGACCCATCAGTCTAAACCTTCTAAAAACATGAAAATAGTCATAAGTATTTAAAATGCAATACATTTACATCCTTGCTGTTCAATTCCTAATTTCATTTTATTTCAAATATTGTTGATCGAAATCATAAATTAAAATTAATTTTGTCATGTTAAATATTCCTAAAAGGTATTGGAATTAATTTATCATTGTAATTTGGTAGCTACACTTAAAAGTAAAATTCATATAATGTTAGAAGATCTAAGATTTTACAACAGCTATTTAATTTTTAATTAAAAGGTATTTTACCCATAAAAGCAATATACATTTTAAAATTTTATAAAATTGAACTCTTAAAGATTATAATTATTGAAATAGTTCATAATTTTTAAACAATCATTACAGAAGTGATCAAATATTGATTGATTCAAAAACACAGTATTATTGATATTTAAGTTACGAACAATAATTATAAAATTTGATACCATACATTGTGTTATTAGTTTTTTGTTTTAACAATTAATGGATTTGATTTTCATCTTAGGCATTGACATAATATTGGGTAAAATTTCACTTTAAACTATAGTTCCTGATGTGATTAGCTTTCCATCTTAAAAATTGACTTTTGATATTGTTTTAGTGCTAAAACATATCTTGTTAACAGAATGCATTGATAAATGATGTTGCTGTGATATAAAATTTGTTAAAAATAAGATTTTAATTGTTTCTATATTTAAAATATACTGATCATTTAAAAAATTAATTTTTTTTTTTTTTTTACTGAAGTATTTTATGAAAATTTTTGCTGTACTTCACATGTATTTCCATGTTTTTTAAGTTTTATTTAATTTAAGAATTATTTTAATTATTTACTTAAGTTGTATATGAATTTTTTTTATGAATAATTTATTGGCTGAAAGATTATTCATGTTTTTTACTTAGCTTGGGTAACTTTATTTTTATTTAAGATTTGCTATAGCTTATATTTAATATTAAATAATGCATCAGAGTAGTTTCATTTCTGAACAAAATTTTATTGTAAAATAATATTTTGTGTACTGATTGGATAGCTGAGAAAAATTATTTTACTAAGTTTAAAAATGATATGTTGACAGTTATGGGTTTAGTAAAAGACTAGTTGATTTAGTGTAGTAAAAAATTTACTCATTCAAAAACATATTAATGTTTATTAATGTCTAGAGAAGGGTGCAAGTATGTTATATGTATGGTTTTATCTATTTTGAAACTGGTAAAGAAATATGTAGAAGATTAACTATGTTACTACCATATTTGCTTTCCATTAGTGATATTGTGTTTGAATTAAAAAACATTTTATGTAGATATTGCTCTACAATTGTTATACTTACAATTTACAAGCACTTATTAATTTTTAAAAACTTGCTGTGTTCAGTTTAAATATTTATTGGTTTAGAAATTTTATATAAATATATTTATAAATACAAAATCTTGTAATTTAATTCCCATAAATATAAATATATTGTTTAAAAAATGCATATTACATCAATGCTGTGTGTATGAGAAGTTTTGGAATAAATTGGATTTTGTTTAATAATAATAAATAAATAGAAACATATTGGAAATGAAGTATTTATGTAAACCAATATTTTTTATTTTATTTAAAGTATATTGTCATTGGACAATAACATTAATGTAGTTCAAAAATATTTTATGAGGAATTCTTGCTTCTTTTAAATTTGAATATGTATAATTGCTTAATTATTCCTAAAATTTTATAATTATTATTTTCATTTTTTTTTTCTCATTTTGTTTTATTGCACACTCTGAATATTTTAACATTAAAATTTCGTTACTTGATATTTTCCTGAAACTTAACAGTCATGCTATTTACTCCATTCATTATTTGTTATTTTAGGTAATGATGGATCAGAGAAAAGGAATCATGTAGAACATTACCATGGAATCAAGATTCAGGAGAGGGAACAATCTTCATGCAAAAAAGCTTCACTTTTAGAAATGGTATATTACTTTTTCAAAATAATCTGATTATTTATTTTTTTTTTTTTTTGTTATATGTAATCATTGTTTAATCTACATAAAATATGATAGTATACATTTTAATATTTGTATATTACTGAAATATGTGCTTTTTTATTTGAAATAAAAGTATTGTGCATAATTTTTTTATTCAAACTTTTTTATATCTTTAACATTTTTTTCCCTTTCTTAGCTTCTTAATAATGAAGTACGTCATGAGAGGAATGTCATTATGCAGTGTGTGAGGCATATTGTTAGAAACAATTTCTTTGGAATTGGACAAGATTTAAAGAAAAACAAACTTAACATTTCATTCAACAGTGTTGAACCATTAAAAGCTTATTGTTGAGTGAAATCATAATTACTGATTGTTAATGTTATCAAAACATTGCTAATTTATTTTGTAAAATATAAGGCATGAATTTTGTAAATAGTGTATTTATTTTCTTGCTTGTTTATTTTTCCTAAATAAAGTACTTGTAAATTTTGCTTTCCAACTAATATATTGAAGCGGAGTGAAGCTTAAATTTGTTCAGTTTCGTATTAATAAATTTGTCTAGAATAAATGTAATTTCTCTTATAAAAATATCAAGAAATATTTAAATGTATTTAAGATTCTATTATACATTTTCTTTAAAAAACTTAGAGAAAAAATTACGAAAACAACTTAGAAAAACTATTAAAATATAGTAAAAAACAAGATTCAACTAAAAATTTTATTTAAAAAATATTCCACTAGCACAAGTGATTAAGCCAACTTAGAAAAACCATCAAGTATATTAACACACAAATTCAATTTAACTTTCATAAAGTAACCAAGTGCATAAACAAAAAAAATTATCACCTTGAAGAATAATTAAGCATATTAGTACACGCGATCAAACCAAGAACGAAGAAAATTTTAGTCCATTCGCACACACGATCATTTAAAAATTAGCAGAAATCTGCCGGCAATGTTCTCTGCACAAGAGCCGATCTGCTTCACAGCGATCTTCACCGATAGCCCTACGGCCTGCGAAATACCACTGGACGGAATCTTCATCGACGTAACATGTAATCAGCCTTTGCGTGCAGCTTACGTCAACTCCACCGTAGCTTTTACTTACTGTCTTAAATCGAGCTGTAATATTCAACGTCTACTAGCACACGGGATCAATCGAATTCGGAAAAAATATATATATATATTCGATATATTAGCACACGCAATCAATAAAATTAGAAAAATATTTTGTATATTAGTACACGCGATCAAACCAAGAACGAAGAAAATTTTAGTCCGTTCGCACACACGATCATTTAAAAATTAGCAGAAATCTGCCGGTAATGTTCTCTGAACAAGAGCCGATCTGCTTCACAGCGATCTTCACCGATAGCCCTACGGCCTGCGAAATACCACTGGACGGAATCTTCGTCGACGTAACATGGAATCAGCCTTTGCATGCAGCTTACGTTAACTCCACCGTAGCCTTTACTTACTGTCTTAAATCGATCTGTAATGTTCAACGTCTACTAGCACACGGGATCATTCAAATTTGAAAAAATATATATATATATATATATATTCGATATATTAGCACACGCGATCAAATCAAGAATAAAGATAATTTTAGTCCATTCCCACACACGATCATTTAAAAATTTGCAGAAATCTGCCGGTAATGTTCTCTGCACAAGAGCCGATCTGAGTCACAGCGATCTTCACCGATAGCCCTACGGCCTGCGAAATAACACTGGACGGAATCGTCATCGACGTAGCATGGAATCAGCCTTTGCGTGCAGCTTACGTTAACTCCACCGTAGCCTTTACTTAACGTCTTGAAGAAATCGAGCTGTAATATTCAACGTCTACTAGTACACGGGATCAATCGAATTAGAAAAAAATATTTGATATATTAGCACACGAGATCAATCAAATGAGAAAATATATATATATATCAGCACACGAGATCAAACCAAGAATGTAGAAAATTACTTAGTCCATTCGCACACGCGATCATTAAAAAAAATTACTGAATTCCGCGAGCAACGTTCTCTGTACAGGAGCCGATCTGCTTCACATTCAGCCACCGGATAACCGGATTCGGGTACGCCCATAGCCTACTTGCAGTGCGTTAGCGGAGCGAATCGGCTTAGCCATCAGCGTCCTGGCAACTGCGTTCGTCAGGGG
Organism: Latrodectus elegans; assembly: GCA_030067965.1. Classification (NCBI taxonomy): domain Eukaryota; kingdom Metazoa; phylum Arthropoda; class Arachnida; order Araneae; family Theridiidae; genus Latrodectus; species Latrodectus elegans. Next base: position 5,020,114 of record CM057820.1, read on the forward strand.
ACCGCATCTGAATAGCGACCAGATGTCCGTGATTTGACATCATGTCTTACGCATGGACTCGGTACGAGATGAGAACACTCGCAGAATACAGTCGGGGAATGCCTTCACGGAAAATCTCTCGAGACGGCACGACTCGTGAATGCCGTGCCTGGAGTCCCCGGGACTCACAGCTCGACGAGACTCACCGGGTCAGAGCACCAACGGGCAGGCGAAGCCATTGCATCTCTCGGAGAGCTCAGCCGAGAAATGAGCACACCCATTAGGTACTTTGACTCTGTGCGTTCGAATCGCTTCGCATCCCGTGAGTGGAACGCCAGCGAGAACAAACGGACGATGCAACACCGTCCGTGTTCAATTTTCGTCGGTCCAGAAGTTGCTTATCCGGACCGCCTCTGAGCGGACAGTCACCGTCTATATGTGAGATAGAACGGTCGTTACGTGATCGGAAGTGGAGATGCTAATAGGAACGAAAACGCCGAAAAACTCGACGGACGCACCTACAGCTTTTCCCCGAGACCTTCGTGCAAGAGGTCAGCCACCACTCACACTTCTCAAGTCGCTTCACGAACACACTGCCCCTCATATAAGGTGGCGGACTACAGGCACTTCGTCAGAACCTTCGCGAAGTAGATGGTGAGAGAAGAAAAAACGCGCATCTTCACCGATAGCCCTACCGCCTGCGAAAATACCACGGGACGGAATTTTCTTCGACGTAACATGGAATCAGCCTATGCGTGCAGCTTACGTTAACCATACGAATGCGTGGACTTTGAAATTTTCAACTAGTTTTTCGCATTTAGTCTAGACGAAGTATCAAAAACCCGTATTTACTGAAATACATTCTTTATAAGTTCTTCAACGTGTTGGAAATTATATTGTATTCATTTTCCTTTTCTTTTGAAAATTTTTCGTAAGTTAGATCACCCATTTCAGAATTATGGTAAAAATAAGGTTCTTTAAGTTATATTTACATTTTGCAAACTGGAAGAAATCGCTTTCAAATGTTTCTGTTTCTAATTTAATACTTAAGGGGTGATTTATTACGAAAAATTTAAATATGAAATTTTTCTCAGTATTTTAACCGACTCAGCGGCTCAGAAAATTTTATGATTCTGCGAAAAATGTTTCCTCTTTAAAACCAGATGTACTTCTTTTTCATTTCACAACCACCTTCCTAAACTATACAAAAATCGTGGACTGTTTCATATTCTCATTGGGAACATTTCCTACCCCCCCCCCCTGAAAACTGTCACATCACTCAATTTAGAGGGAGGGGATGTCACTTACCACTAACTACCCTATCTAGGGCTGTATGCATTTGCCAGAAAGATTGTACATCCCAGTAAAAGTGGTTAAAACGAAAACGTATATCTTATTTTTTTATGAAACTTAAAAAGCAAAAATTAGTAATAAATAACTGTTTTTTTGTGTAATTGAAAATGATTGAAGATATTCCTCAGCGTTTTTAGGTTGACTTGGTAAATAATATGAAATTCAAAGAAAAACGGTATCCACAAATTATGATGTTTTAGATTTCTTACGCAGTTTAATTAAGAAAGTTGTTTGTCACATTTTCTTGTATATTTATTATATTCTGTATAATGGTAACTTCCCTTTTTGAATGAGACACTGAAGCTTTTCAAATTTTTATTACAATAAAATAAAATAATGTTAGTAAAAATACATTTTCTCACATTGCATTTTTCTCTCTCTCTCTTAACCCAAACAAATTTTTACTTTATATGAATACATCTATGTAGCAATTAGTGTGGTGTTTATATGAAAATAAAAGGCTTAATTATTTTTCAATTTTTTTAATGTTATTTTCAAAAACATTAATTAAAGCTTTTTAATTTATTCATCTATAAATGTTTTGAGTTTAAACGATTAAACAAAACATTAGAAAATTTGCATAACATTGTGAACAAATGTGTGTAATGTTCTTGGTTTATACTATATCTGAAAAATTACTTTCACTTGATATTTAAATATTCGGAAACGTTTTTTAGACCAAGAAAATTAAATATTTACAAAAAAAAAGGATTAATTTTCATTTCTGTATTATTGTATATTAAAATAAGACTATATTTAATGCCAAATACATGTAGATAAACTTGCATTAACATTGTTCTGCATAAGAAATTTTAACACATTATATTTGCTGATTGTGTACTTTCTTATTTATGATATTTCTTATATATTTACATTCTAAAACAATATTATAAAATCATTTATTGCTTTTACAATTTATTTATTTCATATTAAAAAAATATTTAGATATTTTTAATAAGATATTTATTAAATTAAAGTTGTATTTTAATCGAAAAGAATTCCAAGTGATGGACGAAAAATAAATTGCCTAAAACACATATGTTAAGTATTTAATATACTTATTCTCATTAACTCAAAATAATTTTCTATTATTAGGAAGCAATCTGGTAAAATAGAAAATGAATTTGAAACTCAAAAGAATTTAAATTAATTTTTTTCAATACATGTGACAACCTTTTTTTAAGAAAGCTTTTCCTAAAAGCACCTCTTTCTTTTTCCTAAGCACTTTAAATTATTTGAGAGAGGAAGAGAGAGATTACTGTGTTCCGTCCTTATTATATATTTACTTTCATCTGGAAATACATTTTTCTCAATTCTTGGAGTTAAGCACTTTGATAGACCTCATAATAGTGATTTGAAATGTATATACTGCTATTTAGTAATTTATACTAATATAAGAGTTGGTGTGTTGCCTATAAGCTCAGAGGATATGTAACATGAAGGCGAACAATTGATATCATTAAATGATAAAAAAAAAAGTTAGCAATGTACTTCAAGCAACGTTATGAAGTTTCATTTATTCCATTTTAAAAGTTACAGAAGTAGAAACTTTATACTTATTTAATGCAAGTAAATAATATTTTTCAAACCCTTTCAATAATATAATACTTTCAGCACACATAGCAAGGCTGATTTAGATTATTTATACGTTTCTATAATTCAACAGTCTAAATGAATTAGAAATATATTAAAATTATTAATTTACTTAATTTTTATAGCAGAACTATAAAAATATATATTACAAATGCTCTTTTATTCATAGATAAAATTTGTTTTATTTAAAAGCATTAAAGCCCAAATTTATTTGCTAAATTAATTTTTTCTACTCGTAACAGAACAACCTTAGATAAAATATCCTTTGCAACAATACATGAAAATTAACTTCATTTGTCAATCTGAATTGAAATATATATCAGTGCATGTACTAATAAGAATCTTAAACTGTTACATTTAATTTATTTCAATATAAATGGAATATTTGGTTTCACAAGTGCATTACTCGAGTTATTTTTTAAATATTAATCTAGCTTTTATGAACTGAACTTTATGTATAATTATAAATAAAAACAAAAGAATCATTACAACTTAATTTTGCAAAATTACTGTACGAAAGAAACTTATAAATTTATAACTAGTTTTTACTGAACTCATATTTAATTTTACATCACATAATATATAATAAAATGCTAAGAGGCTATTATTACTCCATTATAAAAATATTTTTATGAAAATTTCTTGCATTGGTAATATTTTATTGTATTACAAATTGCAAAACCTTTATGTAATTATCATATATCTGGAATGAATCATGGTGAGAAAAAGCAGTTTCTCACATGTCTACTTCAACAAGAGTAATCAATATAATCCCCTTTCATTCCATTTGTAACTAAATGAAAACTTTAACCACACAGGAAACCACATGTGCAATGAATTATCTTCATTGAAAGGAAGTGTGGATGTATATACAGGGGATATATGGGAAGCTGTTTGAAACAGTACTGTTAATAGTCGAATACTTGTGAAATTTGTGGAGAATATAAATTTAATACCTCATCCTATTCAACTATCTGTGATAAAAAACTTCGTAAGGTTTTAAGGAAAGGAAATAATTAAGTGAAAAATGTTTGAATACTATAGGAGCTATTTATAACTACTGCTGCATAACAAAAAATATTATAGTATCAATATGATAGAAACAAAATGATACCCAGCAAATTTTGCTTATAAAATCATAGAAGATTGCAGGAATCCCTTAAAAATTTTCAATTTTATAAATATTCTCTTTTTTTTAAGTAAGCTAGAATTTTGGATAGAAAATTTCCAAACAGCAATTTATTTTGAATTTTAAAAACTCTGAAAACAGAAAATTTCAAAAATTGCGTTTATAATTCAAATTTAATATCCTTGATTGCATTTCAACTACATTTTATTTTTTGAAAGAATAGTTTTAATTCAGTTTTTGTTATTTTGTATTGTTAACATTAACATTAATAAACGATTTAATGACTAAACAAATAAATATCTAATTCCGAAGTTAGGTCTGAAAATTTGAATTTAATCATATAGTTCCTTTTTTAAAAATTATCTCAAATGTTTTCGAAATTCAAATGAATTTTTACGTATAAAAAATGCAAGTATTTTTCTATATATTATAAGGTCGTTGAAATGGGAGCCAGCGTACAAAAAAATTTATACAATGTGCTAAAACAGTATTATGTTTTCAATATAATGAATATCACAAAGTTATATATCAAGAATAAAAATCGTAAAATATTATCAAAATTGAAAAGGTAATCATTATTTAAATTGACAGAGGATATATACTTAAGACTTGAAAATCTAAACAACAAAAATTTTTATAAGCATTTATTTTTCTATTCTTAATATTTATATATTACTAGTTTGGAAAAACTTTAATGTTTTAAATTTTCACAAATTTACTTAAGGCGAAAAAGTTATGTTTGGTATCGAAAGATTGCTTTTTTATTTATTTGTTTATTTTATAAATTCAGAGCATGCCTGATCAGTAATAATTGGTCAGTTTTATGAACGTTAATGAATATTCAATAATGAATCTTTTTTTATAATTATATTTTTAGATCATCATATAATCAACTAATGTACTATAAGTTTGCCCTGAATTTGTTAACTTTACTTAATATGGTTTATTTTTACTCAAATAAATAACACTATATTCTTATAAAAAAGATTAGCTAGGAATTTAAATATTGTATTAATATTATACTTTATAATAAACAATGATTATTTTGCGAGCTCAAATTCATATGTATTTTAAGAAAATAAATAATTTTTACATAATTTGAACAGCTAATTAATTTATTTCTAAACCAATATCTCATTTTGAATTTCATTTTATTTCTGTAATCAATTTTGTCCCTTTAATATAATCAATCATATTTATGTCATCTATATCTTGTAATCGTTATTTCAGATTGTAACAACACAACTAAATTTAAACATTCTATGATTTCTATAGTCATATAACTTTAGCATACTATTTCATTCAGATTTTTCAAAGTGAATGTTCTTTGTTTTCAAAACTTTAATTTTTTAAAAAAGAAGTTTATTTGAAATATAAAATGCGTTTATTATATTTTTAGATTAAAATAACAGAATCAATTGTATATGGAATATACCATTTTATGTTTCAAAGATAAACCAGAAAAATTAATTTTTAATTCGAATAAGAAGAGTTAAGTAATATACAACCATATTTTACAAAAAGAAATTCTCTGGTTAAGATTATTATATTTAAAAATTTCTTTTATACCTAATATGGATCGCGTTAAAAGATAACGATTTGTAAAACTTGCGTATTAATAATTTGCTTATTTTAAAAATAAATTTGGTAATAATAAATAATTATTTTCTGTTGGTTAAAAATTTAATTGCTTAGATTGTAGCATTAATATAATTTCGATTCACTAATCCACAATTTCGATAGGATCATTTCATTTCACACACCTTCTAAAATAAAAGAGCTAAAATATTTCCTGCATTAAAAAGCTTAGCTCATCTTTAAATAAAAAATTCCATTATTTTGCTTCTGAACAGTTTACTGTTTAAAAATTTGATTATTTATATTCCTCATAAATCTATTTCGTTTTAAATCTGCAATAAATTTCTAGTAAGGAATTTTATTTATTTAAATATTATCGTTACGTAATGTAGAAAAATTATTACATGTATGCAAATTAAAAAAATATATAGAATATAATGATTTTCCCAGCAGAGCAAAGCTAATATCAGAAATATTGTAGTTTATTTTTCAATCGAGAAAATTTCTAATATAGTACAATTTTTAAGAAATAGTATCTTTTTAATATTGATATATTAAAATAATGTGTGTGTGTGTGTGACTTTATATGGTGCAACAGTCAATAGTGTTGCTATATTTTTCAATATTATGTTTCATTAAAAAGAAATAATACGTGTATAATATTCTGGGCTACACACTTATGAGACAATCATTAAAAAATTATTTGATATATTAACACACGCGATCAATAAAATTAGAAAAATATTTGATATATTAGCACACGAGATCAAACCAAGAAATGTAGAAAATAACCTATTCCATTCGCACACGCGATCATTTAAAAATTTGCAGAAATCTGCCGGTAATGTTCTCTGCACAAGAGCCGATCTGCTTCACAGCGATCTTCACCGATAGCCCTACGGCCTGCGAAATACCACTGGACGGAATCTTCGTCGACGTAACATGGAATCAGCCTTTGCATGCAGCTTACGTTAACTTCACCGTAGCCTTTACTTATCGTCTTGAAGAAATCGAGCTGCGATATTCTACTAGCACACGGGATCAATCGAATTAAAAAAAAAAAAAAATTGTTTGATATATTAGCACACGAGATCAATAAAATTGGAAACATATTTGATATATTAGCACACGAGATCAAACCAAGAATGTAGAAAATAACATAGTCCATTCGCACACGCGATCATTAAAAAAATTTACTGAATTCCGCGAGCAACGTTCTCTGTACAGGAGCCGATCTGCTTCACATTCAGCCACCGGATAACCGGATTCGGGTACGCCCATAGCCTACTTGCAGTGCGTTAGCGGAGCGAATCGGCTTAGCCATCAGCGTCCTGGCAACTGCGTTCGTCAGGGGACCGCATCTGAATAGCGACCAGATGTCCGTGATTTGACATCATGTCTTACGCATGGACTCGGTACGAGATGAGAACACTCGCAGAATACAGTCGGGGAATGCCTTCACGGAAAATCTCTCGAGACGGCACGACTCGTGAATGCCGTGCCTGGAGTCCCCGGGACTCACAGCTCGACGAGACTCACCGGGTCAGAGCACCAACGGGCAGGCGAAGCCATTGCATCTCTCGGAGAGCTCAGCCGAGAAATGAGCACACCCATTAGGTACTTTGACTCTGTGCGTTCGAATCGCTTCGCATCCCGTGAGTGGAACGCCAGCGAGAACAAACGGACGATGCAACACCGTCCGTGTTCAGTTTTCGCCGGTCCAGAAGTTGCTTATCCGGACCGCCTCTGAGCGGACAGTCACCGTCTATATGTGAGATAGAACGGTCGTTACGTGATCGGAAGTGGAGATGCTAATAGGAACGAAAACGCCGAAAAACTCGACGGACGCACCTACAGCTTTTCCCCGAGACCTTCGTGCAAGAGGTCAGCCACCACTCACACTTCTCAAGTCGCTTCACGAACACACTGTCCCTCATATAAGGTGGCGGACTACAGGCACTTCGTCTGAAGCTTCGCGAAGTAGATGGTGAGAGAAGAAAAAACGCGCATCTTCACCGATAGCCCTACCGCCTGCGAAAATACCACGGGACGGAATTTTCGTCGACGTAACATAGAATCAGCCTATGCGTGCAGCTTACGTTAACCATACGAATGCGTGGACTTTGAAATTTTCAGCTAGTTTTTCGCATTTAGTCTAGACGAAGTATCAAAAACCCTTATTTACCAAAATACATTCTTTTTAAGTTCTTCAACGTGTTGGAAATTATATTGTATTCATTTTCCTTTTCTTTTGAAAATTTTCCGTAGGTTAGATCACCCATTTCAGAATTATGATAAAAATAAGGTTTTTTAAGTTATATTTACATTTTGCAAACTCGAAGAAATCGCTTTCAAATGTTTCTGTTTCTAATTTAATACTTAAGGGGTGATTTATTACGAAAAATTTAAATACTTTATGAAATTTTTCTCGTATTTTAAATTGGTATTTTAACGTTAAAAACCTTTCCTGTGTTTCTTTATATCTTGTAAATCATTAAAAAAAAAAACATTTTAGCGATATTTTTTAGTTTTAAAAGACTATTATGCGTTTTAAATCTGTCTCAAATATTGTTTTATGTTTGAAAGCTGCATAACAGATTTTCTCATGACTGCGTACAATTTTTATATTTTGTAATGAAATCTTTGAAAATAAATCAATTTATTAGTTTTAAATACTCATTATTGTCAAATATTTGATATTAAAACAATATTGACTCCTTTTTCCTTTTAAAATGCATACTTAATTGCTTTATTAAGCTTTGCTTACATTTTGCAAATTTCAATATATAGGTTAGAGTGTTTTAACCCCTTAACCGTCTGGGGTTCTGTGAAGAGAGTGCATCATTTTTACTTCGCGGTGGCAACATAGTTTTGGCTTTCACTGCAATGCAAGTTTTTCCCCCTTTAGCACCTGTCAAGAATACAAAAGTCTCTAATTCTTGATGGGACCTATTTCTGTTGTACCCTGGACCACCTCACAATAATCACATTCTAATGACTTACAGTGGGGAAGCCCATCAATCGTTGTCAGGTGTAGAAACACACATGTGTTCGCAGTTTACTTTGGGTGAATGTTCTGCTCGAAAATTTCTTCAAGTTCTTATTATAATTTTTTATTACATTAAAAATGAATTTTTTTTTAATTATTTTGTAAATTATTATTAGAAAATTTAATTTATTACTAAACAGTTTTTGTATTTAAAAAAAATCTTAAACAATTAAAAATATATAAGAAGCTATCACAATGGATATCGCATTTTAAATTTTAAATGTCATATATATATATATAATTTTAAAAAATCATAAAAATATTTTTAATTTCCCAGATAGTTAAAAATGTATTGATTTTAAATAGGTGTGCTGTAATATTTAGTTAATTTGCTGTTTATTTGTAATTGGTAATCCTTGTAGATACTTTTCAAAATCAATATTATATTTTTAAAATCATCAAATAGTTTTCAGAATCATTGAAAGAAACGTTTCTGTTGCTTTAATACATACAGATTGAAGAATTTAGCTTTTGTATGCTTTTAATAATTTAAAAAAATAAAAAGCTTACTAAATTACCAAACAATAGATTAGATTTTATTGTATATAGCAAGTTACTGACAACATAAAATTTTAGTGAAAATTTTGAAAGCAAATTTTTCATATTAAATTCCTCGTATTAAAAGATTTCTGTTTCTAATTATGTAAAAAATGTCACTCAATACAAGAACCCGTATTGTTATTACATATATTTTAGTATTTCTTAAATTGTGTTTTACACAAATACTAAAATTAATGAGTCTCTCTTATGAATATTTTTCTTTTCAACAGCAGAAAAATATCAAAAATATAAAAACAGGGACACACCTCAACATTATTGTTTACAATAGCATTCAAATAATTGAATATTTAATATAGGACTTGTCAATATCACATTTATTCACATATTCAAATTAGCCCTACATAAAATATTTTTTGCCTTCACAGAATTGTAACATTTTTGACATGCAAATCCTTATAATCTATAAATTTAGAGAAATATTTTTTTAAAGTACTTTTTAGTACAATAGTGATTTAACTTCTTTCTTCTTTTGATGGTTATAAATGAAAATATTTGGCTAATTTTTATTTGGTTAATCAAATATTTTTAAATACTTTTGATTAAAGAAGACAATATTCACAAAATTAATTTTTTAAACATAAATTCACTAACCAGAAATGAATACTTTGTCTAGCTCGAAAAGTATTAATTTTACATAAAGTTTAACCTGTTAAAAATACATATCATAATTTAATAATTTATCACAAAAATAAATTTTATTTCTTATGTTACAAACATCTGAGATAGAAGATCAAATTATTTAGCTTTAATATTGGAATTAAGTCAGTGAACTTTATTTTCGAAAATATAATATTCTGTTTCAAGAATTTGAAAGTATATCTTTAGTGCAAAGCTGTTAGATATTACAGTATATGAGAAAAAAGCTTAATACTTAAGATGTAATCACTAAATTAGTAAATGAAAATATTTCTTTTCCCTTATAAAAAAAATTTCATATTTTCCAGAATTTGTAAGTAACTTTAATTTAATAATTTTAAATTATTCTTACAAAATATTAGTTTAAAATATCCTTAATTTTACAAAAAAATATTGAAATAATTTGAAAACACACAATAAAGACATTAAATAATTTAACATGTTCTCCGCTGTTTTCATTTTACAGAAAAAGTTTTGTGATTACCAAAGTCAAACATTTTTAAAATATTTAATTTGATCATTTGTTTAATGTTAACTCATATTAGAATATTTCTGAAACATAAATGCATTTCTTAAATATTTAAGGGGAAATTTTCAGTAATTTTTCTGAAATTAGCTGTTCTTGATGTATTTTAATATCATTTGCCAGTCCTATACCAAAATATAAATTTAAAGTCCCATTCTAAAGTTCAAAAATAGTTATGTTAGAAGATTTATTCTTCCCTATTTTTCAATTAGCTTTATCTTGGTATTTAAGTCAATGCTTGAAATATATGTACTGAAAATTTAAGTAGTGAAATTTCAAAACATGTTTATTCAAATTCTCGAGTAAACAGAAAGTTAATGCACTTGTAGTTAATTTTGAATTGTTTACAAGTAGAAAAAAGATAGCACAATGATAGATTGGTGTTACTGATTATATCAATTTGACTACAGAATTGACAAATGCCTAACTAGTGGAACTTGGGAATTTTTTCAAATTCCGTGGGAAACCGATAAATGTAAATTTAAATCAAATGTAGAACTGGTGTAGCGGATGCACATTTCTAATCAAATAATCTTGGAAACATCTGTTTCATGATGTATTCCAGGTGAGCGTGTCAATAAATTGCCTTCAATTGGCCAGAACAAATTATTGAAATGCCATATTGTCACTTCCTATTCCTTGTTTGTGTGTATATATATATATATATATATATATATATATATATATATATATATATATATATATATATATATATATATATATATATATATATGTATATATGATATATGTATATATATGTGATATACATATATCATATATATATATATGTGATATAATATATGTATATATATATATATATATATATATATATATATATATATATATATATATATATATATATATTATGCACACAAGCAAACATATATATGAGTAAGTTATTCTAGTAGCACTAATTGTATATGTGAAAATATAACCGGCTTACGAAAATTATGTTTGATTCAAGCAGTAAAGAAGAATTTTATTTTTATTATGAAGAGATAACGTTTCGGACACGGACTGTAAATTCGGTGTCTTTTTGGGGCTCGCATTAGGTCAACAGTTAAGCAGTTCCGATTTTTTTACACTGTTTTATAAATTAGGCAAGCATTTAAAATGAGATATTTAGTAGCAAGTTAATCTATTTATAAGCTAAAATTAGGTACATTGTAAAATTAAATAATGCCCGAGATATTACAAAGATTAATTATTCGCAGAACAAAATATATAATCTAATTTTTACAAAATGTAACTCTAAAAAGTGAAAGAATTTCTCATAGTTGCATTTTATTAAAATTAGATTATATATTTCGTACAAAAATCATTGCAGAATTGTTTAAAATACTAAATTCATTCAAAAGTTAAAAAAAAAATAAGCATCTAATTTATTTCTTATTTTATCCCTTCTAATTTTAAATAAATTTTTTAACATTTTAAAATTTCATATTTTTGAACAAATTAAGTAAAAAAAATTTCTAATATTTTAACCTTGTCGCCAAGTCACATATTTTTATACAAAACTAAAAAATATTAATTATTAAAAAAAAAAGTGAAAATTAGTATTGTATACGTTACTTATAAATTTCAATTGTTAGATCGGCTTTAATTACTATAATTAAATGCGAATAAACATAGAAAAGTAAAACGTAAATAGCTGTTCCTTCCTTGAAACACTTTCGTTTTTCGCTCGCATTAGTTAAATCAACCGTAACCGTTCAGTAAATAAATTCCCCAGCTACGATTTCACGGTAATCCATCATTTCTGGGGGTTGAATTGGAAGCATTGCAGTGAAGCCAGTTGCCCCTACCAAGGGGCTCGGGATAGCCGGAAAACGCACAGAATTGTTTGCCCGAGTTACCTCGGGAAGTTAAGGGGTTAATGTTGATAAGAATTTATATAACAGTGATCATTTTCCTTTAATTATAAATCAAACTGGTATATGCAGACCACAAATCTTCCACTCCTCTTATTCTTATCATCGTGCAGACTGGTCTCTCTACACTCATTTAGCTGCTATTACTGACAGCATGGTTAGAAGTGATAATGTCAATGATTCTGTGCAAAAAGTAGTTAATACACTTCTAGATGCCGCCAAAAACACAATTCCCAAGCGCTCCCCAATTCCACGCAAATATAAGCCATGGTGGAACCGTGAGTGCCAAGTATCATACAAAAAACAAAAAATTGTGGACAATTTTCCGCAGATGCCCTACCATGGAAAACCTCATGGCTTTCAAAAAAGCTAAAGCTTTTGCTCGTCGAATACGGCGAAATAGTCAAAAAGAATCTTGGATAAGATGTTTCCTCCATCACATCATCAACTTCCAGCAAAGAGTTATGAAAGAAAGTTAAAGCTTCCAGTGGTTTATATAGGGACTTCTCTATCCCAATACTACGCACAGGAGCTGACACAATTTCTTCTCAATATGATATTGCCAATCTTTTAGATGAAACTTTTGCAAAGGTATCTAGTTCAGACTCTTATAATCCTAAATTTCTCAGAATCAAAGAGCAAGCTGAAAAGAAACCTATCAAGTTTCATGATAAAGCCATAGATCCATATAATTGCAATTTCTCTTTGCTGGAATTGCAGAGAGCCCTGTCCCAAATTAAAAATGCTAGTCCGGGACCAGATGGTATCTCATATAAGATGCTTTGTCATCATAATCATAAATCTTTAATGAACATTCTTTTTCTATTCAATAGAATATGGAATGAACATGTCTATCCCAGTCTCTGGAGCAAAGCAATTATTATTCAAATTCTTAAACCTGGGAAAGATCCATCTAACCCTCAAAACTATCGTCCAATTGCTCTTACAAGTTGAAAGCTAAAACTTTGGAGCGTATGGTCAATGCCCGTCTTGTTTATGCAATTGAAGACAATCAGTACACATCACTTTATCAAAGTGGTTTCCGGAAAGGTCGATCTACTGTGGACAATATTATATACCTAGAAACACAAATTAGAAATGCCTTTGTACGGAGACATCATTTGGTGTCTATAATTTTTGACGTAGAAAAAGTTTGATAAGACATGGCGTTATGGAATTCTTCAAACTTTGTATAATTTTAATTTCAGAGGAAATTTACACATTTTTATTCAGAGCTTTTTAAATTGTCGCATTTTTAATATCCGTACAGGATCTGTTTTATCTAATCCATTTATCCAATGTGAGGGGGTTCCTCAGGGAAGTGTTTTAAGTATTACTGTTTTTAATATTTGCATCAGTAACATTCTTCATGTATTGCAACCATCTGTCCATGGAACCTTATATGTTGACGACCTCCAAATTTCTTGCCAAGGTTCCAATATGAGACTGATTGAACGGCAATTACAAACTGCTGTCAATAATCTAGTTGCTTGGTGTAATGAAAATGGGCATACTTTGTCCCCTTGTAAAAGCAAATGTATCCATTTTTGCAGAAAAACTGGGCCTCATCCTGATCCAGAAATTAAGATATCAGGCACAACTATTCCCGTAGTTAATCATGTATCACTTCTTGGGCTTATATTTGATAAAAAGTTAATCTTCCTACCATATATCTTAGATTTGCGCAAAAGATGCGAAAAATCACTAAATATTCTGAAAATTCTCTCTAATACCTCTTGGGGTGCAGATCGTAAAGCATTACTCCGAGTGTACAAGTCAGTTATTCTATCGCGAATTTACTATGGTAGCGTAGTTTACGGATCAGCCAGATCATCAGTTTTGCGCAAATTAGGCCCTGTTCATCACTCAGCCTTACGAATCTGCTATGGAGCATTCCGGACATCTCCTGTCCAGAGCCTTTATGTAATTTGCAACCAGTTACCTCTTGATCTGAGACGTAAGCAACTGTCTCTACATTACTATTTTAAAATGCTATCAGTATCGCAACACCCTTTGAGATCAATAGTTACTTGTCCCTCTTTAAGAAGGCTATATAATGCACGGCCACATGACATATTACCATTTTATGAACGTACAAAAATCCTTCCTGTCTTCATCTGAGTTTCCTGATTTACATATTAAAGCTACAGATGCTCTAGGATTTCCTCCTTGGAATATTTCTGTGGTCAATATAATCAAACCTTTTACTGGATACAATGAATCAGCTACATCTCCCCTTATTTTGCAACAGTTATTTTCACACATCTCTGTATATACAGATGGCTCAAAATCAAGTGATCATGTTGGTTGTGGTATTGTTGGAAATACAGTTTACAGCTATAAACTGCATGCATCATATTCTGTGTATTCAGCCGAAGCTGTTGCTATTAAACGTGCTCTAGAAATAATACATTCTAGCCCTCATCGAAAATACTGTATCTATACAGATAGCATGAGTGTGGTCATGCAATTACATCATTTTAATGATAAGTGTCATCAATATTGGATATATTAAATATATTGAAGAATAAAGGATTTGTCATCTTGTTTTGTTGGGTTCCAAGTCATGTTGGTATTGCTGGGAATGAACTTGCAGAAAATGCTGCTAAAAATGCCTCTGACATTTTGAATACTCCATTAACATTTTTTGACATTAAGCAAATTATCAAAGATTTCATTATTTCCCACTGGCAAAAAACATGGGATTTGCAGAAGAACAATAAATTATATAGTATATCCTCTCACGTCCTTCCATTCCCAATTGCTCCCATGCGAAGAGTTGATGTAAAACTCACACGGCTTCGTATTGGAAATCATTTTAATTGTCTGTCCTAATTTCAATGATTTACGCATTGTATTTTTTAATACCACAAATTTAATTTTATCCGACTTAATTGGGTTTAAACCACATAGAAATTTGTTTGCATTTTTACGTGCAATAGGTTTCTTGAATTCTATTTAAGATTTTTATCTAAAATAATCTTTTACATATGCTTTGTGCTTGAACTTTTTACACATTCCATTATATACATATGACTAGTCTCTTAACAGAATTTTTACCTTCAGTTTTAAATATTGTACGGTGCAGAAATGTCCAATATTGGACCTTGCATCAGTAAACCTTACAAAATCATCATCAAATCATCAATGTTTCGCCATTTGAAATGGCAGCAGACTTGTAAAATTATTGTACATATATTTATAATATTTGAAAAAAAAATGCATAAACGTCATATTATTTGAGTTATACATGTAATTTTATTCAAAATAAAATATTTAAAAAAATTAATGCATAGAATGTCTTAATTCCGAATTTTTTTAAGTTTCAGACTCGTTTGTGGAATAAAGATTATGAATATCTTATTTGCGTTTGATACGGTAAATGCTCTTATTTTCTATCGTTATAAAGGCATTGATATGAATAATTGTTTTTATTAATAATTCTAAGCTTTTAACGAGATGTAAATTTTTTTACTGTAAATGATAGAAGAAATATTCAATTTCGTCAGTCACACCTCAATTTCTTTTGTGTCGGGAACTGATCTTAATGGCAGCATTGTAATAATGTTTTCCTGCTAAAATTTTTTGATTTACTTGATACTTCCAGCAAATTAGTAAAAGTGTACAAGAATGTCAAAGTTCGTATGTATAAAACTACTGCAAAATATATAGTGCTAAAATAACTTATTATAAGCAATATTTCAAATATTTTACTAAGCCAATGGAGAGATTTTAGTAATTACATTTTGGCGAAAATAAACATCAATTTCACCATTACTTAATAAAAAACGTTACCCGAAAATAAAGATTTAATTTTGTTTTAAACAGTGTATCAGTTTCCGGATCAAATTAATATGTGAATTTTTTAATTGAAACCATTCAGCGCAAAATCCGCGTTATCAATAGTTAAAAATTTTGAAAGCTTGATCATTAAGGATAATCTCCAGAGATTTTATAACACTCCATGCGTTACAAAGTAGAGAGCCACTTGCCCTATTCTTGGAACTTGTGCCATAAAACCCGACAAAAAGTAAAATATAACATTAGGATGTGTAGATAATTAAAGAATATATAGGCAAGAGTTATATGCAAAAAGTTTTTAACTTTCTTCTTTTTAAACACTCAAAGATTTTTAATAAAATGACATTTAAATATATATATTGCTGAATTTGGATTGAAGAAACGGTTTTACTATTTTTTAAATATTTATAAATATTTAAAAGAATAAAATCCTACTTTAATAACTTATAGGATAATATTTTCCCTTTTATTTACACGACAAGTTTGTGGGTTGGCGATTCCATTATCGATATTTTAAAGACTAGAGATCAATTTCAAACCTTAATCACAATCTTTTTTACCTTTGCGCTAAAACTGAGCTGACTGCCGAATGGTTATTTCTTACTTTTCGTTTAAAGGTTCCTGGTATCGAATTCTACTCTAGGATTGTATATTTGTAGTAAGCTCTATAGTATAGTTGATTTAAGTCTAGTCTGCTTAGATCTCGTGTGTAAGAAAAGCTCGATCAAATTACATCAAATAAATTATCCATTTCGTATTAAAAAAAACTTATGTAGGAAGAAACCAATTAATTGACTCTATTATCATAAGAACCCCCTAAACTCGCCTTATTGAAATTTTACAACCTTCTGTAACTGCCATAAGAATTTCATATTTACTTATTTACGAAATTAAAATGAAATCTACAAAGATGTACTCTACATTTTTACAAACTAAATTTAAGATATATTTAACATATCATTAATAATTCTAATAGACGTACTTGCAAGAAGAAAGAAAAGTTTTCTTGACCAAACTTTCCTTTGACTTATTGTACGAAGTGAAACTTCTAATACAGCTAACCACCTTCAAAGATTTATTCCTACTAATGATATTTCGAAGAGCCAAGCTCGCTTGCCGACAGATGTGTGAAACTAAGCCAGAAGAGTGAGTCTTTCGTTTAACTAGATCACCACGAAGGTGAAAGTACGACTTTGCTTTAAGATTTCTCCGATAGATGGCACCACCAAAGGTTCTATTTTGACTTTAATCTGGAAACAAAGGAAATTTTTTTCAAAACTAACACCCATAGTAAATGCTTAACGACTAACAACAGCACTTTCGATTCTACAGATTTAACGAGCAGATATATCGCATATACTAGGTGGATCTTTGTCGGCATTGGGAATCGAACTCAGCCCTTTAAGAAAGGATGGCCTGACCACTAGTTTACCACGGCCCCAAAAATATATAATAAGATACACCTATAACTAAAACAAATTAGTAAAAAGTTAATACAGAGTTAAATAATAATAGAATAAATATTGAAACGATCAACTATAAGTAGTTCAAATATTTTGCATATTAATGTAATTTGAAAAATAATTAATCTATAAATATTAGATTTCAAATTATAAAAAATTATTCAGCATTTGAATGTAATTTTCTTATAAATGTATGTTTCTCTTATTAGAAAATTTCATAGAATCAACCTGTTATTCCAAAAATTTTAGTAACAGCAATTAACCTCTATAATATCATTAAAATTTACGCTTTGTACATAGTTTAAGAAATATTATAGCTAGAAAGCACACTATGATTGCCTTTTAGAATTTGCTATTCAAATAGAGGCATTAAAATCAATACATCTGTTAGTAAAATAATGGCATTAAAATTGATAGATATACTACTGGCCATTAAAATTGCTACACCAGGAAGAAATGCAGATAACAAAATGATATTTATTGGACAAATATATTATACTAGAAATAACAAGTGATTAAATTTTCAAAAAATTTGGCTGGATAGATTCTGAGCAATCAGTACCCAGAACAACCACCTCTGGCAGTAATAAGAGCAGTTATACGTCTGGGCATTGAGTCAAACAGAGATTGGATTGCATGTACAGGTACAGATGCCCACGCAGCTTCAACACGATGCCACAGTTCATCAACCGTTGTGACTGGCGTTTGGTAACGAGCCACTCGCTCGGCAACCATTGACCAGACGTTTTCTATTGGTGAAAGATCTGGAAAACGTGCTGGCCAGGGCAACAGCCGAACATGTTCCGTATCAAGGAAGGTCTGTACAATACCAGCAACATGCGGTCGGGCATTATCCTGCTGAAACGTAGAGTTTCGCAGGGCTCGAATAAAGGGTAGAGCCACGGGTCGTAACACACCAGAAATGTAACGTGCACTGTTCAAAGCACCGTCAATGTGAACAAGAGGTGACCTAGACGTGTATCCAATGGCACCCCATACCATCACGCTAGGTGATGGGCTAGTATGACGATGACGAATGCACGCTGCCAGTGTGCGTTCACCACGATGCCGCCAAACACGGAAGCGACCATCATGATGCTGTACACAGAACCTGGATTCATCTGAAAAGATGACGTCTCGCCATTCGTGCGCCCAGGTTCGTCGTTGATCACACCATTGAAGGCGCTCTTGTCTATGACGCAGCGTCAAGGGAAGCCGCAGCCATTATCTCCGAGCTGAGAGTCCATGCCGCTGCAAACGTCGTCGAACTGTTCGTGCAGATGCTTGTCTTCCAAACGACCCCGTTTCTTGACTCACGGCTCGTGACGTGGTTGCACGATCCATTACGGTCATGCGAATAATATGCCTGTCTTCTCGGCTGCTAGTGATAGGTGGCCGTTGAGATCCCGCATGGCGTTTCGTATTACCGTCCTGAACCCATCGGTTCCATATTCTGCTAACAGTCATTGGATCTCGACCGACGCGAGCAGCAATACTGCGATAAGATAAACCGCAATCCTGGTACGCTACAATTCGAACTTTATCAAAGTCAGAAACGTGCTGGAACACATTTCTCCTTCTTACACGAGGCATCACAACAACTTTTCACCAAGCAAAAACGTTCAAATGCAATTGTGTATGAGGAACCGGCTGAACAATTTCCTCATTTAAACACAATGTAGATGTCGCTACTGGCGCCTGCTTTGTCTGAATGCGCTGAAAAACTAATCATTTGCATATCACAGCACTTTCTTCCTTTCGTATAAATTTCACGTCTGTAGAATGTCGCCTTCTTGGTGTAGCAATTTTAATGGCCAGTAGTGTATTTATAAATTAGGTTTAAGCAAAGCACATATAACTCGAAAATTAAGTTTTTAATTACATGCAATGCGAGTAATTAAAATATATCCTGTAGCGTTATCACCAAAAATTAATATTTTTAGACTAATATAAGCAACTGAACAAGTCTTCACACACATACAGCTAGTAAAATAAGGCATTGGACCTATTATTTTATTACACATACGATATTTATAGTGTTTTTTGTAATCATGTGATTTTTAAAGTAAGCTCTTATACATAAGATTTAAAATAATTCTTACGGAAACTGGAATTAGTTTATGTATTTAATTATCACTTTGTATGCAGTGTTACACTCAACATGAAATTTTCAAAAGTGAACTGCCCTCACGTATAATTTACAGCAGAACATAACTTACAAAGTTTTTACATCTAAACAAATACCTTGACTGGATTCAAGTGGGAAAATTATGCTGAATTCTCACATGAATTTAGCATAATTTTCCCTAGAGAATAACTATCGATGCGTTATTTATTTTGCAATTTTTGGAATTGTATATTTCCAATTCAAAAACTTGAAGTAACAATACGCAATTTGTTCAGAAAGGATTTTAAAAATTGTACAGATGCATTTAGAAATCTGCACAATAAAAAGATCCTATCTAGATATATTTATACCTGTTACATAGTGAAATGAAATTGGGTATTATTTCTATGGGAGAAAATATCTAATATTTACAAATATAAAAATATTGTTTAATAAATACAGATTGATTTTTATGAATATAGCTGTTCAACATGACAATTGAAGTGGATATAACAAAAATTGTTGTAATAAATGTATAAAATTGAGGCTACATATTTTACTGTAACAACACTAATACTAAATTTAAAACGAACAAATGACACTAAATATCTTAAATAAAAGTTTAAAAATATAATAGTTTTTCAATGTTTATACTACTTCTTTCACGATGTAACACCATCTTGATGCCCAATTATATAAATTTGTCAAAACGTAAGCCCTGGTAATGTTGAAATGTGAAAATCCTAGTAGTGAGGTATTAGAAATAATATCCTGCCACCTTTCTGGCTTCTTCTAATTAATTGCTCATTTTAAAATAGCAAATTTCGAGCATTTTAAATGCATTGCAAATCACAGTGCATATCAGTCATAGGTATGCTGTCAGAAGAAAAACTTGTGAACTTCAGCTCACTTCAAAAAAAACTTCAAATACATAGATGAAAAGTTTGTTTTTTACATTTATCCCAGAAAAAACAATGCAATTTATAATTTATACAAACTCTTATTTGAAGAAATATTTAACATATCACACATCAACATTATTATTTACAATCTCATATAAGTGTGTCATTACTAACCCCATCAACATGTATATAATAGTTGATAATAATTATAAGTGAAAATACATAAGACACGTTTTTGAATTGAGAAATAAACTTGATTCACTAAGCCCCTGATTATGTTATGTGTGTATACATATTTAAAATTATATATATTGCATAATTTCATAATTTTAAATATATATATATATATATACACACACACATATATATAATGACATAATCTTTTAACTAAGCAGAACTTTTAAGAGGCATTTTTCAGCTCACACAAATTAATCAAAATGAAATTGGTAAAAATTATGGTGAAAATCAAAAGTTTTATCTAGTTCATTTTAAGCTATAATGTAGCAAACACAAAAGTTTTATCCAGGACACTTGGAATAATTTATATACGATTATAAATACTATCCAATGAAGTTTAATTTTAACTTTTTCCAAATTAATGAAAAAAATCGTTAGGTTGGTTGGTTGGGTTTTATGGCGCAAGGTCCAAGAATGGATATGCTGCGCCAAATTTAAAGAAAATCCTCAGAAATACGACCCAAAAGATAAGAAACCGATATCTTGAGCTGCTGTAAAAGAGGATATTGATAAAGAAGTTTATTATTGACACAAACTGGTCCAATTTACGTAAATTTATTATAAGAAACACTTCATCAAAATTTTAAGTAACTTAAAATTAATCATTTAGCATCAACAGCCACTATAGTAAAACTTATAGTATAGTTAACTTAAAACTTTCAGTAAAAGCAAAATTATGATACAAATCTAAAATTATTGGAACTAACATGCTTATTCAAATTTTAAAAGGTCCATAATAATGGATGACATTTAATATTCTTGTCATTGTAGTCCAACAAAATTACTGATTTGTCAAACCATTAATAAACAACTAAACTAACTAGTTATGAAATCCAACATGCTTATTTAAAGCTAATTACTCTATTTAATTTCTCGCCAGCATTTCCAATGATAAATACACTTTAATGAGGAATAATATCGAGAGCATTTTCCTGCTTCTTTATCACTAGAAAATAATTAGGAATTTTAAACATAGACATTTTTTATGTGACAGTATTAAAGTTGAGATATTTTCCAAATCTCAAATACCAAATTTATAAACTTTAATAAATATAGCAGTAAAAAATTGGGAAAACATTTTAATAATATTAATAAGAATAATCATTTATTATAATCTATGAACAATCAGTTTTGTTACGCAGGTTTTTGCATTAGTATTCTCTAGAAAATACACAATACAATGTAATAAATTCTACAGCAATTATATAAGCATTTATGAAGTATATCTATGTATAAAAACTTGCAAAAGAAAAAAAAGTCTTGCATATTAAGCGTGCCAAATAAAATTATCAGTATACTTCACATCATTACTTTTGATAGCAAGAGAAAATGACTGTCTTTGTGTATACAATACGCACAAAATCCGATTCGATAAACAGATATTTAAACATCTGATTTAACCACAGAAAATAAAACCACAATAGTTAAAAATTACTTATCACAATAGTTAAAAATTATTTATATGAATGTTGTCAAACTATAGATGTACATCCAGGCTATTACTTTTATCTAAATTGATTAAAAGATATCTAATGAAAAACAAAATGAATATCTATATAAGCTAATGATTGATGTTATAAAAAATTTTCGCATGCAATATTAGAACCAGTTATCAATTTTATCTACTACGTTTAACATTAAGTTTATAAATAATAGTAGAATAATATTTTCAAGAAATATATATTGAAAGATTGAAGTTTATATATATTAGTTATATATTTTTTGAGGACTTTAAATGTGAAAGACAGCATATCTAAATGATTTCTCTGTCCAAAAATTTAATAAGTACGGATTCAAATAATAAACACTACGAGTAACAATTGCAATGAACACAACTTGAAACCTCTCCAAGCATTACAAATGGTTGTAGTAGTAATATGACAGAAACAAAGTTTTGGAGCTTTATTCTCGTAGGCTTATAACTCGCATTGAATAAGATTGAGTTTTTTTTCACAAAACTCGTCAAAAATTTAGAACGCATCAACAAGAGGGACTTACAAATAACAGTCATCTTTTCCAAATGTTTTGAGAAATTTCTATTGCCATAAATATAAAAGTAGAAATCATTAAAATATACCTTTTTAAATATATTATGTGGTTTTTATAGTCAAAAACTTTTAAATTTAAAAAAAATTTAAATATTTCCACAATTTTGAAAGTTTGGGAATTTTCAAAATTTCTATGGGAAAAAACCAGGTTTTTTCCCCATCCTTGCAACATTACCTGGCAACAAGAACGGAATGAGGCAGAACAAGGTAGATGGACACACAGCCTTAAACCCTCTGTCTCTCTTGATTTCCTAGTCAAGGACCACAATGAAGCACAGTTTCTTTCTGGACATACTCCAACACGGGAATATCTCAACAAAAGGGATATGGCTCTAAATAGTGCTTGTTCATGCGATGAGGTTGGGTTCATTTGAATGTGATTTGTGTGTTTGAATGTGATTTCACAAAACAATGGCACCTAAAAGAGCCTAAAAACTCGGAGGAACTTACTCCATTTCTCCGCTATGCTAGCAAAATTCCTTCTCTTCTGCATAAGATAAAGGACATAACCCTTATCTATGAGAAAGGATCTGAACTCTGTATGGATAATGCCATAATTGAGCAGCGGATTTAATCATAAGAACAATTTGGTAAAGGGTAAAAATCATGTCTGGTATTTCTCCACTTCTTGTGATTAAATATTAGATATTGTATTTGTTTATAGCAATTAGTTTTTATAATTTTGATAATGATAATTATTCAGATTAAGGTGCTGAAAAATATTGATCGACTCAGCACAACGTAATGTGCAATGCTAAATATCCTAGCATAGTTTATAAATTAGTAATTTTAATGTCTAATCTTGCATTAAATTTTCTAAACGTTGTAAACCATTATAAACTGTGAACAGACAATGCAGGTTTCTTATGTGATAAAATAATGCATTGTATTATAGCACAATTAGTATGTTTTATTCATGCATACACTATCAATGTATTGTATATGTTTCCTCTTTTTCTAACACAATCTTCATATGGTCCGTCATGTTATATAACCCTTCCCTCTATCTCACCACTATATATACAACTGGAGGCTTGTGTTTAAGTCTTCAGAAATACCCTATTTAGCAATTTTAGTGTAATATATTTTTATTATTATTTCTAGTAATGTTAGAGTGTCTAAAGTATTTTGCTATATATTTTATTCTCTTTTTGAAGCAGTTTTACTATTTATTGTATTGTATTTATATTATTGTTCAATAATTTTCTTAATCGTGATAACAACAGTGCACTGACTGAGCTGCTGCAAAATTTTAACTGAATCTCTCAGCACACAGTAGATTGTAATCTGTTATACTTTAAATATCCTACTGTTTATCGCCTACAGCAAATGTTAAATGTTCAACAGGATACCAATCATGCATATGTAATCTTAACTGAGTGTTGGCATTGCAATCCTTTGGTATTGCGGAAAATGCAATGTTACATTAAAGGATGAAGGAGTTACTAGTACTTATTGAAAATCTGTCCCAGTTATTTGCTCTTTTTTATACTCTTCTACTTAAACTTAATTATATTGCTTGCATATTTGTGTTATAAACTACTTATATCGTCTGCTATGACCATCATCAAGATAAATAATTTGTATTTCTTACCAAGGTTACGTGGAGTGTCAGGACAATCTATTTTCACAATTTTATCGCAATATTTACTTCAAGTCCTCTCCCACAGTGAAAATTTTGTAAATGTTTTGTTGTTGATGTTATATTTCTGTCAAATTCTTAATTTCAAATATTAGAGACCTATTAAAATTCTGTTTTGTTGAGATGTTTCATTGCGTATGTCTATGTATGAATGTGGCCCACTATGTAAACGGGTTTGTGGTGGTATGGCGCGGGCAACGCTACTCGCTCACGTCATTTGATTCACAGGTGTCCACTGGGTAACGACAAATGAGTAGTAGTTTCTGGCCTTGTTGTGGCATAGGGTTTGTCGTCCAAGTGCCCGTTGTTGGAAAAAAATTGAAAGCAAATTTGGAATTGAGTCAAAAATTTATAATGTTTTTATAGAAACCAATTTTTGACCACTGTTGACCCAAAACCTTAATATTAATGCGTAGATTTTTTTTTCGGCTATATTTGCCTTGGAAATTATCCTATTTACTGTAACACGAAAATCACGGTTTACAGTTAGTCATATTTTTCTACAAAAGAATGTTGGTATTTGTTCTACTTTCGTGGCCTTGAAATACTTTGTTGAAAAAATGCTTCCTGCAAAAATTTTTGTCGATCCTCATATATTCACTTCAAGGATATTTAAACAATTTTGTTAGTATATTTATATTTGACAAACCATTTGCTGATATAACATATCATTTGCTAGAATTCAGAAGCTTAATGTAATATTTAATAGTTTTTTTAGTTAAATATTTTAAATAAGAATTTTTAGACAAAATATTATAAAAAAAGTTGAAAAAACTAAATTGTTAAAATATTTTGGATTTTAATTATTTGAATGTTTTAAACATTTTATGTAATTTTCGTGATATGTGTTAAAACTTTTTAAATACATCAATGTATTTTCTTGCATTAAAAAAATTTTCCAGTCAGAAATACTTCATATTGTAAATGGATAATGGATACTTCAGGAAAATTTAAAAACATATTGCTTAGAATGTGTGAGTGCTTTCCGATGTGTTTCTCGTAGATAGTGCTCAATTATTATCTATCGTTTGAACGGTAACTCAAAAATTCTCTTGCACTCAACTCTATCAAAGGGTCGTTGTTGCACTAGCTTACCTAGCCATGAGTTAAGCTCTACCAATTAGATAGCATCAGCCGAGTGGAGTCTTTGTGATTTTGAATTATGAAACCAGAAGAAAACCCTCAATACTTGGTCTGCCATCCCCAGAGGTATCATTTCACTTGGAGGACATTGTGACCACACCCAGTTTTAACGTACCCCAGCCACCATTAGTGAACAAGACGATTCTTCGGTTAAGCCGGGATTCAACCTCGCTACATTCTAATAATGAAAACGACACCCTAACTAACCAGGCCACACATGTCTACCACAAGCCCGTGTTAATCTAGAGGCTAGGGAATTGGACTTCCGTTTGGAAGGGCTGGGTTCGAATCCTAATGCCACTAAAGAGCCTCCCAGAACGTACGATAAAAGTTCTCCTTAAATCTGTGAATGAAATGTTCTGTGTCGGTCGTTAAACAGTTACCATGGGTGTAATTGAATAGAGAAAATTTTTTTCCTCTAGATCAAAGTGAAAAACTTCTAGTGGTGCCATCTATCGAAGAAGTCTTACAGCAAAGCCGTACTTTCTCCTTCTTTATACTCTGATTAAAGGAAAGACGCATCCTTCTGACTTAATTTCGTAGCCATCGACTAACGAGCTTAGCTTGTCCAAATGCCATACGTAACAACTTCTACCAAGCTGGTAACCGAATCGTTATCGCTTTTGGCTTCCCGTTCAACAGTTCGTGTCTTCGAATTCCACTTTGGGCTTGGATGCTTGTAGTGATTCGGAATCTATTTTAAACCGTAGGTCCTGATCTAATTTGCCTTCATGTTCAAAAACTAACCACTGAACGATAAATATCTCAGCTTTATATTCACCCCGTCAGATAAAACAGAAAATAAATTTCGATTCCAGGTTTTCAACAATGGCTAGGTCTGAACTCTGGAAAATTTTAGCTCAGAAGAACGTTGTAGTACTGTTAGTTCTCATTGGTCCTAGCAAGTATGTAAGTTTTCGGTAACTCGAGGCTTCTAATCGTGGCTGAATCGTAACGCTCATTAATAGTAGTTTTGGAAATGGCGAAAATTGGAAGTAAAAGATTTTTGTGTCTCAACTATTTCTCTCTTTTCTTTACTTGCTAATATATACTTCTTTTTAAATATGAATTTTGAATTTCATTCATAAAGTTACTTGCGAAAAATCTCAAAATTTCATTTAAGTTTTTATTTTAAATTTTTTATGTATTTCAGTTAACATGATCGCGCGTGTGATAATTCGTTGTGTATACTTTTAACGAATTTAATTCAGTGAAACATTTTAAAGTTAAATATTTAATTTTTTACAGACTTGCCTTTATTGAAAGAAAATAAATTTTTCATTGTATAGATAATTAGCATTTACAGAAGTGGTATTAAATATTTCATTTTATTTTTCTATGAAAGATTGATGCATTTCATTCCTTATCCATTGTTTATGCCTTAACTATCGAGACCCGGAAGGTTTGCTGGTTGTGTCAATGCTTTATTATTTTCAAAAGAAAATAGGGATTCTATACATAGCCAAGATCCGAGATATTCTTTAACAGCAACTAAAACTTTAAGAGAACCTTACTTTACATGTTATTTACTCGAAGACATTGAGGGATACTCCTTAATGTCTCCAAGATATCAAAAGATATATCTGAGATCGTTAGCGAAATAATTCGGGTATAAGTATGATACATCACCCAAGAGATTTTTCGCCAAATCTGATGTCTTTTGTTTTGATTATAGGTTTTCCCTTTGGTGCTGCCACTTTAGATTTTTGTTGTCAGGATTTTTCCTTTTTTTTCTAGTGCTTTACGTCATTTTTTCGTCACATATATAGTTTTTTTAAGTGGCAACAACTTTCGAATTGCTTGGAGATGAAACAAATTGCAAAGGTCGCCTGTTGTGGGCATTTAACTTACTTGTTCCGAAATTCTCAATTATTTCGCCAGTTCCTACTTCCAAATTATAAGTCTCTTCAAATGAAATTAATCTCTTACTTTAAATTTCTTTATCTCATATGAAGGAAAGCTTTACAACTCTAACATTTTGCCATGAAGATTAGTCTCATCAAACTGATCTAGTTTAATAACACAAGAGAGTGGGAATAGGTCAGAAATATTTATTATCAAAAATAGACATTTCCACAATGAACAAATTAGCGAAGATTTGGATGTATATGAAGTATTATTTTATTTCATTTTTAGAGAGTATTTTAATTGGAAAATTGTATTAATGGTGTTAAGTACATGTTGATAACGCATAGTAAACAACGTTGCGTTGTAAATCCTTTTAGTGTCCATTGCTTAATTGCTTTCCTTGAAATTTTTTCCAAAGTAAGTAGACTATATTCACATATTGCAATGGTGAAAACCTGGAATACTCCCAAGCACATACTCCTATAGATAGGCATACAGGAAGCAGAAGTGCAACATTCATCTCCTCCTGAAGAGAAGTATGCTACATCTAGGCCATATTAATGCCCTGTAAAATAATTATTAACCATGAATTGGTTCTTTCCTTCACTACGGTTGAGGCTGAGTACACCACATTATTACGATTCTCATTGGTTTAAAATAGACATGACGTCAGATAACGTTTCATTTTCGTCAAATCTTACTGGGATGGTGTAAATCCATCTTCTCAATAAATTTGATGCCTGCCTTCAAATCACATTCTTCTAGAGGCAGCAAACAAGGCGAAGTTCACTATCGAATATCTGAGAATACTGTTGAAGTTCATTCTTGTAACAAAACGATTTCTCATAAGAAACAAAGCTTCTGTTTAGAAACCATTTTCCATTGATTCAAGTCATTATTACATGGACAATAGAACAGCAGAAAAAGCAAAATATAAAAGACATGATAAAACAATCATTTTATGGTTAGTTTGAATCTGCAAGGATGACTTAAATTTAAAAAAAAACATTAGTTAATAGAATTTTCTAAATTAATTAGGTTAGGTTAGGTTACGACAAAAACTGTTTTGGAGCTTTATGCTCGTAGGCTTATAGCTCGCATTGAGTAAGATTGAGTTTTTTCAATTCGATTTAATTTCTGCTGTCTCTAAATTAATATTTGCCAATTATGTAAACAATCTGTTTTGAATCAGAAGAACTATTGCTTTGCTTAAGCCAACATTAAAAATTTTCTTTTAATTAATATTGCGGAAATAATTAAGAACAGATTTGTAAAACATGTGCGCAAAAAATTCGTTGAATTTATTAAAATTTTATGCTTTATTTGTGTTTCGATAAATTACAAATTTTAGAATATTTTAAGTTATACCTATTTAGGCATTTTCAGTAAACCATGCACAAATAATGTTTAAAAAAATAACTGAAAATCTCATTATTGGAAATAAAGGATTTTAAACGCTTGTCCATACTTCCTAAATAATATGTTGCTTTGATTATATAAATAAAAGTACTTCATAATATACAATTATTCTCAAGCAAAATGTATAAAATATTTTATATCTAAATTGATTTATTTGAATGAAAAGTAACACTATTTTTTTTCATGGGGAATCAATAATATAGTAAATATTTCCCTCTAACTATCTGTAACACTATAATTATTTATCGGAGTTTTTCTTTGGAATTTAATAAAGGGTAAAAGAAAATCAACACTTTTTCTTCTCCGTCAAAAACTAGTTAAGCAGATCAATAAAATCTCCAAATTGCTGTTTTCGGAGAAAAAAGTTCTGCAAAACATTCAGAACACATAATGACATGATTGCATTAGCAGACTTCTGAATTCGTTACTAGATTTCTTCTACATAGTTGAAAAACAATGGTTCGCATCAGCAATAAATTTTAAATGACATTTAAATTATTGCTTTAAATTTGTATAAAAATTGAAAAAAAAATTTTTTCAAGATAAATTATAACAAGCATAATTCTTTTCCCATTATTGAAACGAATAAAATATGCATTAGACTCAAGTCAAATAGGGTAGTAAATGTGATTATCATATATACAAACAATTATACCACATTAGATTTGTGAATAGAAATCGAACAATATAAAATAACCGATTTTTTCAAAGCTTATTTTTTATAAGGCAAAATTTTTATTAATCTTAAATTTAGTGAATTTGTTTACATTTTATACAAGCTATAATAAATGAATGATATAGTACATAAATGATGCTTACCAATGACAGAGAAGTTAGTGTGTCTATAACTTTGAAGCAGCAGGTTCCGGGTTCGAATCCGATTTTTGTCATGGGTATTTCTTTAACTTTCTGTGTGTATTTCTTCAACCTTTCACTTTCTGGGCGAAGATAACACATCCTCTGGGTGACCCATTGTAGCCCTGATTAGGATTAAATGATAAGGACAACTTCGAATTAGAATATATATATATATTCTAATTCTCAGCTGCCTTTATGACTCAATTATATGTATATAGGCGCAAATGACCTATAGACCAGCATTCTAAATTCTGAAATTGGCGATTTTTGGCGGGTTTTCTAATATATCTGGCAATTTAGTTTTTATTACGTCATACATATGAAGACCTATAAGAATTATGTAGAGAATTCAATTTCGGTAACCCTAGTGCTTACGTCATCACGCACGTCACGATAAGTTATCTTGGCAATACTTCATCGCCAAAAAAATATAGAATTTGGAATCATGTATTATATGGCACTTGTATCATATATATATATATATATATATATATATATATACATACAGAGAGTATAAACGCAATTTTAGAACGATTTCGATAACGAATTTTAAAAAAAAAGTAAATGTTTTAGAATAAAAATTTTTGGCAACAGTTTGTTATTTGAAATGAGAAATATCGTCTGCTACTTTTAAAGTTATTTTTCTTTCAAAATGTCACATATAAATATGCCCCGAACTGAAGGATATGTTTTTGCGCTTTCCGAAGATAAACGTTTAAATTCCAAAATTCAAAAACGTTGTGATATGCATGGTATTAGAATTTCTAAGTGCAAAATAAGCAATATTATTAATCGGACTGGTAAAAATTGTCAATCATTATTTCTACAAAGAAAGAAGACTCCAAACGAATATCCGTAAAAGATCATACTGTTTCAAATGTTTCTAAAGTGAAACGCTGGTAACAAGATAAAATCCGCCAACACAGAAATCAGTTGCAAGGCCTTTAGATACATCTCTGTAGAAATAATAAATAAAAATATAAACCAGTATTTACAACTTATAAATGCTAAAAAACATAATGTGTTCACCAGCTTTTGCCGAGACATGTGGCTCAACGCAAAACATTTTGTAGAATCCTGTATGAAAACCACTTAGCAGAAGATAAATGGAAAAACATTATGACCCTTGATGAAGCATTGTTTTACCTAACTGACTGTAGCAAGAAAAGGTCTTTTTACTATAAGAAATGATGAGAAAAAAATTTACAAACCCGTTTCTGTCAATGTGAAGAAAGTTTCAGTAAAAGGTTTATGATTGTCGCAGGTTTCTCCTACAATGGGAAATTAAAAATAAAAAGAGTGGAAAGAAATGTTAAAATTAACTCATCGTACTATCACAAGAAGTTTTACTGCCCAATATTTACAAAAGAAATTCCACTTCTTTATCCCAATGACTTTCAAAGAGAGAAACTTCATCAAGACAAAGCGATAAGTCATACTTCGAAAACTACCACTGCATTCCTTGAAAAAATGATGAGTAATACAGGTATTGCATATATACATTTTCAACATATCCCTGCGATAAAGATATTCCAGCACATATGTACGCAAAATATTATTTAATAAAATACTATTCGGAAATATACTAACTAAGAATTAAAGGAACAAATTTAAAGCCATGCATCATGAACTCAACAAAGTTACGTGAATGGACCTATTGCTCCAAAATGCCGCATTAACAAATGATCTATTAAGCAATTCATACGTCGACCCCAGTTCCCAAGAAACACAGGGAAATGTGTTTCTCGTGACACTCTTAAAATGATCATACTTAAAAATCCTAATGTATATTTCCTGCTGTTTTATTTAATATATATATATATATATATATATATATATATATATATATATATATATATATATATATATATATATATATATATATATATATATATATATATATATATATATATATATATTTATATATATATATATATATATATATATATATATATTTATATATATATATATATATATATATATATATATATATATATATATATATATATATATATATATATATATATATATATATATATATATATATGGGTCGTAGTAGCCTGGTGGTTAGGGTGTCGGTCTTCCCTCCGAAAGGGTGGGATTCGGCTTTAAATAGGCGGAATTGAAAGTCCTGTGGTCGGCCGATGAGCAGTTACCATGGGTGTAAAAAATCTAAAAAAAATTTCTTATCCCTTCAGATCAATGTCAAAATTGAGGGAGTGGGTCCTCTAGTGGTGCCATCTGTCGAAGGATTTAAAAAAGAGCAAAGACGTTCTTTCACCTTCTTGGTCTCTAATTAAAACGAAAGACACTCTCTTTTGACTTAAATTTGCATAGCCAAGACAAAGCGAGCTTGGCTTGTCCAAGCGTCATAAGTAACAATAACAACACACACACACATATATATACATATATACATACACATGTGTATGTGTGTGTGAAAATATTTACTAAATAAGTTAAGTATTTATTTAATAATTTAAATAATAAGTTATAAGCATAAAAAGAAAATAATTGTAAAAATTATAAATTCAAATATGTGAAACATTTTAACTTCCCGCTTTTATTTGATCTGAATCTTAGGAAAGTATGATTAGCAAATGATAATGATTAAGTAAAACAATTAGCCCTCAGCGCTTCATTACTCTTTTTAATAATTTTATTGTAAAATTTAAAATAAAACAAAATTATAATTATAACCCCAAATAAAAGTATTTTTTTGAAATTGAGATAATTATATGTTCCTTATTAAATTATCGTTAACATTCAAAGGCAAAAAGTAGATATAAACCTCCACAAATCGAAGGAACTTCAGCTAAATAAAGTCGATGGTTCTTAAAAATGAGAAAAAATCGCATAAACATTGCAAAGTTTAGATTCACGTGTAATTACAATGAAAAAGGGATTTTCAGAGATTAAGATGTAAATGGAAAATTCTTATGATGTAAAACAGGAAACACAGAACTTTGGTGACTAACGTGTTTTCCTCAATCTATTTCTAGTTAATTTGCATATTCTTTATAACACCTGTATGCAAATGTAAAAATCATCTCAAGGTAATTTTATTGACATTTTATTCCCTTATATTTCCTCACACAGAGTAAGTCATTGTCTGTTAATGCATGCTTTTTTTATCCTGGTTGGATTAAATGGAAGAAAATATACGAATATCCTGCAAAATATATTGAAATATATAATTTGCAAGCAATTATGTGTGTGCGGGTTTTCAATTTACAAGAACCGAGTAATTTTTTTTAAAAAAAAATATGTATTTTGAAGTTTTTACTGAACTTGAAAGTAACACTTGTTTGCTTTATAAAAATATTATGCAATCATTTGCCATGCAATTTTATTAAATATTATATATAGAATAGAAATTTTAAAGCATACACATATAACAATAGTTGAAAATGTATAAAAATAAATGTGTTTAATGTTCTGAATAAGTACATATTTTTAGTTAAGCGATTTAAGCAAAGAAATATTTTCAAATAATTCCAAGAATTACAATAGATTTATATCATTACAATCTGTTTTTTAAAAAATCATCTACTTTGAGTAGAAAAATTATAGTTTTCTTACTGTTATTTTAAAATATAAAATAATACTTTTCTATTAAATGAATTTTTATTTTTAAGTGTTAATTCATTAAGATTAAAAATTTGTTTTAATGTTTATTGAATGTCGAGATAAGCAATTTTCATGAAACTATATATATATTGATACTAATTTTGATTGTTATTTGTTTGTATGCTTTTAAAGATGGATGAAGTAACTTATCTTTGTTTCTAACCATAGACTTAAATATTTTCATGGATCAAAAGAGGATTAAGATTTTCAGAAATTGGACATTGCACATTCGTAATTGTAAAGTTGATACAATCTATAAGCATGAAGTATTCTTGCAATAAAAAAAAGGGATTGCTCAGAAGTGAAAATTTACAGAACCAATAAAACGTTCTATAATCGAATTAACAGTTTTGAATAGCGTGATGTCATAGATAATTAACATCGAAGTCAAATTTTTTTAGAAAAACATTTCACACAATCATTGAATAATAAAAAGAACATGATTTTCATTTTACAAAAGTCAAGCATAGCTCTTAGGACCTTTATGTTCTGTTTAAGTCTTCATATCGAGAATGTGTAATACAGATATTTATAAATCTTCAAAAATTGATAGGCTGATTGCAGCCATACATAATATAGTTTGAGAAATCTACTTCTCCAATTCTGCTTAGGCAATCTTGAAAACAGTCATATCCTGTCAGACAGCGAAATAGAGCCATCGGGGTCTTTATTAGGAAACTGGTATTTGTTCTGCAATAAAATTTTTTATGGAATATTAGTATTATTTAATAAAAAATCATTAAGAATAAGGTATAAAAAATATGCAGAAATGAAATGATAAGAAGCCTAAAACTATATTTTCCAATCATGATGGAGCAAATGCAAGTTGCTGTAAGTATTACCATAAAGATTATCATAAAGCCTAATAAATGTCCTCACGATGGAGTTTGTAATGATTTTTGATGGTTTCTGTTCATTATAAAATGTAATAAAATAAGTTATCACTTAAAACTATGTAAGACTTTATAGAAATAAAGTAATTATTTTATTTTAGTAAAAATATAACTTTGCATTTATTATCATTATCAGTAAAATTAAGTTCAAATCTGAAAATAAAAAAAGTACTTGGTTCTTTCATATCATTTTTTGTGACAAACTGAAGATTATTTTTGTCATAATAAGTAATTATTATGAAAGATTAATGAAATTTTGTGCTGATAAAACTCATGAATAAAATCTATATTGATGAGAAGAAACACTTGGAAAAAAATGAGAGGATTGGTCGTCCTTCAGAAAAATCCAAAGAATTTTCATAAATCTGCGATAAATATAATTTATTGTAACCAAATCTTAAAGCACTGAGTATCAGCATTAAGACCTAAACTGGAACACTAATTTCCTGCCATTTGAGTTAAAAAAAAAAATTAACAAAAAAGGAAAATTCTGTCATCCCTCAAGTTCGACTTAGCTCCTACGCTCATTTATTCTCTTTCAATCACTTTACCACTTTTAATAAGTCCTTAGTGATATTTTAATTTATCGAATCAATTATTCTAAAGATTTTAGACCCGCAAAATTCCTTAAAAAATCACTTAGAGTTTCCCTCATGGAGAAGCACCATTTTAGTACAAGAAAAGCTTTAATCCATATTCCACAGTAATCATAGCTTGGTTTAAGAAAGAATGCGTAACTTTGTTAGTCTAATAATATGCAAAAGATAAAAATCTTAGCACTAATCCTATTCACAACGTTTTAAATGGTATATCTAAGTTTTATGAAGCTTGAACTGCAGTAACTTGATTTAAAATGGATATTAATTACTTACGCGAGCTTGTAATGACAATGAAATTTTG
Source organism: Latrodectus elegans (assembly GCA_030067965.1). NCBI lineage: Eukaryota > Metazoa > Arthropoda > Arachnida > Araneae > Theridiidae > Latrodectus > Latrodectus elegans. The sequence goes on from CM057820.1 coordinate 5,055,280, forward strand.
AATAATGAAATCCATTGAGAAAGTAAAATTGCTACTACATATGATATTAAAGATATTTTGCAAGAAATCATGATTTAATTTTAAGGTAAGGTTTAAAACTGGAATGTAGTTTAAGGTAAGGTTTAAATCTGGAAAGTAGTTTCGAGGACAAAATTTGTCCTCGAAACTACTTTCCAGATTTTGCTCTAGATGAGAATTTTTCAGCTACGAAAACTCATTCTTTGAAACAAATACCAATAATGATGATAGTTTAATCTCTGTTTACAATTTGGATCTTCTGATGGAAAACGAAACGTAAGCTTTTAATTTAAAAACAAAACATACATTCTCAAAAGTATTTTAAAAAATATTGTTCTGATCTCTTTCACGAACTGTTTCTATAAAAGCATTTTTCTGATGCATGAAAAAAATTATTCCCTGGAAATTAAAGCAATTTTTAGAAATGGTGATATTTTAAAATTTAATATATTTTAAATTTAAGTTAATATATAATTGTTCACATGTACTTTTTTTATCATTATATTAAAAGCATTTGTATTAAGAAATTAAAAAGTTGAACTCTTTTTCTTTCTTGTAAATACAAAACTATCGTGGTTTCAGTTTCACTTTTATCCTCTCTATCTTATCATTTTTCTCCATGAGTAGTTTCACTTATAGTATAATCCTTCTTGGGTAATATTTCACAAATAAAAAAACAGCTAAATTTAAAATGTGAAAGCACAGATAAGTTTGCTTCTCAGTCACAATTGCATAAAATGTTATGCTTGATTATTGTGATAATGCTTATCTTTTATAAAAATATCAAAGTTTATTACTCCTTCAATTATCGATTTTATCTTTGTGTTAAAAAAAAAAAAAAAACTTTCCTTGGGTCACTGTAACGTTTTATCTTCCTTGAAGAAAACAATTGGTTATCAATTATTACGATACATTCCTTTCTGTGCATTTATACTAAGAAGTTTTTTTTTTTTATATAATTTATGATGACAAAGGAAAAATATGGCAAGCTAAAAATATATACATCACATTTAAGGAAGAACAAATAAAATTAGAATTTTTGGCGTAAACAAAATCTTATTGTGACAAGTTATTTTTGCAAAATGAAAGCAGAAATAATTTGTTTACATAATAAATTCACTTTAGACCCAACACAAGCATGATAAAGGATGAGACAGATAGTATATTTATCTCGTCTAAAGCCCGTCTGAATATCGTCAGAAATAATTCCTAAAGATAATTTTCCCCATATGCAAATACGATGAAATGCAAATTATTGGACAGTAAAGATAGAGTTGTGATAATTTTCCTGTATTTAATTACTTGGTAATCATGATAAATGAATTGTGCTTACCTATATGGTGAAAGTAATCGCGAAAAATAATTCAATTATCAATTTATCAGAGGGTATGCAAAAATTTCTTTATAGATCGTGACCATTTTCATGATTTGAAAAATTCGCTTCAGTATTTTCAATTGATGTTGGTATTAATGTTTTTAATTAACATATTAAAAGATGCTTATTTAAAATTGAAAAAAACATTTGTTTTTAGAAGTAGCTTTAAATTATCGGTAATCATATTTTACTAAAATATAATGATAAATTAGATGTTATTCTGTAAACGTTTTCCCGAACGTTTCTTCTAAGTAATTTAATTTTAATGAAAGAATCGGGTGCTATAATGTATCATTTCAAAATGTTAACTAAAAATCCATCTATTATTATTAATTATTGTCAAAATCAGATGAAACATTTATGAAAAGTAAAAAAATACATGTGTAATAATTTGCTTTCAGAACTTTATTAACGTTTTTTTTTTTTTTTTTTTTTTTTTTTTTTTCTCTCTCTCTTAAGAAAATGAGTAATGAGATTAAACTGCTTACCATCTTGAAAGCAAAAATAGATTTACAATTTGAAACACGTGATAATCATCAAATAATGATATATTTTGCTGTAATTATCATTGGATGTACTATTCTATTCCATGTACATACTATTCCATGTATATACTATTCTATACTATTCCATGTATTTAATCTGTGTTTCAGATATTTTTCTACTTTATTTCAGTAATTTGACTTTTTTTTTTTTAAGTTTTGAAAAGAATCCTGATAATGTCGCAGCTTTAAATAAAATCAATATAATTCTTAAAGTAAATAAATAAGCAAATAAATGAAAAATAATAAATTAAAAAGAAAAAACTTAAATGATATAAATATGCATGCATACACACAGCATAAAATTTCGACATTGAACTGACATTAGGAAATAAATACGTTATTTAGTTTTGAAAGAACATTCATTTTTTGCTTAATTTGTTAAGAATGTTTTTGTAATTTGTGTAACATTTTTGTATGAGAGATATAAGTTTTACAACTGCGAATGCATGGCAAATGTGGAGGGCAATTTCAGAATCGAAATATTGTGGCAACCCTAATTTGGAGAATGGTGTGCTCTCAATTTACTCAACTTCATTCGGAAATTGGAAAGCTTGTGAATATACTACTGATTCCCATTCAGATCATCAGGTCAGAAACATCTGTCTCCTGTGCACTATAGACATTCGTAGAAGCAGCTGGATAGTCTGACCACTGCAGCTGAGACAAAGCTGCAGCTGAAAGTGACAGGCAACATATCTGGAAACGATTATCTCCTGAATTGATTGCTTCATTTAGCCACGAAAACGCTTAAGAGATACATTTGATTAATTTTCTCACTGTGCAGCTCAAATCAGAATTTGAATTTCAAAATCCACATGTTTCTGTGAAAATAAAAGTGTAATGTTTTGTGTTTGAATTCACATTACAATTATTTTTTTTTGTATGCATAAGTTATAAATAAAATTATTAAATAAATATTTATTTAGTTAATACTTCTATATAAATACCATAATTACAAAATCATAGCATGCCCATGACATCTTGTGGCATCTATATATGGCATTTTAGTTAAGAATGCATACAACTGGGAGTATATATTAAAGTGAATCGTAAAGGGAAAATTTTAAAAATATTCTTACGTTTGATAAAAGTACTTATATTTAAGCTAAACGAAACTCAGTGGCACGACAGGCCCATGTGGATGTCAAGGCCTATAGTGCCCATATACGTTTTCATGATTAACTACCCTTTGATGTTGTGCAAATGGTCCTGTTAGGTAGTCAGTCTAACGTGAAACCTACAATGCTCATTTCGCAAGCATGTTTGGCAATTAGTTTCATCAATCTTGCCCAGAACGAAAACAGGATCTCGGGCCTGTGACTTGAGAACACAAAATGCTACCACTAAGCCACCTGTCTTTGTACTTTGATTTGCCCACCTAATAATCCTTATGCTTAACATTCATACTATGTTAAGAATAATATCTTATCAACTAGATATCAAAATGAATGAGGATGTAAAGGAACTAATTCCATACTAATATCCGTTAAATAGAGAAAATAGGTGTAAATGTGAGTGCAATATCGTGTTTGCATTTTAATTGCATATAATGAAAATAAAAAACCAATGCAATTCTTTTTACTTAAGAAATTATTACATTTTATTTTATAAGTTAAAAGTTTTTTAACTAAATGTATTCGAAAGCGAGTATGGATGCTTAAAAAAATTTTCTGAAATTTTAAATCTTACTCCTGGCGCAGCATGTCTAATTTTGGATCTCTCGCACCATAAAACCCAACCACACACACGCAACCAGTCTGAAATATTAAAACTACTAGTGTTCTATTTTCAGCACTTGTGAGAAGATTCAGGGGAAAAATAATTGGAAAACTTACTATAGTTATATCTTCCAAAACAAAAATTTTAAATGTTGCTCTCCAATAAAAATCTATAATTTTTCATTTCTTAACTATTTGTATAACAAATTAAAATTGTGATAAAAACACACTTTAACGTTCTTAAATGTGATAAAATTAATTTTGTGTTTATAAATATTATATTTGTCATATAGATGAAATAGTTTAAATCATTGGCCAAATAAATCCCCTCGCCCTTAAGAAAACTAAGTAAAACGCAAAAAAAGGACGGATGTACTGCATTCGGTCGTATACCAAGAACACGATAACGCGCAAACTTCCTATATTTTTCACTTTCATTTTACATTCCAGATATGGCCCGCATTATCTTCCAATCATCGCTCTGTATGATTATCAAAAAAGAAAATACTAAAAGTATCAAAACGCACAGAACAGTACTTCCTAAAATCTATTAGAAAATACATATTTAAAAAAACAAGAAAATCTAAGTGGTAGTTGGAAAATTATTTTCATTTCTTTCTCATTATGCTGTTTAAAACTGTAATTTTCGTAAGTATATTTCCTTAATAAAGTTTTATATTTATTATTTTTATAATAATAAATAAAGTTTTATTTATTATTTTTAATAAATTTTCAAAATATTAAAATTGCATTAAATTGCAAAAACACTTTATTGTTAATTTTTTGATCATTGATAAATAAAGTAACAAAAATTGTATGATTTTCATTTTTTATCAATAACTTTCAAATGGTATAATTTCTCAACTAGGTTTACAATCAAATGCTTAAAGTGAAACGCACAAAAGATCCATATATTCTCATTTTTAGTATTTTATAATTTTTTAAAAAAATTAATTTGATTACATAAATATTTAAATAATTGATCAAATGAATAAGATTGAATTAGACAAATAAAAAATAAAGCAAAATGTTTTTGCCTTACTCAATCTTATTATAAATAACATTGAATAAGGCAAATAAAAATGGTGCATTTATAATCCACTTTTTAGGATTTTCCAAAATGTAAAAGCTGTGTAAATGTAAAAATTAATTTTTGCATAAATAATGAAACAAAAATCATCAATATTTAGCATTTTGTAAATTAAAAAAATAAAGAACTTTTTAATAATAATTTGTTAAATAAAAAAATTTAATAAAACTAATTAAAATATTTCATTATAATCCCTTTTCCGAGATTCTCCAAGACTGCGTCCTTTTAATAATAAATTTTCTCTTAAAAACTTAAAACTAAAACATGAGTGATAGGGGCATTTGTACTTATTTTTCTTAGAATATTTTACCATATTATATAAAATCACAATAAAGTCAATAAATTATTGACGATTCTTTAATTGATTAAACAGTTGATATAACCAGTTTGTAGAATAAATAAAGGAAAAAGCAGACATTATTTTAAATAAATGCATGATAATTGTTTTATTTAACTTAATTCTCTATTTACATTCTTTTGTATTTGCTTTTCCCACTGTTCTTTTGTACTCTTTTTTTTTCTTTCTTCAAAACTGATAAACAAGATATTCCCTTATCTTTAACTTTTATGAGAAAAACGTATAGCTGAGCAAAATGCTTATGAACATTTTTGCTTAAAAATATTTTACTTAGAATTATGTTCAATAGTACTTTCATTTTAAAATGATTACTTTTTTTAAATTTTAGATTCTAAAGTAGTCAATAATGTTTCTCTTTACAGAACTATCCAATTAAAATTTTTAATAAAATATCATACATTTTATTAGAAAAGCATAATTACTATATTATACATGGTATTAAAAATTTACATAGCATAGCTTGGCTTGCCCAAGTGCCATAAGTGACAACTAACAAACATTTACATTTGAAAATGATATCAAGTCATAAGTTTTACTTTCGCGCATATTAGTTACATGAAAATTAATGTTTTACACTTAATTAATTTAAAACTGACTTAATTGATTTTCAAATTCATTAAGTAAAAATTTTTCCTGCTTTATTCAGTTGCATACCAAAGATTCTTATGAGCATTTAATTTACAAGCAATTAAACACAAATATGTCTTTTTATCAAATACTGTTATTTGTCTATAAAATTACTCAACCAAAATCTAAGTATAGTTAAAGTGAATCACAGAAAATATTATAAATGAACATTGCTCTACTTATATACCAACAAATAAAATAATAAAATATTTAATAAAACTTTAAAGAATAAAGTTTTTAAAAGGTTTCATTCTTTTTTTAATTATCATGATTAACTGAAATATTTATAAGTGAAGTAATTAATATGTAAAATTGAGCTTGTTATCATAATTGTATTTTGTACGTTCCTTGTAAAATTACACTCATAATATTTACTTAAAAAAGCATTAAGTGATAGTTCGAGTCCTTAAATTTAATATATTTTTATGGAATAAAATGTAGCACTTCTTACAATATTTAATATATATTTTTATTCATATATATTTTATATCAAACATATTTCGCTGCTTTATCAGTAATGTAACGATAGAGTAAATGTGAAATTTATTTTTTATCTTTTTAATAAATTATATCAAATAAATTATGTGAATTACATTTTAAGAAATACCATTTTATTAAATTTAATTTGTGCGTTATCTACTGTATTTATGAAAAAATAATATTATAAATAATATTATGTTTTTATAATTGGCATTAAATTTTTTACTGATACAAGATATATTTATAAAAATAATATTTTCAAGTCAAAACTGCATCTTTCTTTCAATTTCCTACATTTCAAATTTGTTAAAGGATCACAAATTATCCTGTTAAATATTCAGTTGGGAGTTGAATAAATTTACGTAGAGCTCTTTGCTTCAGATGAAAGGTTCTTGGATTTGATACCCACTTCAGATGTAAATGATTTTAGGAGTTCTTATTGCACTTTAAATTGCAGGTGTCGCTCTAATTACCCATTTTATATATAAAAATGACTGGTACAGCAACCATTCGAACAATTGCACCAACTTGCTTGACAAGCTCATCAATTTTGCAGCATCGTACTCCTTAAACTGAAACAAAATAATTTTTGTTTATCAATGGAATGATGCTGGAAAATTGATTAATCATGCTCAAATCTATAAAAATTGAAATATGTTATACTGATAAAGAAATTTCTGTTATTTTTCTTAACTTGAACAATAACATAAACAACAATAAAAATAAAATAGAATTTTAATAAAATAAATTCTATTTAAATTAAAAAAAAAACTTGTACAACACCGCAGGAGTCATGTGAAATTTGTTAATTAGACATTATAACCATCTTAAAGTATCCGCTTTCGTTTAAAAATTGATTTTCGACTACATGTGCCTATTTCTTGTTTTATCTTTGAATCTTACATTTAGAACTTATAAATTTATAAAAATAGTTTTTCATTTTATTGTCATACAATAAACACCGGAATTTTAAAATGCGTCTTTTTTATAAAACGGAATAGAATATTCCATTTTTAAACCAAGAGTGGTAAAGAAAACTGATATTATAGTTTTTTTACTATTTGTTTAATTTATATATTTTTCTGTAAGATAGTGATTGATTGGTAAAAGTATGAGCAAAGCAGTGGCAATATCGTCATCATCACAAGTGAAACTATGTTTCTAAAGAGGATTTTTTCATTGCTTTGTTTTTTTACAATATCCTCATACATCTCGTTAACGCAATACCTCAAGGAATAATGATGATATGTGTAGAAAACATTGCCAACATGTGTTCAGTATTATTATCTATGAAATGTTGTGAAACAAAATTAACAATATACATGAAGAACTCTTTTTAGTTATAGCTATTTTTAATAGGAATGTCCAGTAAAATTTCGTATTATATCCATATTGTATATTTTTATTCATAGTTTTCTCGTCGCTCAGTATTATTATTATTTTTTTTTGTTACATTTTGCTCCATTTAAAAAATTATTGTCACATAAACCATATCCCCAAATTAAATTGAAATTGATGTGCAACAATTTTCTGTAAAGTTAACCATTTTGTTAAAATTTCATAAAAGTTAGCAAGAAAATGAAACATTTTCCGAAAAAATAGGCAATATTTAATTCAATTAACTGCTAATTTTATATGTTACATCATAATTTATCTAAAAAAAAAAAAGATAAACGAAAATTAAAATTAAATGTTAAGAAAAAGTTGCTTCAAATGTAGATAGCTATCTGCAATCAGACTATTTCTATACACAATAACCAGTGACAAATAGGTTATATTTCATTTCTGGGGACAAAGAATTTTAGAAGGCGAGTTTATCATTTGAAAAAAAAAAGAAATAAGCTAAAATGTAGTGCAAATAAATTAAATAATAATTTAATAAATAACTTGGTAATCTCTTGAATTAGAAATATTGATCCAATAGTTTAATCATCATCTTAAATAACTCTTAGCGGTATCATATAAATGGCAGATGTTTTCAAAAAATACTTAATTACTAAAAAGAGATAATTTATTTTTTATTAGATTCAAATCAGATCCCTCACAATTTAACAAGATAAATATAATTTCGTTTTCTGAAATAGGTTATTACATTTATTTATACAGATCTTAATTTAATTCCAATTACATAACGAAAAAGATTTTCTATTGAAACTTAAGAATTCAAGCATTCGCTTATTTTAGATTAGTATTTGCTGAAAATCTAGATATTATTAATATTCTGACTTTCTTGGAAATATTTGATGGGTAAAGGAGAAAGCATATTTCGAAATGTTACTCTGCCATTCAAAATGAATAAGAATACATATTTCTAATATACCAGTGAATAAAACTCCGAATAAAGGCTTTTGAATATAGTCTAAGTATTTGAAGTAATATTTGATACAATAATCAAATAGAATATTTAATAAATATACGAGTTTGATTATTTAGAAAATTAATACACTCAATATAGTAGGAATCATCTTTAGTGTAAATAAAATGTATGAGATATTTCAATAAATGTTTTTTTGTGAATCATGAAAGCTTGATTTAAAGATTTTAATAATGTAAAAATGTTTTCAGGAAGTTTCAAATCAATATTCTTGAATAAAGAATCATAGAGCAATAATTTAAAGAATCAAAAATTATTTTGATTACAGCGCATTTGTAAATTTAAAGAAAATAAGCTAAAATTAATTTTTTAATAAGATTTTAGAATATTTGAAAATTTTAATGATTATTTTAACAATTTCCAATATTCTCCTGATTTACAATAAAGGGTATCTTTTTCTTTCTTGTTTAGAATAATAAATATGCATTTATGGTATTAAAGTTTATTATGGCATATTTTTCTGTAATAAATGTATTATACTGCTATTCACTTCTATTTATTCTTATTAAAATATTGACACTGATATTTTAAAATAAAAATTTTTTTTACTGTTTATATTTTTATAGTATGAATATCATAATATTACAATGCAGTTCTTAAAACTTGATTATAAAATTGATGGCATTAGTTTTGAATAGCAAGATAAATGATTTTTAATTTTTTGTTTGATCAACATTTTAAAATTCCTTTGTAAATCTTGAAATTTATATTTATTTAATAGCTCCAAATGTTAGAATATGAAAATATTTCAGCACAGTTAACGAGTTCTTAGCACACAAATCAAAAGAATCTATATTTTAAAGAACTTTTAATCTAGTAAAACTGAAAAATAGATTTTCTTTTGCTAGAAAAATCAATTACTAAATTTAAAATATTTCTCATTTTTCATAGTCATTATAACAGCTAATAACATCACATAATGAATTTATGTTTCCTAACTTTTACATGTGATCATCAACATAATTTGCCAATCCGAGCCAATACCTTCTTCTGAAGAAATTCTCCAAAACGACTTCGGAAAATCTTCAGTTGTTATCATTAATTGTATGAATCCACCTATTCAATCCATCTTAACCCCGCTTTCTAGTTCCAGTAGGTCTGAAGCAACAGGTTGTTTATATATATCTTATATAATTCTGAACAAAATCTTTTTCTCCATTTATTGTTCTCTTCTAAATCACTAAGGCTACTCCCAAAAATCTTTTATTTAAATACTATAACAGCATTTTCCTCAAATTTAGACATAATACATATAGATATCTTAAACTTTTTCTTGCTTCCTTTTTTAAAGATTAATAAAAAAAATTTCCAATTTGAACGACTGACATTCTTACAATAATTATGTTAATAAAAGGAAAATACCGGAATTCAAAAAAAAAATAATAATAATAATAAATAAATAAATAAATTTAAGGTCATTTGCAAAATGTTTTGTCAGAACACTGTGGCTTCTTTTGATGAGATATGGTTACATCGAATAGGATCTATAATTGTTGTTATGTTACTTACGACACTTGGACAGACCAAGCCTGCTAACCAACGACCGAAGATATTAAGATAGAAAGGTGCGCCTTTTGTTTAACCAGAGCAACGCGAAAATCAAATTTCGGCATTGTTCTAAGACTCCTCCGATAGATGGCACAACCAGAGGATCCACACCATTAATTTTGACTTTGATCTGGAGGCGGTGGAATTTTCCTCCAGTGCAGGACTTTCGATTTCACAGTTTTTATGAGTACTTATATCTCACGTTCTCGTACGGGTTTTGGGTGGCACTGGGAATCGAACCCAGCCCTTTCTGATGGAATGCAGATTCTTCAACTACTAGTTTACCATGGCCAGAGATCTATAGTTTAAATTTGATTTTGAACAAATTGAAACTTCCATGATAAAGACGGAAAAGTGAATGTGTCACATATGAAGCTAAAAGTTTCAGTGTTAACTAATCAATTGCAATCTTCGTTTGCCTAATCTATTTTAAGCTTAAACATCCACTTAAAATCTGATCAACAGTATATGCCGATACCAATTTCAGAAGTCAGTTGAATTTTCAACGACGCTTTCAATGATTTTAAGTGTTTGAAACAACAACGACGCTTTAGATATTTCAAATGTTTCCAAATTAATCTCTTTTTATTGATATTTATATTTTTCTTTTTTATGATTACAATAACTAACCATTTTTTTTGACAACAATAATAGAGTTTTAAGTAACATTTTTATAAAAAATTTACTTTCTTCTTTTAATTAATTTAATTTTAATAATTATAGTTTTTATTTAATTTTTACTTTAACTAATATATAGAGATAAATAAAAAAATGATAAAATAGAAAGTAATAGAAAATTCATGAAAGTTATAGAAAAAAAGTAATTGATGTGCAGAGTAGAAAGTTGAAAACCTAAAAGTATTTTGATTAAAATAAATAAATTAAGTTATAACTAAATAAACAAATAAATTAACAAAAATAATCAAATTAGAAAAGATTATTAATAATAGTCATATATTTTTAGTTAGTTCATTTATTCTGTAAAAATGTCTCATTAAAAAAATTGAGGTATTATTTAATTTTTATTTTAGTTATATATTTATATTAAAACATAAAATATGTTCATGCAATAGTAGGTATAAATGCTATGATATAAATCAGATTTTCGAATTTACAATTAGAATATTCATATTAATTGTTAAATTAAATTTTAGTTCATGTACTATTATTTTATTCATTTTCCTTGCAATCTAGATTAAATTTTCTACATAAAAAAGGAATTACAAGTCAATCTTTGATATTTGAAGATATTTATTTTTAAGAAATTTAACTTTCTTTACTTTTCTTTTTATATATAATTTTTTTAAATAAGTGCCTTTAATGCGGATAGTTAAAAAAAATCCCCAAAACTTTAATTTTCCAGATATTTCAAATAAAGTTTTATTTCATCAATAAAAAATGTTCTATACAATTTAATTTATCTCTTAAAGAAATTAAATTATTTCTAAAGAAAATCAGTATTTACGGTTGGTGTGTCGAAATAAAGAGAGCTTTTTATTCTTTCTAAAATAAATAAAAATATCGTAAGGTCTTTAAATAAAATATGTTTTACTTCTTTTCCCACTAATAAAATTTCTCTCAAAATTCTTCATCATAACATCACACAAAATTTAAAAAAGACAAAGAAAATTTTTGTTCAAAACAGTCTAAAATTTTTAAACAGTGAATTAATGGGAATAAAATATTGTCCTTCACATTATACTAATAAACGTGCACTGTTGAGCAGATTTTATTCCCTTTTTCTGACATAATCTAGTAAAATGAGCGAATTTTAATAGTATGTGTCTCTATATATGATGTCTTAAATGATGTTTGAGCAATCCAATCTTTGTTGCACAAAAATATTAAAGGTTGACATATAATCATTGTACTGACTTAAATTATGCTTAAAATTTAATATTCTGCTAAGGCTTTATTTCCTATTTTTCTTGGAAAACAAATTTTAAATATGTGTTTACCTTATAATGACTTTAATTTTATAATGAAACATGAAAGTCAGAATATTTTCTTTATTTTAAGAACTAAAATGTTAATAATTGTGAATAATTCCCATATTATTTTGATTCATAAAACAATAAAGATAATTTATTCTTACCGGTTGGGACCTTATTTTCAGATTTTCCTTAATAATGAAGACATTTTTTAATAAATTTCTCCCTGATGTTGTTTCAATTTAATTGGAAACATTAATTCAAAATAAGGATATTGCAATTTTTTATACAACTGATTTCTACAGCTTTTATAATATCTTATTTTCCATTATCATGAGATTTAAGCGAATGTTACACACAATATAGATTTGAAAATAATTCATTCTAAATATAACTTCCCTGACATTATTCTATAAGTTTAAATAAAAAGTAAGTCATAAAAATAACTTACTAAATGTTTTTGCTCGATTTTAGTGATCAGAAATTTCACTAAATTTTCATTGAATACCCTTCAAAATTAAAATAATTTCAAAAAATGTTTTGGTAAACTTATCAAAATAATATTACTAAATTAAATACATTGCATAAATATTCCTTAAAAAGAATTTGTTGTAGAGTAAAAGAGATGAGCAAAGGGAAATAAGATTGTCATCTGACAGCATTGTGTCCTTGTACTGAATAATTTCGTGTTATTTATAAGTCACTGGTACCTGTAATTATGTATATACGAATAGCTGAGATCATGCACGTGTTTTAATGGTGAATGCACCTTTTAAATTATTTTCTATCATTTTTATGAATTTGATTTTCATTTACTCTTTAAAATATGGGTCTACATAAAATAATATCTGTGGATAACGCTATGCACAATATTTGCTCTTTCGTAATCATTCTTGAAATTCGCAATGTTTTTTTTTTTAAATCAAAATAGGTTCATAGTTTTATAGGAATATTTCGGCATAACAATTTTACATGCTGCTGTATATAAACGTATAACAATTAATGAAATATATATATATAACACACTAAAACGTGGCATAGAATAATCGTGTTTCTATTTACAACAATTTCTTTCATCATATTGCCAAACGACTTTTTTTTAATAAAAGGAAGAAATGATTTCTCATGTCATACAGTTCATACAGTGCTTTTGTCAAAACTTTAAAAAAGAAATTATACACCTGACATGTACAGTGTTCTCCAACTATCAACTTCAAATCGCAGAAATTTCCCCGAATAGCTTCTAAACATTTATCTTCCTTTGATTAATTTCTATTATGTTTATATTAGAGTTAGAGGTTAGGTCAGGATACTAATTGATCTACATCAATAGATGACAAATATAGTCTTTTGTTATTGTAAATGCGGTTGTCTATGAAAGTTCAAATTCGCTTATTCTAACTTTTAAACCTATATAAATAAAAACTATCCAGTTCGTTCATCTAATTTTTTTGCCCAGAGTTGAAAAAGAATGGCTATATGGAAAGGATTGAAATCTGTATTAGAATGTCGGCAGCTGGAAAAACGAAAAATCAAACTATGTTTTACTTGTGAAAATTTTAAATACAGCCTTTACAATCAATTACATTTGAAATTAAGTTTTATTTGAACTCCCTGTAAAACTTACTTAATCCTTAATACAGAACATCGCTGTGAAATGTCGCTAATAAAATTAATTTATAATGTATATACTTTTATTTCTTAGAGTGGAACTTTGTTTTCACATTTAAACTGAAGATTCCCATTTTGTAAATGTTTTGGCTTTTGTCATTTCGGTATACCTTATGCAAAAAATGTTTAACATACATTCTGTTCTGGAGGACGCGGTGCTTTGATTGGTAAGGGTGCTCGTTCTTGTTATGGGAAGGCAGTGAGTTCGAATCAGGACCCAATCGAAGATCCGTCGTGTTCGTTAAGGGCGACTGGTGCACGTTAAATATGCCGTGATCACAATACCCTTAATTTAAAATGGTACACCTAGAAGTGGCAGGCCAAATCTGTGAGCCTTTTGCTTCCCCCCTGCTTCTAAATTACGAAGACTCATTTTCAGTTTTACGATGGCACACCTACTTAGTGTACCACTGTATATGGTGACATCACTTCAACCTTTCGTAGTGTTAAAAGATGGAAATTCTTAATATCCATTCATTATGAGACAACAACGTATATTCGGCTTCTGCTTTCATTGCATTTAATATTTTATTTTTCAGTTCATAACAAGGTACGATCCCAGAAGTCTAGGTACACTTTGCTCCTTTGTAAGTTTTAAGCGAAGTAAGACTATTGTAAAATGCTTATAAAATATGAATTCATTGAACCAACTGTGATATAATTCAAATGCATCAAAACCGATGCACTCATATAAGTGAATTTGAATAACAGAGCAGAGCTCGGAAAATTTCAAAGAATTTCAAGTTAATTAAATTTGATAGGTAATAATGGTGGTTCATAATTAAACCTATTGATTTAATCGTACGGTTCTCATATCTGAAATTCTACATTTAATTAACACCTTCTTTTAATATTTAATATTCTGGTTCAAGGAATTTTAATTTGATTCTATGTTTGTATTATTGATTATGTATCAATGCAGTTCTTATGATAATATTTGAAATTGTTTGTAAATAAATTAAAAAATCTTTGTAAATTTAATACTTTGATACTTAGATTTTAAATGGAACATTTTTGATAATTTTATGACTATTTTATAAATAGTTTATAATGGAACGCGAAATATGTGTCAATTAAATTCTTATTATACATAATAAAATAGAAAAGGATTTTAAAGAAATAAGAAGTGATAAAATTGATAAACTATATAAAAAGCTTATGAATTAATCACAAAAGAATTCGCAATAAGAAAATTTGCTAAAAAATAAATTTCATTGTTTAAATACATAATCAACCAAGAAAAAAAATCTAAAGCAAATATATGAAAGAAAATCAATACCACCGAGCTAAATGCAAAATAAATAATAATAAATGTAAGAGAACAGGTGAAGTGATAAAACATCAAATTGACAAAACAAAACGAAAACTGTCGAAGACAAAATTGATTAAATATACAATCTTGATAATCAATACCTCTATTATTAAACAAATAATTTATTAAATGGACACCAAAATTTAGGAAAACGAAATGACCGTCATTATTAATTTATTAAAGAAAGCTTTTTAGATTATATACTGAGATTGAAACAACTTTGTGTGTGCATTTGAGAAGTAATTCAATATTTGTCGAGTATAAGTAATAATATTTAGTATTAAAAATATCTTATAATGTCGACTGCATTAGAAATGAATAATTATTTCGATAAGTTTTTGTCTGTGTTAATAATATAGTTAAATTACATGTTTATAAATGCAATTGACTTTCATCAACGCATTATTTTTTGTATTTTTCATATTTTTAAACCATATTGTACATTATGCTAAAACACTTTCATATTAGAAATTTTTCATTCATTTCGTATTTCATTTTAAAGAACTCGTCAAGAAAAATGGTGCTGAATGTTTTTTTTTAATTGATTGTTACGCATAACTGAAATTAGCAATTTTTAAAATGTTTTACACGAAATTTTAGATTTCGCTCAAAATATTTGTCGTCATACTTACTTTTTATCATCATATCTTTTATATACTATTTGTTTTTTTATTATTAAAATTTCCTAATTATTGAGATCTATAATTTTACCTAAAGAATGAATTCTACATTTATGATTTATGTAGAATATTTCAGAATATCATCTAAATTAATCAGATTAAAATTTTAATATTACATATATTATTTTTAACAAATCGTGGTTGACTTGTGGTTAGGGCATCAGCCTTCCGTCCGAAAGGGCTGCGTTTGATTCCCAATGCTGACAAAGATCCACTGAGTGCATGGGATACGCGTGCTCCTTAAATCTGTGTGCTATATGTGGCCGGTCGTTGAGCAGTTGACATCTAGAGAAATTTTCCACCCCCCCCCCTCCAGATAAAAGTCAAAATTGTGGGAGGGGCTCCTCTAGTGGTGCCATCTATCGGAGGAATCTTAGAGCAAATACGCCTTTTTACCTTCGTGGTGCTCTAGTTATGCAAAAGACGCACCTTTCTGATTTAATTTCCCAAGCAGTCGGCTAGCAAGCTTGGTTTATCCGAGTGTCATAAATAACAACAACATCTTTTTAGTATTGAAAATTTGATGTTTGACTTATTACTAATTTGAATTATTTTTGAATGTTCAGGCGAATGCTTTAGCTCATTTTTCAATAAAATTTCAGTAATGATGTGCGCAATTAGGAATTTTGAAAACAAATCATTATCTTTCAACAACAATTAATTAAACAAAAAAATAATCTTTGGCCTCTCAACTCGTTAAATAAGTATAAAACCACAAAATAATTTATCACTTTGCTAACTGACTGCTTGTAAAACTCTGATTTGTTTATGATTCTTATACTGTGTATATATATATATTCATGAAATCATTATTATCTCATCTAGAAATTCAAGAATTTCTACATGTATTTTATTTATATTATAGATTTTTTTTATTAAAATTTGATATCACATTTAGAAGTTTGGCAAAGTAAAATAAGAAACATTATGTGATAAATAAAATGAATGCATTTGATATTTGGTGATGAAACTTACTTTTTAACCGTGTATATATGAATAAATGATAACATAACTTCCTTCGTTTCTTAATAATCAACTACACTACTGGCCACTATAAATGCAACACCCAAAAGGAAACATTCAAATAACATGAAATTTACAACATGCATTAGCGGAGGTGAGATATGCAAATGAGTTAGAATTTCAGCTCAGACGCACAGCACTGGTGCCTGTGACTCTCCTTCAAAGCGCTATTTAAGGTTTGGAGATTTCGACAATTTCAAATTCGGCAATGTTGTTAATTTTTTACGATTAATTATGCCTCTAGTAGAAAACAGTGAACATTTCTTAATCAGATATCCAAGTTCTGCAGGGGAAGGATAGTGATCTACCGAGAATGTGGGTTATCTTTCAGAGAAATAGGCAGTCGTGTTGGACGAAACCATACAACTATAATGAGGATATGTTATCATTGGATGCAGGAGGGTATGATGGACCGACGTGTTCGATCTCATCCTCCTCAGTGCACCACTTCATGTGATGACAGGCAAATTGTGTGCATGGCAGTGACGGATCACTCAGCCACATCACGAAAATAATATAGCACATTCAGTCTGTAACGCATCATCCAGTGTCTGCACCTACCATTCGACGCCGTTTACAGCAGAATGGTCTGTCCGCAAGACGTCCATTGCTTCGTCTACCCTTGAAACACAGCCAGAGACATCTCCACTGCCAATGGTGCAATGAAAGAAGGATGTGGACGGCACACGCGCGCGGGAATGAAATTGTCTTTACTGACGAGTCACGCTTCTATCTGGAGCACCAAGATGGTGGCATTCGAGCCTGGAGACACCGTACAGAGGATGCTGAAGAGTTGCATTATTCACTGCCACAGTGGTCCTGTACCAGGTATTATGGTATGGGGTGGTATTGAATGTTGCCCTCGCACTCCTCTAGTACACATTGCCGGTACTTTAAACAGCCAGCGTTACAGCTCCGAGGTGTTGGAGCCAGTTATTCTTCCTAACCTTCAGGGCTTTCCCACAGTCATATTTCAACAGGATAATGCACGTCCACACGTGACACACATTGTCTAAGGGTTCTTCGTCAACTTTCTGATTGAATTGCTTCTCTTGCCGACTCGCTTTCTGGATCTTCCGCTGATAAAAAACATGACCATGGTTGCTCAACGATTGACCCAGATTACATCCCCAGCTACCACACCAGGTCACCTTTGGAAACGCATGAAAGCTTCTTGATCTTATGTACCCCAAGAGCACATCCAAATTCTCTTTGAATCAATGGCAAGGCGTGTGGCAGTGGTGATCTCCAACAATGGTGGCTACTCTGGCTACTAATTTTGGCAGGCACCAAACTTCACAGAAGTCTATAAATTTAATCATTTGATACTTGGTTAACATGTTATTTACAAAATTAATTTTGTTGTGATATCTCTTCTTTCATAGAGTTGCTTTGATTGGCCTGCAGTGTATGTAGCCCCAGGCTATAAAATTGAAAAAAATCAAGGGCAATATGAGCCATATATTTAAGTTCATTTCTAGAACTAAATGATAATGAGAGAATGAAAATATTGTAGTACGGTCATTTAATATTTCTCTAGAGATTCTCACTCTCTCTGGTTATTTGAATAATCGAAACTCTTTTCAAAAATTAATTTTTCCAAAATATGTGATAATTTTTAGCTTAAGACCAAATTTAAAAGTATTATAAAATTTTTCTAATTAGAAATTTACTAATGCTTTCAGATGGAAATTAATTCGTTTTAGGCTGTGTCGTTTTTTTGTGGTAATTATTTAAATTTATTTTAAATTCTTGTCGTATTAACACTTTTATTTAGATTTAATGATTACTCGTTGTGGCATGGTTGTCTAGGGGGTTTGCTCTTCCTTTTAACAAAAAAGTAACATACGATATTTGAGAACAGAGAATTTGAAGTCTTAATATAAATATAGAATTAATCGTGAAAGAATAAAATTATATACATAATTACACATCACAGTTTGCATAGTGTCATATGCAAAGTAAGCAATCACGGATCTCATTTTCTATCTTCAAAAAACAACTGTTTAATGAGATTTTATTCAAAATTTTTATTTTTTATTGTTTGCACTAGCATTTAGATTTCAAATGTGTATGTGTTAACAAAGCCTTTTCATTTTAATGCATCTTAAAATAGAAAGAATTCTTATATGAGAAGAACAATTTGTCATCCAAATTAATTATTTTTAGTGATATCAGCGAATTCTTTTCATATCAGTCACTGACACGGTAACTCGCAATCTCAATACAGTGTTTTATGAATTATTTCGACAAGCTACCTATGAAATTTCACAATTTTTTCATCAGTCAAAATTTTTTAAAAGCTGCTCTAGTTTTGCTGAATAATTCGGATATTTCGTTTTTTTTTTTTTTTTTTTCTTTCAGTTCAGCTTATTTTTTTTTTCAAGTTATGTATTTTTATTCATTATGAATCCATTAATTGAATAAAATAGGTTCGTTCATATTTCGATTTTATACAAATGTTAAATACAATTAGATTTTTATTGATTTCGTCTTCCTAATAGTATTGTTGCAGATTATTACTAGTGTTGTTTTGTGATAGTATTATTACTAGTGTTGCATTATTGTAATATTATTACTAGTTTTGCATTATTATAGCAATATTATTTAAAATCTCTCTGAGCAAGAGAGAGATCCAAACATATACATTATAAATATTTGAATTTTGATACCATCCCTATAGTTTCAGCATATTGTTCTGTGAGGAAATTTTAGCTAAATCATTAAAAATATTTGTGTAAAAGAAATAAAAAATGAAACCCATAAGAATTTTATGTTGAATATGCGCCTTAAGCTAGGCATTGCGATTACTTTCTTTTCAAAAAAAAATCTCTTATCATTTCAATATAGATAAGAAAAAAACTTATTAAATATTGAGAAAGATTCCAATGTGATAATCTTACCTTAGAAAAAGACTTTACTATTTATCCATAAAAAAACTCAATAGTTGCTATGTATTGTAGCTCACATATGAAGAACTTAACCAAAATTAAGTTATTGATGAATCAACCATCTGCGAACCAAGACAAGATATTTTTCGTAGCTTGTTCACGCGAATAAAGGTATAAATATGATTTCCCCCTAAGCGATTTCTCGTCAAATCTGGTCTCCTTCGTTTTGATTATATTGTTGCCGGTTTTCTTTTTGGTGTTGTCAATTTCACTTTTTGTTGCTTTTTTGCATGGTTTTCGCCATTTTCCGTAAAAAATATGGTTTTTTTTTTTTTTTTTTTTTTTTTTAAGTATTAACAGCTTTTGAATTTTTTTCTTCAGCGTTTGAATTTGGCGTATTTTGCAAAATGTACAGTTCCAAAAACACGAGTTCAACTTGGAAATGAAAAAAAGTCGCAAAGGTCACCAATTGAGGGTATAAATGCTGATAGTACCCAAATAAATGTGTTGCAATGGCACAAGAGAAATTTAATGCTAGTAACAAAGATAATATTCAGTAAGGCATTGGACATCATATATAATACTGTAAAAGTGATTAGAAATGCTGCCATTCCATTTAAAATACTATCTTTTCTACAACTGCAAAATTTGTGAGTTGATAATGTGAGTTAGTAATCATTTTCATTCAATATTGAAAAATAAAACAAGATTGAAGGGAAGATATTATTTCATTATTGCTTACATACTGAGGAGGAATTATGACAAATTGAACATTCTTCTCATTATTTTTTTTAAATTTTGCTAATACTTGTGCCATTGAAATAGCTTTGATACAGGTGGATAACTTGAATAATTTGGGGAAATAACAAATGGAAACTATTGTAAAAAACTTTTACTTCAATTGATACTTCCACATCTCTCACACCTCTAGAAACCAGAAACACACCGTCAATTTAACGATGTTCACTACTCAGGAGGTTTACCTTCTTTAGGTAAAGACGGGTGTCGCAATCCCGAGGTACCCCAGTGAGAGTAACCCCCGAGTCAACCCAGTCTTCTTTTATTTCTTCTCTCCTCTGCTCTTCTGAATTTCCTTCCTCTTCTCCTTCATTGTGGTTGCCTCGAAAGAGGTTGAGGGCTCCCCTTGAGTAGCTTTGGCCGCTCTGTTGCTGTTAGCTCTTCTTGGGGACTAAGTCACCCACGTGTTTGCCGTGTGTGGAGACCCGTGTCCCTGGAAAGGAGGGTCCTGGTAATTGAGGCCCTCAGACACCAATACATTATTTTGGCCTCTGCTTCAGGTAAACGGGAGGTGTATTGTGGTCATCAGCACATCATTGGGCTTTATGGATCAAGCGATCGGTACATCTATTGGCTAAATCGTTAAAGGTGGAGGCCACTTCAGGGATGTACTGTGAGCGTATAGAATCTGGCTAGCACTGGTGCAGCTGGTCTGCATCCACTTGTTGGACTCGGTGGTGCCGTTAGGACCCAAATTTTCCATCTTTAATATGGAAACATTTATATTCTCTTCCCTCCCACGGGAGCATACTTTAACATTAATGAAGGCAAAATTTTATATTGTGAAACGAAAAGAGGGTACATTCAATACTGTATCGCCTTTCCTAATTCAGAAAGTTGTTTCTGGCAATATCGGTGAAGTGAAGAGCATCCAGAAACTTCGCTCTGGAGATCTTATGGTAGAAATTGCTTCAGAAGCACAAGCAACTCTGATAAGCAGCATGAAAATGCTTGCTAACCTTGAGGTATCCGTCCAACCGCATATCAATATTAACTTTTCACGTGGTGCTGTATCCGCCAAAGATTTGCTAAAAACGCCTGCGAACGAGATATTAGAAAATCAAAAAGATCAAAAGGTCTGTGCTGTAAAACGCGCCACTATCAGCCGGAATGGGCAGATTATCAATACTAAACACCTCGTATTGACATTTACTACACCAGACCCACCGTAGCATGTTAAAGTTGCGTATATGCATCTATCCGTTAGACCGAATCCTTCGTGTTGTTTCCAGTGCCAGAGATTTGATAACTCCAAAGCGGCTTGCAAGGGCAAACTGACTTGCACCCGCTGCGCAGCAGTTCGCTACGACAGCTCGTCTTGTACTGCAAAGAAGAGGCGTGTAAACAGTAAATAAGTAAAGGTGTAAAGGTGACCATCCCTCCTACGCTAGAAGTTATTATATCTAGATACTGGAAAAGGAGATCACAACCACTAAAGTTAAGAATAATTGCTTATATCCCGAGGCAAGATGTGATGTTACAGCTCGAACACCTCAAGCAGGAGTTAGCTATGCAACTGTCGCCACCAAAGTCACCAGAGCGGCTAGTACTCAAACGGATGCTCTTTTCACTTCCAATAGTTAAATTATCCCCTACATCTGAGAAAAAGCCAAAAACAACATCCACAACTACTCTCCGTAGAAAAGCTCTGATGGCTAAATCTAAAGTCTTAAAGGCCTTAAAACTAAAATCTGCAAAGAAGGGCAATTCTAAGCCCTCCATATCCACCCGTAAAGCCTTATCCCTGGAAGCTGACGCTGTATATCTATATCCCTCTGACGAAGATCTGTCATTCGAGGAGATGTCAGATGACATGCCTTCCAGCTCCGGGAAAGGAGCTTTTCTAACTGAACAATAACTTCCTTTGTTTCTTGGAACTGCCATGGTTTGCGTTCTCATCATAATGATATCAAGTCTGTAATTTCAGCCTACAACCCCGCATGTGTTACACTTCAGGAGACATTCCTGAAGAGGAGCATTAACTTTACCATGCTTGGGTTTAAAAGTTTTAAAAAAGACTGTGGTGACGATGGTGCAGTGTCCGGAGGTGTTTGTATATTAACATCCAATAGTTATCCCAGCACTGCTCAACTTTTGAATATTAAACTACAGGCTGTTGCTGTGCGAATCGATACTGCATGCTTGTTGACAGTCTGTAGTTTGTATTTGCCACCACATGATGTCATCCGAAAAGAGGAACTCAATGCATTAATAGATCAGCTGCCAACACCATTTCTCCTGTTAAGTGACTTTAACGGCCATAATTCTTTGTGGGGAAGTGATGATACAAATTCTCGCGGTCGGCAGATAGAGCGGTGTATTTCAGACAACAGTCTGCCTGCTTAATACCGAGGAGAAGACATATTTCCATATACCAACAAGAGCGTTTCATTCCTTCGATCTAGCCATCTGTTCTCCACCTCTTTTGCCATTGTTAAATCTAACAGTAGGAAATGATCTGCATAATAGCGATCATTTTTCCTCTCGTCATCTCCCAGACTAAAGGTAGTAGTGTGGAACAACGTCTACCTACTTACGTGTACAGTCGGGCAGATTGGACGCTGTTTACACAATTGGTAGTTGTTGATGATAAAATGTTGGTATTGCTGTTTGTAAAGTCACCGAAACAATTAAGAATGTAACTGATGCATCAATACTTAAATGTTCCTCCATTATACACAGACATTGCAAACCTTGGTATAAGAAAGAATGCCAAGAAACCTATAAAAATAGAGGAAGTTATGCGGACTATTCAGAAGATACCCCACAACGGAGAATCTTATCGCCTTTAAGAGAGCAAATGCATTACTTCGCAGAGCTTATCGTCGAAGTCAGAAGAAATCTTGGTCTCGCTATGTATCATCAATAACTGCTTCCACATCCAGTAAACAGTTGTAGAGAAGAGTAAAAACAGTCAATGGAGTCTATAAGGAATTCTCCATTCCTATATTAAAATCCGAAGCTGCTGTATACTCTTCTCCTTAGGACATCGCTAACGTCCTTGATGAAATCTTTGCTAGCGTCTCCAGCAACGACTCTTATAATCCTTCGTTTTCAAGGACAAAGAGTCGTGCTGAGCGAACATCAATTCGTTTCAACCGTAGACAATATTTGTTTTATAACTGTGAATTTCGGATGTTGGAATTGAAACGAGCATTACAGCAGACCAATGATACTAGCCCAGGACCTGATGGAATCAGCTATCAAATGCTTCGTCATTTAAGTCCAGATTCTCCGCTTAACTTGCTGTCTTCGTTCAATAGGATCTGAACGGAAAACAAATTTCTATTACTTTGGAGCGAAGCAATAGTGATTCTGATCCTTAAGGCTGGTAAGGGTCCTTCTGTTCCTTCACATTATCGACCAATAGCTCTGACGAGTTGCTTGTATAAGACTCTCGAACGTATTTTCAACGCCCTTCTCGTATATATCTTAGTAAGAAGCTTGTGCTGAGGTGCTTTTGTGCGGAGGAATCATCATGTTTCCATTTTCTTTGACATTAGAGAAGGCTTACGACCGTACGTGGCGTTATGGAATTCTCCATAGGATTATGATTTTGGTTTAGGGGTAATTTGCCGATGTTTATCCAAAACTTTTTATGCTCCAGTGGTTTTAAAGTTCGTATTGCTACTGTTTTCTCCAATACTTTTAACCAACCTGAAGGTGCTCCTCAGGGAAGTATTTTAAGTGTCACCCTTTTAATCTTCATATAAGTAGCATACTTTATCAGCTTTCATCTTCTGTACCTTATATGTTGATGACCTGCAAATATCTTGTGAAGGGTCAAACATGCGTTTAATTGAGAGGCAACTACAAACATGTGTTAATAAATTAGCTGCATGGTGTGCTGAGAATGGCCATACACTATCTCCTAGTGAAAGCAGTTGTGTCCATTTTTGCGGAAAGACTAGCTTACACAAGATCCTGTTATTCGTATAAACAACACACCTATACCAGTTGTCAATCCGGTAAAATTCCTCGGAGTGATATTTGACCGTAAATTAACCTTTCTTCCGCAAGTATTACATCTGCGAAAGAAGTGCGAGCGATCGCTCAATATCCTCAAGGTGCTTTCAAATACATCTTGGGGTGTTGATCGCATGTCACTCCTCAGGGCATACCATTCACTCATTTTATCTCGTCTTGACTATGGTTTTGTTGTTTGCGGATCCGCTAGATCTTCTGTTTCACGCATAATAGACACTGTCCTCATTCTGCTCTGAGAATATGTTCAGGCGCATTCTGCACATTACCCGTCCAGAGTCTTTATGCAATATGCCAACAGTTGCCTTTGGACCAGCAACGTGCGTATGCAGCTGTCTCTCAATTACTATTGTAAAATTATGTCTGACCCTCATCATCCATTATATTCTCCTGCTCTTACTCCTGCTCTGAAGAAGATATATGATCCTAGACCTTATAGCATCCCACCCTTCCTCATTTGAACAAAACATCATTTATCCTTGAATGACCTATGTGATGTCCGTTTTACTAAAACGAACATATTAGCACATCCACCTTGGAATGATCCACAGATATTGATAATTAATCCATTTGCTAATTGTTGAAAATCGGACATAACCTCTACAAATTTCCAACAGTTCTATTATTCACATCGCTGTCAGTATTCCTCCTACATGCCAATATTCACGGATTGCTCAAAAACAGCAGGACATGTCGGCTATGGTATTTTTATGAACAATGTTACAAACAGTTAAAGTCTTCATGCTTCCTGATCCATTTTTACAGCTGAAGCTACTGCAATTTACACTACTGGCCATTAAAATTGCTACACCAAGAATGTGACATGCTACAGACGTGAAATTTATACGAAAGGAAGACGGTGCTGTAATATGCAAATGATTAGCTTTTCAGACCATTCAGACAAAGCATGCACCAGTAGCGACACCTACATTGTGTCTAAATGAGGAAATTGTTTAACCGGTTCCTCATACATAAATTGCACTTGAACGTTGTTGCCTGGTAAAAAGTTGTTGTGATGCCTCGTGTAAGAAAAAAATGCGTACCAGCACGGTTCTGACTTTGATAAAGGTCGAAATGTAGCGTACCGGGATTGCGGTTTATCTTATCGGAGTATTGTTGCTCGCGTCGGTCGAGATCCAATGACTGTTAGCAGAATATGGAACCGATGGGTTCAGGACGGTAATACGGAACGCCATGCGGGATCTCAACGGCGACCTATCACTAGCAGCCGAGAAGACAGGCATATGATCTGCCTGGCCGTAATGGATCATGCAACCACGTCACGAGCCGTGAGTCAAGAAACGGGGTCGTCTGGAAGACAACAAGTGTTTGCACGAACAGTTCGACGACGTTTGCAGCAGCATGGACTCTCAGCTCGGAAACCATGGTTGCGGCTTCCCTTGAAGCGGCGTCATAGACAAGAGCGCCTTCAATGGTGTGATCAACGACGAACCTGGGCACACGAATGGCGAGACGTCATCTTTTCAGATGAATCCAGGTTTTGTGTACAGCATCATGATGGTCGCATCCGTGTTTGGCGGCATCATGATGAACGCACACTGGCAGCGTGCATTCGTCATCGTCATACTGACCCATCGCCTTGCGTGATGGTATGGGGTGCCATTGGATACACGTCTCGGTCATCTCTTGTTCGCATTGACAGTGCTATGAACAATGCACGTTACATTTCTGGTGTGTTACGACCCGTGGCTCTACCCTTTATTCGAGCCCTGAGAAACCCTACGTTTCAGCAGGATAATGCCCGACCGCATGTTGCCGGTATTGAACGGACCTTCCTTGATATGGGACATGTTCGGCTATTGCCCTGGCCAGCACGTTCTCCAGATCTTTCACCAATAGTAAACGTCTGGTCAATGGTTGCTGAGCGATTGGCTCGTTAGCAAACGCCAGTCTCTACGGTTGATGAACTGTGGCATCGTGTTGAAGCTGCATGGGCATCTGTACCTGTACATGCTATCCAATCTCTGTTTGACTCAATGCCCAGGCGTATAACTGCTGTTATTACTGCCAGAGGTGGTTGTTCTGGGTACTGATTTCTCAGGATCTATCCAGCCAAATTTTTTGAAAATTTAATCACTTGTTATTTCTAGTAAAATATATTTGTCCAATAAATATCATTTTGTTATCTACATTTCTTGCTGGTGTAGCAATTTTAAGAGCCAGTAGTGTATAATACTCTTCAGCTCGTGAATATTGTAAATTCTCATTCCTTTTGCGTTGTGTACTGACAGCTTGAGTGTATTGGAAGCGCTGGAAAATTTGAACACTCACTGTCATCCGGTTGTGTCCAAGATTTTCCAAATATTGGATTCCCTTGCTGACAAGGGGTATGATATCAAATTTTGTTGGATCCCACGTCACGTAGGTCTCGAGGGAAATGAAAAGGCAGATGCGGCTGCTCTAAAGCATCATCAACTTGAATGCCATCATCCATCCCCCTTTCAGATGTGAGGAAGTGTGTTAAAAATCTTGTCTATTCCCTCTTCCAGGTGTTTTAGAGCATGCAGATCACCAACAAATTGTTTGCCATTCTTCCATATCTCATCTCATTATCAGTTTTACCGCTACGAAGTGCTGATATTAGATTAACTTGCATTCGTATCGGACACACACGTTTCACACGTAGACATTTGTTTCTAAACGAATTAAATCCTTATTGTGAAATGTGTGATGAACAATTCACTGTTTGTCATATTTTAATTTCATGTCCATATTTTAACCAATATCGTTTACTCTTTTTTTACTGTGATATTTTAAACTTATTTGATTTGCTTGGGGAACCAACCCACAGGAACCTATTTGCCTTTTTGAGGGTAATAAGTGTTTTACATTATGTTTAATTTGTAATATACTAATTTTAAAATTATATATATTTTTTATTCTCTTCCTTTTATATTTTAAAATTGAATTTTAATATATATATATATATATATATATATATATATATATATATATACACTGCTTTTTGTTTTTTTAAATTTTAATGTTGCTTGGGTTTCCATAAAAAAATTTTAAATAAGTAAATAAATATCTGCTTCAAAATTTTATTCTTGGCGCAGAATGTCCGCTTTCGGACCTTGCACCATAAAACTCAACCAATCATTAATGATGTTCAACCGTAACTAGGATCCAATTCAAAGTCTCCTTCTACAAAGCATAATTATACTATTAATCTGTAGTTAATTATTTGTATTGAAATAACTTATAATATTTGTTTCACGTTTAATTTTTCACTATGCTAATTCCTTCTGTCACAAAGTTCCAATTATATTCATGGAAAGTTAGTTGTATATAAGAAAAACTAGTATACATTAGTGAGCTAGTAAAATTAGTGATGAAAACAAACGAATTCATCATTATATGTATATAAAGTAAATAATTATACTTTCGTTGACTAAACTTTTTGAAGTTAGAGTGTTGGCGGCAGATGGTGTGTAGGAGTTATTTCACAAAAAGGTGAAAAAAAAAATTAGAGAAAATTAATTTTATATATAGAATAAAGAAATTTTATGATAACACAAAAAGGCCGAATTCAACAAAAGAATGTAGCATTTGAAAAACTTTCCGTAAATAATCGTATGAAAAGTAATATTTTATTGAATCAAAACACACATTTTTGAGCATTTTATAATAAGAATGTTAGTGTGTTTCTCTTCAAATTTCGGGTTAGGTATACGTACGGGTACCTATTGGTTTGGCGAAAAATTTGGCGATAAACATTGAAGGTAAACTTTAATTTTTGGTAACCCTGACATTTTCAGTGCTTTAACTAATGTAGTTTTAAGGTTCCCATTTTGTTATTCATATTTTGGCGCCTATCTTGCCGTCAAGAATCATTAAAATATCAAGGGGTAACCATATGTAAACTTTTATCCAAATTTCTTCAGAATAGACCATTTATGTTTCAGTGACATTCCACTAAAACTCCATTGATAAATTAATTGTAAAGAAAAGGAAGTCTCAAATCACTTTTTTCGCAAATAGATGGAAAAAGAAAATGTTTTAATAATTTAGTGTTCAAATAAGGACTTTTTACCTTGTTACTTTAACCTGAGACTTTTTACCTCATTTAAAGGCAATATTAATGAGGCACAATATGTTTCTAGGCAAAATAACATATTTTAAAGCAAGACTTAACAAATGCATCCAATTTAATATTGCAATAGAAACTCCCCCAATGGACGTAGTACATCTGAAGTTAATGTACAGATTAAAATTGTAAATATGCAAATAAAACAACAATATTATGTTCTTATGGAAGATTATATGTATAATTTTATTGGGAAAATATAAAAAGTTTTTTAAGCTGGTACTTCAAATCAATATGGACCTGAAAAATAAAAAAATAAATCTCAACTTAAATATAAAAACTTATAAGAGCTTAAATTAACGTATAAGAGCTTAAAATTTGTAAATTTACTTAAAAATTTAAAAATTTTTTATAGAATTTTAAAAATTTATTAAAAAAGTAATTGAAAAATTTTATTATTATTTATTTATTTACTATTTATTATTTATTTTAAATAGGTATGAACTATTAATTTCAAAATTTATAAGTTTAGTTTTAAAAAAATATTCTTGGTTTAAATTAATATAGTTTTAAAAATTAAAAATTTTTTATGTATAAAAAGGATTTATATGAACTTATAAATTTACTCATAAAATGCCATTAAGTATAGCTTTTACTAAATTTTGAAATTGTCCACGTGACATATCTAGAAGGATTTTTCTTCAAATGATAATATTTTGAGTGATTGTTAAATAATATTACCTTGCTGTTTTTGAGGAAACGTTTTGTCAGTTTCACTTTGAAGTTCTTAAGGAACAGTAAAGACACTTGCGTAACCACGTTACATCTCCTCCAAAGTACGTATGTATCTTACTCATGTATCTTCTCCAACGTATTGCGTTTTGCTTGTTTAAGCTTGAAGTGAAATTTTTTATGTGTACTTGATACTTAATATTTTCCTTTAAATTTTTTTTTCTTACTAATGGGTATTTTGATTTCTTTCATCAGTGAAATATCTATTTAATTTAAGGATAAGTTTTAATGTACTAATATTTAATAAGTTATTTATACTTTATTTAAAAATAACTGTGAATATATAATTCCTTTAAATATTTATTACAATAATAAATATTAACTACTTACATTATATTTTATTTATTCGTACTGCAAACATTAACTTTACATCATACTAAAGTCAAAGTGATGTGATAATTAACATTACAAAAGCAGTATTTATAATGATAGAGAATTCATTTTTTAAGCATTTGGTATTTACTTTTAATACCTGCGCAAAACAAGAAAGAAATTTAAAATTTATATTTAAAAATATTTATATTTATATTTCTCTTATTTTAATATTTTTTTGTTATTGTTTTGAGTATATTTTATTATTTTGGTTCAATTTAAAATAAATTCTAAAATTACGGGAATTAATTTTTTTTAAATAACTTAACTTTCAGATTAATAATAAGGGAATCGTACAGTATATATATATATATATATATATATATATATATATATATATATATATATATATATATATATATATATATATATATATATATATAATTGTGAGTGTTTGTGAGAGAGGTGTGTGTGTATGTATATGTATGTAGGCATGTGTATGAATATATGTATTATTAATCTCATTTTTATTTTATGCATTTTTGAATTTAGTATTTAATTTCAATCCGGAATTGATATAGCATTTTGATCTCTATTGTTGCAATTTTATTTATTATTGCCTTATGCAAACTATAATATGATTAAAGAATGTTATAAACTAATTAAAAATATCTTCATTCTTGCAAAAATAAATTTTGTTTCATATAGATCATCACGCAGTATCTATTAAATTTAGAATTTGTTGCTAGGAATCTGTGTTAAGCAAGTGGGAAACATTAATAACAACTATTTTTCCTGAGAATTTTAAAGTTAGAAACATTCCTTAGCTGCATAAAAACAAAATCTCTTTCTTGAAAATTGCAATGTTATTTGAAATGATTTCCAATTGATTTTATCATTAGAAATGAAGTGAATTATTTATTCTTCAAGACAGAGTTAATTAATTTGCCATTTCCAATCTTATCAAAATTCCTTATGATGCATTCTTAAGATTCTGTCCTTAATGCCTGCAATTATATTTCTATATGGGAGCTCCTCACAATATGAAATATTATATATAAGAAAGAAAACTTTTATTCTAAAAATGTTTAACTTCTTATCTATCAAAATTCAATTAAAATTTGAATAAATAAGTAAAAGTTTTGAAGAGTTCTTAGATTTCCATTTCCACTTGAAAATATCCCTAGAATTTACTATTACCAAAATATTATTCATATTTTTAAATATCAATGTAATGCACAGAATACTTCCATTGAAGTCATTATTTCAGTTCAGTGCTTATAAAAACCAACGCTAATAAAGTAATACTAAACTGAGATAAGCTACAGATTGTGCTTTCAAGTTTCCCCTTTAAATAGGAATCGTAATATCTGCATTTATTCAAGAAAATAATTACGATAAAGAAAAGTAATAAGTGAATACCAATTTTATTTCTTCCCACAAAATTTAATAAAGATTGTTATAGACTGATTAGTAATATTTTCATTTAGCTGAACAACATGTATGCGGAAATCACAGCAGATTTTAACAAAAAGAGAAATATAATGATAAAATCATTTTTGTTGGGTTAAACCGATTCTCAGACCTTGTATTAAACATATTTTAAGACACCGTTAATGACATTTTGTTTCTTAATCAACTCAAAAATTTATTTAAAGTACAGTAGAACTCCAATTATCCAAATCAATTGGGACTGGATCCCATTAAATAATTGAATATTTTTGAAAAAAGAATAAATTTTAATTAATTATTGTTTGTTTAAAATGGGGGGGGGAATATTTTTCAAAGAAAAATAATTAAATGAAAAGATAAAACAGTTACATTTTAAAGTGCTTACAAGTGCTGTTTATTAATACAGTATGAATAGACACTGCTATAAATGAAAGTCATTGCTTGCTTAACATCTCGGTCAGAGTAAGCTGTTCTACTACCTTCATCCGTTTCCGGGCAGCCTAATCGCGCACCTGCAAGTTACAGAGAATGCAAATGTTACAATCTAGCTGATGCTCAATCCATTTCAAAGCAGTTTGAAAGCCGGCAAATGCTTCACAAGCTGATGGTCTTATGTCTCCTTAAACTTGGACATTAAGGTCATCTTCTTAATCGATACTTTTAATAAATTTACCATCGTTTGCGATTTGAAATCTAGGGTCTCACTCATAATTCATTCTCCTATATCTTCAACACTAACGTTTGGACATCCAAGACTTTTCAAAAGAATGTCTTTGAATTTTTCATGTGTGATACGTCCCCCCCCCCTCTCATCTTTTTTATTCTCATTTTCTCCCTTCTATTACCTTTCTTTTTTTTTAGTTTTATTTTTTTTTTTTTTTTTCCATTTTCTCCTTTTTTTCTCTTCTTCAGTCTAATTTATTATTGTGAAATTCCAAATGTGATCCGGATAGTTGGAGTTCTATTGCACTTCAATTTTTGTAATATTTTAATATTGCTTTACTTATATGCAGATAAATAAATTAAGGACTGGAGAAACATGTTTTCTGTAAGAGTGTTCAATATCAACAAAGTTTAACAAGAGTGCACTAAGTATCTAATTATAAATGCTTGATTTCAGTTTTTGAGAGAAAATAAAGATTTAAATACAAATTAAGTTATTCTCTTTTTTTGTTTTTATAAAAGAAGAGAATACATAAAGAGCATTATATTTTACCATAGAATCCAAAAACATTTAACCAACCATTTTTAAGAGGAAACTTGACAGCGATATAAGATAAATGAGAAATGTTATTAGATATTTCGAAGATAGAAAGTAAAGGTGTTCACGCACACGCAGAAAGGTTTCGTTTGCAGATTTTTTTAAATTTTAATCTTATTTATTTTTTATCTTAAATAAACTAAATTTGTTTAACATTAAAAAAAAGTTTAAAAACTAGATTTTTGTCGAATTGGAATGAAGTTATTCATCAGATTGCCACTCTTAATGAGCATTTTGCCTTTCCTGTGCGAAAATTAGAAGTTACCATTGAAAGACAGAAATTATTAAATTATTAGCTATTTAAGTATCTACCGAGTTAAAAATATTTTTGGATCACTATAACGAAACTCAAATTTTACTAATTTTTTACTGAAGGAGATAAAAATTTTATAAAAGCTTAAGATATTACATGACATATTAAATAAAGAAAATTACCAGACAAAAACATCTCAAATAAGCCAATTTGCTCGCGTTTTTTGTGGCTTTCAGAGGTACTTTATGTTACTTAAAGATTTTAATTAAAAAGCTATTATATTTAAATATTTAAAATTAAATCACACATAAAAGCTTAACATGACATGTATTAAGTTCTAGAATTTTTTCGAATTTATTACAAAAAAGGATATGATTCAGAATTATTTTCGAACAAAAATCTTTCGAAATAAAAATGTTTTGGGGATTGGGGGCTATTGTGAGGAAAAAACCCCATATTAATAACATAAATAATATTGATGATTTTAATCAAAATTTATATTCATTACAAACATTAGCACATACAATGATAATAAATTCTTGAATTTCTTACGAAAAAGTAATTTATGATTCAGAATTATTTTCGAATAAATATCTCTCGAAATCGAAACATTTTGGCAAATGGTTGGTATTGTGTTGAAAAAATATCAGTTACCAACATATATAATAGTGATAATCCTAATCAAGATTGCTATACAATAAAAAAAAAACTGTGGAATCGAAAGTCCTGTGGTCAGTCGCTTAGCAGCTATTATGGGTGTAATGGGCAGGAGAAAATTTCCTCCTCTCTAGATTAAAGTCAAAATTGAGGGAGTGGATCCTCTGGTGGTGCCATCTATAATAGGAGTCTTAGAGCAAAAACGTACTTTCACCTTCATAAAGCTCTGATTAAAAGAAAGACGCACCTTTTTGTCTTAATTTCGCATAGTTGCACGCTAGCGAGCTTGACTTGCCCAAGTGTCCTAAGTAACAACAAGAACAGCATAACTCAATAAGGCACATTTTATTTAAATTAATAATTTTGAAAAAAATTAATTTAAAACATATTAATAGCGGTCAAAACCACAATATAATATATAGGTAAATTAATGTGCAATACTTCCTCGCTGAAATCGTTTTTTTATATTTACTTTTCCCCGTTAAATGCATATATACTTCAGGTTCTTGATACTTAAGTTATTATTCAATATTTCATTTTCATTATTTACATAAAAAATATTATTCAAAGAGTGAGGATTTATTCAAATAATAAGCAGAGTAAACCGATTGGCGGAAGTGCCACGCCCCTTTAGGCGCGCAGAGGGATCACGTGACAGGATGTGACGTCAGATCACGCGACCATTGAGTGGAGTTGAGTTGTCAGTTTCGTTTTCTTAATGTTTTGATCGAGTTGAGTTGTTTTTATTTAATTTAATGTATTCTACGTGGTTTTTAAAGTTTTTATTTCTGGGAATGGCAGCAATTTTTATTTATATTACATGGTTTTTGTTTTTGCGAATGGCAACATTATTTTATAAATTTTTATATTTCCCACGTGTGTTAAAAGTTTCTCTTTCAGGGAATGGCAACGACTTTCACGATATATTTGCTTACAATTGTAGTACTAGTGTTTGGCAACACTAGTCCAGCTTACTTGTACTTTTATCCGGAAAAATTAGCTCAGTGTATACCATTGCTCTATTTTTTTTCTCACGTGCGTAAACTTTGACAAATATTTTTGATATGGATGTAGATATGGATAACCAAAATACACCATCTTTCGATGAAGAGGTTAGTGAATGTTTAATTAAATTATTTTAAAATTAGTAATGTAATTATATTTCTGCTTTATATTTATTTTATTTTATTCTTTGGAAAATTTAAAATCTTATTCAAAGGTTATTTTATTTCATTATTTATGCATTTCTAATATATAATAAATATATATGTTGATATTATAATATATTTTTACTTAGTTCACTGATTTCGGAATTCCGTTAACGGAATTAAATGAAATAGTAAATGCTGTAGAAGTGCCAGAAGAATGGGTTATTAGCGATCCAGTATGGGACAATGAGAATTTTAATACAAGCACGCTTGATTTTGATGAATTATCCGAGGTTAGTGTTTTCATAATTGTATTCTCTTTTTCAGGGAATGCATATTGCGTCTTATGATTACTTTTTTGCTAATTTGTGAAATATATTAAGTACACATTTCCTTATTTTTCTATCTTTATATTGTAGGCGAATGCACCCAAGATTTTCTGGAAGCATCTCCGTTTTTTGAAGGCGCCCCTACACATTTTCAAGTTGGTTCTGGGTTTGAAGTATGTATCAGATATATTTTAATTTGTTCGTTTTAAAATTTGATGTTTTTTCATATACTTTCACAGGTTTTACTCTTTGAAAATATCCAAAAAGTAAAATTAGTTTTTTTTTTTATTTAGTTGGAAAATGCAGTTGTACTTATTGAACGTTCTCGTCGAAGAAACATCAAGTACAAAAGCGAAGAAGTTTCATACAGGGCAAGGATAGATCCTCAAAGATTGCCACACCATTTTCAGGAAACGCCTTTAATATCAACGGTGAATGCCGTAAGAGATTTGTTTACGCTTCTGATTGAGCGCACGACTGTAAATTTAAGACCAACGGATCTAATTTGTTTCTGCATACAATCTAGCAGTTTAGATAAGCCAATATCTACTCATTTGATGCCTATTTCTGCCTTAACCGTGGAAAAACTGGTCTCTGCAGTAGTTAAAGTGCTGCAATCCAAAGATGAAATTCGACTCGATGAAATTTTTACAGTAGATGTACTGACAATTCTGAGAGATGTAGGTGCAGGTACCAGTCGTATAAGAAGGGTAATAAATGTAGAGGTGGATCGTCTTCGAAAGCAGTCCATACTAGCTATCCCGGCTGATGCGGAAGGACTTTGCTGCGCGAAAGCAATTGTTTTTGCTTTAGCTCATTTGGAGAAGGACACAACAGCCATTAATTCGTTGAAAGATCGACGTCGACCCGCTGTTTTGAAACGCGCACGCAGTCTTCATGCAGCAGCTAATGTCCCTTTAGCTCCCTGTACATATGGTTAAAATTCTTGTTTTGAGGAGCACCTGGATCTTCAAATTTTTGTTTTCTCAGCGGAAAATATGAACAAGGTATGTTTTTTCTCATTACTTTTCTTTTCAATGTTGATTTTCAAAAAGTGTTAGCTAGAAAATTCTTATTTTTTATTTTAGTTGTCGTACAAAGGCATGCGTAGATCACGTAGAATAAATTTGTGGCTACACAATAATCACTATGATGTAATAAAGAGCCTTAAGGGATTTTACGCGTCAAACAACTACTGCGAAGAATGTGAAAAACCGTACAATAAGTTGGAAGATCACCACTGCCAACACAGGTGCAACATCTGTCTAAGATTTATCTGTATTCCAGATGTACCAAGAAGATGTGTTGATTGTGATCGCTTGTGTAAATCAGAAGACTGCTTTGCTGCTCACAAATCAATAACGGGACAACAAGAACTTTCAATATGTGATAAGGTAAGTGTATTTTTGTCTTTAATATTTCTATACAGTCTTTGTTACAGTTAAAAAATTCTTACTGAATGTAAATTTAATGATTTTCTTCTTAAGGTATACCAATGCAGAATTTGTTGCAGAGTTATTCAACGTAGAAAACTGCACCCGTGAAAATCATCGTTGTGGAACTGTGCAGTGCCTGTCATGCAAAGAGTTCGTGGTGGCTACGGAACATTTTTGTCACTTGCGCCCTGTTGTCGCGAAGCTTCCATCAAATCAAAACATCTTCTTTGATTTCGAAACTGATCAATCTTCTGGGGAGCATGTGGTCAATTTTACTGTTGCTCACTACGCGAATGGAAGAGAGATATGATGCTCAAGGGATATGATGCTCAAGGGATATGATGCTCTAACTAATTTCTGTACATGTCTTTTTCACAAAACCACAAAAAATACACAGCCATTGCTCACAATATGAAAGGGTAAGGAATCATCATATTTTTTAAAAAAATTTCCAATTTCATGAGTGTTTTCTTGTGTTTATATATATATATATATATATATATATATATATATATATATATATATATATATATATATAATCTGTGTGTATGTATCTCATGTTTATAATCATTACAGTTTTGACGGGCAGTTTATTTTGAGTTGGCTCCTGCAGCAAGGAACAAGCCCTGAAATTATTCCATGTGGATAAAAATTGATGTGCATCACCCTGAAAACAATGGGAATTAAAGTTATAGATTCCTTTAAAACTTTTTGCCGATGTCATTGGCTAAATTACCTTCCTGTTTTGGGCTAGTAGAAATAAAAAAAGGGGTATTTTCCTCATTTATTTAACAACAGGGAAAATCAAGCTTACGTTGGACCGTTACCGGGCATACAATATTATAGTCCTGATACCATGTCACCGCCCAACCGCGAAGCATTTTTAGCATGGCATAAGGAACATGAAAATGATATATTTGATTTCCAAGAAGAAATTCTGTCGTATTGCAGGTAAGTACATTTTTTTATATATTATTTTCTTCACTAAAATATTTTTTTCATTAAACGTAGAGAGAAATGATTTTTTGTTTACTTTTTTAGATCTGATGTGGATATTTTGCGCAGGTGTTGCTTAGAATTTAAGGAGAAGTTTTTAGAAATCGTTGGTGTGGATCCCTTTCAGTAAGTTTTTTTAAAATTATCTATATATCTTTTTTTTCTTATGCAATTATATGTACTTCTTTAACAAATGTTTTTTACTTTTTCAGATATGTTACAATCGCTTTTGCTTGTATGGCTGTTTTCCGAAGTCGGCACATAAAAGACAATACCATTGCCATGGTTCCTATCCATGGTTATATAAATAACACAAATTTCTCTATGGATAGTATCAGATGGTTAGATTTCATAGCCGACGTAGAAGGAATAGCAATTAAACATGCATTAAATGGCTTTGGGGAAAAGCGAATTGGTGGTATATCCATAGACGGTTATTGTGAAGAGAACAACACTATTTATCAGTATCATGTAAACATATTTTATAACATTACTTATATCTGGATCTTTTATAAATAAACCTTTTTTAATTAATTATGTACTTCTTTAAGTACATAATTAGATCTACTACTTACTAAACTTATACTTTTATAGGGATGTTTCTTTCTCGGGTGTCTTACATGCTACGATGCAAAGGTAGTAAACCCTGTAAACGGCGTGACCATGGCTGTATTAGACGCCAAAACAGAAGAAACGTCAAATAAATTCCGTGAAATGGGATATCATGTTGTTGAAATATGGGAGCATGACTTTAAAAAAAACGGGACGGAATTTTCGTCGACGTAACATGGAATCAGCCTTTGCGTGCAGCTTACGTTAACTCCACCGTAGCCTTTACTTACTGTCTTAAATCCAACTGTAATATTCAATGTCTACTAGCACACAGGATCAATCAAATTAGAAAAAAATATATTCGATATATTAGCACACGCGATCAATAAAATTCGAAAAATATGTTGTATATTAGCACACGCGATCAAATCAAGAATGAAGAAAATTTTAGTCCATTCGCACACACGATCATTTAAAAATTTGCAGAAATCTGCCGGTAATGTTCCCTGCACAAGAGCCGATTTGCTTCACAGCGATCTTCACCGATAGCCCTACGGCCTGCGAAATACCACTGGACGGAATCTTCGTCGACGTAACATGGAATCGGCCTTTGCATGCAGCTTACGTTAACTCCACCGTAGCCTTTACTTACTGTCTTAAATCCAGCTGTAATATTCAACGTCTACTAGCACACGAGATCAATCAAATTGGAAAAAATATTTGATATATTAGCACACGAGATCAAACCAAGAATGTAGAAAATAAACTTAGTCCATTCGCACACGCGATCATTAAAAAAATTAACTGAATTCCGCAAACAACGTTCTCTGTACAGCAGCCCCCGGATAACCGGTGCGTTAGAGGAGCGAATCGGCTTAGCCATCAGCGTCCTTGGAACTACGTTCGTCAGGGGACCGCATCTGAATAGCGACCAGATGTCCGTGATTTGACATCATGTCTTACGCATGGACTCGGTACGAGATGAGAACACTCGCAGAATACAGTCGGGGAATGCCTTCACGGAAAATCTCTCGAGACGGCACGACTCGTGAACGCCGTGCCTGGAGTCCCCGGGACTCACTGCTCGACGAGACTCACCGGGTCAGAGCACCAACGGGCAGGCGAAGCCATTGCATCTCTCGGAGTGCTCTGCCGAGAAATAAGCACACCCATTAGGTACTTTGACTCTGTGCGTTCAAATCGCTTCGCATCCCGTGAGTGGAACGCCAGCGAGAACAAACGGACGATGCAACACCGTCCGTGTTCAGTTTTCGTCGGCCCAGAAGTTGCTTATCCGGACCGCCTCTGAGCGGACAGCCACCGTCTATATGTGAGATAGAACGGTCGTTACGTGATCGGAAGTGGAGATGCTAATAGGAACGAAAACGCCGAAACACTCGACGGTCGCACCTACAGCTTTTCCACGAGACCTTTTTGCAAGAGGTCATCCACCACTCACACTTCTCGAGTCGCTTCACGAACACTGCCCTTCATATAAGGTGGCGGAGCTCGACGAGATTCACCGGGTCAGAGCACCAACGGGCAGGCGAAGCCATTGCATCTCTCGGAGTGTTCAGCCGAGAAATAAGCACACCCATTGGGTACTTTGACTCTGTGCGTTCGAATCGCTTCGCATCCCGTGAGTGGAACGCCAGCGAGAACAAACGGACGATGCAACACCGTCCGTGTTCAGTTTTCGTCGGCCCAGAAGTTGCTTATCCGGACCGCCTCTGAGCGGACAGCCACCGTCTATATGTGAGATAGAACGGTCGTTACGTGATCGGAAGTGGAGATGCTAATAGGAACGAAAACGCCGAAAAACTCGACGGACGCACCTACAGCTTTTCCCCGAGACCTTCGTGCAAGAGGTCAGCCACCACTCACACTTCTCAAGTCGCTTCACGAACACACTGCCCCTCATATAAGGTGGCGGACTACAGGCACCTCGTCAGAAGCTTCGCGAAGTAGACGGTGAGAGAAGAAAAAACGCGCATCTTCACCGATAGCCCTACCGCCTGCGAAAATACCACGGGACTGAATTTTCGTCGACGTAACATGGAATCAGCCTATGCGTGCAGCTTACGTTAACTCCACTGTAGCCTTTACTTACTGTCTTAAATCGAGCTGTAATATTCAACGTCTACTAGCACACGGGATCAATCAAATTACAAAAAATATTTGATATATTAGCACACGAGATCAATCAAATTGGAAAAAATATTTGATATATTAGCACACGGGATCAATGGAATTCGAAATTATCTGATATATTAGCACACGAGATCAATCAAATTACAAAAAATATTTGATATATTAGCACACGAGATCAAACCAAGAATGTAGAAAATAACATGGTCTATTCGCACACGCGATCACTAAAAAAATTAACTGAACTCCGCGAGCAACGTTCTCTGTACAGGAGCCGAAGAAATCGAGCTGTAATATTCAACGTCTACTAGCACACGGGATCAATCGAATTACAAAAAATATTTGATATATTAGCACACGAGATCAATCAAATTAAAAAATATTTGATATATTAGCACACGCGATCAAACCAGGAAGGAAGAAAATTTTAGTCCATTCGCACAAACGATCATTTAAAAATTTGCAGAAATCTGCCGGTAATGTTCATGCACAAGAGCCGATCTGCTGCACAGCGATCTTCACCGATAGCCCTACGGCCTGCGAAATACTACTGGAAGGAATCTTCGTCGACATAACATGGAATCAGCCTTTGCATGCAGCTTACGTTAACTCCACCGTAGCCTTTACTTATCGTCTTGAAGAAATCCAGGTGCAATATTCTACTAGCACACGGGATCAATCGAATTAGAAAAAAAAATTGTTTGATACATTAGCACACGAGATCAATCAAATTGGAAAAAATATTTGATATATTAGCACACGAGATCAAACCAAGAATGTGGAAAATAACATAGTCCATTCGCACACGCGATCATTAAAAAAATTTACTGAATTCCGCGAGCAACGTTCTCTGTACAGGAGCCGATCTGCTTCACATTCAGCCACCGGATAACCGGATTCGGGTACGCCCATAGCCTACTTGCAGTGCGTTAGCGGAGCGAATCGGCTTAGCCATCAGCGTCCTGGCAACTGCGTTCGTCAGGGGACCGCATCTGAATAGCGACCAGATGTCCGTGATTTGACATCATGTCTTACGCATGGACTCGGTACGAGATGAGAACACTCGCAGAATACAGTCGGGGAATGTCTTCACGGAAAATCTCTCGAGACGGCACGACTCGTGAACGCCGTGCCTGGAGTCCCCGGGACTCACAGCTCGACAAGATTCACCGGGTCAGAGCACCAACGGGCAGGCGAAGCCATTGCATTTCTCGGAGTGCTCAGCCGAGAAATAAGCACACCCATTAGGTACTTTGACTCTGTGCGTTCGAATCGCTTCGTATCCCGTGAGTGGAACGCCAGCGAGAACAAACGGACGATGCAACACCGTCCGTGTTCAGTTTTCGTCGGTCCAGAAGTTGCTTATCCAGACCGCCTCAGAGCGGACAGTCACCGTCTATATGTGAGATAGAACGGTCGTTACGTGATCGGAAGTGGAGATGCTAATAGGAACGAAAACGCCGAAAAACTCGACGGACGCACCTACAGCTTTTCCCCGAGACCTTCGTGCAAGAGGTCAGCCACCACTCACACTTCTCAAGTCGCTTCACGAACACACTGCCCCTCATATAAGGTGGCGGACTACAGGCACCTCGTCAGAAGCTTCGCGAAGTAGATGGTGAGAGAAGAAAAAACGCGCATCTTCACCGATAGCCCTACCGCCTGCGAAAATACCACGGGACGGAATTTTCTTCGACGTAACATGGAATCAGCCTATGCGTGCAGCTTACGTTAACCATACGGATGCGTGGTCTTTGAAATTTTCAACTAGTTTTTCGCATTTAGTCTAGACGAAGTATCAAAAACCCGTATTTACTAAAATACATTCTTTTTAAGTTCTTCAACGTGTTGGAAATTATATTGTATTCATTTTCCTTTTCTTTTGAAAATTTTTCGTAGGTTAGATCACCCATTTCAGAATTATGGTAAAAATAAGGTTTTTTAAGTTATATTTACATTTTGCAAACTCGAAGAAATCGCTTTCAAATGTTTCTGTTTCTAATTTAATACTTAAGGGGTGATTTATTACGAAAAATTTAAATACTTTATGAAATTTTTCTCGTATTTTAAATTGGTATTTTAACGTTAAAAACCTTTCCTGTGTTTCTTTATATCTTGTAAATCATTAAAAAAAAAAAAAACATTTTAGCGATATTTTTTAGTTTTAAAAGACTATTATGCGTTTTAAATCTGTCTCAAATATTGTTTCATGTTTGAAAGCTGCATAACAGATTTTCTCATGACTGCGTACAATTTTTATATTTTGTAATGAAATCTTTGAAAATAAATCAATTTATTAGTTTCAAATACTCATTATTGTCAAATATTTGATATTAAAACGATATTGAGACTCCTTTTTCCTTTTAAAATGCATACTTAATTGCTTTATTAAGCTTTGCTTACATTTTGCAAATTTCAATACATAGGTTAAAGTGTTTTAAAAGTAAAATTTCATTAATAAAATGTTAATAATATCAAATTCGTTAATATTTTTAAGAAACTGGATTCAATTAAGCTTTATTAACAGTAAAATGAATGAAATTATTCTTTGAAAGCAATGTAATATAGAGAACATATTTCTGAAGTTATATTGAAATTTTTGAAATTGATTGATCACACTGAATGGAAATAACTTTTCGCATTTGCCGCAATAGCAGCAATGAGATTTTTCTGGAAGTATTTAATTTTTATAAAAATAAATATAATCACTATCTATAGAATATTATTCAATACTAAATGCTCCAATGCATTTTCCCATGAAAAGGAATTTTCTCAAGATATTGAGGAATTTTGAATTTAATGTTCGCGCGAATCACAACTCCATTAAATCACTAGAAGTAATATATTAAAATCATTTTTGTCGTATATTTTTTTTGTGATAAAATGAATTTTAGCTTTATATGATCATTTTATACCAAATGCAACCAGCTGTTTTGATATAGACCAAATATTTCTGAAGATGTCTAGAAATTTTTTATATCAAGGTACATTTCTTCCTCTTTGTAACGCATATTTCAGTTTGAAAAAAATTGCCCCCCCCCCCCTCTCATCTTTTTTATTCTCATCTTCTCCCTTCTATTACCTTTCTTTTTTCTTGAGTTTTTTTTCCCCCGATTTTCTCCTTTTTTTTTCTCTTCAGTCTAATTTATTATTGTGAAATTCCAAATGTGATCCGGATAGTTGGAGTTCTATTGCACTTCAATTTTTGTAATATTTTAATATTGCTTTACTTATATGCAGATAAATAAATTAAGGACTGGAGAAACATGTTTTCTGTAAGAGTGTTCAATATCAACAAAGTTTAACAAGAGTGTACTAAGTATCTAATTATAAATGCTTGATTTCAGTTTTTGAGAGAAAATAAAGATTTAAATACAAATTAAGTTATTCTCTTTTTTTGT
This sequence comes from Latrodectus elegans, assembly GCA_030067965.1. NCBI lineage: Eukaryota > Metazoa > Arthropoda > Arachnida > Araneae > Theridiidae > Latrodectus > Latrodectus elegans. Next base: position 5,098,491 of record CM057820.1, read on the forward strand.
TTTTGTAAAAGAAGAGAATACATAAAGAGCATTATATTTTACCATAGAATCCAAAAACATTTAACCAACCATTTTTAAGAGGAAACTTGACAGCGATATAAGATAAATGAGAAATGTTATTAGATATTTCGAAGATAGAAAGTAAAGGTGTTCACGCACACGCAGAAAGGTTTCGTTTGCAGATTTTTTTAAATTTTAATCTTATTTATTTTTTATCTTAAATAAACTAAATTTGTTTAAAATTAAAAAAAAGTTTAAAAACTAGATTTTTGTCGAATTGGAATGAAGTTATTCATCAGATTGCCACTCTTAATGAGCATTTTGCCTTTCCTGTGCGAAAATTAGAAGTTACCATTGAAAGACAGAAATTATTAAATTATTAGCTATTTAAGTATCTACCGAGTTAAAAATATTTTTGGATCACTATAATGAAACTCAAATTTTACTAATTTTTTCCTGAAGGAGATAAAAATTTTATAAAAGCTTAAGATATTACATGACATATTAAATAAAGAAAATTACCAGACAAAAACATCTCAAATAAGCCAATTTACCTTTCTTTTGCTCGCGTTTTTTGTGGCTTTCAGAGGTACTTTATGTTATTTAAAGATTTTAATTAAAAAACTATTATATTTAAAATTAAATCACAGATAAAAGCTTAACATGACATGTATTAAGTTCTGGAATTTTTTCGAATTTATTACAAAAAAAGATATGATTCAGAATTATTTTCGAACAAAAATCTTTCGAAATAAAAATGTTTTGGGGATTGGGGGCTATTGTGTGGAAAAAACCCCATATTAATAACATAAATAATATTGATGATTTTAATCAAAATTTATATTCATTACAAACAAAAGCTTACAAGGATAATAAATTGTTGAATTTCTTACAAAAAAGTAATTTATGATTCAGAATTATTTTCGAATAAATATCTCTCGAAATCGAAACATTTTGGCAAATGGTTGGTATTGTGTTGAAAAAATATCAGTTACCAACATATATAATAGTGATGATCCTAATCAAGATTGCTATACAATAAAAAAAAAACTGTGGAATCGGAAGTCCTGTGGTCAGTCGCTTAGCAGCTATTATGGGTGTAATGGGCAGGAGAAAATTTCCTCCTCTCCAGATTAAAGTCAAATTTAAGGGAGTGGATCCTCTGGTGGTGCCATCTATAATAGGAGTCTTAGAGCAAAGACGTACTTTCACCTTCATAAAGCTCTGATTAAAAAAAGACGCACTTTTTTGTCTTAATTTCGCATAGTTGCACGCTAGCGAGCTTGACTTGCCCAAGTGTCCTAAGTAACAACAAGAACAGCATAACTCAATAAGGCACATTTTATTTAAATTAATAATTTTGAAAAAAATTAATTTAAAACACATTAATAGCGGTCAAAACCCCAATATAATATACTGGTAAATTAATGTGCAATACTTCCTCGCTGAAATCGTTTTTTTATATTTACTTTTCCCCGTTATATGCATATATGCTTCAGGTTCTTGATACTTAAGTTATTATTCAATATTTCATTTTCATTATTTACATAAAAAATATTATTCAAAGAATGAGGATTTATTCAAATGACAGTTGTTCGTGACAAGTCTTAAACTTTTACTTTCATCTTCTTTTGCAGTGTCAATGAAATCTCAGATTACTTAAAATTTTAACAGACACTATTTAGTTCGATTATTTTTTTTACCTCAATTGAATATTTATAATTTAATTATTAAAGCCAATTAATACATTTAGAAAAATTCACAAATATTATAATAAGTCTTAAAATATCTTTTACTATGCTTGCGATATTATAAAGTAATTGGTGCATTTGAAAATTACTTTTTACATATTTGAGTATCAAAAATTAATAAATAATTATAATATGAACAATTAGAAAGTAAGTATAAATTGTCAGCAGTTAAAGTAAAGGATCTGGTTTTATTAATATGTATGTTCAAATTAGTTATCAAAATATTTTTAAAAAATTAATGAAATAATAATTATTAGTTTATAAGATCATCTAATATAAAACATAAAATGATATCATAAGCTAATTATTTTCAGTATTGTAAACTAATTATTTTTATGTTTCCATTTCTTTATAATAACAATCATATTTTTCATTAAAATTTATAATAATAGCCTTGCAGATAAATGTCATAATTAACACATTATACAGGCAATGAATAGATCAGTTTCATGTATTTTAGTTATCATTACAATTGTAATACTTTAGTTATGCAAAAAAAGAACGTGTGCCGGATATGTATAGTATCTAATCTTCTTCAATTATTTAATTAAAAAAGTAGCTGTTGAATAAATTAATTTCGTGTAATCAAAAAAAAATGTGTTACCCAATTTTCATATTTGGACATAACTCAAATACTTTTGATAGAATACTTGGCCAAAAAAGTGAACTCATGAAAAATACCAGTATATTTAACTCTCAACCTGACATTAAATGAAATATATATAATAAAAAAATAAAAATAAAAATAAATAAAAATTGGGAAAGTTCCACCGATATTTTCTAAACAGCTGTTCTCTCCCTAAACCCAAGTCTGGAATGTGTCCAAAAAACTAGTTCCAAATTTAAGAATCGCCCTAATTCACGTCTTTTATTTCAATTTCGTAGGAAATAACATTCATAAATGTGTAATACAGATAAGTGATACTTAAGAAAAATAATTTCCGAATCAAGGGACCATAGATAATTGAGCCTGCACAAGGTTTGAAGTAGTTTGAAAGTATCTATGCTCGCGTACTAACGATTTAGCTGTTTTAAGTATTCAGTTTTGTCACCACTATTAAGAACAGTTAACTATTCACCATAAAATGTATATTCGAAAGTTATAAATTTTACCATAAAAATCATAATTGATTCAATAAGCCTTTTATAATTAATTTTTTATGTAAATGATACAATCATTTCGACTGGCAGTAATTTAGTAGATAAAACAGGCCATTTTGTCAGAAAAATTATAAATACAATCATAACCTAGATAAATATAATCTATTTGACAGATTAACCAGTAAATGTTCTTTTGATTATATCACGATAATTCAGAAAAACAATTATAGCAATATATGTTTTTTTCAAAACTTAATACTCAAAGAAATTTTATTATTGTTTGAAAATTAAAGATTACTATATATATTATTAGATTAATTATATTAAGTATTTTAAAACTTTATATTTACTATATATGTAATAATTATCTTAATTAATAATGCTGTTTTTATTACTGGAAAATTGAAATTTAGTTTAATCTTTGAATAAATTTCACGATGTTTAGCATGTTACTTATCTCATTGCTAAACTACTAAGAAATATAATTTATCAATGGTAAATGTTTAAATTCTGAAATGTATTCACAAAATTTAAAATAGTTTATAAGCAGCTTTTAAATTTATTGAATGAATAGCCAACTTTTTACTATTTTAAATACTTTCTTCCTCAAATCTAGATTAAAGTATGAATAAATATCACAAATAGATTTTATTCTTTTCAAATAAACCTAAGCAAAATATACTAACTTTAATTTTACAATTGTATTTAGTTGGCTTTATTTCAATTATTAAAAAGAAAAGAAAAAGTATTGTAATTCCCACTTGGTTGTCAATGTCACTACAAATACAAGTCCTTATAGATATCTTACTCTGTTTTTGTACAAACTGCATGAAAGATATTGTAATTTTAGGATTTTTCCCCTCTTTTCATCCGAATTATTCCCCAGCTGTTCGAATGAAAAGGTAGCATATTTCTGTTCTAAAAAAAGTGATGGGGAAATTGGAAGGGATTACAAAAAGATATGAATTTTGTGATAAAGTGTGGGAAAAGAGTGAGGGTCGCTCTGTTCCGGTCCTGGTCTATCATGCACTGCAATTGTTTAATTGTGCGATAAACAGCTTTGTTAATTTTTCTACCTCTTCGGCTCGGTGATTTTGGTCTCTCTCTCTTTCTCTCTCACGGGTATCAGGTATAGAATTACTTTCATGTTTTTCATTGCTTGATATTATATTTTACATGAAAAATATTTTATAAGATGCTTATATATATATATATATATATATATATATATATATATATATATATATATATATATATATATATATATATATATATATATATATATATAAATGATTTAGTTCTCATATGAAAGTTGCTTTGGTGAAAATTATAAAAGTAAATTACTAATGAAACTTTTGGCTTGGCATAGTGCATTTTTAACTTTAATTATTTTACTTTAAGATATAGTTAATATTAAATATTGCTTAAAGTTAAATGCTGTGTGTGTGTGTGTGTGTAATGTTGATTTCGTTTCTTTTTTTCTCCTTTAATTGATATATTTCGAAAAATGAATCTTTAAGAGTAAATTTGAAATAAAACTTTCAGTTTGGCTTGGTTGTATTTAACTTTTATTACTGCTTAAATTTAAGTATTCTTAAACTTAAATGCCACCTTAATAGTTTAACTGTTTTTTTCCCAATTTATTTGATTTTCTTCAGAGAAAGTGTAGAAAGTTTATTTTAAATTTAAATCAACAAAAACAAGAAAATCATTATCTGAGTTTTTAAACATCTTGTGCAGGTACATCAAAATAATAATACAGCATTTGTTTTTGTAAATATAAAAGTATAAGTCCTTAAAAAGAATTTTGTTTGCAGGCTTTTAAATTTATAAGTATGCAAAAATATTTAATGGTATGAGTTCAGAAGTTAAAAAAGGCATATTTCACTATTTTAAGTGTATTTTTTTAAAAATTTTATCTTGCTCTTCATCTTTTTAATATCGAAATAGCAGTGTTTTTATTTTAGTATATTAATATAAAATGATATTATAACTTTTTATATTATTGAAAATATCAAAAGAAATCTTCAAGACGTTTCAAACAATATCATTTAAGAAATTCTTAATCAATTTCGTATTCATTTCAAATCGATTAATCTAAATTAGTTAACTATATCGATAACGGTTGTTGCCTTTTCCCAACCAAACACATATAGGCATAAAAATTGATAAGTTGAAATTAAATAAACTCATTTTTTTTTTACATTCTGAAAATAATGTTATATTAACAGATGCAGAAACTTATAAAGTTTCTATTCTCAAAAATTAAGTTATTTTGTCCGATCTTCAATTATTTTTTCTTTTTTTATCATAAAGCATTAAAACAGCAATTTTATAGAAGACTTTAGTGTGAAACTTATTATTCTACTCAACAAAAAAAAATCTTTTAAAAAGTTGCACAATTCCCAGAAAAGGAAAAATTCCTGCGGAATATAGTACAATAATTTCACTTTCTATATCGATTCTCTTCTGGACTTGCGATTATGTGATAAGAAATACCGAAGTATTTGTTTTCGAAAGAAAGCCTCATGGCTTGTCAGATATGATAAGATCGTGTTTGTTCAAACTTGTTTCACATTTAACAACAATTGCGGTAAAACCCCAGAAAAAGTAATTTTAGACGTGAAATTTCGCATTTTAGGGTTTAGAGAAATATTCGACTTATCAATTGTTTGCGTTTCAACAATAGGTTTAAAAGATATTTACTTCTTTTGTCATCTTTCATCTAACAGTATAAAATCAATATTATAACCAATAATAAGTATTGATAACAACCTCTAAAATTAAGATTAAAATCTCTGAAAGAGAATTACAAATTTTTTAATGACTTATGACACAGACGCATTATAATCCAGGATTCCAAATTCTGAATTTTTTGGCAATGAAGAAATTTTGTCAGGATGACATAGGTATGCAATGACGTATATACTGGGGTTGCGAAAATAGAATTTTCTGCATAATTTTTAAATGTCTCGCTATTTATGACGTGATAAAAACCAGATTGCCAGATACATAAGAAATTCTGCCAAAAATTAACCAAATTCAGAATTTGGCATCCTGGATTATACGGAATCAGTGCCTAACTTATTTCGATTTTTATTCTAAATCCTGAAATGAATAAAGTTTTTTAAGAAGGATACGCATGACCTAATATAACGTATGTGCAATCCGTCTGAAGATCCGTCATGTGCGCTAAGGGTGATTGGGGCACGTTAAAAAGGTAGTGATTGCAATGTCCTCTAAGTGAAATAATACTTCTGTGGTCAAGCAATAAGGCTCTTATGCTTGATCTCTGTTTCAAAATCACTAAGACTCCACCCAACCGCTTCAATCTAATTAGTAAAATCCCACAAGGCACATGGAAGTATATTGATGCAATAACAAAATTTATTTGCTATATTTTTTACACTAAACAATCAAAAAAGCAAAGACTTATATATATATAACCAATTTTTATATTGAGTATGAATATTTATTTTAGCTTAGAAAAAATGTATCCCAAAATATCATAGTTTTTAGAGATTAAGTGTTTCTAATTGAATTTCATAATGAAAATAAAAATATGTTATGGAACGAGTTTGATTTTCAGAGTATTATTTTATTAAATTTTCATCTTAATTCTTTCTCTATCTATAAATATCTTTTTTTTTTATCTTCATAAAATACTGTAAGAGAACTCGGAATTATTATAGTGCAACTGGGTAGGGTAAAAAAAATGGTATAAATCTTCGATTTTTGACTTAAAGTTTTATTTAAGTCAAACCTGAAAATCAATTCAAGACAGTCAATATAGATTGATCTGAATTTAAAGCATTATCTATGATGAACGCGCGTGTCAGATTTAAAATATAAACACGATAAAATTGTATGTGTTGTTAATTCTAGTTACTTTAAATATAGCGAGAAAATATTGTGAGACACAAATAGAATGTTTTCATTATTGCTATGATTCTTAGCAATTCATTGGATTTGAAATTGCCACATTATATTGGGTACATGTCCCCGCGTTAATATGTGACATCCAAAAATCTTCCACTAGTGCTGTTGTTGCACCAGCCCTGCTTCCCTTGCACCAAGCTCTGAATTGGTCTCTATTAGTTAGATAGAAGCAGCCAGGTGGAGTCTTCGTGATTTTGAAACATTTAGCGAACACGACAGATTTTTGGTTAGACCAAAATTCAAACTCACTATCTTCTGATAGTAAAAACGACATCCTAATCAACCAGGCCACCATGGCCTCCCTTCTGCTGGTGTGTCGTGGATTGTGGAGAGGGGCGTGCCAGCTTATGTGTGGCCGTAGCTTAAATTTAAGAAGCCCTTGGTGATTCTAAACCCATTAAGCTTATGTTATAATCCGAGGTTCACTTGCATTGCTATCTATGTATATATCTGTTTATATTTATACTGAGAACGTCGAAATACTTTAATTATGGTTTGAAAAGAAATCATATATATGTAATTGTTTTGTCATAAAATAAATGAATTTATTGCAAAAATATGCAATTTTTTTTTGTAGAAATTATGTTATATTTATATTATTTTATAATATATAATTTGCTATAATTTATATTAGACTAAATGTTATATATAAAAAGATGAGAAATAAAAATAATTAATTTGTATTACAAAACCTTAGAAATTTGAAATGTTTAATAACAAAGCAAACGTTCTGCATTTTTCTATGTTTTCGTATTTACGAAACACCAGACACATTTATTTGGCATTCGCTTTCTGACATTCTTCAGAAACACAAGCAACTCAACATAAGTTATATTAAGTTATTTGAACTTTTATCTTGCTTAGCCAGCTGCCAAAAGATTCCGTTATTGGGACATTTTCAGCTGCTTTATTACAGTGAGCTTTATTCACAACAAGAGATTGCGTTTCATTTGTGTGCGTTGGTTATATATCTTTATTATGAAAGGTCTCAAAAATGTTTTCAAAATAATAACTTAACTGTTATTTTAATTTAACTCAAACGAAATTTTTTTTTTAAATCGACTGATGCAATCTGCTTTATTGAAATTCTCCAATTATATTCCTCAAATTAATGTGAATGAAAAAGATAATTTTTCTTTCCAATTATGTGAAATATATTTAGGAATTAGAATGTTTTAAATGGTATTCTATAGTAACTCACATTCACATTTTCATGCAGGTTCTTACATGTGAAAGTCTAGAGTAACATAAAGAGTTGTATGAAATAATTAATAATGGCGTACACCATTCATCATATAATCGCCCAGATTCTGGAGTTTAATATAAACAGAAAATATAATTGGGTAAGTCATATTTTGTTTTTTTCATGCAAGAGATTGAATGATTAATCTTAGTTTAAAGTGAAGTTATAAAATAGTTGATTTTTAATAATATTTGTTGGCTCAAATAATAATTTCTTTAATCGTTCATTGTTAAAATATAGTTGTCATATGTAAGAACTATACCCATACCCAAGTAGTACAGTCTGAAGTTCCTCTGAACCAATAAAATGTGATTGTTATGAATAAAAACTATACATGCACCCAACTATTACAATCTGAAGTTCCCTTGAACCGATGGGATATGATTGTTATAAATAAGAATTATACCTGTATCCAACTAGTTTTCTCTATTTCCTCTGAACAAATGTGTATGCTTTCAGGTCAGTACTTAATTACTTTTTGTTAAAATTTTTATTGCCAAAAATATCTAAATGGTTTTAAGACAAACGAATAATTAAACTTAAGTTTATTAAAATAATTTATGATGTAATAATTTTCATTATTTAATAGTAATATTAACAAGCAAAATTATTTTTGATTTACAGAATATTGTTATGAAGGAAAAATTATATTGGAGAATAAGTTGAACTTTAAGTGTAAAATAATTTTTTATGGCCCTTTTACGATATAATAAAAAATTGATATACATGTCATTTTTACCAGCTGTTTCATACTTTCGACAACATTATTTTTTATACAATGTTATCCTGCGTAGATTAAAAAATCTTGCCTTTCAAGAGTTATTAAAATTTTTTGAAAGACTACATTTTACATGTTGCATTTTCTTAAATATCTTTTTTAAATAACAATCTTTTCCATTATACGGAACGAAATAACACTTGTTTATTCGTGTATAAGCAAACTTTTTTTATGCTTTATTTAGTTACATTTCCAAATATAAACGTATTATTCATAAGATATTAATCCTGTCACAATTATAAATTCTTTTATTCTAAAATAATTGCAAGACATATGTCTTGTTCACGATTTGTATACCAAATAAGACATAAGACAACTATGTTTTGTATGCAATACCTATAAGTTATCCAAACCTAATCAATAATTTTCGAAAATTGTAAATAAATCAAGAATATGCAGATAACATTGACATTATAAAACAGTGATTGAAGTTTTTTCTACTCATGAAATAACAGCAAGATATATTGACTTAATAGTAAATATACAAAAAACAAATTTATGATAGTCATATGCAGATGATTTGATATTAGTCACTAATAATAAAATATTAGTTTTAAAAATGCTGATGACTTCAAACATTTAGATTCATTGATACAAAAAATTGTATAAAAACCAAAAATTTGTTATAAAATGAGTATAGCAGACAAATGTTATATAGCAAATATATGTTACTTTGAATTCAGAAATTCCTTTGAATCGAAGCATTTAAGCATTATAACCCAGAGAATGTCCTACCAGAACAATAATTTTGTTGCTTATCTCCAAGGGTCTGGCGGAGTCAGACCAAATCTAGAAATCCGTTGACGGAAAGGAAATCGATGACAAGGCATGGAGAAGTGTAGATTTCGTCCCATAGTATATTCATGCAATTCAGGATATGCTCTGGAGAAGCTTGGTGTCCATGGCATTTAGGACAGAGGGGATATGAGTGATGGTCTTGTTACCCGCTACGAAAGTGGGGCATTTTAGGTGGCCAGAGGCAAGACGTGCAAGGCAAGTGCTGGATTTCCTATCACAGGAAAGAGCCAGAGAAAGTCCCGGCTTTCTACAATTGTAGAGTCAAAAGTACCTGCCTATCGGTTTTAAACTGGGCTTTTCTCAGGGAAAAGAGCTCAAGGTTGGTTAATGCGGAAGAAGAAGGAGCTGGATGACCTGAGCCCTCCTTTCCTAAAGTATCTATTTCATTGCCTCCAATATCCACGTTAGACGGAATCCATAGAACAATAATTGTATTTGGAAGTAACTTTTGGACTATATACGAAACTGTAGAAAGAATATTAGTAATATTTGAACAAAATATTTTGAGAAAAATATATGATGTATTTAAAGAATAAATTAAAGAATGCGTTTTAAAACAGGACTATGTACTAAATTAAACGAGACAAATGTTGGTAAAATAATTAAAAAAATTATTGAGATAATATGGACATATATATATATGTAATTTCTCAAACTCAATTAAAAAGTAATTTTCCGATAAATAGAAAAAGAAAGAGAGACAGAATAAATAACAAACATTTAGATAACAGTGCAACAATAGAATATCAGAACTGTAGTAGCGGATGGATTTAAATGACATTCACTGACTGAGAAACGACTGATGACATTCATTGACTGAGAAACGACTGATGACATTCATTGACTGAGAAACGACTGATGGCATTCATTGACTGAGAAACGACTGATGGCATTCATTGACTGAGAAACGACTGATGACATTCATTGACTGAGAAACGACTGATGACATTAATGACTGAGGCATGACTGATGACATTCAAAGACTGTAACGGACAGCAGTTCTCAAAGGAACAAGGCGGATGCTAAAGCTGATTAAACAAACATGTTGTTGTGTTTTTAACGAATTTTTTTTCTAATTTACATTCATTGCAGTTTTAGTCAATAATCAGACTAAATATTTTCAAAATACACTAAGCGAAAACAGGTCCAGGTTTCCATTGCTAATGATTTTGTAACAATTTTGGGAAGAATATGTAAATTCGAAACCTTAAATTAGAATTCAAGAATTTTATGAAATTAATTTAATGTAATTTGATTAAACACAAATGAAAAATAAAAGAGTTATTAGACTAGATTTTCAATGTAAGTGCTTAAAATTGAAGTTAAATATTAAGTTTCTGATTTAAGAAGAGATTTCATAGAATGATACAGTTTAGTAACTTGAAACAAAAATGCCTTAACATTCTTAAAATGTATTCTAATTAATACGCAGTGATAGTTAACATTCATATTATCCTAAATGTATAGTAAAATTTTTATCCTTTTCTTATATTTTCAATAATAAGCGTGAATGTAGAAGTACATATGCATTAAAATAATCAATTTTTAATTTTCCTTTAGTTAACAAATAGTTTTACTTAAATATATAATTAATTTAAGTTTTCAAAAAACTCTTTCTTTGACAAGTACCAAATGTTTTTGACTGTGATTAACAAGTAAATATTTTGCTCTAAGTATCGGACATTTTAAACAATTTTTCTTCAATTTTTAAAAAAAAAAATTAAAATTAGCATTTAAAGAAGCTATTGACAAAATTAATCAGTCCATATTGTTTTTTTGTAAACAAGTTTAATTTATTTATATTTAATTGTTTAAATTTGTTCCTTTTTAATTGATTAAATTTGAATAAAAACATGAAAATATTCAATTTTTTTTTAAGATTTCCAAAATACTGATTACATTTTTATTTCAAAATACGGTATTAGAACAAAAATTTTCTGAGACTTCTGTCATTAACAGTAATTTATTAGTAAAATAACTGGTACCAAAAATAACTCAATCAGTTAAAAACTTCGGTGCCCTAAAATTGTTTAAAAACAAATAATGCTCCATGTAAAATTTCACATGCGTGCCAACAAAAACGCATCGCAACATACTGTATTGACTCTTCAGTTTGGAATTCAGAAACTAATCACAGTAACTGAGCAACGAAAATAAAATACAAACACCAAGCTGTAAATTTCCTTGTCAAATAAATCAATTTTAGTAAACATATGGGAAGAAACATAATTGTTTTTAGATGCTCTTTAATATATTCAAAATAATGATCATATTTTGCCATAAGTTTATTACTTATGCAGTGTCGATTTTTTCTACTTTAATTTAAAACATATTTAAGGGGCTATACATTAGAAATAAATTTGTATGTATCAATATAATTTTCTTAATATTTAGCATTTTAATTTCTATCTATCAAGTAGAATTTATTGAATCAACATGGAAAATGTATGTAAGAATAAGAAGTTCGTTCACATGCTTTGCAACTATATACTAGTGAGAATTATTCAGTCTTTATTAAGTGGTTAAACAAAAATAATCTGTGAATTTTGTTTCAAACAAGGTGAATAATCTATTTAAATTTCAATAGGTTTGGAATGGAGAACGAGAAAACATTGATGTGGTGATTAAATATTTTCGTTTAGTATAAGAGCTATTTCACGATAATTAATTTTATATAAGTGTGAATACTTAACAAAAGAAATTGTTGAAAACTCAGATTTGAATTACAGTTTAATCTAAAAAGAATTTTTTTTTTAATTATTTAAACTCAGTACACATGCAAAAATAAAAACCTTTAGAATTCTCTTTGTCTGAGCCATTCTTCATGTTTACTTTGAAAATAGTATCTGTATGAGTTAGCAATTAAATTTAAATTGGAATATGGAAATAAAAATTAAAATTAGATAAAAGTGTTATTCATCACATTTATGTGAAAAATATGTTTCAAAGTGTTCAACATGAAAATTAATCCAAATTTATTATGTTTAAAATTAATAAATTTAGATTCAGTTTTATAAATTTATTTTTAATAATAAATTACTTAGTATTATTAAAAATAAGCTTATTATTTCTAAAATTATTATCTATTTATTATTATTATTTTTGTAATACGAACCTTTTTTAATTTAAATAAAAGGTAATATTAACTTAAAAAGTGAAAAAGTAGAATAAGATGATTTGAAAAGTGGAATCATTTCATTTAAATTATTTTACTTTCTTCAAAGGATTAATGGAATATTTTACTTCAGGCTTTCTTACACAAGAAATTTTAAAAATTATTTATTTATAGTTCATGTAAATATAGTAACTGGAATAATGAACTAAGAAAATTTTGTGATCTTAAAACGGAGAATGTTTCTAAAAACATTTGTATTCATCATCTTTATGATTATAAATCAAACTGTATCCTCTGTTTTTACTGTGCCAAATATTAGACTCATATTACCAAAAAGAATTGAACAGGTGTTTAGATAAGCCATCTGATTTTCAGACTCATTTCCTTTAAGTAACTAATGATTTTACTGGGAATGTGATGACTATGGTGTTTTTAATTGAGACTAACCTAAATTCTGGTTTCTTATATTTACTTTTTCAAAAAGACCTATTTGTCTTATATTTAATTTTACAAAAAGGACATTATTCCTACATTGTCATCTGTAATAATAATTTAACTCTCAATAGTGCAAACTTCCTTTTTCTTTCCATGATTAATTCAAAGAATTAAAATTTTTTTATTTAATAATTTATTCATGAAAGAGGAACACACACAGGATCTGTTCAAATATTTTCCCTCTGTAATCAGTGTAATACATATTTCCCTGTACCTAGCCCAAAGTAATAAACCCCATAGTAACCTATTCATTTTTTAAGGCAATAGTTTTTTTACAATTTATTTCATTTGTATTTTAAGTTTTAAAAAATTATATATATATATTTGATACTTCCCTTTTTAATGTTTTATAATTAGATTTTAAAATGATATATACACTGATTTTTATTTTTTAAATTTTTAATGTTGATTGGGTCTTTCAAAGAAAAAAAAATAAAAATAAAAAAAATAAATAAATAAAAAAACTACAAAAATCTTACTCTTGGCGCAGCATGCTATTTTTGGACTTTGCGCCATGAAACCCAACCAACCAACCCAAAATAATAATACAACTTCTATCTAGAGCAAAAGTTATCTATTATCTTAGCAAAATATTCGCATAAAATTATATTTATGAAAAGAGGAAAAAACACGATTTTACTATCAATCAAGTAATTTTAAGATAGTTTGGTATAATTATGATAAAGTACAAATGAAAAGACTTAGGATGGTTCACAATGCAAATATTAAAGTATGCTTTAGCCGTAATTGAAGTTTGTACGATCAAATGGATCACAAAAGGAATAATTTAGTAATCAGCCATAATTGGAATCAAAGATAGTATGAAGACAAATGGAATAGTGGATAGTAACTAAATTAAAAGAACCTGGTGTTTGGTAATTCTATCTTGAGAGAAATTATAAATACTTGAATTTTCCCACTCTAAAATATCAAAAGTTTATGAAGATAATCTAAAGATATAGAAATGTGTTTTGCCAATTGTAAGCTACTTTTTTGAACAAACTTACCACTGTCAAGGGAATACCTAATCCATTTTTTTTTTACAAGAAATACGTTCATTTAATTTACAGAATATTTTGAAGACGATCATCGGAACAAAAGCATCACCAAGAATCTAGAGAAAACATATAGAAAGATTATAAACAATTTGTAAACAAATTCCCAGTGAATTTCAGGGACAACCATTTACCAAATAAGTATTGGTGACTGTGTAAAACATTTAGAAGGTTACCATTTGAGCAAGAGCATTGTATATGTACACAAAAGGTACAGAAAAAAAAACTGTTGCATATGGAATATTTTTGTTACACGCTAATTAAATTGTTTATATTATCTACGAATCATATGAAGATACTTTTTGTCTGATATCACAGGACTTCTCACACAGATGCCCATCACACTATATATTGTTTACATGGATTATTACAGTGAATTTGAGCTTATCAAAATAATCCGCTTGAATAAGATTCTACGCAATAAAATCAGTTAAAATAAGCAGTTAAAACATTTGAGATACGCGCATGGAGTAAATAATTTTAATGATTAAAACCTAAATATAAAACATGTAAAAACTTCTTACATACGTCATCATAGAGTATGCATAATGATGTATAATGGTAGTGTAAAACAAAAGTGATATCATTAACTTTTCAGAGGTGAAATCTAATTAAAACTAACTCTTTCTAATTAAAAAAGAAAGTCTATATAAAAACATATTAAGAGATAGCGGAGGTTTAAATTGTTAGTATCATATTCTAATAAGAATTTACTATAAATCTGCTATCATCCATGAATTTATGATACAAGGTAATTTAATTTTAGTTCAGTTGAGATTTAAAAATAGTTGTCTACCACTCTGGTGATTTTTTTTTATTTGTCATGGTTTAAAATAACAAGTTACTTTAAACATTCATTTAGTGGTTATACTATCATTTTTACATACAAATACTTACCTAACACGAATCTACAATTTAAAATGAACCTGTATTATAATTTGAAATGGGAATCGAACCCATAAACTGTTCAGCTGAAGACCAGAATATTTTTTCAGTTGTTGACTTGGTTATTTTTTCTATAGGGGCAACAGTTTAAGAATCATATTTCATACCATCAGTGAATGCCCATAATATTGTTTTAAAACTATATATTTACAAAGTTGTGAAACAAAAATAACTGTGTCAATTTGATACTTTTGTATCTGTTCCATCTCTAAGCTAGGTTTATTTAAAACTTTATGCAGCCAACCCTTATACTAGACAATATTAAACGTAACGAATGTAAATACCTTTCCGTTTTCGATTGGATAATTTATTCGATTTTACAGTGCTGATCAATATTTCAGGAGATGAAGTAGAACGAGACAGTCGGCTTCGTGGCCTTTGTACACAAGATCGAAAGATTTATGCCAAACGACAATATGGATGTGGTTCAATAAATAAACGAGGAGAGCTAACGCTAGATCTGCGCTAAATATTGGAATCGAGTGCTTAGTCAACTGCAACCAAGGATTTAACAGTTGCCATGACAACGCGTAAGCTCTAGAAGCAAAGCTCTCTCGAATTTCGTCTTTTACACTGTCAAAGACTATGTAATATTAGAATCTGGAAATGTGTATTTGACATATTATAAATATATCTGTTGAAATTTAGCGTATTCGCTTTTAAGGTTAATTCATGAGTTATGAGTTGCCTTAGTAACATAAGTTGAAGAATCTTTAATCAATCAAATTGACTGTTAGCAAAGAGAAATATGATAATGATATCAAATTGTTATTTACACTTAATTCAAATATAAATAAACAATTTCTAGTAATAAATATGAATAAACTATTCAAGAATATATTTAATAATCAGAAATTTTAAATAATATTGGAATACTTAATTCACCTTGTTCATTTTTTAAAACAAAATATCTTTCATAAATAAATTTTCTAGAATAAGCTAAATTTGTATAGAGTGGAAATATAGATAATATATAATTACATTGATAAGCGTATTTAACCAAATTTAATAAAAATATTTTAAATTAAATTTTTAATAAAAAATCTATTTTGTTTAAAATGCCAATGTTTCTATTGCTGTTGAATTTTTGAAATGATCTTTCTGTAAGATATACTTTCTAGTATGGATCGGCGTCACGTTTAAATTGAGCCTAGCTGCATTTAACTTTTTTAAAGTAACCTTAAATTATGAATAAAAGCGCAAATTCATTTTTTTAGCGCAAATTCATTTTTTTAGCGCAAATTCATCAAAGCGCATTATCATTTTTTTTTTTTTTTTTTTTTTTTTTGCGATAATTAATTCATGCAACTTGTTACAAGATTAAGCATTTCTAAAAATTACTTCGAGGTAAATTTCTTGATTTCTCTGAAAAGGAAAATAAAATCTATATTTTTAAGATAAATCTCAAATTTTTATCTTCCTGACTCACAAGGAAATAATATTGAATCAAATTAGAAATAACTCAGTGTTTGAAAGTTATTTGAAACGATGTTTCGCTGTGAAGCGACATTTACATTATTCATCTGCTGACTGATAATTTTTTAACTTTTATCACCTGTATAAAATATTTCAAAGTTGTTTTCTTTAATAAAACAGATTTGTATACTAGAAACTAGAAGAAATTATTTTAAATTTGTGATTCTTGTACATTGTTATATATATATATATATATATATATATATATATATATATATTATCTGCAGCAAATCTATTACGAGTTAATTGAATAACTCATCTTAATATTTAATAGTTTTAATGAAGTAATACATAATTTATGAATGTTACTGGAATTTAATTATACGAATGTGTTGGTGCATTTAAAGAAAGAGATGTACTTTAAAAAAAGGATAAGTGTAACTGTCTTACTTGGTATACATTTCAATCAGCATTTTATAACGATACGTTAGAAATGATACAGAATTTATGATTAATTTATTTATGAATTTAGACTAAGAAAAAATACCATACAAGAAAAAAAATTACGTAATAGTATATTTACACACTTATACATGATGTTAAGCGATTTAAACAAATTGTAAGTAATTTTTTTTTCAAGCTTTAAGGGTACAGTAAAACACAGCGTAAGCATAAATACTATTTATTTGTGAACTCTGCAAAATGAAAATGCAACAAAAAGAAATTAAATTGAGAATAAACGTATTTTCGTTTATCTTTGTGATTTTCTTAGTTATTTTTTTTAAATTTGATTAATTAATAATTTTTTAATTTATATAGAGTGACAATAATTATTATTTATTTTACGTAAAAAATGTTTTTTGTAAATTTATCATATATTGAGGCAATGCTTTATTCACAATTTTAATAGCCGATTTTGTCTCAATTATGTCCCATTAGGAAAAACCAGATTTTTTTGTGCTTTGCCTGCATAAACAAAAAAAATGCATTATCGTCATCAACAATGTTAAATCAACTGCTTTAATTACTTTCATACATTTAGAAATTGCTTAAAAATACAAAAATGAAAAATTTATATTAATGAGATGCGTAAAAATCGCTTCGTAGTGATTTTTCCTATAAATCTTCAACATTTTGTAGCCAAATGAATTTTTCTATGAAATATGCCTAAGTTTCTTTAAATTATTATTAGCTAATGCTATTTACTGGCAACGTAATTAAAAATTTTAACGGATAGAATTTACGAATAATATCGCTAATATCAGGTAAAATAATTTTAAGAAATTTCAGTATATATATATATAAAAGCACATTATTTCGAACTTTATTAATAACATTCAGATATTCATTACGTTCTTTCCTTGCCATCTTATACGTTTCATAGAGTTTCTAACTTTAGAACACTATCAAAAGAACATTATGGCTCATCCAACTAACACAACCAAGGATTAGAAATATTAAAAATTTACAAAAAATTTTTATAAATTTTCAAATTTCTAGTGTGGCTTGTTTTCCGCCTTGTCTACCACGCGAATACAGAAGGGCGAAAACAAATGGATGCGTCCAATACCTGACATCTACTCGCATGACAACCCCGACCCTCGACAAAACTGACAATCATAATATTTATAATATTTCTGGATAAGACTTATTTATTACCATAAATCTTACAGCTTATATAATCTTCCTGTCTCTCTCTCTCTATCACGCCGAGCTGGCAGCCGAATGGTTAGCGCTCTTGCCTTCGGTTCAACAGTTCATGGGTTAGAATCCCACCTTGGGCATGGATGTTTGTAGTGGTTCGGAATCCACTTTAAGCCGTAGGTCCCGGTCTAATTAGCCCTCGTTTGCAAAAAATGACCGTCGAGCGACAAACAAACAAAACAAACTCTCTCTATCACACACATACAACAATAAATTACATGTATCCTCTAAATAATATGAAGTATCTTAAAAATTGGCACATCATTTTCATTTTATATTAAAAAAAAGATTTAATATTTCTTAACATAAGAACTTTAACATATATATATATATATATATATATATATATATATATATATATATATATATATATATATATATATATATATATGCAATTTTTTTTTGAACAAGAATAAAGTAGGGTTGCACAATAAATCATGCCTATCACGAGCGCACGCCAGCATGAATGGGGGTACCTGATGGGGTGCCTGAGTAAGGTGATAAAAAACTTGAAGAGGAGGGGTTCTCACCATCCGTGAACAAGGGCCTCTCTTCCTAGGTGAAACAGGTGCCCCTCGTTCAATGGAGGGTGTCCAAGCGATCGATTATGTAATCCCAGTAGCTCTAGAAAATTTCCTCTCCACGGGGTCGAACGGGTGCAACGCATCCTCTGCCCCCTTGTTTCGTCTCATCTGTTGCAGAAGCAGATGTCGCACAGGGGGGTGGGGTGTACCACTGCCGAAATCAGTTTCATCACTGCCTCTGGAGTGAGAGAACCTGAAAGATGATTCTTTGATTCATGGCAAGCGGATATGGGTTGAATCTCTACTTAAATGACGGGGCATGTTTGGTTAATCAAGATATGTCTATTATCCAATGCTTTCCGCTTGATTGAACAGAAACGGTCTTATTTTTTGCTAATTCATTTCTTTTTACACTTTTACTTTTTAAAACTCAACCAATCATATGGGATTAAAATTAACCTCAATCATATAGGAACTAAAGAAGTTGAAGAAATTCGATTTGATCATAATAGGAATAAATATTATTCTTTTCCTTTAATACTAAAATTGGTTTTCTTAAATCGTAATCGAGAAATCGCAATCGTAATCGTTCATATTTTTTACGACGAAAGATGTCATAAACACGTGACTTTTTTCTTTCGTTAGAATACTTTTAAGCAAATATTTTCCTTGAGTTCTAAACTTCTGGCTCACTGTGGTCTAGTGGTAGTAAAGGCATTTTTGTGTGAATGATCTTGAATTCGAGACCAGTTATTCTGAAACAACAAGAGGTAGATGTTGCTCTTCTATAAATGTGTTTTCGAGTGGATATTTAGGACTTTTCTGATTTTTCTTCTTTATAACACATGAAACGACCCGAAAAAAACCGAAAAATTGTAATGAATTTAGATGCATTAAAATGGAAAAACAGGAATCAGTTTCATGAATAAAACAGAAAAAGAATTAAACTTCTCAAAAGATCAAATTCATTCCTTGAAATTTCATTTAAAAATATGTATGACTCATTAAATTCTAAAAATTTTTAACAACAATCTTATTCCCCCTCAAAACATAAGTGATTCAAAAATTCAATTTGATTCATCAAATTTTTCTCACTATCGATAGTTTTGCATGTTTTTAAATAATAAATTCCCAAGAATGTACTGAATTGTTTAATTATTTATCCTTAACCAAGGTAAAATACAACAAAGAAGATTAAATTCAGCATGAAATTTATATTTCCTTGATCTAAATTTCAAGATCATATCTTAACTAAATCATCTGCTTCAGATTTCTGTCATGTGTGTTTAACTGCAGCTGTACCCCAAGTGAATTTTTCAAGCCAATCCTGTTTGAACGGCTGCAGAATCCTGATATCTCATTAGAGAAAGATCTGAAAATGTGCTACAAGACTAGAATCGTTAATATTGTTTTCGTTCCGAGTACAATTTCCTGTATTGTTTTGGTTTATCTCTATTAGAAGTCGAACATATGCCCCGATTGAATGTATTTGTTTCTTTAAGAGAGTTTAAATTATATGTTACTAAAAAAATCGAAGGCATTTTTTAAAACTTATTGTAAAACTAATATGTCAGTAATCCATATCTGCAAAAAAGGAATAGTATCCATGTTTTTAAAAATATATATATGTTACGAGAACATTATAAAACTTAAAATAAAGATAAATATTTAAAAAACTGAAATAAAAAAATGTTTAGTCATTTTTGTAAATATTGTCGTTAATATTTTGAAGAAGCGTTTAATTATGACCTTGTATGTAATGATCGTGTGAGGATAAAGTACTGGGAAAATGTTATCATTTAAGCTGACGAACTTTTTAACGCAAAATTTCATGCTGAATGTTAAAATATGTTATTGACTATTTTTGAATTGCAATAAGAAATACAGACTTAATTCTTTTGAAAGAAACATCCGGTTTGTGGATAAACTTTGCGCAATCATTTGTCAGAATGAAATTATGTGATAAAATTAAGTTAAACTAAAACTTTTTCACTAATAAAAAACACATATTTTACTTGTCTCCTGTATTTTACAAAGTCCGGATAAAATACCGCGTAAATATTGCTCAGAGTAAATTTATGTAATAAAATAAGTAAAACTAAAGCGTTGCATACGTGAAATTAATGTCTAAAATATAAATAAAAATTCTTTGTTTTAAAATATAAAACAAAAAGGAAAATTTACAAGACACTTTTACATTATTGTTTTCATTAGATATTAACATATTTATATTAAATATTATTGACATTTCAGCCCACCGATATCTAGGAGCTATATGAGAAAGAATATAGCTACGAGATATTTGGAAAATATAAGCTATGAAATATGCTATTGTTGTATAAATTTAAGAATTACAGTTAAATTATAAATTTAATTTAATTGAATACTTCTTAGAATTCTTATAATTATAAAAAACAGTTTAAAAACCATCAAAATTGATCCATTAATTCACTAAGGACTGAAACAGAAAAAAAATTTAAAGCTGTAAATTACATTTTATATTTGTAAGATTTTTTTTAAGTACAGTGTAAAGAAAGCACACCACTACAAACAATAGTGCCAACGTCAATTTTGCATTTATAGTATATAGAAAGGTTTGCTTAAAAACTCAAGCGAGTAATTAAACTCAACCCCATTAATTAAACGTTTTTATCATGGTGCATATATATTATCAATAATTTTAAACGTTCAA
This sequence comes from Latrodectus elegans, assembly GCA_030067965.1. Lineage (NCBI taxonomy): Eukaryota > Metazoa > Arthropoda > Arachnida > Araneae > Theridiidae > Latrodectus > Latrodectus elegans. The sequence continues at coordinate 5,120,047 of CM057820.1, forward strand.
ACGTTTCATAAAAAATCTTCATTTATAAGGTAAATAAGAAAGTTCTCTGCGTTTTCACGTTGCCTTTGAATGAAATGAGAATAAGTATGCAAATTTGTGTATGACATTGTTGAGACACCGGTCATTCTAGAGTAGGAATAACAGTCATCATAAAAGCAGGTCCACCGCACACATTCATCAATCGTAACTCGTACAGTAGCGAAGAGAAATTGATGTGTAGGAAGAAGAGCGTTCGATGTTGTTTGTTTTACGCCTTCAAAGTGAGCTTACCAGCTGCCGCAACAAGTCTTCGAATATGTCAAAGATTAGGGATAATGCTTTGGAATGAACGTATGGCAAGGCAATGGTCAAGAAAATTATCCCTCTATGATGAAGCTAGTGTCCGGTGGACTAGTCATCAAGTGGTTCATTATGAGCTGCAACCAAAGAATCAAACGGTAGCTGTGAACCTGTACTTGCAGCACTTGGAACGTATGAAACACACATTGCAACAGAAGGAACCAGTACTGGTAAACTGCAATGGTGTACTGTTCTTGGTCGATAACGTGAGGCCCTTTGTCGCGAGGGTGTTGAAGAATAACCATACAGCGACTTGATCTAGTGACTTTGTGCCCTCCTCCTGGCATTGCACTTTTATATTACCACCTCTTCTATTCTCTGAGCAATCATCTTCGAAAATCCTTCATCAATAAAGCAGAGTTATGCCAAGCCCTCTCTAACTTCTTTGCACCCCAAACCCTAGAGTTTTACCGCAAGGGGATTGCACAACTGGAGACACGCTGCAGAAGATGGTAGACGTCGATGGTATTTAATTCAAGGCCTAACAACAGCTTACACTTTCTGTAAACCATGTTCTTTTGAATCATTAAATATGGCAATAACTTTCTTATTTAACTTGTAATAAGGAGTTACTACTGGCACAGAAAAGGGTTACGTCAATGCATTAATATATATGGGAATGTTTTTATAATTTTAATTGAACCTCTGCAATAAGTAGTTCGTAGTGGTAAACAAATTGAATGCCTTGTCATCAAATTTTTAATAGAGGAATTAAACTTGAAAGACACTCTAAAAGTTTTCAAAAGAAAATTTTATTTAAATGTCTTGAGTATAACACATAATTAAATATCACAATTCAATTATTATCAAATACTACAAGTTTAAGTCGTTAATCGTATTCACAGTGTCATAAAGGAAGTTGCTTAGTTTAGTTAAAACGATGCAACTGTCAGGAAACTTAGGAGTCTGATTTAAAGAATGACGCGGCTATGAATCACTAGAGTTACGAATAACGTTTGACTCATCCTTGAAATATTGGAAGAAAATAAATTTATACTAAAACTAGAAAAAAATTGAGCTACAACATTTCAGTAAATAATCAATGCAAAATTCTGTCTTTTCTTTACAGCTATGCTAAAAATCCATGATTATAGATAGTATCAAGAAGCTCAAAATAAAAGAATATATCACAAAACATTTTCTGAGAAATATTAGAATAAGATAAATATCGTCTGGAACTTCAAACAGCCAAAATGGTGAATATATGTCATAGGTTACCAAAGTGGTCCAGGTGGACCCCTAGAGGTGCATAGGACACCACGTAGACCTGAAAAGAATTCAGGGGTTCACAAGTTGTAAATGGGGGTCCACGAAAAATTTTCTTGTTTTCATAATAAAGAACAAAAATTTTGACTTGGATTTACTTGCCAACGTAGGCAGGTAGCATCACTTACTAGGCAGGTACACAAAAATATTCGAGACTCAGTTCACATGCAGAATTGAATAGAACAATTGATAATAGTACAAGTGTACACCACATGTCGAGACTTGAAACGTGCCACCCGTGCGCCCGCTCGTCAGGAATGCTTGTTTAGACCTGCAAAGGGATGAAATGCGACTTGCGCTGTGCTTGCAATCTACATTAGTACAAATACGAAGGCCAAGAACAAAACGTATGACTATTTTTTATTGTTGATTTAAATTTCAGAGTTCATTGTTGATTTTTTGTCAATTGTTGATTGTTAGTAATAATAAATGTTTATAATTTTGTAGAACCACAGGTATTATTTTAATAAATAGGACACAAAAAGTATCCTACTCTTTTTTCTTCTTAACCCAATTTAGGGTGATATATTTTATTAGTTTTGGGCATACAGTAGAAATGTAGCAGCAGGGGGTGTACTGAAAATAGTAAAACTTTGAAAGTGGTCCACGAGAAAAAAGTTTGGGAACCCATGATATAGGCGAATTTTTATATGTATCAATGGATATGATGTAGTCAAATTTAATAATCATAAGAATTATCTTTATAATAGTTCTATGCAATTCATTTATAATAGTATTTTACAATAGATTGCTTTGGTGGCAGTTCTTCAGACACTTTGCATCCTTATCTGGATTTAAATATAATTCTTAGTTATTTTTTATTTAAAAGAAAATTGGATAATTCATAGAATATTCCACGATCTGGAAAGAATTTGTTGTAAAGAAAGAAAGCAAGCATGTTTTGAAGATCTCACCATACATTATTACCCTTAAAAGTATACCTCTCAAGAGCCGTAAATAAAATAGGAACACAGGTAAGTATGCAATATCAGCAATTTAGAAGAACATACTCAACTATTACAAGTGTAATGTTTTTACAGATCACGAAAACTTGCAATTTCTTGGCATTTGAAATCAAGTAAACATGGCTTAGTCACTTTTCTTAGATATTGGATCCATGGTAAAAAAATTGCTTTGGTTTACGAGTTTTGTGAGCCATGACGAAAATTCCCCCTTGTTCTTGAAGACTATAGAACATTTTTATGAGCTATTCGAATTTTAGTGACAACATCAACTTAGTCGCCTTAAAAAACCTCAAAATGAAAACTAAATGTTTTTTCAAACATTTTATAAATATCTTTTAATAGAACTTTTTCATCTTGGTACCATTCAAGTTCTATTCAAACCCGATGAATAAATGTTTTAAGCTTTTTTCTTTCTTTTACATATAAACTGTTAAAATCTTATTCTGAAAGTTTAAAATTATTTATAATCAGTCACTTCTCTTTTGGTGAAATGCAAACCATGTCATATTGAGTACTTTCTTTCTAAAATTTTTATCAAAATTCCTTTAAAACTGAAGAGATGCATACTAAAATTAGCACATATTATATGTTAAAATATACAGTACATTAAAATTGGTATATGCCTTCATTATATCTTCAATATTGTCTCTTAAATGCATCAAAATTTAGTATTCATAATTTATTATGACAGGTTAGATTTCAATGACACTAAATGCTAAATTTGGTAAGATTGATATTAAATTTTGGAGTTAATATCAATCCGTTCACAATTTTTAATTGCAGAAAGCTATTTTACAGAATTTTAACAGTACCAGTCATGTACATAAGTTTTAATATACCGATACATAAGCAATATTATAAATGTATATTCATTCATATATTACATTTACACTTATCAAAATAATGTTTAAATAATAATTCAGAATTTCTTATAAACATTCTTTTAAAATGTATTAGTATCGAACCTTTTATTGCAAATTTTCTTCTGAGACTGATTTTAAGCGGAAAAAAAATATATTACTTAAAATAAAAGTATATTTTACATGATATTCAAGTCTCTATAATGATATTTAAAGGTATCTTTTATCTTAAGAAATATGCTATATTCAAAAATGAATTGTATTCGTAGAATTTATATAGATATAAGACTTTAATTTTGTGATTAAAGAACTTTTTCATATAAACTGCCAAGAATTTTTTTATATTTTTTTATTTTTTTTTTATTATTTTTTTTTTCAATTTTATTTATTTTTAATAAGCAGAAAAATTCAGAAACTCTGATAGACCATTTTTTCCACTCCATTTGTTAAATATTTTATTCATTTTCCCACTATATATTTCTTTTTTACGACAATCTGTTTATTTAAAAACTGAATTTATAAAATTCCAATAATGTATTTCGAACATGTATATTTTCTTTCAATAATTTAACAATAACTTTCAATAATTTATTTCTTCTCAAACTGATTATATATTTCAAATTCTTAGTTTGCGGTTTTAATTCTTACACTCTTATAAAATTGGTGACAAATAAATCCTCACCACAATTTTTTTTTATCATAGTTTTAAGAATAATTTTCCTTCAATTGTTAACTGCAATGTGTACAATATTATTTCTAAATGAATAAAAATTCACCAATCTGAGAAATATTGCATTCAGGTAAAATTCACTGTATGATAGAAAAATTTTAATATTTAATTAAAATTTTAAAAAAATGTACGACACTATTGTTTTAGTTATTTAACATATACCTTGATTAATATTAGTAATGTCTTCACCATCCCCCTTCAGCTTTATTATGATGATGGTATATTTCTGATAAATCTGTATTAAAATAAAATAATAAACATTTGAATAAAATGTTTAATAAATAATTTTGTTCTTTACTTATGTCACTTGGACAAGCCTAGCTCGCTATGCCGTTGGGTACGCGAACTGAAGTCAGTCGGGTGTGTCTTTCGTGTAGACCAGAGCACCCTGAAGGTGAAAGCACAACTCTGTATTCAACTCCTCCGATAGATTGTAGCACTAGAAAATTCACCACTCCTTCATTTGTGATATTTATCTGGAGGGAATGCGGGAATTTCCTCCAGACCATGGTAACTACTCAACGACCACTACAGGACTTTCGATTTAACAGATTCAGCGAGCACATATATTGCGTGTACTTAGTGGGTCTTTGAGAATCGAACCCCACCCTTCTGGACGAAAGGCCGATGCCCTAACCACTAAACTACCACGGCCATAGATAATTTTTAATAGTTTAAACATAAATTAAAATCCTCACTTTTAACAATTAACTTTCATAAATAGGAATTATATTTAAACAAAAGTAAACTTTTGCTAAAATTATATGTTGTCTATTCTATGAAACTTTACAAAATAATTTGAGCAATAATATTAAATAATTGGAATAAAGTTAGAAAATAAGTTTAAGAAACTTAAATTAGAAGAATAAATTTAAAGAATAGAATGAATTTCAAGTTTGCTTGGACTTTAACACATCTTGAAAAGTATTAAATAGTAAAACAGTTAATCGATTTTTAAAATAAGGTTGTTACGAAATTGCATTGATCTCCAATTGTTCAACTATGGCTTCTTACTGTTTTCTTTCCTGTGGAAGGCAACGAAAATAAGAAATTTAACTTCTTACAATCATATTTCCTCAAAATTCGTCAATATATATCATTCTTACTCTTAAAATATTATGTAGTTATTGCTACATTATTATTTTTAGTAATAAATATTTTTCCTTTGTATTGAATCATCATCCCACTAGGAATAGTACTAATTAACTAAATAATAGTCTTAAATTAAACGGAATTGTTTTAATGTTCCTTTTATTTGATTTTTTTTAAAACTAGTTTGAAATACACATTGAATATAATATGAAATAAGTGAATTTATATTTTCTAAGATTAATTAAAACTCACTTATTTGCATTTAGTTGTAATTATTTTTAATTAATTGAATATTCTTTGTGAATAACTTAAATATATTTTTAACTGGGTTTGATTATTTTATTTAAATATATAAAAAAGTGAAATATCTGTTTAATTATTTTGCTAATCAAAAATAAAATTTGATCGTAGTTTGATTTTTAAAATTCGATAAAAATAGATGAATATTCCCAAAAAATGAAGAAAGCAAAAATAAGAAATTTTAGACATTTAGGAACCTCATGTTCTGAAATTTACCCTCTAATCTATCTAAATCATTAAACCAAAAACCGATGCTTTTAATAGATTTTAAAGAAAGATTAAAAATATATATAAATTAAAGCTTTTTTTCAGCAACGGATCAATTTTCAAACATTTAATGACTTCAGATAAGACTTCAATTGTTACGGAACTTCAAAGAAACTTTTCGCGTGGATAACTTACCAAATAAATCTAAAACGTAAGTTCAAAAAGCAATAAATAAAGATTCAAAGTACGATATTATTATTTTGAAAATTTGAAAAAAAGCAATTCTTTTAATGCTGTTTTAAGTTTAATAACAAAGACATATATGTAAGTTTGCTAACAAGGTTCTAAATTTTAATTAAGCAAGTTTATTTCTTTTTTATAACAGATATAACAGATATTTAAATATTTTTATTTTGGATTTTGAAAGGTTCTGAGAGTCTTCTTTCAGAACGTTTTATGCAAAACTTTCTCTTGTTTAAATTAATAGATAATTGTTACCTGTTAGTACCAATTAGTTCTCCTTTAACAAAAGAATTTTTTGAGAAGAACAAAAGTTTTGAAATTACTGTCATCTGTAAATTAATAAATATGTATATATACGTCAGTCTTCAAACAAAATAAATTCGTGCAGAATTCAAACTGAAACCAATTCTTTTCATGCATTATTTGAAAACTTTATTTGCAGTGGGTTCATATTCCAAAAATAAACTAAAATAATTTAAACGCAGTGAAGATTATACATTAATAAATATATAACTTATATATTAATAAATATAACTTTACTTAATTTTTATTAGTAACTGAAATTTTGTAATGTTTGATATATTAAAAATCACGGGTTTAAAATTTTAAAATACGTGATCATAGAAATTATTCTAATTCTTGCAAACCCTGTGTTTTATCTTCAGAAAATCTGCTTTCTCTCATAAAAATTGATTTCAATAAAGAGTATGCTTTCCCATGACCGCAAGTAATATTGCAGTCCATCGAGGCATTCATTCATAGCAGTGAAGATCAGCCCCGAACTGTACCTTAAGGTTAACGGGTTTGGAGCACTCGCCTATTACGAAGCGCCTTGTATTTTTGAACCTTAGTCAGGTGACGAGATGACATCTGCGCTTGCAACCTCTCTTCCTCCCACCAAGGAGTCGGTGAGGTGGTCAATGAAGGACTGCAGCATTTTTCCGATCATATAAAAGATTTTTCAAACTGCTAAATTATTTCTGGCTGCGATAAATGGCAAGCAACCTTTCTCTTTAAAATATCGGAAACATGCCGTTTTAATCTTGTATTTTAGGAATATGTTGACCAATCTATACAGAAAGTCTCTACATCTAAAAGAAAGTTGTTCACTAGTTGAGCACGATGGCTGGGCATTATAATCCTTACGAGTGATAGTTGTCCCCAAATGGTACAACATAAAGATCACAACAAGTCTGAAGACCTTATCCGTGGTAGCTAGCGGTTGGGCAAAGACTGGGTTCGATTGCCAATGCTGCCAAAGATCCACCAAATATAGGAGATATACGTGATAGTTAAATCTGTGGAATCCAAAGTCCTGTGGTCCTTCGTTCATCAGTTACCATGGGGGTAATGGTTTGGAGAAAATTTCCTCCCCCTCTAGATCAAGGTATAAATTGGGGGTGAGTAACCTCTGGAAGTGCCATTTGTCAGAGGAGTCATAGAGCAAAGACGTACTTTCACCTTCGTGGTGTTCTGGTTAAACGATAAACACGCCTTTCTGAGTTAATTTCGCATAGCCATCGAATAGCAAACTTGGCTTGTCAAATAACAACAGAACATACCTCATCTCTATATCTCGCTAAACATTCTAGGTGGCATCATTATTACTAAGTAAGACTGCACTTTTTATATCCTAAGATCCAGGTCCCAAATACTGTCGAAGAGCGAGAGATGTAATGGATGTTGCACTTTTCTTTTGCATGCAAATCTTTCAGGACGGTTATTTGAGAGTTTTCTATTGTTCTTTGAGACATGTGAATAAGACCTAATATCTATGAAAAGGCCACTTACGATGTGATTATTAAATTGACTCGGATGTTTAGTTGACCACCATGTGGTTTTAAAGCATTTTCTGTTAGATAAACCAGTGTTGCTATTAAAAAATCTTTTCCTGTCTATTATTCGAACTTTGCCAAATTGGTTACTTTTAATCTCATATTTTGGTTAATGTTGAGCACCAAGTTCTCATAATATGAGAATCTGCCTGCTCATGACATCTAAATAAAAATTTGTTACATAAAACCCGCAAAAATGATAGATTCACTTATGAACAGTTTGATTTATAACTCTGGTATCGGTATTCCTTTGAAAGCTCTCTTGCTGCAAAACAATCCTCTTCATGGTATATATATATACTTCTGATCATTAATCCTATCCTCGTCTTGCGTTGTTTCAAGATTACAAACGCTGACTTGATCTTCGGATATTTCTAATTTCCAAAGATTTGTTCTACAATCTTGAAATGACGCTATGAAAAATTCCTACCACTTCTGTGGTAATTCTTTACGCGTTGCCTACGATTCATTCTTCTTAGCGAATTGTGGTTTTCCATCCAGTTGATTCAACTAATTCAGGTAGCTGAGACGCGGTATTCACTGTAACAAAATTTTCAGCAACTTTTATATGTATTTAATGAACTGCTGCAGAAGAAAATGCTTTCAGACGCTTTGTACTTATTACTTAAATATGTAATTTCCTACGTCACTGAAAAAATTTGCCTATTCTTAATTTCATGAATTACATCATTTTTCTCTTTAACCTCTTTTATTATAATATTGTTAAGAAAATTATTACAACTATTCTCGATTGTTTCACGTTTTAGCAATACTCATGCATATTTAGCTCATTCATATTAGTTCATTCTACTGCACTTTTAACATAACATAAAATATTTTTCCAATGCTCCTATTCATAATTACACTAATCCCCATTTTAAACAAACACACTTTTTTCCAAATCTGTAGCTTGAGATTTCTGAACCAATATTTTTCATCCAAAATTATTAGAATATTGTTATATTAAAATAAGCGAAAAATTTAACTACGTAACTACATAAACATGTACTTATTATGTAGGAGGTTAATAAACAATATAACAACACGATTGAATTCTTGTCAATTAATTTACAATTAAATTAGTTAAGGTTTTATCTGAAAAAACTATTCGTTGTGTGTGATATATATAACTGCCAAAAATTGCCCTTTTTGTATTTTCTTCAAATATCGAGTTTATAGAACTCCAGCTTGATAAAATTATCATTTACAATATTTAAGGTAGCATTTTCATAAAATAACAGGTAAAGGAATAAAAAACGATTCCCCGCCAAATATGTGCCTTAAAAATCTCATACTTTTTTATTAAGAAACTTTCATTAATGCTTGAAACGTTGTATACAAATTGTAAAAAAATATTTCTGTGTTTGCAGCGTTTTTCATCTATCCTTAACAAAATTATATACAGTTTATCAGGACTTAGAAATATAAATTGAACATTTTTATATAAGCTTAATAAATATGTATATCTAAGCTGAAAAGTTTGAATATAAACAGTACATGAAAGAAACGGAAATAAACTTCGCCTTTTAGATTGTATATCAAGTTAAATAAATACATATATTTATTACCAAAAATAATAAAATAATTAGAAATGTAGATTTTACTAATTTATTTTAAAATTTCATGGTCTTTATAATTGTTTTTAAACTTTGATATGTAAATCTTGCTATCAGAAATTAAAAGAAAATAGAAAAAAAATTAATTAATCTACTTTAGCCATAAATTTTTAACTAGTAAAAGTGAGTGTAGTAGTACTAATCGCTGTTATTAAATTAGAATTTCAATCATTAACTTCTTAGTTACCATAGGAAGTTTTCATATTTATCATTTTAGGAACAATCAATAAACGAGCTTTAAATCAAAGATTAAAATTTTGTAGACAATAAATTTCTGTAAAGCAGTCGAACTATAAATTGCGCAGTACATATAATATGATCCCTTCAATGCATCAGGCAATATATATTAGAACCCAAAGTTCCATTCACGACGTCACCTGGTATCGCGCACGCGCGTTTTCACCCGACCTCTCTTCTCATCGACGAACCGATCTAGCGAGTGAACCACCCAGCGACGCAGCTTCGTTGTGCGAGTGAAAGCGGTGGCGACGGTTACGGAGGAAGAGAAAAAAAACGAGGCGATGCGAAACTGAAAATAGTCTCAAATTCAACTTCACCTTCCCTGTGTTCTCTTTTCTGTTTACAAATTCTGGATACATATTTTCCATTCTCTCTTTGTTCTTTTTTTCGCACCACCAGAATCAGACGATTTCTTATGAAATCAATCGAATTTTTTTCTTCTGAAATGGAATTTTGTGAACTCTCAAAAGGCTTAGTATATAGCTGTGATATTGTGAAGTTTGTGTTCTTTACAAGATCGTCTGCTACAGGAGTAATGGGAATGCGGTGCTTAAATTCAACATGAAGTTTTTTGTAGGAATAGGAAGATGCCTTTGCAGCAGATTCGGGTGACACCCGCAGACAGGAAAAATACAAATGAAAAGGAAAAAGTTAAATATGATTCGAAGGTAAGTGAAAACTAGTTTTTTAAATCCTCGTATTCTTCATTCTTTTTGCGCCCTTCAAACTTTTCTTATGATATCTTATTTTTTTCTAAATACTTAAGAATTTCTAAAATTAAAAATTGTTTTTTGGTTTATTCTCATTGCTCTTGTTTAAAATCATTATTTTCTTCTTAAATAAAATTGGATTATGTATTTCAACTTAATTATTTTTCATGGGAGTTAAGAATTTTTTATTTATTTATTTATTTTCTCTGTTTGCTCTGCTGATTTTAATTGTTTATGCCAAAGTAACCAAGTGAAATGTTTTTAATTTAAAATTCATTTATAATGAACAATTGTTTTATTTTTAAAAACAAATTTAATAGTAACAGCTGAACTGTTTTTAAATTATTTTCATATATTTTCAGTAAAATATTAGTTTACACTGAAAATATTTTCATTGTTTACTAACAGGTCTTACTAAAATATTAAAACTTTCGTTCAATAGCATTAACAACTTAGCAAGAAATCGATTTAAAATATTTCCTTTTTTTAACGGCTTTTAGTTACAAAATGCATCATTAGATTGTAAAGAAATTTATAGGTAATATACTATATATAACTCCTATTATAAAAACCCTTAAATCGTTATATACTTTATCGCCATTGCAATTTTAAAGTGATTATATTAATTGCTTATAACTAAAAGATGTTTGATATAAGAATTTTGAGATACTGGTCATCTAAGAAATTAAAAATATTCTAGATATACTTATAAGTAAATGTTAAATTTATTTCGCCAGAAAGTATTATCTTTTAACAAACATTTCATTTTCTGTTACTCGCAAATATTAATGCAACCGTATTACTTTAAATTAACCTGATTTGTTTTTAGAAAATAAATCTACACACTTTTTATTGTTTAAAATTTAAAACTTCATTTCTGGTATTCATTTCATTTTAATTACACCAAAAATTATTTTCAATTAAAATGTAATATTTCATGAAAAGTGTATTTTTGTGACAAACATTTTCAAACAATTGAAGTTTAAAATCTAATAAAAATCTGTTTTCGATTCAATTTTCATAACCAATAACTCGTAAAATATATAATTTATTACATTTACGGGAATTTCTTATTGTCCTGTCATTTTGTGTTAAAATTACTTTTGCCATCAATATTTTTTTCTTATTTTACGCCTATCTCGTTATTGCGGTAAAAATATCAGCTATATTTTCATTTCAATGAAATATCTGTTTTTGTAGGAAATTGAAACAAAACATTATCATTTTGCGTCCAAAAATCGAGATAATTAGTCTGTTATAATTTAATTAAAAAACCACTCTTATTCCTTTTTGTACTGAAATAAACGTGTAAACTCTAAAAATCTCATTTCTTTTCTAAGTCATTATGAAGGATTTAATTTATACGATTTTTGATTTTACATTACGTTTTTCTTCCACAATTTCCTGGATAAATATAACCTAAAATTCTAATTTTCAAAAATTTTGATTTTTTTTTTCCTCTAGTGAAATATTTACTAATACAGGAAAAAAGTAAATATATTTGTGTTATACGAAAATAACTATTGCATAAGTTACTGCTGTTGAAAATTTAATATTTCTTTTTTGAATCATTTATTTAAAATTTTCTGAAAATTGCTTTAATAATTAAGATATTTTTAAAGTTTACCAAAAGGTTTCATCATAAATTGAAAAATAATCTTTTTTCATTTTGCTTTAATCATTCCTATTATCTTTCCGAAATTTCCTGGTAATATTTACAAGCATTGCATAACTATACTTATAATAACAATAACAGTTCTATTAAAAGATACAATATTTCCGCAGTGTTTGTGTATCCAGATAATTAAATTGCAGGCTATAAGAATAAATTAAACTTTTTATTATCCGTATAATTTATACATTATATATATATATATATATGTATAATATATATATATATATATATATATATATATATATATATATATATATATATATATATATATATATATATATATATAATTATATATATATATATATATATATATAATTATATATATATATATATATATATATATATATAATTATATATATATATATATATATATATATATATATATATATATATATATATTATATATATATATATATATGTGTGTGTGTGTGTGTTTTGCATCAATCATCAGCCAGATTCAAGGTCGGAGACGATTCATGATAGGATTTGCAGGATTCAAGGACATAGGATGAGGATAACGTATCTGTATTGAATGAGAAATGAGATCGTAATAAGTATTCAGACTTTATTTTTCTTGCATTAATGAATCCTATATTAATAGCCACGATTTTCGCGATGCTTTGAATCTTGTAATTAAAAATTACTTTCTATCTGAAATCGGTCCTCGATTTAGGTCAGTGAATATCAGATTTCGATTATTTACATTTTCCATTAGTGGTAAGTAAAGTACAGCTGAATATTTTGGTTTGTTTTGACTACCAGCAGAAAATTTGACTCTTCGATCAAGGTCGATTATAATCACGCTATTTTACAAATAGTTATCATCAAATACCGCACTGATATTGCTGTTTAGAAGCAGAACAATCTATTGGGCATATTTTTACTTTTCAATATTGTTTGGAAAAAATTATAAAGTGGACTCATTTTCTGATCAAATTATTCTTATCTATTGATTTTTTTTAGTAAACATTGCTATATTACATAAATTATTGCTGTTTTTGTTAAATTTGTTGACTTATTTAAAGTTCAGGTTAAACAAATCAAACAATCCAGGTTAACAATCTGGTGTTGCTACAATTCAGCTTAATTTTAACTTGTAAAATTAAGCTGGATTGTAGCAAAACCAAATTGTTTAACCAACTGATTTAACAATCATTAGAATTCTTGCTTTTATTCATTAGTTTGTTTCAAATCAAAAATTGAATATACCAAGTAGGAATTGAATTTCAGCATTTTTTGCTATTTTCTTATTTCCTGTATACATACTTTCTGTAGTGTGTCTGAACAAGCTGGCATGTTCATAGAGCTATGCTTCAATAAACTTTGCCTCAACAGTTCGTTTATTCGATTCCTACCTCAAGACGATGTTTTTAGTAATTCGCAATCCACTTTAAACTGTAGGTCCAGGTCTAATTAGATTGCCTGTTTAAAAAAGTGACCATAGTATGTAAACCAAACCAAAAATTCTGTAGGTTTTTAATTGACTTTTGGTTGATGTTGATCGCTAAATGCTAAAGTTTCTTTGCTTCATTTATTAAATAAATTACATCTCATTTACTTTTATATACCATCCAATTAATTCTTCTGTAAAGCTTTAAGTTAAATTAATTATGTCAGTCGAATGTCTTCTGAGCATTAGAGTAACTTTGTAAATTTGTTAACACTGAAGCAAAAATAATTAAAATAAAAATAAGCTACAAATTTAGAAATTTATTTTCAAAAACACGGCAAAATTCTGAGTTTAATGAAAATCTTAGCATAAAACTGAACCATATTCAGAAATATGCTAATGCACAAATTTCCGTAAAACAAAAAATGTTCTTAAAATACTAGAATATAATGAAGGTTAAGAAAAATAAGCAACATCACAGTAATTATTTTTAGCTTTTATGAAAAGTGTTCAATCATTTATCATATTGTGCTAAAAGCTTAAGGTGATAATTTTTTTAACGCTAGGAGATTTGCTTTGATTTTAAATTATTCAGAATTTATAGAGACAAATTAAAAATGAGTAAATTAAATTTAAATTAATTAATTTTAATTAGTTTCTATACATAATTTTAAATTAGTTTTTATTCTTCTAAAGTCCCAAATGTCTTGAATTACTAATGAGATAAATAAGACTTCTCAAAATTTACTTATACTAAAATCAGTGTATATATATTATTTTACCAGCCATAAATATTTTAAAGCAATGCACTAATTAAATTCGAAGTGGTTTTAAAATGGAAAAATGAAATTAGTTTGAAATTTGGCGAAAAATATTCAATTATTTACTTTAAGGATGAAATTTTGTTAAGTCTAACATTTCTTTAATTCTTTTACGTACGTTTTTAATTATTGACAGTAAAATCTTTCTATGATTATCATTAAAGGGCTAACACTGCTGAAGAACTCATGATTTTTTTCTTTAAAATAGAAAAAGTAGTAGTACACTGTAATTCATAACGTCCATGAATTACATTATTAAGCATTTTTGCGTTATTATATCGTATATGTCATTTGATATTTTACGTCCCATAATTTTTGCTTGTTTATAATCGGACAGATTAAATCGTATTCAACTTTTACACCAGCTCAGAGACTTAGAAATGTTTACCGCGTGCCTATGCACCTAGGATATTAACCATGTTCATATTAGCCAAACTGGCTGTCTAATGTTTATCCGATCCACAGTTGGCGGTTTCGAACTCCATCTTGGGCATGGATGTTTTCAGTGGCTCGGAATCAACTTTAAGCTTCAAGTCTCAATATAATTAACTCTCGTGTTCAAAAATAAATGACGATGGAGTGACAAACCTTGGTTAAATTAGGGTTTAAACATTTAGCAGTTCGAGGGTTCGAATTCCACCTTGAGCATGGGTGTTTATTAGTGGCTCGGAATCCTTTTTAAACTGTAAATCTCAATCTAATTAGCTCTTGTGTGCAAAAAATATAACAATTGCGTGAAAACCTTGGTTAAATTAGGATTTAAACCATTACCTTTTTACTATAAAGGCGATAACTTTATAGCAGTGGGTTACCAGCTATAAACTGTGAATATACTTTAGTGTTGTATTTACATACAATATGAATTACTTGGGGAATTTTCTTATGGAAAGTTTCTGTGAAATTTACAAGTGACTAATATTTACAGCATCAAATAATGGTAGCAGAAATAATTTGCTTTAAAAAGTTAAAATTCCCATTTGATATCAAAATTTAATATTTGTAGACTTGCTGATCAAAAAATATATGTCTGCATAAATGATTTTTTTCTCACAGATATTTTATCTTTATCATACATGAATAAAATTTTGTTTTTTGTGATGGGACATTTTTATCAAAAATAGATCCAAAGAAAAAATGTCAAATTTTGGAAAAGTTTAAGTATTTAAAATAAGTTAAATTTTATACTTTAAAAGCTTACTTAAAAATATATTTCGATAAGAAAATAAGAAAACAAATAACTGAAATAGTAGTAATATTATAACATTTTTTATTCGGTCATTAAATATTTCTTTTAAATTATTCTACGTCATTTATTTCTTATCCACATTAAACACGGAAAATGTAGTTTAATTTGGCAATTAAAATTTGCAAAAAAAATTGTTATTTTATGGTAAAGCGAATTTAAAATTTATAGTCAATTACTTTAATGTTTTGTACCGTGGAAATTCTCCGAATCCCGTCTTTATAATTCTTCGCTCCATAAATGAATCGAAAAATTTGATTAGCGTTATAATAAAATGCTGAAACTCTAAAATTATTTTTGGAATAAATGCTCTCGTGGTTGAGTTAACCTCTCACGGATGGTTAAGCACTGTTCCTTTTCTTGGTGAGTAATAGCAGTGGCCCACAAAATGGAATATAAATTTACTTGAAATCAATGAAACAGTTTTTCCATTACTTTGTTTTAAAGTTCTTAGTTTGTTGTTTTACTATCGTACTTATTCCAATGATCGTTGGAATTGTATTACACACGAACAATTATAATTGCGGATTCTTTTATTGATTGCTAATGAGCAGTATCAATAACCCCATAAAAATTAAGATGACATAATTTTAAAGCTGCAAAAGTAATAAATGTTAGGATTGTTTTTTTTTTTTGTCTCGTGATAAGATTTTTCGTGACTATCAACTTTATCTTAGCTTTCAGAATATAAAAATCGATTTTTTTCCACCTCCTTTCAACTTTTCCTTTTCTTTGATTAATTTGTCAAACATGTCATCCGAAATACCTCCTAATTTTTTTTTTTTTTTTAATGGAGACGTAAGAACAGAACTGAGTCTTAAAATATTTAAGTTTAGTTTTAATCTCAACGTTTATCTATAACTGTTCCCAAACATGACAGAAATTTTAATTTTCCGAATTTTTTTCTTTGAAATATGTTTCATTGAAAAATGACATTGTCGTTCTAAAAAAAGACTGTTATTTAAATTATTTCCCCTTTATATGTAAGCTGGAATATTACATTCATCATTAATATACACAAAAATTTAATTCATTTAAAATTGTTGACTAATAATTTCTAGCAAAACGTATCTGGAATAAAATATTTGGTAATTTTAGATATTATTAAAATTCATATGATTTTATAAATGATTATTTCCTTTAGAACTGATATTTTAATAACAAGAAATATCGATAATTTAAAGCAATATATATGCAAATATTTATTGAAATAAAGTTTAAATTCTTTAACTTATAACTAATTTTTGTAACAAATTTATCTCGTTTGCATTGAACTTGTAAAAAATTTGGTTCAATAGTTCGTAGGTTCAATTTCTATTTTTCTAGAGTCCAAAAAAAAAAGATCATTTAGAGGCTAACAGATGAAATCAATCTATTCCTACTTCGATTTTCAATGTTTGTAATTGCTTGGAATCTATTTTAAACTGTACGGTCTAGCTTAATTAATCCGGTCTTTTCAATTTTATATAAAATAAAAATGACCGTTGATCGATAAACTAACCATTTTGTATGAAGAAAAAAAATCATTTTTCTTTTGAAAAATTATCAGCTTGAGGCATTTTTTATAAACTACAGATCCCAAATTGACTTTAATATGAAATTTAAATAAAATTAATTACAATACAAATATGATAGGGAGTTTTGTAAAAGCTATCTGTGAAGCTCTCTTTAGACAGCATACCATAGCATTATGTAGATGGATATAAAAAGACGAATATGAAGAATTGCATGTTCATGGTTACCTACATCCCATTTGAAAAATATATTTAAAAATTTGCACACGATTGTTTACTTCAATGATGGTATGAACATATATATTTCATCCGCTCAATCATTGAAACAAGTGCATTTGAAAATTATGTCCTTATTTATACTCTCCTTAAGATAGGAACGAAATTATAGATCCTGGTTGTAATAGCCCTCGAGTGCAAAAAAAAAATAATAATAACCACTTGGAGTAAAAAAATAAATTAAACTATAAAAAGTATTTTTTATAAACAATTCTTTGTTATTCTACGCTTTTTGAAAATATTTTTCACTTTAAATCTTTCTCTTTTTTGCACAAAAAAATCCTGCAGCATAAAAGCCGGTTTAACATTTTTAGATTGAGAAAAAAAAATGCGCCAGCCCTACAGCAGATGCAGAAATTTTTATTGTATTATGATGAATTATGTTTATATATTCTAGGAAAGAATCCGCTAAAATGTTTTCATTGAAATAATGCGTACATTAAAAATATTTTGTTAAATTGAAAAAAATGTTTGATTTATTATTAAAAAAATCGTTATTTTCAAGTTTCAAATGTTATCATGATTAAAATACATCATTATTTTCCACTACATAATATTATTTATTTTATTATAATAATGTTATGTAGTAAAAAATAAGGATTTACTATTATATTTATTATATGATAACTATTTGTCCGCATAAATCTTAATATTCCCACGAAATGCTGGCATCTGAGTAGTTATCACTTTGAACACCACTTCAACAGTTCGTTGGTTAGAATCCTTCTTTGGAGTGTTTGTCAAGATTTAGAATCAATTTTGATGTGTAAATCTTAGATTATTGTGCCCTCGTGTACAAAAAAATTTCTAAGTAACAGACTAAGGCAAATAACACCAAAAAATAATTGAAATCGTATTATGATTTAGATAATTATTGATTGATTTAGAATAATTAAAACTTTTAAATTATAAGGGTTATCTGTCATAAGTCTTAAGATCAAATTGTTCACTTATGTTCACTGCTGTTAATTACTTCACAAATTAAATCTAAGATCAGTATCTATATAAGCTAACGCCAGTTTTTCAACATTCACAAATATAAATTATCTTAATATATTATGGATTGGGGAAAATTAAAATATTCAAATTCTATTCATGTTTTACAGTAAGCGTGACTATCAGAATGATTCGTGCAAAAATACATTTGTAAAATGCAGTTAAATGAAACTTAATCATGTTCAATTATATTTTAAATTCTTTATTTTATTTAGTTATTTGTAATTTGGAAATTACATTAATAAAAATGAGAGCTTTGATTCAATTTCTGAAGAACGGGACTGTTTTGCCAAGGTTCAACAGCTCATAGGTTTGAATCCCACATTGGACTTAAACATTCGTAATAGTTCGTAATCCTCTGAAAACTAACTCCCTCATGAAAAACAGCCCTCATGAAAAAAAAATGACCGTTAGAGTGATATATAATCAAAACCAACAAGTTTCTTAATTGGATAATTAGTGGCTAATTGCAATCAAATAAAACAAATGTTGATGACAGTGCATCTTAACTTTTTTTTAATTTAGAAATGATAAGTTGTGAACATTATAGAAAAAACATCTTTTGTAACATACAAATTTATATATTTAAAAGAGTTCATTTTAGAATAGAATTCACATTTTAAAAGTTTAAAATTCGAAGCAAATCAATTATATATTACACATTTTTTTGCTTATTGTCAAATTAAGGCTTTAAAACTTGCTCCAGTTATCTCGTTTTCGCTTATGTACTGTAGTCACCTGTCCTCTTATGTTTATTTTGTGATTTTTTTCATGCATTTTCTTTACGTTATTCCCTATCACATTGAAATGTACTAAATAATCTTTATCTGGAAAGAGTAAAGGAATTGAAGAATTTTCTCCCACCCTTCTCTTACCTGGCACATGCGTATGCTGTAACCATTTTCGAATATATTTAGAATCAGTTTTCTTGGTAAGTTTCCTGTTTTGACCTTACCGTGACTTAAAAGTTAGTATTCTTCAGTCCAAGGTTCAATATCAGATACAGAGGACCGAGAAGAAAGTCGCTTGTACAAAGGGTTAGCAGGCATATTCTATTCCACCTCAGCTAGTTGGTAAAAGGAAAAAAAATTTAAAATGTTAGATGAAATCTGTAAGTCATCAGATCGTGTGTGTTTTGTGTGGTTTGGCACACACTCAAACTTATGAGAGTCTTCATTATGTTGTTTATGCGACATTGAGAGGGTCTGCGTCTGATGCAAAACTGGAGTGGTGGGATATTGGATGGAGATCCTACGTAGTTGTTGGCTGAAATAGGAGAATCGAAGAAACTACAGTTAGTCAATAGAGGTTTAGGCCACATCTGATTTTTAAAAGAACTTTTGAGTGGGAAGATTCTTCGATTTTTACTTAAGTATATACCACTATCTTGGAAAAGTTCTTCCAGAACATAAGGTGAATTTGACAACCGAATGATCTACGCTCTGGCCTTCAGCTTGACAGTTTGTGAGATCTATTATCTGATCAGAATTGGATAATTGTGAGGATTTGGAATCCACTTTAAACTACACGTACCGATATGTAAACCGCAAATTTGTATATTGACTATTTAAAGATAATCCCAACCCGAGAAAGACAAGATACATCTTACATACAAATGGCATTCATCAGTTTTTTTCTTTGTCGTGTCTTCCCAGCTGGCAGCCGAATGGTTAGCGCTCTTGCCTTCGGTTCAACAGTTCGTGGGTTCAAATCCTACCTTGGGCATGGATGTTTGTAGTGGTTCGGAATCCACTTTAAACCGTAGGTCCCTGTCACTCGTGTGTCACACTAATTAGCACTCGTGTGTAAAGCGACGAGTGAGCGACAAACAAACCAATCTTTGACGTGTCTATGACCATTGTATCAAATAAAGCAGTGAGTTCTTATTACGGTTTCTGAAATTCTTCGGCTTATGGGTCTACTAATGATGGCAGAATACAGATTCTCCTTAGATCAGCACTTATATCTGGGCAGTCAAAAAAAGTAGACTGGTGTGGACAGCGTGACTTGCCAGTAATCACTTTCACCTGTTAGAATATACATTAAGTTGGGAAATAAACTTCCAGTTATTTTTAAAGTGAAAAAATTACATTCTATTAACCATACACTTCTTGAAAAATCTTAAATTTTTCAACAATATTAAATCGTTGCTGAATATGAATTCATGTGATACATCAACATAGCTATCCTTTAATCAATAGTTTCAACAAAGCACTTACCGCCATGAGCAACGTGCCATATTTATGATATGCACCTTTGCGCTCGTCAGTCAAAGCGGTGGAGAATCTAACAGTCCAAAACAATATGTAGCACTTCCGGGAAAAGAAAAGAAATCTCATACGCTGATAAAGCGAATCATACTTTTCTAACTTCGTAATGAGAAAAAAATTCTCTAGTAGAATCCTTAAGAATACACAGATCTGTAAATATTTGTTCACCTAGTCACTTGACAGTTTGTAGACACATTTCTTTCTATATAAATGTAGAAATTTGGTAGAATATGTACTTTTATACATGATACTGTGAGTGTTGCCAAACAATCTTCGTTTAATAATAACACATTGTATCAGCAATCTGCTTCAATATTTTATTTTTATATTGCTTATACAAATGCACGTTCGTGTTTTGCAAAATGATTTCGCTGGGGATTTTTAACCTTCATTTTTTCCTACAAAAAATCTTCAGATTATATTTCTATGTATTCTATTTTTTAGTCTTTTATATTTGTAATGCTTTGTAATTTACTCTAAACTAACGATGCCAATCAAATTAGTTTAAAAAATATATATTTAAGGTAAATGGATAATTTACAGCAGATTTGATTTCTAAAATACATTAAATGGAAATAAAATGTGATCATTTCGTTATCATCATATTTATAATTGTTTTCCACAAAAAAACTAAATCAATGATACGATATAGCCCGTATGTGGGGTAAGGCCTATAGTGCCCTTATCTATTTTCCTGACAAATGGGCCCCTTAGATGCGAAGCATATTTCTTCATTAGGTGGTTGTTGCACCAGCATGCTTCCCTCTACCTAGTCCTGAGTTGGACTCTAACAAGTAAGTAGAAGCATCCGGGTGGGATCTTCGTGATTTTGAAGAAGGGACCAAGCAAAAGACCCCAATACTTGTCCTGCCACCCCCAGAGGTACCATTTCACTTAGAGGACATGACGACCACTCCCAGTTTTACTGTGTCCCAGTCGTCTTTACCAGCACAACGGATCTTCGGTTAAGCTGTGATTCAAATTCACCGCCTCTCGATAGTGAGAATGACGCTTGATAAGGTGGCCAGAAACTCACAGTGCTTAGGTAGCAAACATGCTTGGTACTCAATTTATCTATCTAATGAAAGTAACCTCAAATTTGTGCCTTGACTCCTTGAGGCACTACCACTAAGCCACCAGGTTACTACAATTGCTTTTTTTAAGGTATTTCAATTGTTTTTCTTTTGAGGTATTTCATTGCTTTATTAACCACAAGGATAAGATTACAATGAGATTACAATATACTGCTGAATTTTTATCGTATTGGAGTATTCAATAGTAGCCAATTAAGTAATAGACAAGTTATATGTATGAAATCACTTCTTAACATTCAACAGATTAAGATATTCTCTGGGCCTTACGTTATTTCGTGGCATAATTTTCAAATTTAAATATTTTTTTAAATATGCTGTTCTAAATTATCTTATACTTCTTTTAAGGAATCTTTTTTAACATACATGTTGCTGACTTGGTAACCGAACAGTTAATGGTCTAGATTTTAGTTCTCAGTTCATGGATTCAGTTCATCTTGATGTAAATATATGTAGGAATTCAAAATCCTCTTTAAGCTTAGGTCTCAATTGTGTTAAAATAATCATAACGAGCCAAACAAATCAAGTCTTCTATTTGAATTCAAACGTAAAAATTAAATAAATCCACAACTCTAGGTTTCAAATTACTCTTATTACCGATGCATCAAGCTTTTTAAAATTAACGTGTAATATGTGTACATAACATTAAGTATTTGATTTTTTTTATTCTTTTTGATCTTTATTATGCAAAGGTTGTATAACATAATTCAATGCAATTCGCAGCTTTTGTGGCCGTTGAAAACTCAGACAAAATATTTACGTGAATATTTGGATGGTTATAATTTTGCTTAAGCAGTACCAATGATATTTACCTGTATAAATGATACTCATAAGAACTAAAATATGAGAAAGCAATATTGTACTGAAACATTGCTTAGAATATTTATTAATCTTTACATGACAATCTTCTTTCCTGATTTGTTTAGAAACTTAATCTTTGTAGTGACTTTGGTTCATAAACCACTTATGGTTTGTAAATATTTTAAGATGCATGGATTTATGCGCTATAATCCAATTGACGAATTTCTGTCCTGGTGTTTTCATGTCCCATATTAATTTCTACATTTGTTATGATTACGAAAAAGTGCGCATATCTCGAAGAAATTTAAGTGAATTCCGTACCCATGGGATTTCATTTTTTCATCTATTTAGAAAATAATCTAAAATTTTATATGTATATATTGAGACTAAAATGTCAAATATTTTACCTTAAATTATAAACTTTAATTAGTTATATCAATACATAAGTATGTCTTAAAAAATACGCAATTCTAGCTATAAATTTGTAGAGTAAAAAAGAAGAGAAAAAAAAAAAACCTTGGAAACTCTAAAAATGTAAATTTTGTAAAAGATTTCCTTTTTGTTTTCATCTTTTATAAATCTTTTAGCCTGCAAAATTTCCAATGTAATTTAGGTATAAAGTTTTTAACACAATGTTTTTAATATTTGCATTTTATATATATATGTAACTATAACAAAGATATTTTATATTAAATATTATCGATCAGTTTTATGTATAGGAAACTTTTAAAAAAATTTCAATGAATAATTTTAAGTATTTTTTATAGTTATGAAAAAGATTTTTTCACCTTTCCTAGTTTTATTTAAAGAAACTTTTACAGACTCACGTGTAAATATAAGAGGCTATAAAACTTCCTCTATTTCTTGGAATACTTCAGAAAACAATTATATTTTGAGTGACATTTTTTAGAGTGTAGGTGCACAGAACTTCTATCTTCTATGAACTTTGCAATAACTTAAAAAATAATCAAAATTTTTATAAACCAATGCCATTTTTGTGACTTGTAATATTAAATATTTAGACTCGGATTTTTTATTCTTTACACACTCATGGAGAAACGAAACTCAAAAATTGGCACTTGGTTTAACAATACTTATCCAACAATAAAAATTATGAGTACTGCAAAAAAAGTAATTACCACAAATTATTTAATTCCTACGTATATACTTAAAATATTGAAAATGTATAAACACTAGATTACTTATTTAGATGGAAAAAAAACTTCAGAATTATTTCAAATATGGTAATGTAGTATAAGCAACTACATTCAATCCAATCTTTTTAAAAAAGAATTTTAACATTATATGAGCTGTTTTAGTACAATACGAATCAATTACAGTATTCACTAAAAACGTTATGGAGGGATATCTGATAATAGATTTTAGGTACAGGCATTGGCCTTATTTTCTCGGTACTCATGAACTTCGATAATTCATTTACTCTACCTTGGCCTGGCTTGTTTTGATCCAAAAAAACCAAAGCAAATGGTAGAATCTAGTTCAAAAACATATCTTGAATTTCATTGGAGTTTTCCACATGAGCCAGCAACACAGTGAGCTAATGTTTACATTCGGTTTTACGAGACGGCTTTGCAGATGCACCGAAAATAACCTCCTCGCCCTGTTTATTTTAGAACACAGATCTCTTTATTTTTTTACTCATTTCATTAAAGCTTTTAAAAGCTTGGAAAGAAAAAAAAAAGATTTAAGGTGGCTAAAAGTGTGGGATTGAAGCAGTCTTTCTCCTGTGTGTGTGTGTGTGTGTCACAAGCAGAAGGTTACTCCAAGTAGGACGGAGGATTAGACGCAAAGGAATTGTTTTTGTTTACCCTTAGATGCTGAGTTAGGAAAACCTTTCTCAAAAAATTTGAAATCAAGGTTAATGTTCTGCATTCCTGAAAAAGCCGTTAGCTTATAGTTCAATTTCATAATGCAACTCTTGAATATTATCCAAGATGAATAAGTCAATTTGTAATAGTTAAAAAAAGTCTATTTTAAATTCACTGATCATTTTCTGAAATTTTTAAAAAATGTATTTTTTTCCATTTGCTGAAAAAAGGAGTAAGTTTTACTCCCAGAAAGAGTGCTTTTTTATGAAGCAAGTTATCTAAATCAATGTTCCTCAACTGGATTCATTCCAAGGACCAGTAAAATATTTCGGTACGTTCTCGCGGATTCCCCGATGAGTATAATAGTACGACTCACTGGCACAATTTTTTCGCATAAATAAATCATGAAGACAAATAATTTTTAAATGATAATTAGAGAATTAAAATAAATTTATGAATTAATATGATAAATATTTAGCATTTAAGTAATCAGCGGTACTAATGGCGGACACGGTCACACTAACAAATGTACTAAGTGTACGGGACGGCAATTTATGGAAGGCGATTAGGTACATAATTGCTAATTTGTCATATTTTGGAACATCGATCAAATTATTTTCTAAACTAATAAATTATTGTTATTGTAATGTTGGGTCTGTTTTAATATTAGTTTTCGGCCGATGACACTTTGAATTTTGAACAGATATCTGGTTATTTTGCGGACCGGCGGTTGAAAAACTCTGATCTAAAGAATATTGTCTGTTATTCTAACCCACATATTGGAAATTTTGGTAAAGCCACAACTTTTTAAAATTCAAGATGCAACAAAAAAATTGCAATTATTCTATTCACAACAAAATATACAGAAATATAATAAAGAGGTCAATAATATATTTTTAATTTTGTTTTTTATTAGTTATTAATCACATAAAATCATTGATGCAAACATAAACATACAACATATTTTTTCAAAATATAAAGCTTCTTCTATAATATTTATTAATAGCGAAAATAAGCGTAACATATAAATATTCCTCCAATAATAAAGTTAAAATTTTAATGTAAATTTCGTCATTTCATTGCTTAACATATTGCAGTGTAAATAGAACGATGCATAGAGTGGTGTAGTGCCACAGGAAATTGCAACGCCTGCCAACTCTGGCACACGTGCCATAAGTTAGTCATTTTATCCCGATTATATATAAAATATATAATTAGTTTTTGGCAAAATAAACTGGCCTTATATATAATTATGAAATTCGTCGCAAATAAATTCAATCCCATTGACATTCCAAAAATTTGAATAATTTTTTACTCATTTTAAAATTTAATTAACATTAGAATTGCGGAATGCAATTAAGTATTCTTTGTTTTTAGTATTATTTTAATTACTTAGTCTAATTCGTCAGTATGTTTTTATGATTTGATTAAATTATAAAATTTATTTGGAGTGATAGAAATTGCTTTCACGTATTATATTAAGAGTTGTATATTTTATTTTTTGGTATCGAGATTAAGTTTTATATTTCTATACTAGTTTTAATATAGTATATAAATGCAAGTAACTTAAAAGGTAAAAAAATAAATGGTAGAAAGAACAATCTAGATTTTCATCTCACAAATAAGATGACACGTAACCGTAACAATGAAATTCATTTCTGTATTATTTCTAGTATCTTCAACAGGAAAATATCATAAATCTATTCTTTTTTGTTTGCTTTATAACAGAATCAAAGCAATGCTTCAAAATATTATTTCTGGCTGACAATTTGTAGATAAGCGACTTACACTGAAGTGTATGTATTCATGTAGGTGATTGTTATTGGTTCACAAAATGTTGTAAGCTTCTGAGGCATATTTCGGATTACTGCATTTGCTGTCGATCCTGATAATTTTCATGATAGTCATTTATTTAAAATTTTAAAACCTGAATCCATTAAAAATTCATTGAAGGGCAAATGGGATCCATAAATTTTTTTAAACCATAAGCTATTTAAACTTAAAATTTACGATCACATATGTAAAATACATTTACATTTACCTCATTCTAAAACATGGTTAAAACTATAAAAATGTGCGAATACTTCTATATTTACCCATCTAACAGTAAACTACTGTTTAAATACAATTTATTTAATTTTCGATAAATTAATATAGTAAACTCCCCATAACGTTCAAATTAATGAAAAAATAGTGTATAAAAGTTTATTACTTAAAACTTACATTTGTGGCCGAGCATGTCCCTTTTGGACCTTGCGTCAGAAAAGCCAACCAACCCACCCCCATAAAGCTCCCATAAATCGTGAATTTCTATAATGTAACAAAACAATTGAAGCTTTAACACTCTGAGAGAGTACCAATCGCAAGTTTTTGGGTTGCGTTGCACGAATTTCGATTTTAAAGGAACACGTTATACACAATAGTCCATTGTATATGAAATTATTTCATTACATTTTTCTCATTATAAAGCGTAATTAAAGTTACAAAAATATGTGAATGCTTTCACATGTCCATTTAATGGTTAAACTATTGTTTTAACTTAATAATTTATTAAATTTTCAATTTCTTAATATAGTGGACTACCCCATAAGGTTCCTGTAAAAACGTGAATTTCTATAATGTAACAAAACAATTGAAGCTTAACACTCTGAGAGAGTACCAATCGCAAGTTTTTGGGTTGCGTTGCACGAATTTCGATTTTAAAGGAACACGTTATACACAATAGTCCATTGTATATGAAATTATTTCATTACATTTTTCTCATTATAAAGCGTAATTAAAGTTACAAAAATATGTGAATGCTTTCACATGTCCATTTAATGGTTAAACTATTGTTTTAACTTAATAATTTATTAAATTTTCAATTTCTTAATATAGTGGACTACCCCATAAGGTTCCTGTAAAAACGTGAATTTCTATAATGTAACAAAACAATTGAAGCTTAACACTCTGAGAGAGTACCAATCGCAAGTTTTTGGGTTGCGTTGCACGAATTTCGATTTTAAAGGAACACGTTATACACAATAGTCCATTGTATATGAAATTATTTCATTACATTTTTCTCATTATAAAGCGTAATTAAAGTTACAAAAATATGTGAATGCTTTCACATGTCCATTTAATGGTTAAACTATTGTTTTAACTTAATAATTTATTAAATTTTCAATTTCTTAATATAGTGGACTACCCCATAAGGTTCCTGTAAAAACGTGAATTTCTATAATGTAACAAAACAATTGAAGCTTAACACTCTGAGAGAGTACCAATCGCAAGTTTTTGGGTTGCGTTGCACGAATTTCGATTTTAAAGGAACACGTTATACACAATAGTCCATTGTATATGAAATTATTTCATTACATTTTTCTCATTATAAAGCGTAATTAAAGTTACAAAAATATGTGAATGCTTTCACATGTCCATTTAATGGTTAAACTATTGTTTTAACTTAATAATTTATTAAATTTTCAATTTCTTAATATAGTGGACTACCCCATAAGGTTCCTGTAAAAACGTGAATTTCTATAATGTAACAAAACAATTGAAGCTTAACACTCTGAGAGAGTACCAATCGCAAGTTTTTGGGTTGCGTTGCACGAATTTCGATTTTAAAGGAACACGTTATACACAATAGTCCATTGTATATGAAATTATTTCATTACATTTTTCTCATTATAAAGCGTAATTAAAGTTACAAAAATATGTGAATGCTTTCACATGTCCATTTAATGGTTAAACTATTGTTTTAACTTAATAATTTATTAAATTTTCAATTTCTTAATATAGTGGACTACCCCATAAGGTTCCTGTAAAAACGTGAATTTCTATAATGTAACAAAACAATTGAAGCGTATCGTCATGAATAAGTACCAATCGCGATTTTTTGTTGCTTTACGCGAATTTGCAACTCTTATAAAATATCGTAAAAGGGATAATTATATTTCAGCTTATCATTCAGATGAAGCAATGAAATTTTTGAATATTAATTTTAAAAAATCACAAATATATGATAATCCAAGTAAAAGAGGCTGAGGTCTTATGATTGTGTTCAGGTTAAGCTCTTCGTTTCAAAGACATATAGGTTCGATCTCCACGTCGGATGTTTGTATTAGTTCATAAACAACTTGTAGCCAATTAGGCTTTTTAAGAAAATAACAGTTGTGAGAAAAACTAACCAAGAAAGATTAAGTATTTTGTTGCATATTGTCCAGCATCGCGTTATCAATTGAACTGTCATATCCATGGCCATCGATTTCTCAATCCGAGGTTCAATTCCCACTTCAGGTTTGCATTTTTGTAATAGTTCAGAATTTAAATTGTAAGCTGTATTCTAATTAGCCCCAATTGCAATCGGCTATAGATCTTTAAATAATCTAAACCAGCAATATTATGTTATGGGGGAATGACAATCTTTTAAACTATCTTAAATATTAAAATACAATTTAACTTGATGCTTTAATGTTATGAAATTCATTCTATATATTAATAGACATACTTATTATTAAAAAAAAATAACCAAGCTATGTTGTAAATTTTTCAGTTCTTGATAATTTATCCTTAAAAGAGATTAAAGTTTTCCAGCTTTAAAATTGAAAACGATTTTCTTAGAAATATTTAACGTTTTACCCATTACTGAAGTACTTGAATTTAGAAACGTCTTAGTATACTTTCAGTTAGTTCGAAATCTCTCTAAAGAATTCTTAGCGGAGCTGAATGTTTAATGCTTTTACTTTCCATGCGATGGTTTGTGGACTTGATTCCCAACTCGAATATTTTGTAGTGGTTTGGAGTCCACTTTAATTCTCCTTCCTACCAGCCCTCGTGTGAAAAAAGTGACAACCAAACCAAATTATAATAAATATTTAATGAAGTTTCAGCAGTCTTTATTTAAATGCGTAAAATTTTAGTGAGCCGATTCGAGCATTTAATAGCTACAACAGTTGTTACTTCAATAAATTCTTGTCACTAAAACAAAAATATTTTCGTTACATTGATATTCTTGAGAAATATGTATTTAATGAAAAATTCAATAATGTGTTATAAAAATGGATAGTTTAATCATTTACTTTTTCAATGATTGAAGTAATAATATATACAATATATGAAATTGTTTAGATTGTTATATTTACTTAATTATAAGTAGCATTTTTTGAATTTATCAAACTTAGTTTTAAAATATTAATGTATCTCAATTAAATGTAGAAAATAGAAATTTTACTTCATATTTTTTATTCTTTTTGCATTATAATTTTCAGCATTAATTCGTTTCATTGATATAATTGCGTCATTCTTTTAATTTTGGACATATACATTTCAGTGACTATTTTTGTAAAACTTTTCAGTGACTATTTTCATAAAACGTTTCATTGACTAAATGTATTATAAATGGTTATGCACTGAAATATCACAACAAAATATAAAATGAAGAAATTACATTTGTGTGATTGTAATTCATATTAACAGCATTTTTGATGCTAGTAAAAATTTACTTTTAAAGTAAACTTTAATACTATTGTATACATATTTAAATATTTTTAATTATTTAAAAATTAAATTTATTTTAGAAAAAATTTAATATTTGGTCTTAATAACCCTTTGGTGCAAAAATCATAGGAAAGCAAGTAACCAGTAAATTTTATTATATAGTGATTATTTTATAAGATAGCCCGTAGAATTCTTAAATATATATGCCGAGTTAAATTTATTTAATTTTTTTCCACACCTGAAGTTGAAAAGCAAATGTGTTTTAGATTTTCCCAAAGGATGTTACTCTTTCTTTAAATAATACTGATATCTGCTTGAATCCTGCCCCTAGGATTACCGAGAAATTATGCAACATCTCTTTCGCATAACTTGGTTTTCTATTTTCATCTTATAGTTTGCGTTGGACCAAACAAAAAGGATTAAAATTGACCTTTACAGGTACAATAATCTCCTCAGTAATTTTTTGAAGCGTAAAGCAACAGAGAAAATCTCTTTAAATTCACGAATGAAAGATATATGGAAGTTGTCGCACACACAATTATCAAGAGATGTAAAATAATTTGTTAGGCATTGAACCATTTTATCTAAATATGAGGATTTCATCTTATATTTGTTCCAAATTTCAAGTTTGGCAATGCTTTTTGAAATTAAAGAATGTTAGTTTTCTGGATAATTTTTAGTATATAACCCTTTCCTTTTAATAATCAATTAAAATATTTTTTTAAATAATTTTGGATAATTTTATTTTTTAAATCTATATGAATTAAAAGAAAATGAGTAAATTTTGAGCAAATTAAGAAGCTTATATGAAATGTTGTTTAATAATGTATTTACTTTATTTCAATATATGAGCGATTACGATTATTAAAAATGAAATTTAAATGCTATTTCATATGATATAGAAACATTCTGCATAATTATTAGCTAGTCTAATTTTATGCGTATGTGCTCAGTGATCATATTGAATTAAGTCTCACGAGAAGAATTTCGTAAAATTCTTGTATTATGAAATGTTTTTTATCTACATTGCATCTCATTCTGAATTATTTAATATATTTAAAAAGGCTAAGAATACAATGGATAATAAAATAGATTCGCTATTATTGACAACGCATTTGCTTAAAAAGTCATTATAAATGAGTAAACAGAAATAATTTTTGGCGCAAATAAAATAAGGCTTTTATGTTTATCATGCATGTGTCGTTTGCATAATTGATTTATCATTCGTTTTTCATCATTTATATTTCCTTCCTGATCTTATTTATCACTGCGTCAAAGCAAATCATTTATTTCTTAATGCATTGCATATTTTCTTTAGGATAAATTAATTTTTACAAGGCATTTAATTGTAATGATTGTAATTCAACACTTTACAAGTTGCTTCAATTAAATGTTAAATTAAAAGCAATCTCAGTTGTCATAATAAAAGGTTAATTCAATTTACAATTACACAAAATACAGCACTTGTACTACTTGATTTCGAAATTGCTTTTAAGACATTGTTATTAATACTTTTCATATTTTGCTATGAAACCACTCCTTTGAACTCGAAAGATAACTACTACAATCTTAATCCAATTTTTAAAAAAGTTGCGTCATTGATTGATTGATTGGTCGTAAAAAAATCACATATCCTTAATAAAAATGGCATACCTGAATGCGTAGAATACAAAATCCGTGGTTATCCTTTCACACAAGTGATACTTTTCATTTCCTCGGAAAAGGAATTTTTGGACACACAAACAATTGCCAGCTCAAATTTGCGAATCTGATCCTGATTCAAATTATAATGTACTTTTGAAGTACTTTCATTTTTACTGAGGAAATGTCATTTTTTATTACATTGAATTACTTAGAACATTTTAAATTCTAAACGAAAATAAAAACTGGAACATTTAAATGCATTCCATCTTATACTCGATTGATTGTATGACTCTTCTATTGCATAAATACACAAATATATATAATGTGAAAATCTTCAATAAAGAACCTACTGAATTGTACTTGACTTAAAATATACAAGTTATGTCTTTCTGAAAATATATTACAATCAAAACATTCGATAATATGATCAATCCTTTCTTCTTTTAACTAAACATTTTTGATTTATTAGGAAGATTATTCTATGATATCGATAGGAATTATTCCTAATTAGTATATTTTCTCAATCCAGATTAGAAGTATTGAATATATATGTTGTTATTAATCCCATCTCTGATATAGCTCCGCTATATCAGTCGCAAAAATATTTATTGATAAAAAATTTTCTGTACAAAAAGGCATTAACTTATACATTTTAATTTTTAATTGAATAGTTTTAATTGACTAATGAAATAAACTGCTTTCGACGTCATATTAAATCTGCGTGTAATTTTTGAAAATTTTCTTTGATCCTGAGTGAATTATTCATTTTTAACTCATTGATGTTTTCTAAAAAGAACTTTATTAAAGCGTATCTAGAATCACTATAACACTATTGAATGGGTTCTGTTAATGCTTGAAAAAA
The DNA here is from genome assembly GCA_030067965.1 of Latrodectus elegans. Taxonomy (NCBI): domain Eukaryota; kingdom Metazoa; phylum Arthropoda; class Arachnida; order Araneae; family Theridiidae; genus Latrodectus; species Latrodectus elegans. The sequence goes on from CM057820.1 coordinate 5,152,343, forward strand.
TAAATTTCATTATATTTCTCATTCTCTTGCTCCAAAAAATATAATAGCACTGGTATTTTTAAGCGTTGATGGTAAATAAAGGGTTAAACAGTATGACTATGCGTTTCATTTCAGTTACATTTTTATTTTACAATTTAGAACACTGACTATACTTTGTTTAGCAGGTTTATTTAGCAGTTTACGTGGGAGATACCAAAGTATATGACATAATGTGTTATTTTAGCAAAAGTTATATTACATTTTCTCCTTCTATAGTTTTTTTGTGACTATTTTTTACAAAATTTTGCATTTTTAACTGAAAATTGATATTTTTGCGCCGATGGATTAAGTAAACCAAATATTAAATTAAAAATTTGAAACAATTGAAAAATGATCTATTTGAATAGTGACAAAATGAACTTTACTATTACTATTTAATCTTTTTCCAAAAAATTCTAAACTTCTTAACAAAAATTATGGTGAAAATTCTCCTTTTTTTATAAATCTTTTTCCCCATTCTGTTTTTATTATTAGGATTCATGCAAAACATTAACTACCTTTTCCTATACTTCTTAAATAGCGATCAAAATTTGTTTGTGTTTTACACGAGGAAGGTCAATGTTTAGACTTCTGGGAAACGAAATCACAGAATCTTGTTTGAAAGTTCTCTTGTCTGAGCTGATTTCAAGAATAATTAGTTGATGAATTTTATCAACGAAAGAAATAAAACACTGGAGATAACAAAAATATGAAGCATTCATTTGTAAACTCTTCAAAGTGCGTATAGTTCTTGGAATCGCACCTCTTTATGACGGCTATGAGATAAATAGCATTCAATTAATCCTTGGAAATAAATGCAAGTCATTCATTTTCATCTGTCATTTCTTTTCGCTGTATAACTCAGGAATGTGAATATGTTCATAAATCTGGATAAAAGTTTTTGGATAAAAACATGAACAGGTTATTGAGTTATGACATCGTTTACGCCTATCTATTTCTGGCGATCGAAGCCGCTGAATACAAATATTTCAGTCGCAAAAATATTTAAAAAATATTCATTTCTTATTCTACTTAAATATGTAAATGAAAAACTCTGTGTAAAAGGATTCTGAAATTACATTTTCTTTTGTAAGGAATAATTTTATAACTTTTTATTATAACAAATTTATCACCTCATTTGCTCATTATTTATATTTAACATGTTAAAATAGATTTTTTTTACAAGAACAGTCTCAAGAAAACATAATAAAATTTCAAAGATTCTAAAATGTTGATTTATATCGAAAAAAAATATATTCAGAAAACTAATTCGACAAATTAAATTGTGATAAAAAAAATAAAAATGTTGTTTGAGTAGTTCTCATTTAAGGGAAAATTTTTGATTTGTATAATCAAATCTCATTCGTTTCATAAAATTTGTATAAAAATGGATTGTGAATTATCGATATAAAATGATTTTATTGAAATACTTTATACAAATGAGTTTCTATTAAATTGAGTTAAATATAAATTTTTCAGGATTTGCTTCAACACTTTTCCATCGTACACAGTTAGCGATAATCGTGAATTATATTAAAAAAAACACTATACAAAAAAATGTATTCTTATAGTATAGGGATCGATACAAACATCATTTTTACTTTTATCAGTTAAATTATCTGTCACTTTAATTTAAAACTCAATAAGCATTACAAATAAACAGCATTAGTTTATAATGTGTGAACTAAATTTAGACTAATCTTAAAATATATTTCACAATAAAAATATCGTCTTGGCTATTAAAACCGAACACTATAGAGAAAAGAAAAAACATTTGAACGTGCATAGTATAATGTGAAGACAAAATGATTTGCATTTCCAACAGATTGAAGGTTTACAGGGATATGAAATTAGAAGAAAAAACGTCATTAAAAAGTTAAAACTTGCATTATGTTCAACAGTTCTTGGATTCTCATTTCACCTTGGACTTAAGTGTTCGTATTGCTTCAGAATCTACTTGAAAACTATAGGTCAACATAACATGTAACATGCATTTTTATTATTTGGTTGAAAACTGGTGAGGTCTCAAGAAAGGGTACCACTGCTGGCCTTATGATATAATAATTACTGATAACGTTTAAATTTACCTTTGACGTGTAATGTGGGTGTCTTTTATATAAATTTGCACCATTGTAAATGTAGACACATGGGTGATTCTACAAATGCAATGTGTGCATTTGATAATGGGTGCTTCTACCATTATCAAATGGGTGCTACAGGTGCTTCACACCAGGTACAGGTTATGAGGATATCAAATACAATCAGACGTCGATTCTTATTCTCAAAGCTTAAAGAAATGATTCTGCCATAAGAATAAAGTAGAACCTGAGTTCATTACAAAAGATTGACACTTCTATATCTAGATATGTCTACGGGCATACCAGAGTGCCTTCCAGAAATGATGCTGCCCTAAAAATATTAAAGTAGAACCGGGATTCATTTCAAAAGATTATGCCACTTCTATGTCTATGGGCATATCAGAGTAACGTTTATTTGTATGTTCTATTGTCAAAAGAAAGTAGCATTTGCCGCCTTATTAAAAATCTGATTAATAAGGCGGCATCATTATAAGGCGGCCTTGATTAAAAATCTGACCTCTATTAGTCGTAGCACTGGATGTGCTGCAAAGAAATTCATTTTCTAATGATTCGTGATGTTCTACGGTTCGACAAAACTTGACTTCACAATATATCTGTCCTCTCGGGTAAACTCGAAACTTCCAGATATAAATGGATTGAAATTTTTTAATGTAATGATGATTGAAGAACATGCATGTCCCTTTGTATGAACCTTAGCAACGCTTTAATGTCATATTCGGATGACAATAGTTGGATGTGTACAGGTTAGAGTAACATGATCACGAAATGATAATCCACACTCGGCAACAATTTTAGCTCTAATATTCCGATACTTGTTGGCAACCATTATTCGAGGTGTAAAATGGTATTCTATGTAAACTCTAACCTTACAGAGGGACTTCCGATTAAGGAATCTAAAGTACATCTTTTCTTTCATACAGTATTTCTGTGACATATGGTCATTCAAATGGAATGAATTCTTTCACATATTCCAATATCGTTCCTGTCATGTGATTATGACATTTGCAACACCAGGAAGGAATGAAGTTACAATTTTGATTGCCTGCAACGCATTTGCAGATAAGTTTCTATGATAATTTTTCCAAGTTGGGAATTTAAATTAGTAAATTTATTTTACATAGTTCAATTTCCTATCCCACCTACATTCTCAAATGAAAATTGTAGGAAAAATAGTTTTTGCTAAAAATTTTTTATATGCTTTCATACATTCCCTTAATTTTACAAGGCCATACTTACAACTGCATTGAAACTTTTAAATATATTCTATTATATGCCAACATCAATGTGACCAGTTATTAGTGTTCCTTAATGTCTTTATTTTTCATGTAATTTTTCCCTGTTTATTCCTTTTCAGATTATAATTAACTGAAAAAAGTATGAAGCATGTAATTACATATAACGTTTTATGAAACTGTCTTTAATGGTTAGTTTCAGGAGAGTGTGATTATAATTTATGATAATAAATATAAAATATATTTTCCTTGTAGTATAACAAACAAAATGCTAGAAAGCTTCATACATATTAAAAATTTGACAAAATATTTTCATTATTTTATATAGCTTTTTGTAAGAATCCTGTAGAACAACATCCTGTACTAATTACCTTTAAGTTATAAACTTATTTTCCTTTAATGTTCCAAGAATGATATATATATATTGAATTTTAAAAATATTTTCATGCTGAAAATATAAATAAATATACATTTATCGGTTTATGAAACAAATGATCCTCAAGAAAATATGATAGTGGTAATATTTTAATCTAAAAAGTTAAGAGTATGGTAAAATTACTTAAATATTTTATTTTGATAAATGTTTTAACAGCGAAAAATAATCTTTACGTGGCTTAAAAATATTTACCCAAGATTATGAAAAGCATGTGTTATTTATTAGCCAACATTTACTTTTATATAAAATTGTCACGCTTTAACGAACATTCCTTATGTTAACATTTTATGTATCATTTAAAGTACTGCATAAATCATTTGAAATGTGAATTATTTTTACGAAAACATGTAATTCTTAAAAAATATTAATAAACAAATTCAAAAAACATCGTCTAAAATTCATCAAAATATATATAAGAGCGTGAATATTTTAATTATTTTTACATAATTAAACTACTTAGTTTGAAAGCAAAAATCACTTTTAGACTATTTATTTCATTAGTAAAATTATAATTTATGGTATATTCGTTTTGATTTTGTAAAACTTTAGGAATCATTTATCATCGATAAGGTATGAAAGTAATTTATGAAGACTGATTTTGCCTAAGTTTTAAAAGTGGTAGTCTTCATGTGGATTATTTATTATAACCATTAACACATCTTTACACTCAATATATTCTGCCTATTAATTTTTTTCATATGGTAAGTGTTCTGATATAGTTGCTGCAATTCAAAATCCAGAAATTACTTGATAGAAGTTTTAAGTGTTTATAAAATATATTCTACAAATGAACATCTGTTTGGTTAACAATTTTAAGATGGATCAGCATTTCTTGAAAATTTTAAACACCTGCTTTCAACATTTAGATACCGTAATTTTAATCTACACAAATTTAATATACTTTAATGTGGGTAATTGGTTAACGAACAGTTCGAACAGTGAACAAATCAGACAACGAACATTTTCACGAAAGATTTTGTGTTCGAACGACAAACACATATTCGTATAGCGAATTTAAAAAATTCTAACGAACACTTCTCGGCTCTCCATAGCATGATGAGCAGGGTTTGCAAACCAACCGTACCAAAAATTATCTTTCATCTCACTTGAATTATGTTGCTTTCCTATTTAAATTCAAAGTTGCTATATCAAAAAAAAATTTACATTAGAGTATTTAAAGCTAAAGTATGCAATCAGTTTCGGTTTTGATTTCAATCAAAACCGAAACTGATTTCATTTTGAGTAACCCCCTTATTCATCCCTTGAAAAGTGGAAGGATACCAAAGCAATGGTGTTAGAATGGCACCCAAACCAAACTGATATCAGTGAAGTTAGGGATCTTTGCAACAACAATGCTATTAATCTCTTCCGGAAAGCCTTAAAAAACGAAAGCAATCGACATTAGAGATGTTTCTTAATTCCACATAATCAAAAAATAAAAAATGCTAATTAATGTAATTCAAGAATATATGTACGTATTATTTTTTTATAAACTTACTAAGAAATTATACATCCTTTTTCTAATTTAATTTTTAGAGTCCCCGGAATGAATGAATCAATCGATTTCACAAAAAAATATATGGTAAATCCATTATCGGTTAACGAACAATTCGGATAGCGAACATAATCTTCTAACAGATTACATTCGTTAACCGATCCCCCGCTGTATTTACAAATTTAATATCAGAGTCGGGCTTGAAGTTCATTTTCCAATGATGTTCAGCAGAAATTATGAAATTAAAAACAAACGAGTTGCATTTTCACTCGAAATGCAAGATAACCTCAGAGGCAAGCGACAACAACCTTGACCAAGGCCACAGTTATTGACAAAATTTATAATCTGCAAAAATCATTTCGATTTTGATGTAAATAATTTCCTTAATAACAAAATAATGCCATTTTGAGGCTTTTAATTTCTGAATAGTTTCTGAAATTATTTCACAAATGTATTAAATACTTTTAATATAAAATACAGAGAAAACAATGTTCCAATAAATCTGCCCCGTATACTCACAAAATGAAAGAAAAATGTTGACATCAAATGGGAAAACAAAAAATTAAACCAATTACAGCTATAAAGTGATTATGTAAATAAAATTAATTCTGATCTGAAGGAAATAGGGCTACCTTCAACAAATCTAAACAATTTACTCCTATTTATTATTGATTAATGGTGTTACTCTTTGTTCGAACACTGTTTTCCCTTTGCGTCACTTAGTATAATGATACATCGAATGCATTGATTTTTCCTCTCTTCACATTTTTAGAACATAAATGTTTTATTTAATTTCTAAATACATGAGATAATTTTAGTAAACTTTCCCGACATATAGATTTTTCGAATAAAATTTCTAAATATGAATTCCGACCAAAATGTTTATTTTGATTTATATTAAGATTTCACTGAGTAACAGGGTTTCACAGTTAAATGATTAATGACCAAGTTTTTGATTCAAGAGTTCGATTCCCACTTCAGGATGGATCGTTATAAGGTTACGAAATCCAGTTTACACAAACTGTAAGTTTTTGCCAAATTAACCATCGCATGTAATGAAATGATCATAGTGTGATTAACCAAGCAACTATTCCAAAAAGAGGTTTATATATAACTATAAATTCTCTTATGCAGAATATCCTAGATTTTCAAAAAAAAAGTTTGAAATGACGTAAGATTATAAAACCATAAAAGGTTATTAAGTCACAATTATTAGGTAGAACAAGATTATCAGTAACAACTACATTTACAATACTATATGTCCTTATATTAACACGTTAAAAACATTATTTTAATTGTATTTTACAATTCAAGTAGTAAAAGCAAATATTGTCTGTTCATAAAATTATTCACAAAAATGTTTTAGAATCAGATCATTTTATTTATTATATCTAAATTTTATTATTTAAAGTTACAACTCATTAAAAATACACTTACCGCGTTAGCAGTTGAATAGTAATCCATTCTGGCTTTCAATTTAAATGGTCATGGGTTCGATATCCACTTCCAGGATGAATGAAGCTGGAGGTGAAATTTAAGTGGTAGATTCTTGTGTTCAAATATCCCTGTATATAAAAAATATTAGTACAGTAAAAAATGAATTAAAAAATTCGGATCCATAATAACCCCACAGACACGCCTGACTACTCCGACAAATAAATTTTCCCACTAGACACATATATTATAATTTAAGTATGTTTAATGCCTATATTAAAATAGCTATTATTAAAAAAAACATAATTGAAGAAATGTTTTGTATTTAAAAAGCAATTCACTCATGATATTTTAAATTTACCTCAGTTTTGAACACCTTTATGACAAAATTATTACGTTAAGCAAAATTATGCAACTACTCAGAATAAAAAAAAGTATTTCATAAATATTTTTGCTGAAACTTCCACAATAAGATGTAATTATTATCAAAACTGTTTAGCATAATTTGTGAATATGTTATATCCACTTAGAGTTTTGCTTTGTCGCAGTAAAACAACTCCCACCTGTTTAAATATGAATGAATCATGAATTATTTGCTTCATCTACACTTTTCTAACAACGTATTTGTATTTAACGTTAAGCATAACATTATGATTTGTTAAATAATTTCTGGTTGCTTTTCAATTTATTATTAATTTATAACATATGCATTTCATAAAATTTCTTTCATTATAATGGATCATGTTTGAGATTTATAAGTAAATTGTTTTTTTATTCATTAAAGATTGTTGAATAAATTTCATTATATGTTCATGATTTTTAATTGTTATATTTTATACAAAACTGTAAAATAATTTATTTAGTCACAACAGAAAATTACTGAATTGTAAATAAAAAGTTATTTCAATGTTGTTTACATATAAGAGTAAACACATATTTTGAAACATAAATATCAAAGTTTATAAATAAAATTTCTGTTTGTAAATTCAACCAGTATGTGCTGAAATTTATTTCTAAAATATTTCAGTTAATACAAATAAATATATTCTACAAAAAATTCCCCTTATTTTCAATTAAAATATGAATAATTTATAATTACTATTCTATGGCTAAAATTTAAGTTATTAATTTTTAATGAATATTATTCTACAAAAACTTCCCCTTAATTTCAATTAAAATATTAAAATAATTTATAATTAGTATTCTATGGCTGAAATTTAGGTTATTAATTTTTAATGAATGTTTTTAGCTAAGCAATAGAATCTTTGTAATTTTTCTTTTGTGATAAAAGAAAATTGTTTATCTTTTAAATTCTACAGAAATTAGAAAAATATTAGATTTTTCTCACATATATTCTTTACATGAAAAGATGGTCTTCTATATTTTGATACTTTTCTAAGGTATAGCGAGTTACCTAGAATATTACTTCCCTATTCGCGACACTTCCTGTACAGTAATTATATAAAAAAAAAAAGTGATAAGACTGCTATATATACATTAAGTGATCTGATCTTTGAATCAATAGTTCATGGGGTAGATTCCCACCTCAGGTACGCATGTTTTTCTTGGTTTGAAAACCACTTTAAACTCTTAGTTCTAGTCTAATTCACTCTTGTAAAGAAAATGAACATAGAGCGACAAATCAATTTTAAGTGTAAATACTATTTGCAAGTCTACATATTCGATTTGGCAGATTAAATTGAGTAAAATATCTATAATATGATTATTTTTAAAAAAAGTTATGAATTTTTCATTCATTAATTTGTGGTTTTATTTAATGAAATTAAAATGTTAAGAAAAATACTCTATTAAATAATTTTTGCGAAACAATTTATTGCTATATTTTTATCTTGGACTTTCTGACCTAATAGTGGGAGTTTAGTCTTGGATATTTTATGAATCTGATTCAGTTCTACTCACTATCCTGCAAATAAATTGTCGTATTTTTAGTTTCCCCTTCAATTCTGTCATCATGATGGTTTGGGAATTTTCTGAGTTTTCTTCTTTGCAACGTAAAAGAGGGGTCAAATGATTTTTTTTAAAGTATTGGGTTTTAAAATGTGTGTGTGTGTGTGTGTCTGAGAATGTTCTTTTACTATTAAGCCATTTTCTACGAAGTGCTAAAAGGCTTCTTTAATTTTGTATTCTTGTACTAAATAAAATACAGAAAACGTTGTAAGAATATTTCAGTTTTATAAATTTGTAAATTAATTTATGGATCAGATTCTTAAATAATAACTAACTTAGCGAGTATGGAAATTAGAATTTAATATATATTTCATTGTTTCAACATTCATTCGCAATTTTTAGTACCAAAAACAATATTTTAGTACCAGAAATAAATTTCTCAATTTATTTGTAAATTCTAAAATACAAAAAAATGTTGCAAAAATATTTTAGTTTTAAATTTGTAGAGTAATTTATGGATCAGATTCTTAAACTTTAACTAACATATAACTAGTATTGAAATATTTAATATATTTTTCAACGTTTCAACATTCATGGACAAATCCTCGAAGAAATTAATATTTTGATTGCAGAGTAGAAAAGAAGAGAAACCTTGGAAAACAATGTCGATGTACTACAAAAAAAGCATTTATTTTCTTAAGAGATCGTCATGGAAAATAATCCCAGCTCGTCAACCAATGCTCCTTTTCACTGTTTTAGCAAAAGAGGGCGCTGTTGTTTGTTGTCGTTTTGCCGCAACTCCTTTAGCAACACTGTCAAGGATTCGAAGGCGAACCGGCACATCGCCGCAAACCGCTGCCACTCTTTTTATACCGTTGAAATTTTCGCCCCCCTTTCTTCCTGACGTTTTGATTAGTTTTGCACTTTCGAAATCTTGCCACCAGATGAATGAGGAATCTTTGAGAAATTTTAAAACTAACGTAATCATGGGATGAAGAGAGTTTAATGGGGGAGTCGAAAGCAAGGACTTGACCGTCTGCTGTAGTATTGATCAGTTACGTACGGAGCAAGAAGTCGAAGAATTTATTTATTTTTTTTAATTTTATTAAAAGGAGAAGAGGAAGACCCCCTCTATTGGGAAATCCATGCTACGGCAATCCAGGTAAGTGGTATTCTAGCATGTAAAAGATAAAAAAAATAAAAATAAAAAAATAAAATAAATGGTGTCTTCCAATTCTTTTCGAATTAGTTAATTTACTCCTTTCGTTTCTCAGAACTTCTTGAGTTAACTTTTAATTAAAATTCTAAATTTATGAAAACTTAATTTTTCTGACAAATTTTAGGTTTCTTAACTTTGTAATGCGAAACATGTGATGTGTATCATTGTTCCAAATGATAAACATAGTTGGGGTCAAAACATTACTGGCTTGACATATTTCTTACTTATAGAGGAAAATTGAGACTTCTAATCTAATTTATATTTTTAAAAATGAATCTAGAAAGTATGTGATCAGAAAATATTCCGCCTCTCATAACTTCGATAATTTGTCTTATTTCCTTAGATTTAATCTCTTTTCACGAAGTTATAGTATAATATCTTGTGCATGCGTATGAAAAAATCACTTTACTTATCAGTAAAGTATTGTTAAGCAATTTATATTCTTCAAATTCAAACATTAAAATCTATTTTTAGTGACCGGTGAACAGATTTTAAACTAGATTATGTAATAGAACTCTAGTTCTCTTTATGATTAAAATGTCTATACAATATATACAGATCTCAAATGAATTGTAAGCAATCTATTTAATTGTTATTTAAGGCTGTCAAATGATTATTTTTGATGTTATTGAAAGCATGTGAATTTAACCGTAATCGATATTTAAAATTTATTTGGGTGCATGAAACTTTAATTTAAAAATAATACTAAATACATTTTATTAATATTATAGAATATTACTCCTTGACAAATAAGCATTATTTGTTCTAATGTACACAATTAAAGGAATGAAATCTGGCAAGAATCGTCAGTTTACAAAAATATTTTAAAACTTGCAAGAAATGTTACACTATGATTTAATGAAATATTTTTCATACTTTTTAAAGTAAAAGAAAATAAATTAATCAACTCTAATTGGTATTTATAAACCACATTTTAAATCTGGATATTTCTTATTTTTGATAAAGACTAGTAACATTTAAATTTTTAGGAAGGAGTGGAAAAATTACTTAGCAAATGAAATTACAATAACCCAATAAAATATGTTCCCGAAGTTTAGTTAATTATTTAAGTGAAATTACATCTTTTAACTTATCTTCTACTTTGAACTTGACATATTTATATAAATGATTCTTCGCATAAAATTAGAGCTTCACAACAATCGAATCTTTTCAAAAAAGGCATCATAAAAATATGTAAATTTGCAGTTTACAATACAATACTATTTTTTTTAAAAAAAATGAATATTTTCTTGAATGTCTACACAGAATGAATCATAAATCCTATCATTACACGCAGTGATATGAAAGTTAATTATGTCTGCTGATTAATGTTAATTAGATGACTGATGAGGGTATGGGAAATCGTATAACTTTTTATTGGTCTTGAATAATTTCTTTAAGAAGGAGAAAGAATGGTTTTTCTTGGAACACAGATGAGCCATCTATTGTGTTGCATATGATTTGTGAATCAGCTGTGTTTGTTTGCAGGAAAGCTATCATTTCATGCGTAGTCAATCATAAAATGAGATCATGTTTATTTTTCTTAATGTCAATTGAAGATTAAGTAGAATACTGTGGTTTTTTCTACAAATAATAAAAATTCGTGAACCGTACCAGGTATTACATTCTTCATATGTTATCTGTCTTAAATTAATTCTACTTTTTTCTTAGGATTTTAAATTCTCAAAATATATTTCTTTTATGTCACACTAACACTAAATTATGTGTGTATATATATACACATATATAGTCTCTCTTTGGCAACCTGCCTGTCTGCATTGGGATTCTAGGTCAAATTGTGGATATTGATTAGTAGTTCACATTTTCCAATAAAATATATCAGGGGCTAAAATCCTGCTAGAACCCAAAGTGGGAATGATAGCATAAAAATATGCAAATGGTGAATGATTGCAATTTTAATAATTTATGCTGTTATAAATTAAAAAATAAAAACTTTATTACATTCTATTCCTTTATAAAATGAAACTGCAACGGTGGGGCAGGAAATTTTCAAACGATTAAGAAATTATGTATAATATACGTTCGTACGCGCTTGTGTACGCATTGAAAGTAATTCCAATTAAAATACCAAATATTGCAGGTTTAATAAAGTTAGCCAAAAATATATAAATATTTTTTTATTAAATCCATAGCATGAAAACATTGAGTTTCTATAAACTTTCATATTAATCTTTCTCAAAATTTAAACTCATACATAATATTTTCTAATTTTCTCCATAAAATCTTGAATTTTTTTCTAGCTTAATTATGTAGCATAAGGACGTTTTCAATAATGAAAAATATTGACCTCAATATAAAATACTAAATTAGAATTCTTAGCAGTTATAAACAAGTCTTCTCTTTATAAAATATATAATATCAATCATTATAAGATAAAGCAAATCTTGTCCAAAACAGATACCGTTTTCGAATCCAAATAATATTTATGAAAATAAATTGAACGCAACACTTACAATAACATAATAAACAATCATACATTACCATGAATTGTAAAGAATTATCCAGTAAATTGGAAGCTTTAAATATACAATATATCTAATTATTGTATGTTTTTTTAAGAAATTGCAGGGTTTTTAAAAAAAAAAAAAATCTTCAAGTTCTTTTAATAGCATGTTTGTACATTACACTTTTGCTCGTTTTTTCATGTAAACATGTTAATTTTTCTGTAATTTGTTGACTTAGAATAACATGCATGCTATGTTTAACAATTTGTTTTTCGCTCCTAAACATTCTCGCCGCTGCCACTCCATGGCATTTGATCAGAAATGACGTTTTCTATATTTACCAAGTTAAGCTACTTTTAATTTTCCTTTGACATAACAATAAATAAGAGTTTAAATAAATAATTAAATTATTGAACAGTTTTTTTTTCTTTTACTGAGCTTCACCAGATGAATAATATTTAAGATAGTTTATAAGTAAAATATATTCCGTTCATTTAGTTTATTTATTATATGCTATTTTTCGTTAATCATGTCTTATCTATAAATATATAACTATGTTTAGATCATGTTTGAGCTATACACTCTTCACTTAAATGATTCCCATATTTTGTTCTGGAGAAAAACATTGTCTCTCATTTTAATTTACTATGAAGAGACTAACTCGACACCTGATCTGACACAAATTTCCAAATTTATACACATACTCTAACAATGTGTTTACTTTGTTAAATTCTATACAAACTATTATACATAATACTGTCAACACGATAATTTTTAACTTCATAACGACTGATCACCTACCACCAAGTTGGTAAGAATGGTTAGCGTTTTGGCCATCGGTTTAACAGTTCGTGAGTTCGAATCCCACTTTAGGCATGAATGTTTGTAGTAGTTTGGAATTCACTTTAAACACTAGGTCACTGTCTAATGAACTCTCTTGTGTGAAAAAAATGGCTATTAAACAACAGCCAAAGTAAACCCGTTTTTTATTTTTAAGAATTACAATTGTATTTTTTTAGCTTCCTGGTACATTAACTTTCAAGAATACATTAAAATAGAATGTGCTCTTCAACTAATTTAGAAGCTTAAAATTTGATGTCTTACTATCTGAAAAGAAAACCATAATCATTTGTTTATTTTAGACATAATGTCTGTTTTAAATATTCTAAAAATTTTAAAAATACAGCCACAATATATAAACTATATAAATCAATGAATTTCTGTCACCCTCCGAGTAAATTTTTAATTAAATCTTGTCATTGTATTTGATTGTTCATAACATTGAAATAAATTATTTAAAAGTGTGGCAGGTATTTTCGAAATGTGTCTGATTATAAATCTTTTTCCAATGCTCAAGTTCTCTATGTATTTTCAATATTTTTATTATGATGCTATAGATTTACTAGCACATTAATAATATATCACCATTATATGAAGAGAAATTATATATAAGTACATCACGGACGCCAGACACTTCTCATTATTCATGTATGACAGGTTGAGACCATGCAACCCATATGACTTATAGAGTATTAGCGATCCCTTCTCGAATGCTGGATCGATAACTGCTTTCTTTTTTTCTGTCATCTGTGCTCGAGTGCCATGCTGATACCTTTTTTTTAACTGCTATTTCATTGACTAGTGGAAGAAATAAAGATATGTTCGTGATGAATTAATGAAAGGAGGTAGCTGGCGAATCATAAAAGTATTCTCTGCATAAAATACGGAACTTAGAATTAAGTACGTTTACTTCGCATGATCTATTTATAGCCACACAATATAAATTGTTTAGTTAAAATATATAGTTATTTTAATTTTGCGTGTTTACTGTGATGGTGCCTCCCTTATCCAGTAACTCTGAGTTCGAATTCTGATAGAATATGTGTTGAATGAACGTTCATACTCCATCTGATGTGAATAAAATGGTTTCCGTGTATTTGAAAAGTATACTTTAAATCATTCCAAAAACCTACTTTTTGTTTTAAAAAAAATGCACAATATCAACATAAAAATAGAAGGACTAAAGATAATTTATAAGGCTGCCAATCTGGCATCTGAATATTTATACTTCTTGACTCAGTTTCTACAGTTGATAAGTTTGAATCTCCTCTCAAGCTTGGGTGTTTGATGTGATTCGGAATTCGTTTTAAACTGCAGGCTCCGAAAAAAGCCCTCGTCTTCAAAAAAAGTGATTTTAGATAATCTAAGATTCCGACAGGACTAAATTTTGTATCAATTTAATTATTAGCATTATAGTGTCTTGTTATTACCGTGATGTAGTCAGTTTATAAAATGTTAGTTCAAGTATTGTAATACATTACTTAAAAAATTCAAAATTGTGCTTATTTTTATAGTTTTAATTATTTTACATTATTACATGGTGCATTATATATTTTAATTTTATTTAGCTATAAATATCTAATTTTGAGTATACTGTGTTGGTAGCCGAATGGTTTGCACTCTTATCTTCGCTTCAACAGTTCGTGGGTTCGAATCCCACCTTGGAATGAGATGTTTGTAGTGTTTCGGAAACTGTGTAGGTCCCGATCTAATTAGCCTTCGTGTGCAAAAAATAACCTTTGAGCGACAAACTGATTTTTGTATAAATTTCTAGCTACGCATAACGGATTTTTTTTTTATGAAATTGTTGAGATTACCTCTAAATATACATCACAAAGATAACAATCGCATTTTTTAATCTATAGTAAGTGTCGGTATTTTTATGATCCTCGAACTATAAAGGAATAAGACATTTTTCCATCGTATTAAGGGAAACCTATAAAAATGTTTTAAAATTTAACTTTTTCCTGAAATATTAATTATGAAAAATTTATGGCAAATGAAAAAATTCTCCTATTTGTGTTTATAAATCTCATTAAAAAAGTTATTGAGGTTTACTATTAAAATATACATAATTTAAATTTATTCACACACACAATGTGTCAAATTTATTTACTCTATCAAAATCTGCATGAATCTTATATTTATTCCTATATTTATCTTTATCATAAAATTATTCATATCACATTATGCTATGTTCTTTATGTTGATTTTTTATTAGCAATAAATTTTAAGCATTTATTAGCATGTATATACATTTAGAAAATCAGTAGATATAATTTAAAATTGACTTGATTTTTTACTCACTTCATAATTTACTAGTTTAGATAAAAATTATCTTCTATAATATCCTATGAAAGATTCGTGAAAATATTACTAAATGTATAAAATACATAAACTATTTGCAATATGCATAAACGGATAGCAAATCTGTTGATGATAATGAATGAAAAATATCTAGAGTACTATCTTAAGCATTAACCGTTTCCAGTTATATGTGCATACATTATTTATATTACAACGAAAAAACTCTTGTGTTTTCTTCTGTGTAAAATGTGAAGTGTAGATTCTTAATTTATTTTATCTTGAAATCTAACATTTCGTAACTTTTCCTTTTGTCAAGTTTGGAGATGCTCAAAAGACACCTGATATTAACTGATCTCGCTGACCAAAAAAGTACTTACACTGCACGACGATAGTTTAAAGTTTAGCAACCGACAAAATTCTCTTGTACTTCTGCCCATGAAATTGCCTGCATTTTTATCAGAAAATTAAACCGAGCTGCATTCTTAATTTAAGCAGTGCCAATCTGTTTATAGTAGCTTGCTGTTAACGGCTGCTGCAATTTGTAATATACTGTTTCACTTTCAGCATCTCTTGAATATCACTTCCATGTATTCAATCATTATATTTAGCCTTACATTTAATTATAAAAAAATATATAAAATGCGTTATAGTAAATGCAATCATAGTCATTAGGAGTCTTACATCATTATGTTGTTGATTATGCAATGGTTTATTTTTTGGTGTGACCAAAAATCTTCGTTCATTTTGATCAAGCACAAATTGTGAAATGCAATTGGCAACAAAGTTTTATAACGTCATAGCATTGTAATCATTTATTTCTTCGAGAGTTTTAATGCATTTGGTTGACAAAGTGTTTCACTTTGGGTCACAGCTACCTAGTGAAACAAAAGCTGTTTTCAGACTAAGAGATAACTAGTTCAATCCCAGCAGCTATTGTATAACGGAAGGCAGCTACTGTGTTCTACTTTCTATATGCATTATCTGTCTGGATAAGGACATAGAATTTTCCAGATTTTCTGTTGTTGTTGTCTTGTGCCAGCTAGGCTGGCATTATGGGATGCGCTGCTCCACTTTTCCAACTGAACCATATTTTAGGTGTGGAGTCCGACTTCCTCAGTACACACATGCCAAAAGCACCCGTTTATAGGGTAGGCAACTATTTACAATCCATTCATACAATGAAAGGAAAAAGACATGCTAGAGAGAGAGAAAGTACATCCATGCCGGAACCGGGATTCGAACCCAGGATCTCTCTATCCGCAGTCAGGCACGCTGCCCACTAGACAAGTTGGGCAGCTCCAGGTTTCTTTCTTACTCATATTAGTACCCTCTAGTATTTATTAACGTTTTCCCAGTAAGTTTTTCTCATTGAATATTTAGAAAGCTTTAGAACTACTTTCACAGTAAAGCTGTACTGAAGGGTGTCAAAATTTATTAGTTTTATATTTTACTTAATCATTTGAAACTCGAGCAACAAAAGCTGATCACCGATTTTAAAATTCACCCAATGGTAAAAATTGACTTACGGGTGAACTTTATTTTTTATGCCAAGATTTAAGTAACAAAATAACAACCCTAAAAAAGTTAGTTTAACCGCTTAAATCACCAGGGTTGCTAGAAGTTCCATTTTATCGCTAAATGTTTTACCACACCCTTATCTACTTCGAACTCAACTCGTTTGATATAAAGGATTTTGAATACAAAATTCATAACTTTTTTTTTAATTAAGAAAAGTTTCCATTTATTTTGATTGGAGAAAGATTGTTTATAATTAAATATTAAACTTTTATATCACTGTTCTTTTTATCCTCATTTAAAACATTCTTTGTGCGTTTCAATTTGAAGTAACTGAGATCACTTTGACTTACTGAATCAACAAGTGACCATAAAAATTTTTCGTTTTACGTTTGCTTTTGATTTGACTGGTTTATTTTATTGATTCAGTTGAATGTGTTTTGCTTGAAAATTTCCAACGTAGCTTCTATATCTATAGTTAGGGAAACAGGTTATGATTCTCTTTCATTTGAAACACTTCTGAGGAAAATGGAAAAAACTACAAACCAATAAAAATTAAAATGCGTACGTTTTATAAATAACTATCAAAATAATTTCAACGTCAATCCGCTTAATTCATGAATTTCCATTATAATTTCGTATCATTTAGTTTCTTTAAAATTAACAAATCCAAACGGAAAAAATATTTTTTTTAGTTGCAGTTTTTGTTTTGATCTTGTAATGAGTACAAAAATATTATTTTTAAGGTAAAAATATTATTATAAATGAGAATTTTAAAAATATTATCCTTAATTTTTTATAGATTTGTAATCGTAATTGTGTTCTTCTCGGAAGAAATTTAACTAAATAAAAACTATGCATTGAAAAATTACAATACTTTGAAAAATTGGTTTTAGCATTTGTTACATTTTTAAGTTTAAAATATATACATTAATACACTAAGCTTCTTCTAAAGTTTATTAAAAATTAGATGTCTTAAGTAACCTTTATTGAAAATTAAAATTATCACTTCTATAATGTTAATTGACTTTTCTAAATTTTCACTCTAAGTGTCTTCTTACTCTTAATTGTTTGATCATTCTGAAGAGAATTGTACTATGCAAGGATCATTCAAAATATTGGAAAAGCCTCCCTGAAATCAGTAATTTCCGTTTGTGGCAGTACAACATTTAATTAGTACTAAATTAAATATGCAACTGCTTGTTTTTTCTGCTCATTATTGCTTACAGTCTCAAGAATGCGTGTGAATGTATTGTACATGAGTTTGCTTGATTTCGCTTCTAAGAAAACTAAACTGAGACACCTGTTAAGAATCTAAACAGGGTGGTTTGTGGTAGCCCGTCTAGTCAGTGCATCAATAATTCCAAATGACAATTATTGTCCATGTGCACCATGTCCAAAATCATGACAGCCTACAAGAATCGTCTCGAAACATCTGCAAGATAACAGGAATAAAAACATATGTACTTCGAGGACAGACGGATATTAAGAAAACTGTGACCATCTCCAGCTCAACAATTCGTGCGTTTGATTTCCAAAAGGTAGATGTTTGTCATGGTTTATTATCTATTTTAAGTGACATTTTTTTTTCTCATGGAAGCATAATTAGGCCTCCATGTGCAAAAAATTGATAATCGAGCTACTTACCAAATCTATCAGGCATTCGAAATATCATTTGATTACTATTTCAAACAAGGAATGTGTTAATATTATTTTCTACATAATTTAACCGGATAATTTTTTTTATAAAATAATTTAAAATTTCCTTAAATTTACTTTTTATAAAAAGCACGTGTATTTTAGTGATTATATTCTCTTTAAAAATATTTGTACGTGTTGATATTTCAGTTAAAGTAATGTAGCGATTAGTTTTTTTTTTTTTTTTCCTTTAGTTTTGTGAAATTATTTTTCTCATTGAAAAATAAACCTTTACTAATACAAACTGTCAAATCTCAGAGTTTTTTCCTCATTAAGAGTAATTTATTTATATTAAAATTAACTTAATAAATAATGAAAAAATTTTTTAAAAAAAGTATGATGCATCACAAAGAAAATGTTAAGCAGAAAATTGAAAAACTTGTATTTATAGCACAAAGGTAAACATAAAAAATAATTTCTTTCCCTCTTCAAAACTGGGATTTTAACTCGGAGTGCATATCCCAATCGAGATTCCTTGCTAAAAATAAACATAACAAGTAATTTAGGTGATCAGCAAAAATAGCCGAAATCCTGATGATATTTTGATTATCAAGAGAGAAATTATTCCATATTTGAATATTTCCCTGGATTTACCTCTTTGTTTTTCTAACAACAAAAATGGAATGAAAATCCAAAATTCCTGATGTAAAAAAAATTGAATTCCTATCTATTACAATCTTTAAATTTTAGGTAAAATTATTCTTGTTTGCCTTTCTGTGACAAACAAATCTTGTATAACAATTCCTGTTTGAGATTCATATAGCTGAATGGTTAGCACTTTGGCCTTTGGTTTAACAGCTCGTGGGTTCAATTCCCATCTCCAGTTTGAATTATTTTAGTGGTTCGAAATACTTTTGAAACTTTAGGTTCCGATGTAATCAGAAATTGTGTGCATAAAAAATGACCATTGAGCTACAAAGTAACCAAACTCGTTTAGATTTCTTAAAATATGAGCTAGTCACCTTCGCTCAAAGTGTTTTCAATAATTTTGAAAGCATGCAATAGTATAATAATGTAAAGAAATGTTAACCCTATTTGATATGTTTATGTAATAAAACTTCACAGGTGGATGGATTTGGCGTGAATATTGCATTTCTTAATCCATTCTTCACAGAGTATACAGCCAACCATCTAAAATCGAATAATAAGGGAGTTACTATAAATATTTTGTATAAAAATATTAGCTACGTATAAGAGAATAAGATAGCTAAGTATTTTTAAGAAAAATAATATGATGAATAACAGTAGGCAAATGGATTAAATTTTTCCTCCAATCCATTAGGCAGTCAATAAATGCAATTCTGAGTGACGTAAATCTTCGTCTTAATTGAAGCCTTCGTCAGAAGTTTAATAATTGAATAGAAGATTATTTTTAGAAAAAAAAAATTATAAATGAACCGAAGCAGTAATCGTATTCTTCACACGCCCAGTGAAATAATAATAGAATAATCGCTATCTAGGGAATTTTCAGAAAAGAAATTTTTCATTATCTGTGGAGGAAACTCCCTACTATCAAAAGTTTCTTTTTACATAATCCTGGTCATGGGTTGATTCAAAAGGAATGATACAAATTATTGTAGAACTTTATAATTAAAGTTTTGTGCTGAAACAAAGAGTGTTTTTTTTTTTTGTTGTTGATTAAATATCCTATTGTGTTCATAATAGTTTTATGGTCATTTTATTAACAACAGTTTAAGCTAGTAAAAATTACCTGTCCCATTTTATTTATATTAAATTCTTTATTATTTACGTCTAACCAATTGCTAATAAGTTGAGTTTTGCCTCCACTAATGCTAAATCTTTATTAATTGTGATCATAGAAAATTTTCGTAAATAATTATGCGAGGAAACATTGTATCAACATTTCAAAATGCAGCCTTTAAAGTTTTTGAAGTGTATCGCGCTAAAATAAAAATAAAACTGTTGAAAATGCAAAACAGTATTTTTTTTTAAATCTTCTTTTATAAAAATCTTTTTTTCCATTCATGCTATGTTATAGCTTACTTTTAAATTCATTTTATTTCATTGATTAGTTTTAAATGAAAAATGTGTTTTAGATATTTTATTCAGCTTCATTTCTTTCTGCAGTTGCTCAGATAACAGAAGTTTTTGGATTGCCAGATTTATTTTTTAAATTTGTAAGCGAATATAAGATTGTCTACATAGTCAAATATCTTGTAAATACTTTAATGCTCAATAATTAGAAATCACGCATGTATAAACTATAAATTAATCACATGGATGAAATAAATTTTTGATTAATCAGTGCTTTCTAACACGCCTCAGTATTTTTATACTAATTATCAACTGAAACAGGTTTAAAATACTTACGTTTTATAATAAATTTTAGTTTACTCAGAAAATAAGCAGTGAGTTTTCTAATTTTCGGCATCCTGTAGTTTCTTTCCCCTGATTCCATTAAATCATTACCGAATGGGCACTTTTACCAGGAAAAAAAATCATGTATTTATGAAATGGCTTTTTCTCTGAAAATTTTTCAAGGGACAAAACAGATGTGAACTAAATTTCGTTTTCGTAAATCGAGAAAACAAGCTTACGAAACGAAATCTCTCGTACTAAGGAATAACGGTCACGCTACTGCGTTCACACGCAAACCTCTAATAATTTAGAAGTATTTTCCATACTTTTCCGTACGTCTCGACAAAAAGAAATTCACTCGTGAAAATGATTTTCCGTTTTATAATTCTGTGAGCATTTATATAAAAAGTATAATTAGCCGACAGCGGTCGCATATTGAATGTCTGATTCAGAATAATGTGGAGAAAGAATACTAAATATTGTGAAGAATGTCTTGGAATATTAAGAGCAAAATTTATTTCTACCGCTCAGCAAAAAGTATTCCCTTTATTATAAACACACATCTTCGATACTGGCTGTAAAATTAGCATTTAAATAATTTCCCGTTGAAACTCCTTCATTTTTACAGTAAAATAGTTACGCCGATATTTTTTTACAAATTTCTTGATCCATATTTTTTAATGCTGATATAAACCGTGATCTCGCTGACAATTTGCCGAGCTGGCAGCCGAATGGTTAGCGCTCTTGCCTTCGGTTCAATAGTTTGTGGGTTCGAATCCCACCTTGGGCATGGTTGTTTGTAGTAGTTTGGAATTCACTTTAAGCAGTAGGTCCCGGTCTAATAAGCCCTCGTGTGCAAAAAAAATGACCGTTGAGCGACAAAGTCGTTGACAATTTGTTCATTGAATGTAAATTAATTAAGCCATTCTGGCTGCCGAATTGTTAATGTTTTGGGGTTTGATACAACGATTTACAAGTTTGATTCAAGCTTCAGACACAGATTACTAGAGTGGTTCAGAATCAACCTTAAACTTTAGGTCTCAGTCTAGTTAGGTCTCGTGTAACTAAAAGAATCACTGAGGGACAAGTAAGCAAGTATGGACCTTGAGTAAGAGGTGGTGATAATTATTTTCATTTAACTTATTTCCAATTACATCACAGTTAAGCTTATCGTTTTTATTTTTTTAATTGGGATTATTTAAAGTTTAATTTTTTATTGAATTCAGTCAAGTCTTCAGTTGCTTTTACAACCATTCATAAATATAATACAAAAAATTTACGTAAATATAAATATTAAGTTTATAAAACCTAAAGTAAAAACGCATTCAAGTAATGAAAATGCATTTGCTTATAAATTTATTAAATTTAATTCTTATGTTGATTTGCATTAGAGAGTCATTTATGACACTTGGACAAACCAAGTTCGCTATGCCATTGGCTATTCTAATTTAAGTCAGTAGGGTGCGTCTTTCGTTTAACTAGAAAGGTAGTGTACGACATTGCTCTAAGCTTCTCCGATAGATGGCGCCAACAGAGGATCCGCCTCCTCAATTTTGACTTTGATCTGGATTAGGAGGAAAAATTTTCCATATTATTACATCCATGGTAAATGCTCAACAACGGACCACAAGACTTTAGATTCCCCAGATTTAATGAGTACGTATATGACATGTAGTCGGTGGGTGCTTGGCAACATTGGAAACCTCCGCCCTTCTGAAGGCCGATG
This sequence comes from Latrodectus elegans, assembly GCA_030067965.1. Lineage (NCBI taxonomy): Eukaryota > Metazoa > Arthropoda > Arachnida > Araneae > Theridiidae > Latrodectus > Latrodectus elegans. The sequence continues at coordinate 5,175,054 of CM057820.1, forward strand.
CCCTAACCACAGGGCTATCACAAACATATAAAACAATAATAGTAGAGTAAAACAATAATATAAGTAATTTTTTTTCTGCTGGCATAAAAGAAGTAGATAAATAGCTAAATGTAACTAAGCTCGCATTTATGTTGCTGGTTTTATGAAATTCTAATAAATTACTTAAAATTTCATTAGTTGCTATTACATTTTAATGTTTCCTCCCTATCCTATTCAATTATCCTTCATGAGCAGAACAAGGTTTGCAGAGTTATACACAAACCAACTGACCAATCAGCTAACATTCTGTTCTTTCTGTCTGAAAGCAAATTACAACAAAATGCATCGATCCACTATGACTTCTGATGTTGTTGTATATTTTAAATTATATGTTCTAGTTGATTAAGATCTGGTGTGCAAGAAAATTAAAGTAAAGCGACAAACAAATCTTGTTAGTGTCTCTTTAGATAAGACAATATTCAACCTTTTTTAAGCTTGTTTGAAAAAGAATACAAATGGAGTTAATCTATATTTAAAATACTTTAAATACCACCACAATACAATATAGTTGTAATGAACGTACTGATTTTTTTTTTTTTTTTTTTTACTTTTCATATATATGTATATTGTCTCGTTTATTCAAAGTTCTTTTCGAACATAGTAAAGAGGCTTTGATGTTGCTGTTGTTGTTCTCGTGTGCCAGCCATGCTGGCAAATTGGGGTGCGCTGCTCCACTTTTCCAACTGAACCGTATTTGGTGTGGAGTCCGACTTCTTCAGTTCACACACATGCCTTAGGGACCCGTTTTATAGGGTAGGCAACCATTCATACATCATTCACACAAGGAAAGGACAAAGACAGGATAGATAGAAAGTACATCCATGTCTAAACCGGGATTCGAGCCCAGGACCTACCTATCCCTAGTCAGGCATGCTGACCACTAGACAAGTTGGCCGGCAAGAGGCTTTGTTAATAAACAAATAATGTTTATTAGTCAGGACTTACTAGCTCTGAGGCTTACAGTCGAGAATTGCCTCTCGCAGTTTCGACACAAACTGTTAAATGGTTATAGAGAACATTCTAGAAGTATTCAAATAATAAAGAAACTTGCATGTTTCATAGATTTCTCAAATCTTTAAGAAAGCGAAGATAAAGGACGAAAAAACATTTTCAGCCTCGCGTAGTCATCGAACCGACGCCTTTCTCGTTCGGAGCCGTTGATTTTATCCACTATGCCATGGCGTACGACGAGTTTTTGATCCGAAATGCGACAATATTTTATTTCAAATTTATGTTCAGATATCTTAATTTATGTATAATTCTGTTTCTGAGGACCACACACACATAAAAATTACCAACAAAATCACAAGCAAAATTAAATATGCAACATGTTTGAAAAGTAAAAAATCGGCAACAGAACGAACAAATATTTATGAGTAACTCTAAACAGAATTTTTAACGAGTAAGTGACAATATTAGAAACTTTCTGGGGTGTTGATGTTTTTATCTGTTTATTCCATATTTGTTTTTATAATTTCATTTTTGCTTGTGATAGATTTAAATATTTAGAGAGAAATTGCAGAATTTAAATATTTAGAAGTTTTTATTACGTCATACATATAAAGACCTATAAGAATTATGCAGAAAATTCTATTTTGGTAACCTTAGAGTATTTACGTGATCGCGCACGTCACGATACGTCATCTTGGCAACATTTTTTCATCGCCAAAAAATTTCGAATTTGGAATCATAGATTATACGGCATCTGTGCCTTAAGTATAAAACTAAAATTAATCATTTGTTTTCTTGCTATATAAAAAGAATTTATAAATTACTTCAATATATGCTCATAAACAAAACAATATGTTTGAATAATAACATTCCATGTAAAATAAACATTCTATTCGCATTATAATATATTGTGAGAATTGTACAATTTTTGTTTGTAAACATTCTATAAGCATTTTTTTCAAAGTTCCTTCATTACTTTCTAATGAGTAACTGTTATAATCAGTATTACTGTTATAATCGCATGAGCTGGTATTTATATAATAGCAGCATTGTAAAAGTTATTTTCTTAGATTTTATTAACAATTACGAATGTTTTATAAATAATTAAATTTATGAAATACTTACTTTTTGAATAGTTCTTCCAATATTCCTTCATCTTGTTAATTGTCATTCCAAGTTATATTGTCACTAGCTACGTTTTCATTGAATAGAAGAAATTTACTCTTTTGTTTTCCACTTCTAAGAAAAGTATTATCGGATAAAAGTACTTTTTAGTGTTCAGTTTAAAACAAGTCAACTTATTTACATGAAGAAACAAATAAGCTAAAAAATTTAGTCAACTATCATTTTTAAATTTTATTTCTTATTACGCAAATTATTTTGAATTCATCAAAAATATTTGAATTATTTTCAAAAACATTTCGAACTTCCATCTGAATTTCACGCATTTTACCTTGGTTTTGATATTTTTGAAAATCAGCGATTCAGTTCTTTTACTGTGATTTAAAAAAATAATGTCATTTTTGCCTTTCTTTTCATCCATATTTGTAAATTATTTCTGCTAGATGATTTTGTGGTGTTAGTTTTTTCATTTGTGGATTTTAAGAGACAAAAACATCAACATTTCTTACTTATCTGTTTCTGTTCAATATAATATTGCTGTAACTTCTACTCAGAACCTTATCTTGATAATACTTGTCATAGACCTATTAAATAATATAATCAATTAAAATTCACTTTACTTACACTTTTTATAGATAACCAAATCACCGTGATTACTGCGTTTTGACCGTTAAATCTCCAAAATATCACATTTGCACGTTCTTAATAATTCTATTTTTTTTAAATGTTTTAGAATCATTTGAATATTATTTAGAAATTAACTATGTAAATTAGATATTGTCTATTATATTAATTGTGTATATCATGGAATTCTTATTAATCCTTGGAACTCAATAAATTAAAAAAATATGAAAAAGTTATTCAAATATTTACTTTTTTTTACTAATCTTAAATTGACTGCTTACGTAGAATATTTTTGCATATTTCTCATTTATTAAATATTCTTTTAGTTCTTTTAATAATTATCTATTAAAACAATTATTTTTTATGAATAACGGGGGAAATGACGTAATCACTTAAAATATCATTTCAATGAGAAGCAACTTTTTCTTGCTAAAAATGTAGTTTTAAGAAAAACAAGAAAATGCTTTAACCGAAAATTTTTACGTTTTTAACAAAAATATTTTTAACAAGATAACGCAGTTAGATCTATTTAATTTAATTAAATTTCTGGACGACTTTTTCATGAATAATATAAGTTTTGATATTGGTTAAAAACATTTTAATGTTAGATTTTAACAAGTTTATTAAAATATCTCAAATCGAAATTGGTACATAAAATCTTACATTGTTTTTATATTTAAATATTTTCCTCTGTATTTAGTTTATTTTGGGCAATGTACATGTGTGAATTTCTTACCGAATGAAAAATGTTTAATATTGTGTTAACTTGCTGTAACTACTTTAAAAATTAAAATCCTAAATTTATAAAAATGAGAATTTATGAATTTACATTATTCTCTAAATGAAAAAACTTCAAAAAAAAGTTTTAAATTCAAAAGCTTTTTATAGAAATTGTCTCGAATATAGGTAAAGTAAAGAAGTATGATAGTTTGGAAATTGGTTGCTTTTAATTGCTAAATTTTAAACGTAATGAACTCTTATTTAATTGCTTGTGTGGTTAATTTACTCAAGCATTAAACTTTCATAAGATTTTGTTCCATACGTTAACCAAAAATTTGATAAGTCTCGCAAAATTCATAATTATTATTTAAGTACCGGAACATAATTATGACAAATTCTGTAAGCTTTTTCTAGCTCTTGCTAGTGTGAATGTAAGAAAATTATTATCTGGCCTCACACACGTTTGTGTGAATGGTAATTTTTCAGTGGAGTTTATTTCGTTCATTGATAAAATAAACATACGAGATTTAAATTAGCCTTTTCTTCTCATTTTTTTCATAAGTATAAAATTCCTTTCTCTACACTTTGTTCAATTCACTATTTTTTCTCCTTAAAAATTGCCATAATCAACTTATGGGTTAGATCAGTGGTTTCCAACCTTTTTGTACCGGCGCCCCCCTTTTAAAAATTAAAAAAAAAAATTGGTTCAATCCCTGTGGCAAATAATGCATTTTTAACTAGTGGCAAATAATGCATTGTTTTAAGTCTACTTCCTTTTTATATGCAGCTAAAAAGTAGATCTTGTTTCGCTTGGTTTCGAAATCAAAATCAAAACTATCAGTCAAATCTTGCAACGGGTTTTTGTGAAAATTGCCGTGAATCGATGTCAATGATATTTGGTATGCTTACAATATAAGGTTCCGATGATAACGCAATATTATGAAAAATAATTGATTGATATGATATCAGAATGATAAAAAAAATATTCTTTACTTTCTAGTGCATTTTATAAAAACCTATAACTTAATTTTTTTTACCAGTATATTTTCATTTTCCATGATTTTGGCGCCCCTAGATTATTGCGCTCCGTGCGGCCTGCCCTGTATATATCAACGTGGTTATCGCAAGCACTACTAACGAACTAATTCTGTTCATAGAAAGCAGAAACAGAAGACAGAAGGGGATCGAGTTTGCGAGGCTTAGTGCCAGAAGCTGAGGCTTCTATAACTAATTTTCATACCTTGCAACTCGAAGCTTTGAACTCGAGTCTACCTTCCAACAGCCGCCACCTGCCTCGGTAGACGAGCCACAGAACCATACCTTGATGAGGCGAGTAGTCTCGCCGGCACCCACTCACTTATTATGGCATACATTCTCGTAGAAGATTTGTTTTAAAATTCCTTTACGAACCGTCAAGTCCTATACTATTCCTCAATATCCCAGCTGTCGACCGGACCATCGTCAGAAGCACGCTGGTATTCCATCATTGGAATGTCATCCGACGCAACGGACATTATCCTTTTCAAGATAGACCAGTTGCGCCGGTCCAGGATGGTACTCAAGCTTTCGCTCTTGTACACCAGTTTACTCCTTTCCTCCGAGGTCCTGGTACAAGTCAGCACGAAGTGGAAACAGTCTCCCACAACAATGCACGAGCGACATAACTCGCTTATCGAATACCCTCGTTTATGAAGGTATTCCGGCACACGTCCGTGTCCTGTCGCTATTTGGGCAACGATAGCATTACCGAGAACTCTTTTATCAGAGACAGTTTCAAAGAATTTGTAGGTCTGACGACCCACTTCTTCATTTTCCCATCTCAGTTGCCATACACGCAGTGCTTCTTTATGCAGCACCTTTATCAGGTGCGACCTTGGACGTGACAGGTCCAGCGTTGGCTCTGGAAGATTCGCAGCCTCTTTGGCCAGTACATCGGCTTTTTCATTTCCGAAAGTGCCTACGTGTGCACGCACGTAATGTAAGCGTATCTCTCTTTTACAAATGGCTTCCTGGTATGAGTCCTTCGCTTTATTAACCAAGATGTTATGGTTATTCGGATCGGCCAGGGAGTAAAAGGAAGACAACGAATCACTGTATAAATGACAAGTGTTGTTGCCTGGGTGTACTTTGAGCCACTCTAGCGCCAGCCCCAGCGCCGATATTTCCGCCTGGAAGACAGAATTCTCGTCGCCAAATCTAGCACCAAATGTAAAGATCTCATGCCCAAAGTACATGATGGGGAACCCTAAACCAATTTTACCATCAATGCCTGATCCGTCAGTAAAGATTTCCAGACCCTCGCCAGTAGGCTTTTCGCTATCGAAAGGTACGCTGCAACGCTCCGCAGGGTGACATGACAGAATGTCTACCCTCTGCTCAATATCGTCTGGCCGCAGATTTACCTCGTGAAAGATATATGGCCTGCGTTCCACTAATACCATCAACTTTGCATACTCTATGCCTGCTTTTATATCTAGCGGTAGGACGCCCGCTAGTACTTGTACAACAGCTGTAGAAACTGTCCTGTAGCATCTAGTGTATGCCATGAGTGCCGATCTTTGAACACTCTGTAGGTGACCACAGAAAGTCTTACAATCCAATCTGTGTCCCCATGCCCCTACACCAAAAAGAGCCATTCTTTCGGTACCACTCCTATATAAGCGTTTGAGTAATTCAGGCTCGCGCCTGAAGAGAACCTTTGCCGTTCGTTGGAGTGCCATTGTGACATTCACAATATTTTGTCTCATCTCCTTTAAGTGGGAGTTGAATGTGAGAGCGCTATCGTATTTTACACCCAGGAACTTAAGCTCCTGCACGGACTTTATAGAGGTTCCGTCCCATCGGAAGACTGGCGGTCTCTTCAATTTCCGCTTTCTGGTGACCGTGAGGGCCACCATTTTGCTCGGATTGAAAACCAGCTTAAACGTCTTTACCCATTTGCTGAGTGCATTAAGGGCGACTTCCGCATTTTTCTCGAGCTTTGCTCTTGAGTCACCAGCTGCGACCAACAGCATGTCGTCAGCGAAGGCTAGAAGCCTCGTTTCATTCGGCATGTCCAGTCGCAATGCGCTGTCTGCAACTATGTTCCAGAATAGTGGTCCACTACATGACCCCTGCGGTACTCCTCTGCTGGATTCGAAAATCAAGTTTTCTCCCGAGCCTTTATATACAATCTTTCGGTCTTCCAGATAGGACTTCACCAACATATATATGTTTTGTGGACATCGTGCTTGGCCAAGGAGGAACATTACTCCAGGTCTCCACACGCTATCAAAAGCACCCTGTACATCTAGCGAAATTAGGCTAACGTACTTTCCTGTCTCCTGAAAATACCTGATTGTGTCGTTAAGACACACGTGCGCCGTGTCGCACGAGCTGCCCGGCCTGAAGCCATGTTGGGCGAAGTGCCTGCGACTTCACCAGATGATGGTATAATCTTTGAGTTAGGAGTTTGTCCAGTACTTTGCCTAAACTAGACAGTAGACAAATCGGCCTGTAGGATCGCGCTTCAGACGCGATCTTCCCTTGCTTCAAAAATAGGACCAACTTGGCATGTTTCCAAGATCTTGGGAAATGCTTTAGAAATAGGCATTTGTTAAAGAGGAGTACAAACATTCCGGGATTACTCTCGAATATAGTTTGCACCACCTCGACCGGGATACTGTCGGGTCCCGGGGCCTTTTTCTTTGCCATAGATTTGACTACCGACTTGATCTCCACTTTAGTAAATGGTCGGTCGTCGCATCCACCGCAATAGGAGTCCGTTATACTCCTCATGCCTTTTTGCTCTGCACTCTCTTTGTCCGATTCATCCACAGGGAATAAACCAGCTACAATAGTTTTCACGGTTTCCTCTTCGTTATTGCTCAGAGTCCTGTCAGGCAATTTGACGCTACTCATTGGTGTGCTTTTGACAGCTTTACCAACTGCTAGCTTGTATGGCAGAGACCACACATTTGATCTCATTTGCTTTTGGCAGAATTTGTCCCAGTTCGACTCTTTTTCGAAAGTATAAGTCGTTTATACTGGGCCGCAGATCTATTGTATAGCGTTTCTCTGGCCTTGCGCTCATCGGAGTCGGAACATTTCTGAAACCGCCTCCTCAACGCTCTTGTTTTACTCCGTAGCATTGTTAGCTCGTCATCCCACCATGGAACCTGCTTTCTAGCGGTCGTGCTAGTTCGAGGCCGAAGCCTTCTTTCGCAGATCCCCTGTAGCACCTGGGTAATGTTTTCCACTACCTCGTCTAGGTCTTTGCCCTCTTTAGCTCGAATGATCTTATCGTTGAGATCGGGTACTTTTTTATTAAAGTATGCACCCAATCTCTGAAGGCGAAATTTTCCTAGTCTATATTTACCATTATTAATGTTCTGCAAAAGCTTAGGTGCTAGCCTGAAGGAGATGTAGTTGTGATCGCTTAAGCAATTTTCAACCACTTTCCACGACGAGAAGGACGACTGTAGAGCACCCGTCGTCACCGACAGGTCAATCCAGCTCCTCCCATTCACAGTCTCAAAGGTCGGCCTGGAGGTCGCATCATTTAATATTACGAGGTCGTTTCGAATGAGAAACTCCACAAGGGCTTCCCCTCGCTTCGTCCTCACTCTAGACGAACACTCGGGATCCCACATTTGATGCCTCGTGTTAAAGTCACCTCCTATGAGTATCCTCGTGTGGAACCGTATGATCTTTTCGAAGGTCTCTAAGTAGCCACCAATGTCTGCTCTTGGAGGAACATAGACTGATACTACCAGTAGCGATTGGCGCAGATCTTTGATCTCTACCGCTACGATATGAGTATCCACATGTCTGGTCCAGACGCTGAGTTTAGTGTTGTTAACGACAACCGCAGCCATTCCGTCGGCGATGTGAGCCACCGAGCATGTCTGTGGAAAGACCGCAATCTCGCCGTCCACCAAATACGGCTCTTGCAGGAGAAGGATTTCGGACGAACCCCTTTCCGACTCCTTTAATATCTCCAGAGTGGCCGCCCTCGATCTTGCGAGATTAATCTGCAAAATGCCATACTCTAAGCTGTTGGTCGTTTCAACCATAATTGGTGCGGGAACGGATTCTCTCACATTCCCTTTTGTATTGCGGACAGCGGAGATCCACCGCCTTATGTCCGCAAGCCAATTTCAGTTTAAACTGTTTGTTCGCCCTATCACAGTTAGCGCAGCGAACTTCTTTCTTTGGGCACTCCTTAAAGGTGTGCTCACCTGCACAAATAGTGCAGGTTTGAGTCTTCTCCGGGCATTTTGATTGTAGGTGGCCAAACCTACAGCACTTGAAACACCTCGTGGGCTCAAGGAATTCCTTGACCCTGTGCTTCTGCCAGCCGCAGCTGACTTTACCCTTCTTGATGAAGGCTTTAAAAACCTCAGGCGCCGTTTCCAGCACCCAATGTTTGTCTGACCCCTTGCCTTTGAGCTTGAAGACTACTTTCATGTGGCCCTCAGGGATCTCGTTTTGCTCTCTTAGGCCCTCCAGGACCTCTTGCTCGCCGTCCTCTCCCGGCAAGTCATAGATCATTATTCTAGGGAGTCTCCGTGCTGGCTCCCTAGCTTCTACTTTCTCATTTAACACTTCTCTGATTTTTGCTGACATTTTGTTGCGATCTTCAGTGTTCTTTAACTCGATCGCAACTCCATTATTGTTAAGGGGTTTTAGCCCTTGCACCGCCACGCCCAGTTTCCTGGAGTCAATGGCCTTTTTCAACTCATTTTTAACCCCGTCAGAGGTTAATTCCATACCCGGCTTTGGGTACACTAAGAGGGCATTCGTCGGGGCCCTCTTCTTCCCCTTGCTCTTGGCAGCATCTGCGTAGGACCTGATTGGGCCCTTTCCGGTGCTGCCTGTCTTAGCCGGCTTGGCTGCAGGGGTCTCTCCTGCCTTAACGTTGGGACTCTTTTGAGTCTCCGCCTTTTTGGATTTATTTCTCTTTCGAGAAACTTTCGTCCAGCTCTCTTTAGCCTGGACTCCTTTTTCCTCAATACAGGCCTTTTCGGGCTCTGTTTGAGTTTCCATCGAAACCATTGCTGGTTTCGCGTCCGTGCTCTTTTTTGGGGTTGCCTTTCCTGGTGCCATAGCGAGATGCTCGACCAGTGCCTCAACGACACTGGTATCGACGTTTCAGATGCTTCTGTTTACTGAAGTTAGGTGCGAGTAAGTACGAGAATACCCGGGATGTTGCGAGTGCTTATCTTTTGATTCCACGCCCCACCGGTGTTCGGCTCCAAACGCGAAAGCGAGATATTTCGTTCCAAGAATATGGATGGGATGTTTTAGCACTTGTACCCGAAAAATTCGCGGCTAGGAATGTTGATTATGCATTCTGCTTATTCCTTTTTTGACACCTATTCGACTTTTTTGGTTCGTATTCGAAAATGATATTTTGGAAATAGCTGCATGCCCCCCTTGCAACTGTCTCCGCGCCCCACAGGTTGGAAACCACTGGGTTAGATTATGTTTAATACATGTTCCATCTCCAAATCTTAACTACAGCACCACTGTCTTTGTGTGGCGAAAATATGTAAACAAGCAGAAGAAAGACGCTCTCCGACGAAGCTGGTGGTTAAATCTCTGTCACCCGGCTAAAGCGGTGATTAATGCTGTTTTTATATTAAAAATAAAATAATTAATTGCGAGAACTTCTTGACACAATTTAAACATTTACTCCACTAACAAAGTAAAAAATATATGTTCGTTGAAGAACATTTGATCGTACTCGACCCGGATGTTTAACTATGCAATATGGATAAATCGAAACCATTAAAAATGAACACTTGATAGAAAAGTTAAATCGATTTAAAAGTGCTGTTAAAGGAAATATTACAAAAATTGAGAGCTTTGTTGCAGAAAAAAAAGGAAACAAATGCTACCAACATAACGGAACTTTAAATGAAGCTAAAGAGATTAGAGCAATACCAAAGGCGACTCGAGAAATTAAGAGAGCAATATTACGAAATCACTGATTTTGAAGGAATTCCAGAAGAGGAAGCATTGGATTGTTCTGAAAGTAATTTCGTTTTTCACGAAAATGAAAAACATATAACGAATAAATATCGTATTGTATTGCATATTGTCCATTCTAGAGTCATATAGCTTTTAAAATCTTTCTGGTAGTAGCACAATTTCACACTCATAAAGTAGTTGGTTTTGACTAGCAAAATGCTGATCCAGGTGGGAAAAACGGAATCACTTTCCGAACAACCAAATAGATATCAATGCATCAGATGATCTACACGGCATATTAGGTGTAAGGTTACGAATAATTCTCCATTCATTCAAAGCTGCTATAAATTTCGTAAATAATTCTAATGAAGCTAAGGTGCTGTTAGTACTAAAAGACGTTTACTGCGGAAATACCGCTTCCAGTTTTCCCTTTGGAGCATATACTGAGTGTACAAATTTTAAAGCTCAGTTCTCCAATTTAACAGTACTCTGTTAAATAGTTCTCAACGATTATATTATTTACGAGAATCTTTGAAATCGGGATGATTAGAATCGTCTGAGATAGTTTTGAATCTTTATTTAAAGCTCTTGAAAAATGTTTTGAAAAACAAAGATTGATCGTTCATTTTCATAGTCTAGCTATATTAAATCATGATAAGATTCATCATGAATCTGCAGGGGAAATACGTTCTTTTCTAGATTGTGTGAAGAAAAATCATGATTATTAAAGATTTTAAATTATGAACTAAACAAATTATCGGATATTTTATTAGTAAGCATTATCCTTCAAAAACTGGATTGAAAAACTAGGAAACAATTCGAATTTACTTAAAAATACCTGAAGTACCCCAATTTAATTCATTGATAACATTTATGGAAAAAGATAGTGCAATGCCAGAAAGCACATTAGTCGTACTCCAGTCTCTAATAAAGCTAGCACTAATAATGTTGAACCGAAATCTTTTGTAGCGCAAACAGTTTTCATTCAAAACCATGTGTCCTATGCAAGAACTTACATCCCCTATTTAAATGCATTATGTTTCAAAATATGAGTATTAATGATAGAAATAAATGTAATAATTTATGTAAAAACTGCCTTTATTCTCATTCCGATAAATGTAGATCAAAATTTAAGTACCAAGTAAATGGCTGTCATAAAGTTCACAATTCACTTCTACGACAAAACGAAACTAAAAAAAACTAACAACTTCACAAAACGAAACTAAAAAAAAATAGATGATTCTTCAAAGGTCACAAATGTTCTGTGTGAGTAAGACCTCAGCGGAAGAAGTGGCGACGACAATCTTAACGCCCGTTTGCAATAAATTTGTTTTGCCAAACAGTGCTTATATTTATATAAAAAATAAAAAAGGGAGAAAGGATGAAAAAGGAGTTAGACTCGTGTAGTTCTGTTTGTTTACTTTCGGTGAGCGCGGCAAGCAAATTGAGAATAAAATTAAAGCCAAACAAAATAAATATTTCTGGAGTTTTTGGCGCATCGGTAATGGGAAAATATGCAGTAAATGTGGAAGTTTCAAATACTGATGAAACATTTTTACTTTGTTTAGAAATGGTAGTGGTACCACGGATTACGGATTTAATTCCTACTATTAAATTGTATATTTCAAATATAAAGATTCCGAGTTCTATTGAATTGGCAGATCCAGAATTTTACATTCCAAAGGAAATCGACGCTTGGATTATTAAATTATATTTTTAAATTTTAAAGATTGAACAAACACGAACATTAGATGGCAATTTATTATTGCAAACTGGTCGCTTAGGATATTTAATAGCTGGAATTCTTCTGTAGTCCGGTAATAAAAAGAGTATGTTCAGTATCAAAATATATCAAATTTAAAAGATTATAGATTGAAAACATACAAACGAGATGAGACTGGTAGATTTATAGTGCAGTTACCATTGAAAGAATGTGCAAGGAAAATTCCATTAAAAGGTTAGATGCTATATGAAATTGATTAGATAAAAATGAAATGATGACAAATTTGTATCGAGAATTTATGGAATATGAAAATTTAGGTCACAAACACACACATAGAAGAAATTAAACTCTCTGAACTCTGTTCTATTAAATGGAGGGACTATTACAAGATATCTTCTCTTTGTTCAATAGATTTAGATATGCTTTTAGTGCTGACACAAAATGTTTAGACTGATTTTAAACATTCGAAACAGAGAGGCTTGCAATGTATCATTTGGAAAGCAAGTAAAGACGCTCCAGTAAATATTTATAATCTATGTACCGTAATTTATGGAATGGTAAGTGCCCTATTTCTGGCAATGAGAGAACATTAAAGGCATTGTCTGAAGAAGAATGCAAGGATTTCCTCGAGGCTGATGCAATTACCTGTAGAGACCTTTATATGGATAATTTTTTAAGTGGAGCTGATACTTTGGAAAAGGATAAGGATTTACGATTACAGACAGCTTTTAAGGCGTGATGGAATGGAGCTGCATAAATGGATTTCCAATGATTCAGAACCGTTACAAGAAGTTTCAAGTTTGGATTATTCATTCAAAGAAACTTCTCATCAAATGTCTGTAAAGACATTAGGAATGCTGTGGCAACCCCAAGCTGATTATTTTCTCTTCAAAGCAAACATAGGAACATAAGCATTTGTACACAAAATGAGAAGTCTTCTCAGCTATTGCCAAACTATATGATCCTATAAGTGTAATTAGACCAGTGATGACAAAGGAAAAGATGCAGAGTCTTTGGCAACAAAACTTAGATTGGAATGATCTATTGACACGAAGTTTACTTAAGGAGTGGAAGCAATTTCTTCTAAAATTAGAAGAGGTAAATAAAATCACTACTCTCAGATATGTCCTTACTGAAGATTCCGTCCGAATAGAGATCCATTTCTTCGCAGATGCAAGTCAGAAAAGTTATGTTGAAATTCCGGAGTTTAATTTGAGTTTATGGGCAATTTGTATTTATAGACAATTTGTAATTTTGAGTTTAATTTGGCAGATAATAGATTATCACACTAATAGCTGATGTAGAAATATGTTCAAATAATTTGGCAGCGCTGGCGGTGTGACTATCTGAACCATTTACAACAAAGACATAAATGGCAGATTAATAAAAACAATATTAAAATCGGGACTTTAGTTCTATTAGGAAAATGGGTTACCTCTCTGTAAATGGGCTCTCGCCAGAGTATTATGAGTAATTCCAGGTGCTGATAAGATTCGTGTTATAAAATTGAAAACTGCAACAGATGTTTTCACACGAGCTATTGGAAAAATTTGCATACCACCTTCTAAGGACAATTTGTATTTATTGTCCTTAGAAGGACAATTTGTAAAGAAAATTTGATTCAATGCATATAGTGTAATATATTTTCTAATAAAATTTCGTAACCAACAAAAGGTCATTTTTCATAAGATATATGTAGCGATTTTAATTTGTTTAGCAACCAAAGCAATTCACATAGAAACAGTAATCGATCTTAAGAGGATTTCATTGCCGCTCTGAAGAGGTTTCATTTCCACAGGGATAAGGTGGATACAATGTCTGACACTATAAATTTTAAGGGTACGCATTCAAAATTAAAGCGCTTACAAAATTTAGTTCAGAATCCATACTCAAACTTGGCAAACTTTTATTCGAGAGAATCAACCGATTGGAAATTTATTCCTTCCCATTCTCCAAATTTTATTGGTTTATGGGAGGCGGGAATGTTAAATCCTTCAAACACCACCTACAAAGAACTCTATGTAACAAACTAACATTGGAAGAATTCGAAACAATCATTCAGGTAGAAGATGCTTTAAACTCACGATATTTAGTTATTTCTTGACTGGCAGTTATTTCTTGAGGACTGGTATCTGTCCGCGGACCAGCGGTTAAGAAACACTGTTATTAACTGCCTCATATTCTAAGCTCCTGTAAATAAAGCATATATCATGGTAAATTTAAACAACTTTTGACTTTGTAGATTTTTCTGAGATTTTTTTAAATGTGCGTTGAAAGCAAGTGGTAAAATAATAACAGATTTCAAAATTAATTATATTTAGCAGATGATTTTTTACTGCCTAAGTGCAAGCAGAAAATAGCGTATAATCAGTTAGACACGTAAAATAAACTTGATCCAAAAACATAATGACGTTACGATTTTCTTTAAATTTAAAATGCAATTAAATAAGGAAAACCTATTATGCTTCTAAAATCAGTTTTTGGAAGTGAAAGCTCAATTTGTGCTTCAAATGGTGTACAGAATTCAAGTGCTTACAATTCTTGTAACGATGACCAAAAAGCTATTAGCTGTAATCCTGGATAGGATGACTGCCTTATGGAAAACGTTAATCAAGGATAATCAACGTATTATCAAATTATACAAAAAAAACTTGAGATTATGTGTTTAAACTATTCATAAAATTCATGAAGAATAAAAAAATTTTAATTGTTTAAATTTACCATAATTTAGCCGAGCATGAACAAAAGATAGTGGCAGAATCAATAAATATTTTAATGAGTTTATATTTTGTTAGTTAAAGATCGTTCATTATTTTTAAAATCGTAATTCTTGATAAAATTTACAAACCATTTATTGATGGTTTCAACTTATCAAAAAGTAAAATTGGGGTGTTTGAATATGGCGCCCTTGTGGTGGAAAAATTGCATACCATTAGAAAAAGTAATGAATGCCATTTTATTCAGAAAGTACTGGGCTGATAAAGTTTAAAGAAGAAAAAGCAGTCGCATAGTAATAACTGATTCAGTATCGTCTTGTAGAAATTCTTCAAGAAATCAATGTTAGGATTCTTCGACTGTGATAATGCATCTCCTCATTCTTTAAGTTTGAGAGTTGACCTTATTAATCTGAACTATCTGTATATAATAGTATTTTAGAATATAAAAGAATTAACGTTGCAGTTTCAGCCCGAAGATAATATTTGTGGGTTTATAAAAAAATTTCTTTCATCGATAGCTTTAAAAACGGCAGGATATTAATCCTTAGAAAATTCAACTATGTAAGTATACTGATGCTGAAGATTACTTTGTTACCATTTTAAAATTTCGTTAAATATTTTAAAAACCTGGGTGCATATTAAACATTTCTTGACCCTTCATTTTTCATCCATTTCTTGGTACTATAAAGGCTTCATTTGCTTTGTTCATATTATTTCAAAAATCATCAAATTTGAATACTAAAATTTGTTCCCATAACTCTTCTATAACATTATAAATATATTCCTCTTTGATTTTCACGAAAAAGAGAAATTTATCTAATAATACCAAGTTTGGCAAAAAATATTTTCTATCTTTAACCATTATTAAATTGTTCAGAGTATTGTACAAAATATTTCGTGCAAAAGTAATGGGGGAACCTAAATTTTAGCCTTAATGCTTTTTACGCGTAAATCTTCGTCATTCTATCCGAAATAATTATTTAAAAAAAATCGAAAACACGTGTAAAATTATAAACTAACAATTTCTAAAAATAAAATTTTAAAATATTCTTAACAATTGGCACGTATGATGAATTAGAGCTAAAAAAAATTACTTGAATGCCAAAAAGAATACTTTGTTCTTGGTCGCGATAGCAGAGCTGGCAGCCGAATGGTTTAGCGCTCTTGCTTTCGGTTCAACAGTTCATGGGTTCGAATCCCACCTTAGGCATGGATGTTTGTACTGGTTCGGAATCCACTTTGTATCGTAGGTCCTGTTTTAATTAGTCCTCGTGTGATAAAAAATAACAGTTGAGCAATAAACAAACAAAACAAAACCTGGTCGCGATATAAAAAATTGTCATCAAATATCTTCTTTGTATCTAAAATATTGCTGTAATAAATCATCTATTGTCTGCATTTCTTACAAAGCAATTCATATTTTTTTTCCAAATTTCGACACATATGCTCAATATGAAATAAAACAAAATATTTTAGTTTTGTAATCAAGAATATATAAAGAATTTGCAAAAAAAGAAAAAAAAATTATTTAGTAAAATTTTTTATTTAATCTCTTACGCGTTCATATTAATTTTAAGGAGATGCTATTTTAATAAAAATCGTAACTATTTTAATAAAAAATACCATAAGAAGTTTAAAACTTGCAAATAACTGCTTCTTAGTTTGATAAGCAGATTTATAGCAGAGGATTTTATTAAATTATTCAAGTTTATCGATTGATATTATCTACCTAAACTCACATATCTTCATTAATTTTTTTTTCCTTTAAACAAAGAATAATTTTAAGAAATATTATAGAACGAAAAAAAGAAAATCAAAGGCAATTCAAATTCGATTAAATTTATACATGATGAATATTTTTACTCTAAAAATTTTAGAATACTGTACAGTAAAGAATATGTTTCAAATTGTCAGAGAACTTCCTGAAATAATCAATAAATAGATCAATTTTTCCATTCAGAACGGTTTGATTAAAGTTCTAATTGATGTTGGTTTAATCCCTGATTATGTTCACTGCAAAAACGTGATTTTTTTGTGCAATCACTTATTGTAAACTGGCTAAAAATCAATAATACGAAACGACGTTTTAATTCTATTTGATTTTTTATAAAGATATTATTATTCCTAATTTTTTTCGTTGAAAAAAAGAAATAATGTTAACCAATAAATGCATACCACGTGTTACATCAAAATACGTTTTTTATATATATTACAACACCAAAATAGATTTTTTATTACAAAAAATCATTTTAGTTATAGAAAGACGATAACTCCATGCTTAAAATATATATGCTAATCATATGTTAAAATAGCATGTGCTAAGGAACACATTTGGGAGCAAAATAATATAACCAACACATTGTTCCATGTCCTTAAAATTGAAACTTAAGAAGCAAACAGAGTTTTATTCCTAGTTCTCTTCATTGGAAAAGATTATGCTTAGTTTACAACCTTTTCCACATGCAGTTAAAACGAGTAAAAATTTAATAACAAAAATCAAAATTGTTTTGTTAAAAAGAGGAATTCCATGTGATTTGTAAATTACAAAATCGCATAAACTGGAAAAAAAAAAAAAAAAAAAAAAAAAAAAATTTGTAAACTGCATTTATTCAATTTTACTTAAGTAAATGATTGCAAAAGTTTTACGAGTTGTTATGGCAACTTGAAAATAGTTCACATAATTGTATGATCATATTTGAGACAATACAATTAGTATTTTTTACAGTAAAAAAACATTTTTAGGAAATTGTCGGTTTTTTTAAACTTATAAAAATAAGACTGAGAAATCTTTTACTTTGTATTCAATTAATAAATTATAAATACAATAAACAGCAACTTTTATAAGTAAGTTTAAGGTGAATATAGTTCATAACCTTAAATTTTAAATTAATAAATTTTTTAGAAAATTCAAACATACATTTACTTGCAAAATTTTAACATTTCGGAACATCTTTATGAATTACGATAAATCTCAGTACTCTTTGATTTTTTTTTCTTTAACATATCACTTATGTGTATGTGAAAAGTTTCTAAATAAACGGTGTCTACATTTTCATTGCATGTGCTATGTTACATTTAAAATCATATTGCAAAAGTAAAATCAATTCTGTTAATTTGATGTGGAAAATAATTATTTTAATCATGTGTTACGTTGCTTTTTTAAAAAAATATGTAGGGTTTGTAATATACAGAAGAACTAAGCAGCTTGGGTAAATATTTAGTACCATCCTCAAATTATATATATATACACACACATAATTTTTTTACTTACATTACTATATTTTCATATTACCTGTTAATTTTTCCAAAATGTCCTTCCAGTGGCTGTAGCAAAGTGTGGTATGTATAGTTTTAATATATTTCAACAACTTTTAAGATTAATTTATTCTATTAAAAACTATTAACCTTCAGAGTTAATTAGAGGTATTTTTAATCATGTCGCATTTTCAGATTATTTAATCATGCCAGAGTTTATTATTTTTTATAAGAAATTTAAATAACTTGTATAATAATTTAACGTTTTTCACCTCATTGGATATAACTGAACATAATGTAAAACAAAACAAATATCTATAAAATATTAATCTATAAAAACATTAATATTACAACAATAATAATAATAAATGTGTAAAAATAATATAATGTAATATAAAATAACAATAAATCTATAAAAACATAATTTTAAAAATTTTTACATAGTTTTAAAATTATTTATTTAACCTACTTTAAAGCAAGGAATCATGTAAATAAGTTAAAATTAATTTTGTAAAATTTATTCTTTTTAAAAATGTTTGAATTGCAATTCCTTTAACGCAAGCAGCATTTGAGTTTGTGTTGTTACTGTCAACATAAAAAACTGGGCAGATTATTTGAATCGAATTATTTTTGGAGAAACGTTTCTGTAATATAGACTAATTAACCACTACTATAATTATTACTATGTTTTTATCATTGAAAAATAAATATAATTATTATTCTATTGAGTAGATAAGTTTTTTAATGTATCAAATATTGATATGATTAACAGCCCCTGGAAAATTTGATACACTACTCAAGAAAAAAAATTCGTTTCATAAATTACAAATGCGAGAAAAAATTCAGTGTGCATTTATTAAAAAGAATTGAAAATTGGGTATTTATCTTGTCTATTCTCTTCACCACACCAAAAAAATAAGTTAGACAGATTAATTTTTAAAAGTTCATTTCTTTTTCAAATTGTAAGAAAAATCGTTTAAACAAACAAATAAATAAAAATTTACTTTTAATTCACCATATTTTTACGACGGCAGATTTATGTAAAATATATTCTTAAATTTAAAACTTACATGCACTAAAAATATGAAATTTGAACTAGTGAAGTACATCTCCTATAGTGTGATCTTTAAATCGCCACATTTGGCACTAAATCAAATCATTTGGAGACATTCTTTTTCGCGGAATTGGTAGACCAAATAATATGTAAATACTTAAAATTTCAATTCTCTCTTCTCAACGCTCAATATAGTCTTGTGAATGGTCCATAAACTTCGGAGAAGAAGATTCCAAACTCTACATTGCATTAATTATCTATTGCATGTTTCTTATATTCGCCAAACATTCTTAAATAACACATTTATGATTTTTCCAAAAGATATTTTGGTATTCTACTATAACACATTTTTTTTACTTATCCTTCTACAACAATTTAACAAATATCTATTCAAGAGGTTGAATTTTTCTAACACGCTACTCAAAATTCACTTCTTGATTTACGATTTAAAATATAAATGATTGTTTAAATTCTTATTTGTTAATTCAAACGTTTTGTTAATATTAGTTATATGTTGAAAATCAAAATGCAAAGTTTTTGTTTATATATTGTTTATTTTAGATGCGTTTTCCTGATTTCTTATGGAACTCTTTTATTTAGCAAATAATTTTATTCAAATTAAGTTTTTAAATCTATCATCTCAATACATTGAAACAGACTTTATTGGTTTGTTCTATTCTTTAATGTTACATAAATAGAACAGTTTGAATTCTTGAAAAAAATGTTCTCTAATCATCATTCGCATTTAGTATTATATTTTTAAACTATTATTATAGCATAAAAAAAATTTAACTTTACTCTGGGTTTTGACATATCATCGCCCATTAATGCTAATAGCAGTTTCGCGTGTTTAGTACCCTTTGTACAAACGATAAAAATAATCAGTCTTAATTTATTTTTATTTTCTAACTCTTCAAGCTAAATATTTCTGAAAGATAAGTATGTGTGTTCTCATAAGGCGCTTAATTAATTTAATGGAGTATTCTAGAAACTTCAG
Organism: Latrodectus elegans; assembly: GCA_030067965.1. Classification (NCBI taxonomy): domain Eukaryota; kingdom Metazoa; phylum Arthropoda; class Arachnida; order Araneae; family Theridiidae; genus Latrodectus; species Latrodectus elegans. The sequence continues at coordinate 5,195,210 of CM057820.1, forward strand.
AATAATTGTCTCTTAGCTGACATATTTTTCACTGCTATTATCCATGAAAAAGGGAGTTGTTGGTATTACTAAAATTCATGTGGGTAGATGCGCTTTTATAAAACAAAACCAATTCCCTTAAAAGCCCACTATTTTCATTATTTCAATAGATGCCTGTATTTATCATGTATTGCGTACGATTTTGAGTGTTTATTCTATATAACTTAAAAAAATATCGAGAGTAAATATGTGTTTAATTGTGTCAAAGAATACTACGATTTCACAAGTTTCTTTAAATTCGATTAAAGGAAGTTATAATGATTAAAGTAAAAATGATTTATTTACCAATGTGAGAGAAAATGTTTAACATTCTGTGCTTATTAAGAATTATTTTTTCAAAGCGTACCCTTTGTAGATATATCAGTTTGACAAGCAGATTGTGTTGAAATTTTGATTATAAAAATGATTTTTGAAAATGTAAACGTGTTAGTAAACGCCACTATGAGTTAGTAAATCAACAATTTGGCCCAGAATGAATACTGCTAAGTTTTAAGCAAGCATATCAAGATCATTATTATGTACAATAAATTACGTTATAATCCAAGTGTTACGATGACCAATGTTTTTATTTCTTGATTTATATGAAAATCAAGCGACAAAGATAAGATACCCATGATGCACCGTAAAAAAATTTCTTTATCAATGTCAACCAATATTTGACGATGAAGTGCTTTTGATTAATTTTTTCGGCGACAAAATCACCAACATTTTTTCACGTTTACCTATTTTTTTGTTCTTAGCAACCTATGAATAATGCTCAATTTATCCCAAATATGCACATCTTTCAGCTGAAAATTAATTGCTCATCTTCTTTCAAGTAACTAGAATTTCCTTTGCTGATATATTGTAAGAATCTCTTGTGTATTTGTATCTAAAGCTTTACTCTCGTTTCAGAGAAATCATTCATTTTGGAAGTAATAAACTTTTGTTGACAGAACACGCCGATAGTATTTTTTACTGATAAAAATAAAATATACTCGTCCATATTTTGAATTCCAAGAGTTTTCTGTACCGTCAAATCGATTGTATCAGCTGAAAGAGACATGCCATTACAGCAAATGATAAATCGCTCTTTTACTGTAAAAGCTTTTATTTCTTCTCCCAACTTTGCTCATTTACTAAAGAGAGCCCTTTAGTTTTATTTTCTCTCCCAAATTCCAACATTCTTGTAAACTTATTTGTTTGAAAGGAAGTCTTAACGTAATCTTGCATACAAGTTTATTTTCTTCAAAATTCCTGTGCGTGATTACGGTATATTAAATGTTCTTTTTAAAAATGAAACCATTTTCCATTTTTTTATTGTACTAATGCTTAGATAATTCCATCTTATTTAACTATTTATTAAATTGTGTTCAGAAGTGTTGTTTGTTTACTTAGTTCACAGAGAACTGCACGAAAGATTTTTCAAAATTAATTTATTCATTTTTAATGTAGATGAATTTGAAAAAATTTCCCTTTTTCCAACACAGTAATCAACATGATTTATCAACAAAGAATGATTAGAAACATATTGTCAGATAGTAATCATCAAATGAAATATTAATATTATATAAATATAAAGTCACAAATAATGTCTTATTTACCATGAGATATATCCATAAAGTTGGAACAATTTTAATAAACATCTTAATTTATATTTTTCATAAATATTTTATGATATCAATTATTGAACTATACGAAATAAAACCGTCTTAACTTCTAAATGCTTTGTGGGATGAAGTTGAAATTTCGTGATTTTCCACAAGCATGATGTGAATTAGCATTGCATACGTACGTAACTTTTCGGTCATTCCCAACGGGAAAATGTGGTATACCATGCCTGAACGCATATCGCTTCTCAAGGTTTATGCAAGAAATAATATGATTGTGACTTACAGGAGGTTTTCGACTGAGTTGAAGCCGAAGAAAACCAATCGAAGTATGTTAACAATCAAGATTTTGATTTGCAAGTTTGAGAGAATTGGTAGTGCTTTTGGTGAGAAATAGTTGCATTTTTGATAGTGAAACTAGTGTGAAATATATATATATATTAAAAAAAAAAAAAACGCAGTGCATTTCAAACCAGCCACAAGAAAATCGGACAGCCTGCATAATAGATGGAAATAAAACCAGAAGACCTTATAAAAATTGATTTTGAAGACTTACATCTCCTACCAGGCAAAATTCAAACCAATAAGATCTTAACCCCATGACAAGAGAACAATGGATGTGTTTCACTAACACTTATTGAAAGAATTGATAAAGAGGAATTTGATGTGAATGTTTGCTTTAGCGACGAAGCCTACTTTCATTTGAATGGATTCGTTAAGTGAAATTGGCACATTTAGGAGGCCGCATTTCGCCATCGAAAAGTCTTCATTCGCAACAGGTAGCTGGTGTGCATTGCCTAGTCACGGAATAATCGGTTCGATATTCGTTGCCGGCACTATGACAACTAAAGGATACGTAAAGGTTTTGGAATATGGTTTCTTCTCCATTATCCAAAATGTTCTTTATTTCGAAAAAATGTAGATCATGCAAGACTGAGCTCGACCCTTGGAGGTAGTACAGTGTTGTCCAGGGGAAAAAAATTGAAACCGCATTCTGTCTCTGGGATACCCAAAGACTTCTAGAATCGGAACTTAAAGTATACTGAAACCAACTTCTGGTGCAGTTTGTTCGAAATCGGACCTTTATCTATTAAATTCCACAAAAAAATCAAGCCACTGGAATGGGACTCTGCCTTAAATATTTTACGCATCTGAACACATGGGATTTATATTTGTGGGGTTATATTAAAGACAAGATGTACAGAAATAACCCCGAAACCATTAATGGGCTGAAAACTGCCATTCCAAAGATTATCGACGACATCGGTGTTCTTACTCTTCAACTAATTAAGTAGAATTTTGCTATTAATCTCTGCCACATATAGCCAATTATTATAACAGGCACATCGAGCATATTGAATAAAGTTTGAACTCTATGTTTTAAATAATTTAGGCTTTTTTTCATATGATAGTTCAATTATTGTCACCCTATATTAGCTTGGTATATCATCTAAAAAACATTTGATTATAAAATCAAATAGCTTTAAACCAAATATTTACAGAAGAATAAAATGGTATATTTTTTAAAAAAGAAATCTGGTATCAAAACTTACAAATTTAGCTAAATGTGAACAATAAATGGTGAAGCAGTTGCAATGCAGAAATACTTTACAAGTTTGCCCCTCTTCAAGCAATCCTAACAGTCTTCTCAAACTATCACCTTTTCGTAATATATAAAAAAAATGGTAAAAGCGAAAACAAAAAACACTTAGCTATATCAAAATACATTCACATGTTTATAAAATCGACTGCTCTAAGTCAATTATCACGTAATTGTCTTGAAACGCTGTCCTTCATTGTTTCATGGGAGGGGGGATTCCTAATAAAGTATTAACATGGAAGCCAATCTATGTCTGTTCCAGTAAATATGAAATATTAAAATCATGCAATTATCAAGCTACTTCTCAAGAAAGTATACTTTCATGGCGAGATGAGGCTCCCGTAACTTACATAAGTGAATATGTTGTTGCTTATCCCAGATGGTCTAATACCAAAGTTAGACCAACTCCACAGTATGGAGATGCCAAAACATAAGATGCTTTGAAAAAGCCTCTTCCAAATCAAAATTCAAGAAGCTCAAGATATTCTCAGGAGAACCTGTTCAGCTTTACATTTTGTATACACATTAAGAATCTTATGAGACCCTGCACATACTTGAGGCACCTTATGTGACCACTGGCGAAGCGTGAAAAAAATAAACGAATGTTTCTATATTCAATGCCTAGGATATGACAACATATCAAAATGGTGTTCTACCGTTCAATAATATTTGCTTCTTAATAGGAAAAAAAACAATGATTTTTCTTATATTGCTATCGAAATCTTTGGTGAAATGCATCAGCGTTCTTTTCCATAACTATGGTTTTTTAATATTTTATATTACCTACTTTGTTCACCAAATCAGCAGGTGAAAATAGTTGCATCAATGAACCAAATGCAGTCAATATCGAATTTGTCATCACTACTCTTAACAATGTACTCGCAAAATCTTTAAAACACTGCTCAAAAACATTGTACAACAAAATAAATTATGGGCATGTTTTTATTTTTTCGAACACAGGATTGCTTTAATTTATATTGTGTTTTAAGTATTAAGATGTATTTTCATAAATTTTTCTAGATAATTGCGAGACCTCAATTCATTTCCTGAAATAACTACAGACTCATTTGTGGGAAGCACTTCTTTCCCAAATCATGTTGGTTGCTCGTTGAAATTGTACAAAACGCTTGAGAAATATTTTTGATTTCTCAGATCTTCTCAAATTTAAATCAGATGTGAAAACTGATTATTTTATATACAATTGAATTTATTATCTGAGTTGAATAATTCATTCAAATGCAGAACTTCATTTTCCTTACGCTATCATATTTTCAAGTTTCAATCGTGGGCAGTGCCATCTATTGGCAATGTTTAAACTATTTTTTTTTAAACTGTTAAATTGTGAACTTATTTTAAAAAGCTAGTAAAACATTTCTACTTTGTTTTACAGTTAAGTCTTAAAGAAAAGGGTTTTTTTTTTAATGAATATCTTGTGATATAAACTCTTTGGGGATTTTATTCAACCAATGCTTAGCACAGGAAAATGTCTTCACTTATGTATAATATAAACCTAATTGGATTCCTAATTACAATTTCTTGAAATTCCGATGATTTTTTCTAACCTTGGGTAAAATTAAGAATTAAATAAATCAAACTTTTAAAGCACACTCTGATATTAGAATCCATATCCAATCAAGGTAAATTGCGTTATGCAAATTTCGAAATGTTTTAAAAATTCTAAAAAAGATTCATTAATTTAGATTGAATTATGAATTTCTTTTTACAAGCTTCCTTTGATCATTTTTTTATAAAATATAAAAATTTATTTTTGCTGTAAAAAGTTTAAAAATTTTTTTTCGTAATTATGAAAATATCATTAGAGATTTTATAATAGTATTTATATATAATTTATTTTTTAAACTTTTTGGTAGATTGTCTAATTTATGTATGCTCTTAGAATTTATGACTGAATTCCACCCTGCTTTATGATGTTTACCACAAAATTCATTGGCTGTTTTTCTTCATCACGCAGTAACATGTTTTTCTATAATACTTGCTTTATAAGCTTCAAGCTATAAACTATATAAGATCATTTTCTTACCCCAACAGCTTTTTATTATTCTTTGAATCTATTAACATAACTGCAAAACAACATTAATATCTTATTATGATATTCGAGGTCATTTATTATTTAGTTGTAGTTTGCGTAAAAAATCAGTGGAGGGAGACTTACCCATTTCTTTTTAAATATTAATAACTCTTAAAAGATGAGAAAAAATGAAAGAGAATTAAAACATAAATATATGAGTACAATGAAATCTTATTTTTTTCATTACGTGATGCTTAGGATAATTAATATTTCAGCATATTTTTTATTTATTGTATAATAAACTTTCTGAATAAAAATTACCTTATCTGTGATAAAATAAAGATGAATTATAAATGTTATACCATTTTTTTAATATTTTTTATACTTCAAATTTAAAAGTTCTGATTTGCACTTATAAAATTTGTGAATTTTATGCATCATTTACTATTAATAAAAATGAAAAAAATTTAGTAAATATCAATATAGTACCGCTTTATGCCCATGAGTTATCTCAAATTTATTTTTGCGTTTTTAAATTTTGTTAGCCTTTAAAAATGACCAAAATTTTAAAACTAATTTTTTAGGCTTATCAAATTTACTCAGCAGAAAATGTTTGATAACTTATGATAATGATAATGCTAATATAGTTTTAAGAATTTAAACTGTGTGTGCATACAAAAGTGGGATTTAGGTACAATTTGTTTGTGGAGAAAATATTATATTTAAGGCTATTGAAGTAGTCTTTCAGTATGAATGTCAGTCAAATTTTTACAACTCTAAATGATTTCCATTTCTTTATTAAACTTTTCTTTTATAACAGTTTTAATTCTTATCGCAATTGCCTCGAAATTATTCCAAAATGACTCTATTTTAAATGACTAGATTTTGAAACTTTACTTTTCCATTTTCAGATTCTGATATTTCTTCTCATTTAACTTGATCCGGAAAATCAGGAAATTAAATGAGAGCATTTTTAATGAAATTTCGTCTGCTCTATTCTGATTTCTTTTAAAAAAAGGTTCAGAGATATTTTCATGCAAAAAAGATATAAAATATAATTAAAAGGCAAAATGTTAATAATTATTTCCTATAACTTTAAAATCCGCAGCTTTTTTTATATATAAATTTTGCTCTATGATGTCATATCATAGACGAAGTCACTACAACATATAGTCGATAGCCAAGTTATCTTAGAATATAGAATTATTTTTTGAAGAATAGCTAGTGAGTACCTTAGCACCTATATATAAATGATTTTAAGAAATAATAATTCCTTTATGGGATAATTTCTTAGTCCATCGTATTATCTGTCTTTTATCATTGAAATATCTTACCAATAGTAGCGAGCTTTATTAAAGAATAACATTACATTTGTTGCTATAGAAACTATTTGCAAACATCTTTTTCCATGTCTGCTGTTATGCAATTGATTTTCTAAAGCGTGTTTTTATTATTAACATTGCATATATCAAGTGTGATTATTGTTAAATATATTAAACGGAAAAAGACGCAATAAAATCTTTGTAAAAAATATAGAAAGCCTTAAGTTTTAGACCTTACGCCACAAAATCCAACCAATCTAGAAATTTCAAGAACTTGACCATTTAATTATGTAAAATTACGTCTTATTTTACTAATAAATCTAGTTAATTTTCTTAAAAAATAATTTGTTATACAATTACCATTTCATTTATATATATACACTAATCACCGAAAAGTGTGATTGTGAGGTTTGGCGATTTGCGAAATACGAGTATTGAAACAAGAATTGGCGCAAATTGAGCCGTAGGGTGTTCAGAAACATTTCCGATTTCATGGTTACCAATCCTGCCCTTGATGGAAAGGGTGGTGGCTGAGAGAGTGATCAGCAAAAAAGCTTCGGAACAAATAAATCTTCCATCGATTTTGCTGTCCCTCGCGGCTATCACGCGAAATGATCATCAAAAGTGTGCCAACTCGTACCTGGCGAACTTGAAACAGCTCCAAGCTGCGAAGCGAGGCCAATAAAAGTGAAAAAAGTTAACCTTGTGCAAAAAAATTTTTTTCGAGTATATGCCTTATTTGTTTATAAAATAAAATTGCTTCCTTTTGTTTTTATTGAAAATTTTGATAAAGATTATATCTAATAAATTAAAAATTAAGTATTGACAGGCGCTTAATCATTCTAATACTAGTAAGTTTTAAATATTTATTAGTACTAGTTTAAGTTTATGGATTATTTTTTTACAACTATTTTATGCGACTCTCGCGTTTCCTTGCAAATATTTAATATATTAATTCCCTTTTTTTCAAATAAATATTTCCGTTTCTATTTATATTAATTTGTTTTTGTAAAACTATCTGCCACCTCAGTTTGCAAAAATGAAGTTTTGTATAACTGACAAATATCTATTCGGATACTATGAAGTAAAAATTTCAATTATGCGTTTTAGTCATCAGAAGTAATGAGTGCGCCATAAATAAATACTTGATAAAATGAACAACTTTCCTTCGCACACTTCATTTAATTACAAATGTTTAATAGACCAACTTACTTAATTTTTTGACCTTGAGGGACCTTTCCATTGCTTTCTACCACGTTTTAGTTAAATGATGAATAACTGAGACAGTTATATTTGATCCTAAGATAAAACTAACAAAAGCGGAGAAATAAAACTTACTGGATGCATTGATAATCGAACGTGCTAACTATCAATGTGTGATGCATTAATATTCAATGATTTTGCATTCAGTGCGTTTGAATGAAATTGCTTAGAATGTCATTGAAAATCATAAGTCTGCAATTTTGATATTTATTCTTTAGTTTTTTTTCTTCATACTTACTATAAAATTTTATATCTTTTAAATATGTTGCATTTTGTCACTTCTCTTACTTCTCCGAGTAAGTTAGTAACTTATTTTTATTATATTCACTTATTTGATAATATCCTCAGTTATTTTATCCAAATTTCCGATGTTATTTTCAGATTTAAGAATATAATCAACTACTTTCTTCCAAGAAATTATTATTATTATTATTAGAAAAATTATGGCCTGGATTTTTTTTTTCATTCCTAAAATGTTTATGACGCATAGCAGTTTCGAAAATGTGTGACGAATGAAAATATTTTACTTGCACTATTCCTTATGACTGATTAACTGAATAGAGGAACCAATTATTTTGATTCGTTTATTTTTTTAATTCGTTGGAATGAAAACAATTCCTTTTTTCTTACAGTCATCACTTATTTTGACTGCCAAGTACCTCATAAGACCAGTTTATTGTTAAAAATGTATATTCTAGAAGTTGAAAATCTAAAATCCCTACCCATAATTACGACAATTTAATTAAGAATTATAAAAGCTTTTAACTATTCGATACATTTCAAATCGCTGTTTTGACAGTTGTAAATGTTAATGATAAAAACTTTTCTCTAATTATATTTATTCTTAAATATATTACTATATTTCTTTAAATACACGATTTTTTAATAAAAGTATTATCTAATAATAATCAAATTTTAATTATACAATGCTTGAAGATTTTTAATATTTTAAATTAAATTTTTTAACTTTATTTTTACTATTTTAAATTGAGAGAGCGATCTGCTCAACATTTTTATAAATTAATATTAAAAATTCAAATCGATTATTTTAAACCTTAGAGCAGACAGGTCGATAAGGTATAATTCTTGCGACCGCATGTGATGGTCCCTGTTTTTTCTGAGGTTATCCTGCTGAGAGACCAGTTAATCATACTAATACTGCCAATACTTTGGAGGTAAGACTAATCTCGAGTGTTCACGTCATAGTTTTAATTTCTTAAAAGCTATGTTTCGTTTGACTGTGTAGAAGTTTCTACCTGTGGTTACAAGCAGCCAAAAGTGTATACAGAAAATGTATTTCCACATGATTGCAGTAAAAGTACGTTTAGTTTAAATGTCTATTCATTATGTATTATGACTAATAAGGAATGATCACTTTTTTCAACCCAAATTGAAAGTTAAAAAAAGTTTTTTTATTTTTCATTGCAATGATATAAATTTATTTTTCATTAGAAATATCTTCTGAATCTTTAACTAAGATTAATTAGAAATAATTAATATAAAATTCCATTGATTAATGAATTTTTAAAAATTTAAACCGTCCTTGCCGATTTGAACTAACGATAAAGTGGTATGTTTTGTCTCTTCTTTTCATTTTGCTTTTTCTTTTCAATTTTCTAAGTGTTGATGACTTGAATCAATGGAAAAAGACTTCTCAAACAGATACTTTTGTCCTTATATAAGAAATAGCTTTATTAGCAAAGTGAACTTCGACACTATTCTCAGACATTCGATGGTGAACTTCGGCTTGTTTGCTGCCGCTCGAAGAAGGAATCTGAAGGAAGGCAGAACATTCGTTAAAAAACTGGATTTACGACGCCGTCGTACTGTCGTAATGAATTGCGTATGACGTAGATGAACATTATCTCTCTCTCTCTCTGTGTCTCTGTCTCTCTCTCTCATAACATGGATATTTTAAACTCAGTGAGAATTGAGTACAGTGGCGTAATAATCATGGTCTCACTGATACGGAAGGAATAACCACTTTATGATTAATAATTTGTGGGAACATTAATACTTTAAGCGTGGATATATGGTGTTGGGGGTCCACAAAAAACTATAAACAAATAGCTATCTAATTAGTCGTCGAGTGTAAAAATATTTAGTGTTGGTTACCGAATGATTAAACCATTCATTTATTCACTCAAAGGAAAAGAATTAATAATTAGAAGTAGCGTTTTAACTTAATTCATTATAATAAGCAGTGATTGTAATATTTGCATACATTTCAATGTTATATAAATTAATGATATATTTTTGTCATTTCCAACTCGCTAATTGACATAATTTTACCATGATTTCAATAAACTCCTACTATATTTTATGTTAGCATTTGCTAACAATTGTTAACTTTAACGTAATATTACAGCCGAGCAATTCTTTGGACAAAAAATCTGCAGGAATCCAATTTGCTTCTGGGCTTACAATTCTACTTGTGAGTTTTTGAAAGAATTCGGAGATCCAATTAAATCGACTGCAAAAACCCGACTACAGGTCCACTCAATTTATTTCCTTTGGAAATAACGGGGTTTGTGTAATTCTTCCTGGATCTGGAGGCCCTGTTATTTTGTTCTATTTCTTTTTATCAGAGCGAATCAGGTCACTAGATTTCTGTCCTTGACAGGGAAATCGATGAGATTTTTTACCTTCTTTTGCTTTTCTGGTTCGAAGGCTTACCAATCATTCATTCAGTATGACAAAATGGATACTTATGGTTTTGTCCATCCTAACGAAGGACGGGGTACTTACAGGCAAAAGGATATTAAATGGGGTATTTATGACACATTCAGTATATAATCTTTACTTACGCCATATATTTTCTTTTCTGTTGGTACTAGAAATAGCATCACATACGTAGTCAGAAATTCAATCTGTGATATAATGCGTGTTGACGCTGAAAATTATTTTCTTTGTTAAAGTATTAATAATGGTTTTAATACATTTTTACTTTTCTCATTTCTAGAAAAAAAATTTTTTTCAGCTTAATCTAAATAAAATTTCAACAACCATTTTTTTAAACAAATTTAATAACTTGTGTTGGATTAGGTCCTAATACACTAAATCTTCATGTTGTTAAATTGTTTCTATTTGTGTTTAAAGGAATGCAAATATCATATGTATATTTAATTTTGTGAATTTTGATTAATTAACTTTATAAATATAATTCTAATTTTTTATCAGTAATGCCAAATTAAACGAATGATTTCGTTAGCTCTGACTATAAAAAAATTAAAAACTATGGCTTTTGGTATATGAAGAACTCAATTTCATGAGGATTTAGAATACACATTGTTGAAAGAAAGATAACGAAATTTGTATATATATATATTAGTTCCTCCTCAAATGTGGTGTTCAAGTTTTGATAAAATGTCGATTTATGTTTTATCTTTTCCATTAATTATTCTTCTGAATTACCAAACTCTGTGAATTCCCCTTCAGTTTATTTTCAAAAGTTTGCAAAATATAAAGCATCATTTCGAAAATTTTTTTATTATTACGTGCCCTTCGAAATAATGACATTCAGTATGACCATATATCCTTGACCAGTAACATTTCTGAATCAATAACATGACATGTGATGTAGTTAATGCGTCTCCCTTTTTTTTTTTTTTTTTAATAATGTCGTTATTCTACTCACACTGAGTATAATAGCATACAAACATTTCATAAATTGTGTAATCTTAGAAATGCTGTCATCTTTGATAGGAATAAGAAGGATAATTTATTTTTGCAAATCTTTGGGATGTGAGAGAGAGATAAATAAATCCGTGTGATCAAATAAATCACACGACTCACTATTACACTAATGAATGATTTCTGATATCGATAATTTCTCTTTAGTGTCCTTAACATTAGCTTCATACCGCTTAAATTCTTTACCTGGTTAGCTAAAATTAATTTAATTTTACTTGTTTTAAACGTTTCCATAACAGGCAGTGCAAAATCTTTGAAAAGGAGCGAGTCATCCAATAATGGATATATCCACCCAAATATCAACGTAATTTTAAAATGATTGATTCTTAAAAATTTCTTTCATGGAAGTGTTATATAATTAGTTTTAGATTTTCATCAGCAATTCACACGAAGTATACTAATAGAGAAAACTAATTCATCAGCAGATTATTAATCTCAGTCACCTTTGTTTCTAATTTTTTTGTTTTTCAAATGTATTAAAAAAATAAATATACATTTCTGTCAAAATACATCTGAAATAGCCTGAAACATGATTTTATATCATCCAACACTAAAAAATTACTATTTATAGTTATGGCCACGATTTCTGAATAACAGTTATTGTTAGTAATAAATGAAATTCATTATGTCAGTGCATTTTATTGTTATTTAAAAAATTTTCCCTTAATAACTCGTCGAATTTAGTATGTTTGAAAATTAATCAAAACCTTTCTAAATATTTCTTGTAGGCAGTTTTTCCCTTTGCTTGGTACATATTTTTAAGGTTAGTTTTATATTGAAGTAAATGAAAAATCTACGGAAAGTTCGTGTGAAAAATATTTATACATAATTAGTTGTTCATAATGTTAATTTTCTAAAAAAAAAAAGAATTATTCTTTGACGTAGTATAAATGGAGAAAAACAAAGCAAATAAGATTATTAGATAGTGATTCTTGTTAACTGATTCAATAACCATAGAACAAGTCTTCCTACGTTTACTAATTTTTTAAGCTCTGTTTACGCTATTGTATTCTTAGTTTTAGTGTATTTTTAATTAATAAGTACCATGAAGAAGCAAACTACTTAATTAAGCCTGTTTCATTGAATGTGTGTTAAAAATTTTAAGTATTTTACCAAACAACGAATCTGAAATTCAGCTGAATTATTTAAACCCATTAGAATAAATTTTAAACCAAAAGTTACATTTATATGATTACAATTATCTTTGTATGGTGTTCGTTATTTAAACTAATTTTAAATATTTGTTCAGCTTAATTTTTTTCAGCTGTTAAATTTTGAAGTGAAGTGATTAAAAATTTGCTTTCTTGTTATATGACTTATATACGATCAAAAATGGAAATAGTTGAGCCAATTTTTAGCCTCTCCGTAATTTAAGTAGTTTTGCATGCCAAAGAAATGAGCATGACATTGAATCGTGTAATGGATGTAACCTACAGTAGAAAAAGGAACATTAAAATAATTCTAATTGGTTCGTTAATTTAAATCGTAAGAAGATCATTTGTTTATTATGTATTTTTATCGTATTTGTCTTTTATCTGTTAAGGATTTTGCTTAATAAAATCCGACCGGAAAAATATTTTTCAGGGTGTTATTTGTTAAAACATATTTTTCGTCATATAAGTATTTGGTGAAACAAAATGGTGCCAAAAACACTCCAACAACCTAATCTTGGAGATAATTTGGGAATGCTTATGATTATTCGAATTTTAAAAAAAAATATTCTAAAAGTTAAACAATCCGCTTTTTAATGTATTTTTAATTTGAAAGAGCGACATAGTTGCCGTATAATCCAGCATGCCAAATTCTGAGTTTGGTTTCTTTTTAGCGGATTTCCCGATGTGTGTTTATCTGGCAACCTGATTTTGATTACATCATACCGATGGAGACCTACAAAAATTATGCGAAAATTCTATTTTGGTAACCCTAGTACGTACATCGTCGCGACGTGTCCCAATGCGTCATCTTGGCAACATTTCTTCGTCACCAAAAAATTCAGAATTTGTCTTTCTGGATAATACGGCAGCTGTGCTAAAAGAGGTGCAATCGATGTGTGCTTGTATAATTTTAACTATTTTTCAGAAGAATTTTTCGAACCTTTTTATTTAAACACCACATAAAAGTACGATTTTTATTTCCGGTGCAAATATAATTTAGCAGATTTGAGATTCTACGAGCAAACTCTCGCCAAACTTACGCCGAGCTGGCAGCTGAATGATTAGTGCTGTTGCCTTCGGTTCAACAGTTCGTGGGTTCGAATCCCACTTTGGTCATTGATGTTTGTAATGGTTCGGAATTCGCTTTAACCCGTAGATCCCGGTCTAATTAGCCCTCGTGTGCAAAAAATTACCGTTGAGTGACAAACAAACCAAAATCAATTTCGCCAAACTTACGTGTTAATAGTAACTTTGATGGGGTTTATATATATATATATATATATATATATATATATATATATATATATATATATATAATTAAATTAGACTAACTTATGTATCCAGAACTACAAACGAAATAAAACTGTATAGTGTCATTTCTTTGATAAAATGTAAAAATATATATTTATTGCTGTAATACTCATACTCCATAGGATATTATATTTGTGCATTTGAAAGGTACACTTGCCAGAAAAAGTCTGCGTACAAACGCACAGTTAACATTCTACAAAGAATAAAAGTACATTATAGTGTCAACATTAATTCAACTTTTATGTAAAGCAGTTCTTTAACAATTCCTTAAATATCAGCAACTATTTCAGAAAGATAACGCACATTGTTTCAAAGTAATAATAATTAAAAATTCATGAAAAGTAGTCAGAAAACGTTTGCGTACAGATGAGAAAAGTCTTTAAAAATAACTTTCATGGTCTGTCAATTAAACTTTAATGACTAGTTTGAAAACCTTTAAAGTCTAAGAACTTCTTCCTATCACTTAAGCTTAGAGTGAATTAGCTTGGCGGTTTCTGCAGATGAAATATTATTCCCTTCCATCATAATTACTCTTTTTAGCATATCTTTCGATATTATGTTATGTTGCCAAATGTTGCATTTCAGTCCCATAAATTTTCAATGGGGCTTACGTCAGAGGATTGTGTAGGAGTATGCAACTGATATTTGATATTTTGCAACAGCCAGAGCTTTACTTCGAGAATAGTGTGTTTTGGATCATTATCTTGTTCAAACCAAAAGTTATCGATAAGGTTCAAATCTTGTGCACTCTGCTTCAAATTTTCTTTTAATAAATTTAAATACCCCATATGATCTTATGTGGAATCTATAAAAGTGAATCGATGAACTCCACTTTCTGCCATTCATACTCAAATCTTTACGCCAACCACCATCGCGTTTAACTGTAGACACAAAATTTTGCTTCTCAATTGCTTTACCTTATTTCCTCCACACCAGTTTACGCCCTTTGATGCCAAGGATACAAAACTTGCTTTCATCCAAAAATATTATTTTTAATAAAACTCAGAAGGTTTATTAATATGCTTTCTGGCAAAATTTAAACGATTTTGCTTATTGGAGCTTAAATACATGGCTTTCTTATGAGTTTCACGGCCGTGATAGCTAGATTGTTTCAGAATTTTTCGTATAATATCTTCAAGAATAAATTTTTTAAACTTTTCTCTAATAACAAGTACTATTTTAGATGAAATAATCTTTGTAGAAAAGAATCTTAAAAGGTAGATTTCATGATGCACATCTTTTCTCGTAAAGTCAGCTTAGATGGTCAGTTTCTTCGAGGCTTTGAGATAACAGATTTCGAGGACTTGTAATTATTGATTACTCTTTGAATAGAAGAATGAGTTCTTCCAAAACTATCTTTCCAATTGCTCGAAGAGTTTTACCTTCATTCTTTAGTCTTAAGATGATTTTCTTTTCGTTCAGAACAATCTCTTTTTCTTTAGAATCCATTTATATCTATTTTTTGCAAGTACTGATGTATCATATTAACAAAACAATATTTTTAATTTTTTGTATTATTACCAGAGTGAAAATGAATAAGTTGAAAAAATAAATACAGGCAATATATCATTTCGTACATACTCACAGAGGATAAAAAATAATTATGATTAACTTGCAATTACCTTTGTAATTTGTACCTGTACGCAAATTTCTTTTGATAACTTTGAGTAATTTTTTAATTATTATTACTTTAATACATTGTGGGTTACTTTTCTAAAATTTTTACCGATATTTAAGGAATTGTTAAAGAAAAGCTTTTTATAAAAATAGAATTAATATTAACACTATAATGTATATTTATTTCGTGTAGAATGTTTATTCTGCGTTTGTACGCAGACTTTTTCTGGCAAGTTTATATATTCAGGACATCAACATACTTTTAAAAAAATAATGGCTGCGATCTATGAATTAATAATGGAATAGGAATAATCATTCTTTATAAATATTCATGTTTTTAATCATCCTAGTTTCTTTAACAAGAAAAAATTTAACCAGATATCAGTAAATTATTTCTCAAAGCTCCTTTGTAGTAAATTTCATAAGAACACTTTAATTTTCAATGAAGATAGTAATTGTGCAATTTTTAAATTTGGACCTGATCTGTCTTGATTCCAATTTGTACCAGATAGTTTAATTACAAATTTAAATATTTGTTGTTTAAAAAATAGTAATTATTTTAATAACTTTTTTTCTATTAAAAAAACTTAAACTTATTTTTTAATTTTGTAAGTTCCTCATGTAATTGTGTTCTAATATACCACATTGCTGGTAGAGTATAACATAAACAATTCTTTCTGAAAGCTATCAAAAGCAATGTACATTTTTATTTCCGCGGTCTCCAGGATCGATCTTGGGCTTACCGCAAAACCACATAAAATGAATGGATTCCAACTTATATTTTTTTTTTTTTTTTTTTTTTTTTTTTTAACTTGCTGTTTAACTTTACTCTAGGGAAAACTTAAAAAAAATCCTTAAATGAAATTGCTTCTGTACAAAATTTGAAGCGGAGATGAAATAGTCCAGACTTTCATTAGTCAAGTTAACAGTCTGAAACTAAACAGTGAGCTAGATCGATTATGCCTTTGTTCTAATTAAATGAAATTGTTTATTACACTAATCTTTCGGTTTGCCCTTAAAAAAGATTTTTCTGTTTTATTTTGTAGCTCATTGGATTCTACATTTGTTAATTAAAATCTTTTTCTTTATGGTGGGGACAAAAGATATGAATATTTTAAGTACGCAATTTTTTTTACTTGCTTCTTTAACATGATGAGCTTTGTAGATATTTTTTATCCTGTAAGTGTACACACACATAATTATAACATTTAAATGGGGTTTAGCTGATCATAAAATGTACCTAATTTTATGAAAGCTAGTGATCAATCTTTCTTAGAATATAAATGATTATATAACATTATAAAATATTTAGCTTAAAGTTTATACATTTGACTGTAAAACAAATTAAACGTGTAAACGTTATATATAATGTGAATTTATGATTAGCTTGAAATTGGCATAAGTAAAGTTACAAGCTTGTATATAATTGGAAAAGGAAATTTGATGACTGAAATATATATAAGGAAAAAATTTTGTTATATATATATATATATATATATATATATATATATATATATATATATATATATATATATATATATATATATATATATATATATATTATATATGCTGCACCATCAATGAATTTTTATGTATGCATCATAGTAGATCTCATAGGACTAGTTTTGTAACGAATGCGCTTGAAATCCAAGTAAGTTCTAAATTCAGAAAAAGCAACCTGAGTGTTTTTATCGCCGATGGAAGGTAATTTGTGGACACGCTTAAAGAATTACGAAACTTCCCGTATTTCCATGCGTTTTCTTTTCTGATACTTTTTTCTGTGTTTTCATTTATTTCACACACATGCATTTTTAATTTCAGTACCATCTATGACGGGCATTGGGTTTCATTTATCTTACCTTGCATTCATAATTTTATACAGCATATTTTTATCACTTAATAATAAAACAAGTAATAAAAAGAGGGAAAAATTTTTTTTAATCACTAGAGATTACTTTCTGCTGTTAATTATTTTCACGAAAGGAAAATAATTTTATTCATAGAATGCTTTTACTCTTTATAAAAGTGATTGATGTGCGGTGTGAGTGTTACATCTGTATCAAATGTTTTTATTACAAAATACTGAGTTTAATATACATGAAAACTATTGATTCAAATATAATGTTTTAAAATTATTAACACCCCTAGTTATCGCTGTCTTTGTTTCCGATTTCATTTCATTTGCTCCTTCTGTCTTTCTGGCGCAGCTTGTCCTCTTTGGACTTTGGGCCAGAAAACACAACCAACCCCCTTTATCTTTTATTTAATAAAAAAATTTTGATACTTATTTGATGAATATTTATGCGTTTTCTTTTTTTTCAGCTAATAATTTAATCTTTGATGTACTTATGGTTTGATAATATGCTACATGTCAAATATGTGATTTTACACATTTATCATTATCGATATTAAAGTGCTTAAATATCTTTCGGTTGTGCTACCTTTTTCTGTGAATTGCCATGAGAAAATGTGCTCAAATATGATAACTGTGAAGTTAGCAGAAAAGTAAAAGAAAAATCTTTTGCGATGACATAAACCTGTTATTTATGATTGTTTTACTTCTCTGTTGTCTTCGATGAGTAAAGTAGGCTCTTTCTGTTGCAGCACGAAACCTTCAGTCCTGGGTCCCCGACGTGCCCTCGCATGGATCGTCGCCACTCGTCGCAGCCATCGACGGTGTCGAGCTCCCTGGGGGGGAACGTGGACATCTGCCGCATCTGCCACTGCGAGGGGGACGCCGAGCTGCCCCTCATCTCGCCCTGCTACTGCGCCGGCTCCCTGCGCTACGTCCACCAGTCCTGCCTCCAGCAGTGGATCAAGAGCTCGGACACGCGGTGCTGCGAACTCTGCAAGTTCCAGTTCATCATGCACACCAAGATCAAACCTTTCCGGAAGGTCAGTGCTCTTAAGATTTTGTTCTCCGCCGTACACTGGTTTAATAAACACCTGAACTATCAATAAATCCATGCTCAAGTGCCTTAGACTTCTTTTTTTCCGCAAAATAAAACACATGTCCTATTATAGGCCTGATTTTCCTGGCATTTTTTGGAGAGGGAAAAGACTCTTCTAAAAAGGCATCAATCCCCAAAAATGTAATCCAAAAATATTTATCTTTAATTGCTTTCGAAGACTGGAAATTTGTTACTTACCTTTGATTCTCAAAAATAATTTAACTCAAAATTTCACTTCACTGAGCTATTTGGGTTCGAACTGCCAAATGAATGGTTAGCGCTCTTTCCTTCGAATCCCATTTTGGGCATGTATGTTTGTAGAGGTTCGTTATCCGCTTTAAACAGTAGGCCCCGGTCTTATTAGCCCTCGTGTGCAAAAATGGCTGTTGAGCGACTAACAAACCAACTAGCTATTTGGGTTAGGAATTATCATAAACCATTAAAACTAAATAAGTTTTTATCGATCCTGTAAAACGTGGTCAAATTAAGGCTGATTTTGCCATTTATTTACATAATTTAAAGTATTAGAGGCTAATGATTAATTGGGATTCTTCTACTTGGCCATAGCTTCAAAATCACGAAGACTACACCCGGCAGCTTCTATCTAACTGGTAAAGTCCAACTCAGGGCTTGGTACAGGGAATCATGCTGATGCAACAACAAGAAATGGTCGGTCAAGATTTCAAGGTAGCATAACTTCTACAATTACCTAACTTAAAACCCCGACAATTTCTAGGTGTGCGGTAATCTGAAGACACTTCGGTACTGTTCATCGCTTCAATATTGGTGGAACTCAAACATAGTATCTGTCATGAAGGCCCTACGATTCATTCCTACATGTTGCATAATGCTGTAACTAATAGTGTGAGTCATCTTTGTAATGATGTAGATTGTAGTATGTGCTAGTAATCATATGAAACACACTTGTTATTTCATGAAGAAATGAACGAAAGCGTCATGTGTTACAGACTTCTATAAAATATATAAATCTCTCCGATCCACTATGTAAGAAATCCTAATTTATTCTAAAGAACTCTAAATTAAGTTAGTTAGTTCTTAACTACAAATTAGTATAGGAAGTAAAATTTATAAGTTATTCAAGATGACATTCCGTAAGTATCAGTACATTTTTTATTTCACTGAAACAAAAATGAACTGACTTGAAAAAATAAAATTCTCGATCAAACGTTTTCAAATTTCCAACATGCGTTTTGGTAAACTTTATGTTTCAGAGCTATCAATTTATCATGAGTATTTAATGTATGAAAATTTTTTTTAAATGCAATTGGTATATTAGCGGTTTTTGAATAATGACGTATGATTGAATGCATTTCTGGCGTATTGAAATGGAATTAAATGTTACCGAAATATTTCATATCCGTGTATTACATTGATGGGAAAAGGACAAATATATATATATATATATATATATATTGCAGAAGTTGTGTGAAAGTGGAAATATAATAGCTTGCGAAAACTAGACGTCTTTTTAAAAAGCATTTTTACCATTTTATATATCTGATATGAGTTTTTAAAAATATATAATAATGCACAAAAAGGAAAATGTATGATATATGTTTATTCAACTTCAGTAACTTTTTATTCTTTATATAATTCTGTATAATTTTATCTAGGAGGCTATTTAAAAAAATTATAAGATAGAAAAATCTATAAGATCTAAAACTTTAAATATATTAGATTCTTTCTAAGCTACGTCTTCCATTATTGCTTATAGTGGAACCACCGAAGACCCAAACTATATTCATTTTAAGAATTTTTTTTAACCAGATATCGACCCAAGTTTGGAGCATATAATACAATGCATGTAATGCAATAATAGTGGCATAAATCAACTTAATTGTAATTCTGTGCGATTGAAATTATGACAATTTCTGTTTCGCATCAATAAAAATTCTCAATAATCAAAAATTCTCAAATTATTCTTGCCGGAAGAATTTAGGAAATCACAGCAAACAAATCAGTTTCATTTTTCTCATGCTTTTTTTACCAAGGAATGGCGTCTTACTTTCAGGCAAATCTAGAAACATTGTATACATCTTTATTCATTAATCGAATTCAATAAATATATTGCATCTATTATCTGTTTATATTGTCAATTTTTCGCAAAATGTTTTGCTTAAAACTATTTAACTTTTCAATATTTATCGGAATCGTATTAACATACTACTTCTAAAATAATTTTAACTTACCATGATATTGTATTAACTAATTTCATTAGAATTAATCTCAGTTACCAGCAAGTACCAATCTATGTGTTCTAGTGAAGTAATCTTCGCATTCTGCACAGCAAAACAAGCAATTGTTATTACTTCGTTCATCCAGTGACTTCAAATTTCAACTCAAAACTCCAAATAAGCTTGGATATTTTCAGTAGTTCGTCATTTACTTTAAATCGTAGGTCCTGGTCTACTTAGCCATCTTTTTCAAAAAAATGACCTTTGAGCAACAAACAAACCAAAACAGCAATTATTTACTTCCAATTGATTGGCCTAGCAGTCAACTGTTTGAATGATTTTAGTATTTATTATCTCAGTATGGGCCGTAGTAGCCTAGTGGTTAAGGCATCGGTCTTCCATCCAAAAGGGCGGAGTTCGATGCCCAATGCCGCCAAAGACCAACCGAGTACATACGATCGATATACGTGCTCGTTAAATCCATGGAATCGAAAGTGTAGTCTGTCATTAAGCATTTACCATGGGTGCAATGGTCTGGAGAAAATTTCCTCTCGCTTCAGATCAATGTCAAAATTGAGCGAGTGGATCTTCTGGTGGGATCATCTATCGGAGGATTTAAAAAAGAGCAAAGTACTTCGCGGTGCTCTGATTAAAACGAAAGACATTTGACTTAAATTCGCATACCAAGGAATACGTGCTTGGCTTCTCCAAGTGTCATAAACAACAACGTTATTTCAGTATACGCATCAATAACGGTTGTGACCAATAAAATTTTCTTACGATTGCAACACAGACCTACAAGGTTTTTTTTTTTTTTTTTTTTTTTTTGTAGAATTATATTTTATTACTTACATTATTCTCATTTTTAATTGTAAATAATAAAGTTGTTATAATGTTACAAAATCATTTCATCAAATCTTGTGTCGCGCACCCCAATTTGCCTGCCTAGCTGGCACACGTGAACAACAACAACATCAGATATTGTCTTGTTAGGACTAGATGTCAGAGAATTGTACCTGAAATCAAAATTTCACATTTTAAACCGTAAAAACTTTTAAAGTATAAATATTGTACTATCTTATTGAACAACTTTAATAACATTTAAAAAGTATAAATGTCGGATTAATACTATATTAATTTAACCATATTTCATCAAAAATTAATAGTTTGACGTTTTTGAAAATTTTACTATGTTATCAAACTCATTATTTTATTGATAATCGATATATATATATAAACATCGATTAAAAATATTCAAAAATTTGCTCTACTGTGTTTAATACTCGTTGGAACTGACAATTTAAATAAAATTTTGATGTATACAAAATTCAGTCTTATTAAATTTTATAGTAATAATCGCGAGCGCGCGCGCTTGACTTTAATTTTTCTTCATTCTTTCGGAAAAACATCTTATTATCTTGTATATTTGCTTTTTGTAAATAATTTATCTATTTATTTTTTAAACACCTTATAGTTATTTTCTTAAAACCTAATTATATATATATATATATATATGATTAAAAATACTATTTAAATATTTAACCTTATTTTCATACATTTCTTTCTTTCACAATCGAAATTTATTTATATATTCCCTATTTCTCTGCTTATTTGATTTTATTATTCAATAAAATAATAAAAAAAAATTTATTTCTGCTCCCTTTGGTCTTTCACTATTTCCTCCTTTCAGAGTTGATTGATGGCTGGCAGATGAAAATGATTTCGCACATTTTTCTAGAATCATTAGAATTCTAGAAACTTGACAGCTATTAAAATAATTATTGTAAAGTGCTTTCCAAAAAGAGCTCATTTTAATAATATTTGAATAAACAGAAAAGTGTTAAGGCAGATAAAAAATTGCTTTGTTCAATTTTTTAATGATTTCTTTGCTTCAGTTTTATTTTGATGCAAAGAGCACATATTTCAGAAAATTTCCTTTATCAAATATTTCCTCATTTTAAAAAACTTACATTTCACTATAAGACATATCATGATAACGGAATGAATTGGCAAAACATTTTTAACAATGATATAATGAGATTTAATGCCACTGCAGCTATTCCTAAAATTGGGGATTACACTATTATTAATAAAATATTCTACAAAATTTTAAGCGTAAAAAAAATTAATTTCTGGCTTTCTGCACATTTTGTATAGTAAATGTTTTTATAAATCATCGTCCAAAAATCTAGTGAGCATTTTATTTCCAATTATAAATAAGAAATATTGCTTAAAATTCAGGTTCATTTTCTAATATTTTTTTACAATTTCTAATTAATTTAAATTAGAGATAATTTAGGCGCGTCTTTAAGTAATATTTTGTACTTCATTTTAAAAGTGATCAGAGCTATACAATATTTCATAGCATAACGTTATCTTACAAGTGCATTATAATTCTGCATGGCATGACCGTGTATGCCCATGTTCGATTCTGTTAACGTGTCCGTGTATGTTTATGTTTGTCAGTAATTTAAAGAATCTGATATGTTGCTTGTGCTACACTTTTCAGAAACTATTCAACACAAATCTAGTAGTATATTTCTGTTTTCTTCTGCCAAATTTTGTCAATGAAATGGGGAGACTTACATGTGTGTTAAGGTAGCCTGTTGCAGATCCGTTGACCGTAGGTTGTGTAATTTTTTAATTTTTATTGTATGAGTGAATAAAATGAAAAAACTAATTTTTGTCAATAGTTACAATGTCCCTATATTATTGTCCTTAAACATTAGGAAGCTTATCTGTTAAGTGAACCTCTCGGAGAAAATATATCTACTTTTGAGAGTTGAACAATGGTGGGCTGCAGTAAGAGGGAACTAAGATTTGAGAAGTGTAGAATTTCATGAAATCCAATGATGCAAGAGACGTGAAAGAAATATTAAAATTTCAAGCAAGCTATATTAAGAGAGAGAGAGAGATCATTTTAATTTTACGAATATTTAATTTTTTTTTCAAAAACAATGTTAATTTTTATTTATGCATTCAAAAAACAAATCACTTGACTGTACATTAAATTAATTAAAAAAATTTTTACTTAAAATCAAAAAACTTACTTTTTCCTCACGGTGCAATTTTTTTTACTTAATTTAAAATTTAAAAATATAAGGTTACGTTTAAGATAGGTAAGAAAAATGTCTCTTAAATTTGCTTAGAAAATTTCTGTGGTCCTTAAGTATGCTCTCATATTAATATTTATTTGCTGCTTTAGGCAATTGTAGATAATTATTTCGCATATTTTTCCATTATCACTTGATTAACTTAGAAAATCTTGGCCCTGTTTAAAGAAAAAATAGATTTTACGGAACTATTCTTCTACATTCTGGACAAATAATTTTTATTTAATCTAAATATACTGAAGATTATTTTAGGTTATTCATTTGGAAACAACAAATTCACGTATTATTTTTGTTTTTATATTTTTGGCTAATATATCATGAGAAATGATTTAAAATTGCTTTTAATGTAAAAAAATCAAAGAAATGGCAGTTTTTTTTTTCTTTTCTTTTTAGTAAGATGTTTTTCTAAATTGGTTTTTCATTTTTAATCCAATTTAAAAAATTCGCATGTGTTAATAATTTATATTTATACTAAAATATATTGTAATCTCTCCTGAAGCAAGCACGTATAATAACTTGAATTTCAATACCGATGATTGCATTTTTTAGTTAATGATTAAAAAGTTTATAAACAATTCACATAAAAGCAAAATGAAAAACGTATTTGAAAAATAAGTGTATTCATTGGAATTTGATATATCAATTCGAATTTATTGAAAGGTTCTAAAATTTTTATCTGAAAAAAATTTTTGAAAGTCAACTTCATATGCTTACTTTGCGCGACGATCAAAGCTTTTATCACAAGATATCTCTCTTCATTTCAGCAAATCATAAAATATTATTTTATTCGATGCAAAATAAGTCTACCTTTTTTGTTTAATACAAAATAATTAATTTCTTACATTAAAATTTTTAGAAAATTGTAACTTCTATCCCAACTTTTTTAATATCACATATGTGGTGATCACAAAGGAATAATTGTAGGAATGTATTTTACTATATACTACAAAAAAATGAAATTGTACATTGCATGAAAAAGCACATTAATATTCTCTGTGCTCTCTCCTGTCCAAAAATTTATTTGAAAAACACCTATGATAATGAACTTCGATTCATAAACGTCTTACCATGTTTATATCAACTTTCACCAATACTTCGCCGAGCTGGTAGCCGAATGGTTAGCGCTCTTTCCTTCGGTTCAACAGTTCGTGGGTTCGAATCCCACCTTGGGTATGGATGTTTGTAGTGGTTCGGAATCCACTTTAAGCCGTATGTTCCGGTCTAATTAGCCCTTGTGTGCAAAAAATGACCGTTGAGCGACTAACAAACAATCACCAATACTTCTGTGATGAATATTGGTGAAGGTCTTGATAGAAATGATATCGCAGATGCCAACGCTCATTAGGAACCAATTTTACCATCGGTTCCGCTCTCTGGCGTGAGAAGGGTATTAAAAAACTTTTGTTCGTCCTCTTTGGCAAGAATCGTGGCGAATGCGGGTCGGCAGCACACCATATTTCCATCCCTCACTTCATTATCAATTTCACCGGTGCAAAGTGCTGATGTGAGATTATTTCGCCTTCGTATCGGACTCACCCGTTTACCACGCATACATTGTGAGACGTGTGACGAACCATGTACTATTCATCATATCTTAATATCATGTCATGCTTTTAACCAACGTTTACATTTTTTAATTCTTTCTGATTTACTGGGGGAACCACAAAATCGAAACCTTTTTTGAAGAAAATAGGTTTTCTCCAATTTAAGTTTTATATTTTACATTTTAAAAGTATATTTTCGTAATCTTTCTAATTTTTAATTTAATATATGAATTTTAAATT
This sequence comes from Latrodectus elegans, assembly GCA_030067965.1. Classification (NCBI taxonomy): domain Eukaryota; kingdom Metazoa; phylum Arthropoda; class Arachnida; order Araneae; family Theridiidae; genus Latrodectus; species Latrodectus elegans. The sequence goes on from CM057820.1 coordinate 5,220,870, forward strand.
AATTATATACGGTTTCTTATGTTTTATTTCGCTTGGGTTTTATTTTTTTATTTTATAATAAATAAATAAGAGACTAAATATTTGGCGCATCTTGTCCTTTTTGGACTTTGCACCGAAAACCCAACCTCCAGAATCTCCCTCTCTTAATTCTTTGCGCGTTGAATCATAGCCTGCTGAGAGTTTTTCTCTGGGTAAGGTTAATAAGCCATTTAGTTGTGTGAAAAGAAATAGGACGATTTAAACGTTGTTCTATCAGAGCTTCCTTAGCCATTGCATCAACTTTTTCATTGCCCGTAATTCTACCATGGGCAGAAATGAATCCATTGAAATGAAATTCTGTGTACTAAAGCAAGGGTCTAGTACACAGAATGTACTTAAGCAAGGGTCTACATTCTAGACCCTTTCTTGAGGACCTTTTGACGAGATAATAGAACTCGGATTTGCCAGCAGTGTGACTTTAAAATTTGCTTGGTCTTCCGAAAAAAAAATCGCAAACTTAAACGGAAATGATTTTATGAACTATATAAAGAATGAAAGACGACCTTTCCTGTTGCTTAACTATCACTTTGCAAACTGTTTTTTTTTTAATCGTAATGAATCGTGGAAAAGTAATGAGGTTCGATGTAAAATCGGGTACCCTTTTGCGTTTGGCGATATAGCTTATTTTCTGGTAACACTATCTTTGTATAACGTTTGTGCAGGGGCAATCTTGTTAATCTTAAATTGATGTCAAAAAAAGTCGCCAAAAACCAGGGGTACTAGATTGTAAACTTTTACCGAATAATGCCAAATGCAAAATTTTTAAAATGCACTACAATAACAGTTATCGACCGGCATTATGTAGGAAGCTGTAAGATAAAAAAAATATTTGTAATTATATATATATATATATATATATATATATATATATATATATATATATATATATATATATATATATATATATATTCTGTATTTTTTCATGTAATATAGAGTCATATTTTAAATCAAAATGATTGATCTTATAATTATATTGACTTCAGCTTTTTTCTTCTTTCAAATATTACTTGTTTTAGCAATATGTGGGGTAGGCCAAGTTCACTTATCATTTATTACGTTAATATAGGAATTAAAATCAAAATCTAGCTCTTTTAGAGAAATATATAAAAATGTAAATTGTAGGGGTGTTACATTATACTTACTTTTATGTATTAAAAACATGTATTCACAAATAATATTTTTAGAGGATATAAAAACCACTGAACTTTAAAAAAAAATTCAAAGACCACAAAATAAAATTTCTAACAATTAAAAACTAAGGATTTATTTTTCTCAACGTAGTCTTGAATTGCTCCTTTAATTATATAACTAAAACAGAAATTTCAAGAACTGTATTGTCTTTAGCTGTATGCAACTGACTTTTGCACAACATTATCTAATAATTGAACTGTTTGTGAATTGTCCCTGCGTTTTCTGACTTTTTTTTTTCTTTTCCTCCGCAGTGGGAGAAGCTGGAGATGTCCCCCGTGGAACAGCGCAAGGTTCTCTGCTCCATTACCTTTCACGTGGTAGCCATCACGTGCGTGGTGTGGTCCCTGTACGTGCTCATCGACCGGACTGCCGAGGAGATGCGGACGGGCGTCCTCGAGTGGCCCTTCTGGACTAAGCTGATCGTGGTTGCGATCGGATTCACGGGCGGCCTCGTCTTCATGTACGTCCAGTGCAAGATGTACGTGCAGCTCTTCAAGAGGTGGCGAGCCTTCAACCGCATCATCTATGTGCAGAACGCGCCGGAAAAGTGCAGTCAGCAGCAGGCTGTCTACTCCGCGGCCGAGATGACCGCCGACGTGCTTGCCAAAAGCGAGGAGAAGCGCTTCTCGCCGGACGAGGAAGAGTTCCACAGCTGCCAGAGTGGCAGCAGCGACAGCGTCGCCAGTGACGGTGTCGCCGCTGATGGTGCGCCCACCCCAGCCAATAACAACACCACCCACAACATGGCCGTCGCGGAGACCGGATCCACGAAGACAACGCTGACGTCAGTGACGGACAGCGCTCCGGCTAATGAGGACGCTCACCCCCTCAGCGAAGTCGTCGTCATTTCGAACGTCGAGGATGATCTTCCACCCCAACCACCCTTGGTGGTCAGAGACGTCACCCCATGCACAGGGGAGGAGGCGTCTCTGAGGGACGCATTTCTTTCTAGACAGCTGCAGCAAACAGCCAGCTGAGAGTAGATTTTTTGGATCGGCGGTAATAGACAATGCCAAGAGCACGTTGATTCCTTCGCACGCTGTTTCGCACCGCGTGGTTCTTCTCGGACAAAAGTGGGCAGCTTTCAAGAATGACTTATAAAAATAGTTTGACTGATGGAAAGATGAAGTGTAAAAGCAACGAGTTGCTACATAGGAGCCGTTTTCCTACCATGAGGTAGAAACATTAGAGAGTGGAGTATTCTGTTTGTGAAACAAAAGTCAGTCCGAAGTTGGAACTTTTCTTTTTTACCATTATGGTGGCATGCAAGTCATGAAATTTATGTTCCTACTTGACATTTATAAAACACTTACCTGCAATTATTTCAATACAGGATTTTTTTTTATTTTATTAGTAAAATCATTTACTTTCCTTTTTCAAAATGCAGGAGTTTGCCACAAACTATCAGTGTGTAAATACAATTCCCGTTTTGTAATTAAATGTGACATTTTTGTAAGCGTGATTAAGATGGCTTCTACCAAGTACAATTTTTAGATTAAATTAATTTCCGTTTCAGTAATAAACATTCCGAATTCCCCTAACAGAAATTAGTTTAGTTTTTTTATTTAAAAAAAGAAAAAACGTGATTGAATACGGCATTATAGATTAATTTCTTAAATTTGTAGTTAATAAGCTGTGATTTCATGAAAATGGACTGTTTGTTGCCTTTGATTACACACTAAAAAACTAAATGAACTTCACTCTCAAATGGAAATTAATTAGCAAACTTAAAATGTTTATTGAAATGTGATTTTTGTTTTATCAATCAATCATCTGAAAGAAAAAAATTTGCATCTTTTTATTATTATTATTATTATCTGACAAATGGCCTGCCACCTGGCGAAGCATGTTATCTGGGTCGTTTGTCAGGGACTGACTATTGTCGCGTGAAGAGTGCAGTAGAAGTGAGAACTCGAGGCACAGGCAGAGTGCCAATGAATCAGCGTGTGTGCGACTCTTTCATTATTACCAAAAAGAGCATTTTTTTCGGATTAATCATGTGTCCATCATTTAAAAAAATGAGACTTGCAGAAATCGATCTATATATGTGAAGTGTCATTCATTTTAATCAGGTTTTGTTAAGCTGTGATCATTGACATTTACCAACAGGTTATAATTGGGAATTTTGTAGCAGTAGAAAGAAGAAGAAACAAAAAAAAAAAAAACTAGTGATCTGCGAATATTCATCCTTCTGAATCTTATATAGAGATGCATGAAACCTCAATCCTCAGAGTAGTTGTGATTTTTTCCCCCCACTTGATTTTTTCCTACTTCAATACTTCTCCTTACACTTTTTAATTTGCCTAATAGCTCATCTTGCTATCATCATTATTGAATTGACGGTTAATAAAATATTAGATATTTAAGAGCTTTTTATTTAAAGTATGCTCGAAATGTGGATCAATGTCATGCAATGCAACTTTCGATATTTCGATTTCAATTGTATAAAAAAATTACTTCAAAGAAATAAATTACCATTCTCATTAAATAGTTGCTTCAGTTTTGAAAGTTTTACTAAATATTTAATTTTGAAAAAGCAACGTAGTTTTTAAATATTTATTTAACTGTAGCCGTAAAATGAATGCCAGGAATTTATAAAATAATGCTATAAGGATTTTAACTTCACTATCTTATAATTTCTCGTAATGGTGATTGGAGTAGTAATGTTAAATCCCTTGTATGATAATGATAATTAGGTTCTGGAAGTAATAAGATCTCAGTACCTCGATTATAATGAAAGAAGGTACTCAAACATTGAATCGATATATCGAAAGTATAATGTATTTAAATTACCTCTTCTACGAACATAGCGACAAGTCTTTTACTTAAAGTAAAGAACTGAACATAGAAAAATGAGAGTTGTAATCCACGATATCCCTTTCATGATTATATTTCATTAATCATTAAAACAAAAAAATCAATTAAAAATTGTAATATTTATACTTAACAAAACATTTAATTAATCATATCATTTGTGTTTCTTTCTAAAAATTCTGATTGGTTATGTGTTCTCTTGTAAAATTCATATTTTTCATCAAATTCCGTCTATTGGAAATATAAACATTTTTCTAAATGAAAGATTTTCGAAATCATTCTCAACAGAAATATACATTAAGAGTTTCAATTGACTTAATATAATTAATATATCTTCGAAAATAATTCACAATACACATTCTCCATACTGAAATTAAGTCAGAATCAAACATATAGAAAGGCAAAAATGAGATAAACTTTTATATTAAGAAAATATGTGACTTGTCACTATGTTTGAGATATCAGTTCGCAATTTTCTAATAAATGTCAAGTGTCTTATTAGTTAGTGTAACTAATATGTGTAAAATATTTTCAGACGAGTGTTTCAGCTTTAGTTATTATGAAATATATTTCCAAGTGACAGATGATATTGACACAAGTGTAAAAAAATAACTAGCTGTAGTTCAATAAGTTTGTTAATATGAAGTTTAAATATGTTTTGATGTGAGAGTTATTTTGTAAGAGGCACAGTATTACTAAGATAAATATCCATTGCAGCAATTTTTTTTTAAACAATTCGTGTATGAATCTCAAGTGGAGGCAAGTTAAACTTGGAGTTAAAAATTGTCCACAATATAAAACTTTAATATTAAATGTTAAAATAACTTCAAAAATAAATTAACTTTTTTCTTAGTCATTGCATTGAATGCTTAGAATTTTCAAAATTTAAAACCAAAATACCCCAAGCTGTAATGTAAGAACATAGATACTATACGTAAGCTATATGATATTCTTTTAAATATTTTTGCCTCATTCTGTCTGATAAATAGAAAATATTATTCCACAAAATTAAAAATGTTCAAAAAATAAACAAATTTTAGGGAATTTTTGCAATTAATTTTATTAAAATACTTACATCCCGCATTCAATAAACAATACAAAAAACATAAATTTTTCATCTAATTTTTAGTGTTATCTTTCTGTATCTATTTCGTCACTTTTAGCATGAAATTAAAAAATATACATCAACTGGTTAGATCATAATTTCAAATGATTAATTTTTCCTTTAATTTAAAATTCGTACATTAGTTTTAGAAATAATAGGATTAAGCTTTTCTCACGAAAGATTTAGTTTACTAGATATTAAGGTGTCGTGAATATTTAAATGCCAAAAAAGCTTTTTTTTAAATATGATCCCATAAAATTTATCTCAAATGTGGTTAAAAGACTAATTCTCTTAATAAAACAAAATCGTATTTTTTGCTCATTTTGTTTACTGTGTATACGACGCAATTTTGTCCGATATTGGACTTATTCCAGAAATCTGCTATTCCGTTGATTTAAGGAAATGCTCTAAATCGGAGCACATTTACTATTTTGCGAGTGTAAAGACAGCATATAATGTCAATTCATATTTTCATCCAATGTACATCTACATACGAAATTTATAAGGGATTACTCTCATTACTCGACGTAACAGAATGTCATGTGAAACTTTGGCCAAATATGGAAGGCATTCTTGTTAGTCGAATGCAACAAAATGATTAAAAATATCTTTCACAGAGATTTCTTTGGCTCTTTAAAGAGATAGAAATCTCTTTTGACTCTTTGGAGAGAGTTCTTTGGCTTTTGAAAATAAAATTGACATTTCTGTTCTCTTGTTGAAAGAAGCAACATTATGCTATGGAACATGAGACATAGAATATTTTCATGAAAAACTGACTCCATTAAATAACTTATGGAAAATAACTTCTAATATCAATATTGTTTGGAAGTCAAATTTCTTTCAAGAAATTTCAGTGGATTCAAACCATTAAAACTGGTTAAACTGCTGAAGATTTGTGTTAGTTTATTGTACTTGAGGTATTGTGTGCTCTTGTAAAAAGACTATTCTGTAATTTATAACTAATCTATTAACTAAATATTTTGCGCTGTAGCTTTAAGCTGAGCATGTTAAGTTTTCAATTAGCACTAATAAATTGACTAAAGAATGGTTAAAATAGTTGCAAGTTTCATTTTCTCAGGATAATTTTGAAAATTTCTATGATAATAAAATATTCAATATGTGTGGAAATTGTTTAACAACTCACATTTTACTTAGACTTAGTTTTTTTTACCCTAGTAAAATTTATTTCACTTTTTTATTCTATTTTTATCAGGAAACCTTTTGATTTTACTCTTAAATAATTTTTATAATTTTTTCTGAAGATATATTAAGTATTTGTTATATTGCATTACAAAAAAGCTTTAAGTTTTATTTAAAATTTAATCCTTTTATATATATCTATGTATATCAATAATTTATGGTATTTTCCCTTGCCCTAACGAGCGCCAATTCCTTTATTTTTATCATATTTATCAATCGATAATACAGCATAAATATAAAAGTAAACGAAAAATTTATTTTTTATGATGATAATTTAATGTTTAAATCTGCAATATTGAAACATGATGTTATACAATATGATATGTAAAATAAATTATTAGGATTATCATTCTCTAATGATATCAAATTATCTCATTCCTCCTGAACTGATTGAATCACAGTTTGTTTACAAGAAAATCCTCTGCTGCCTCCTGCAATTGTACTTAATAAGAATCTCTTTCTCCATCCTGGATAAGCATTAACTAATTTCACGTTTACGTGTAAGTATATATTCTAGTCAAAAGCTACGTGTAATGTATAATTCAATCTTCGCAAGTGGAAGACTGGTAAGATATCGCATGTGACAATGTTCTTTGAAACGTTTTCCCTTAATGGATTGGGGGCGCAACTATTCCTTATCTGGACCTTGCGCCATTAAACCTAACCAACCAACCCAGATGAATTGGAATTTACTTTTATGGCATGTCTTTTTTTTAATATCGAGTAAAATTATTTTAATGTTTTATCCGTAATAGTTAACAATCTGGTACCCTTTGATTCTTTGGTGATTTTTTAATTTTGACGCCAAAATAGTCGACAAAATGTGACTAACAAGATGGCCGCTCTTCGAAAGCTATTAAAAAATAGCTTCCAGAAATTTAAGTTTATCGCCAAATTTTTCACCGGAGCTTGGGGTACCCGACTCTACATCGAACCCCTTTATATTTTGAAAAAAAGATATGAAATGTATATTGTTTCTGAAGAAAAAAGGGTTCTCACTTTTTCTTTCCATGTTCTTATTTATAAGAAAAATTAGAACAAGTAATCAATAATACATGTTCTACAAAGTTAAAAGTATATATTGTCAGAAATTCTTTGATAAATTTTAATAGCATGTTATATATTTAGTAGTTCATATAATTTTTAAAGAATGCTGTCAAATGTGATAACTCCATTTCATATGAGAAGCTTAAGTGTTTCGTTTTTGCAAAATAAGAGCTCTGTATTATAGTCAATATTGAAAATAAAACTTTTTTAAAAGATATTTGTGTTATTTTTTATTTGTACTTTATATACATTTGTGTTATTTTTTTTATCTGTATTTAATATACTTTTATAAGCATATAACAATTGAAGAAAAAATAGTGTTGACGTAAGTAAGGCATAAAGATTTAAAAGAGATTGTTTACACAAATAGTGCAATTAGATATTTTCACTTCGAGAAAAATCATTATTTTATGAAGCGATTTAAAAGATTTTAACCTTTAAGATGGAAATTTAGCACTAAAGATCATAGTCAATTTTTTTTTCAACATCAGCTTTCCCTGAGATTCTAATCAATTCACTGGCAAAGAGTCCCATAATATCGTTTGTCAATCCACTTCATAAATCGAGCTTATAAATGCATTTGATGATATACTGATTCTATTATTAGAAGTAAGTGAATAAATTCTGCCATGCTTTCCTCCTGGAAAGGGGAAGGCTATCAACGACAGAATACTGTATCAAGTTTCATATAAAAGCTATCAAAATGTTGGTATCAATTTATAAAAATTTATTCGCTGATGTTATATTTTCAATGTGAGCTAAAAGCATTTTAGCATAGAGCTTCAAAAATCTACTTTGCAATAAAGAAAAAAATATTAAAAAAAAACAGAATTCTAGGATATGAAAAGTGGTGGTTTTACAGATTTATAAAAATTTTGTGTAAGGCTTGTGTTGAAGGTGAACTATTATCTAACAAAAATTTAAGCAAAACAGTCTTTTTCAAGGCTTTTCTAAAGGAATAAAACATTTTTAGTGCAGTAAACATTTACCAAACGATTTATTTTGGTTTTTGGAGGACGATGAAGAGTCAGATTTTCGGTATGCAGAAGTTAATCGCTTACCAAAAATACTGTAAATAATCCAATTTATAACTATAATATTGACTATCAAATTCAGTTATCTGCTTATAACGGAGTAAGCAAATTTACTATATTATTTTCATCATGTATTTCTAATAGAGTTCCAGAAAAAACAGTAGCACATTAAAATCTGAACTACAGAGGGTATTAACACATTTTAGAACGATTTCGCGCCCGTTTAATTAATGTTTAAAATGTAAAGATTATTTTATTAAATGTTCGATCTGATAGCCTTTTTTCTGGACTATAAGTCTGCATCGTGATTTCCATAATAGAAGAGCTTTTCGCGCTATGTTTCCCACAAGGTATTGCTTTCCATTCCGCTTTCACTACTTTCCAGAGTCCATCTATCGTGGTGGGTTTGCGTTTAGAAAGAGCCTTTTTTAATAGACCAAAGGTATAATAGTCCATAGGTGAAACGTCAGGAGACTTCGCAGGAATATGTTGAAAATGTATACATGCAATACCTGTATTAGTCATAATTTTTTCAAGGAATGCAGTTTTTTGAAGTATGACTTATCGCTTTGTCTTGATGAAGTTTCTCGCTTTGAAAGTCATTGGGATAAAGAAGTGGAATTTATTTTGTAAATATTGGGCGGCAGTAAATCTTCTCCTGATAGTACGATGAGTTGATTTTAACATTTCTTTCCACTCTTTTTATTTTTAATTTCCCATAGTAGGAGAAACCTGCGACAATCATAAACCTTTTACTGAAACTTTCTTCACATTGACAGAAACGGGTTTGTACATTTTTTTTCTCATTTCTTATAGTAAAAAGACCTTTTCTTGCTACAGTCAGTTAGGTAAAACCATGCTTCATCAAGGGTCATAATGTTTTTCCATTTATCTTCTGCTAAGTGGTTTTCATACAGGATTTTAAAAAATGTTTTGCGTTGAGCCACATGTCTCGGCAAAAGCTGGTGAACATTATATTTTTTAGCATTTTAATGTTGTAAATGCTGGTTTATTATTTTATTTATTTATTGTTGCTACAGATGTATCTAAAGACTTTGCAATTGATTTCTGTGTTGGCGGATTTTTTCTTGTTACTAGCGATTTCTCTTTAGGAACATTTGAAACAGTACGTACCTTTTACGGTTTGGAGTCTTCTTTCTATGTAGAAATAATGAATGACAGTTTTGACCTGTCCGATTAATAATGTTGCTCATTTTGCACTTAGAAATTTTAATACTATGCATTTCACAACGTTTTTTAATTCTGGAATAAGAACGTTTATCTTCGGAAAGCGCAAAAACATATCCTTCAGTTCGGAGCATGTTTATATGTGACATTTTGAAAGAAGAATAAATTTAGAAGTAGCAGACGATATTTTTCATTACAAATAATAAGCTGTTGCCAAAATTTTTTATTCTGAAACATTTACTTTTTTAATTCGTTATCGAAATTGTTCTAAAAATGTGTTAATACCCTCTGTACTTCATTTAGTCGAGCATCATAGTGGTTTTATCGAAGCTCGCAATAGTAAATTAAAAAAACTACTAATAAAAACCAACAAGGTTAAAACAGCTTTGGTGATATGTAAAATTAGCAATATTTTAAATGTACCACTAAAACCATTTATTCACTGAGACTTCATACCTACGAGATTTATTTTGAGATACATTCTTCGGACTTATCTTTTTTAAGCCTAGCAGAAAAATTTCCCTAAATCGTCTTAATGTAAAAAGTATTCGAAGATTTACTAAGAAAAATTCTCATGAACTAGCTGAAACTGTATTAGTAAGTGCGTGTGGGCATAATTTGCCTTCAGAGATTACTTTATTTTCCTCAATAATATAAATCTACGAGTTCATTGATATTCTAAACAGTGTCCAAAATGTTTTAAGTTTACACATTCTCCTCAAAAATGTCAAATTGCTACTCTAATATGGTGTATATCATGTTGATGAGTTGTGCCAGATATCATCACCCATATGTTGTAATTGCTAAGGTTCACATTTAGCTGACTTTATAAATTGCCCTGTTAGATTAGACGAAGAAAAGTTTCTTAGCTTTAATTGCAAGAATCATCTTACTTTCACAGAAGCTATGTGACAATATCAGACAAATAAAACTTCTCCTAGCTATGCCGATGCGGCAAAAACTAAGGCAAGTGAACCCTCCTTATCCCGTAAAGAAATAGAAAGTTTAATAAACCACACAGTTCAGACTACTGTAAAGACAACTTTTCAAAAATTAAGCAAAACATTTGAAGTAAAGTTGATAGTTCTAATAAATAAGATGAAATGTTCTCAAAAGTTATGGTGACTATTCAAAAGTTAGCCGAAGGGCTTCACGGGAATTATCCTCTTCACCACGTCGGAAAACTAGTTATAAAGCAAATACAAAACAAAAAATAGAATCTTCAGATAAGGTGAAATTATATCGTTTCGTTTCTAATGAGTCTAATTAAGAAGGTGAAATTCTCTTACCAGGAAGTGATAAAGTGGAAGAACTATACTGAATACATTTAATATCAGTTTGGCAATTTAAAACATAATTAGAATTGCTTAAGAAATTTTAGTTATTTTAACGAATGTTTTCTCTGATTTCATGGAATTCTCGCAGCATTCTCAACATACGCCAAGTTTTTTGCCAGTGTAAATACGATTGTAATACAGGAATTTTTTTCTAAAGAGTAATAACCACTTTAACTTATCAAATAAGATCATATTTGGATCTGATAAACCTGATGGAAGAGGAGATGGTCTGATTTTGGGTGTCTATAAAATTCTTCCCGCTTGAATGATTTCAATACCTGGAAATTTGTCAGAGGGGTGAGAAGTGCTTGCTATACAAATTCCAATTGGTAAAACAAATCTCTATTATTAATATGTATATATTCCCACATTTAAATTCTCTCTCTAATAAATTTAAAACGTCCTTCAAGCATTAGAACCTCCCTTTATCATTGGGGATTTCAATATAAATTATACATCCTTAAGTAGCTATTCTAAATCGCCGTAATCGACTCATTTTGGTTATAATTAGCTATCATCCCTTCTAAGCAACTGTTAATTTCCCCTGATATTTTTAGCTTCTACTCTCACCAAATTCATCCAGACAGCTATAGCAGTGATCACTTCCAACACATACTTCTATTAATTTTATTGTACTGCAGAATGATTCCTATATTACTATCGGGTCCATATTTTATGGTCTAGATGTCTGAATTCTCCTAATAATCAGATTTTATTTTCTGGTATCAGTTTGTTTCAGCATTTATACAGCTTTTGTAATAAAGAAATATGTAATCTTAAATGATTGGTCATTGAGCAGAAATCGTATCCTCTTTGATGGTCTTCAAGATGCAGTTTTCTTTTGGGTAAAAAGAAACGATTATGGAAATTGGCATAAAGGTCTTGTTATAAGAATATTTGTATCAAGTATAATCAAGTTGTGGTTCAGTTTCACCAACTTATTGTATTTCTTAGCCGTAAGTATTGGTATGATTCGATTAATTCTGCCTGTTCATCTAAGGATATTTTTCACAGACAAATCTCGATCTATAATCGATCCTCTACTTGGCCCACTTCTCACTTACTGCTCAAAGTTGGTGACTCCGTTCATCTAGGAGCAGGCTAACCTTCTCGTAAATTACTATTCAAGGCCTATTTGGCCAGGAATTTCTATAGATTTGATTTCGGAGATTTCTTACCAATATATAATCTAGATTTTACATCAGAAGAGCTTGAGTTTGCTATTACTAAGAAACACTCAGCTGTTGGTCTCAATAACATGTGAAATAAAATGCTTAGTGGTTTATCTCCTTCGCCCCTTGGCGTCTTATCTCTCTTATCAATGACTCGTGGTTATCAAGGAGCATTCCCAGCACCTGGAAAGCTTCCACAGTGGTTCCTATTCTTAAACCTAATAAAGCTCTAAACGAAATATCATCTTACAGGTCTATTTCTCTCACTAACAATTTATGTAAAGTTATGGAGATAATGGTTCTTAAGCGTTTTCTTATCCATACAATATTGGAAAATTTCTTTCATCCACATCACGATTTTCTACGATATAGAAGCTTTGATAATACGATATCCATGACACATCATATAATTTCTGCAAAATTACAAAAGAAATTTATTTTTTGTATATGCATTGATATTTCCAAAGCATACGATTCTGTTTGGCGTGATGGTTTATCTTATAAACTTAAGCAAGTCCATATCACTAGAGAGCCACAAAATGGATGATGAATCTCATACAAATCAGATTTTTTAGAGTGAATTGGAGGAACACTTTTTCACATGAATTATGATCTTACAGGGGTGCTCCACAGGGTAGTGTATTATCGGCTTTCCTATTTATGATTTTCATGGCAGATATTTTTGAAGTAATTTCAGAAGGGGTCTTATGCTTCATTTATGCGGATGTTTTTTTTTTGTGCTCCTCTTTAACATGTGATATATTAAGAGAAAAGATGCAACTGGCTCTACATGAAGTTATCCAATGGTGTGAACAATGGATGTTGACAAATGGTCCAAACAAGTGTTCTCTTATAAACTTCTCTTCTAGGAGAGACTTTGGTGACATTCATTTGAATTTTGGTAATCAATTGATCAAATATTCGCTACGCATGCGCATTCTTGGCATATATTTTTCCCATAACGTGTCGTTTAAACTCCATTTTCTGCAAAAGAAAAAGGGACGCTTGAAGAAACTTAACGTATTAAAAGTTATTGCAGGATTAAAATGAGGTTTGAGAACTTTCCATCTGTTGCAAATCATAAATGCCTGCATTTGAGGAAACATCATCTACGGTTGCCACACATTTTCGTCCGCAAGTAAAAGCGATAAAAAAAAATTTTGTCATTTATCATGCACTGACCTCCCAACATGGACTCCAATTCCTATCCTATACCAAGAAGCGGGAGTACTTCCATTATGGTATCACCAAGAATTGCTTTCCATAAAATCGAAATATATATCAGTTTAGATTCTAAGTCTCCATGTGCGAAATTGTGGAACTCATTATCATTCAAACATATTATCAAGGGACACCCTCTTGTTTTACGTGTCAGAAATTACTTTAGCTCTCGTGGAATAAATGAACTAAGCATAATGAAATCACTAAGATTTCAGACTTCCAACGCGCTGTTTACTCTGACAGATCACACATTTTAATCTAAGAACATTCCAATTAAGATTATAACAAAAATTTTCAATGACTTCTTTTATAAGACTTGGACAAATCATATTTTAATTTTTACAGATGCTTCAAAGAAAAGATCAAATCTTGGTGTAGTAATCTTTAATGAAACCCAAAACTTTTTTCTGGAAAGGTTACATTCAAAAATTCGTATAGAAGGTGTCTGGAATGCTATGGTTAGAACTAGGTAAATTACAAAAAATACATTATTGGCCAGATTTAATTTATTTGATACGAACAAATGCACGTGTGGAGTGGCCTAAACTATAGATAACATATTACTTGAATGGCCCCTTACAAGCAGGTCAAGCTGGCAGCAGAATGGTTAGAGCTCTTGCCTTCGGTTCAACAGTTCGCGGGTTCGAATCCCACCTTCGGCATGGATGTTTGTAGTGGCTCGGAATCCCCTTTAAGTCGTAGGTCCCCGTCTAATTAGCCCTCGTGTGAAAAAAATGACCGTTGAGTGGCAAACAAACCTTACAAGCAGATACAAGAGCTCCTTCGCCAAAGAATAATTATTGGAGCATTTTCTCTTAGTTGTTTGGACAATCTGTAGATCCTTCCAATAAAATTGAATGCATCGTAGATTTCATGAAACTATTTAAAAGTTTTTAAACTTATGAGATGGAAATTCGGCACTAAAGATCATATTCGACATCAGATTTTCTCTGAGATACCGATCATTTCACTGGCAAAGATTTTATAGAACCTCTCATAGTATCTTTTGTCTATTAACTTCATTAATCGAGCCTATAAATGCATTTGATGGTATACATATTCTGCCCTTGGACCTAGGCAAATAAATTCTGGCATGTTTTCCCCTTGGAAAGATGGCGACTTTATCAACGAGAGACTATTGTATATAAGGTATATCAAAATATTTGTATTTATCAAAATTTATTGACTTCTGTTATGTTTCCAATGTGAGCTAAAAGCATTCTAGCACAGAGCTCCAAAAATTTATTTACAATAAAAAAATGAAAACAACTGAGAAAGGAAAACGTGGCGATTGTTTCCATATTTCCTATATGTTCCAGCAGTCCTTTTGAGACTCGCGAAAATTGAATGTATAAATAGAAATGTGGTTTGGATCTAGCAGAGCCCACACCTTTGGTGTGAATGATTTTGGTTGAGGATGATTGTGGCTTGCACCAAACTAGAAAACTCTACTTCAGTACACTAGGTATGGATACAGAAACTGTTTCTGGAATTTCATTCTGGCTTGGAGCTTTTTTTCAGTTCGTCGCCAAGCATGTGGGCTCTCCTAAGATTTTACTTAGAAATGTGTATCACAAGTCTGTATTTATGCGCAATTCTAATTTCTTTTTCTCATCGTTTCAGCATACAAACGATTAATGCTAATTCATCAAGGATTACTGTATGTATTTCACAATAGTAACTCATGTTTATTTTCAATTTCCTCATAGAAAGTAAGAAGACAATTTCGTCCCCGAGGATCCAATGATGTCATATGCAAGTATTTAATTATTAATTCAGAATTCTAGTAATGAAATTTTTTTAAATTTAAATCGTTCTTGCTTATTTAAATTAACCATAAAAAGGATGTTTTACCTTGTCTTTTTTCATTTTGCTTTTTCTTCTGTTTTATTGTCCACGTGTTAATGGTTTGAATCAATAGAAAACGGCTTCTTAAACTGATGTCTTGCTCCTTACATAAGAAATCATTTTATTAATAAAATGAACTTCGACAGTATTCTCAGACATTCGATGATGAAATTCACCTTATTTGCTGCCACTCGAATGAAGGCAAACAGCAAATTATATGACGAGCTGGATTTACAGCGTCGTCTCAATGCGATGTCGAAATGAATTATGTGGGTTGTAGATGAAACGTTATCTGAGGTTCTGGATATTTTAAATTAATAAGAATTGTAATTAAGTGATATAGACATGACCACAACTGAAGCGAAAGAAACAATCACTTCATGATTAGTAATTAACAAAACCCCCAGGATTGTAAATTTTCTCTAAATGTGATTTATTCCATATTTTCTTCATTTATAACTGAAAAATAGAGGTATGAAAAATTCTGCAAAGGAAATGTTTACGCACCAAAATGTATTTACGCAAGTTATTTCCACTTTTATATTTTCTATGGGGCCAAAGTCGTATGTAAATAATTTCAGATCGCATTCTCTTACATTATAGAAAATTTAAAAATATGCTTCCAAAATTTCCAAATCGCCACCCTTATAAATAAAAACAAAAAGGGGTTGATATACAAAAGGGAAATCTTATGATGAGCAAGCTCCTTTTTCTTAATTAGAATAGTATTCACTAGTTTGGCCTTTCGATCGTACAACCGATTTTCACGGAACATTGATAATTAGATAATTATTCGAATATGCGTGAAAGCAATATTCATCCTTAAGGATTCAAATGAGTTGAATTGGTAAATGTTATTTTAAGTTATCAACCAAATGATTAGCGCCCTAACTTCGTCAGATCATTGATTCAATTTCCACCTCAGACTATGAAGCTTGCTGTGGTTCAAAATCTACTTTAAACTTTCGATCCTGGGTTAATTAGCCCTTGTGTGCAAAAACAGACCGTTGGTTGACAAACCAAATTTAAACTGGCAATTTTACTCGCAAAATCACCATACAAAAGTGTTTTTAGCAGTTTTTTAAAGAAGCATAGCACTTACAATTGCATAATATGTATATTTCGTAAATATATATTAAATAATTATATAATATATATGTATGCTTTTTTTAATGTTCTGTACGTTATTTGCATACGCATTCTTTGTGCGTTTTTAAATGGTATAGGCATATTATAAATAATAAAATTAATTTGTGTATCATCACATTGGGAGTTTGACGTGTATCCTCTCTTATAACTTATTTCATAATAAGCCTTAACTTTCATAACTTGCTGAATATTCTTCACAAGAATTATATAGATTTGTACAGTGAATACAATTAAAGATAAATATTTCAGTTATTTTGTGCACTTAAGCATGATCCTCTACAAGGCTTCATGCTTTTGGAAATATTAAATATATAAAACAAATTATATATTTATCGATGAAACCGAAAACCTGCTACAAAGTTCGAAATATATTACAAATATTGCCAACAGGTGAACATTTCGAAACATTTAAAGGAATGTTTTGAACTAATGGAGTCGTTGAAAATGATTAATGCATTTAGAAAATGTACGTCCTGTAATGTGAAATATCGTTTAGCTTATGTAAATTAATATACAGTCTACATTTTCTTAACAACAAATAGTATTTAATCCATGTTGGACTTCCCTAACTTTTAAATTATTTGCATATTGCCTAATGCTCAGTTTTAGTAGATTGTTTGAAACAATGAAATGTCAAATCCCACCTTTTTAGGAGTATAACTAATACTGATTTTATCCCTTTCAATTAATTAATTTTCAAATCGATTAATAACAGAATAACATAGATTTAAGAAACATTTCCTTATAATCTAATACTGATTTCGCTTCAATAGTTTGCGAGTTTATTTTCCTGATCCTCAATATGCTGACAGTTTGGGATGCAAAAAATATTCATGATGTAACATATTGGTTGCCATGATATTGGGCTTCTCGTTTGTGCTGTAAGTAGAGGCAAATTGCATTGAAATCTTGCTATAAACAATTTTATGCCGATATGCATTGGTACCCATGTAAACTGATGTATCTTTAGTTTCATCATAGATTGTAAGAAAAAGGTTGACATTTAAACAATTATAGAAGTATTCTCTAATGTCAAGTCCTATTACTTATCAGTACATATAATGCAAAAACTCATGTTGATTAAAATTGAAATGAAATAAAAAGCACAAAATGTGTGTGGGCAATGGTCACAATGGAAATCAAAACTTCTCGTTACTACACGGTATACATGGTTGTGTTAATAGTTTTATATTTGATAAATATAAAGTCTAAAAAATATCCGTATTTTGTCACTCCAATTTCATAGTTTCAATTGATAAACAATGATTTTTTAAAAAGTATATTAGCACATTCATATACGACAGTATGCACTAGCTTATTTGAATACATAAATATTTAATGTTTTGTTTATTGGGAAAAAAATATCAATATTGATCGTTGAAAACTTTACAAGAAAGATATTTGCACTACCAAATGGAAGGAGACTTGTATTTATAATCCACAATGTGAGGGCAAAACCAGCAACTAAGCCATCGCTTAAATTTGCACAGACGACATTGAAAATATAACATCAAGAAGGAGTGGCTAGAAAATTATGCATATTTCAAAGTAGACGCACCTTACCGAGTTATGCAAATGATAGGAAATGAGCAGCTCTCCAAGCGCATTTAGGATAAGATATAACGCCAGAAAGCAGAAGAGTGGGCAATATTCGCGCCATTATTACTGCTTGCAAAATCATCGAAAGTTTGTTCTTGTCGCAAAAGACACCTGTGATTGCAGCAATGTCAGGCTATTATCTATAGAGACAGTTCCAGCAAACAGATGAGCAGACAGAGGCCATGGTGATCGGACTGATAACGGCAGCTTTGTCCTTATGGCAAATCGCAGCTAACAGACACCTGGAAGCATCCATGGTGCATTGACTGTGGTGAAGAAGTTTGGTACAAGAAACCGTGGAATGTTTCCGGAGTGCCGGTGCAGGCAGAATGACGTCATCTGGCGTAAATCGACTCGTCCGACGGGAGGCGATGACGGCATCGCAAAGCACGTATACTGAAGTTTGTAACATCTACAAAACACCCTGGAAGCTCCCATATTGAGCAGAACCATTTGCGATCGATTGATTGCTAGTGTCCGACACTCATGGCATCCGTTAAAAAGACTGCCATTGACCCCACAGCATAGATGCCAACGTTTGTAGTGGTGCCGGATTAGAGCGATATGGACCTTGTGGACGGAGTGGCACATTACCGTTTTCTCAGGTGAGTCACACTGCTATTTATTCGGTGATAGTTGCCGCGTACGTGTGGATTGATCCAATCCTGCATAAATTGGGAAACGCATCACCGCGTGACAATGTGGCATCATGATTTAAGGCACCATTGCGTACGATTATAAGTCTAGTTCGTATTCACATCACTATGACAGATGAACGTTACGTGGATGATGTGCTGTGTTCGGTGACACTGCCCTACCTTTAGGTGGTCCCCAATGATATACAGGATAACGTCCGAATGCACATTACTCGCTTAAGTGGACTTGCCCGGCAAGATGTACAGCTTCTGTCCTAGCTACTGTTATCACCAGATCTCTGACCAATCGAACACGTTTGGGATATGATTGGAAGCAAATTGTAGACCCTGTCATTATGACTTTCAGAAGACGCACTATGGCTAATGGTTGACAGGGGATGGAGAGTCATTCCTCAGGACGCCATCCGTATTGTCACTGACTTTGTGACTAGACTTGTTGCTTCGTGTATCACCGTCCACGGTGGTCTTACGAGCTACTGACCAGACCCTGCTCTCGCTCTGCATTATGCATATTATTTAGAAATACAGATCACTTAATCTTCGTTGCTGTTTCTCTCTGTTTTCCCAGTAACGTCACTTTCTGGATACTCCTCCTTGGTGTTGCATTTTCAGTATACTAGCTAGTGTATTATAAACTTTAAAACACTCTATCAATTTATTCAAATACTTGATACAGTATTGTTTTTAGATTGTCTCCCAATCTTTTAGCAATCTCAAATATTTAATTCCAAAAGTTTTAATCTGATATTTTTCTTATTAGATTTTTTTTTAAAGGCTAATATTTTAGGTTAAGATTTTCAACAATTTTAAAATATTTTTAGGTATCCGTTTCAATACATGTTTCTGAAAATTTGAAAAGGAAAAAATCAAAGTTACAATGATATGTTAAAGTTTAATGCACACGTTATTTAAATTTTTTATGAACGTCTTGTAAGATTTCAAATAATAGTCAATACTTTTTTGAGATCTGCAATTAATTTTGATGTGATTATTCTTATGATTTCAAGGTTAATATTAGTATTTAGTCCATTTAATTGATTATTGACTGTACCTTATACAGATGAAGTTGGTGCAATTTAACAAATGATACTGAATGCATGTGTATATGTGCTTTTCTACAATAAGACTTTTTAGCAAGATTTGTAGACATGAGGGGAAGTATACATATATTAATAGAGGAATGTGTCCGACGTGCTACAATTACTCCAACAATCCTTCTCGGCATGCTTTCAATGAGGTTTTAAGATTTTTGATAAACAGCTCTATAAGTGTTCCTTCTTACTGAAATAGCAAGAAGGTCGCTATTTAACCTGCAGTTTTCGAGCATAATTACTCGTTTCGTATATAATTCTTGTAGAGGATTTTTTTAGGAACGAGTTTATATCTTTATATTATAAATAAAAGTTACATTCTCATAATCACAGCTATAGTACATTTACCAATGTGAATGTAATGTCGAGTGTTTTTCCTTTCTTGAATTAACACTAAAAGCATTTTATAAAGCTGAAGTTGCACCTTGCAAGTTAATTGACAAAAAGTATGAGAAATACTTTATCTTTATCCTTGATACTCTTTGACTTATGTATAAGTCCATATATGAACATCAAATTCACTCGAATTTTTATGACCTAACAGCAAATTTTGGCTGTTAAGTCAAAAATCTGACGAATCATTGGATTTGTGTAGAAAAATAACACCAACAGAGTGTAAAAAAAAAATTTTTTTTTCAAAAAGATTTCGTGACATTTGAGAATTGGCAAAAACTATTAAGGGTTTCATTAGGAAAAAAATATATTTTAAAACGTCAAAAACACTTTTTTAGAGTATTGCGAATATCGATTTCAAGGATCTTAATAGGGTTAAATGTATAGTCCGTGTATAGCATCTTTCCAACAATGATGAAAACAAGCAAATTACTCAGAACTGTATCTAGAGATTTTGATTCTTTTAGCATTGTGAGATCTTAAAGCTTCCACAACAGAATGTTTGCGGGAGTAACATTGGTGAATGGTTTTAAAAATCTTCACGTTTGGTCAGAATCTGCAGTTAATAAACAACTTCCTGTAAAAAAAGTTTAAAAATTTTTATTTATTTATTTACTTCACCTCTTAACATAAAAATGTATGCATTCAAGATTAGAACTAAAAATAAAGAACGTAATTGTTTGCCCCATTACGAAAAGTTCCTAAAGTAAAGTTTGGTTGCAAGAAGAAAATGTTATTTCAATGAAAATCAAACTTAAAATTTATAATTTGATTTTCACGTTTAGGCAAACCAAATTTTTCCTTAATATAACCTAAGTTTAACAGATTATATCAGCCAAATAAAATAATGCTTATAGAGCTTATGAACCATAGTTTGAAATTAGTTCAATACTGAGAAAAACTAAGGTTTGCCAAATGTCTGTGTACGATTGTAGGCTGTCGAATTAATTCAATCTAGTAATATAACTTTAATTCAACGTTTTATTCATCTGATTCCAATCTCTGTCAATCATATTTGTGTGATTCCTAACTTACTTAAAATTATAGTCCTATCGCATTAGTCCACGTGTTCAAAAATGACTACAGCAACTATTAACTAAATCGTTATAGGCTGTATATGCAAAATCCAAAACGCGCGCGAAGTGCCTTTAATATCCAAAAGTTTAACAATTTATCTTCCTTATTTTAAAGAAAAACCATGCCTGAATCTCTGTTTAAACATTCTTACCGTAATACCAAAAACACGGAAAAATTAGTTCAGACACATCATTATATAATGGTATTTATTAAAACGTGATGTATTCAAACGTGTTTTACTGATGAAATCCATAATTCCAATTATACGCTGCAAATAAAATAATTAGGTTAATTAGTTCTTGACTTGAAAGATTTTACTACGCATGATCAATTTTGCTTATTGACAGAAACGTTGAAAATATGCGTAAAAAAAGTGTTTAACTTTAAAACAGTTTTATTATTTAATTTACTAAAACTGTGATCCTCATAAGAGGGATTATGCCGCCCCTGTGGGCATTGACTTTCTTTAAAAGATCTAATCAGACTATTAATAAAACTATGCTTCGCCTTTAATTTTAGTAAGATGTCATCCTTGAAAAAATATAAATCTTGATCTTAAGAATAATTTTCATATTTTAGACATAAGAGGAGGAATTTCTTTCGCAACAAAAGTAGTAGAATCCCCAATTCCCTGCCTTGATCCGTTGAAGTTACTTAGGTATAAGTATGATAGAGATTTCCCCCAAGAGATTTCACGCCAAATCTGGGGTCTTTGGTTTTCATTACAGTGTTATCAGTTTTATCTTTGGTATTGTTAATTTCAGTTTTTGTTCTTTTTCGTATTTTATTGTTTCCGATTCTAGTTTGCCAATTTTTCTCGTGTTTTACGTCATTTTTGCATCATATGTGGTTTTCTTTTAAAGTGAAACACGTTTGAATTGCTTGGCCACGAAAAAAAGTCGCAAAGGTAGGGGGCAATTAAGAAATATACCCTATTATTTCCATTGCATGCTTTCGTTTGCTTACTCATGACTATTTGCAGAAGAATTTATATATTGGAATCAATGATTTCGTTTGTTTCCCTCCTCACTCAGGGGGTATGAATGGTGATCATCTCAGGCATTGCCCCATTGTCTTAAAGCCAACTCTACGGACGCTAATTTTAATCGTTTTTGTGCTTTATCACTTTATTGGGTGGTTCGTCAACTAATGGTAAAAGTGTCGAAGACGCCTCTACGATAAAAAAAAAACATATTTAGGTACGGATTTTTCTAGGAATATTTGCAGGTACGTCTTAACAAATAAAAGTTATCTTGATGCATATCCCTAATTTCCGATATAAATATTTTATTTTTATAGTAAAAGGCTAAAACTATACAGGGTATCCCAAAACGACCCTGCACATCTTGTTTTCTCGTTGGGAGTACACAAAATTTGCCCAAAGAAGCATTTCTGTTTGATCCATAGTTTATGAGAAAAATACGAAAAACAAAGTATGACATCACTACCGGGATATAAAGAGAAAAAAAAAAACACTTTATTGGACATATCAACAACAGTATTTACAAATTTTTCTAGATGATAATGTTTAAAACGTTCGCAGCACATATCGCGGCATGCATGTGCGCGTTATGGAATGACGTTAAGCCGCCGTTGAACTGGCATTTAAAGGGCTGCATCTTGCAGCTACCGGTAGTCTTCGAAAGGTGACCATGTTTTCCGTTCATCACTACTGCAACATGTACTTCATGTATGGCCGATGTAATGAAAATGTCTTTGGTTCCAGCATGATGGGGCTCCGGCGCATTTCTGTGATCCTATACGTAGTTGGCTGGATATGGAATACTCCGGCCGCTGGATCGGATGTGAGCGTCCGGTTCTATGTCCATCACGTTTGCCAGATCTTACACCATTGAATTTTTTCTATGACGCCATCTCAAGAAACTGGTGTATCGAGACGAAGTGCCAACACCATTGGTCTTAGTTGCTTGCCTGCATGCTGCTTGAACTTCGGTGGACCCCGAGATGCTGCAACGTATGATGACAGCCATTCCACGGAGTGCTCAAACCTTCTTTGACATTCACGGTAGACACTTTGAACATCTACTTTAAATTGTGCGTACACTGCTGTTGATATGTTCAATAAAATGTTTTCTCTTGCACCGGCAGTGACGTCATACTTTGTGTATCGTATTTTTCTCGTAAACTATAGATAGTACAGGAACACTTGTTTGGGAAGTTTTTATGTACTCCCAAAGAGG
Source organism: Latrodectus elegans (assembly GCA_030067965.1). Lineage (NCBI taxonomy): Eukaryota > Metazoa > Arthropoda > Arachnida > Araneae > Theridiidae > Latrodectus > Latrodectus elegans. Next base: position 5,244,232 of record CM057820.1, read on the forward strand.
AATCTAGCTGTGCAGAGTTTATGTGATCGTTTTGCGACACCCTGTATATTTATCTCTCTTTGATTAAGCATATTTTGTAAGAATTTCTATCATTCTGAAGAGACTAAATCAATGAGAGCACACCTCTGTAATGAAAGAAAATTCTTATTTTTATTAACACTAGTTTATAAACTACTAGCTCTGTGCCTTTGACAAAATTTTATCAAATTCGTGCTTTCATCAAACACATTGGAATTATAGCAATTCATTTGGAATTGACATTATTTTATATAAATGGACATTTTTGTCATTCAAACTATTTTAATAGAAATTGATTCTCGTATCATGTCATTCAAACTAAAGCTTAAGATAAAAGCAAAATATATTTAATAAAAATTTCCTTTATCGTAATTTTTTAACAACGAACAATTTTTCCATTATTTATCTAGTTAATAATTTCATTTTAAAATCATAAAGCAGTAATTTCCATAAGTTTAAAATTCTAAATTAGAATTGGAAAATTATGTAAGGACAAGAAAAAACTGGTTGTATTTCATCATTTGTGATAATGATATATCACATTATGTTTCAGGAAACGTTATTTTTTAAATAAGGCAAAAAATGTTAAAAAATTTTAAATAATTTGAAATTTAGTAGAGGGAAGATAAAAACTTTGAAAAATAAATTATAAGTAAATAAAAAATTACCTATATACTGTCAGGATTCCTTTAAACTGTTCAGTAGATAAATAAACCTTAAAGCTCCGAAATCAATGAAACAAAAATGAGTATTTATGAGTTTTAAATAATATGATACAAAACCTAAAGGAAGCTTTAAGATCTGTAAAAAAGAACGTGGAATAGGCAATTTCATGCACTGCGTTTCAATTGTCACATACCACAGAAACAGGAAATTAGTTCTTATCTTCAAAACCATCTCTCATATAATGAGTCAGACCATTTGAAACCAATAGTCGGTCAATAATGCATACTTAGAGCTCTATATTAATACAGGACTTTTTTCCTCGAATGAAACGACAATTATTTCTGAAAATTGATGCTAAATTTACTTCATACATATTTTGAAATTCTGAAGGAGAATGTGTATTGTAATCAGTAGAAAGAACGAAGATAACTACTTAGAAAATATTTACTTTATAGATATACAAGTTGTGTTACGGAAATATGTTTTAAAGAAAGCAGCTCTCAAAAATTCAAATAACCAAATTAGTCACCAAAATTTATGGAGCATTTCAATTTCTAAACTTATGGTCAAAATCGCAGAAATATCAAAATTTGAACTTAATTATTAGAGGTATATATATATATATATATATATATATAATTTTAATGATGATTTCCGTTTTTGATAGTGATTTTATTTCATAACTGTTTTGTGATATATAAATATGCATCATAGTCATTTTTTTATTTTCAATGGCAAGGTATATGACGATATAAAAAAAACAAATAAGAAAAAGGAAATGGTATCACTCTAGGCAGGCGGGTGGTGCAATAGAGTCGTTTTCTGAGGTGCCTTGAATTTCTTTACCACAAAATCCTAGGTGGTCTCTGTCCATGATTCGATCCTTGCAAAATAGGCAATTTGGGTTCGGTAGGACCTTTATACTAAATAACTGAGCTGCCAAGCAGGCTTAACCAAAAATCAGCTCTTCTCTTCATTCTGTCGACATCCCTCTACCACGCTGCTCGGTCAGGCACACCCTACACAACTGGATAAAGGAGAAATGGCAGAACACCTGGTACAATTCATTTACTGGTCGTCTAATTCATAAGATATTATCCCTACAGTTACCAACAAATCTCTAAACAGAACTAAAAATGAAATTCTTTTCATTTCCGGCCACGGCCCATTCCCCATTTATTTTTACAGATTGGGTTTAAGGGACACCCCAAATTGTATCTGTAGTAACGAGGGAGACCCAATACATTATCTCACGGTCATAACTGTTTTGTGATATATAAATATGTATCATAGTCATTTTTTTATTTTCAATGACAAGGTATATGACGATGTAAAAAACAAATAAGGAAAAGGAAATGGTATCACTCTAGGCAGGCGGGTGGTGCAATAGAGTCGGTTTCTGAGGTGCCTTGAATTTCTTTACCACAAAATCACTTACTTCCACGTGGCATTTATCAACCCCTGCAAAGCAGTGGGTCATTAACTGGAATAGAAACGTCTTCTCTTATAAGACATCTGCAAAAACTAAACCAACCTATGTATTTCCTTATTAGCCAAGAGTGTATATATTCACGTGGTTCAATAAGAATGATCCCTCAGAGCACTAATCACGATGCTACTATGCTTACAACCCAAATCTAAGCACTTAGACTTAATTATCACGAGCTATATATGCAAATAGTTACTTCAAACTGTTTTAATGAACTCTTTTTAACAGACTATTCTTGATATATGAGCCCCACTTCAAATTCTTTTTTTTTTTTTTTTCAATGTGCTGTTTTTGTTGTGTGTTCAATAAAGTCTTACTTATTTTTATACTTTTGTAATGTATTTCTGTAAGTTTGTAATTCTATGTATTTTTGTACACTTTTAATCCTATTTACTTTTGAATTGCATCCGAAAATTGAGACCACGGGGCATAATTAGTGATTCTTGCTTTTGGAAGGAAGTGAGATTTAATCCCAGATTAACCGAGAATCCGTCGTGTTTGCTAAAGGCGGCTGTGGGACATTAAAACTGGTCACAATACCCTACAGGTGAGGTGATGCCTCTTGGGGTGGCAGGTGAAGCCTTGAAAGTCTTCTGTTTGGTCCCTGCTTCAAAATCAAGTCCAGTTGCTTTCATTACCACCCAGTTACTTCTATCCTACTGGTAAGGCCCAAATCAGGGCTAGGTACAGGGACGTATGCTGGTGCAACAATAACTGCAGCAATAGGGCGGGCCCTATTACGAATGCCCTGAGTTAATCCTCAACCAAATCTTAATGGAATTTCTACTCATTACTTCCTGTTGGGGTTTCAGCGTTTTTTATATTACGTTTACTAGTTGAAAAAGAAACTTCAATTCTAATCCTCTATAAAACTATTGACCTCTTTTTAGCTATGAGGTCGACTTGTTCGTTTCCATCGTTCACCACAGTGAGTGGTGTAACATGAGTTTCTTTTCCCGTGGGCTGTTGTAGGAAGGCTCAGCATTGTAATACCACATAATAAGTTCTAGTAATAAAATTTTTACTAGTGTTTCATCAGTTTCAATAGCTTTCAAATTTTAAAAACTATAATAGAACATTCGGATCAATTACACCACCAATTTTTAAATTTCAATTCGCGCGCGTCTTTAATTTAGCACAGACTTCAAAAACTTCTTATATTCTACTTAAAATATGAAGGCAGAAAACATTTTCCAACTACATTTACATGCCTTTGTTTTCTTTTACGGATCAAAGTTTAATCACTCAAAGTAAATTTTAAGTACTTCAAAAAATTTTTAATTTCTTTAATTGCCTGTAGCTGAATTCATCGCTAGACAGAAAGATTTTACTTCCTAAATGTTTTCGAAAACGTAACTTTATACTTTACATTCATCAAAAATTAGGATGAAGTTATTACTTTTTTATCAATGTGGAGGAAACCGAAATTCTTCTGTCTTTCAAGATCTCCACACTGTATTATTATTGTGTCCTTCTACTCTTTATATCTAGAATACGGTTTTCTTCATACCTAGAATACTGTTCTCTTCATACCTAGAATACTGTTCTCTTCATACCTAGAATACTGTTCTCTTCATACCTAGAATACTGTTCTCTTCATACCTAGAATACTGTTCTCTTCATACCTAGAATACTGTTCTCTTCATACCTAGAATACTGTTCTCTTCATACCTAGAATACTGTTCCCTTCATACCTAGAATACTGTTCACACAATGTCTAGAATACTGTTCTCACAGTGTCTAGAATACTGTTCTCACAGTGTCTAGAATAGTGTTCTCATCATGCCTAGAATACTGTTCTCATCATGTCTAGAGTACTGTTCTCATCATGTCTAGAATACTGTTCGCACCATGTCTAGAGTACTGCTCTCTTCATTCTAGAATATACTTCTCTTTGTGTGTCTAGAATGTTTTTCTTTTTTTACTTAGAATTTTCTATTGTCTAGAATATAAAAAAGTACATGTAGTTTGTCAAAACTAAAATAATTTTGAATGTTTCTAATTTAAAAAATCACTTCGAGTGTAAGTTTTTGCCATCGAAATTATTTTTATTTGTAATATTGAATTTCATAGCATTTTCTCTTTAACTTTGATGATTAACCTTTACATCACTAGGCCAATTTTAATTAGTAAGTTTAAAACTTTTTTTGTTACCTTCTGTAAAAAAAAAAAAAAAAAATTATTTAGCAAGGGTATTGAAAAACGCGATATACTTTACTACATTACTCAATAAAGCTTCAAATATAAAAAAATTCTATGTTTTATTTATTGAAACAATCATTAAGTTTTTATAAAATGATAATTTTGTCGATAATATAGCAATGTATAAGTTATACTAATTAAATGAATTGATACAAAATCCACACTTTCATAATTATCAACTCATAACATTATCATTAGACTCTGTTTTTAGTCTTCATACAACTTTATAATAGGACCAAATTATTTTTTACATGCAAAATAACATTCATAGTTATCGATTTTTTCATTATTAATCGATTTCATTTTTACGATGTTTCATATGACGGAAATTTTCGATTTTTCCACATTATTTGCTTAAATCGTTCTTGATCCTCTAAAGCAGAGCTGACAACCGAATGGTTAACGCTCTGACCTTTGGTTCATGGGTTCAAATCCCACTTCCTAGCTTAATCATCTATAGTGGTTTTGCAATCCAATTTAAACAGTAGATCTTGGTCTATTTAGCCTTCGTATGCTAAAAAGTGATCTATGAGCGACAAGCAAATTTTTGCATGTAGCGCACTAAATGTGTAAATGAAATTTATTGGATTATATTCTCAAATGCTCTCAAGGAATCATCTTAAAAACCAGAAAGATAAGAAAAATAACATGATTTTTTTTTTTAATTTTTCAAGCAAATTCTGTGCCTATATTAAAAGGAAATATATAATTGATGACATAAATGAGAATTCTTGTATATTTTAGTACGCAAACTATAGGGTAATGTATAATTAAGCATTTTACTACTTCATATATTCATAAGAACCAATTTCGCATAAATTTTAAGACTTCTTGTTCTTTGAAACTTCTTATTTATTGCTTATTTCTACTGATTCCATTATGATAAATATTTAGTCAACCATCGCATAATTTGAAATAAGTAAATAAATAATTTAGGTACAAAATCGTTCATTTTGACAACTTTTTTTATCCAAATGTTATTATTTTATTTATAATTTTGGAACGATATTAGTTGTAATCCTAAATACACATAGTAATAATTATTTTCTCTTATTTCAATGTAAGCATTATTTTAATCAGTCGAGATTATAATTTCCGTAAAAACTACTCATTAAATAATAGTAAGAAGTATGTTTTTAATTAAAGGAGTGGACTTTTCCAACTTTGCTCTACGATACATATTTACATAGCGATGCAGGCGAGCCCCAAACTGTAGGTTAAGATTAAAGTGTTTGGAATACTCCACTATCACCAAGTGCCTCTTAATTTAAAACCAGGATTACGTGACGAAGTCACACCTGAGCTTGCATCCTCCTCTTCATACTCATATCATGCCAACAGAGGGACTTCGGACGTTACAAATTAACGTGAGCACTTCCCTAAAGCACGAAGCTCCAGGAATGAGGAAGATTGTGGTTATAAATGCATTTGTACATAAAATTGTATTTAGAGGCCGCACAGTGGACTGGTTGATAAGGGAGTTTGTTTTCGTTATTGGAAGGTAGTGAGTTCAAGTCCCTAACCAACCACAGATCCGTCGTATTAACTAATGACATCTGGGTCACGTAAAATATGTCGTGGTCGCAACGTCCAAAGAGTGATTGGACAAGTCTGAGTGCTTTCTGCTTGGTCCCTGCTTCAAATTACAAAAACCCACCCACTTTCGTGGCCACGATGGTACACTCACTGGGTAACCCACTATTGCTTTCATTTTCACCCCTTGTAGTGCTGAAAGTCGAAAGTCCTAGTAACCGGACATTATAAAACAACAAAAAAATTGCATTAATGATCTAATATTTATAAAGAAATGTAAATATATGGATTAACACAAAATGTCTGATGATAAAAGTTCCTAAGAGTTAATTATATATATATATTATATATATTTCTTGTCACATATATTTTGAAAAATGTCTTTTCATATTTTGCTTAAATCAAGAGAAATTTATTGAAACACTAATCAAAATCAGTTAAGTTAATAAAATTTCATACTTTTGAACAAAGAATTTTTCAGCATCCGAAAACAAATCCTTTCCTGTGGGCTATATTTTCATAATTTCATAAGTGTAGAAAGTGTAGATACATCTGTTAGCTATAAAAATATTACAATACCACGAAAAATTTATTTTCTTTTATTTTCGCTTCCCTTTAAGATATCACTTGCATATTGTTTTAGATAAACATAAATTATGTGCTTTATCTGTATAAATAGCTACAAAAAATATTTAAAAAATTACTATTAAATCTCAAATTATTTTACGTATAACTTTGATCTGAAAAATATTATCCAGTTTAAGACAATAAATTAACAATTTCGTCTGAGTAATCGTGAATGTTTCATTGATCTACATCAATGATTTTCAATGAGTGTGTTGCCAAACTTTTAACAACCAGTAATTTATACAATTAGAAATGATTGTATTGAATATTAATTTTGCTGAGCATGGAAAGAAAATGTGGAATAGCTTAAACCCATTTTATGAGAGTTTATTGAAAGCATTACAAACAAGTATTAAAAGGCAACTTAAAAGTGTCAATTTTTACAATGAAGACCATAATTCCAGGGTTATTAAATGCAAACACACACGCAATTCTTTAAGAGAATTTTTCAAGCGGTTCTTGTTTTTTGTTTCTAATACTGAAAAACAAGAAGAAAAAAAAACCCAGTTCACAAAAGTAAGTCTGAAAATCTAACAGATTATTAATTATTTTTACTACTATTTCTATCTTGATATTCTTTCTTGGCCAGCATCCAAAATTAAGAAGTGATATAGTCATATTTTAATTATAGTTATTCTAGCTGACTGAGTTGCCAGTTTTTCTCTTCTTTACAGAAGGAAGTTGATTAGGAATGCTTGGAAACCAGCATAATAACTTCGCAACCAGTCATATTTAGAGTCAACGGTGAAGGGGGGGAAATGTGAAGTCATCTTTTCTTCAAATGAATGAAGAGATTCAATTTCAACTTGTTGAAGTTTTTTTTTTATTTATTTATTTTTTTTCTGTGGATCTCCTTTAAAAATTAACTAGAATATTTTCAATTTTATCTTGTTTCTTTATTTTAAATTTGTTTCTCTATTTTAATTTATTTGTATTTTTAATTTGTTTTCCTATTTTAAGGGTCCCGACAATATATCACTTGAAATCAAGATATTTTCTCGTGATTTTTGCAGAGTTCCGTTTAAGTATTTAAAATGCAAATATTATCAAAATAAACGTCTTTAACAACTGTGATTCTAGATGCTTACCAAGGCTACAAAGTACTTGTTTTCGTTAGTAAAATATTTAATTATTTTTTCCGATTAAAATATCTCACCAGCACTTTATTTCTTTACTTTCTGATGGATATCAGTGTGAAGAATTGGAATATCCTGACCGGAGAACTCCCTTCCTCGTACAAATTTAATTGACTGAGAAGAATTTTGGCTAAAGCATCGTGATATTAAATAACTGATATTTAACGATGAATTTTAAGTTGTTTTTAAATTCGTTGGAATTGTAATTACAATTACAATGCTTTACGAAACATTAGGGAACTCGTTAATTCTGCTTTCCAGAAATGTTAGATATAGTTTATTATTATCTAGTTGTAAAGACAAACATTTTAATATCTGAACAAACGAAAATGTTTCTTACCAGCAATAACACTTCCAATGTGCTAAATTGAAGCAATCATATCGCAGTTGGTTAAAGCTAAAAAAAAAAAAAAAAAAAAATTCTATCGTTTCTCTCCCGCCATAAAGTAGTTGCTTCTTTCATTCCATTTGAGATCGTGATTATGCGACTTCATAACAATCTTCATTAGTTTAAAATATCTATGGCGTCCGATAATGTTTCGTTTACGTCGCATCGCATTGAGAATGCGTTGTAAATCCAACTTGTCGATGAATTTGCTGCCTGCCTTCAAATCGCATTCTTAGAGCTACAGCAAACAAGGCTAAGTTCAATATCGAATGTCTGAGAATCGTTGGCGATGAGAAAATTCCATTCATGGTTTTTACCAGTAATAAAGAAGTAGTAGTTCTTTAGTTATTATTGTTTTCGTTTATAAAATTTTTCAAAATGATGAAAATTGCCTGTTGTTCTAAATAATTAGTTTTTAAAATTTTCAAATATTTTTCAATATAACTTCCAAAATTTCCTGGAATTGTAATCTTTTCTAATTTATGTCTTTGACCGATTCTGATTCATTGCCGGGCTTTTCGGCTTACCAACATCCTTTGCGCCAAGAACGTGAAATGACACAACAGATGTCGGTGTGTCATCTGTTGTGTCACACACTACATCTGTGGTGTCATTCATTTTACGTTCTCTTGAAATCCGTTAAAACTTCTCCAATTTTTTGTTAATTGATGAACATTTTGTGCATAAAACATTGATTGTTACAAGTTTTCGAAACTGATTCCAGAAATTCTTTTGAATCGTTTTTGAGCCAAATTTCTTTAACAACAGTCGAAATGATGTGGACATGACACCCTAACGACTCTATATGCTTCGAACGCTTCCTTCTATAAGCTAAGAAACGACTCTATATTATTTTGGGAACCAAAATTGAAAATATTGTGGACGTTCATTTTGTTGATAAAATCATTTCCCATATAAAGACCATCGGCTCGAGAAGTCATTGATTCAAGCAATTAATACGTTAACAATAGAACAGAAGAAAGAGCAAAATGAAAAAAAACAAACCGTTCACTTTATAGTTAGTTTAAATCAGAAGGACGATTTAAATTTTTAAAATTTTCATTAATTAATGGAATTCTAAACTAATAATTAGATACTTGCATAGGACATTATATGATCCTCGGGGACGAAATTGTCTGTTTACTTTCAAGGGGGAAATTGAAAATGAGTTATAATTTATCATGTAAAATATACACAGTAGTCCTTGAGGAATTAGTATTAATCATTTACACGATGAAATGAAGAGAAAAAAATATTAGAATTGCACATGAGTACAGACTTGTGATAAAAAAAAAAAATCATTTTTATTAATGTGCTTTTTCAATTTTCATGGGTCTCTAAAGACCTGCTGGAACGTAAAAACATGTAAGCAATCACCACTTTTCCGTACTCAGTTGTCTTCTTCTCGAAGTCAATTTTTTTTTTCATTACAAAGTACATTTTTGGAGCTCTTTGCTAGAATGCTTTTAGCTCACATTGAAAAAGATAACATCAGGTTATAAATTTTGATATATCTTATATGAAGCTTGATACTAGTTTCTCGTTGATAAAGAATGGAAAAGTTTTTACATTTTCGCAATTGATTTCCTACTTATTGATCCTCTATTTTTTTTCTCAAGTTGACAGGTAAGGACTCATATCATGGAAAAAGAAGGCTCTCGGGAATGAAACCATCGTGACTTCTGTATTATTTGGCCTTTGCTTCAGTTAAATAAATATTGCAATCCTTAATATATCAATTGACTCACAATGCTTAAGAAGCTCACTAACATAACTACTTTCGAAATGAACTGCTCGTGTGTGAAACATTGAGTGGAGCGGTGCATCAATTTGAATCCTTTTTTTGTGATATGTTTCTCACTACGTCTTGTTTTAGACTTTCTTGATATCTGAGCCAAGAAATGTTTACTATAGAACTGCTTTTTTCCCCATTTCCAACTGAAGCAGCAAAAATTTCTTTTATTGGTGCAGAATTGCGCATCATTAAAAGGGGGTAATACTTCTCATTTATTATTGAAAAGTCAATAAGTAATGAAGAACAGAAGAATATGGGAAATGCGTATTGTGATCTGTCATAATTCACACTTTATGCAAGGTCTGAAATAATTGTCTAACCTCAAGGTAAACAGTTTTATTTAAGGAATAATCTAGTTTAGGGGTTTGTTTTACTTATTTATTTATTTTCGACGGAAATAAACCTCAAAACTCAAGATATCAGCTGCTCAGCGTAAAGTCAGATGGAAAAATTTCATATTTTTTTAAATACCTTATTTTATATTTTGATACGCAAGTTCTATTCCATTATGTCAGGTATATTGATAATTACTCCGTAAACATTATAATCATACGAAGAATATTTACAAATGGCTTATGATATCAATGAGTTACTGAAGATGTTAATGATGTTTTTTCTGAAGATGTCTCACAAAATCCTAATAGAATTAAGGTGAAAGAACATTCTGACCTTGGCACATGGGGTAGTTCCTTCTTCGACCTATGTATTTTCTTCTTGAACTTAGTATGTATTACCTACTTAACTATAATATTATCAGTGAGCTAAATGGTTAATAATGTCCATTATCACATAAATTAGCTTATATAGTTTTATACAGACAACATATAGGATATGAGAAAGAAATTTAAATCCATATATTTCATGAGTGTTTTGCAAAATCTTAATAGAATTCGATAAAGAGCAAGCTGAGACAGTGCCATTTGGAATGGTTTCTTCTGGAACCCATGTAACTATAATATTATCAATGAGCTGAATGATTACTATAATGTTCATGAACCAAATAAAGGAGTTTATTATATTACATAATATGCTGAATCCATATAGGATTTGAGAAACTAATTGGATGCCATCCATATATCTCACGAATGTCCCCTATAATCTTAATAGAATTAGGTGAAAGAGCATGCTGACCGTGCCATTTAGAGTAGTTTTTTCTTGGAAATATTGTGAAATATGTGATTTTGTAAACGTTACCATTATCTATTTACAAAATGGAACTAATGTCATTGAAAAGTTTCGTATCATACGTACAAAGAGTATCAATAAAAAATTATCTCTAAATAGTAAGAATTCTGTGTGGCAGGACATACAAATCTGCATATCTACATGGTAATATTCCAAAAATTTAACCTAAAAGAACACTACATCGTCTGCATACGAATTTACTTTCCGTATTAAATGGAAAATATCGGCTTGCTTTCATGCATATGCAAATACGTCACTTCTCTCTCAAAGAAACCGGAAAATATCTTTAAACAAACTGGAAATTATCTATGAACAAAAAGTATCATTTATTTTCGATCGTTTTTTAATGATTACGTGCCAAATTAAAATGTTTCTTCCGATAGCGGGAAATAAGTGGAAAGCAAAACGACGATCGCCTTGACTAGAATAATGGCCGTTTTCCTGCGTCTTATCATGAATAATTCTGTTCATCCTGTAGCAGAAATACATGAAGATCTAAATGGGCATGAAATGAATTTACAGATGGGTTGTGCTTAAAGCTATAAATTATAATCATCTGCAAAATAGATTTCTATTTTGTCTATGTATGTACTTTAAGACATTGAAACCCTGGTGTTGTTTTGCTTCTATAATATCCAGCAAGCAGTTGTGGAAAAGGGGAAATCAAATAATAGTATTCATAAGAAATTTTACTTTTTTTTTTTTTGAGCCCCAGAACTGATTTATACACGTCTTCCATGGACATCTGTAATATATCTAGTGAAGTGTTTGGAAGATTTTCAGGCACTGATTCTTATGGCCTGGCCCTATTGAGGTCCCGTCGAACAAGCACCACTTCAATTTTACCAAGATGGTTGGGTTTTATGGCGTAAGGTCCAAAAATCGGGCAAACTGCGCCATCGACTTTACCAAAAATAAGCATAGGTTAGCTATGAACTTCGAATGTCTGAAAAGAGTAATTTATAAGCTACAGACTTGAATCGAGTGGAATCAGTTACAGCATGCTATGACACTTAAGATAAGTTTATGTACCTTGTTTAATAAAATATCGTCGGAAAATGTTAAAAATCCATTTTGTATTAAGCAGTTCTTTGGACAGACGTAGAGATTCCAAACCGAAAGTCTGGAAGAAAGATCATCGATTAATGGTTGTATCTAACTCTTCAATGCACGGTTTATGTTCATCTCAAATATGTGAAAATAAATATTTTGAAAATTATAATATACATAGAGAGAGAAAATATTTAAGTGTAAAAATATAAATGAAGTAGATAAAATAATAACAGAATATATAAGAAAATTCATTTCTAAAACACACACTGGATATCGTAAATGGCGATCCATTCTTTATAAAATAATTTATTTAAAAACACAAGCTCTGAATGCTTTTGTATTTGATTACCATTTCTTTTTACACACAAAATATACGTGTGACGATACGAAATCATTCGTAGGACAAATAACTTCGATTTTTGAAGTTTTTTTTTTCATTATTTATGCAGAATACTTTACACTTCCATATTTTTAAAGTACAGATTGAATCAACATATCCTAGCTATATTACCGAATTTGTGTGTGATAGTGTTTCTTCAATTGTATTTCATCAACACAATTTATAACCTTTACATCAATAACATTTATCATTAGTTACCTTTTGTTCGTGACATTTTTCATAGGTGGCTTGCAAATTTCGTTTCAAGAACTAAGCCTGCATTCAGTTGAGAGACAAGTATAAACAGCTGTTGATCTTAGGCCCATTGAAAAGACGACAAGAATATCTTATGGCATGAGTAGCCATGTTCGTTTTGGCAAAAAACAGATATCCATCTCTTTAACAATTAATTTAAATAATACGCCTAGTCATGATATTAAATATACGATACTTATAAGAATGATTTTTAGAGGTTATTTTACGCATGTTATGTTTTACATATAGAAATCCGAGAAATATCTCGTTATTCTAAATTGTATCATGAGGGATACAGATCATAAATCATTTTTCTATTCTTCAACCATTAATTTTATTTCATATTCACTACGAATGTATTCAACCCGACTGGGGCCAGGAGCAAATATTTCGATAACAGGCCCCTACTGCTTCTCAAAACAAACTTTCTATTCCATTTGATTGACAACGTACTATTTTGACTAAAGGTAAATTTGATTGAAATGATTCTATTTGACTGAAGACTAAAATAAGCTTTCCACTAAACTTGGTAGGCTCTTCGATAGGGGGTCCCGATGCAACAGCTTTGTATGCATCTTCTTAATAAGGCTATGGATTTGTTACTAATATTCATCCATCCGGTATTTCAGCTTCTGTCACAACAGCCATTTTTTTATATTTTAAGGTTTAAACGATTACAATTTGAAATATTTGAACATTCGTCCATTTGAACTAATCCAAAATATCCCCCTACATTGAAGAGCGCAAAATATCTAACAGGTTCTCCTAGCTTTAATAGCTCTTCTAGCCGACCGCTGTGTCTAGTGATCATAGTGCCTGACTGCGGATAGGGAGGTCCTGGGTTCGAATCCCGGTTCAGGCATGAATGTACTTTCTATCTATCCTCTCTTTGTCCTTTCTGTGTATGAATGAGGTGTGAATGGTTGCCTACCCTATAAACGGGTCCCTATGGCATGTGTGTACTGAAGTAGTCGGACTCCACACCACATATGGTTCAGTATGAAAAAGTGGAGAAGCGCATCCCATAATATCAGCTTAGCTGGCACAAGACAAAAAAAATAGCTGTTCTCATAGTTGTAACTGAGCTTCATACTCATGGTATTTTCGATGAATCGTAGGCCACGGCTTTATATATATATATATATATATATATATATATATATATATATATATATATATATATATATATATATACATATTTGAGAAACGCGCAGACGAGAATTTACAATATAAAAATAACGGTTTAATTTTAAAATACAAAGTATTTTCACACAGAAGACGATTTTTTTCTGACTTACTTCAACTTGTTTAGCGTAGAATAAATTTTAAACAGAAGAGAAAATGGAGTTGACGCGAGAACATTTTCGCGCTATGTTTTTTTATGATTTTAAAGCAGGATTAAGTCGAAAAGGATGCGTTCAACGGTTGCAATTAGCATTTGGTGATGGATCTCCAGCTCGTGCTACTGTATTCAGATGGTTTAGAAAATTTAGAAGAGGTCGCAATTTTCTTCAAAATGAAGAACACACAGAAAGGCCGCCGTCGGCATGTAATCCCGGATAATGTGTCTGCCATACGAAAAATGTTAATGGATGATAATCGCTGTACCTGTCAAATGATACAGAAGGAAGTTTACATTGGATCCGCAGCCAATGTTAACTTCCTTCCTACAAAATCATTCATGAAGAATTACATATAAAAAAAGTAGTTTGCCGTTGGGTTCCCCATAGTCTAACTGAGCACCAAAAAGAGGAGCGTGTCAGAATTAATAAAGAAACTCTTAAATTGCTAAAAGATGGTGGCCACTGCATCATTTTTAATATTGTAACAGGGGATGAAATGTACATACCGTTTTTTGACGTTCCAACACGTTAAGAAAGCAAAGTATGGGTCTTTGAAGATGATCCCACGGCGATAATGGTGAAAAAATAACGCGCTCTAAAATGTGATGTATGCCATTTTCTTCAGAAGTACGGGATTGGGCAAAGCCATCAAGTTGGAAGGACAGAAGACAGTAACAGCAAACTGGTATACCACTAAATGTCTTCCGGAAATTCTACAAGAACTGAATGTTAGGAGACTAATGCTTCACAATGACAATGCATCTTCACATACAGCCGGATTAAGAGTTGAGTTTCTTAAACAAAAACAAATTAAAGTGATCGAACATCTGCCGTATTCACCTGATCTAGCTATGTGCGACTTTTGGTTATTCTTTAATCTAAAAAAGAACTTACGTGGACGTCGTTTTCATTCAGAAGAGATTGATGTGGCTATAAATGCATTTTTTTCATCTATTCCAAGAAATGAATGGCTTGAGGCATTTAATCTGTGGAAAATTCGTCTACAAAAGTGCATTGATGCTGGAGGAGACTACTTTGAACGCACCTAAAATTTTGTAAGTATAACTTTAAAAACCTAGTTGTATCTCAAAAATTTCAGTGACCCTCGTATATAATATATATATAATTTTTCGCCACTGTAGTCCACATATTTCTACCTCTTCTCGTGTTAGCCGAATAGTAAGGACTCTTGCAAAGGTCGAATGTTTGTAATGGATCGGTATCTACAATAGGCCCCGTACAAAAAAATCCCGGTTCAGCCGGATTTTTTTGTTGCCGTTGTACAAAAAAATTATTTTTGAGTAACAAACAAAACCTCCTCCTTCCTACTATTGCAATTTATCATGCAATTGTCCTTGAATGTAACTAACTATTGTAAATTCTGTTTGCGGACTGACATTTTGGCGTTCAGGGAAACAAACTATCGTGTTATTTTAAAGATTTTCCATTTTTTTTTTTTTCTTTTCAAACAAAGAAACCAAACCTATAAATACGATACTTGACAAGATTCGGAAGATCCCAAGTTATGCAGATATCAATGGTAATGATAAAACTGGTGTTAATGCAAGAAAAGTACCGATTTCTCTCCAGCTTTAACCATTCTTTTTGCTGATTTGAGGAAATGTTAAAATTCATTCTTTTCAGCAGAAACCTTTGAGCATACCAGTCACCAATAAATTTCTTAAATTTCCCCCGAAGCAATTATCTACTTATTCCATGCCGAGTTGGTTAGAGCTTTTGGCTTCGGTTCAAAAAATTTGTGGGTTCAAATCTCATTTTAGGTGTGTTTGTTTGTTGTAGTTCGAAATCCACTTTAAACCATAGATACCGGTCTAATTAGCCCTAGTGTGCAAAACATGACCGTTAAGTGACAAAGAAACCAAACCTATCACCCACTTGTTTCATAGTTTTATGGATGCACTTATTCGAAAATATTATTGATGCAACGTAATATCAGATCGACAACTTTCAGATTGAATATAAACGTTTCACTCATAATATGCTTTTGAGTAGCCAGAATTCTTGAAATGAAACATATGCCAACATTATTTTCAATCATATTTTAATTTTCTATAAATACGTTAACCATTATAGTCTCCTTATTTTTAATCATATTATTTTACCCCCAAAAGCTTTATTTAAGAAACGATCAGAAAAATGCAATTAGCCTGCTATTATACAGATTTATTTTTAGATTTTAATAAATTTTTAGCCGCTTACTCTGTTTAGTGGTCAGAGTGCCTGACTGCGTATTGAGAAGTCTTGAGTTTGAATTCCAGTTCAGGCATGGATGTACTATCTCTCTCTATCTTGTCTTTGTTCTTTCTTGGTATTAATGGCTTATAAACGGCAGCCTACCCTATTAACGGGTGCATACGGCATGTATTTACTGAGAAAGTTGGATTCCACACCAAAAATATGGTTCATTAGGGGGGGAAAATGGCGCAGCACAACCCATATTGCCAGCCTAACTGGCACAAGACAATAACCAATTTTTAAATTTTGAAAAATATTTAACTTTTTAAATTTTACATATTTTTCATAACAAAAGTTTTCTATAATTATACATTTATCTGATCATAAACAGTCTGTAGAGATTTTAAAACAAGGTTTCTATATCTTGATTTTGATATAGTTTGTCCGTTTTTGTGTCATCGATATAACCAATTAACAAATGCCTACCCACAATAAAAAATTTTTGAAGTAAAATTTGAATCGGTATACAAGAACGTACATTTTATCAACAGAATGTAATATAGTTAATAGTGAAAAAAAAGAAATAGAAAATTGGTCACACATTTTATTTAATGTATTTTAGTAATAAGCTAAGCCCCTGAATAAAAATCACATTATTACAAAATGTACAAATTCTAATAAAGTTATAATCAACTGCACAAATAAAAATTGTACAAAGTGTCTAAGTCTTAGTGAAAATAAATATACATAATGTACTGTTAACTATTGATAAATGACCATATAAAAATATTAATTTAATTAAGAAGTTTAAATAACGCATACATTTTTAAGCATCATAAGTTAAAAAAAACTGTGCACAATGTAGCAATCATGGTAAAGTAAAAAAGCCAATTATTAAATTATACATAAAAAATCAGCAAAATGGCATAATGAACTGGTTGGAATTTTTTAAAGTATAACAAAATATGCATTTTTATAATCTTAACTTTTTTTACCTTATAATAAGTAAAATATTAAGCATTGTACTCCAAACAGATAATAATTATATATATACATCAAATAAAAATATTATATTAATATGAACTGATAAAAAAATTAAACAGTAGTATAATCTAATTATATTGACATTTATTATGTTAAGTTGTTTTAAATAATCTTCTTTACAAAGAAAGTTTTTGTCATTCTGTCTATTTATAAAAATTCAAACTATGCAAAATGTAAAATTAATCGTGTAATGCTGAGACTTATACCATTTCAATTACGTGGTTACTATTGCTGTGATTTTATTATTTCTATTAAATACATTAAAATATCATATTAGTATTTTCATACAAAATATGGAATGTGTACAAATATAAAGCGTCAGGGATTTAACATGATTTATTTTGAAAAATGGTCTTTTCTATTTCAAAGATACACACATATATTTGCACAAACAAATTTTTTGCAAAGCGACAAAATCAACTTCTTAACACATTTTTTGCTTACTAGTACATTAACATTTAATCACAAAATTAAAAATAACAATAAATATTATATTTTTAGGTTAAAAGTGATAAAACCTAAATTATTATTTTAAAATGTTATTGAAGACAATGTAAATGAGAACATCATAATAGAATATGTGATTCCAATAACAGCAAAATCATTACAAACTAAAAAGGAATCAACATGCTTTATACTTTATTTAAAGAAATCTCATACTCGGTTATATTAAACACCATAATGTGCATAAAAAGGTCAAATAATGCAAAATATATAAATCTTATTTTAATAGTTATTAACTTCTTCCAGTGTGTTTCTTCAATTCACACAAAAAAGAAACATTAATAAATTTTTCAGACAGATAACAACAATGAAAAAAATTATAAGCACATTTATTTCAGGAGATTTAAAGACATTAAGAATACAGTATTAAAAAATTTTAATTTATCAGTTATAAATATAGAATATCATGAATAAAATCTAAACTGGTTATGTGATAATAACCTGTTTTATTTTATAGTATCGATTATTTTTATAGGAAATATTGTGACTATTAATATGAATATAAATTTCAAACTAAAAAGTTGGATTGCACACCAATAGAAAAATATAGAAAATGCATAATATAGAAATAAAATCTAGCAAATTATATACAGGGTCATTGGAAAAAAATGCAAAAGTTTATAACATTATTTTCAAGAATGTTGTATATAAATAAATCAAGTAGTCCCTTAATAGTTTCATCACAGCAGTCACTCTCATAACTTACAAAGCAATAAAAAAAGCACCAAGGCAGAACTTATATCAAATATAATAGCATCCAATGTAAATGGCAACCATCTTACCCATGATAAACGTTTTCAGATAATGAAAAGCAGTTAATTAATGGGATAACAACTCAAAGGAACTAAAAGAATGGCATAAGAAAAATCTCCAACATTCACACTAAGCGCTTCAAAAGAAAATATATAACACACGAGGCAATATTATATTTGAAGTAAAAAAATTACTCATTCTTTATAATTTAGATTTCAAGTTACAAATATTTATATTTTAAAATACTATTCAAACCAATTGCAGTTATGCCTGAAAATTTTGATAAGAGACCTAACTAAGTAAATTGAATTTGAAACTATTGCACTGGAGAGATTTAGTTTTTCAGAAGATATTCTTTTCAGCTAATCACATTTTACATCCAAGTATGCATTAATCGGTGTAATTTCTCTATTTTTAGAAAACAGCCACAAAAGCAAATTATCATTTAGCATGTGCATGATTTTCCATTGATGAATGGTGGATAATCTACATTCCAGTGGTCTACAATTATGAAATTTGAAAAGTTCCTCATTTGGGTTTGATCTAATCTATAACTATTGCCAACAGTTTTGACTCACTCCTTTAGACTTTTGATATTACATTCACAGAATATTGCCAAGTCGAAAAAATAATTTATGGTAATAATTAAAATGTCAAATCATAGCTGCCAGAGAAATAAGCTCCAGGGATACTTCATAACAAATAGAGGAATATTTACTATAATCTTGAGATATGCCATGATTCATAAAATCTATATATTTAAAATTTTAATGCACATGGATCCCTTACTTTGTATAATAGGATTACGTAACATCAGCATTAATTTTCGATGACCCTGTATTACACTTCTCCGTTATTTCAGAATTTTAAGTATTTGACCAATTTAAAGATATATATAGAAATTGTGAGTGTATTACGCAAAAGACGATTTAAAGAGATTACAAATGTTGCACCATATTTAAAATTTATATAAATTACTTTAATCTGAAATATATCAAGATATGATTGCACTAAAAAGATCCAGTCGATTTCAAAGAGTACTCAACGTAGTAAAAAAAATAAAACTTCCAAGTTGCAGAACCACTGTTATTTAATATAATAGACAGAAAAATTCTAAGCACAAATATATTTCTGGTTTATGATATTAAACATCTATAAATGTGTATTAGATTAAAGATGAAGATCGATTGCATTTATATAAAGACTGACGTAATTAAAGGATAGTTTTAATGATATAGGAAAGCAACAGACAGACAGCTATTGACGAAGTGAATGCTTTTATAAAGAATATCCTAAAAACATTATAAAATTTATGAATACAGCGAAAATTGTAAATTTTTTAGAAAAGATTTTGTTTGACCAAAATTCTTTGATTGTACTGACTGCGCTATCATGACAAAGCAACAAAGATTCAACATATTGAATATGATCAATTCTCAATCAAAGAATCACAACCATCAGTTCTCAATCAGAAAATTATCATTGAGCACCATAAGCTGGCAGCATAAAATAAAGAAATCCGTAAATTAACGGAATCATTTATAATATATTCTTGATGTAATTCATTTATATGGCACTTAATTTTTTGCACAGTAAAGATTATAAAAAAAAATACAAGTGATTCGTGAAAAAGATATTTGAGCAAGATATATAAAATTCATTTGAAGATATTAATATCACATTATTTTTAAAATGTAGATATATAAAATAGATTATGTCATAAATAAAATTTTGTCACATAGCAGATACAACTGGTTATATAATGACAATGGAATTAAAGCCAAACAGTCAAGATCATTTTTTTCATTCATTATATTTACATACTATGATAAATAAATAATGATCAATTTACCAAAATCAATTCTTTTTCTACATCTATACATAGAAACAAAATCTAAATAAATAATATCAAACCTTAAAATTGAGCAATAATAATGAAGTAATAAAACATTTTCTTTATTTCCTTCTTGCAATGAGTTCTCATGTGAATGTAAATTTTTAAAAAGAATTATTTATTTTATTTTATAGAATGCTGAAGTCAGTCGATCTCTTCAATTATTTTTAAGGAATTATTAGTCTAAAATAACAGTAATTCATGAGATTATTCTCCTTTTAGTAATATGATCAATTTTCTTAACGAATATTCATTTTAAAAGGATGCTATAAATGAGTCCATCACTTCTATTTTCTTGATAAATTACTAGTCAATAAGCACAGTAACAAATAAGATCATTCCCTTAGTCATACGATTAAGTTTCTTAACGAATTTTCCTTTAAAAAGAATACAGTACGTTAATTGATCACTTCAATTTCCTTGACGAATTATTAGTCGAAAAAATATAGTAATTCATACGATCCTTCTTTTTCTATTCACAAGATCAATTTTCCTAACAAATTTTCCTTTAAAAAGAATGCTGTATATTAGTGGATCATTTCTATTTTCTTGATGAATTATTAATATAAAAAATACAGTAACTCATAAGGTCATTCTTTATTTTGTCAGGCGAGCAAGTTTCTTAACGAAATTTTCTTTAGAAAGAATGCTGTTTGTCTGTCACTTCTATTTTCTTGACGAATTTAGTAGTCTAAAAATTCCAGTAATTAATAAGATCATTCTCCTTACAGTCATATGATCAATTCTCTAAACGAATTTTCATTTAAAAAGAATACAGTACGTTAATTGATCACTTCAATTTCCTTGACGAATTATTAGTCGAAAAAATATAGTAATTCATACGATCCTTCTTTTTCTATTCATAAGATCAATTTTCCTAACTTATTTTCCTTTAAAATGAATGCTGTATATTAGTGGATCATTTCTATTTTCTTGATAAATTATTAATCTAAAAAATACAGTAACTCATAAGGTCATTCTTTATTTTGTCAGGCGAACAAGTTTCTTAACGAATTTTTCTTTAGAAAGAATGCTGTTTGTCTATCAACTTCCATTTTCTTGACGAATTTAGTAGCCTAAAAATTCCCGTAATTAATAAGCTCATTCTCCTTATAGTAGTCATATGATCAATTCTCCAAACGAATTTACCTTTAAAAAGAATGGTGTAAGCTTGTTTATAACTTCGATTTTCTTGACAAATTATTAGTTTAAAAAAAAAAATGCAGTAACTTATTATAACATTCTCCTTTAAATCACATGATCAATTTTCTTGGCAAAGTTTTGATGTAAATAAGACAGTTAATAAAATTTTTAAAGTATGCAAAAGTAGGAATCATAGTAGAAAAACAATATTGAAACATGTTGTGTAATATACTTATTACACTGTCCATTAATATTACATTAAATATTTACATATTTGTACTAAATTGAAATCATAATGCATGAATAGCATATTATTTGAATACATTAAAGGTGTCAGATTAACAGATTTAAAATTCATAAAAATAAATCAAAATGGTTAAATCAAGATTATTATCTGAACGAAAGGTTAAAATAATGCTATTCTTTGACTTATCTGAATAACTAAAAATACACAAAATTAATTTGCTGACTGCATAATTATGATAAAAACAAGAAAAAATCTACTTTTTTTGTATTCATACTTTGAAATCATAATGCATGAGTTCTAACATAAATTCGATTTTTCAGAATTAATTTTATAAAAAAAAAATAATAATAATAAATTATACAATTAAACTTCACTTTCATAAATTTACAATTTTAGTAAGTATTGCAAGATAAATTAACAAAACTTGCAGGACAAGGAAATCATAATACAATGATATCAACAAAACAAAAAAAAAAAAATCTTTGAGAATTACACACAAATTTTCATTAATTTAAAAAATCATAGTACATATATGATAGATAATTTTACTGCATTAAAATATTAAATTAATATACCAAGCATCTTATATAAAGAAATCGAAATATTTAAATTCAATGTCATAATTATAATTTAAAATATCAAGATTACTTTCTTGACTTTATATCAATATTTATAAATATGGAGTACATTATTATAATCCTATTTTTGTGGTATCTGCATGACTATAGTAAAGCATAAAAAATAGCATCTCTTCATTTCAAAAAGTCAGTTTTCTCATTTAAAAAAAAAACTATTGTAGTAATAAAAACAGTAAACTATTCAATTAGTTCTTTTTCCCAGAATGACTATTTGACAAAATGTACAAAGCATAAATATGTGCAAAATATGAGCTTTAGAATAAAACAAGAATTTTAAATTATATATCATAATATAAAATTTTTTGCTAAAAAATTTTTATAACAGAAAAACTACCATTTTGTAGATTTGATCCAACTTAAAGCTTTAAAAACTGATACACATATCACTAATCATTTGAATACATTAAGATGTATAAATTTCAATAACAATAAATATAAAGTATCAAATATAATATTTGCAAATTAATATACTTTAAGTTTGTGAGAAAAAATTTCATCCTATCAAGAATAACACCCTGAATTAAAATAGATGTAAAAGTAGCATGTTGATAAAATCTGATAATGTCCATTGCATTTACATAAAGACAATAAATATTTCCTTAAAAATTAGATTAAACGGTTGTCTAAATTATACAAAACAATAATCTTTAACATAATTTTTTTTTTTTTTTTTTTTTTTTACTTTTTTCATTAACAAATTAAAAGTACAACTGAATAAAATGCACAAATCCTAATAATGCAATTAATTCAATAACATAAGTTTTAAACTGAGCTTAATATTAACCTCTTAAATATCGTATTATTTTCAAGAAAATGATCATAAAAGTGTCTATACTTTTATGCAAGAAAATTTATAAATAGTGCTGATATTTATTATAAAATAAACTATCTCCAATTACATTAAAATTATTGTAATACTGCCTCTAGTGTGTAAAATGAGAAAATAGATTTTCCAAGCATAAGAAATAAGTTGTCATACTCATTTTTTGTGCATTACTTGAAATACTTTAACATGGAAATGTCACTGGCACGATAAGGAAGAGGTTAAGATAATGCATAAGAAATATCAATTAAAACGATGTAAAAATGATAAACTATTAAAACAAGATAGCTTTCATAAATAGAATGGTTAAAATTATGATTCATTTATTGCTTAGTAAAAATCTTTGCCAGTAATCAACGTGTAAAAATATGCAAACATGAGAATAATAAACAACATTTTACTATATTTTAAGAAATATTTTATTTTAATTCTAATATTATTGTACCACTGTATAAAGAATTTGGTTAAAAAATTAAAACACACATTCTCTCAGAGAAGACAGTGAAAGAAATATATACAGCATCATTATCTGAATTAATATGGATGATGTAAGCAACAAATCAGAGGTTAAGGTAAATTGTAGCAAAGCCAAATATATCCATCTTTTCCTTCACTTAACTTTTAAAATGATGAAATAATTTAAATAAAGATTCTTGTTTCAGAGATCTCTGAAATACTTTTATTTGCATCGACACATCTAAAAATAAAAAATCAAACTGAGCGAAATGCAGGAATCATGATAAAGCAATAAAATTCAATTCATGCTTTTAGTCTGTTTCGTTATCTGTCAACTCTAATACAAACAATAAATAATATGTTATCTGTAAACTCTAACACATACAAATTCATACAATAAAAGCAATATGTATAAGAAAGTTTCACATCCTGCCGATCTAATTAAGCTTTTCAAGGGAAAATTACAAACGAAATACATGTAAAAAGAAAACCAAACTGTGCAAAATGTAGGAATCACGATAATGCAACAAAATTTAACACAACTGGCTTTGTAAGCAGTTTTTGACTGTAATAAAGCAATAAACATTTCTTTAATCTATATTGCTTTAATGAATAAAAAATTTACCCTATTTTCATGTTCAAAAAAACAGAATTGATATTTCTTATGCAAATTGTATTATAATGAAATCAAACTGTGCAAAATGTAGGAATCACGATAATGCAACATAATTTTACACATTGAATTATATACTATCAATCTAATTATGAATTACTTATAATAAAATATATCTAATATAAAAGCAGCGTAGAATACTTTTTACATTCTGTATATAACATTTATCAAACTTTCTTATAGGAAAAGTACTGTGATTACTAATGCAATGTATACAGTAATAAAATCAAACTGTGCAAAATGTAGGAATCACGATAATGCAACAAAATTTATGAATAATTCATCAGTTTGACCTATTGTATACAATTTCTGATGCAATACATGCTATCAGTTTTCTCAACCTATATTAGTATTTACTCTGCATTCTTGGCAGAAAAATGAATTGATATTACTGATAGAAAATAGAATGCAGTCTAACTGTGCAAAATGTAGAAATCACGGTAATGCAACAAAGTTTAACACAATATATCATTTTCATTTGCTTTTAATTATTGTATAGTTTCTGATGCCATATTATCTTATGATAAATCAATATGTACTGTCCATTTTCTCACTCTATTTACTTCATATTCTAGAAAGAGAAATTAAATCGATATTTTTCATACAGCACAATAATGAAATCTATCTGTGCAAAATGTAGGAATCACGGTAATGCAACAAAGTCTAACATAATGAGCTTTCAATGGCTCACTGTGCAGCATTTTTAATGTAACATTAAAGCATAAAACAAAACGTATATTGCATTTTTAATTCTGATGCTCTTATATTTATTAAGCTTTATAGTAGGAAAAAATCTAATTGATAATACCATAAAAGTATTGTATCATAATCAAATCAAAATGCGCATTCCTACATTTTAGTGTGCTTTTCCAGGTGTAAAATGTGTCCACAATAAAAACAAACTATAAATTTTCTCAATTTATATACCTTGTATTTCCCAATCTTACTTGCAGAAAAAATATTTGATATTAATGATACACAGTGGATACACAAGATCAAACTGTGCAAAATGTAGGAATCACGGTAATATGTAACAAAATTCAGCATAATATATTACGGTTCTTATCGCAACAGATGCACTCCATAAAGTAAAGCACATTACATTTATCAGGCTTTCTTTTAAGAAAAAATGAATCCATATTATTTATATAATATAAGCAGTAATGAAATCCAACTGTGCAAAATGTAGGAATCACGGTGATGCAACTAAATTCAACACAATATACTAGGCTTTCAATCTCATTCATCATATAGATTTTTGAATGCAATATGTATGTAAAGAAATGTTTAATATAGCTTTCAGGTGTTGCTGTTATACTTAACTAGCTTATTAATAAGAAAAAATGCATTATTAATACAACATACAAGCAATGAAATTGAACTGCACCAAAATTATTAACAATATACTTCTAATCACTTTTGATTCCTACTGAATCATTTTTAATGCAACAATTGCAAGTGATGAAGCATTGCATTTATCACTATTTTGTAAGCAAATATCTATGTAAATGATATTAGTGATGCATCACATATAGTAATGAAATAAAATTATGAAAAATGTAAAAATCACAATGCACAATAGCAGAAAGCATAACAATAAGCTTATGTTACGCTTTCTACTATTTTGCTTTAGTACAGTAATTTTTTACGTAAGGTATCCATTTGAGATTTAACAAGCCCTTTTCTTTCACAAAATTAGATATTTGAAACTAAAGAATAATTTTTCCACTTAACACATAACTTTTTGGACAAAAATTTTTGAGCACAGAACTTTCAAGAAGAGAAAAAATCTATATGATATTTTAAACATAATATATGTAATAAGAAAGTTGAATTGTGTAAGAAGAGCGAATTTCAAGCTTATATATTATGCTTTAAATTTGCATACAATACAGATATTTAGCTAACGTTGGGCAAAAGCATGTGTTCAAATACATAGTACAAATTAAACAAAGTGTAATTTTTCTAATAAAATTAATGGATTAATAATTATAAATAGTTACTTATTGCACAAAATTTTTAAACATGTCATCATTAAGTAAAAATAAATGATATCATGGTAAAGGCAGTTATAACAGAATAAAAAACAAATCAATGACAATTTTTACATTCACGGAAACAGTAAAAATTCATCATATAGTTTATTAAAGAACAAAATATTTAATAAAAAAAGACTTCAGCTAAAAAAAAAATCTGCAGATATTTATTGATTTTTGCATGAATTTTACAAAAATTAATTTAAAAATACTTTTACCAATAAATAAGGAATACAACAAAAAAGACATGCAGAATATCTTATGAATACCAACACATTGAATATGCTATGAAAAGTAATATGCATAGTAAACACTACACTTATTACAATAAATACGCTTACAGCATGTGAGCAAAACTAAGTCTTAACACTTTACTAATGCTTTGATAGCATTTTTATGTCTATCTTAAACAAAACAAAAAAATTTATTTCATATACAACAGATAGTATTTTTCAACTACACAAAAATACTATCTTTTGCGCTAGATTTATTACAGATAAATGTCCGCTACATTTTTTCATAAATGCGCAAGGTGTCGAAATCACAGCAAAGGTAACATTGCATTCAGATTAAAAGAAATTAAAAACAGGTGCACATTTGTAAAATCGAAGTTACATAAAATTAATAGGGCAGCTAAACGATGTCAAATTTCCACAAATTTCTAATACATAATTGATATAATTTTTTCAAACAAATAATAAAATATATTGGAATAATTAAATATTCAGTATACAGGGGCTTGTTACTTTAAAATTACTTTGAACAAAAACTTGTATTTTTGGCTTGCATAAAGTTTCTACAAAAATTAGAGTTTCCTGCAGATAAAATGCATAACAGATGTCAACCTGCTATATTTTACACAATTTTCCATCTGTAATAAAATGAAAATGACTCTATGTAAATGAAAATTTAAAATCTTGTTTATTTCAATCAAAAATTATTTTAAAAATTAAATCTGTACTTGCTTGCTCATAAACGGATCCTCAAGTTTACTCAAACAATAAAATGTTTAGAAAAAATTAATTTTGTAGTTAAACAAATAAAGCAAACATACCTTTCTTATAATTTTTCAATGTTAGAAATCTAAACCAGATTTGTAGAAATACATTAATTTTCACAAATTTGCATTTGTTAAAACAAATACTAATTATCTAGGTTTCTAGAGAAGTTTTATTTAAAGATGACAAAATATGCATCCTTTATACAACTGTACCCAGAGAGAGTCTGCAACTAACCTAACAGACATGCATCACGAAAAAAAAAATGAAATTGCAATACTTATCTTTCGTTGTTTGGAACAATCACAGGAAATGTATTCAAACTTTTCATTTTAAACAGCACATTTTTACCACTACAGAATAAGTCCTAATTTTAATTTTAAAAAAAGTAAAAATTTACATTTTACATTTAAATTGTTATTTTGGTTCTATTAAAGAAAATCTTTTGCCTGCATATTATTTAATCACAAAATAAATTTGTTGCATTACAAATCATATCTCTGTTACAGAACAAAAATTTTGTGCATTCAATCAATATACATTTTTGAAATCAGTAAAATTTAAGCAGAATTGGGTCATCTTAAAGCAGAACTTCTATAGTGCAGAAAATGATAATCAAAATTAATTCACAAGTAACTGCTTTAGTAATTTTATTTACTCCAAAATGTGTTACTGTAATACTTAAAAATGTGCACTAGAGATGCATTAATCTGGTTTAATTTTCACTTATAGAATATGAATTTGCATTAAAACATGAAGGAAAATTAGAAGCAAAAACTGACATATAAATAAATTGCTAATCAAATTTTAATTTACAGGAACACACAAGTAATTTTTTTCAATTGCTCAACATTAAAATCAAAGAATTAAAAAAAAATTGCAAGAATTAAGCAAAAATTCATACATGCTAGAACATCAGTGAATAAAATTTTTGATTAAGCCAAAATCTAAAAGGAATTGAGGAAGAATCTCCTTATTTCATACTGCAACTTTACTAAGAACATCTGAGCATTCTTTTGCAAAAATAACAGATGAATGTCAAAAAGATAAGGACTTAAAGTTTTCATCATTTAATTGAACTATAGTTTTTCTCAGCTCACATTTAGATACAGTCAAAAACAAAACTAATGAAAGATTTTTCAGAAACATGAAAAACAAGGCAAAACTTTTGATGGTGGCCTTAAGCAAAAACAACCATTGTCAGTTTAAAGTGAATTTGTTTTCATCATTATTGGAAATAGTGATCAGTTCAACTGTTCTTAAGTTGTAATAAAGCTCTTTTTTATAGTCGCTGTTATTACAATTGAAGTCCTGTTCACCTTTTCATGCCATGAAGTTGAATTGCACTGTTTTATAAACTAAAATATTAATCTTAAGTGTCATTTGCTTTGATTTTTTTAAAAATCAAATGAGCTATTCAGAAAAATTTGTGAAGTGCTACTCATACAGAAATATATTATTCTTAGCCACAAAGTATTCATTCTTGTACTGGGTTGTTATAATACATATCAAAAGTCACATTAAAATTATTTATACTTTTGACTTTCACATATAAAGTAGAAACAAGAGTTATAAATAAAGCTCAATGTATTTACTAATTAGAAAACAACTTACATGGGTGAAAATAAGATCATACTGAAAACAAAAGTAAAAAAAAGTTTTCCTAAAATTGTTTATTTTAAACAAAATGATTATGAAAATTATTCTTGATCATTTCAATTATGTTGATAATAAATTAATTGTCACCCAATAAGAAACAATATAAAAATTTCTTGAATAAGGAATTAAAGTTTTATAAGGACCTTCTTAGTTCACATTGCTTTAAGAGTACTAATAGTTAAACAAAAGTAGCTTGCTTATTCAGCAAGTAGTAAGTGATATTATTTCCTAGATCCCCTGCATTAATAATTTCATAGTGGTCATTAGAATTGATATTTCTCGACAAGTAGTATATTTTTCGATCTCAATTAAAGGCATTCTAAACTAGTCCTCTAGTAGAAGTCAAAAATAGTTAAAATTATGTTCACTAAACTTCTGTGATGTTTTCTATAGTTGTGAATTAAAAGAGAGTTACAGATGATATAATTGATAATACTACTTACTTAAATTTCCTGAGAGAAATGCAGAATTGTCTAAAAAAATTCTGGGTTATACACATCAGATGATTTAAGCAATTATCTCAACTGACTCAGATCAAGATTTGATTTATAACAGAAATTCTACTTTAAAAACTGATGTGAAAATCACAGTTAATGATTTTTCCTAATTTTATGAAATATTTATTCTTCTCCGATAAATAAAACAAAAAAAATCAAATATTATAAAAAACATCTACTCAAGCAATTTAAAACTCACCAGAAGTAAATAAAACTGGATAAGTATTTTTCTTCTAAGTTTAACCCCAAGATTTGTAAATTCTGGAAATGGTTAGTGCATGACATTTTTGAAAAATAATTCTCATCATTAATTTCTCATTTTTCAACAGTATTTATATTTTCAGCTAATTTTAATATTAAACATCAAGAATGGCTAAAATTAATAAACTTATGGCCTGTTCTTAAAACATTTGGATAAGAAATTTAAGAAATTTCAATCATTTGGTACACATCATATAATAACAGGTAAAACAAATATTTTTGAAAGAAAAAGAATGGAAACAATTCATTCCTCAAATAATTAAAATTCAGGCAATTTTAAAATCTTGTTATTAAACAGATTATGAATTAATTTATACCAAAACCATTAATTCAAAAGGACCAAAACATTTTAAATAGTTATACAAGCTTTTTTTTCTTTTTTATTCATATATATCTTACAACAAAGATTATTTTCCCATAAACATCTTTGTTTAAATTCTTCAATTTCCAAATTATGTTTGCAATTTTTTTACTCCAAAGCATGTGAACAGTTTTCAGTCATTAAATAAATTTTTAACATGGAAATATTTGGTATGAAATACTAATGTAATTTATATTTCAAAAATATAGTGCAATATAATTCTTATTTAATTAAATTTTACTTACTTTTTACTGCAATGTCATCATAAAATTGTTATTACAAATAATTAGTCTTCAAAAGCCTTACAAATAATAAAATTATAAAAGATATTTTAAGAAATTATCTAGAGAGATTTGCAAAGAAAAATTGACACAGGAAGGCAACATTTATTACTCACCTTTCAATAAATACAGGTTGTGAACTGATGTAAACATTGAACATACTCTATCAAGAAATTTTCCTCTTAATTTTTTTAGAACATGCAGTACACAATTTTTGTTTAAATAAGGATTCAAATAATTCTTAAAGAATCAATTTAATATTAGAAATTATAATCTTTGCATCTAATGTAAATATATTTCGCTATTTTTATTTTTTGAAGGAAATCTGTACTTTATTTATAATTAGTTTTGTATTCGAAAATATTAAATATTAATTTCATAAATGTTTTAAGCCATAAAATTAAATATTGAAAATAATATTTTCTTATCAATATTTTAAAAAAAAAATGCTCTGGAAAATATAACAAAAAAAAATCCTTCACTGATTTAGTATTGATGCTTAACATTTTAATAATATTAATTAAAAATTTTTTAGAAATATTTATTAAAAAATTTTTTAATAAAATATTATCAAAAATAATCTTGCATTCAATAAGAAATATTAAAAGAAAATAAAAAAAATTTAGAAAAAATTTTAAAAAATTAAAATAAAAAAAATTCTACAACTATTACAGTATTAAATACTTGCAGAATAACTTATATATTTGCATTGAATTATATAAAAAAAACATAACAGATATTTATTAGAGAGCACAATATGTTGAATGTATAAAATCTTTATAGAATGCAAAGGCACTATAATATGAAGATTCATATTAATATGTTCTTATTGATTAAATTATATAAGAGCTTCTTATGTTATGAGAAATATGCTTGTGGAAAATGTAATTATAGTTATCTTTTAATAACAAGCATTCACTTTTTCTGTAACTGATAAAAATGTATTACTGTAGAATAAACATGACAACTTTATTTAGGATTTCAGTATCAAACATTTTGTAGTGTAGAACTCTTAAATAAAAAAAAAACGCAGAGAAGTAATAGATGAATTTATTTTTCTTCAATATTACATTTTTCATTAGATGTACAAAGTACTGCATAGTCATGAAAGCAATAGTACAACATAACGTTACAATTCACTTTTCAGTGAGAAAAAGGCTTCCATGAATTTACTCTTCACTCAGCTTTAATAAATTAGACACACCTACCTCCAACTGCTACCACTCCACTCTCCATTAAGACTGAAGAAATGAAATACCTTTATGTAATAAAAAAAAAAATACTCATAAATGTTCATTATTTACTTATATTGATTTTATACTTATAAATTTTCTGTAAGTGCATATTAAACTAAGAAAACTAAATTGTACTCAAAATAAATAATTTTATTAACTTCTTAAGAAAAGATAATTTCTTCTGAGATTCAAATATTTTATTCAAACATTTGATAACTTAGCAATTTTTTTTGACACTTTATAAGCAGAAACTGTGTTCAAACATTGCTATTAAAAATTTTTAATGAAAATTTACATGGATCAATAAGTAATTTTATTCAACAGAAAATAAATTATAATTTTTAAAAAAATAAGCTAAAAACATCATTTTTCATTCACTAAAACTAGATAATCTTAATTACTATTAAAGTATGGATAAATGTTTCAAAAATAATATTTTCTAATAGATAAAAATGTATACAGTATGAAATGACACAGTGGAATTTAGTGTGTGGTGTTGTTTCAATGTTTCACAAATTTATAATTATAAAAATTTGATTTGGTTTGCTGGCCACTCAACTATTACTAAACATAGGTCCTGGTGTTTTTGTTTTTTAACCAACACCAGGGCCTAAGTTTAAAGTGAGATTTCAAACTACAACCATCAAAATTCAAGGTGGGAATATTGAATCCAAAAATTACTGAACCAAAGATTTAAACAAGTTAATAAGAACTTCAACACTAACTGTTTAGTAAGAAACTGAGGAATATATTACAACTAAATAAATAATATATGAAATTGAAATACTTTGAAGAAAATGAAAGAATACAAAAGTAAAATCTTACACATATATTTGTAATTCTTACGATAAAAGTTAAAGTTTAGAGTTTTAAAACCTGAATTCATACAGATCTTTAAATTTAAGCGACAAAATATTATTCTTTTGATACAGAGAGATATTTTAGTGTACTTAAATCTTGCAATATATTGATTATATAAGTATCTTGCATTTTATCATGAAATGACTTTTGTCAAAATGAAGTAAATTTCATAACTATATATTTTTCTGAGATTTAATTGAAATTTGATCATAAAAAATTAAATATATTTTCAATAACAAAATACAAAAATATAAAATTAAATTCAATTATACAAAAATAAAATAAGGGGTGCTTCAATTTAAATGGATTTCAACTAATGATACTTTCTTGCTAAGCATTTAACTTCTACTTGGAAATATAATATATTGTTAAAATGTTTATAAAAAAATATTAATTCACTTTGCATTTTTTTCTACACTCACTTTACAACATTGATAGAGATCTGATGTACAATAAAATTGAAACCAGTTAAATAAATGGATCAGAAGGTATATATCACTGAATAACCATGCATAATAGTGTTGTGTGATTCATGAAATTTTCTATTTATAAGCATTTTTGATTTCTGAGAAATGTTAGTACTTATTATTTTATGAGAGTTATATGAATTTTTTAAAATATGTTAATAAATATTAAAAGACATCAAATAAACTTAATTTTTAGTT
Organism: Latrodectus elegans; assembly: GCA_030067965.1. NCBI lineage: Eukaryota > Metazoa > Arthropoda > Arachnida > Araneae > Theridiidae > Latrodectus > Latrodectus elegans. The sequence goes on from CM057820.1 coordinate 5,277,526, forward strand.
ATTGCATCATTTTGTACAACAATAATCAATAGTTAATTTTTATGTCATTCTAGAAAAATAGAAAGTTTATTTCAAAGATAACTAATTTCAACTAGATGAAAATTAATTGGGAGACTATTAATTTTTAAAATGTCAAAGGCAAACTGGATATGATACAATAGTGTAAATTTTAATATTGAATTTATTTTTTTGAAGCATCCTTTATATAAAAAAAACAGATCTAGAAATTAATCAGAATTTATGAAGATATTCTAACTGGAAAATAAATTTTATTAAATTTTCCAATTAGAATTAAATGGTAATTATAAAATAAATTACTTCATTATATCCTAAGGAGTTTTAAAAAAAAAAGCAAGTAATTTTATGTCTCAGTACACAATGTACTATGTCACTTACCTACAATTAAAACACTGCTTCAGTAACATCAAAAGTTTAAGTGCACATATAAAATTGTTCCAATCACTTAACAGTCATAATCACAATAATAAAAAAATGTTAAAAGTCAATATGAAAATACCTACCTAAGCAATCTAAACTATTATGCTACATGTCATATAGGAAAATAAACTTTAAAAAATTAACACATTTCCAAATAAAAAAACTGATGATACTCAAAAAGCTGCACTTTTTAATCAATTTAGTCACATAATTGGGAGCTAAGCAAGATTACCTTCAATAGAAATATTAGGATACATAATAAAAGAAAAAATAAATAAATAAAAAGAATTATTAGAAGAAGTTTAATCTGAAGTAGTTAGCATTTTACTATAAAGGCTAGATAATATGAAGGAATTTATAAAAATAAATAAATAAAATTATATTGCATTTAAGACAAGATTGTAATAAAAAATTAAATAAAGGTGAAAAATTATTTTTTAAATATCCAATCATATTAATTCCTAGTTTTTTATCAATTCAGATATTTTTAACTCTACAAATTTTTATAAATTAATGCTATTTTTATTTTTTAATAATGCCATATTTATAATTATATGCCTGCAAAAAAAAAATATATATATATAAATAATAATAAAAAACATTAAAAGAATTTAAAATCATTACTTTTAGTAAAATCTTATAATTTCAATTACTTTTTATTAATTTTATATTCATTAATTTTTTATATGCATATAAGTCAGACTATAATATGGTAAAGGTCAATTTTTTTTTTTTTTTTACAGAAACTGGGAAAAAGAAGAATACAATAACAGTTTAATATAAGACATGATGCATGTCAAAAATTTATTTAAGCAGGTCAGTTAGTTAAAACTAACATGAAATTTTAATTACAATCTTGAACGAGTTTTCAATACTGTAATAATTAAATGGTAAAAAATCACAAAGAAACAATCATAGCACAACTTAAAACAAAGCAAATGCCAAAATAATTACAAAATTTCTGATTTATTTTTATCTAAAAAAAATTATGAAAATGTGTGAAAAAGGGAACATTCATGGGATGCACAACTAACTGCAGATCTAAGTTTTGTATTTTATGCTTTATCTGATATTTTATTGATATCTAATTTACTTACCAGAATTTAAAAGTTTAGGAACCAATTTTTCAACAGACAATGACTATAAATCTTGTATAATAAATTTAGAGAGAATGAAGTACAATATATAATAAAAATTTCATTGTTCAATGTTTCATAAACTATATTATTCCACACAATTCATATCACACTAGAAATAAATACAATTTAATCATTAAAATTTCTAGAACCAAAATAAAATCACTTTTACCATGTTATAAAATTTATCTGTTATGATTGCTGAATCTATCAGATGATTATTATTTCCTCCATTTCAAGTCAGTCCAAGACGAACATTTTATTCTAAATCCCAAAAAATAATTATCAGTTTTTGGTATAATAATAAATTGTACTTTAATATTCTGTTCAGTTAATGAAATGAAGAACACAGAAAATAAGAACAAATAGAAAAAATGCTCTATTTTTTGCAATACCATTTTATTAAAATATATTAGAGGTAAACTGATCATTAAATCAAATTAAAGCTGAAATCTATACTTTTCTAATAAATTTGACATTATAATTCTAAAATTCTAAAGTTATTAAAAGACTACTATATATATATATATACCAAATATTATTTGAATTTGAATTTTATGATAGCCAAAACATCGATCATAATTCTAACATATCATTCAGCATTTTCTAAGTTACTGATTTTTAAGATAATTTGCTCCTTCAATTAACTCTATGAATGAACTCACTTTTTTTTACCAAAACACTCTGTTAACACCTTAGGCTTTGATATTCAAAATTATATTTTATAATTACATTTAAAACTAAAATAAAATAGATCATACAAGTGAAAAATATATTAAAATAACATTTTCCAGAACTATTAGCAATGATGAGCATTTTGACTTTTGTATTTTTAATGCATAAATTTTGCATAAATATACAGCCTAAATATTTTCTAAATAAATGTTTTGTGTGAAAATAATGAATAGTATATAAGTATGAAAAAGTGAAAGTGAAACTTTAAACATTATGAAACAATTCAGAAAAATGGAAGTTGTTGCTTATATCAGCGACAAAGTCAAAAAGGGTACACTCAAATATATGATATAGTAAATAAAAATAGTTTATAATCAACTTTCTACCTTTATCCTGTTAAAAGCAGTGTAAACTAAGTTTTTCTCTGTTAAAATATACTAGGGAATTTTCATATAAACATCAAGATCTTTTTAGCTCAATAATTTGAATGGATTTTAAAAATTTTAAGTTTCAGTTAAAAAAAAAAAAGTGTCAAGGAAGTATCCTCTTAACATTTTCTTCATCCTATAAAATAATTTAAAATTAATATTACCAACACAAAATATCTGCTATATTTTTTTAACTAATTTATTCAAGAGTTTTCCAAAAATCATTGAATTTAGCATATTATTATTTCTACAATTTAAAGCAATAATCTCCCTTGCCAATCCAATGCTATCTATAGTACATATCAGAAAAATCATGAAGCTACTGATTAATTTTTGAGATATTTTCATTTACTTTGAAATCTATGTTTTATTACCGACATGATTATTGTTTCATTATTGCAACATTCACATGTGAAGTGCAACATGCACTGAAAATTTGTTGAGTTTAAACTTTAAAAGTTCAATGATAATAGTTCAAGATTAAATGGATGATAATTGTGATAATAAAACTAAGAGTCATTCCTAAAAAATATTTTTTAAATGTATTTCAGTTCATTAAAGCTTAAATAGATTTACTATTTTTTTAAATATAAAACAAAAGAGCTATAGTTTAAAAGTTTTGATTGAAATTGATGATATAATATTGAAGCCAGTAATTGATAATACATCAATTGAGGTGATGTATGCTTCAATCTACATTAAAAAACTTAAACCTTACAGCACATTCAAAAAGTGATTCAATAATTGTCTCAATCTATCATTTTGCATTCCCCAGATCTAGTGGCCCATTATGTATGTTCATTTATAAAGATTTAGTGCATAAATCACTTTTTCTTTCTTTCTTCTTCTTCTTCTTCTTTTTTTTTTTTTTTTTTTTGTAATCAAATAGCAAAATTTATTTTTATATTTTTATATACAATATGTACAACACTATGAATATACAGGATGTTTCTAAATTGTTTCAACAAACTAAATGGGGTGATCTCATCCATACAAGCAATAATTACATAAACACATAGGGTCGCATTCCACTTAAGAGAGGCAGAAAAGTAGAAATGCTTTAAGAATCTATCACGAATTTACCATATGCAAATTTCTACAGAGAAAAAGCAGCACTTTTCTCTCATTGGTTACCAGAGAAAGCCAATCACAGTAGACCTTTGAAAATGCAATGCCATACAAGGGATTGGATGTAGTGGATCTGTGGCTTGGCCTTCTCGCTCACCAGACCTCAACCCAAAGGATTTTTTTTCTTCTGGGGACACATGAAATCTTTAGTGTACAAGATAGTTGTGGACTCATTTGAAGATCTTGTGGTTAGAATTGTTGTTGCCAGGGACAAAATTAATAATGGCACCAGGAATCTTCAAGAGAGTGCGCCAGACATTCCTTCGTCAATGTCAACTGTACAATGACACTCATGAGTGGAATTTTCAGCATTTGCTGTAAGATTTTTATTAAACAATAAATATGATTGTGAAACTTTTGGTATTATTCATTCACTTACGCAACACTGTTGTAAGTGTTGGGCAAGCACTAGCAGGTGGGAATTTCTCTTTTCTGCCTCTCAGAGTGGAATGTGACTTTATGTTCCTATGTAATTATTCCTTGTCAGGATGAATACTATCACCCTTTTTAGTTAGTAAAAACAATTTAGAATTACTCTGTATAATTCAATCAATTTCCCTGAAGTTTCTATTTTGTAATTTCTACATTAATAGAAATAAAAACCTTATGGCACATTATTTAGTACATTTTTATTAATTTTAAAAACCTGGAAGTATTGCACTATCACTACCACACCGTGTTACGCAGCGCTGGTCCCATCATCAGGCTGAGCAAAGTCAACTCAGCCTTTCATTACTTCAGTGGGTTGATAAAGCTGAGTATTAAGCATGCTTGAGAACTAAACACTGGGGGTTACAGTTAGGCTGAATACATAAATGGGACAATGGGACCTTAGGGATCTCAGTCGTAAAAACAGATAAGGGCACTGTAGGTTTGTGCCATTGAGATTAGTTTTATCTTTTAACCCAAGCAGTAATTTCAACATAAGAATAAGTTTTTGATGATTTCCATACTCCTAAAAAGATTTTTGGAGGATAAGCATGTTGCAAATTTAATTGGCTTCAGGAAAATAATAAACAAAATTTTAGCTAAGAAACCTAAAATATCTAAGTGAGGTTTAAAGACATTAAATATGTACACTTTGGTGTGGCCTTTTTATTAACTTTCATTATGTATCAATAAATATAAATTCTGATGTAATAATAAAAAAAACGATGCCCAACATGAAACTGGAATTTTACAAAATGAATTTGAACTTATATTAATTTAAATGAGCTTGATTTCAAAATATTTCTCCAAATCAATTTAATTTCAAGCATGATTCTGAATTAAATGAAATTCTTCCCTCTCCTTTTTAACTATTTGTTTCAATCGCATTGAATACAAAAGTGAAGTCAAACTGAACACATTCCTATTTCTTACAAAATTTCTACTCTAAGAACTTTCCCTCCTCTGTGATTCAAGAATTGCTCTGCTGGTCATTGTATCCTCTAATAATCCCTTAACACAGGACATTTTGAACTGCCGCCAACATCTTGAGAACCTTTTATCCTTTGAGAAGACAATTGTCCTCCAGTAGTTTGTTTTGTCGCTCAATGGTCATTTTTTGCACAGGCTAATTAGACCGGGACCTACGGATTAAAGTGGATTCCGAACCACTACAAGCATCCATTTTCTTGCAAGGCCAATGGGAAAGCGTTTCAGAGGTAAGCTCAAAATCAGATGGATTGATCGTCTTGATAGGGACTTTAACACTATTGGAACATCTAATTGGAAAAGTGCTGCTGAGTACAGGCAAAGATGGAATAAGCTCATTGAGAAGGCCAGGACCCACACAGGGTTGTAGTGGCATTGTTGATTGATTGATTGACAAGCATCCATACCCAATGTGGGATTCGAAGCAACGAACTGTTGAACCGAAGGCAAGAGCACTAACCATTCAGCTACCAGCTCAGCTTGTCCTCCAGTGGATCCCTGTCCATTGCAGAATTACAGGTAATGAAAATGAGGATTACCTTGCAAAGAAGGGCGCTTTAATTTCGCAGACTCCCACACATGCTATGCCCTTCTGATTTTTTAAACAACTTGTCAAAAGAACTCTTTCTTAAGTCCAGAACTCAAGAAAAGCTTACTAACCACATTTCTCTTAAATCTTGGAAGAATGCCATCCTAAATCTGCGCAATAGCCCAAGACATAGAGTGGTGGCTGAATTCTGCCTTGCCACCTAGAATGAATGTCTGCGGAAACATCTGTATAAATTTAGTATCATTATCTGGTCTGCACTCTTTGCAACATTGGTGAGGTCATGGACGCAACGCATCTTTCTCGTTGCCATGCACTTTATAAGATGTCTCTAACTGAGCACTATTGGGAAGCTAGAGACATGTTAGATTAATAGACTCTGATGAAGTATCTTTCTGTGTTACTGTTCTATCCTTTTATTTATTTTGCTGTAACTGTCTATAATCTGCCATTGGGAATAAAAAAAAAACTTTTTCTGAAATTGATAATTTATGATTGATGTACATATAATTATTATTGGTGCTCTTTTCACAGTTAATTATAAAAAACATACAGATCATTTCTTGAAATTTTCTTGATGACAGTTCACAAGTAAATTTCTATAACAATAGCTATCATTAACATAACATTTTGGCAATCAAAAAGTGAATACATTTTATTTCAACATTTAGCTTGAATTATAAAAGTTAGTTAAGATGGATAACAGAATAACAGAAAAACAAACAAAATAAATTTTAAAATTACTGCATATAACCAAAATTGCAGAAAGTTTTAAGTCAGTATAAGCTATTTCTGTAGTCTGGAACAAATTCTGAAAAAAACTTTGCGAGACCAACAATTTTTCATTCTAACTTTAATATGTTATCTATATAACAATATTGCAAAATATAAAAAAGAAAATAGGTCAGAAACATTAAGCATTATTTAATATAAAAATTATAAAAAATGAGAGACATTGTAATATGTTACACAGATGCTATCATAAAATTTTATTTCACTCATAGAGAATTTTGAATCTAATTATTCCTAGTCATCATAATAGGGTATTCAATTACTAAAATAATTCCCAGGTGAACTAAAATAATTTCTAAGGAAAACATATTACACATAAATTATTATGATTTAAAAGATATGTAAACAAATTTGAATTCTTAATATTTAAATAAAAAGAACTATAATAAATAATTTAACTGATTGCATGAATGATTTTTTTTCTAAATCAGACAAATTATTGAAGTGTAATACAATATTAATAATTATCAAAAAGTAAGGCATTAAAAGAAATATTCTCAAATAACTTTGAAAATATATGACTCTAACAAAACAAATTACAACATAAGGAAAGTATATGTATGCATACATAATCAGCATTTTCAAGAATTTAAGCACTTGCAATTCTATTAACTAACCTAGGTCTTCGATGCACAGTTCTCAAAAGTTTTCTTCTGGTCTTCAATCATTGATGAAGATCAGTTATTTTTCATGCATCAATTATTTTTAATTATCACTCTGGTGTTGTCCTGTATGGGTTACAATCAGTTTTAATATTGCTTGGTCGATCATATTTTTTCACTATTCTCCTGTAAAATGAAAGTAGATATTTAATCTTTACATGAATAAGAAAAAAAAATACTCTTCTTAGAAGCTCTTATAAACCTAGAATTAAAGAGTACTAGGTCAAGTATAATACAATAACAGTGTGAAAAAATTTAAAGAATTTTTTTAAAAAAAATAAATAAAATAAAATAAAATGATGACATTATTTTTCACAATATTAATTATCAATCTTTCTTCAATTTACATTATTAATATTTCCTTGTTTCTAAATCAACTTATTTACTCAAAGAACTGTTATGTTATTCCTACAAATAAAAGTATTCCAATAGAAGTAATTTTTTATGTTAATTTTAAAGAAAAAAAATTATTCATTAATTGAGTTTAAATTTGAAATCAATCTAGTAACTACGAGGCCTTAAATACCATGAACTTAGGAATGCTTTAACATCCTAATATAATCTCTCATACTTACAAACATTTATAATCTTTAAAATTTATAAGTTTTTTGCTTTTTATGAAGTACTTAGTTACAATAAAACTTTTGTGTAGGTATTACATAAACATTCGTTAAAAATAAATATCAGGTGAACAAAACAAAATTTGTGAAATTCAAAAAGTTTTCATACCAATTAATGCAATTAATAAGTAACAAGAACTGACAAATAATCTAAACAAACAAATAACTTTAGGAAATTTCTAAAATGAACAAAAATATACTTAGAACTACACACAAAGTAAGCATACCAAAATAATTACTTGTATTTATTTAACTTCTTTTAAATGCCAGATGAGAATTTATTTCACTTGAAGCATTTAAATACATATAAAATATTCATCTCAATTCCTTAAATGATTATTAATGTCTGATTTAGCAACATTATACAAATATGTTTATTACAAATTTTGGTTCTTAGTAAAATACTTTCTAAAATATTTGTTAACTAGATGTAAGCAAATTATTTTCCAATTCCATTATACAGAGGTCCAAAATTATGCAATAGATTTCAGGACACAATATAAGTACTACAAGTTGAAAAATTAAGTACTAATAAGAGTTTAAAAATTCAGACTTTTTCCAAATTTCTCATTAATTGTTTTAGTAAAATTAAACAGACTGCTGAACAAGTGAAAATTCTATAACTGAAATTTATAAAAAATTTGAATTCCTCAGAAGTCAGTGAAAGACATGTTACTTTTATTTATAAATCAGATAAATAATTCCAATATTATACAATTTTTAAAAAATTACAATTAGGCATAGATTCTAATTTTATTTAAGGAGATAAGCTTTTGAAAATGCTTTAATTTTTATTGAATAATATGTTTTAACTATTATTTAATATAACAGTATTTCAGGGATTAAAACTGCAAGGATGTAGAATAGAAGTGCATAACTAACACTTATAACCACTTAAAACACATTTAAAAAGTAATATTTACTTTAAATAATCTTTTATTAATCTTAATTAAGCTAACAGATTACTCAAAATTCATTCATCATAGGCAGAATCAATTGATATAAAAAATGGATTGAAATGGATTTTTAAAGCAAAAAAAAAAAAAAAAAATCAATTTCACTTATAACAAAATCATGAAGTTTATAAACTTACGATTGATAATCATGTTAAATGAACTACAGAGAAAACTTTTGCTTTAAGATCACTTAAACAACATAATTTTTTTATTTTGTTACATAGATAAAAGATTTTAAAATTTAACTAAAAACCATAAATATGGTGAAATTATAAAAACATGCAAATATGCAATCTGACAGTTAAATTTTAAGTTAAAACTATAAATAACTTGTTTCTTAAATGCAATTTAAACTATTCACAAAACAGCATTTTTAATATTTAACAAGGAAAATTTAAAACATGTGCATAAGAATAATATAAAAATATTACTGAAAATCTTTTTACCTTGTAAAAAAAATAGTAATAAATAATTAATTAATTAAAAGATTTTAGAAAAATATCAAACTTAAACATCAAAATACTATATTTTTATTCTAATACAATATAATAAATTTATAATGATAGAAAAATTTTATGGGATTAAATATTCTACACTATAGTAAAATTAAATATGGATTATGCAAGCAGAATAAATAACAGCTTCATTTCTTAGAAATATTGCTTATATTTTTAAATATATAAGTGTAACATTTTTGGTAATCTTGTTCTCATCATTTTCCAACATCATCCTGAATTAAAATGTTATATTTTGAAAAGGCTTGTAATTATTCAAGATCATGCTTTCAGTATCATATGAAGAGACCACTGGTTAACCTTTGTAGAAAGTAGTCTTAGAGCACTTTCATGCACATCTAAAAGAAAATTAAACAATAAATGTATGATTAATTTAAATTTTATTTTGGTAAAATATCACAAATGTATTTGATTTATTTACTTAATTTCTAATTTTTTTTACTTACTAAGATAATTGATTACAAAAGATAATTAAACTCACAAAAAAATTTTATTTAAGAAAGCTACAGCCATTGAACTGAAAATAATTTTAAGACATTATTTTAAGTCTTGTGATTTATTTAAGAAAATTTGGACATTGAAAATATAAAAGCATTTTAAAATAAAGGCATTTGAATTTAATCAATTCAATTAAAGTATGTCAACAATTTATCCACTATTTATAATTTTAAATTAAAATGATTGACATTAAAATAACTTAAAATAAAAATTTACACTGTAAGTTACTTAAATTAATTATAACTATAATTATATATATATATACAAACACACCAATATCAATATTTACCTTAAAAAGTTATTATTATTTAACATCCTTTTGAAACATATATTAGATGAAATAAAATATTGCTGGCTTTTTCACAAAAGAATATATTTATATTATTATACAATAGTAAACTTTACAAATTTTTAAAAGCTTTGCTGTTAATACTTTATATATGTAGTAAAAAGTAATAAATCTAAAAAAGTTACTTTTTAAACAATATTTTTTGCAGACAGATTCAAATTGATTAAAGATTAACTGAATGTTTACTAATTACTAATTATGATTGCATTCAGACCATCATCATTTCATATAATTTTTTATTGAAAATGGAAACATTTCAATTTAGTTAGTTTTTCTTTCCAGATTATTTGTATTTATTTTATATTATTATATATAATTAATATGAAATGAATATGAAAAATATTTATACTTAATTTATTTTCAATTTTAAAAATTCTCACAAATAAATTCTGGAAAATATTATGTTTATATAACAAACTATAGGTTTCCTATCTCTAAAATTATTTAACAAATTGTATAAGTGTTTTACATTTTATAAATTTTTATTTAAAAATATTCTAGTTTTTATGTCAAAAACATGTAAAATTAATATTTCGCAACAGTTTAAAAACATAAATATTTTCCTAGATATTTTTCATTCAAAGCAAAATTTAAACATAATGTTTAATATAAGTTATTTTGCTGTAAATCATTATTAATAAAATGCAGAAGAGATAATTATACTGGATCAATTTGAAAGACAATTACAATTACCAGGCTATTAAATAATACTTATTTAACTAATAATAGTTAGTAATTAAATTATAAAATATTTAATAAAGTATGCTTATATTTACTACAATATACAGTTAGAAACATTTAAAGAAACTAATAATATATTAAAACTCTAAGTGATAAAATATTAAAAGAAAAATGTAGTTTAAAAAATTGTAAATTTAAAATATCAAATAAAATTACAGTAATAAGCATGAAAAATTTTCACTAAAATTATTATTTTTAAAAAATAAAATTCGATCTGCTGATATAATTTTTTAAAAATTCATTCTTAAGACTGAATAATTATAATGCTTTTTTGCTTGAAGAGTAGAGCTTAACAGTGGGATCTTAAGATGCATAACTTTCTTAGCATACAAAATATATTTTAAAAAATAATCAATAAAATAAATATCTTAATTCCTTTAAGAATTAAAGAGAATTTAATATGATTTAATAAAAATAATCATTAAAGTAATAAATTTATCAATCTATCAACATAATTTGTCTAATAATAAAATAATTTTTATATTATGCTTAAGAGACATAAAAGGTTAAAAAAATACATAGTTCAAATTTGCACCAACACAATATAATTTGGTATTTTCCAAATTTAATATTGAATATTAAAAATTAATATAATTAAAAATACCATTAAAGTTATGAAATATATTAAGTTAAAAAAATACTTAAGTTTTCTTACACACGCACACATATTTATGATTAATGAATTTGTAAAATATAAAAAAGTTTTCATCATCAAGGAAAATCAAAAAAATATAAAATACATCAATACAAAATTAGAAATGTTATACTATTTCATAAATGAATAACGTAAATTTTTCTGTGAAAGCTACAATTCATTCGTCCTACTAAAGCGGTGAAATGAATAAAGTTCCAAAGTATTTTAAAATTATACTAAAAATAATTTTTAAAATGTATTTATATGTAAAAACTCTTAAAATTAAATATGCATAAGCTCTTTGAATTAAAATTTTTTACTAATTATCACTACTGTTAGATCTCCCTTTAAAAATACTACATTTTGCAGTAACACATAGATCGAAAATGTTCCCTAGAAATATTTAAAAAATTACATAGACTATTCATCAAAATGTAATCTCTCACAGTTTATTGTTATAAATAAATAACTATTTTATTGCCACAAAAGACTTAAATATGTTCGTGTAGTTAATTTAATAAAATTATGTGAAATATGGCATTTACCCCGAAGGTGGGAAATCAAGCGTCAGGTTATCCGGCATTTATCCCGGTCTTCAACAAATTAGGGCAGGAGCAGTGCATGTCAGAGGAAGAAAAATATGCTCCAAACATCATTCAACCTTGAAATAAATCCGCGTCTCTAACTTCCGCGTGATGATAGGATAATGGAGTAACAATGATGGGGAAAGGGTTAAAGAAATATCCCCATAAAAGTGATTTTCATTCAACATAACAAGAACTGGTGTATTAATCTCCACCAGATGCATTACTTTTCACAGCTGGCTCGGAACTGAGAGAATTATTCTCCCCTTCGTCGGAGGCAAGTCTACATGGTTGCCATAAAATTTGCCAATAATTGCGCCAAGTTTAAAAATAGTTTCATTTTTTCTTCAGCATTCTGAAGTGTATGCAGAGTTAATTTATTTAGTTTAAAATTTTAAAACCTTTGAGAGTATATTACATTTATAAGCATCATTTTGAATCATAAAAAATAAATAACAAAGTCTGTTACATGAATTTTGGAATTAAAAAGATAAAATTGTGTGGAAAAAATCGTTAAAGGAAGTAACTGGCTCGAACTGAAAATTGCCTGTTGAAATTATTTGTATCACTAATGTACAGGGCATAATTATTTTTAGATTATGTCGAAAGCAAAAATCTTTGAGATGACTTCATCCAGGTTTTTTCCTGTTAGTATATTAAGTTATAGAAAAACAAGTAAATAAAAATAATTTTCCATTTCTTGGATACTTTGTTAAATATAAATTTTTCATAAACCAGTTATCTTTAAAATTTAAAAATTGTTTGCAGTTTGTTTTCATATTTAGCAATATCGTTCTCATATTAGCATATATATCAGTAAAATTTTAAAACAATTTTTTTAAAAAAATTGTATAACGGCTGTATATTTTTAATGAAAACAAATTAGATTATTCTTCGGAATAAACAAGAGAAGCTTTGAAATTCATTTGTAATTCAAACTTACGTTCGTTTCACTAATTAATGATTATCATAATTATGTAGTTTCTATTTTAATGGACATATTTACTTACAGGATATATGTATTTATTTGAATAGTATTTTTCTTTTTTCGAATATTATTATTATATTAATATTTATTAAACTGATGAATTCATCACAAAATTTTGAAGAAATTATTTTGATAATGTTAAATATAACGAACACATAATAAGCATAACAAGTACATAATGAATAACTAAAATTGAGCATACCCTGAAAAAGTTCAAAAATTATTTTTCTGTGAATTACGAATAAGTATCTATGTTCTGATTTTAATAATACTGTCACAAAGCAGAAATAATTATTATTGATCTTAGGGTACACTTACAGTAACAGCTTTCTCGGCGCTCTGAGATTGGCGAAATCTCAGGAAGAAAAAAATTATATTAAAATATTCTGTTTACTTTCTATAAGAATTTTTCGTGTTTACTTCTATTTACTTTCTATAAGACACGGCGTGTTTGTTCGTTTACACATTTTCGTTCATAAATGGAATTAAAATTACTACTGCCTCTATGGGACACTGTTAGGGACCATCCACTTATTCATAAAACTATTAGTTCGTAAATTAGAGATTCGTAGAAAAGAGCATATTCTAAATATGTGTATTTAAATGTAAATGCATGACATATTTACATTTATATACAAATATTCAGAACATTCTGTTTTTGAGAAAAATATAAGGTTAAAAAAATCGTTTTTTGTACATTTAATATGGCTTATATAGTTATGAAATTTTTGCATATTTTATTACTTATAATAAAACGAAACTAAAAAATTTTCGGAAAAATTTAATAAAAAAAAATAGTTAATGCTTGGAACAAAATTCAAATTGCCTTTTAAATTTATTTATTTCACAATTTAACTTTGCATCTTATATGTAAAACAAATTTTGTTTATTTAAAAACAAATGCATTTTATTTGCTTGATAATGAGGATAGTCATAGGATTTTAATTTGGAATCATAATATTTCATAATGAGTAAAATTTCTGAAAAGTTCTTCTACACGTGCTCATGTCTGCATAAATGTATTTTAAAAATGCTTAAATGCTCACTTTCTCATTAGTAATATTTGAACAAATGTCGTTGCAATATACATATATATATACATATTTGGTTAATTGTGTAGCTGCGAAACAATTCTTAACACAAAAAATGACGTTTGTATTTTGAATCAGAGATTCTGTGCTTTAAAAATGCATATATTATCTGGTAAAACGATTCCTCTAATTACCCAAGAAATTGTTTATATAATTTTGCAAGAATTAAGGATAATTTTCTTAACTAGAATATATACAGGTATATATTTAAATAGGAAATTCATTTAAGCCTAATTTAAGTTATGTGGAATTGTAGAATAAATAGAAGTGCAACTTGTGTTTTGGCAACAATTTATTTGTTATTAATAAAAAAAGCAAACATTTTTTGCTTGCAATTGAATGAAATTCATTTTAAAATAATATAATATACTTTACAATAATTAGATGTTAAAAAACAAACAGTTGCGATCCAGGATTGACATAAGAACAGACAAAATCGCATCAAAAATAATTAGAATGTCACGATTACTAAAAAATATTTATTTTTGGTGACTTTTAATTCAGTAAAGGAAATAGAATTTTGTTTTTCTAATTTCTTAAAAATGTATATAATTTTAAATATATTATTTAAAATTATACATGACATTATATTATGTTATTATACATGACATTATATCATTTTATTATTTAAACATAATAAGTTAAGTTATTTAAAAATAAGCTTTAAATAATATATAAAATTAAATATATTATTTGAAATTATACATTTAATTAAATAACACATTTAATTAAAATAATATATTGTAGTTAAATCAATTTTATTTAAAATTATACATATTAAAGTTATATGTATAAAATATATTATAATTATTTAAAATGTATTGAAAAAAAGTTATACATACAAAATTTAAAATTTTAAAATCAATCACCCACAAAGATTAATTACAATAAAATTATTACTTGAATTTTAACTATATTTAAAACAGAAAAAATAAATATTTCTATATATTCAAGCAGAAGAATAAGAATATAAATTCTTGATATATTATTTGTGTATGTTTGATGATCTAATAATTTTAAAACCGGAAAATATATAATTTAATAATTAAAGATATCAGTGTAATGGGAGAGAGAATATATGTACTACAGCCGTTTGAATTTGAATTGTTTGGAAAATAAAGGGTGGAGAAGAGTAAAAAAGTTGACTGCTTATTTGTTTATTGTTGTTAGTAATATAATCAGTTTGTTATTGTTACGAATGACACATATGCGAATTTAAGTCAATTAGGGGAATCTTTCGTTTAATCAAAGCTCCATGAAGGTGAAAGTACGACTTTTGCTCTTCAAATCCTCCGATAGATGGCAGCAAAAGAAGATCTACTTTCTCAATTTTGACATTGATCTGAAGAGGTAGTAAATTCAGTCAAAATAATCAGTTTAATATACAAATGTTCCTGAACGAACAAAGGAGGATTCACGCAAGTTTGTCAAATGCTATATCATCTCGTTATTTTATATATATCTCGTTATTTTATATGTATATATATATATATATATATATATATATATATATATATATATATATATATATATATAATTATTATTATTACTTATTTTCTTTGGAGGGTTACTCTCACTAATAAATAAACTCACATCTTACTTATTATAAGGATCTGGTGCTAATATAAATCTGTGAATGCATGAATTAGCGAGGAAAAGTGTTAAAATGTTCATTGGTTGCCAAAAATTTAGGGTATACATGTGTCTGTTTTTATGAAACTTTCCTATTCTGACGCTACATTTCACTGTCTAGTTATAACTGTATAAAACAATCTATAGATATCTATGGATTAATTTGTGGACTAATTCATGGCGTCAATAAAGAAATATATTAAGATCATTACGAGATAATCCGAAGATCAAGCTTAAGTACATCACTGTAAATATTCAGTTTGAAGTAAAAACTGATAATTTTTATTTCGTACAGGTAAAAATAAGATTGATGAGGTAAAAATAAAGCAATTGCTAAAATAAACAGAAGCCCCCCCACGTTTGCCCTGGGAAAGACGTTGTCCTGTCTCTAAAAACTAGTTATAGCCAATTCTTATCGAGTCGAAAATCCAATGCATTCACTAATGGCGACTGGAACTCGTAAAATAGGTTGCAGTCACAATGTTCTTTGGTGAAATGATACCTTTGAATCTGCTGAGGAAAATAAAGCTATGTAGCACAGAATCAATAGTTAATTAATTTTTTTTTATAAGAAATAGATATTAAAATAAAAATATATTCTGATTAGTATAAAGAAAATAAAATTAAAAAAAATTCACTTCAATTGGAGTCACTGCAGCATTTTTTAACTTTATTATTGAAAGAAATTAATTAAAAATTTCATCTCATCAGACATGTTCTTCGATTAAAATTTAACGTTTGCATTCCAATGAAAAAACAAGTTGTTATTATTTTTTATTTTAATGATATTTTTTTTAACTTTTAAAAGCTGCATTAATAGATTTTATATTTTTACCAATAGTTATTATCCATTTTTATTTATTCATAAATTAGAATCAGAATTTCTGCATAAAATTGTGATAAGAATATTGAAAACAAGTCAAAATCGTTCATGATGTTCAATATACATTTCGTCTTCCTACCACGCACATGAAAGGATACTTTTCTGAATTTCTCGAGAAGAATGAAACTTCTTAGAATTATGTTCTTAAAAAATGAATGATATTCAAGTTCAATTGCAATACAGAAAATTCAAACAATGATAAGAAATAACATTTTTAGAATTATTAAGAAATATTGATACCCGAACTGTGTGTTTTGTTTCATCTTCATAATACAGTTAATCACTTTTGTTTCAGGAAATGTTTTGGAAAGTTTTTATGTACGGTCTCAAAGATTAAAACGAAAGTCAGCAGACCCCAT
This sequence comes from Latrodectus elegans, assembly GCA_030067965.1. Classification (NCBI taxonomy): domain Eukaryota; kingdom Metazoa; phylum Arthropoda; class Arachnida; order Araneae; family Theridiidae; genus Latrodectus; species Latrodectus elegans. Next base: position 5,294,598 of record CM057820.1, read on the forward strand.
GAGGATCCAAGTGAACACTCCGGAATCTCTCTCTCTCTCTCTGTGTATATATATATACATGTATATATATACACACACACACACACACACAAGAGTGCAAAATAATATAAGACTATTAAAAATAACTTAAAGGCCCTTTTAATCTAATTTTATGTTCATATTCTTAAATTATTATCTTCATTGATGTGCGCTGTGTATTATAATTATGTTTTACGTTGTCAATTATAGGAAACAAATTTGAGGTGGTCTATTATATAAATCATTCATTTTAAAAGTATAAAAGGTTTTAGAAACTTTGTTTTAAACTGTTCAGCTTTCAGAAATAGGCAACTGGAAATGAACCACAGCAAAATAGATGAATTTAGGGAATACCTTTGAGGTTTTGTCACATTTACTATTTTTATGTATTATCATAAAAATAATATGATCAATTATGCTTCAGAATTATTATATCATTTTTATTTTCAGATAATTTTATTTATATTTAATTTTAGCTTTTTTTAAGCTTGAACAATATCCTAGTATTTAAAAGAATTTATGTGTGTACGAAATGCTTAGGGTATTTTACAAACACTGATTATAGAGGCATAGAAGGGGATACAGGAAAGAAAAACACCTGTGCTTTTACATTGATCTTCTCCCCCAGTGTGTTTCCCAGAGATTCGACCCTACCTACTATTGTATAATGTGGAACAGATGTGCTTCTGCTTTCAGATGTCCATCTGTCGTCGTTTTCTTCCTTACGACACTTGAGTACGAGTCATTTATAAAGACCTGTCGGTAACCTTTGAGCCCTCCTTGAAATGTTTAAAGGGGCCTCATAAAAGCTTTCTGATATTAGGACTCTTTTATCGTCCAGTAAAAGGAAGTGCTTCCTATTTATGAGCAATAAAAATAAAAATAGATTGAAAATCCATTTATATTTTTCAATAAAATAATAAATGGAGTTTTTCTATTTGACTTTGTATTTTAGTTTTTAAAAAATATTGCTATTTTTTGTTTAAGGAACATGTAGAATGTGATTTGATTATTATAAGGGGAATCGCGTTGAAATATTTTGAAATTGGCAACATTTTTGCAAAATATGAAAAAAAAAAAATACAAAAATACCTGGCCGTTTTTTTTTAACCGTAACCATTTAAATTAGCAGATTTTTTTTAAAAAAAAAATAACGCAAATTCATTTAGAAAATTAAACAATTCCGAAAGGACAATGTCTTTTTTATAACAGATAATACTGTATACAAAATAAAACTAATCTGTTATGAGCTAAAATGTCTAAAAAAATTTTTTAAGTTATATCTTTATTCGTGCATAAGGGGCTTCCAAATTAGAACGCTGTATGAAGCAATGCATCCATCATAGTATACGCCTTAGTTAACAAACAGTGTCTTTCCAAAATTTCGAAACATTTATAAGCCATCGTAGTTTAATCGAATCAAAAATGTACACAATTCGAGAGATTTTAATTAATACCGTTTTTTTCTTAATCCTTTTGTACATATTTTCTACATTCCAACAGTCATTCAACAGTTCTCTGTAGGTTCAAGTAGATTCCAAAACATAAAAAATCAGCATCTAGAGGTAGGAGTCGAGCCTACGAAATTTTGAATGGATGCCAAGGAAATGATTAATAAGGTTTCAGTTCGGTATTATTTAATTGACAACACTTTGATTGTGTAAACTAACAAAAATATCATTCATGCTTTTTATTGAACAAATCGTTTGCATTTTCAAGCACTCCACAAGTACTACAATTTTAGGTACGTTCTTATCAAAAAATAATCATTTAAGAATTTGTGATAAATAAAAGCTTTAACTTTTTCTCAATCGGAAAGGGTATTTATCTAAAAGCTACTGGCAGTAATAGAACACAAACTTATTCGAATAAAACTTAGTTCCTCTGTAATATTTTACTCTTAAATTGCAACACTCTTTTTATATATAACTAATGATTCAGCTTAAGATACAGCATGAAATTATAACTAATATATAAATTAGGGTATTTTACAAACACTGAAAACACTATTTTACAAACACAGCATGATATTATAACTAATGATACAGCAAAATATTATTTTTGCGTATTCAATCACATTTTATTAATAAATTTAGCAACTATATTAACATATCAAAATCTATGACGTATATTTAAAATCGGAAATTATTTATTCGTATTTTTTTTTTTACATAGCAACTTAATATTTATTTTACATATGTTTATATAATATTATTTTGAAATAAAAGTAAAATCTAAATTTTAAGAAACATTATTAACTATAAAAGGTTCAAATTCGCAAAATGTCAAAAAATCATTAAAATTAACAATTTCCAGTTATTTTAAAATATTATTTATGTGGAAGACAATATTCTTGTTTCAAAAAAACTTGCGCTTTATCTACTTGACACTCAAAAAAGTTCACCTCAAGCGTTTTATCAGAGATAAACAATGTAACGGTGTCAAAGTAACACTGCTGCATAATCTGAGTGATGATCCAATTAAAGCATTCTGTATTCTGCCTGAATGGAATTCATGAAAAGTTGAAAGTAGGTCTTAATCACTTATAAACTTTTCTTTACAATAACTCGATGGCGGCCATAATAATTACTTGGCTTTAAGCGATGTCTTGAAATGTTTTGCAAATAAAAAATTCTTTTTTGTGTTCCAGAATAACAGTTAAATACTGGTAGCTGTAAGATAATTTAAGTCTCCCCATGCTTTGTGCTCTGAATATGCTTAAATTTTTATAATACATGCATATATTTTCAAAATTATCTTGGCTATTTTTCAATAAATAAACTTTGAAATCTTAAAAATTCTACTAGAAATAACCAAGATATTTTCGCTTTTAAACATACGAATAAATTATATCATGTTTTAATTTTTTTATTAACACATAAAATTTCATGTTCTGTCTCGGATGAGTGTATTTAATTATATAAGCAATATTGTTTGCAACAGAAAGGAAATTAAATCTATTTTATTACTGAATAAGAATTTAACAATTTTAATTATAGAATTTAAATCATAATAAATAATTCATCGTAAGTTATTAACTTTTGATATCATCGTTATTTAAAATACCATTTTTCAGTTAAAAATACAACAATATGGATTTTCAAATTTTGTTGGCGAGCATGTTTAATAATATAAAATTACTAATTATGTAATAAAATTGCAATATATTTAAAAAAATTAATCATTATTTAATAATTATAATTATGGAATATATAGCCTACTAAGTAATTCATACTGAATACTGAATTTTTATGTTATATTTTTGTAAAGGGATTTGTAATATAAGTAAGACAGTTTTTTCAAATAAAGCTAATCGTTAAATCACCTTTATTTGCACAGCTTTGTCATTGAGAATTTTTCGTTTTAAATTCAGTCAGGGTAAAAAATTAGTGATGGATTTTTCATCAGCATTAAATATATTTTATTCTATTCATAGCTATCATGCTAAAAAACTTTAAAAGCTTAACTCCACAGCTGTTTAAAGTTAAAATTTTAATGTACATATCTTTAAATAGGAATGGAATTCAAAAAAATGATTTTAAAAATAATGCGCCAAAATTGGCGATAAGTAGCACCAAATAGAATATTCAGCTGAAAGACCCGGATGTCAGACGGTGACGTATCTGTGATTTGTGTTCTTATCTCAGTTCATCGTCTGCAAAAATAGTGAGGAAGGAGGGAGGGAGGTTGTTCTACAGGAAAGTAGGCACCAAGGAATTTAACAAGCTCAACATCTCTGTTTAAATAGTGAAGTGTCGGATTTTGTGAAAAACAAAAATCTCAAATGAAGTGTATGTCTCGTGTGTCAACATTTTTTTTTAAATATGAAGCAAGAAAAAAGTTTTCCTTAAATAAAAAATGACTAAATTTTACAATTACATGACCTAAATACACAATTTTTTATTTTTTTATTTATTTATTTTTTTTTTGAATCTCTTGTGAAAAAATGTGTCATACTTTTTTGTTTGTCTTAAAGTATGTATTGTACTTAAAATGTGAGTAAACTACTGAGACTTGAATTAAGTGAAAAAATTTAGCTTTATAGAATATCATATGCTTAAAAATATCGACTTACAATATAAAAATAAATGCACATATAAGAATTATAGTATACTTATTTGTAAAGTTAAAATACATTTAAATTCTGTGGTTAAATTTATTTTGATAAAAAATATTTCTTAAAATTTAGCGTATCTTGTTCCTGTATAATTTTCGTTTTTTGATATCAAAACACAGTTGGATTATAATCTTTATTTTCTAAATTTTCGCGAATTCCATCTGCTGATTGCCGTTCTGTTTTAATAGATTTCTTTAAGGGATATAAAAAAGTGTAACAACGTATGCGTATAGTTTTATTCAAATTATACGCATAATATGCATACTTATAAGTTGTTCGTATTCATAAGGTTACATCAAAATATAAATTTGGCATAATGTTCAAAATAATATTTTTTTTACATTATTTACCAATTTCAATTTTTATTTATTCATGAAAAATATACTCATTTTAACAAATAAAAACTACAAGAAATGATATTTGTAATGATCTGAAGAAACAAACTATTTTAATGTTTGAATAGATTTCTTATTAAATAAGGTAGAAAGGGTTTACTCACAGATTAACAATCAAAATACTTAATTTAAAATAGTATATTAAGATTGATTCTATGATGAGCAATTATGTACCGTGACAAATATGTAGTTTCTATTGATAAATATTTCTTCCCAAACGTAGATATAATTTATTATATAGGATACATAAATAAAACCACTAACACACAGTTAACATCATATATTATAACTCATATTATAATATATTACTGCCTAACAGGTAATATCATATAACAGTTACAATACCTACCACATAAGCAATTATCATCTCTCTCTCTCTCAATATCTTCAAATATATATAAAAGAAACATGCATAATCTGAAAAAGAGAAAAATGAAGTGTTAATGACATTATATTTTTAATTTAACATGATTTATATTTAACAAATTGTATAATTTCTGCTATATTACACAGTTAATGAGAAATAATTACATTAAAATCAATTATCTTTTGAGTTTGCAAGCAAGCAACAAATTTTATATCCACTCTGTACGATAATTATAATATAAAACAACCAAGGGAAAAATGCCATTTTCGTAATGTTGCACTTTTTGTTGTATAGATTAATTTAATATTTAAACCTACAAATATATAATTTGCGAAAAAGAAAAACATTATAAATACAAATTTTTAAGGGAAATTAATATTATTATCCTTAAAATATTAATTTTAAAATGATAATTAGATACTTTCACTTTGAGAAGAAGGCGACACTGAAGACTGAAAATTAGCCTATTATTTTTACGTTTTCTACACTTCCTAACAGACCTTTTAAGACCCACGAAAATTAAATGGATAAATAAAATTTCATTTTTTACCACAATTTTATACTCGTGGGTAATTCTGATTTTTTTTCCTCTGCATTTAAGTATGCAAACAGTTCATCCTAATTCATCAAGTATTACTGTGTACATTTCAAAAGATGAATCGTAACACATGTTTATTTTCAATTTCCGTCTTAGTAAGCAAACAATCATGTTCGCTAGGATCCGATGACGTCATATGCAAGTATCTAATCGCAACTAAGTGACAGATTTAATTTTAATCGTTTTAATATAAGATTAATTCGAAATATTTAGTTTCGAAAATTAAAATGGATCATTTATTTTGTTTATTGTTTAAGTAAATACACATAAATTATCTCTAAATAATATATTATTTAAAAAAATATTAAATAGAAATATAATGAAAATTTTGATTAATTAAAATTTGATTTCATTTTATTATACAAGTTTCAAAAAAAAAATATTGGGAAAAAGGGAAAAATTAGTTGCAAAAGAGAATAATATACTTGATCCATTGAACAAATAACTGTAGTAATATCTACAAAAAATTAGTATTATTATTATTATTATTTTTTTTTTTGCTTCTAAAACCAATATCGGTTTAGACTTTTAACATTAAAACAAAATAATGGCTTTAGATATTTGTTTAAAATAATCTTGTAATCAAATTACACATCTTCTTAACATAGGGTTGCGGTTGGTTTGGACGTTCATTTCTCGTAATCGGTCGGTAGTGAGTTCGAATCCCAACACAGCCAAATATCCATCGTATTTTCTAATGGCTTCTGGAGCAAGTTAAATATGTCATGGCTGCTATATCCACCACTGACAGGTGAAGCATTTACCAGAGAACAAACAGCAATTCAACTACAGTATATAAATACGAATTAAGAAAAAAATTGTACAATTTATTTTATAAATGCGCATATAAATAGGAGTACAACACATTTGAAATAAAATCTTGGGAAGATGGCGGTGTTCAAACTATAAAATATATCTCTCTGACTGTGCCAGGTTAAATAAATGTGATTTTTATAAAATTCATTAGACTTATCTGTGAACTATTTAACTAAATTCATATTCTACTTCTAAATGGTTCGTTAAAAATGTGTTTTTCTAGTTAATGAGTAAAAATTTTGGAAATTATATTTTTAATCTGCTATCTTATGACCAAAATTATGTTTTACAACATATTATAAATATAGATTTTTAACAAAAACAAACCTCTTTTTTTAGAGGTATTTTTATTATATATGACTATTCACATAAATTATTAAAATGAAATATAAAGCCCCCAAAAATATCAGTAACTTTCTTCTTTTATACTTTTTTTTTTTTTTTTTTTTGTTGTTGAGAGTACCTCTCAGTGAACACAATCACAATCCAAAATCTTACGATTTTATCTAAACTCTATTAGTTATACGTTCTGACAAAAAAATAATTATTGTTTAAAAATTCTATTGTTTTGCAAATTTAAAAAGAATAATACAATTTTTAACGGCATTGCATATTGACGAAAAACTATGATGACTTTCTTACGTTTATAACGGACAATAAAAATGCAAGCATTAAAAAAAATTATGAATATTTTGCCTTCACTATATTAATAAAATATTAATATTATATTAATAAAAAAGTAGTTTAAAATTTGGAATTATAGACTTCAATGCAAATATATATACATATCAAAAATAGATTGATTTTGTTTACATAATTTATTATTGAATTTTCTAATTAGCATAAACTTTAAAATTTATTTAATTGATTTTAGCGAGTAAAATAAACTTCTATAAAAAATTTATCAAATTATTTTAAGTATTTTTAAAACTATGATTAAAACACTTTTTAAAAATTATTTATTAAGAAAATTATAAATCTCCCATTATGTAAATAGTCAGAAAATTACTTTTTTAAAAATTTACTTCTGTATGTAAATTGTTTTGAAATATAAATGTTTTGTTATGTGACCGAGGGATCACTCATTGTTATACTTTAAATCAAAATTTAATTTTGATTATTTGATGTATTTATAATTTAAAAAAATGAGATATTTCAAAAATACTAAAGCTAAGATAATTTATAATATTTTAGGCATAAAATTTTGAACTAAAAATAAGAAGAAATGCAATAAACGTCAATTATTCGCAAGAAAAAACTGTTTTAGACACTGATACAGTAAAAGAGAACCTTCACAAAAAAGTTGAAAAACATAGGTTTAGAGTCAAGACATTGTAAAAATGCCAAATTTGAGATGACCATTGAAGTTTAAACATAAAAGTTCCATCACTGTGAATAAAATACTTCTTATATATGAATGTCTTAGACAACGATAAAATCAGACTATATTATTTCACCACAAAAACTCTTTCATGAAGTCATACAAATCTTATACTTTCTTTTAAGCATTCATTCTTGAGTATTTCCTTTTAAAGTTATTCGTTATGAGAACACGGAGTGAATAATTTGATTTTTATAGTTTATGGTGTAATATTCTTCTTTATTATTTTTTCATATATAAAAATATTCTCTTTTCTTGACTCCTATAGATCACAAATCTTTCTTCTCCCATAAAATGAAAATTTAATAATGTACACGAAATTCAAAATTCATTTTTATAAAAATAATTTGATATATTAATAAAAGTATACAAATATCCACTGTGTGTATAACATAAGAATAGCTCTTGCCAAATAGTTTGACTGCTGGCAGTTGCTATAGTAACAAGACCTATCCATTTTAAGTACAAGTTAAAGGTGTCATCATTGGCTGTATTTATATATGGGATTGTTCTAAAACACTAAATACAACCAATAACTCGCTTTATTTTCAGATTTGAAGAACTACATGTTGTATATGTATTTTTATTGTTAGTTGTCATACGTAATATTTTATTATTAATTTTGTTTCGTTTTTTAATACATATTTTCATTTATACTTTTTCTTTTTGCACAAACTAATTACAAATTCTTACAAAATATCATAAGAGTCACTGGAATTCGGTCTTTCTTTGAATCATTTAGTTATTAATAACTATCAATGGTTATAAAAATAGTTAATTTGAAAAAAAATTTATAAATTAGTTTAATTTTAATTCTTGCTTATTAATTTTTTTTACATTAAATCAATTTTAATTTTAAATTTAATTTGCAATGTTTAAATAATACATAATTAATGTATAAAATAGTTTTCTCAAAAAAGAAAAAAAGAAGAAAAAAAGATTACCAATACCACAATCAAGTCGATCAGTAGGCTAAAATAGGCGTTTCCTTCTTTGTCCCCCTATCGAAAATGGAGCAAGTCTTGTTTCCTCGGCAACAGACAAAATGGCGAGAGCTATTTTTGTCCCACAACCAAAATATTAACATTTATTTAAAACTTTAAATATAATTTTCGTTTTAAAATTTTTACTTGATATCTTCCTATTGTTAAAGCATTTAAATTGTTATTATAAACGTTAAGATTCAAGGCATTTTTAAGATTAGCAGCTGTAACTTCGCGCGAGAATTCTTTTTTCATACAAATTAATATTTAAAATAAACATGACAGTTTTGTGTTCGTTTCCCAGAAAATGTAATGTAGGAAACAATAGAACATTATAGTTGCATTTTGGATACAACCAAATATCTTACTTAGCTTGATCTCGATTAGTTAGAATTCTATCTTGATGCTTTTGAGTCATAGAGGGATATGAACTGTTGTTGCTGTTGAACCAGCATACTTCTCTGTACTTAGCCCAAAATCAGATTCCCCTAATAAAATGTAAACAGACGGGCAGGAGATTTTGTATTTTAGAAGCAAGGTTAAACTTGGAGACCCCCAATGCTTAACTTGCACTCCTAAAAATATCATTTCACTTGGAGGAGATTGCGACCATGACTTATTCTTCATGCGCAAGCTTTTAGTGAACACATAATCAATATTCAAATTCTCTATATTCCGATACTGAGAACAGTGGCTTCGAACATGGAATGTTCTGGTTTAAGGAACATTTGTTGCTGTTGTTGTCGTCTTGTGCTAGCAAGGCTGACAGTATGGGGTGCGCCGCTGCACTATTCCCCAATTAGACCGTAATTTGGTGTGGAGTCCGACTTCCTCGTACACACATGCCATAGGTACATGTTTATAGGGTGGGCAACCATTCATACAAGGAGAGGACAAAGACAGGAGAGAGAGAAAAGTAGATCCGTACCCGAACCGGGATTCGAACCTATGACCTCCCTATCGGGAGTCAGGCCCGCTGACAACTAGAGAAGGAACATTTTTTCGGTTAATAAAATATTGTCCAGAATTTTTTGCATTTAGGTATTCTTTTATGATAAATATTCTATCAGAAATATGTTTGATTCATAAAGTGATTTTTTTGTGCAGTTTTTGATATATGCGTACTTTTGATTGGGACCACGACACTGGACTTGTAAATATATGAATAGCCCCTCAATTTACCGTTACTTTCTAAAAGTACATAACACGGCTCATATCCGATGAGTAATGGTCTCAAGCGGCAGCAGCTCATTAACATAAGCAACGGCGCGTGCTTCCGTCCTTAAATGTTACACACCACATACACAACGGTGTTTTAAAAGATGCAGCTTCATAAAAAGTAGCAAAATAGGCAGCCATTCAGCCAACTGTGAATCCCAAATGTCTTTTTTAAGTATGTGTGAAATCATGCAAGTTCAAGAGAACCGGCCGCATTTGAAATACTGAATAATAGAGAGTTTCGCGACTGTGAAATTAAAACTCAGCAAAAGTTTGTTGTTTTCTTTTAATTATTTTTTTCATTAATTAATTTCTAAACACGTTTTTAAATTTAAATATATAATTCATTAAATAATGTGATTATAGGAAGAATTTATATGAACTCTCAGTTTAAATTTTCTTGTAATGAACAAATTTGTTGTAACTGGTTCTTTTTATATTTATTTTAAATGTTCAACTAATCTTAATTTTTTTTTACATGAAAAGCAGTTATTAAAAATGCTTATATACCAACTATAATATATAGTTATTTTCGATAAAAATATTTTGACCTTTATATGAACTTATTCAATGACGTTTACTGAATTTAAAACTCATTTTTGCATGATTATTTTAAATTTCAGTACTTTTTTTTTTTTTTACATTGCAATTCAAATATAAATTGAATGTATAAATTAATGCATTGATATGGCAGTGGAATTCTTTTGAAAAATATATTATTTAAGATTTTTACAAATATTAGTAAAAATAAGAAAGTATGTGGCCAGTTATTTTGAATTCATTAAATTCATTAGGTGGGCGGGAAATTTAATCAACTAAATTTAATATTAATTAGTTATTTTCTTGATGAATGAAAATTCAAATATAATAGCAAAGTGCTATTTGTACTTTAAAAGAACAATAAAAATGCGTACTGAAGATTGATGGCAATTACTTAGAAACTATTTTTAAATAATAATTTCCAAACACAATTAAAACAGAACCTCATTAATCCTGATTAATAAGTAATGAAGGTGTTCGGATTCAACAAACGGACCAATAAATTGAGCCAAGGTACATAAATAACCTACTGTACACAGTAAAAATTCTATTTTGTATCCAAGAAAATGAAATATAAAACTGCATAAAGGAAAATTATATAAATAAATAAAAGACATTAATAGCTCCATTTTGTCAGTCACAAAGTATAATAAAAGAGAATTGAGACTAAAGCTTATATTTTAGCACCGCTAATAATTTGAAACTTTTTTGTTTATGTTTTATTTTTAGTAGTTTATTAACATTATGAAAATAAAAAGCGAAATTTTTACAAGTTACACACATTTATCTTATAATTATATATGTCTTAATAACTTTTTATAATCACAAGCGGGTTATGATTTCCGATAGATAAGTAAGTGTACGTAATTTATGAGAAAAATTGTAATCTGATAGAATAGTACACTGGTGTGCAAAACTTAAGCAACAAGTGGTTTTTCGGCCATAGCTCCCCAACAAAGTATAAGATTATGAAATTGCAGTATAATATGCTCGTAATTCAATAGAAAGATTATTTGCATGCAAATTTTCGAAATAAAACGTCATAGGTGATGTCAGTGTACGTAAACCTTGTGAATCGGCGCTCGCAGGTCAAAACTGTGATAAAAGGATGAAGAGCACCGTAGTTAAAGACATTCGCTGTAAGTGCAAGTGATTTGTTTTGTGGAACATGTCTTCAAGAAATCATTTAGACGACTTTACTCGAGGAAGAATGATTGAGAAGCTTGAGGAGGGGCATAGTGTGACCAGTGTCGCCGAAGAGTTCGGGATCAACAAAAGTGTTGTTTCTCGTGCTTGGAATGCCTTTAAAACTACTGGTACAGCTGTTCAGAAGGTTGGTGGTGGCCGTCCAAGGAAAACAACACCAAAAGATGACCGTTACATTGTCCTCCAGGTGAAAAGAAACCGTTTTCAGTCAGCAGGAGCCATATCTCAGCAACTGTGCACAGCCATAGGACGACAAGTATCAAGATTTACAGTGTCCAGACGCCTCCACAAAGGTGGCTTATTTGCTAGACGTCCTGAACGCTGCATACCTTTAAAAGTTTGCCATCAGCAGCACCATTTAGAGTGGTGCAGAGAACACGAAACCTGGACACATCATCAATGGAGTCGCGTCCTCTTCACAGATGAGAGTCGTTTTAGTGCTATAAGTGATTCTCGACGTCAGTTGATCTGGAGAGAGGTTGGATCTCGATTTCATCCTAATAACATCGCGGAAAGAGATCGTTACGGTGGTCCAGGAGTTCTCATCTGGGGTGGCTTTATGTTGAACGGGCGGACTGAGCTTCAGATCTTCGATCGAGGTTCTGTAACTGGAGACCGCTACTGCAATGAGGTAATCCTACCCCATGTGCGTCTGTTCCGAGGGGCCATTGGACCAGATTTCATATTTATGGATGACAATGCCCATCCACACCGTACTGCTAATGTTTAAGAGCTACTGGAAAGTGAAGATATCACACGAATGGACTGGCCAGCTAACTCTCCAGATCTAAATCCCATAGAGCATGTGTGGGATGCATTAGGGAGACGTCTTGCGACACGACAGTATCCTCTTGGTAACACCCATCAGCTGAAAGAAGCGTTAAAGGAGGAATGGAGACGTTTACCCCAAGAACTCCTGGATAATCTGGTGCTTAGCATGAAGAGACGATGCCAAGCAACAATTACAGTAAGGGGAGGGCATATCCCATAGTAGGGAACATCTGCCAGTTGTACTTACGCTTCTACAGGCAATCATGTGTAACGCCACTATATGTCAAATAAAGCCTTTTTTGTTCCATACCTACTTTAAGTTTCATATTCATTTCTGCGCTATTATTCTTTTACCATCGTTTAAGTACAGAATAATGTACATCATATTCAAATTTCATGTCAATCGGATGATTTCTTGTAGAGTTATGACAAAAAACGCACTTGTTGCTTAAGTTTTACACACCAGTGTATTATTTTCTTAGCTTGCTTCAAAACATTGTTTTGAATAATGGAATGAAGTTTCTAGTATATATCAACTATAAGCAAATCAAATGGGGTGTTGAAAGCTTTGAAATTTTCTTTACTACAAATTATTAAATATTGAAGTTGAGGCTGTTCTCATTAGTATACCAATACATTTTGTATCGGAGGCGTGGTGGGAAAAGCGTAAACACATTTGCTGGGTTAGAAAAAAACAATACTTTTTCGAAATCGAATATAGGTGGGGGGGGGGGGGAAAGATGAATTTGATCCCGTAAGCATTTTTTTAATTACTTCAAGTAATTTCTCATAATGACAATTTTAAAAGAAAACATTTACTGAGCGCATCTTTCTTAAAGCGTGTAGAGTTTCGGAGTAGAATGCCACGCATTCCATTCCGTTAATTATACGGCGGTACCTTTATAAGGAATTCAATTAAACTTTAATTATGTTTTAAATTTATAACGAACACCGTAATTAAAATTTCGAAATTAGCATTTTAGTATTTTTGAGTTGTTCAGAAATTAATATCATAATATAAGAATCATTTCTTTTTTTCCATGTAACTGTTTTCATTTGAACTCCTGACGAAAAAATTCAGTGTTCAAACAAATATAGATTTCATAACTATCCTGAATATCACATTCATTAAGAAACGTGATTTTGGTGACTCCTATCAAGATAAGACCATACAGTTCTTAAACTAGAGGGATGTTACTCAAATCGCAATTGAGAATCTTACAATTTTTTTAAATTGCGTGATTTTGAGGACAAATCAAATTATTACTTATTATAGATTAACGTGACTATTATCATTACCACCCCAATAAAAATTTGGAAATCTCACCACATTGTATCTCAAAGTTTCATGTATTTTTGCGTTATATTTTTATTTGTTTATATTATTATGGATATGATAGTGTTAATAGTCTGTTAGAATATCAATTTTCTTTATATGATACAGTTTTGGTAAATAGTTCCTTATATAAGACAAACAATGTATAAACCGCCTTAAGTTGTCCAATCCTGATAAAAGTAAATTTTAATTTTCCCATTGATAGCATAGCTTTTGTAATTAACTATATTCATCAATCAAACATTAATTAGCTTAACATTAATCTATTGAGAAAAAAAAGTCAAACAAAACTGTTATTTAAAATTATTTGGTGTAAATAATTGCTTATTTACAAAAAATATGTTTTGTTCACCGAGATATCAGAGTTAATATTTCGAAGCTTTTTTAAATACACTCGTGTCCATAAATTAAGGATAATGCAAGTCCAAGCAAAGAAAGAGACAGAAGAAAAACAAATGTGACTTATTTGTAAAGTCTATTTATTAAACAAAAGGTAAAGAGCAAAAAAGATGCTATATGTTTGACATCATTAATAAAAATTGCGATTTTTACTCCCTGGAACAAATTTCAAAAAAGAACCTATTTGCAAAAACCAGTATAACATGATTGGTATGATGGTTAATACATAGTATGGGCATACTATGTATGCCCCCTAGACGATTCAATACAGGCCGTACATAGGCATGCTGACTATCAAATTATTGATCTGATCTTGGGAAATATATTATACCACTCATCAAGCAATGATCTCCGAAGCTCCAATAGACATGTGGGAGGCGTTTGACATGCTGCGATTCGTATGGCAAGCATGTCCCACACATGCTCTATTGAATTCAAGTCCGGTGAGTATGCTGGACAGTCCATGCGGCTGATATCCTCCAATTGAAAACATACACCTACAATGTTTGAACGGTGAGGATGGCCGTTGTTATCCATAAACAGAAATTCTGCCCCCATGGCGCCCCAAAACAAACGTATATGTCGTTCCAGAATGACATCCCAATAGATGTGGCCTGTCATGGTTGCATTCTGAATATGCAGGTTAGTTCTGGAACCCAAAATAATATCTCAGCAAACGAGCAATCCTGCACCACCGTAACGGATTCATTTAGTGGTGTTCTGTTGGTGGTAACGGGTACCTGGCCCTCTCTATAAGAAAGTTTGGCTAGAATCAGACTCAAAACTAAATCTGGACTCGTCGGAAAGCATCACACAAAACCACTGTTGTGGTGTCCACAGTGCATGTTCTCTACTCCAGGCTAACCGCAGGCGACAGTGAGTTGCGGTAAGTGGAACTCATCTGACAGGCCTACGAGCATATAGATCAATGTGCTAAAAGCGCGTGTACACGGTCTGCCTTGAAACTGTCTTACTGGTAGCAGAAGAGAGCTGACGAGACAGGTCTGATATTGTGCTCCATCTGTTTCTTTTGATAGTAATTAACAAATACCAGTCCTCATTCGCCGCTGTAACTCGGGGACGACCTGTGCTGTAACGTCTACTCACATTACCATCCTCTTGGAACCGTTGCCAAAGCCTGGAGATGACCCTCTGGGTGATTCCAGGTTCCTCAGATATTTCCACCTGGGTGCGTCTACATTCCAGACAGCTGATAATTCTATCACGTAAAACATCATCCAAATGCTTCCTTTGAGCCATAACTATGAGGTTATTGCACAGAAAGGCTTTTAAAACACTTGTGAACAATTTTACTTCTTTGCAACCATTCTTTATGTACCCCTGTCTTACACTCTCGTCATTGTGACGTACTATCGGCACAACTTGGTGTTTTCTTGTTATTCGCATATTATTCCTCAAGATGTGTATGATAATTCCGCGGGCAGTGATTGGGAGGGAAACCACGTTTTTCCTCACTGGGTTGCTGGAGCTACGTGCGACATGTATACATTGATATGTAATGTCCAAAGACTTTCCGTGGGTGTGGCGTGGATGGGGAGTACAGAGTAGTTGCTCAGGTGTGATCTCGTCACCTAATCGTGGTTCAAAATGACGAGACACTTGGTGATGACCAAGTATTTCAAACCCGTTAGTCCGGGGTTCGCCTGCACCGTTATGTACGTCACTGAATAGCTATATCTTAAGGGCAGCCGGGCATTGGAAATATATGTGTGTGTGTGTGTGTATATATATATATATATATATATATATATATATATATATATATATATATATATATATATATATATATATATATATATATATATAGTGACAGTCAAGAAGAAAGTTGATGATGGTCATATTATTCATAATGAAGATCGATGATTTAATCTTAATTTTTTTATACGAAGTAAATGACTTGTTGGAAAGAAATTTACGGTGTCTGAAGAAATTAATTTTGATTACCTATTTATAAAACTTGTCGTGGGAGGTCCTATTTCTATGGACCTCCCAGGACAAATTTTTAGTGCAAATGTTAGAATTCAGAGTGGACATGACTATCTTCGAGATCATCTTTGTCGTATTAACATTTTTAACTCTTCTGACTGACCCTTGTGTTTCACAGGAGAGGCAATGAATTTTAGTCATTTGACCGTTCGCCCATCTCTGGATTACGTTAATTCTCTTATGCTTGACAACTATCATATGAAGGCTACTTTGTATTAGGCTGCTAGAAGGAAAATGGCCAATTCCTGACGTAGGAAAAAAATTACCTATTTATTGAAAGCAAAAGTAGCTTTTAATTTTCAATTGAGCGAGAGATCACAGCAATGCATCCAGTAATAAATTTCACACATTTTACAAGTACAATACATGAATACCTTGGAATTTATGTATTGTACTTGTAAAATGTATAGAATACCTTTCGAGAGAATGCATTTTATACATTCTAAGTGAATGGAAGTGAATGATTTACGTAAATGTTAACATTTACGTAAATCGTATTTGTGCGTGTGCACTTTACATGCTTCAATAAATTAAATAATTAAGGGAAACATTACTCATATTTAAAATCTTTTTCGAAATGAAATTGTTTGTTCAGTAACCTAGAATAATTTTTTTTTATGAAATATTGTCTATAAAACCCTAGATTTGTCATTGATCTACAGCTGCTTTTATGTTTCGAAATTTCATCACTATATTTTTTTTTATTTTTACATCACTTGCTTCGTAAAATATTTTAACCAGAAGATTAAAAAAAAATTATCCTCTCAAATTTATATAAAGAATCAGAATCGATTGTTTCATAACGATTTTGTTTGCTATGTTTAGAAGACTGAAAAGTTTGTTTCTGACAAGCCAGTACAGTTATTCCCTTCCCTACAACATGGTACTCTTATAACGCGTTTTCATATTACGCGATTTCACTTCCCTTGTGTAACACGTGTTCCCCCCATGTAAAGCGTTGATTTCCCACGTTATATTTCTGTACTGCGAAATTTATAATTTGTACAGTTCACAATCCATTTCGTGTACGTTTGCACATTGTGCCAATTGGGTTCTTATAAATTTAAATATATTATTGACCTATGAATCTTCTGCTAAAAAAGATGTCGGTGGAACGTTACTTCAGATAGCTCCAACAGCGAATAAACTTGAAATAAAACAGTTTTTGGAATTATTTGATTAACTTGAAATGAACTGTTTTTTTAGTTATATTTGAATAAGATTTTTATTTGAAATTTTCTTAATTTGATTTTGATAAAACCTTCACATTTCGTCCATAGTATAATTTTTCTTTAATATTTGATTTAAATCCCCCTTAACGAGAAAAGTTAAACATGAAACATAGCGCATTGTACGAAGTCATACGAGCACGTTTTATAAGAATGCTCGTACAAAGACATTTAGTACAATGCGGAACTAATATTCTGCGCTATGTGGGGGGGGGGAATTCCTGTATAACGATCAATTACAAAACGCAAACCTTTTGTTCAATCAATGGTTAACATTTGAACTCTTTTGTGTGAATTATTTCTACCGATTTCATTTATTTATATATCTTAGGGTAAGACTTAAATAGCACATTATGTTTATATAAATTATTATCTTATACTTGCATTAAAGAATCGACTATATATCCTATTAAGCGTTTCTGTTTTATACCTTGAGTTATTTTTTCATAATCATATACTTTCATATCTCTTCACCATTCTCGATTTTCACGGTTGTTTAAATCTAATATTAATGAATTAATCTTCTAGGAAAATTATGAAGCACCTTCAGTATCCAATAGTTGTAAATGTATACTTCCATAAAGTTAGACAATTATTTACCTATTATTATTTCAAATTCTGAAAGTCTATTTTTATATTAACAATTTCATATTTTATGAACGACAGGTTCCTATAATTATATTTTAACATTCTTGCAATTCCACTTTTCGGTAGGCTTTAAAGTTTTTCCTTTACCATTTCAGAACTAATAATTTTATTATATTGCGCTTTTTCCGATAAAAAGAGCACATTTCGATGACTAATAATCAAATGAATAAAATTGGAATACTGAATTTAGACAGAAAATATAACTTCAGATTTAAAAAAAAAAAAAAAAAAGGTGCTAATTGATTTTTCCTTGACAACGAAGCTATCTCCAAAAAATGCTATTTAAACATTCTAGGGTTTATTGCGTGAAGCGTCACCAAGGAAACCCCCCTCCCTCCAAATAGTGGCGCAATATAACCGATCGATATAGCCCCCACGATTATATGTCCCTTTGGACATGAGGTCAATAACCTTTTCTCTTTGAAGTGTCTTTATGAAGATTTAGCAGCACTTATTGATCTTTGGAATATTTCAGTTGGTAGCAGCATGCTGCGTGAAATGGTGAATGCCTGAGAATAATAATAAGAGAAGATTTAACAGCAATGCTCCAAAGAAACGTCGTAAGAGTGCCTTCATCCGGGACAAAAATAACTTTTAACAGACAGCGTGATTATAAAAAAAAAAAAAAAAAAACCATTTAAGCATTTGGGCCCCTAACAATTATACCATTCACAAGAAACTGAAAAAAAATTTTGTGATAAGGTATTTTAAGTCATGCGATCAAGAATGATACAGAAAACAACAATGTCACTTCAAGAATTACATTTATAGTGAAACAATTTCAAATGCTTACACCCTATTTTTTGCATTGGAAAGCGATTTTCATACTGAAAAGCACTAAATAGCGTTGGTACGGCACCTGTAGCATAAAAATTCCCTGAGTTAGACTAGGAAAAATTAATAAGAACTTTGCCGTGCGCCACAGGCTTAACGTTCATTTCATTTAAGTCATACGTATCACTGTTTCTTCGGGTGAGATTCTAGTCTGAGTAGTCCTCCACAAAATGAAAAAAAAAAAAGAACTGAAGAAATGCCAATTTTGCGTTCTATGTGAGACACACTCATGATTGACGTCATCACACCAGGTGAAAGCGAAGGCATTGTGAAATGCGAGCCTCGTATATTGCTTTTCCCCATTCCGAACAAGATGGCGCTTTTGAGGAAAAATTGTACAGATTTATTACCTGAATAAACAAAATGCCACAGAAGAATTGTGTGTTGACCGCAGAAGCCATGGATTACGACGAGGTCCATGCACTGTCAAAGCTGAAAAGGATTTAATTCATAAATTTGAAAAAAACTGTTTGCACATGCGATCAACCGCGGTCTTTCCTTTCCTGTAGAATCTGTTTCAGAAGTTCATCAGATGATAAGCATAGTTCGTCCCGCAAGTGCACGTGGTATTTCACATGATGTGTGAATCCGCCAAATTCAACTATTCACAAGGTTTTGCATTCTGTTCTAAACATATTTTCATATCAATTCTTGTGTATCCAGATGTTGGAAATAGGAGGTTATCAGTTACGGCTGGATTTTGCGAATCAATTCCTTATCCGGTACGATGAAGATTGCAGCGGCCCTTTATGCATTCTGTGGACAGATGAGGTGCATTTCCTGTTAACTGGTAACGTGAATTCGAAAAATTGTGTGCACTGGGCACACAGAGAATAATCCACATGATGTGCTTGCATGTCCATTATAGGAGAAAAAAAGTCATTTTGTAGTACGTCATCCTCGACCCTCATGTTTTTGAAGAGGTTACTTCCAGTGATCTGCAAATGTGTATAGTGACGAGTGCTCGCTACCTGGACATGTTAACTCGTTACACGATTCCCGAATTGCAACGGCAAAAATTCTCCGTCTGAAGTTCTGTGGATTCAAGATGGCGTTCCTCTACAAGTAGAATCCATAAAGCCATTCGTGTTTTAAGTCAACAGTTTGATGACAGAGGTATCTCCCGTCATTTCCCGTTTCCCTGTCCACTAAAATCTCCTGATCTGACACCAATTTCTGTTTGCGGGGATATCTAAAATCCAAAATATTTCAGTTTCGTTCGCAAACTGCATTTGATTTGAAAGATATCATCAGGACTGCGATTTAAGAGATTCCTATTGCTATGTTGCGGATTGCAGTGCTATCCACCACCTGCCGCATGCAAAGTCTCATCGTGTGAGAAGGAGGTCATGTGTAGAATTTGTAAAATGCTTTATTTTGAGCTGCTTCTCTATCCTTATTAGTTGTCCTCGAAAATTTTAGCCTATCTAACCTTTTGACAGTGATTTTTATGATTCAGTTGTCGTTAGAAAGCTATTTAAGGTTTTTCACAATAGAGATCACATTTCAATAAAAAAAAAATCTGTTGTCATTTAATATTTTCAAAGTTTTTTCAAAAAAAAAAAAAAAAAAAGTGGAGCAGCTTACCCCATAAAGCCAGCATAGTTGGCACAGGATAGCAACAACATATCTTTATAATATCTCTATCCACAATAAAAAGCAATTTTGTAATAAAGTATTTATTACTAAATGTTATTTTATTACAAAGATTTTTTTGCTAATGTTTATTAAATGAAGTGAATCAATTCGTTTTAAGTTGTTAACAAAATAATAAGCTTCCTAGGCTTCAGTTCAGTAGTTTGTGTATTCGATTTCTACCTGAAGAATCCATATTTTAGTGATTTGAAATTCAGTTTACCTGTAAAGAACTTGAGATCAGCAGTTTGTATATTCGACTCCTACTTGAAGTATCGATGGTTTGGTGATTCGAAGTCCACTTTTAACTACAAGTGTCGAATGAATTAGTTCTCGTATGCGAAAACTGGCCATAGAACGATGTATCAACCAATTTAATTTTATGCGATTCCGCAGTTGATGCGAAATATTAATTTTATTATAATACCAAGCATTTAAATTAAAATTTTATGGTGTGGCATGTACTTTTTAAACGTTTTTAACACTAAAAAACTTTTTGATATGTTTCTTGAGTCAAAATTATAACATAAAATATAAGAAAAATAAAATTATAAAATATAGTAAAGCATTTTGGTTAACTATACTAAAATTGGTAGAACTTATAACAGTTTAGTTTTTAGATATTGGATCAGGGTATATAAGTGATATAACGTGTGGTCCATGAAGTGTTTTAAATTAGACAGTAATTTTTATGAGATTCATTTTCAGGAAAGCACTTTAATAGAAAGATAAAATATTTGTTATAGTTCTGAGACCATAGGAGTGAGTAAAATTCTTGTGATGGATTATATTTATCGTGAGGACTTTTTAACGACAAAGTGGTAGCTTCTTTCGTCAGAGTTGAGGTCCTGGCTATATCACTTTATTGCAGTTCTGACTGGTTTAAAATATCCATGACGCCAGATAACATTTCATCTACGTCACATCGTATTGGAACGGAGTCATAAAGTCAACTATTCAACGAATTTGCGGTCTGCCTTAAAATCCTATTCTTCAAGAGGCAGCAAATAAAGCAAAGTTCACCATCGAATGTCTGAGTGTCGACGGTGATGAGAAAGAATCCATTCATGATTTTGACCACTCTTAAAGAAACATTTTTTTAAATTATAATTTTTACCCTTGTAAAAATTTTTAAAATCATAAAAAATATCTGTTGTTCTAAATAACTAGGTTTCAAATCTTTAGCGACATTGCTTCCAAAATTAAACTCGTTGAAAATTAGAAAGAAAAAAAAAAAAAAGCAAAATGAAAAAAGACAAAACATCCACTTTTTTAGTAGGTTAGTTAAATTGGCAAAAATGATTTCATTTGATTGTTTTTTTATTTTTTCGATACTAATCAAATAATTTATTTGCTATCTCAAATGAATTAAAAATATACGTGTGTTAACTCTCAATAAACATATTGATAGCACTGGAAAAGCGAAGTAAGATGGAGGATAAAACCTCAGGGACACCGATCGATTTTTCAGCTTGTTGAATCCCTGGTGGCGAAACGATCAATAAATGATATGCACGTATTCCGCAGTACATAGTATGAAGCGGCCCCTAGGTAACGCCCTGAATAGTGGCGCAGATAT
Source organism: Latrodectus elegans (assembly GCA_030067965.1). NCBI lineage: Eukaryota > Metazoa > Arthropoda > Arachnida > Araneae > Theridiidae > Latrodectus > Latrodectus elegans. The sequence continues at coordinate 5,316,675 of CM057820.1, forward strand.
ATCGATCGACAGCGCCCTGGTATCATGACTATAGGTTAATGACATTTTTCTGGAACAGGCGTACTGAGCTTTGTAAAATTTTGATTGGCAACAGCTCAGAATATTCGAAGTGAAATGTAAAATATTTGAAAGATATTTTTCGCCCAAATATATTCTGCATTGCACTTACATTGCTGTACAATGCAAAATATTTGGAACAAAAATAGTGGAATATTTAAAAAAAGAAATGGCATTAGCCATTTCCTTTTCAAAGAAATTGTATTTTGAAGGAAAAAATAAAGATTATTGTTAAGGTATTATAAATAATATTTTTATCGCTCTTTTAAGAGCTTCAGCAAATCGTATAGAAACAACCTGCTTTCCGACTCCTGCTTTGGACTGGTTGAGCTAGTAGCAGAAAGGCTAATGTTGCGACTTTAGTTCTATAGTTCTTGTTTTCGATTCCCAGTCTGTAAATAGATGTTTTGAAATCGCGTATTGGATAGCCTAATATACGAAGGCTGTTATATAGCTTTCTAATGTTCTCTGTATTATACTATTTTCCAGCGGGACTTCATATAGAGTGAATTACTATCAGACGAAGGAAAATTTAAAACTCGGAAAACTCCCACGCAGCCACTTCAATAGATGTGCATACGGAAGAACGGAAATGTAAATATTTGTTGTCATTCAAAGTTCACATACAGAGCGAAGTTTTTATAGAATTAGCTCTCGTTTGGGAAGAATGATTATACTACAATTAAGTTGGATAGCGCAGTTAAAAGCAAAATTTAAACTAAAATTTTGGAAATATTGTTTTAAAATTTTGTTTATCCCTCGCTACAACTAAAGTTTGGAATGAGAAAATTTAAAACAAAATGAACAACAATAAGAATTTCAAAAACACAATCTCTTTAGTAGATACAGAGGGTATTAACTCATTTGTAGAAAGATTTCGATAGCAAATTAAAAAAAAAGTAAATGTTTTAGAATAAAAATTTTTGGCAACAGCTTATTATTTGAAATCAGAAATATCGTCTGCTATTTTTAAATTTATTCTTCTTTCAAAATGTCACATATAAACATGCTGTGAACTGAAAGATATGTTTTTGTGCTTTCCGAAGATAAACGTTCTTATTCCAGAATTCAAAAACGCTGTGAAATGCATAGTATTAAAATTTCTAAGTGCAAAAAGAGCAATATTATTAATCAGACAGGTAAAAACTGGCATTCATTATTTCTACATAGAAAGAAGACTCCAAACCGTAAAAGGTACGTACTGTTTCAAATGTTTCTAAAGAGAAATCGCTAGTGACAAGAAAAAATCCGCCAACACACACAGAAATCAATTGCAAAGTCTTTAGATACATCTTAGCAACAATAAATAAAATAATAAACCAGTATTTACAACTTAAAAATGCTAAAAAACATAATGTTCTTTTGGCGAGACATGTGACTCAATGCAAAACATTTTGCAGAATCCTGTATGAAAACCACTTAGCAGGAGATAAATGGAAAAACATTGTGACCTTTGATGAAACATGGATTTACCTAAATGACTGTAACAAAAAAAGGTCTTTTTACTATAAGAAATGATAAGAAAAAAATGTACAAACCCGTTTCCGTCAATGTAAAGAAAATTTCAGTAAAAGGTTTATGATTGTCGCAGGTTTCTCCTACAATGGAAAATTAAAAATAAAAAGAGTGGAAAGAAATGTTAAAATCAACTCATCGTACTATCAGGAGAAGGTTTTACACCTAATATTTACAAAAGAAATCATCTTCTTTATCCCAATGACTTTCAAAGACAGAAACTTCATCAAGACAAAGCTAAAAGTCATACTTTGAAAAACTGCATTCCTTGAAAAAATGATCACTAATACAGGTATTGCATGTATACATTTTCAAAATATCCCTGTGAAGTCTCCTGACGTTTCAGCTATGGACAATTGTGCCTTTGATCTGTGTAAAAAGACTCTTTCTAAACGCAAACCCACCACGATAGATGGACTCTGGAAAGTAGTGGAAGAGGAATGGAAAGCAATACCCCTGGAAATATTGCAAAAAGCTCTTCTATCATGGAAATCACGATGCAGACTTATAGTTCAGAAAAAAGGCCATCAGATCAAATATTTAAAAAATTAATCTTTACATTTTAAACATCAATTAAACGGCCGCAAAATCGTTCTAAAAATGTGTTAATACCCTCTGTATATGTTAATCCTTTAGGATTTCGAAATAATGAGATTCGTTTGTAGTAGATTTTGAAATAGAAAAACAGTGTTGGCGACATTTTTTGGCAAGGTTTTATACACTTTTATCTTTCTTTTTCACAGAAATGCTTATAAAATAGTATGCTCAAGAATTCTTGATTGTTCCTAATCAACCCTTATATTCTTCAAACTGCATTCGAATTGAAAGAAATTATAGACACTAAATTGAAGGAATTTGTGTTTTCTAAAATAATTTTATCAATCATTACCAAAAAATATTCTCAAAAGGTAATTTTTTAAAAATTATTTCTCTTTGGGATCAGAAGTTGCAGATAACCTTTTTCGTACTTCATTGATTTTTCACTTCATTATTGATTATACGCATGGAAGTAATTCTTAAGCCGTTACCAAGGGTTACCTTATTGATTTTCCTCAAGAATCAGCATGGGTTATTCTGTTTCTATATATTTATCTCCTCAATATAAATGTAATAAAATAAGATGTAACTGATAAGCAAGCTCTGATTCACACTGAATTGTTGCTTCTTATTACCGTTATTTTATCTTAGATTTATTAGTCTCATATTTTGTGTGTGCACATTTGCTTATACTTTAATATTAATTAAATCACATTTACTTAGGATATAACGTTATTTATTTTGAAAGTCTAATGACTTAGTGGTTGCGTTTCACGCTCCCAAGGCGCGAGTCCGAGGTTCGATCCTCGAGATGGGCAAGATTGACACAGTCTTTGATCCCTTCAGTGGGTCAGAATTAAACACTGGGGGTCTCATGTTAGGCTGACCAACTAAATGGGACATGTGCTTCTCACACCAGGATTCTCGGTCATGATAACAATTACGGGCTCGGTGGGCCTTGCCTCACATGGACTATTGGGTCCCGGAGTTTAGTATAACGCTTTTTTTTTTTTTTACAGCGAAAACTAACTTTAATCTCAATATCTCATCAATTTTAGATTTTTATTATTGTTTGGTGCAAATAATTTATGCATAAGCTATCCATAAATGTTGGCGGTGTACATTGTTTTCGGTGCTATTTATTGTAGATATGCATTTCTAGTAGAAATAAATGATTCATATCGGACAATCATTTATCCAAGATTAATGTTATACTAAAAAATGAATTTTTTTAAAAAAAAATACATACGATATAATACATTATATATTTTTTACATTATATATATATATTTAAGTCTTATCATAATGTTTAACAAGCTTTTGTGTGTTTTTCATCAAAATCTGAGCATTTTATCTACATTCACTGTGCTAATCAGTTGGCTGTTACAAAATCGTAAACGTACATGGTGTTCAATAATAAGTAAATAATTGCGAAGAAAATAACAGCATAAAAAATAATTTCAATGTTACATAAAAAGCAACGATGTTCGATTTTTAGAATACTTTTTTTTTGTCTTGTGCCAGCTAGGCTGACAATATGGGGTGCGCTGCTCCATTTTTCCAACTGAACATTATTTGGGGTGGAGTCCGACTTCCTCAGTACACACATGCCATAAGGACCCGTTTATAGGGTAGGAAACCATTCACACATCATTCATACAAGGAAAAGACAAAGACAGGATAGATAAAGAGAGAAAATACATCCATGCCCGATCCGGGATACGAACCCAGGACCTCCTTATCAGGCACGCTGGCCACTAGACAAACGAACTATCAGCAAGGAATAGTACTTAAGTACCTTGTATATATTGTACTAAACTAAACTCTGTGGTATGACAGCCAAAATGTGGTCCAAGGCCTACAGTGCCCATATCTGTTTTCCTAACTGAGAACCCTGGGATGCGAGAAACATGTCCCCATTAGGTGGTCAGCCTAACATGAAACCCCTAATGTTTAGTTCCTAAGCATGCTTGGTACTCAGTATATTGACTCACTGAAGGGATGAAAGAATGAATTGGCCTTGCCCAACCCGAGGATCGAACCTGCATCCTAGGAGCGCAAAGCGCTACCACTGAGCTGCCGAGCTTCTCGCGATATATTGTGTAATATCCCAAAAAGAGGCGCTATGAAATCGAAAGATATTGTTCCACTGTTATGTCTCTTTGCACAAGAGATTTAGAATTTTTCTTTCAATGGAAGCATTGAAAAGTATCAAGATTTGACGGGGTGTATTGAGCAGTTCAAAGTTTAGACTGTCACGAATGCTCAGTACAGTGCACAGTACTTGAGAGCAAAATTAATTAAAATTTAAAAAGTGGTATAAAATAAACTGCACATGGAAAGGAAAAAATAGCCAAATGTACATTTTATAACGTTCATTTATATATTTCAGAATTTTATTTCTTACTCTTTCTTTCTGTAAAAATTCCAGTGGATCAACCTCATGCTTATCATAATTTACCGAGTCTTGGTTTACACAGAATCGGTAATTACTAAATACAATGGGTGATCGGTTAACGAACTTCCGTTACAAGACTAAGTTCATTAACCGATCATCGATTTACCGTATATTTTATTGTGAAATTGATTCTAGAGACCCTAAAAATGACCTAATAAAAATAAAGGATGTATAATTTCTTAGTAAGTTTATTTAAAAAAATAATGCGAACGTATAGTGTTGCATATAAATCTGTCCTTTTCATTTTTTTTATTTATGGGGCATTAAAGACTATGTCCAAAGTCGATTGCTTTTCTCCCCTTTTTAAGATTTTTCGGAAGTGATTAATAGAGCATTTTTGCTGAAAAGACCCCCAACCTTACTCATATTAACTTGATTTGCATGCCATTCTAAGACAATTGTTCTGATGTCCTCCTACTTTTTCAACCTGTGTGTGTGTGAACCAGAAGATTACTAAAAATGAAATCAGTTTAGGTTTTGAGTAAAATCAAAACCGAAACTGATGGTCCATTTCTGACTATACATATTCTATTGAAATATTTTTTCCATTATGGAACTTTTAAGTTTAATAGGTTGGCAACATAACTGGTAATTATGTATAATAACCGATGATTATGTATAATAACTGGTAATTATGTATAATAACCTGTGATTATCCGTAATATTAATTAGTAATTATGTACAATAACCGGTAATTATGCATAATGACTGACAGTTATGAATAATAACAGGTAATTATGTATAATAACCGGTGGTTATACATAATTCCTTGTGAATTCAGTAAATATAATAAATTATTGAATCACTTTTATCGGTAAATATATATAATCCCCGACTCGTAATTGGGAATATGATAAATTCCAATTATGGTGTAGAAAAATAAGGCGTTTTTATTCGGAAAAATATTTATTTTTCCGAATAAATATAATAAAAATAAGTATAAATATAATAAAAATAAGTTAATATAATAAAAATAAATATAAAAAAAATATAAGTTTCATAACTTATGCTATTATTCAATACATCTGTCTTAAAATATCTACTGAAATGATAATCGTACAAAAAGAGACTACTGTTACTTAAATTTTTATAGTGAAAGATTATAGTAAGTTTTATTTTAAGTTATCATGATGCTCTTCAAATTCTTAAAAACAAAGTGTTTAATATTGTTTGAAAATATTTATTTTTTGGAATGAAAATATCATCTTTCTATAAAATTAATGGAATTTAATATATATATATATATATATATATGTCACTTTTACCGTAACACATACAAGAAAAAAATGATAAATATTCATTTCCCATTGTTCAATAGTGGTTGGGATCGAACTTATGATATTCCACTCCAAAAAGGTGGCTATCTGATAACATTAAGTCCGGATCATAGAGCGTGATTTAGAAATCCAATGGAATGCAATCGAAAAATTCTCCAGTGTAAAAAATGATCATACGGCAACTTTATTAACTTTCTTTGGACAAAACAATTGGTGGGCGATTTTTAGCTTAAAAATTATAACAAATAAAACTATCGTTTTTAAAGTTCCTCGCCTGTCTGTGAATTATTCCCGTTGACTATAGTTAAAACTCATTGCATTATTATCAGGGGTAACGTAAGTGTACTTTTGCATTATAGTTACACTTTTCGGGACAAATACGACTAACTCTTGCTTTCTCCTGTTTTACGTTGGATCGCTTTTTGTATCGATGGATTTCGACGTTCTATCTATATTTTACTGAGTTTGACGACCATTTAATAAGCTAAGTATGAGTCTTCATAATTTGAAAATAAGTTTCCGGAAATCCCCTGACTTGGCGTATCACCTCCTTAAATATCATTCATCTTCGATATCATTATGATTACGTTCTATTCTACAAACCCAGCAACCATTAGTTGTTGCTTTGCCCAAGCATGCTTCCCTGTACCTAGACCTGAGTTGGGCTCTACCAATTAGATAGAAGCAGTCGGGTGCAGTCTACGTGATTTTGAAGCAGAAACTAAGCAGAAGATCTCCAGTATTTGGCCTGCCCCTCCTCCATTTCATTTCGAAGACATTGCGACCATGTTCACTTGTAATGTACCTCAACAGCCTTTAGCCAACGAGACGGATCTTCGGTTACGCTGGGATTCGAACTTGCTACTTTTTGATAGGACGCTCCAGCAACCATTAGTGTACTTGATGGATCTTCATATGGATCAGATATGGTATTTGCTACCTGCTAACAGCAAGAATGACTAGATTTAGGTTTGATTGACGCTCAACGGACATCTTTTGTACACCAGCGGTAGTTAGACTGAGAATTACAGTTTTCAGAACTACTAAAAACATTCAAGCCAAAGGTAAGAGTCGAACCCACTAACTACTGAACTTAAGGCAAGAGTATTAATTGTTGGAGTACGCCAGCTCGTCAAGAATAACAACCACCTAAACAAGCATCTTATTACTGAAGCTAACGATTGATAGTTACTACTTCGGTCTGCTGAAGTAATAAAAATAAATGCATTGTGAAATTAAAAGTCGTTTTCTTCCTGGAAAATAAATTTATTTTTAATTAATTAATTAAATTAGTTAAATATTTATCAATATTTCATTTAAAAATTATAAAAAATATTTTATATAAAAATTAATTATTTAAAAAATTGTTTAGTTGATTAAAAATTAATTAATTAATTTTTAAGAATTGAAGAAACATTAATAAAAGTGACCGCAATAGTAAAATATTATTTTAAAAGAGATATAAATTGTATATTCCCAACAGTAAATTTATATTTTGTATTTTTTTTAAAAATTAACTGAATTACCATTAAATATCTGCAGAATATTGGGAATTTTTTTAATAAATATATTATTAATACCCAATATCAATTTTTATTTTCTACAGAGCAACATATTTTTAAAAAAGGATCTCTCGCATTTAATATTCTTACCACTTAATTTCGTTTAATTGATTTACCATTTAATTAATCTTATCATTTAATTAATTTCCACACACTCATTTAATTCAATTTTACTCTCACACCAATAGAAAGGAACAGTGGGGGGTGTGCATAAATTATTTCTTTTAAATTGGCTAATCACATAAATTTATGCTACAATTAGATACCATATATAACTAATAGGAAATTAATATATACAAAACTGTTTGTAAATTTTTATTTTCCATATAATCAGAAGTTTTTATAAAATCATATGAATTATTAATATTTACCTAAACACTCAATATCATAAATTTAATTAGTGTATTCAAAATCCTAATGTAAAATTATTTTTTAAATAGAATAGTTTATTTCATACAAGAAGCATTTAACCTCTTTCATATTTTAATTTAATTTAAAAATTACGGTAAGGAAAGTTAACTGTAAAATAGCTCAGTTTTTAACTCAATTAACACTCACTCAAGGTCTGTATAAAACACACACTTTATTTCTCCGATCCTCACATCGCTACTGGCGGTTTCTTTTTTATGACTCAAAGAGGGCACTATGCTCACAGGCGCCAACATTAACAATGGAAATTATTACTGTTAATTTCTTTAGAAACTTATCTTATAAAATTATTTTTATTGGATATCGATAGTTAAATGAAAATTTTATTAATCCATATATAGAAATGCTAAAATATTAATTCATATATTTTATATACTAAACTTATTTTACATGTTCCTGTACGATCTATAGTTTACGAGAAAAATACGAAAAACAAAGTATGACGTAAGAATACTTTCCTCACTCGGTAATACTCCATTTCAATTTTAGTAAGTAATTTCACAATTATTCTTACAATAATGACAATAACAGGGGAAGCGATTATCATTTATATTTTTAAATTTAGCTATCCACCAAATCATGCTTCATCAGATTGAAAACAAGCTTCCTTTGCATACCAGTAATAAATAAATTTAATTAAAGTATGGAGGGAAAATATTCTTATTAATTTTTACTTTCTACATAACAGTTTCTTTTACACACAAAAGATTTTGCCACCTTTTTCAGTTTTCCGTTTCAGTTTCACAATCACAATAAGGAAAGTTTATATGATATATGATGAATATTTCATATTATTATTTTCAGTTGAATTAAACATAATAGAGTTGAAGTTTTTTAACTATTTATCCACTTGTAAACATATTTATTGCAGTTTTAAAAAATAACTATTTTAAACCGCCAAATTATTTTATTGTAAATTTAATAATAAATTAAATACCAGTATTTCAAAAAAGCTTTCAAATGGATTAAACTGCTTAAAATAAAAAATTGTTTGCAAACCATATATACATTTTAAACATTTTTCAAATTTAAAAACTTTTCCTTTACAATATTGTGATAAAATGACATTCTTTGCTTCGATAAGACAATGGTCCAAATTGGTGGCAACTGAGTAAAGGAGGAAATGCTGCGTTTGCCATCATTGATTCGAAGGTGGTTGAGTTTTTGTAATCAAAAAATAGAGAATAAGCAAAATATCCTATACTAGGACAGCTAATCACAGAGATATTTCGATTTAAAAAGACAGAAGCCAAGTCTTATTTAGCATGATGTAACAGCTATTAACACGATGTAAGAGCTATAAACACAATGGACATTGGGTTATGACGAGAATAGAATTTACAGATTTCATGTTAGGGCGAAAGACTCTCTTCCCAATTAGATTGCCGCAGCCTCAGTTTAAGAATAAAGTGATATAATTCGTCATTTCCCCCCCCCCAAAAAAAAAACACATAAAAATGGGTTTAAATAATATAAAATTCCGAGTGTTGAAAATCAAGTCTGACATAGGATTCCAATTATCCTATGTCAGACTTGTTTGGAATTTGCGAAACATTTTCTAAAGGTCTTTTCAGCGACAGGAATTACATATTCAGCTAATATATAGTGCAAGTAAAATGTAAAAAAAAAAAAAGCAAAATTGTCGGATCAGTAAATATAGTTTTTTATTCAGCACTTCAAACAGAATTTAAAAAATACATAAATTTTGACAAGTAATATAAAAAAAACACATGCCTTTTAAAATTATTAAGACAAAATCAAATAATTTTATAAATTTCTCAAAACAAAGAGGATAAAGCTTTGGCAAGTGAATTACTTGTTACAACAGTAGAAGATGTATCAACTTGATTTACTTGTGCTGAATTTACAACTTGTAACAGAGCAACCATTGCTTCCATGAGAGTTTCAATTGCCGCTTCCTTTTTAGACAAGCCTGAACTGGAAAGCTGTGAAAGAGTTGCTCGTAGACCATCAGAAAAGTTATTGATGTCCAAACCATTAGGTCCAAGTGCATTTACAACAGATGAAGAAAGGCGGTTGATCCTGGAACTTGCTTGAGGAGATTTTAAACCTTGAGGAGAATCCAGTATATTATTCAAAGAAATATCAACAGGTTGAGAAATACCTAAGTCGACATCCTGAGAACCAATTAAACCAATACTACTATCAAATCCACTAAGTTGTGATGATTCACCTCCTGAATACGATCCTTCACCTGCAGCAGTCATCTGAGGAGTGGATCCGGATAATATCAAGGATGCGACGCTTCCTATGTCAGAGTCCACATTAATACCAGACAGATCGATTCCAAGTCGAGGTGCAACAGCAGATGATCCTCTCAGAATGCCAGTTGCAAGTTTTGCTCCGATTTGGTTGACGTTTGCGTCATTCACCTGTCCGCTGGTTCCTAAGACTTGAGCAATAGCCAAACCAATTGCTTTTGCATATGCAGTGGAGTCAGATTCAGCACTTACGGAAGACAAACCTTGAGTTGCTTTAGTTTGCAATTGTGAGATCGTTGACGCATCTAATCCTAAGCTTGAAGCAGCTTGCTGCAGTGCTGAGTTTGATACATACTGCACGACCTGCTTACGAGTACCTCTCTTGTAGATTGCCCTGAAGACATCTGACTTGAGAAGTGCCGGTACGAGAGCCTGCAAAAGTTTCGCTGTCGCGTCACCTCCACGAGATCCATCAGAAGGAGCACCCATATCAAGACCAGACAAATCTGTAGGCGCGCCGCCAGGGAATCCAGCACCAAAGTCAGATCCTTCAGCAGTTATTGGAGCTGGACCGCCTTGTATGGAAGCTTGCATATTCCTTGCTACATTTGAGATGTCCAGATTCACGTTTATGCTTGACAAGTCGACTCCAAATTGCGGCGCGGTGGTAGACACTCCTAGTACGATTCCACTAGCAAGTTGTGGTGCGATCTGATTTATGTTTGCATCAGCTACCTTTCCGCTTGATGATAATACTTCGGCGATTGCGCTAGCAATAGCTAGAGCGTATGCATTCGTGTCGGATCCCATTCGGACTTTCGATACGGCCTGACTTGCCTTTCTAAGCTTCGAGGCAGTAGCGTAATCCAATCCCAAATTGGAAGCTATCTTTTGTACCAAGGCGTCGGTAAGTTGAACTGCTACTGATGTAGAGACTCTTGGATTGAAGGCAGCTCTGAATACACCTGAAGATGCCAGTGTAGATGCGAGTGATCTTGCGAGTTTTGCGGATACGTCACCACCAGCAGAAGGACCGCCGAAGTCTACAGGGGCACCACCACTAGGTTGAGCTCCAGCAAGGAATCCGCCTGGATAGCCGCCTGATAAATCATCGCCTCCCGCGGGTACAGTCATCTGGAGAGTGGATCCGGATAATATTAAGGATGTGACGCTTCCTATGTCAGAGTCCACATTAATACCAGACAGATCGATTCCAAGTCGAGGTGCAACAGCAGATGATCCTCTCAGAATGCCAGTTGCAAGTTTTGCTCCGATTTGGTTGACGTTTGCGTCATTCACCTGTCCGCTGGTTCCTAAGACTTGAGCAATAGCCAAAGCAATTGCTTTTGCATATGCAGTGGAGTCAGATTCAGCACTTACGGAAGACAAAGCTTGAGTTGCTTTAGTTTGCAATTGTGAGATCGTTGACGCATCTAATCCTAAGCTTGAAGCAGCTTGCTGCAGTGCTGAGTTTGATACATACTGCACGACCTGCTTACGAGTACCTCTCTTGTAGATTGCCCTGAAGACATCTGACTTGAGAAGTGCCGGTACGAGAGCCTGCAAAAGTTTCGCTGTCGCGTCACCTCCACGAGATCCATCAGAAGGAGCACCCATATCAAGACCAGACAAATCTGTAGACGCGCCGCCAGGGAATATAGCACCAAAGTCAGGTCTTTCAGCAGTTATTGGAGCTGGACCGCCTTGTATGGAAGCTTGCATATTCCTTGCTACATTTGAGATGTCCAGATTCACGTTTATGCTTGACAAGTCGACTCCAAATTGCGGCGCGGTGGTAGACACTCCTAGTACGATTCCACTAGCAAGTTGTGGTGCGATCTGATTTATGTTTGCATCAGCTACCTTTCCGCTTGATGATAATACTTCGGCGATTGCGCTAGCAATAGCTAGAGCGTATGCATTCGTGTCGGATCCCATTCGGACTTTCGATACGGCCTGACTTGCCTTTCTAAGCTTCGAGGCAGTAGCGTAATCCAATCCCAAATTGGAAGCTATCTTTTGTACCAAGGCGTCGGTAAGTTGAACTGCTACTGATGTAGAGACTCTTGGATTGAAGGCAGCTCTGAATACACCTGAAGATGCCAGTGTAGATGCGAGTGATCTTGCGAGTTTTGCGGATACGTCACCACCAGCAGAAGGACCTCCGAAGTCTACAGGGGCACCACCGCTAGGTTGAGCTCCAGCAGGGAATCCACCTGGATAACCACCTGATAAATCATCGCCTCCCGCGGGTACAGTCATCTGGAGAGTGGATCCAGATAATATTAAGGATGTGACGCTTCCTATGTCAGAGTCCACATTAATACCAGACAGATCGATTCCAAGTCGAGGTGCAACAGCAGATGATCCTCTCAGAATTCCAGTTGCAAGTTTTGCTCCGATTTGGTTGACGTTTGCGTCATTCACCTGTCCGCTGGTTCCTAAGACTTGAGCAATAGCCAAAGCAATTGCTTTTGCATATGCAGTGGAGTCAGATTCAGCACTTACGGAAGACAAAGCTTGAGTTGCTTTAGTTTGCAATTGTGAGATCGTTGACGCATCTAATCCTAAGCTTGAAGCAGCTTGCTGCAGTGCTGAGTTTGATACATACTGCACGACCTGCTTACGAATACCTCTCTTGTAGATTGCCCTGAAGACATCTGACTTGAGAAGTGCCGGTACGAGAGCCTGCAAAGTTTCGCTGTCGCGTCACCTCCACGAGATCCATCAGAAGGAGCACCCATATCAAGACCAGACAAATCTGTAGGCGCGCCGCCAGGAATCCAGCACCAAAGTCAGGTCCTTCAGCAGTTATTGGAGCTGGACCGCCTTGTATGGAAGCTTGCATATTCCTTGCTACATTTGAGATGTCCAGATTCACGTTTATGCTTGACAAGTCGACTCCAAATTGCGGCGCGGTGGTAGACACTCCTAGTACGATTCCACTAGCAAGTTGTGGTGCGATCTGATTTATGTTTGCATCAGCTACCTTTCCGCTTGATGATAATACTTCGGCGATTGCGCTAGCAATAGCTAGAGCGTATGCATTCGTGTCGGATCCCATTCGGACTTTCGATACGGCCTGACTTGCCTTTCTAAGCTTCGAGGCAGTAGCGTAATCCAATCCCAAATTGGAAGCTATCTTTGTACCAAGGCGTCGGTAAGTTGAACTGCTACTGATGTAGAGACTCTTGGATTGAAGGCAGCTCTGAATACACCTGAAGATGCCAGTGTAGATGCGAGTGATCTTGCGAGTTTTGCGGATACGTCACCACCAGCAGAAGGACCTCCGAAGTCTACAGGGGCAACACCGCTAGGTTGAGCTCCAGCAGGGAATCCGCCTGGATAGCCGCGTGATAAATCATCGCCTCCCGCGGGTACAGTCATCTGGAGAGTGGATCCGGATAATATTAAGGATGTGACGCTTCCTATGTCAGAGTCCACATTAATACCAGACAGATCGATTCCAAGTCGAGGTGCAACAGCAGATGATCCTCTCAGAATGCCAGTTGCAAGTTTTGCTCCGATTTGGTTGACGTTTGCGTCATTCACCTGTCCGCTGGTTCCTAAGACTTGAGCAATAGCCAAAGCAATTGCTTTTGCATATGCAGTGGAGTCAGAGTCAGCACTTACGGAAGACAAAGCTCGAGTTGCTTTAGTTTGCAATTGTGAGATCGTTGACGCATCTAATCCTAAGCTTGAAGCAGCTTGCTGCAGTGCTGAGTTTGATACATACTGCACGACCTGCTTACGAGTACCTCTCTTGTAGATTGCCCTGAAGACATCTGACTTGAGAAGTGCCGGTACGAGAGCCTGCAACAGTTTCGCTGTCGCGTCACCTCCACGAGATCCATCAGAAGGAGCACCCATATCAAGACCAGACAAATCTGTAGGCGCGCCGCCAGGGAATCCAGCACCAAAGTCAGGTCCTTCAGCAGTTATTGGAGCTGGACCGCCTTGTATGGAAGCTTGCATATTCCTTGCTACATTTGAGATGTCCAGATTCACGTTTATGCTTGACAAGTCGACTCCAAATTGCGGCGCGGTGGTAGACACTCCTAGTACGATTCCACTAGCAAGTTGTGGTGCGATCTGATTTATGTTTGCATCAGCTACCTTTCCGCTTGATGATAATACTTCGGCGATTGCGCTAGCAATAGCTAGAGCGTATGCATTCGTGTCGGATCCCATTCGGACTTTCGATACGGCCTGACTTGCCTTTCTAAGCTTCGAGGCAGTAGCGTAATCCAATCCCAAATTGGAAGCTATCTTTTGTACCAAGGCGTCGGTAAGTTGAACTGCTACTGATGTAGAGACTCTTGGATTGAAGGCAGCTCTGAATACACCTGAAGATGCCAGTGTAGATGCGAGTGATCTTGCGAGTTTTGCGGATACGTCACCACCAGCAGAAGGACCTCCGAAGTCTACAGGGCACCACCGCTAGGTTGAGCTCCAGCAGGGAATCCACCTGGATAACCACCTGATAAATCATCGCCTCCCGCGGGTACAGTCATCTGGAGAGTGGATCCAGATAATATTAAGGATGTGACGCTTCCTATGTCAGAGTCCACATTAATACCAGACAGATCGATTCCAAGTCGAGGTGCAACAGCAGATGATCCTCTCAGAATTCCAGTTGCAAGTTTTGCTCCGATTTGGTTGACGTTTGCGTCATTCACCTGTCCGCTGGTTCCTAAGACTTGAGCAATAGCCAAAGCAATTGCTTTTGCATATGCAGTGGAGTCAGATTCAGCACTTACGGAAGACAAAGCTTGAGTTGCTTTAGTTTGCAATTGTGAGATCGTTGACGCATCTAATCCTAAGCTTGAAGCAGCTTGCTGCAGTGCTGAGTTTGATACATACTGCACGACCTGCTTACGAATACCTCTCTTGTAGATTGCCCTGAAGACATCTGACTTGAGAAGTGCCGGTACGAGAGCCTGCAAAAGTTTCGCTGTCGCGTCACCTCCACGAGATCCATCAGAAGGAGCACCCATATCAAGACCAGACAAATCTGTAGGCGCGCCGCCAGGAATCCAGCACCAAAGTCAGGTCCTTCAGCAGTTATTGGAGCTGGACCGCCTTGTATGGAAGCTTGCATATTCCTTTGCTACATTTGAGATGTCCAGATTCACGTTTATGCTTGACAAGTCGACTCCAAATTGCGGCGCGGTGGTAGACACTCCTAGTACGATTCCACTAGCAAGTTGTGGTGCGATCTGATTTATGTTTGCATCAGCTACCTTTCCGCTTGATGATAATACTTCGGCGATTGCGCTAGCAATAGCTAGAGCGTATGCATTCGTGTCGGATCCCATTCGGACTTTCGATACGGCCTGACTTGCCTTTCTAAGCTTCGAGGCAGTAGCGTAATCCAATCCCAAATTGGAAGCTATCTTTTGTACCAAGGCGTCGGTAAGTTGAACTGCTACTGATGTAGAGACTCTTGGATTGAAGGCAGCTCTGAATACACCTGAAGATGCCAGTGTAGATGCGAGTGATCTTGCGAGTTTTGCGGATACGTCACCACCAGCAGAAGGACCTCCGAAGTCTACAGGGCACCACCGCTAGGTTGAGCTCCAGCAGGAATCCGCCTGGATAGCCGCCTGATAAATCATCGCCTCCCGCGGGTACAGTCATCTGGAGAGTGGATCCGGATAATATTAAGGATGTGACGCTTCCTATGTCAGAGTCCACATTAATACCAGACAGATCGATTCCAAGTCGAGGTGCAACAGCAGATGATCCTCTCAGAATGCCAGTTGCAAGTTTTGCTCCGATTTGGTTGACGTTTGCGTCATTCACCTGTCCGCTGGTTCCTAAGACTTGAGCAATAGCCAAAGCAATTGCTTTTGCATATGCAGTGGAGTCAGAGTCAGCACTTACGGAAGACAAAGCTTGAGTTGCTTTAGTTTGCAATTGTGAGATCGTTGACGCATCTAATCCTAAGCTTGAAGCAGCTTGCTGCAGTGCTGAGTTTGATACATACTGCACGACCTGCTTATGAGTACCTCTCTTGTAGATTGCCCTGAAGACATCTGACTTGAGAAGTGCCGGTACGAGAGCCTGCAAAAGTTTCGCTGTCGCGTCACTTCCACGAGATCCATCAGAAGGAGCACCCATATCAAGACCAGACAAATCTGTAGGCGCGCCGCCAGGGAATCCAGCACCAAAGTCAGGTCCTTCAGCAGTTATTGGAGCTGGACCGCCTTGTATGGAAGCTTGCATATTCCTTGCTACATTTGAGATGTCCAGATTCACGTTTATGCTTGACAAGTCGACTCCAAATTGCGGCGCGGTGGTAGACACTCCTAGTACGATTCCACTAGCAAGTTGTGGTGCGATCTGATTTATGTTTGCATCAGCTACCTTTCCGCTTGATGATAATACTTCGGCGATTGCGCTAGCAATAGCTAGAGCGTATGCATTCGTGTCGGATCCCATTCGGACTTTCGATACGGCCTGACTTGCCTTTCTAAGCTTCGAGGCAGTAGCGTAATCCAATCCCAAATTGGAAGCTATCTTTTGTACCAAGGCGTCGGTAAGTTGAACTGCTACTGATGTAGAGACTCTTGGATTGAAGGCAGCTCTGAATACACCTGAAGATGCCAGTGTAGATGCGAGTGATCTTGCGAGTTTTGCGGATACGTCACCACCAGCAGAAGGACCTCCGAAGTCTACAGGGCACCACCGCTAGGTTGAGCTCCAGCAGGGAATCCGCCTGGATAGCCGCCTGATAAATCATCGCCTCCCGCGGGTACAGTCATCTGGAGAGTGGATCCGGATAATATTAAGGATGTGACGCTTCCTATGTCAGAGTCCACATTAATACCAGACAGATCGATTCCAAGTCGAGGTACAACAGCAGATGATCCTCTCAGAATGCCAGTTGCAAGTTTTGCTCCGATTTGGTTGACGTTTGCGTCATTCACCTGTCCGCTGGTTCCTAAGACTTGAGCAATAGCCAAAGCAATTGCTTTTGCATATGCAGTGGAGTCAGAGTCAGCACTTACGGAAGACAAAGCTTGAGTTGCTTTAGTTTGCAATTGTGAGATCGTTGACGCATCTAATCCTAAGCTTGAAGCAGCTTGCTGCAGTGCTGAGTTTGATACATACTGCACGACCTGCTTACGAGTACCTCTCTTGTAGATTGCCCTGAAGACATCTGACTTGAGAAGTGCCGGTACGAGAGCCTGCAAAAGTTTCGCTGTCGCGTCACCTCCACGAGATCCATCAGAAGGAGCACCCATATCAAGACCAGACAAATCTGTAGGCGCGCCGCCAGGGAATCCAGCACCAAAGTCAGGTCCTTCAGCAGTTATTGGAGCTGGACCGCCTTGTATGGAAGCTTGCATATTCCTTGCTACATTTGAGATGTCCAGATTCACGTTTATGCTTGACAAGTCGACTCCAAATTGCGGCGCGGTGGTAGACACTCCTAGTACGATTCCACTAGCAAGTTGTGGTGCGATCTGATTTATGTTTGCATCAGCTACCTTTCCGCTTGATGATAATACTTCGGCGATTGCGCTAGCAATAGCTAGAGCGTATGCATTCGTGTCGGATCCCATTCGGACTTTCGATACGGCCTGACTTGCCTTTCTAAGCTTCGAGGCAGTAGCGTAATCCAATCCCAAATTGGAAGCTATCTTTTGTACCAAGGCGTCGGTAAGTTGAACTGCTACTGATGTAGAGACTCTTGGATTGAAGGCAGCTCTGAATACACCTGAAGATGCCAGTGTAGATGCGAGTGATCTTGCGAGTTTTGCGGATACGTCACCACCAGCAGAAGGACCTCCGAAGTCTACAGGGGCACCACCGCTAGGTTGAGCTCCAGCAGGGAATCCGCCTGGATAGCCGCCTGATAAATCATCGCCTCCCGCGGGTAGAGTCATCTGGAGAGTGGATTCGGATAATATTAAGGATGTGACGCTTCCTATGTCAGAGTCCACATTAATACCAGACAGATCGATTCCAAGTCGAGGTGCAACAGCAGATGATCCTCTCAGAATGCCAGTTGCAAGTTTTGCTCCGATTTGGTTGACGTTTGCGTCATTCACCTGTCCGCTGGTTCCTAAGACTTGAGCAATAGCCAAAGCAATTGCTTTTGCATATGCAGTGGAGTCAGAGTCAGCACTTACGGAAGACAAAGCTTGAGTTGCTTTAGTTTGCAATTGTGAGATCGTTGACGCATCTAATCCTAAGCTTGAAGCAGCTTGCTGCAGTGCTGAGTTTGATACATACTGCACGACCTGCTTACGAGTACCTCTCTTGTAGATTGCCCTGAAGACATCTGACTTGAGAAGTGCCGGTACGAGAGCCTGCAAAAGTTTCGCTGTCGCGTCACCTCCACGAGATCCATCAGAAGGAGCACCCATATCAAGACCAGACAAATCTGTAGGCGCGCCGCCAGGGAATCCAGCACCAAAGTCAGGTCCTTCAGCAGTTATTGGAGCTGGACCGCCTTGTATGGAAGCTTGCATATTCCTTGCTACATTTGAGATGTCCAGATTCACGTTTATGCTTGACAAGTCGACTCCAAATTGCGGCGCGGTGGTAGACACTCCTAGTACTATTCCACTAGCAAGTTGTGGTGCGATCTGATTTATGTTTGCATCAGCTACCTTTCCGCTTGATGATAATACTTCGGCGATTGCGCTAGCAATAGCTAGAGCGTATGCATTCGTGTCGGATCCCATTCGGACTTTCCATACGGCCTGACTTGCCTTTCTAAGCTTCGAGGCAGTAGCGTAATCCAATCCCAAATTGGAAGCTATCTTTTGTACCAAGGCGTCGGTAAGTTGAACTGCTACTGATGTAGAGACTCTTGGATTGAAGGCAGCTCTGAATACACCTGAAGATGCCAGTGTAGATGCGAGTGATCTTGCGAGTTTTGCGGATACGTCACCACCAGCAGAAGGACCTCCGAAGTCTACAGGGCACCACCGCTAGGTTGAGCTCCAGCAGGGAATCCGCCTGGATAGCCGCCTGATAAATCATCGCCTCCCGCGGGTACAGTCATCTGGAGAGTGGATCCGGATAATATTAAGGATGTGACGCTTCCTATGTCAGAGTCCACATTAATACCAGACAGATCGATTCCAAGTCGAGGTGCAACAGCAGATGATCCTCTCAGAATGCCAGTTGCAAGTTTTGCTCCGATTTGGTTGACGTTTGCGTCATTCACCTGTCCGCTGGTTCCTAAGACTTGAGCAATAGCCAAAGCAATTGCTTTTGCATATGCAGTGGAGTCAGAGTCAGCACTTACGGAAGACAAAGCTTGAGTTGCTTTAGTTTGCAATTGTGAGATCGTTGACGCATCTAATCCTAAGCTTGAAGCAGCTTGCTGCAGTGCTGAGTTTGATACATACTGCACGACCTGCTTACGAGTACCTCTCTTGTAGATTGCCCTGAAGACATCTGACTTGAGAAGTGCCGGTACGAGAGCCTGCAAAGTTTCGCTGTCGCGTCACCTCCACGAGATCCATCAGAAGGAGCACCCATATCAAGACCAGACAAATCTGTAGGCGCGCCGCCAGGGAATCCAGCACCAAAGTCAGGTCCTTCAGCAGTTATTGGAGCTGGACCGCCTTGTATGGAAGCTTGCATATTCCTTGCTACATTTGAGATGTCCAGATTCACGTTTATGCTTGACAAGTCGACTCCAAATTGCGGCGCGGTGGTAGACACTCCTAGTACGATTCCACTAGCAAGTTGTGGTGCGATCTGATTTATGTTTGCATCAGCTACCTTTCCGCTTGATGATAATACTTCGGCGATTGCGCTAGCAATAGCTAGAGCGTATGCATTCGTGTCGGATCCCATTCGGACTTTCGATACGGCCTGACTTGCCTTTCTAAGCTTCGAGGCAGTAGCGTAATCCAATCCCAAATTGAAGCTATCTTTGTACCAAGGCGTCGGTAAGTTGAACTGCTACTGATGTAGAGACTCTTGGATTGAAGGCAGCTCTGAATACACCTGAAGATGCCAGTGTAGATGCGAGTGATCTTGCGAGTTTTGCGGATACGTCACCACCAGCAGAAGGACCTCCGAAGTCTACAGGGGCACCACCGCTAGGTTGAGCTCCAGCAGGGAATCCGCCTGGATAGCCGCCTGATAAATCATCGCCTCCCGCGGGTAGAGTCATCTGGAGAGTGGATCCGGATAATATTAAGGATGTGACGCTTCCTATGTCAGAGTCCACATTAATACCAGACAGATCGATTCCAAGTCGAGGTGCAACAGCAGATGATCCTCTCAGAATGCCAGTTGCAAGTTTTGCTCCGATTTGGTTGACGTTTGCGTCATTCACCTGTCCGCTGGTTCCTAAGACTTGAGCAATAGCCAAAGCAATTGCTTTTGCATATGCAGTGGAGTCAGAGTCAGCACTTACGGAAGACAAAGCTTGAGTTGCTTTAGTTTGCAATTGTGAGATCGTTGACGCATCTAATCCTAAGCTTGAAGCAGCTTGCTGCAGTGCTGAGTTTGATACATACTGCACGACCTGCTTACGAGTACCTCTCTTGTAGATTGCCCTGAAGACATCTGACTTGAGAAGTGCCGGTACGAGAGCCTGCAAAGTTTCGCTGTCGCGTCACCTCCACGAGATCCATCAGAAGGAGCACCCATATCAAGACCAGACAAATCTGTAGGCGCGCCGCCAGGGAATCCAGCACCAAAGTCAGGTCCTTCAGCAGTTATTGGAGCTGGACCGCCTTGTATGGAAGCTTGCATATTCCTTGCTACATTTGAGATGTCCAGATTCACGTTTATGCTTGACAAGTCGACTCCAAATTGCGGCGCGGTGGTAGACACTCCTAGTACGATTCCACTAGCAAGTTGTGGTGCGATCTGATTTATGTTTGCATCAGCTACCTTTCCGCTTGATGATAATACTTCGGCGATTGCGCTAGCAATAGCTAGAGCGTATGCATTCGTGTCGGATCCCATTCGGACTTTCGATACGGCCTGACTTGCCTTTCTAAGCTTCGAGGCAGTAGCGTAATCCAATCCCAAATTGGAAGCTATCTTTTGTACCAAGGCGTCGGTAAGTTGAACTGCTACTGATGTAGAGACTCTTGGATTGAAGGCAGCTCTGAATACACCTGAAGATGCCAGTGTAGATGCGAGTGATCTTGCGAGTTTTGCGGATACGTCACCACCAGCAGAAGGACCTCCGAAGTCTACAGGGCACCACCGCTAGGTTGAGCTCCAGCAGGGAATCCGCCTGGATAGCCGCCTGATAAATCATCGCCTCCCGCGGGTACAGTCATCTGGAGAGTGGATCCGGATAATATTAAGGATGTGACGCTTCCTATGTCAGAGTCCACATTAATACCAGACAGATCGATTCCAAGTCGAGGTGCAACAGCAGATGATCCTCTCAGAATGCCAGTTGCAAGTTTTGCTCCGATTTGGTTGACGTTTGCGTCATTCACCTGTCCGCTGGTTCCTAAGACTTGAGCAATAGCCAAAGCAATTGCTTTTGCATATGCAGTGGAGTCAGAGTCAGCACTTACGGAAGACAAAGCTTGAGTTGCTTTAGTTTGCAATTGTGAGATCGTTGACGCATCTAATCCTAAGCTTGAAGCAGCTTGCTGCAGTGCTGAGTTTGATACATACTGCACGACCTGCTTACGAGTACCTCTCTTGTAGATTGCCCTGAAGACATCTGACTTGAGAAGTGCCGGTACGAGAGCCTGCAAAAGTTTCGCTGTCGCGTCACCTCCACGAGATCCATCAGAAGGAGCACCCATATCAAGACCAGACAAATCTGTAGGCGCGCCGCCAGGGAATCCAGCACCAAAGTCAGGTCCTTCAGCAGTTATTGGAGCTGGACCGCCTTGTATGGAAGCTTGCATATTCCTTGCTACATTTGAGATGTCCAGATTCACGTTTATGCTTGACAAGTCGACTCCAAATTGCGGCGCGGTGGTAGACACTCCTAGTACGATTCCACTAGCAAGTTGTGGTGCGATCTGATTTATGTTTGCATCAGCTACCTTTCCGCTTGATGATAATACTTCGGCGATTGCGCTAGCAATAGCTAGAGCGTATGCATTCGTGTCGGATCCCATTCGGACTTTCGATACGGCCTGACTTGCCTTTCTAAGCTTCGAGGCAGTAGCGTAATCCAATCCCAAATTGGAAGCTATCTTTGTACCAAGGCGTCGGTAAGTTGAACTGCTACTGATGTAGAGACTCTTGGATTGAAGGCAGCTCTGAAAACACCTGAAGATGCCAGTGTAGATGCGAGTGATCTTGCGAGTATTGCGGATACATCACCAAAAGCAGAAGGACCTCCGAAGTCTACAGGGCACCACCGCTAGGTTGAGCTCCAGCAGGAATCCACCTGGATAACCACCTGATAAATCATCGCCTCCCGCGGGTACAGTCATCTGGAGAGTGGATCCAGATAATATTAAGGATGTGACGCTTCCTATGTCAGAGTCCACATTAATACCAGACAGATCGATTCCAAGTCGAGGTGCAACAGCAGATGATCCTCTCAGAATTCCAGTTGCAAGTTTTGCTCCGATTTGGTTGACGTTTGCGTCATTCACCTGTCCGCTGGTTCCTAAGACTTGAGCAATAGCCAAAGCAATTGCTTTTGCATATGCAGTGGAGTCAGATTCAGCACTTACGGAAGACAAAGCTTGAGTTGCTTTAGTTTGCAATTGTGAGATCGTTGACGCATCTAATCCTAAGCTTGAAGCAGCTTGCTGCAGTGCTGAGTTTGATACATACTGCACGACCTGCTTACGAATACCTCTCTTGTAGATTGCCCTGAAGACATCTGACTTGAGAAGTGCCGGTACGAGAGCCTGCAAAAGTTTCGCTGTCGCGTCACCTCCACGAGATCCATCAGAAGGAGCACCCATATCAAGACCAGACAAATCTGTAGGCGCGCCGCCAGGGAATCCAGCACCAAAGTCAGGTCCTTCAGCAGTTATTGGAGCTGGACCGCCTTGTATGGAAGCTTGCATATTCCTTGCTACATTTGAGATGTCCAGATTCACGTTTATGCTTGACAAGTCGACTCCAAATTGCGGCGCGGTGGTAGACACTCCTAGTACGATTCCACTAGCAAGTTGTGGTGCGATCTGATTTATGTTTGCATCAGCTACCTTTCCGCTTGATGATAATACTTCGGCGATTGCGCTAGCAATAGCTAGAGCGTATGCATTCGTGTCGGATCCCATTCGGACTTTCGATACGGCCTGACTTGCCTTTCTAAGCTTCGAGGCAGTAGCGTAATCCAATCCCAAATTGGAAGCTATCTTTGTACCAAGGCGTCGGTAAGTTGAACTGCTACTGATGTAGAGACTCTTGGATTGAAGGCAGCTCTGAATACACCTGAAGATGCCAGTGTAGATGCGAGTGATCTTGCGAGTTTTGCGGATACGTCACCACCAGCAGAAGGACCTCCGAAGTCTACAGGGGCACCACCGCTAGGTTGAGCTCCAGCAGGAATCCGCCTGGATAGCCGCCTGATAAATCATCGCCTCCCGCGGGTACAGTCATCTGGAGAGTGGATCCGGATAATATTAAGGATGTGACGCTTCCTATGTCAGAGTCCACATTAATACCAGACAGATCGATTCCAAGTCGAGGTGCAACAGCAGATGATCCTCTCAGAATGCCAGTTGCAAGTTTTGCTCCGATTTGGTTGACGTTTGCGTCATTCACCTGTCCGCTGGTTCCTAAGACTTGAGCAATAGCCAAAGCAATTGCTTTTGCATATGCAGTGGAGTCAGAGTCAGCACTTACGGAAGACAAAGCTTGAGTTGCTTTAGTTTGCAATTGTGAGATCGTTGACGCATCTAATCCTAAGCTTGAAGCAGCTTGCTGCAGTGCTGAGTTTGATACATACTGCACGACCTGCTTACGAGTACCTCTCTTGTAGATTGCCCTGAAGACATCTGACTTGAGAAGTGCCGGTACGAGAGCCTGCAAAGTTTCGCTGTCGCGTCACCTCCACGAGATCCATCAGAAGGAGCACCCATATCAAGACCAGACAAATCTGTAGGCGCGCCGCCAGGGAATCCAGCACCAAAGTCAGGTCCTTCAGCAGTTATTGGAGCTGGACCGCCTTGTATGGAAGCTTGCATATTCCTTGCTACATTTGAGATGTCCAGATTCACGTTTATGCTTGACAAGTCGACTCCAAATTGCGGCGCGGTGGTAGACACTCCTAGTACGATTCCACTAGCAAGTTGTGGTGCGATCTGATTTATGTTTGCATCAGCTACCTTTCCGCTTGATGATAATACTTCGGCGATTGCGCTAGCAATAGCTAGAGCGTATGCATTCGTGTCGGATCCCATTCGGACTTTCGATACGGCCTGACTTGCCTTTCTAAGCTTCGAGGCAGTAGCGTAATCCAATCCCAAATTGGAAGCTATCTTTTGTACCAAGGCGTCGGTAAGTTGAACTGCTACTGATGTAGAGACTCTTGGATTGAAGGCAGCTCTGAATACACCTGAAGATGCCAGTGTAGATGCGAGTGATCTTGCGAGTTTTGCGGATACGTCACCACCAGCAGAAGGACCTCCGAAGTCTACAGGGCACCACCGCTAGGTTGAGCTCCAGCAGGGAATCCGCCTGGATAGCCGCCTGATAAATCATCGCCTCCCGCGGGTACAGTCATCTGGAGAGTGGATCCGGATAATATTAAGGATGTGACGCTTCCTATGTCAGAGTCCACATTAATACCAGACAGATCGATTCCAAGTCGAGGTGCAACAGCAGATGATCCTCTCAGAATGCCAGTTGCAAGTTTTGCTCCGATTTGGTTGACGTTTGCGTCATTCACCTGTCCGCTGGTTCCTAAGACTTGAGCAATAGCCAAAGCAATTGCTTTTGCATATGCAGTGGAGTCAGAGTCAGCACTTACGGAAGACAAAGCTTGAGTTGCTTTAGTTTGCAATTGTGAGATCGTTGACGCATCTAATCCTAAGCTTGAAGCAGCTTGCTGCAGTGCTGAGTTTGATACATACTGCACGACCTGCTTACGAGTACCTCTCTTGTAGATTGCCCTGAAGACATCTGACTTGAGAAGTGCCGGTACGAGAGCCTGCAAAGTTTCGCTGTCGCGTCACCTCCACGAGATCCATCAGAAGGAGCACCCATATCAAGACCAGACAAATCTGTAGGCGCGCCGCCAGGGAATCCAGCACCAAAGTCAGGTCCTTCAGCAGTTATTGGAGCTGGACCGCCTTGTATGGAAGCTTGCATATTCCTTGCTACATTTGAGATGTCCAGATTCACGTTTATGCTTGACAAGTCGACTCCAAATTGCGGCGCGGTGGTAGACACTCCTAGTACGATTCCACTAGCAAGTTGTGGTGCGATCTGATTTATGTTTGCATCAGCTACCTTTCCGCTTGATGATAATACTTCGGCGATTGCGCTAGCAATAGCCAGAGCGTATGCATTCGTGTCGGATCCCATTCGGACTTTCGATACGGCCTGACTTGCCTTTCTAAGCTTCGAGGCAGTAGCGTAATCCAATCCCAAATTGGAAGCTATCTTTGTACCAAGGCGTCGGTAAGTTGAACTGCTACTGATGTAGAGACTCTTGGATTGAAGGCAGCTCTGAATACACCTGAAGATGCCAGTGTAGATGCGAGTGATCTTGCGAGTTTTGCGGATACGTCACCACCAGCAGAAGGACCTCCGAAGTCTACAGGGCACCACCGCTAGGTTGAGCTCCAGCAGGGAATCCACCTGGATAACCACCTGATAAATCATCGCCTCCCGCGGGTACAGTCATCTGGAGAGTGGATCCAGATAATATTAAGGATGTGACGCTTCCTATGTCAGAGTCCACATTAATACCAGACAGATCGATTCCAAGTCGAGGTGCAACAGCAGATGATCCTCTCAGAATTCCAGTTGCAAGTTTTGCTCCGATTTGGTTGACGTTTGCGTCATTCACCTGTCCGCTGGTTCCTAAGACTTGAGCAATAGCCAAAGCAATTGCTTTTGCATATGCAGTGGAGTCAGATTCAGCACTTACGGAAGACAAAGCTTGAGTTGCTTTAGTTTGCAATTGTGAGATCGTTGACGCATCTAATCCTAAGCTTGAAGCAGCTTGCTGCAGTGCTGAGTTTGATACATACTGCACGACCTGCTTACGAATACCTCTCTTGTAGATTGCCCTGAAGACATCTGACTTGAGAAGTGCCGGTACGAGAGCCTGCAAAGTTTCGCTGTCGCGTCACCTCCACGAGATCCATCAGAAGGAGCACCCATATCAAGACCAGACAAATCTGTAGGCGCGCCGCCAGGAATCCAGCACCAAAGTCAGGTCCTTCAGCAGTTATTGGAGCTGGACCGCCTTGTATGGAAGCTTGCATATTCCTTGCTACATTTGAGATGTCCAGATTCACGTTTATGCTTGACAAGTCGACTCCAAATTGCGGCGCGGTGGTAGACACTCCTAGTACGATTCCACTAGCAAGTTGTGGTGCGATCTGATTTATGTTTGCATCAGCTACCTTTCCGCTTGATGATAATACTTCGGCGATTGCGCTAGCAATAGCTAGAGCGTATGCATTCGTGTCGGATCCCATTCGGACTTTCGATACGGCCTGACTTGCCTTTCTAAGCTTCGAGGCAGTAGCGTAATCCAATCCCAAATTGGAAGCTATCTTTTGTACCAAGGCGTCGGTAAGTTGAACTGCTACTGATGTAGAGACTCTTGGATTGAAGGCAGCTCTGAATACACCTGAAGATGCCAGTGTAGATGCGAGTGATCTTGCGAGTTTTGCGGATACGTCACCACCAGCAGAAGGACCTCCGAAGTCTACAGGGGCACCACCGCTAGGTTGAGCTCCAGCAGGGAATCCGCCTGGATAGCCGCCTGATAAATCATCGCCTCCCGCGGGTACAGTCATCTGGAGAGTGGATCCGGATAATATTAAGGATGTGACGCTTCCTATGTCAGAGTCCACATTAATACCAGACAGATCGATTCCAAGTCGAGGTGCAACAGCAGATGATCCTCTCAGAATTCCAGTTGCAAGTTTTGCTCCGATTTGGTTGACGTTTGCGTCATTCACCTGTCCGCTGGTTCCTAAGACTTGAGCAATAGCCAAAGCAATTGCTTTTGCATATGCAGTGGAGTCAGAGTCAGCACTTACGGAAGACAAAGCTTGAGTTGCTTTAGTTTGCAATTGTGAGATCGTTGACGCATCTAATCCTAAGCTTGAAGCAGCTTGCTGCAGTGCTGAGTTTGATACATACTGCACGACCTGCTTACGAGTACCTCTCTTGTAGATTGCCCTGAAGACATCTGACTTGAGAAGTGCCGGTACGAGAGCCTGCAAAAGTTTCGCTGTCGCGTCACCTCCACGAGATCCATCAGAAGGAGCACCCATATCAAGACCAGACAAATCTGTAGGCGCGCCGCCAGGGAATCCAGCACCAAAGTCAGGTCCTTCAGCAGTTATTGGAGCTGGACCGCCTTGTATGGAAGCTTGCATATTCCTTGCTACATTTGAGATGTCCAGATTCACGTTTATGCTTGACAAGTCGACTCCAAATTGCGGCGCGGTGGTAGACACTCCTAGTACGATTCCACTAGCAAGTTGTGGTGCGATCTGATTTATGTTTGCATCAGCTACCTTTCCGCTTGATGATAATACTTCGGCGATTGCGCTAGCAATAGCCAGAGCGTATGCATTCGTGTCGGATCCCATTCGGACTTTCGATACGGCCTGACTTGCCTTTCTAAGCTTCGAGGCAGTAGCGTAATCCAATCCCAAATTGAAGCTATCTTTTGTACCAAGGCGTCGGTAAGTTGAACTGCTACTGATGTAGAGACTCTTGGATTGAAGGCAGCTCTGAATACACCTGAAGATGCCAGTGTAGATGCGAGTGATCTTGCGAGTTTTGCGGATACGTCACCACCAGCAGAAGGACCTCCGAAGTCTACAGGGCACCACCGCTAGGTTGAGCTCCAGCAGGGATTCCGCCTGGATAGCCGCCTGATAAATCATCGCCTCCCGCGGGTACAGTCATCTGGAGAGTGGATCCGGATAATATTAAGGATGTGACGCTTCCTATGTCAGAGTCCACATTAATACCAGACAGATCGATTCCAAGTCGAGGTGCAACAGCAGATGATCCTCTCAGAATGCCAGTTGCAAGTTTTGCTCCGATTTGGTTGACGTTTGCGTCATTCACCTGTCCGCTGGTTCCTAAGACTTGAGCAATAGCCAAAGCAATTGCTTTTGCATATGCAGTGGAGTCAGAGTCAGCACTTACGGAAGACAAAACTTGAGTTGCTTTAGTTTGCAATTGTGAGATCGTTGACGCATCTAATCCTAAGCTTGAAGCAGCTTGCTGCAGTGCTGAGTTTGATACATACTGCACGACCTGCTTACGAGTACCTCTCTTGTAGATTGCCCTGAAGACATCTGACTTGAGAAGTGCCGGTACGAGAGCCTGCAAAGTTTCGCTGTCGCGTCACCTCCACGAGATCCATCAGAAGGAGCACCCATATCAAGACCAGACAAATCTGTAGGCGCGCCGCCAGGAATCCAGCACCAAAGTCAGGTCCTTCAGCAGTTATTGGAGCTGGACCGCCTTGTATGGAAGCTTGCATATTCCTTGCTACATTTGAGATGTCCAGATTCACGTTTATGCTTGACAAGTCGACTCCAAATTGCGGCGCGGTGGTAGACACTCCTAGTACGATTCCACTAGCAAGTTGTGGTGCGATCTGATTTATGTTTGCATCAGCTACCTTTCCGCTTGATGATAATACTTCGGCGATTGCGCTAGCAATAGCTAGAGCGTATGCATTCGTGTCGGATCCCATTCGGACTTTCGATACGGCCTGACTTGCCTTTCTAAGCTTCGAGGCAGTAGCGTAATCCAATCCCAAATTGGAAGCTATCTTTGTACCAAGGCGTCGGTAAGTTGAACTGCTACTGATGTAGAGACTCTTGGATTGAAGGCAGCTCTGAATACACCTGAAGATGCCAGTGTAGATGCGAGTGATCTTGCGAGTTTTGCGGATACGTCACCACCAGCAGAAGGACCTCCGAAGTCTACAGGGGCACCACCGCTAGGTTGAGCTCCAGCAGGGAATCCGCCTGGATAGCCGCCTGATAAATCATCGCCTCCCGCGGGTACAGTCATCTGGAGAGTGGATCCGGATAATATTAAGGATGTGACGCTTCCTATGTCAGAGTCCACATTAATACCAGACAGATCGATTCCAAGTCGAGGTGCAACAGCAGATGATCCTCTCAGAATGCCAGTTGCAAGTTTTGCTCCGATTTGGTTGACGTTTGCGTCATTCACCTGTCCGCTGGTTCCTAAGACTTGAGCAATAGCCAAAGCAATTGCTTTTGCATATGCAGTGGAGTCAGAGTCAGCACTTACGGAAGACAAAGCTTGAGTTGCTTTAGTTTGCAATTGTGAGATCGTTGACGCATCTAATCCTAAGCTTGAAGCAGCTTGCTGCAGTGCTGAGTTTGATACATACTGCACGACCTGCTTACGAGTACCTCTCTTGTAGATTGCCCTGAAGACATCTGACTTGAGAAGTGCCGGTACGAGAGCCTGCAAAAGTTTCGCTGTCGCGTCACCTCCACGAGATCCATCAGAAGGAGCACCCATATCAAGACCAGACAAATCTGTAGGCGCGCCGCCAGGGAATCCAGCACCAAAATCAGGTCCTTCAGCAGTTATTGGAGCTGGACCGCCTTGTATGGAAGCTTGCATATTCCTTGCTACATTTGAGATGTCCAGATTCACGTTTATGCTTGACAAGTCGACTCCAAATTGCGGCGCGGTGGTAGACACTCCTAGTACGATTCCACTAGCAAGTTGTGGTGCGATCTGATTTATGTTTGCATCAGCTACCTTTCCGCTTGATGATAATACTTCGGCGATTGCGCTAGCAATAGCTAGAGCGTATGCTTTCGTGTCGGATCCCATTCGGACTTTCGATACGGCTTGACTTGCCTTTCTAAGCTTCGAGGCAGTAGCGTAATCCAATCCCAAATTGGAAGCTATCTTTTGTACCAAAGCGTCGGTAAGTTGAACTGCTACTGATGTAGAGACTCTTGGATTGAAGGCAGCTCTGAATACACCTGAAGATGCCAATGAAGATAGAAGTGATCTAGAGAGTTTCGTGGATATGTCACCACTGGCAGATGTTCCACCAAAACCTATGAATGTGTCCATGCTAGACGTAAAATCTGCAGACGATACACTTATCGATTGATCAGGGATTTCAAAACCACTTGGATATGTCTCTTCTTCTTCATCACCGGCCTCTTCCATAGCTGCAGCTTCTCTGGCAAACATTCCAATCAGATCTTTAATCTCTGCAATGAAATGCCTGTTCACTGATCCCAATGTTGATTTGAAACACTGTTGAAGAGATTTCGCCAGAGCTTCTGTCTTAATGGAAATACTGTCTGGGTTATCAGCATCTTCGGCAATAACTAGTTCCGCCATAGATGAAGCGAATGCCATATTCATGGCTTGTAGTTTTGCCGCATTACTTCCCCCAGATGTACTCATGCTACTGAAAGCAGACATCATGGTCTCCACAATTTCTTCCATGTCCTCTTTTTCTTGTTGAGGAAAGACGGGGGATGTGCTTATCTTCTGGATCAAACATTTCATGAAAGCATTCGCCTTAGCCGGATTTGCCCAAGGACTCTTGGATGAGCCACTGGAATGATGGTGTCCTTTTCTTCCTTCGACTTGTACATTTTGTACAAAGGCTAATATAAAAATTAAGCTGAGGCTAGTTAACCAGTTCATGACTGCTGAGGCAGTTGATCAACTGATTGTGCCCTGGAGAGGCAGTTGACTTCAATTTATACTGTGTAGTTCGTGATGAATGGCAGCTGAATTTATTCGGTCTTGAAGCAGCAGTTGTATCACTCCGACATGAAAATTTATTACGTTGTCATGCACAAATGGTAATTTTATGGAGAAGAGCAGTTAACTATACTATGATTTTTATGAATCTTAAATATTTCTGGGGGGGAATATATTAGTAATCATGTGAATGATACTCATAAGAATAATCTTATGTGAAAAGTTTATTTTAGGTAAATAATTTCGTTTTTCAATTAACTTACTTTACCGTATTTTTTATTGGCATTTCAACTAATTAGGATTCATTTTTTTAAATGAAATGTATGTGTGATATTTTATATTTATTTTAATTGTGTTCTTAAACTAATTTGATGTATATACTGAATTGAATGAATTCAGTTTTTATACATTTGAAAATATATTTAAATATTGAAAAGATCTTGATCAATGTTTTCGAGTAATTTCGCCAGTGATAATTTTCAGTTTAATTTTTTATAAATGATAATTTTTTTTATTTTTTTCAGAAAAATAACTTTATTTTAAATTCAGTTCATTTCTTATAAGGTATAAATTAATAGTTCTTATAGATTGCGAATAATATTTTATTTAAATATAAATTTTTTTTTTCCGTCGCGTACACGTTAATATTAATTTTCCAAAAACCAGTAATTCTCGAGATTTATTTTGAAACAACCCACTACATGAAAAAATGGTTATCTTCATTTGTATTTATTTTAGTATTAATAATTTTTTCTGTCATAAAACCTATATTTTCTATTGCATAAACTTTGCTAGTGGATAGTATAATTAAGCATGCAATGAAAGAGGGTTTTCATAAAAAAATATAAACATTAAATATAATAGATTTAGTTAAAATTATTTGTAACATTTTTTCAAGATAAATTAATAACTCGTAGAGCTGAATAATCAATGCTGTGGCCTTTACCTCAAAAATGTATAAGTATCCCATCTATCTAATGATATTAGAAGAGTCTCGGAATACACATTTTAAAAATGAGTCAAACCAGTTTTTATATCCAAATATCGATTGCCTTGGGAGAGAAATCCTATATATATATTACAGTTTAGATTTATTATTGTAAATGTAAGTTTGATGATCTGTTAACTAACATTTCCAATGAAGCTTAATGATTAGAATATTAATTCTGAAAATTAATGTATGTATATGAAATTTTAAGGAAAATAAACTAGAATTATTTCAACATATTTTCTCAAAACAATCAATTTGCACATATAATCTTGTTAAAAGCAAATATTAATTCCTTTGATTATTTTCACTTGAAAATTATTAATTTGAGGTACAATAGATCATTGAAGTGATTGCTAAACAGTTTCCGTCAGAAATAAAAACTTTGGAGTTGAAATAAATTTTTATCTAAAAGGATAATTATTTAGTTCATAAAAAACGCAAATAAAATGTTTGTACTATTTTTTAGTAACATTTTAAAATACAAATCTTTTTAAACAATACATTATTTACGACAATAATTAAGAATTTCTGTTTCCCGTTGTGATGATTATCGTACGGGGTTGTAATGGAATATTACCTAATTTTATTTATTAGCATTATTAATTATCTTAGTATGGAAAATTAATAATGCAGATTTCAAACTACATCTTTCTGAATAGGCGAAATGGGATTAAAATACGTAATTAGATGTCAGTCCCCTAAAAATCTCCTACAACTAAAAATTAAAGACAATCATAAAAATATGCTCTGTGAGTAATTAAAATATCAATTTGTGTTTTCAGGAAAATGTTTTTTTCCCCACAGACAGTAATAAAATTATTAAGACCATTATTTTTATGCTTAGCGAGCAACTGTTGCCAACGAAGTCATAAAATTCAGTGGCTGAGTAAATTTTTCTTGGGATTACATGTCCACCATACTAGTTGTGAAGAGACGCAATCAAAAGAAACTGCAAGGAAAAAAACGAATCTTAATTCTGTTCGGAACGATAAAAATTTTGTGTAAAAGATTTTTATCTACGATTTGTATGATCTTTTTTATTTGCATATAATTAGTGATATGTTTTAACATAGTTCGTTTACGACTTCCAGAACTTTCTTGTTAACAAGCACCTGGGTCTTCAAAAAAGTCGTCTGCGCTTAACTACGCCTTGAATTCTTTACTGGATAACTGCGAAATACTATTACTTATTTGCAAAAATTACTGAGGTAAGTAATACATAAAGGAAACAGGTAAGAATTAATTCCATATTCTTTCACTTTTTGAATATTACTCTTCCGGTTAAAATAATATATTCAAAAAAAAATGTTGCCGATTTTAAAATTTATAACTATTATTGAACTGTAGGACATGCTTGAAAAATAGCTCAAATTGTAAATATTGATTTTACTGAATGGTTGAATTGAAATCACGTGCAAAACACACACTAAATCGATACTTAATTTTTCTCAGAATGAATCGTTTTTTATAAATTAGTTAATGTCTTCATTAATATTTCTTAGGATTGATTTCAATCTGATAAATTTAAAAAATCACATATTTAGTTGCAGATGAGCACGGAAATTGTCTGTCCTTTAACTATACTGTCCAATCATCACAAAGTACTTCATTTCAGTAAAATGATAAATACTAAAATTGAAATTTCATCTTTTCATAATTCCTATTACTAT
This sequence comes from Latrodectus elegans, assembly GCA_030067965.1. Lineage (NCBI taxonomy): Eukaryota > Metazoa > Arthropoda > Arachnida > Araneae > Theridiidae > Latrodectus > Latrodectus elegans. The sequence goes on from CM057820.1 coordinate 5,350,246, forward strand.
CAGTAAAAGATTAATGAAAAGAAAAAATATATTTCTCACTTTTATCTTTTCATAATAATGGATTTATCTTCTCCTAATTCCTATTACTATTAGTAATAGGAATAATAAAAAGAAAAGATAAATTTCTTACCTTCACCATATCATGACAATCATTTACCAAAATTTTCTAAATATGACCACAATTAAATAATTTTTAAGGAAGTATAGCTAAGTTTCTTTCCGGTGAGATGACCAAACTACATATCGTTCCAGACTTTATATAGACATATAATACTATTTACATAAATATGTTTAACCAAAACAAAAGAGACATGTACTAAAAATATAAATTTTATTGTTTCATGAAAGCTAATCTTTTTGTGATTTTTTTTCATGAAATAAATTTTTTTACAACTATTTCACGAATTAAACTCCTTATGCGGCATTCATTTTAAAAACTATAATTCAATTCTTTTTAATTAATTATTATGAATGCTTCATGTGAGAAATTAAAAATAATTAGCTGTAATTCAGTCAAAAGTTATTTACTGCTGTAAAACGTTGCAGCATAATAATTTAATGATTATATTAATTTATAATTTTTTAGACATATATTTTTAAAAAAAACATACTAAAAGGAATTGTTTTAAGCACTTAATAAAACATTTCCAGATAAGTACTAATGAATTTCAATAATAATTTAATGCTGCTTTAATTAGAGTACTGCTATATGCATTTTTATTTATATGGTGGATGCAATACTTGTGAATAGAGTTCCACAAATTATTTAAATATTACTTATTAGTGAAAGATTTTTTGTTTGCGTACATCTTATTTGAAGATTTTAAACTTACATAGTTAATTAAAAGTAGTGATGAATTTTTTTGCATGCGCTAATTGATGACCTGAAATAATCAACTGCATTTACAGTTTAACGAATTTCGTTGAAATATTTCTGAAAATTAAAACACGAAATTAAACACGAATAACGTTAGATAAAAATTAATTTACCATCTATACTTTTTTAACCGTGATTATTCATGACTTTATAAAACACTGCAGATTATTTGCAAATTTTGATTTAAAAAATGTAGTTAGTCATTATTACAATAAATCCTAAAAAAATATTAACTGTAATATTTTAAGAAATGTAATGCAGATCATTAATGAGTAGTATTTTGGGGTAGGATAGTTGGAATTTTGCACACATTGTAATATGAGTTAAAATATAAAGCAGAATAGCTTGCAAGTACTCATACACGCCCGCACAGCTTCATTTTCAGTATTACAATATCAATAATTTGTACTTCCATTCGTATTAATGTTTTTTCTTTAATCCGTATAACTAGGCTCATATTTTTATTGCAATCATAAATTAAAAAAAAAAAATAGAATCTCTCCTTTCCTAATTTATGATAGCGATTATTAAGGAATCTCGCAAGAATTATATCATCACGTGACGAAAAAGTTGTAAGAATTGAGCAAAAATTTATGTGTGTTGGTATTATCGATATTACATAAATAATACAATATTTCCTTCGATATATATAAATATATATATATGTAAGGAAAAAATCCTTTGAAATATGAGTAATAAATTCGTTTTTCTTAACATGATAAGTGTTAAAAGAAATAATTTATTGCTAGAAAAATCTTACAAGAATAAATGGTTTAAAAACTTTATCACGCAAACGCAAGATGTTCAAAATGAAGAAATAGTGGCACATTAAGTCTATGGATAACTTACAGCATTTCTGATAACTCGACTATCTCGGACAATATATTATCCTAGATAGTCGAGGACTTAAGAGTTATCTTTTTAATGATCAATTAAGAATAAACTGAAAGCCATGTTGGTCATGGATGAATCTGAACACATTGTACGAATTGTTTTGCCTGTGTGAAAATTCCTCTATCATAGGTAGGAAAAACAGCGATATGATGCATCCCTTGCTTATATATTTTTCGAATCACCACTAAAATAAAAAAAAAAAAGTATTGTCTCTCAAGTTACAAACTCTCAAAATATGAAACCGTATGCATCATCAAGTAGAATGGATGTGTATCAATCATAGATTTTCGAAATATATTTTCTAATTAAAAGGCAGCAGCTCAATAAAACCCAACGTGGAATTTAGACTAGGTTTACTGATGTTGGTCATGCTTACATTTGGAGGATCGGATATCAATTATTATATACTGCTGTTGTGAAATGTACTGTTCCATCTGAGATTATGAGATTCATTTTCAGCTGCATTTGTTTTCATTTTTAATTATTTTAAGTTCTCATTCATAAGAAAATATGGCTGACCAATGAAGTGAGAACAAAAGTAGGCATTTATGTTGCTTTTAATTTCATCATTCGCTTCAGAAGCGACGTCAATTATTTTTAAAGTAATGGAGAGGTCAATACTAAGAAAATATTTTCCAGGAATTCCTCTCATAAAGGCTATATATCCTCAAGAAATTTCTCTTTGATCGAATATATCAAGAAACTACTGAGACATACAGTTTGATATCTTACATGTCGGCTGATCTGGTAGTTAGAACTAACTCAGGATTTCAAAAGAAGTTTATATAAGCATTAAAGAACAATTACAACTATCGGCAACAGATATATTAAATTTCTATAACCATTGTTGATCTATGAATTCCTCTAACCTCCCAAAATATTATTTTTTTAATTAGAAGTTTTATTATTTTTATAGCAATAGTATTAATATAAATATGGTTTTTCATTTAATTATTTTCATTAAATGAAAAACCATATATATATATATATATATATATATATATATATATATATTAGTGCTATTTTTAGGTTTTACATTCTTAAAGTTGAATTGATTATTTCTATTTGAGCGAAATGTCAAGATTTGCTTTTATTTATTTATTATTCAACGATCATTTTATTGCATACGAGGATTAAATAGTCGGGTACAAATAGTTTAAAGTGTATTGTGAACAATTACAAACATCCAAACCTGAGATGGGATTCGCACTCACGAACTATTGAACCTGAAAGCCAGAGCACCAACCTTTCTGCTAATAATTTGGCCATGGAAAGCTGAGATTTCATTACGATCATTAGTTTAACATCATTATGATTAAAAATGAGGACATTAGTGAGGCTGCAAAAATAGAAATTTTAATTTAATTCGTACAGGCAGAAACTTTAATTTAAAGACCCAAACTTATGTGATTAAATTTAGGCTAAGAAATTATTGTGAATTAAATTCACAAAGATAGTTATTACTTTAAATACTGGAATCATTTTTCTTTAAGCAGTCTCAAAGCAAAGTAAAAGAAAATTTCTCAATGGATATGGATATTTTCTCTCTCTCTCACAGAGAGAATGATTAATGCAAAGAATTGGTAAATTCCAAATGTCTAATTCAATGTGTTTTAAAATGTTTCTTTAATTGATCTCTCTCTCTCTCTCTGTGAGAGAGAGAGAGAGATCAATTAAAGAAACATTTAAAAACACATTGAATTAGACATTTGGAATTTACCTAAAATGTTAATTTTTTTTTTTTTTTGTTTGGAGATATATAGAGGAATGGAGAAAGTTTTACATTTGAGCAAGAGCTTTTTGCATTAAATTATTGGCGTTTCATTTTTTAATAATTAATAATAATTAATCATTCTCTACTAATTAATTAATAATTAATCACTCTCCACACCTAGAAAGTAGTGAATTCTTCACACATAAAATCATTATCAATGTACACTTAAATGAGAATGAGAAGTGTATAAAAAAGCATTATATAGTCTATTCTTCAGTCAAGCAAAAATCCGGCTTTATTTAAAAAATTGATATATTAAAAATATTAAAATCTTATTAAAATATAAAACAGACGTAAATGAAAAAGGTACTAATTCTTTGCATTAATCATTTAAGTAATAGTGCTGTTAACACAAGAAAACAGTATTTACAATTTTCATTGTTTGAGCAATTAAATTTTTATGGTTTTTAAATATTTTAAGATTTATTAATTGTTAAAAATTCTTTTAAAATAAATCAGTACCAGAATAAAAAACTTTTTTTAAAAACGAGAATTGTTTTTTGCAACTGAATGAAATTATGGAAATGTAATATAAAATATTGAGATAAAATATTTTGTTTCGAAACTTTTTTAATATCTAAAATAATAAATATTTACTATTGGCTAAAACTAAAAATTTTTGGGTTCTTTTATTTACTTAAAATTTTCTCCATGATGCATAATTTATTAAAATAAAAGATAAAATTATAAAGAAATAAATTATTGTGCATTCATATTGTATTCATCAGTTGTGCTATAATCTGGTATCTCAATTCTGGAGTAACATTAATGAATACACCGGCCCACCCGAAGGTATACGGTGGAGGAGCGTTGCAAGTAATCCAGTCTCAGAGGTACGAGAGTCAAGCTTAAGGCAGGAATGCAAGTGCTGCAGTCCTGGAGAAATTGTTCATGAATATATTAGGGAGTATAGGCTCCAAAGTAACATGTGGTAATGGATTTCTATTGAGACTTTTCTGACTGGAAGATTGGATGGCCAAACTGGCCTTTATTTACAAATAATATATACAATACAAAACAAAAGAAAATTGAGGAGAAATTTACAATATTTACAGAAGTTTAGTGACAGTAGTTGAGACAGCAGAACAGTTATTCATCACCGCTTTCACAGTGAGAGGAATCAATTCTGGAGTAAGGATATTTTACTTATCGACTAATTTGAAGCTTTTTTAATTGATTCCAAGACAGTAACATTTTTCTTTCTGAAATGTTTAAGAAACTAATGTTCACTATTAACCAGAGTTCACAATTTCTATTCTTATTGTCAAGATAAGTATTACATTAGAAATATAATTGTAAATCACCTTTTATAATCAACAGAAAAACTTAAAATTCTAAGCATTTTGTATCGAAATTTTCATTTTTAAAATTAAATTGAATATAAAAAGCAGTTTATAATTAAAATAAAATAAGGTGTATCGGAGTTTAATTAGTTTAAAAAAATTATATATTTAAAAAAAAACTATAGAATTTGCTTAATTTTTTTCAATAAAAATATCCTTTTGTGGTAAACAAAATATTTCAAATTTAAATGTCCTTAATATTCAGTTAATAGTAAAATAAATTACTCCAATTTTATAGTAAACTTATTCATTTTGAGAACTCTATCCCGTTAAATACAAATTTACTTTTGATGAGCAACTGTAGAATCTGATATCATATCCAGCAAACTGGTTTCAATGGAAAAAAGTATAAAAATTTTATTGTTTGGATAAATAAAGGAAACTTAGATCATGCATTCATGATAGAAACACATCAATCCAAATTTATGATTATTTTACAACTATTTTTACTTAAGGTAATTTGTAGAAGTGAGTTATTTTTCTAAAGTTCAGAAAAAACGAAATAATTATTAATATAATGAATCTTAGAATTTATTGGTACATTTAACAATAGATTTGAGTTTTATATTCTATAGTTTCATTTCATCCATAGTTAAAACTGTAAACACAATGCATCAATTATATATTCAGTTAGTTTTATTTATGTGTGGAAATAATAATTTCTGTAATCATTAAAAAGAAAATTAAATATTTTTTATAATTTTGGTAAAAGAATTCAATCCTCCTTTATTTTTGAATGTACGAGTAGTATGGGATTTAAAATTGGCCTTAAAAGTATATCTAAATCAGAACTTGTTATCCCATTGATCATATCTGCGAAAAATTTATGCCTGTTAATGATTTGATTTGGCACACTATATAAATTACAAATAAGGTTTTTATTTATTTGTCCCACGGATGATGTAAGTAAAATATTTCGCTTTTCCCTCACATTTTGGAAAGAAAAAAAAAGTGACAAAATTCGGTGAAGTATTTTCATGCAAAAAAAAATTGGTGTAATAATACATGAGTATGGTTAAATCACAAGTTATAATGTTTAAAAAATTTATATATTTTGGCATAAAAAAAGGGTAAAAAATACTTTGAATTACAATTTTTATGTAAAATTAAGAAAATGCTTGTTCTTCCATCATAATCATTTAAAAGTTTGTAAGGAGTTGGGGTCATTTGAATAACACTTGTCCAAAATATTTGTAATATATATTGATAAAAATTTCTAAAATAATAAAACCAAAGCATTTCAATAATACACAGTTTAATTAAATGTAAGATACAGAAAATGGATGACAGATGAAAAATAAATAAAAATCATACTTTGTATGTAATTATATTTCTTTTTAAAAAAAACATGGTTAGAACACAAGCAAGACAGAGGCACCAATATTCACTGTTTCAAAAATTAATTTATTATTCACATTACCTTTTTAGGATAATATGCAATTAACTACTTGATTATTAACTACAGTTCACATTACAGTAATAAATATAAACTTAGAAATTTAGTCAAAATAAAGTACTTTATTATAGGTTCATTTTTGTATAAATTGTAACTTGATTTGTAAAGTGTATTATATTTTTTAAAGTCAAGAATAGCTTTCACATATAAAAACGTTATATTATTTATATACTTTATTACTGACTAGAGTAAAAAAGATTTATGAAATTTTTTAAAAGAATCGTTCTTAGAAATATAACTTTCGAAAATATAACAATTGTATCAAAATATTGCAGTTTTCCCTTGAGGTATTTCATTTTTTCTTGAGATCAACATGCATACAACTTACAAAAGATAAAAATGTGTAAGTATAAAAAATCATTACATATTTAAATGTAATAGTGTTCTTATAAATATAAACATATAAATATAACTTGAAAATACCTGTAATGATGTTTTCATTTATTACAGAGCATTTCAATTAAACATTATATACGAAAGACGAGCTTTATAAAGTGCTCTACTAAATCGATCTGGTGTGCTTTGTCTTGAATGATTATTTACAATCCTGTTTGTAGTATCTGTGATTCCAGTTACATGTGAAATTCGTGATACATCAGGTGTTGTAACTGGCGAAATTAGGTTTAACCAAAGATCCCGTGAGGATTTTTGGCGAAATACCTGTATAAAAAAATATTTGCTAAGCTTTATGGTATTTAAACTTATAACAATATGATGTCAATATTTTTGTAATTTATATTAACAAACATTATAATAATTCAAAAGCATTGAGTACTAAGTTCCTGCATTCCAGATATAATTTGTGCTAATAAAACTAAATATTTATAAGTGAGAATCATTAGAAATATAATTTTAATTTTTAAAGTTTTGTGGTTTGGAAATATTTTTAAATGGTACACATATATCTTTTGCATAGGTTGAAAAAATATATGAGCACATTAAAACATCATTGATTGCATTTAAATTTATACCAGCCTGAAGTTGCAGTAAAAGAATTTAAAATATTATGTATTAAGTTCTAATATTACTCATACGACTTATATTAATTAAATTAAATGTACAGGAAGTATATGTAGTGAATCATTAAAAATATTATTTATTTTCAATTTTATTATTTGTATGTGCTTTTAAATGATACATGTCCTGTTTATATGATGAAAAAATTAAATAACACACTAAAAGAGTACTAAAATAAATTTAAAAAATATCTGGATACATAAAAAATATTCTTGAAAATGAAATTTAAGATTCCAAAATTAAAATAATGGAGTGAATTGTATTTTTTGGTTACTATTTTTCATTCATCAAATTTACAAATAGTAATCTTATTCATGTGATATTATTGCAATTTCAATTAACACATATATTACAAAAACAGAATCACTGATCAATTACATAACATTTAAAAATCTGTTCATTAGTGAATATAATATTTCATTTTGTATTTATTTATTAAAAAAATAAACATTTACTGATAAAAAGTTATTAAAAATTTCTTTAAATATGGTGGCACTTTTGTAATCACATGGATTAAAATAAGACATTTAAGTTAACAAATTACATTAAATTGTCATTAAATATAAATCCTAAAAGTAAACAGCATTGTAGTAGTACATTTTTTACTATAGAAATAATACAAATGTTTCATATAACAAAAAATTTCACATTTTGAATACATCACAAAATCAGTCTTAATAGTAAAATTGAAATGTCATTAAAAAAATATTATATGTAGAAGTGTTTCTTTCTATTATAAAATACACTCCTAATTCTTTTAAGAATTTCAACTAAGTAACATAAATTACAAGCTTTAATAACTTAAATCATCTTAAATAAAATAATTTTATTTCAATAGTGAAGAATCTAATTATTTATAATAAGATTATTAAGTACTTCATATCCCTTACTTAATTAAAATTTATAAGACCAGGCTGTATTCAAAACATAAAAATCACTTCACTTATAACAAATATTCACATAACCACTCTTCTAAAAGACAAATAGGAACTGCATTTAATTTTTCATTCAAAAGGAAAATAATATCTCATTCAGAATACTAAATTATTTAATATATCAACAATTATGAAGAAACTCTTTTAGGAGTTAGATATTGTAAATTTCATTTGACAAAATTTATATAAAAATTCAATAATGAAAAAATGTCAGTCAAGCAAAATAAGAGTAAAAAATTAAAAAAAAAAGCTTTCAATGAATATAAAACAATCAAGATGAAAGGCAATTTTCCAGAAAAGTAATTTTTGTTTTAAACTGAAGAAATTCAGAAAAAATTGCATTATATGTTGACATTTTTAAATGACACATTTTGCACCTATTTTAAATTTTATATAAAACACTTTTTAATAATCTCTTATAGCATATAAATAACGCTTTATAAAAGCAATAAAATAACTGAAATGTAAAAATTATTATTTCACAAATTAAAAAGTTTTTTTTATAAATTATATAATAAGCAAGCTAAAATATAAGATTGAAAATATTAAATTTTGAGAATGAAAATATGTTGAAAAACTTCAATAAAACTAAATATTTACTTACAAAAAAAACACACATCAAAAAGCCTTGTAAAGTAGCTGTACCAGCAAATAAATATTGAAACAATAATTTAGCTCCATCGATTGCCAAAAATCCAAATATCCAAGACAATCCTATGATAATTTAAGTTATTACTTTTATTATATTAATACAAAATATGTTTACTCTTTTTTAGATTATATTATAATTGATACTTAATTTAATTGTGCAAGCATATATCTCAAATGAAATAGAAAAATTAATGTTAATCTGTTCATAAAGACATTAAATCCAGAAAAAATTTATAAGCACACTCGAGAAATCACATTCATATTTTAAAAAATTATGTTTTTCTTTCCGTTTAAGAAAAGACTATTTTGTTAAGAAAATTATTAATGGACCGTACATTTTACCTTATTATTATTATATCACAAATGAAATCACTTGATATTAAAAGGCATTTCTTTTCATAAATTCTTAAATACACAACAAAAAATCATTGATATTTCAGAAAGAATATATATATTTATATTTTTGGATTAAGTTAAAATTATTTACAACTAAAAAATATATTTTAATGTATTTCCAACAGAAGATAAAAGAAAAGTTATGATTTATTCTTAAGCAAAAACTAAATCCTTATGCAGTGAGTAAAATTCAATAAGTTTGAAAAAAATTGATAAGAAATATAATGGATATGATATTTTACACATGTAAAGAATTAAAGAATTGAAAAATTTATTTATTCAAAGGAGTGTTATAAAACTATAATTTCTATAATGGACACTTTAGAAATAGTAAACTTAGGCATTCATTTGTAATTTTTATAAATGTAGATATAAATTAAATTAATATACGTTTCTAAACATATTATTGTTCTGTATATTGTTCAGCACTAAGAAAATATATTGGTTTTAAAATACTTTAAACATCAATAATCAAATTAGTGATTAAAGATAATGATATATTGTGTAATCATTTGTATATTCCTATATTATACTATTGTCATATATAATATTTGTAAATTTTAGAATTATGCAAATCTTTTTATGAAATTTTTAATTACTGTAATTTCATATAGATAGCCATAGAATTGTAAGTAAGGACTTGTTATGATCATTATAAGCAAATGTTTAGAAGAAAAGATAATTTATGAAGAGTTTTCAGGAAAAAATAACTTTGATGCCATAAAAGCAGGCAAAATATGCAATCTTATCAACAACATTAATTATATTATAGTAAAAATCTAAAAATATAATGCCTCATCAATGGAGCCTATTTTCAAACAAATGTTGCACTAATATGACAAACGATTGCCAATCTTAAAAGATATTGACAGAGATAGGAGCAACTTTTTATTTTAATAATCTCAACAGAAGAATTCATTAGGTTAGCCTGAAGCACTCTTTAAGGAAGAAATCATGATGAATTAGTTGAAAATATAAGTAAACCAATATTTTTAACAGAGATAATGTTACTGGTGATTGTTGTTGCCAGTGTATAATTCTCCCTAATGTGTAATAGCTTAGGGTACACATTGTGCAGACTAACAATATTTCCATGTCAAATCTCATTGAAATAATTCTGTTGAGGATTTCATAAAAAGTGAAGAGATAATTCAACAGATTGATGAATAGTCTTTTTTAAATCTTGGACAGAAAGCTTTGAAAATTATATTCATTAAAATGAATCCAGCAAATGAAACAGATATGCATTAAAGAAGGTGTATTAAAAGGCAGCTCTTACTTTAATAATTATTCTCATTAACCTGATATTAAGTCAGGGCAGAAGATGCCAAATAAGCAATATAATTAAATGGAATCACATACCTTATTGAAGGATGCAAAATTTTAATTATCAGAACCATATTTGTATGTCTGTTTATTCATAAGAAGCAAATTTTTGCCCCTATATTCTGAATTTCATGTTTAACATTCGGTCTTTTGTGAATTTAAAGCAAAAAAGGGTTTTGCTTAAATTTAACTATCTTTCTAGATAAATTATTAGTTATATAATTTGATATTGTTACAGCACTTGATTATTTCCTTGTAACACATAAAGAATGAATTTTAAAAAATTCTATAAAGGATACACATAGAAACATGGTTCAAATATATACTTACCCAATAACACTGAAACACAAAACATGGCTTTAGCTGTTGTAATTGTTTCCCTTCTTTCACTTTGGTTGCTCCTTAAATGCTTATTTGGTCTACCACAGGTATTTGAATATAAGACTAAGCCAAAGGTTAAGAAATTCAAAGCTAACATAGCCAAAACAGGAGCAGCGACAGCATAGTAAAATATATCACCTGATAACCAACAGCTAAAAAAAATGGTGACAAAATATTTTTATAAATGTATGAAATATATAAAACATTAACATAAGCTAAAATGAAGAGAAAGAGAAATTTTTCTATCAAATACATAAACCATAAAATATATGTTAACATAAGCAATAAATTATTGGAGAAATGTATGTAATTGAATTCTACACAAATGCAAAACAGCATTAATACAGAAATTGTAAAATATATATTCAAAATTTATAAAGAATATATTGATAATAAGTAACCAACTATAGAGTACAACTAAGTCTGATTTTTATTCATATCATTATATAAGTTTTTGACAAAAATTATTTTTCCCTGTTCAATTAATTCATTTACATACACAAAGTAGTTTATTAAAAGTACATATCAAAACAAAAAATTTCTTAATTAAAAATTAATATTTTTTAATAAAATTTTTTAATTGGAAGCAATTTTCATTACAAATTATATAATTCTTCATAACGATTATGTTACACTGAAAATCTATGCACACATACAATCTTACACTAGACTTTAAATCATTACATCACATATAAAATTTAAGGACTTTTAAAATTTTCATTTTTATATATGCATTTTCTATATAAAATTATTTTCTCTTTGCAGATAAATTACATTATAATTTATAAATTTCAAGTATATTAAGTAAAACTTTATTTTTGTACTATAAATTATTAGATTTAAATCACTTAAACTACAAAAGTAGATAGAATATAATACAAATTAAATTTAAAAAAATCAATAAATTTTCAGTTCAAACATTAAATGTTTCATATTTTAAGATAACTAATAATTTCATATGTATAGTTCTTCATAGAATTACTCAGCAAATAACTTTTACCAAAATTATTTTATTCTTAAATTCTTTTTAGATTCTTAAAAAAATTCACAAAGGGAAACATTTAAATACATAACAATAATAAATTCATATTTTTACACGTGCATTTAAATTAATAATTTTCTTGCACAAAGTGTTTTCAGAAAGAAGAAAATCAACGTAACGTTAACGTTTTTTAGACTTATGTTTTAAAAAAGTAACATTCAATCTTAAATAAATAATATTCTCAATTTAACTATGAATTAAAGTGCTACATTAGCAGATGTTTATTTAAATTTTACTGAGAAATTAAATTTATAACATTTTCATGCATAACAAGAAAAATGGGACATCAATTTTTAATTTATAAAATTTTCATAAGCTTTTAAAATTATTCTAAAACAGTTTAATTAATGAAAGGATAAAATATTTACATCTTTACCCTTCTAAATAAAATTGATAATAATCTAAATTTATTAAGAATTTTCAGATATCAATAACAAAAAATAAATGTTAATAATGATATAAAAATTTCTTAAATATTTTAATAACAAGATTATATGCAGAAATTTTACTCATAAATCTAGATTATTTGATTAAAACAAACACATCAAAGAATGTTATGTTGATTTATAAATTGTTATTCAAACTTCTGATCTGTATCAATATGGTATATTTATAAAACATGAATCTAATTACAGAAATTTCATTAATCAAAAAACTAAGTCACACATACAAATACTTTTGAATTTACTCACTATTTAGTAGTTGAAATATAATGTCTGTAATCAATACTTGAAACAATAATCACAATAATAAGAGGTACACCTGAAAGATAATCTATGTTTTAAAATAGGATTGTTATTGATTTTAAAATACTTATTAATTCATAAATTATTTAAGTAACAGAATATTACATGGTATTAAATAAAAATATCTATGGAAAAAAAGAAAAAGCATAAATTAAAAAATAGGAGTAAAATAAATAAGTATTTTAGAATTAAACTTATAAATAGCACACACAAATAAATCTAGTCTCTTTAGTAAGAAAACTAATGGTTAGTTCAGAAGATAGATCGACTATGATACAAAAATTCTTCAAAACAGTAATAATAATAATAATAACTTTTTTATTATTCACTCTGAGTGCAAGATATAAAAACTGACTTAAAAGTTTAAGAATGCAATATTTAATAGATATTATAAAAAATACTCAGTGAATAAATTTATATAATTGTAATTAAACTTATTATAATTGTAAGAATTTAAACAATCATATTTCCTCATGGAAACACAGGAATGATTATACAAGTATACAAATGCATGCATCCAAATCAGTAATATAAGATATTCAATTTTGTCTATAGTGTCATTATAAGAACATTCTAGAATTTTCTATATGAATTAAGATTTAAAATGTTACCAATAATAATATATAATTATTACTTGGCATAGCAGTTAATTTGTAAATTTTATAGTACCTAAAATCAGTACCAAAGCAAGACTCCAACAATATTTCTAAAGAGTTGTGAATTTCTGTACTGCTTAATATGCAATCGACAATTTACTCTGTAATGGAAAAAACCCAATCTTTCCTTTGTTTAATTTTACTAAACAAAGTAAGAAATTATATCTAATAATGGAAACAATTTCATATGACATAGAATAAATCCCATTACTTTTCTTAGTTTAACTTGCAATACACATTTTGTTACTTTTATTGGGTCTTGCACAAGAAATAGGAGCATATAGGAAATATATTTCAAAGACTAAAATTAAGTATAATCGAAATATTATATAAGTATAATCGACAATTTACTCTGTAATGGAAAAAACCCAATCTTTCCTTTGTTTAATTTTACTAAACAAAGTAAGAAATTATATCTAATAATGGAAACAATTTCATATGACATAGAATAAATCCCATTACTTTTCTTAGTTTAACTTGCAATACACATTTTGTTACTTTTATTGGGTCTTGCACAAGAAATAGGAGCATATAGGAAATATATTTCAAAGACTAAAATTAAGTATAATCGAAATATTAAGTTTAACTGAAAATTTTTTTATCGCAGAGTTTTTGTCAACAAAGCATTCAATATAATTATATCATTATTCATGCTAAAATAAGGATAACCAATTGTGTTTCAAAGCTCACTTTTGTTAAATTTGTCATACAAAACACATATAAAAGTTTAAGAGTACTGAGATAAAAAAAATAGCAAAAACTAAAATTTCAAAATGTGTCCTCAAGAGAAATATTTTAAATGAATTTAATTCACAATTCTTAATTTCTATAAAACAATATTTAACTGTGATTCATCTAAAAAAAATCAAATTGTTTATAAAACATCTCACAACAATAATATTTATAACTTCTTCATAAAATATTGCATATTCTTTCTACCTAAAATATATGAATCAATAACATAAACAAAAGTAATGCGCCACTTTTTTTTTTTAAAAAAAAGTTCAAATTATGTTATGGATATTATTTTGTATACATACATCTAGATAATTTTAAACATATTTAATTCTATGTTAAATATATTTTTACCCCAAGCAAAAATCATAGCTTTTTGCATAAAACATGGAATGTAGGTACCAATAACTTTAACAAAACTAAGATATTGCATCACAGCTTCAACTAGCATCCAAGTAAACGATGCCAGCATAAAATAATGGAGAAACATAGCCACTGCAAAACAGCCATATTTTGAGTTTTGATTTTCAATCCCTGCTAAGAGTATAATGAGGAAACTGATAAGAGCCAGAGAGAGATTAAACAATATTTTATTCTTCACATCTTTTCGCCATTTCCTAAAAATTAAAAAAAATTTATATTAATGTAATAAAAAATCAGATATATATTTAAAAATTAATAATTTTTGTAAAATTTATAAATTATACTACTATAGTTAAATTTTAATTTACCTGAATATTCATGAATATTTTGCTACAACATTTTTTTGTTTCACGTTTATTTCAGGATTATATTCACTTGATGAATCATTAAAAAAGTAGGGGTAATAACTTTTAAATACTTTACATGAAACTGGAAAATAGAGCTTACTGAAATTTAAAAATTATAATTATAATAATAAATTCTTACTCACGACTGGATAAACACAAAATTGATTAATACCGACATTTGTATTAATCTTTTGGGACTTTGAATAGATAATTTCTTTAAATTGTTTGCTTTTAAATGGATTTTCTTGTTATCCAGATGTTTCAATTTGTCATAAAATAGATTATAGAATTGAAGAGAGGAGAATAATAGAATAGAAAATATATAATATTATAAAAATTTACTTAATCAAGCACTTTATAATTTATATATCTATTAATTTTAATATTATAAATATTAAAATTAATAGATAGATAAACTATGTATTTATTAATTTAATGATAAATTATAACTTACTCTTCTGGATTCTGTAATTTATTCATTGAAATGAATACGAAAATGTTGCTAGAATTCTTTGACAGGTATACGCTTTATATTTTTCAAAAAAATAAAAATATAAAATCTAGAATTTTAAGAAATAATTGATGCCCTCCTCTGGAAGTAAGAGTTAATTAAGTTCTTTGGATAACTTATATATATTAAAAAGAAATATATCAATAATGAAAATATGAAATTTATATAAAAATAAATACAATTTTGCGATTTCATCTAAAACAAATGAAAGATATACTTTAGTGCTCTTAAAAATTAAAAAGACAAAATAATCATATGTTCAGTAATTTAGCAGTGATTTTAACTGAGTATGAAACAATGACATATTATTGATATAAAATCAATATAAATTACAAATTTAAAAAACATACTTTTTCAGTTTGCATAAATTTTAAATTGTTCCTAAAATACAGATTTTATATAAATAATAATAGATTATTTAAGCATTATTTATCAAATATTTGTTGTATATTTTATCTACAACTAAATTCAAATATGTGAAAAACTTATATTAAGAAATTGAATTGAATGAAAATGGGGGGGGGGGGAAGAATGAAAAAATTTAAATTTAAGGCAGTATATTTCAGCATCTAATAACATGTAAACAGAAATATAATTAAAATATATTAACCTAAAATCAAAATTCTAACACACATTTTAAATATTAAAAATACTTGTTTCTTTTAATATTGAAGCAATATAACATTAAAACCTATTTTTATAATATTTTTTAAAATTTATTTTTAATTTTTTCCTATTTCAATTTTTAATAGTAAACTTAGTATATATATATGTTGCAATAAAATATACTCAATACTGTAAGCACTATTTTAAGAAAATCATTAAATGTTAAATGCAAAGAAATAATGTTTAAATAGATTCTTTAATTCTTATAATATGAGTTAATAAAAAATATATTTATTAGAAAATAAGATGTTATGTAAATATTAATCTTTACCTGAAAATAATGAAAGTAACAATAATAATAGTAAGACCCACAATTGACAAGGAGCAGCCAATATAAGTAATTATACTTAAAGTCAATTGATGTACTTTTAAAAATTCATTTCCAGGTTTCATTTCCTATAAAATTAAATTGAATATACTGTGGATTTTTACAAAAATTTTACAATTTAATTTACTTGCATTTGAATATGAGTGTAATTAGTAAAATATTAATATTAGATAAATTTAATATTACAATTTTTTTAATCATACTTTCCACTTATAGAAATTTAAATAAATCTTTGATATATGATCACTTTATCAACAAAAAAGTTAGTTTTTTAACAGAAAAAAAACACTATAATTTTTAAAGTTAAAATAATGGAAACTTGAGTGATCACAATATTTATCATTTAAAACCCCATTAAATGGTCAAAATTAATCTGTTCAAAAAAATAATTCTTTTGCTAAAAAAAAAATATCCAAAATTTTAGAGCAAAATATTTTACTGAGAGAAAGAAATCAGCACAATTAAAAATGCACTTCATAAATATTTAACAGTGGAAAAAAGTTGATAAAATTTAAAGAATAAAAAATATGTGTTTATTTTGATGCTCACCAAAATCACAGCAAAGCTTGTCAAATGATCACACAAACATTGCATTTTGTTGTGATCAATTAATCTAGAAAAGCACCCTTTGTAAGACCAGCCTCCAAAATTTTCATTTAATTGTTGATCCCAATAAGCACACTTGTAATGAGAAATATTTGAAGTGATTTCTTTCTAAAAAATTCAAATTATTATCAGCAACTGAAAAACAGCTAAAAATAGTCAAAATAAAAATGAGCAGAATTCAATCTTATTCAATGAAACACTCCTAAAAAAGGTGTATTTTCTTTACCAACAGGAATATTTATTAAAATAATTAAATAAGTATTAAGCAAAGCAGATTTATACATTAAAGTATTTCAGCACAATAATCAATATAATAAAACACTTAAATCAACCATTTTAATAATATTCTTCCAATAATATAGTTAATCCATTGAAACTCACAATTTCTTACACATAAACAAATAAGCAAAAAATATGCAACAAATCATTTCAACAAAATGAGTGAGTTCAAACATTGTGTTCCTAAATCATTTCATTAAAATTGAAATCATGGAAAAGGTTTTATGTCTTATAATTCTTAAATCTTTCATATTATTTAAACACAAATAAAGGATAAGTGCATCAAATATTAAAAATTAGTAATTTACAAATAAGAATTTTAAAATATGAATAAACAGACACAAAAAGTATTTTTTTTAAATAATAGCATCAAAATTCAATGTCAAAGATTTTCTAGCAAAACATATGAAAAAGGAATTTATAAAATTCCTTCCATACATTTATGAATATAAGCAATTGCTAAGCAGATTCTAATTTTTTAAAGACGTTTCTTCTTTAAAATAGCATTGACATAACTTAAGTAACAAAACATTGATGAATAAAAAGATACGCATGGAGTTAACAATTAAATTTAGTTGCATATTAATTATTTCACTCAATAAAGATCTTTTTCTTCTCAATACCATAATAATTCAGAAATAAACTGTCAAATTAATTACTTATAATCTTATTAAATTTCCATGGAAATGGTTTCTAAAAATACTTATTTGAAGTCATATAAATCAGGCATATTGTAAAAATAACCAAAATTAAGTTATAATAAAAGGGTATGAATAATCAAGTTTCCATGGATTTTATAAAGGAAAACTGAGCCATCAAGATAAAAATGAGTACACAGAGTTAATAACTTTAATTTTTAAAATCTAAAATACTACAAATGCTTTCAAGATAAAGCTAGATGGAATTCGAGATAAAAACATTAAAAACAAAAAAGAAATATTTTCAAATATGGATTGGCATGTAGAAGATCAAAATCGTATAGCATTATATTAAAATGATTATAATTAATGGTTAATTAATTGAATAAATATAAAATGAATATAAAAACATAAGAAAAGAGACTTGATGAAAAAAAGAATAAATTTTAAATGGCATTTTAACTATTATTAAAGTAACAAAAAAGTGGCTTTGCAAGTTATGCAATTTTAAAAATTTAATTTTAAATTCTATCTATATAGAAATGGTAAATAATTTTTTATTTTTCAGATAATATGAATCCAAAAATTACAAAAAAGAGAAAATTTATTGACATAAGAATGCATTTATGACTTAGACAATATGAAACTGTGGTATTTATATTCTAAGTAAACAATTATAATGAGAATGAATAAAATTTTTTGGCATGCAAGCTATCTCAATAAGTTATAATAGCAAAATTAGTATGAGTTTTTAACATTTCAAAGTATTACCTCAGATAACTTGAAAATCATTTCTATTGGTGGATCCACGTCATAAATTTGTTCATTTCCAAGAAACACATCAATTTGTGGACTTACAACTTCAATGTTTGGTTGAAAGTAAAAACTTTGATGTATTACAATAGCAAGATTTTGAGTATTTTCAACATACTTTTCAACTATAAGAGAATCTGGTAACATAATTCCAGCTTCAAAAGTTTCAAATGCCTTATTTAGTTGCTTGGTTCCATTATATAATACTGTTACATTCATGTCCCAACTCTTCAAAACACCACCAGTGGAATACTTAGATTCAGATAAATTTAATGGCACTAAACTAAGAGAAACTGTGTTGCTTGATAATTTTATAGCTTCATTACCAGTGTACACATTAATGAGAATGTTTTCAAGTGCAGAAGAGATTCTATAAATGAGCAAAATTATAAACAGAAAAATTATATATATATATATATATATATATATATATCTATATATATATATATATATATATATATATATATATATATATATATATATATATATATAAATTGAAATAATAATATAAGGTTAAAATAAACAAATTTAAAAAGCTACATAAAATTGTTAATTATTCAACATGAGTTATAATATTAAATTGAAATATAAAGAAAATTACAATATGAATAGCACATACATAAATTTAAATGCCAGCTTTACAAAATTTTAATTAAAATATTAAGATCATTTAATTAATATATATTTCAAATGTTGACATTGATTTAAAAGTGTACAATATTCTAAATTAGAAAACATAAATTTAAGCCTTTCTAGGGTTTGAATTACTGATAGCCAGAAATTTATGCAACAATTTTGAACAAATATGATTTTTAAGTTTATGTTGAATTTTCAATTTCTCAAAATAAAAAAAAAGATTTCTTTGATTAAAAACAAAAATGAATTATATATCCCTTGCACCATTTTTTAAACAAATACATAGGTAAAATATGAAACAATAGGATTATTACATTTATTTTTTAAAAATTATAATAACTGTTTTTCTAAAAGATATGTATAACTGAGAAAAACCCCAAAAGTATTGGACTATTGGAAAAATTCTGCATTTATGAAACTGAGTATCTTGTACAACTGTTTATGAGTGGAAAATCTCTAAACAATAATTAGAGCAATTTTTAATAAAATATCAAGGATGTATAATTAACAAAATTTCGCAGTGGAAAACTTGGTTTGAGAATGAGGTTAAAATAATGACTTACTCGCATGAAGCATTTGTCTGGTATAATTTGACACTTTCCATTTGATGCTTAGCTTCAATGAGATGATCAAATGTAGAGAGTATGTTATCCAAAACCTTAACATTAATGCAAAAATAATTTATATGTTATTCCTTAAAAATATACATGTATACAAGTTTAGATTTTAAAATTTTCCTTATAAAGAAATTTTACAACAATCATTTCATTATAACTGGTCACAAGAATACAGGGAAAACCTTTAAAAATTTATTTTTTGTTACAAAAGTACCAATAAATACTTGTATAACAGACCATCTCATTTATTAACCATAAAATCACTTGTAAAAAACATCCAAAATATTTGAGTTTCAGTCTAGACCCCGAATTTACATAGGATAAGCAAACTAAATTTATTACCTTAAAAACCAGGAAACACTTAACTATTAAGTACAATACAGGAAAGGACTGAGGATCAGACACAATTACTCTGAAAACTTCCTTTCAAGAACTCATTAGACCCAATCAAGAATATAACTGTATCTATTTCTATGAATCTGAAACTAAACTTGATTAAATTGGAAAAAGGTCCAATTGAGCACCATTAGCCTAACAACTGGAACGAAATGAAGCTACTCTTCAGAGATGGTTCTTTATGAAACAGATATGGAATCTTTTCCTTTCAGAAGGCAGGGTAGCCAAGTCAAATATTTCAATAAACATACAAACTGGACAAATAAAACTGCTAATTAACCTAAAATACTGGATATTTAAGTCATGCTAAAACAAAATGAAAACAGTCTATTCCATGTAGTTAAATCACAGAGGTTAATATCAGAAAAATGGAGGATAACATTATCTCCATTGTAATTTCAACACTCACGATAATTTTTCCAATGTAAGTTTTCCCAGTAGCCTCTTTAAAACAATTGATTAGAATGACTGCATTCCTAACTTACCAAAAGAATTGGTCCTAGAAATCATACATTTCCTCCAAATAACATCAGAATCTATACTGATAACAGAAATATCGATATACAGACAAACAGTGGGATATATATTGAAACATCTCAAGAGAAACATTCCATACAGCAAAGTAACACAGATTTCTGTTTTGTATTTCAAAGGGAAATAATTGCAACTGACATAAGACTAAAGAGAATCATGAGCAAAAAGAACTACACAGATCTTTGAATTCCATCTAACAGTCATATGTTCAATTCAACAGCTTAAGAACTGGATCAACATAGGAGATATAATCAATTTATCTATATTACGAAAATTTAAGCTCACCTCTCACCAGCACAAAGTATATTTTTAATAGATCGCATATCATATCTAGGGAAATAAATTGACTGACACTCTTGCAAGAGAAGTACTAGATCACCTTCTCCCTCCTATTACAGAGCACACATATTTACAGTAATTCTCAAGAAATAAAACGGCCAAAATAAAGAAAAATTATGAATACCTCCATCTAACAACAAACAAAAGAACAAGAGTTTTCCCATCTTTCCCTTGTGACAGGCAAGCCAATACATGTCTGTCTATACTTGCCAGTGCATATTTAGAAAGTCTCACATATTCTGGGGACAGCAAGAGGTTTACTTTTTGACCTAAATAACAAGAATAGGTGTATATCTCAGCACATCTTGGACTCGACAGGATGATATCCACAATTGTCCATTTTTTGTATCGGACTCCCTTAAAGTCACTGGTTTCATTGATCTGGTCTGATGAAGACAGACATAATATCAGACAACAACTATGTTTTAAAAAAGTAGAATAAAACAGGAAAAATAAATCTATGATGTGCTATAATTTGGTAGTAAACTTTCATAAAACCTAAAACGTATGGAACTATATACAACTTGTGATTCCAATTCAAAACATTATTGATATAAACTTATTGAAGGAATTAAAAAAACTACATATGATTTTATTAAAAGAAATCATCAAAATAAACAGTGATAGATAAAAACAAGATATAATTTGTATAGTATGGACCAGAGAAAATAAATTACATAAACAATAAAAAAAAACTTTAATAATATTCAACTTCAGCTAATAACATAAACATTTAATCTTTTATTAATATATCATTATAAAAATATATAAAATACTACAGAAATTCTAAAGAAAAAACTAATTATTTAATAAAAGAGAAATGTTTATTTCGTATTATATGTAAATTCCAGAAATCATGATTAAAAAATGAATGCCAAAATTAATAGATGTAGAAATAAAATTTTATTGATTTTATTAAATTTTCATAAAAAGTAAGATAATAAAATTTGAGGGGTTGAACTGCACATGCCTTTTTTTATACTTTCTTCATTTATGATACTTTTTCCTGTGCAGAAATTATAATAGTGAACACAAGAATATACATGATTTACAATTAAGTGGATTCTAATATATTTCTAAATTTATTGATAAAATGTTTAAATTAGGAATCAGAATTACTTTGATAGCAACTTTCATTAGCATACAAAACACAAAAAATAAAACAACTACATTTAAATGTAACTTATTTTACATCAATATATATATATATAATTTGATTTCTTGAATAATTTAGCATTTTCAGAAAATTTCATTGGTTTAAAATCTGTTAAATTTTATAAAAAGAATCACAGAATTTGATTTAAATGTCACAGTTTTTACATTAAAAACTTGCTCTCTTGAATAATTTAGCATTTGCAGTCCTTTATACAACTTAAAATATTACAGCAAGAATTCAATATTTCAAAAATATATCATTCATGGAGTTATTTTAAGTGAACCTTGTGGTTATGGATACGGAAAGAAATGGCTAATAACACTCCCTTGTGAAGTGTTGAACACTTTAAAAAATTATTTTACTTTTTTTGTAAACTACAACTATCTATATATCTAATAACTTTTTATACTAATAAGAATATAAAAATAAAAAAATGAGAAAAAAATACTAAGCAGTTATTACTTACTTCAGTATTGACAATAGAAATGTTCCTTATTTGTTTAAAAATCTGTGCAATATACTGGATATCAACAATGCTTAATTCTTCAGGAGTAGAAGTTAGCCTTTTTAAGCTAAGCGATGTGTTCAAGATATTTTTCTCAGTAATTTTGCTCTAAAAAATTCAACCATTTTGGATAATTTAAACAATTGGTATCAAAATATGTGCTATAGTTTAAGGTAAAATTTTAAAAGTATGTTATTAACTGTATTGACTTACCACTGATAATTTGTGTAAGTTTATGGTAATATCTGAATCAATTTCAATGCATTTTTCTGAAATGGAACCCCAAAATGCACCAACAGAAAAATCTCCAATGCATTGTCGTTTGAGTGCTGCTCCATCATCTAATATAAAAAAAAGTAATCATGTCAATGTAAAATGGAAGCATATAAGATAATTTTATATCATTTCAAAATAAATGGTTAATTAAAGATGTTAAATTCACTCTTTTTATAAAAATGTAGAAAATAGTTGTCTATATCGTTTGAAAAAAATTAACAATAATGATTATACCTCGAAGTGACTATAGATAACATTGCAAATTATAAGCTATTATTATATATTAAAAATTTATAACATCATTTATATATAAGCCCTTAAACTATAATATACTAAAAAAGGAAGCTTTTAAAACAAATTTCAAAATAAACTTATAAACTAAGAAATAATATTAAATAAAAAATAAAATGCATAAAAATACTTAGATTTCTAATGAAATTTCATAATTTTGATATAACAAAGTAATTAAAATCATTATATTCTCAATAAAAGAGTTTTTTATTCTAAAAGCAATTACTTAAGAGATTTTAATTTAGATAAAATGGTATTTTTAAAATTATTCATCATGACTTTCAATACACAAAGCACTGAAAAAATAATTTTTGAATTCCTTAAACTTTAATGAATAATTAAAATTTATTAAGTTAAAAATTTCAAAATTAATATCTTTATTTTATTTACATGACCAGATGGATTACCTGTCAATAAATTGCATAAAAAATTACAATTAATAATTTTTATTTTTAATATAATTCATTGACAGATGATCTATCTAGTCATACAAAATTTACATTCATAAACCAAATAATACAGACACTTACAGCAAAATAAAAATTTTATATAAGTAATGATAATAATTCCCTGAATTGCATTACAAATAGTAAACTTATGAACTCAAAAAGCATAATATACATTTATGATTGTACTCATAGTGTCTCTAATTTAATGTGACATATCTAATAAACCAAAATGAGTATATTGCATATGATGTTAGATTTGTTTTTAAATTATAAAAAAAAACAAGTAAGTAACTTGAGCTTCAAGAAATTTGTCAATCTCATAATCTAATCTACAAAGATAACTCAATAAATTATACTTATCCTTAGAATTAATCCTTGATTTGACATTTGTAATCTTTTAAAGCTTCACTTGTGTATTTCGAAGATCATGAAGTTAAATAGCAAACAAGAAAATTTAACATTAAAACGGATAATTTTTTAAAACTTTGACTGAAGTGACAGTTGTACAAAACTACAAAAACAAACTTTTGGATACTGTTGATGGTCAACACAATTATATCAGAAAGCATTTAATAACTGATCCATCATTGTAGAAATTCATCATAAATCTAATGATAGCAATATATGATGTTCTAAAAAGTGAAAAGTAATTTATTCACAATCATTTTACAATAGAAAGTAAATTTCATTCTGTATAATATACAAATAATGTATAAGAGCTTTAATGATTATTTTTTATTACAACTAGAAATAACATGTAGGAATGGAAATTTTAGACATTAGATAGCTTACATGCATAGCTTATATTCACTAAGAATCCTGCCCATAAGCGTTTGATGCCCTTTCTCAAAAATCTTAAAGATATCTGTATACATGACAATAGTTAATGGAGATGTGAACAAGTAGTTTTATGTCTACTAAAATATACACATAATAATTATAAAATTACATTGCCAACATATATATTTTGCTATATTTAAGATATAATAATTGGCGCTTA
Organism: Latrodectus elegans; assembly: GCA_030067965.1. Taxonomy (NCBI): domain Eukaryota; kingdom Metazoa; phylum Arthropoda; class Arachnida; order Araneae; family Theridiidae; genus Latrodectus; species Latrodectus elegans. The sequence continues at coordinate 5,375,285 of CM057820.1, forward strand.
GCTAATGAGAAAGGTAAATGATTTCAGAACAGAAAATTATTTTTGGAATATTTTGATAAAAACTCATATTAAATTATTAAGTCTGAAAATCATAGATCATTTCATTTGACAAATAAAAACATTGATAAAAAAGCTTAACTAGTCAAGTTTATTAATTATTTAGAGAATATCATAAAGTTATAAATTAAATTATGTAATATAACTTTACATGATATTATACATTTTCAGATATAAATACATAATTTATTTTTAGATTAAAAAATATTTTTTAATCTAAAAAGTTTTTTTTTGATACAATTGTATGCATTTATTTTTTGTACAATTTAGTCAGAAAAAAATCCAAAATTAAATAAAATATTAATAATAAATTTCAAATGTTTAGATTATTAGCTTCCTAAATTTAAAAATGTGGATGCACAAAATTATTTTGGCTCAAGAGTGAGGCAGAAAATTTCTACACTAAAGTAATTTTTTATAACATTAGATATAATTCATATATCTCATCTTAAACATTTCCATTAGCAATTTGAAAACATGATAAATTTTTGTAATATTCAAAAATCTGCTAAGAATTTTCTCAGGATTCCCAACTATAAATAAAAAACGGGTTTCTTTAAGCTACTTCTTCTTTCTTTTTGAATTTTGATAAAAAAAAGATGTAATAAAATAATTTTTGATATAAATTTTATTCCCTTTAATAACCCATTATGTGCCAACATGTATGAGATAGCAATTTGCTTGTGTTTATTAAAAAATCAAAATAAGTGAATAGGCTCTAGTTTTGAATGACTTGAAATTAACTAATAGAAAATGTCAATTATGTTAGGTAAATGTTGGTTAACTTTTATTAAATAATTAAGTCTGAAAACCATGGATCAATACACTAAAAATAAAAATTTTCTTTTTTGCATTCATTTCCTTAATTTAAAAAACTTACCTTTTCATGCTGATTAATTTTTTATGAAATAATTAGTTATGAGAATACTGTAAAATTATGAAAATATATTAAGATTGAAATAATAATAAAATTGCTTCAAGATAATTTTTTCCCACAATTTCATTCAGAGTTTAAAAAAAAAAAAGCTTATATACCAGTAACACACATTTCTTCAGAAAGGGTAATTTCTCCCAAGGAAGTTGATGGCCAGGTAATATTTCCATTCAAACTTGTTTCATCTCTGGAACAAGCAACTAAAATATATTTTAAAATAAACACCAAATTATATTTCATATAAAAATTGCATTTATAATAAATTAAATGCATAATTACAACTATACCTTTAAAGTATTATAAATTATTATGAATAGAATTAAAAGTTCAGTCATGTTCCAAGTTAAAATCAATAAGATAATAGTTGTATGTTTAAAAACATCTATTTATAAGTGAATGTGTTATCATTGTTAAAGTGAACATGGTGATTTAAACTAGGTTCCAAATTTCTTCAGCGCTGATAATGACCAGAGTTAAAATCATTAAATGATGATATTAAGGAGGAATCAGTAGTCCCGAGAATTTCAAAGATGATTAGAAACAGTTCCAATCATACTTAAGAAGAGTGTCCCATTATCAAAATTTCAAAGACATATAAAACATGAAAGATACAGAAATACAGTTGAATTATAAATATCATAAAGAAACAGAAAGGTTGATATACTTTTCTCCAATGTATTTATTTCAACAGATTTTTCTTTTAGAGTTTATACTTTCCCATATGATTTCCTTTTGCTTTCTTAAAGATGGCTCCACTTTTAGATGGGAAATTAAGAGCGTTTTCAAAGATCAAATTTTATGTAACATAAAACTAATATTATAAAATGCATAAAATAATTTCTTTTACATTTTCGTATCGAAAAATTAAGACTGCATTCTTTTCTCAGTTAAATGAAACTGAATCTTATTTAAAATTTGGAAATAATTTTGGACAAATGAATATAGGATAATAAAGTTAATAAAATTAATTAAATTATACAACAATCTTAAACGTTATTAAAAACATTATTGAAATATAATTAATAATTTATAAATATTTAAATACCATTAGATTTATAATTTTTATAAATGAATAAACTTTGTTAGATTATAATCCGAATACAAATATTTTAAAAATCAAAGTTAAAAGCAAGGTAATTAAATTAGTACAAATATATAAAAATTCAAAAATGCAATAAAAAAGTAAAGAGAATCAATAAATTATAAATTTACATAATAAAAAAATTAGTAATTGAAACAAACCTGTACTACGAACTGCTATTTCCATATTTTCATCAATAAAATGTTCCCTTATTATAGTTTTTACAGAAAATTCATTTAAATACAATGCAGTTCGAATGTCTGTCAGTAAATTTTCTTCACTTTGAAATGTCATTTTAAAATAAAGATGAACATAAAAACTTTTGCTAAAAGAAAGCAAAAAACATTTAAGAATTTTTTATTTGATATCTTAAATTATTGCATTAAATTAAAGATATTAAAGTACATTTTATATAAAAAAAAGGATTACTTGGAGCATAGATAATTTTTCAAAGATTCCAGAATGTAATCTAGGGAACAAAACTCTATATAGATTAAATATATAGAAACAGTTTACAAATTGCAGTTATACTTAGTGACATATAAGCCAGCCTTTAGGTAATCATATCGCACATTCATTGACTTGTATGATTGTTGTATTCAACAAAGAATGAATATAATAGCCACATAAGTCAATAAAAAATTTTTATTTTATGATTAGATGTGATAGCTGAACAATATATGGGACATATTGTTTTGTTGAAACAAATTCTATTGAAGTATTTATTCTGAAATCGCAATATTCAGCATGTAGCCTTAAGCTGTTTTTGAAGAATTTATAAGATTATGATTCCAAGATTTAAACACTTTATTACTACATAAACTATACCAAATTCATAGAATATATAAGCAAGAATTAAATATGATAACTTCTGAAATCCTGATACATAGGTACCACCTTTATGATAGTCAATAACCTATCACTTTCTCAATCCATCTACAAACATATGAATCTTTTAGATTAGTAAATTAATTTTCGTCAGAAAAGATAAGCTCTTAATCTAAGCATTAATAAACTTATTCTTTACATCAGTATAATTTTATATGTCTATGATCTGATGATGTGAAGTCATCAAAAATCTAAAACATGGACATCATGCAAAATCTTTATTGCAAAACACATGAAAACAGTGATGGTAGATATCAAAAGTCTAAAATCAATTTGCTGCTATTGATATGAAAGAGTTTGATACATTTGATATGAAAGAGTAACTCAATATTCAAATGCTAATGCATGAAACTTTCACCAACCCACTAAATTTAAGACATGAATAAATGTACAATAGATGTGCTTCAAACCAATATTTTGTTATTTCATTTTACAAAAACCACAAATCTCAGCCCTGCAATTCCTTCTCTATATGTGTAATTAAATGAATTGTTCTTTAATATGTGTAACTGAAATTGGCTGACAGCAAACTTCTTTTTATGTGCTCTATATCACATATAAATGTAGTCAGCAAATGTTTCAAATTTGTATACACAGATTAATTTTTAATGATTTATATAGTTATAATTCTTATCATTATTAATTAACAAGCCATTCCAACTATTTATTCTTGATACAACAAATTTTCTGAATAGCAATCTATACTAGAAAATATTTTATCTTCTGGCACACAATTTGAAAAAGAAGTTTTATTGAAGACATTTTTCATTTTAAAACATAAAAAAGATATTTAATTTTATGATACACAGAAAAATTCATTTTATCAGTTTCATAAGACATAACGTAATTAACTGACTCAAGTAGTTCACCATTAACATCTCTACAAATCATGTTTTTGCTTACACACCATACTTTTTAATGATAATTTACAATTACTTCTTCCTCCATACAAATCGAAATCAGCTTTAATGAGCTAAAATTATCAATAATTTTGATTTTCAGAATATTCAGTAATTGTTAATTTGAAAATAAATATCCTGAATTGATAAGAAGAATTAATCATGAAAGATTCACTAATGTAGAAATTTTGAACTTGAATAATAGATTGTAAAATACCAATGAATATTTTAAGTTTTTCCTTGTTTTATTTTTAACTATACTTAATATAAATTAAGGATAAAAGCAATTCGTTTATTAAAATGATTTTCATATTTCTGGATACAAATTATCTCAGAGGACACTTTTCTTATATTATATTCATTTTTTTTTTTTTTACTTTTTTCAGGTGGCATTTTTTTAAAAGAAGACATTATCTGTAATCAAATATTGAGGTTAATCTACTTATAAATAATTATAGCAATTACTTACTTTGCACATGAAAATTTTTTGAGATCAGCATATAAAAATCCATCAGGTAAAGTTTGATTTAAAAAAGTTAGAATGCTTGGTGAAATTGTTAATTTTGATAAATATTCAAAACAAGTGGAAAACAATTCATCAGATAATATCTGGATGTAAAGTACAAATGTATGCACACCTAAGAGAAATCAAAATCATTTATAATTCAAAATTTTTAACAATAAAAATATTTCAGTTTATTGGTAAATATTAATAGAAATAAAATTAAAAATGCAAGAGTTTAACATACCTGATAATCTGTACAATACTTTAGGAGAAAATATTCTTTTCAAGGGATTAATTGAATCTACAGAACACCAATAATAACCTTGAAGTTTCACAGCTTCCTTGATGCTAGCAGAAGATTCCATTAATAATGTTATTCGGCTTTGATTATAACCTGAATTTATAAAATTGCCATCTTTGTACCAGGAAATACTATTTAAAAGAAACCATCCACTAGGTATACAGCAAATAGTAGTTTCTGATGTAAATTTAGAATAATCTTCTATAGACGGCTTGTTTGAGTTTGCTCTATATTCAATATAAGTATATGTTTCACCTAACACAAGGAAAAAGTACATATTTTTATTACATAAAACAAGCAATACTTTATCTCATAAATTATATAATAATTATTGATACACAGAATTTCTAATCAGCATTTAAAAATATTCTCGGTAATCTCATTATCTGCCATTATTCTAATATTCTAAGCAGCTGGAAATTTTGGGAAATTCTGTGAATTAATTTTTGATAAATTATTTGAAAATAAAAATCATCCTAAAATGATAAGTGATTTGAGAGAAATGGACTTAGACCTCAAATTACATAGCAAAGAAAACACTATCTTTTAAAATTATATTTTCAGTTTCTTCAACATAAAATAAATAGTGACTTTGTGTGAATAAATTCATAAATTGCAAGAAGTTGCAAAAATTGGATCACAATCACATAACTTGTGATAAAAGAAAAAAATCATTTAAATTAATCCCTCAAAATTACTTTTGATATGTTTCAGTTTCTTAATTACTTTCTTCTATTTACGTATAAATTGATAATGCAGCTTTCGATTTTTAGTAACTTTTTCCTTTACAAATATTTTAATACAAAGAAAAATACAAATTGCAATATTTGCATTGAATAAAAATCAGTCAATCATCATGAATAAAGTACATCAATTATTCTTTTATGAAATTAAGGAGATATAGTAATTCTTTTATTAAATTTTAAATAATCATAAATTTGAAGGTATGCACGATGTTTCTTAACACCTCATTTTATTATTACTAATTTAATTTTGTTCTAAAAGAGCAAATAACATAACTGGCAGAAAATAGCAAGTATGTGCTAATAAATTATATATGAAAAATGAGAAACATATTGTGATTCATAATCTATTTAGTACAAAATATTCACAAACTCTGGTAATAAATAAATTTGATTGTTGGTGAAAAATGTACCAGCAACTAAACATTCATAAATAACTTTGTTGAAAAATTAGTAAATAAATATCTCAAATGTAAATATCAAACTTACAACGTTTTTTAAGGTATAGTTTTTTACAATGAATTGAATTTAATATTGCACAGCAATGAGCTATATATTTTTAAAAATATATCAATCTTTAAAAAAAACCTAAAGAAATGAAAAATATTAATGTAAATTACTATAAAGATCAGAAAAAGAAATATTGCTTCATAAAGATGACAGAAAAATATATAACTAATTCTTTTTTAAATGGTTGCACAACTATATGTACAAAAAGACAATAATAAATTAATGTTATAAACTACTGAAAAACCAAAGCAAGTATAGGATAAATAATCAGATAAAAAGGTCAAATTTAATTATAATTTTCTAGCAAATAAGAACACTAATTGTCTTTCAACCAATGAAAAGCAACTTTCAAAACTTACAAAATTATTATATTTTAAGCATTTATCAGCAAAATTGATAAACAAACATTATACATAAAAAAAGTTTCCAAATTTTTACCAAAATCTTGGCAATTATGCATTTCACATATTGATGCCTCTTTGGATTCTGGATCTTTCAACATCCAGTGGATTTCATTAGCAGAATTGGAATCAAATGTTAACAGCCCTGCAGATCTTGGCAAATTAAAATCTGTATGTGGATCCCAATCAACAAATTTAATTGGTCTAGCGATTGGTGACATCCATTTAAATTCACCATTCATTTGCAGTAAGTTAATCCACCAAGATGTAACTAATAAAAAATATTATTAAAACAAATCTATTAAAGTATTCTTATTTTAAAACTATAACTATAATCTACAGATTTTTATCTTGAAAATAAACAGAATAATATAAGTAAAGTTTGTAACAATTATTTAAAACAAATTTTTTGAGTGATATAATAAAATTTTTTAAATAAAAAGCAGCAAATACAAAAAATAAAAGACATAGAAATAATTTTTCAGTAATATATTTAATACATTTTTTATCGTCATATTATAGTTATTGTAATATCATTGTCTTAGTAGTACTATTACTAATCCTAGATTGTCTATCTTTGCTAGACAATCTCCATAAATCTAAAAATATACAAAAAGTATTATTACTTAACTGCACTAGCAAAGTATTATTACTAGATTAAATTTTCAAATTATATACATATATATTATCAATTCTTGTAATTATGTTCACTGAAACATATAATAAGAAGAAAACTAATAGCTATGAATATTTTAAGTGAATCTTCAATAAAAAATACTTTTGTACCATTATTTTGTAAATTATAAAATTATAAATTAGTAGACTATATAATTCTCAATATTAGAAAATTAAATATGTAGAATAGGTAATTTAAATCAAATAGTTCTACAATTCAGTATATATATATATATATATATATATATATATATATATATATATATATGTGTGTGTGTATGTGTGTTACCATGAAAGACTGAAATCAGAGAATGTCGACATTAACAGGTGAATGTCAACAAACACCAAATACATCGGTGAAAGATTGAATATTTCATTACATTCTTGTACATTCGGACCCTCACCGGTGTATGTCGACAATCACAGATATGCTCTGGTGGGGGTAGAAAAGAGAGGAGCCGACTGACTGTTTATCACCAAATCCTTTATTGTGGTGGAGTCTCTCACAAAATTCTGGTAACAGGTAGTTTCCAGCCAAATCCTTTGTGCTGGTGGAGTCAGTCAGCTTTGTCAGTCTTATGCATATGCAAGGTTCGACGATGAGAGCAATGTTTTCTTAATTTTTTTATGATTTCCTGATTTATATAGAATGGATACTGCAGTGAATCATGATTTTTTTCTTGAAAAATTAAATGTATTAATTTCAGATAGATGAGAAGACAATTGCCTTTATTTTTCTCGAGAAAAGTATTCTAAAATACTTTCTGAAGTGTTTTCTGCTAAAACTAAGTGCAACACACCTTTTGACCCTCAACCAGTTTTACACACATAATCAGTTCAAAACTTGTAAAGAAAAGCTCTTTTCCATAGATCAGATTTATTTTCAAGAAATTTTGCCGAGAGAAGCAGTTGCAGATAATTCGAGAAGCGGTGGGTAAGACTATATATGCTGTCATTGGAAAAAGGAAGTGTTCCACAAATAAATGCAGTTGTAAAAGCAAGGGCCTCTTGCGCAATTCAAAGTGTCATAATAGTTCAAGTTGCTGCAATAAATAAGATTTGATTCACATAATTTAGTAAGTTTTTTATTACTATTATTTTCCTTTCTCATTTTGAATGTACTGTGTGTTTTAAGTTCTTAGTCATTCCTCTCAGAAAAAGAGGTGAAAAATCAACATTCAATAGTGAAAGTCAGAAATAAGGGTATTTAGTAAATATTTCAGACATACACCAAGTGACTATGTGAATGTTGACATTCACTGGTGAATGTCGACATTCTCCAGATTTCTGTGTTTCACCATAACATATATATATGCAATAGTCCTTTTACTTACTTTTTTGAGTTGGAGCTAACTTTTGCAGATAAAGTTTAAAATAATAATACTGGTCCAAATTCTGGATGCTGTATAAAAGACTTGAATTTACTGGTAAACTTTCACAAGTTTCATTTGACTCAGCCCAAGTTTTCTTTGCTTGGTCAGAATAATAACAATTTTCACTCTGTGAAATTTTAGTCCATGTTCTTGAAAATATCATTGCTGAAATAGTTTTCAAAATCCAAAATAAGTGTTCTGAATAACATTAATAAATAAATATAAATGACATAAATAAAAATATAACAGTTAATGACAACTTTGGCAGTTAGTGCATTACAAGTTTTCAGCTGTGTCAGAGTTGGTAGAAACAAATACACTTATCTTAAAGTATAGTGAATTAAACTTCTTAGTGTAAGATATTATATTCCCAATACAATCTATTTGTTAAAGATTATATAGTGTTTTATGCTTCTCAAATATATAAATTGAATATGTTAATCATTCTATTATTATTTTTTACCTTTAAAATTAAAAAAAATACAAATTGAAAAAATAAACGCAATAATAGAAATTACATTTTTATCAAAATAGTGTTTAAACTTTAAGTTTATCAAAACTATTAATTTTTTAATAAAAAAATTTTAAGCGAAATTCTTGTACATGATAACATAAGGGGTTTTTTTTGTGAAATTTCAATTTTAAAAACAATTTTTATAAACAATAACATTCATTCAAAATAAAATTTCCATAGTTTTGTAAATGAATTTATTTATATAAGTTGCTCCTTTAAAAAAATTGTAACAACAACAGCATTAAAAATTAATAATACAAGTATATTTGCTTATGAAAACTTTTGATCACATGCTAAATATGAATATATTTATATGACGATTTCAATACAAAAAATTTCTAATGCTAAAAAAACTCACTGATTTCTAAATTCGAGCAATGTTATATCAACTGTAAGCATCAAATATGAAAAAAAGGTGGCATTCATTATTAAATGAAATTTCTTTATACTTTTGAATAAAATTAAAAATAAAATTTATTTTAAATGTTTATTTAAAAGCAATATTACAGCTCAAAAGGCTCTAAAGGCAAAAAATATACTTGTTAAAATATCAAAACTAGCACATTAAAAACAATGATCATTCTATTGTTTGAACACAATATCTAATTCTTTTATATTTAAATAAATGTCATTTACATTCTATTGTTAATTTTACAGAATGCAGACTGGCAAGCTGTTGTAGATATTTGAATTGGCAGTTTTTTATGCTATTTATAATTTATCATATACTAACCAAAAAGTAAACTTTGTTTTATACACATGCATAATTTATATTATTGCCTTAAATTTAAAATAGTTTTGCTAGGTTAGACATAATTAACTGGTATTTTTCAGCTTTAGAATTAATAATTAGTGAGAAATTAGTAAAAACTCTTTTCGTATGAAAAAAGGACACTTTTTCTAAACTTATATCCTTGTATAAATTAAATGCTTTGCAAATAAAACTTATGCCAGAGTAAAATACTTTAGCTATGCACATACAAATACAAATTTATATTTTCAAACATTAGATATAATATACTCGAATGTTATTTTACAATACATATAATATTTTACAAAAAAAAAATGTTATACTTACATGCAAGTATTTTTATAGGCTGTTGAATGCAGATAAAGGCTTTCTTCTCTGAACATACTCCAAATTTATATTTATAAGCACTTAAAGATCGATTAACGAAAGCACACATCCCACTACTTAACTCGAAATTAGAAATTCGTAAACTTTCTTCAGGAGTCCTATAAAAATTGATAAATAAAAATTTGCACATATTGTAAAATGTATATTAAATTAGAGTCAAATCTTTAGATTCATGGTAAAAAATTATTCCACATTGCTTTGACCTGAAAATATCTATTCACTTTTTATACTATAAATTTTCTGTAGATTATAGAATAAGAGAATATTTACTACTATTTAATATTACATTTTCATTTAAAATGTATAGCATACTAGCCAACCTCAGAGGGGAAATAATCAGTAGATTCTACTGATATTGAGGGAAAAACCAGAAGACATGAATAGCAACATTTTTGCTTGAAACAGAATGCTTAAAATGTTATAACAAAAAAAAAAATTTACTCTTTAGATTATACATTCTGAGAATGATTTATGTTAAACATATTTTGTATCAATCTTAATATTTTAAGAAAATATTCATCAACCACATAAAGGAATTTTGAAAATTAAAAGAATATACTTGTAAAAAAATAAACATCAACATTTATGAACCAAAATATTTATTTTATAAGGCAACTTTTACTACATTAGTGCAATTTATAAATATTAAACTTGTAAAATTAGTAATATACATAGTAAAAATATTTAATAAGTCTTCAGTATCAAATGTCCTTATCATAAAAATTTACAATTACTTATTAAATGGAAGTAAGTTTCTTTTGAGAATTATAAAAGATACATATTTAATCTTTAATAATTTTTAACTTAAATGTTTAATGAATAAATTACACACAAATATTTTGGTTTCCTAAAATCAGAATTTAAGTAAATTAAAAGAAAAGCATTCTTCCAAAAAGAGAGTCAGATATGTTTATGTACTTTTATTAAATTCTGGTTTAATATGAGATGACGTGCATAGAAATACTTTCAGTGGGATTAAAATACATACAAAATATAGTATTAGTTAAATCATTACTAAAAGAAAAAAATCTTGTTTTAAGGAATTACTAAAAAGTTTATAGACTTATATTTATTTATAAATGTATTAGAAAATTTTGTTATAGATGTTTTATATAATTATATTTATTTTTATGCAATTATAAAAAATCCTTAACATTATTTAGTGTGTTTTTGTAATTTAACAAAATATCTATACATGAGTATTAATATATTTCTTATTAACATTTAACAAGTTCTTACAGATTTAGTAAATAATTATCATGTGGAATAAAGTTTGTTTAAGCATATAAAACACACGAATTCTTTGATTTTAATATTTAATGACATAAAAGTGAAAAAAATTATTTTATTCATTTACTTTAAATTTCTTAACTGAAAAGTAATAATTTACATGAATAGATATAGCTTCCAACTAAATAAACTTGGCCAGAATCATGTTCCTTTGAAAAATGAAAAATGCAAGTAAAATAGACACAAATATACTTTTAATGTATTAATAAATACATTTTTCCAATGTTTTAAAAAATACTTAAAATATGGTTTTGAGATTAAAAATTGTAAAATAATCTGTTCATACTATTAAAATAAACAGACATCTTTTTAATTGTTAAAATAAGTTTATTTAGATACAAATCACAAAAAGTTACTTATTATTCCTAACACATAAAATTCCAAAAAGATATTACAAAAAATAATTTATCTACAAAAACACATGCCAAAAAGTACTAGCAATTAATAAATAATTATTATATTATATTTTTTATAAAATCACAAAAATAAAATTTACAAAATTAATGAATAAAAAATATTAGAAATTTTCATTAATTAATTATATTCAGAGAAACCATTTCAAAACAATTTTTTTCTATTCTTTAGTTAATTATAGTATAAGTAAATATGAAATTTCTCATTTATATTTATATTACTTAAATTGAAATATAAATATAAAAACTCACCACTCACTTTCAGGTTTTATTCCAAACCATTGTAAGTTATTATGTATTATTTTAACTGGGAGCCAAAAAGCTAATGGTCCTAAAAATAAAAATTATTGCTGAAACTTAGCACATATTTCCTTAAAATACATATTTAATCTTTAATAATTTAGAAAATTAATGGATGATATTTATTTTATGATTAAATTAAATTTTGTTGAAAATCATACTTTGATAAAGAATCTCAGTAACAATACTGATTAAAGGAATAAGTTAAGTTTATTATCAACATCAATATACATAGTATTGCAAAATATATAATAATTTCAAACATTTGCCAACTGAAAATCATAAATATAATACATATATTTTAAATTGCAACCCAGCTATTCATAATATATGGTGTTCACAGTAACATAACTGTTAAAATGTAATATAGTGCAACTTAGACATTCAAACTTTATCAAAAAATGATATTATGTGATGAAAAAATTTTTCATTAAAAAAACACTATATACTAAAAATAATTTCAATAATAAATTACCTGATTAAAATTTGAAAAACAAAATATAAACATATTTTTAGTTCAAGAGTAAATTATTTAAAAATTATAACTTTAAATTAATTTTGTATTTAAAACTCTTAAAAAACTATTTCTACAATTTCATATTTTTTTAACTAACTAGCAATATTATTTTTAATATTGAATACCTGAATGTTTAATGAAAAACTTTGAATCATTGAATATAATTTAAATGACCTGTAAAAAATTTCAAACTACACATAATTTTTTTATAGAAAAATCACATTTTACAAGATTTTTATAAACATATAGAACTTAAAAATGGGCTTATATATTTTTCTTATAGAACTTTAGCTATCACTATTTCAAAACAAAAAAATATTGTTAAGGTTGTTAAGGTTGTATTTAATATGCAGAAAAAACAAAATAAATATATATTTATCGAGGTTTTTCAGCAATTTATATTTAAAAAATGTAGAAAATAATTAATAACCTTAATATATGAAACAAAGTAATCACTAATTAGAAAAATAGTATTTAGGACAAAAATTTCACAATTTTACAAGGGAAAATTTATTATAATTGATTATTTCTTTCGGCAGTAATAAACAGGTTTTGTTAATTAATACTTAGCAATAAAGTTTAATATAACTAATAACACCTTATTTTAAATTTAGAACCAGTTTAGTTCAGAATAAAGAAAAAAATTATCTATGTAATTGAATAATAAAATAACTTGCACGATACACATTAACATTATTTTGCATAGATAGTTGATCAAAATAATTTGCATTGATAAAGTAAGAAATACTAAAATATAGCTATGCTTACTTGATAACATTAACAATATAATTCATACAGCAATATGTAACTAAAAGCAAAAACTCAAATGTTTTCTTTTTTTTCACTTCATACAATCAACAAAAATTTATGTGACGAATGCCATAATCATATATTATCATATTAGTAGAATCAACTATATATAAAATGAACAAAATATGTAAAACTTTATATGAATTTAAATATATTCTTTCAAACTGACATGTCATAGTACACATATCATAACATGAATGATATTCATTAAAATTACTGCTATTTTAATGAATCATATTCATTAAACTTACTGCTATTTTTTATTAAGATGTTCAATGCACATCAAAATGCACTAGTTTCTATTTAAAAAATAATTAGCATTTAAAAATTTTACAGAAAAATTAATTTCTTACATTATAAATATTTACATGGATATAACGAAAACAGAATAATTCTTATCATGAATTATATTAATTACATGCTGTAAGAATTGAACACATTAAAATTTTAGTTTTAAAACTTTAATTGTTATGTAATTTAAAAAATAGTAATAAACTTAACCAGATTAATTAGAACAACCAAAACTCTTTTGTATTCTTTTTTATATTTTTGGTTTAATTTTAAGGCTTTATAGTTCATATATATAACAGAATGAAATAAAAAATGGGTACTATCACATGGAATTTTGCAAAATTTGAAAATAGAATGACTAATTTCTCAATATTTTTAAATATTGCAAAAACGTATGCTGTATTGTATAGAAAATAAAAAATAACATGTGTATAGAAAGATTAGTATTCGAAGGTTATATATAATTTTTAAGTAAATATATATATTTAAAAATTTTATATTTATACTATCTTTAGCTTCTAAGAAAACAAAATTAAATACATAATAGAAGAATATTTTTGATATATGCCATATATTAATTATCATATGAAATATGGTGATGTATCAAATGTTAGAAGCCAATGGGAAAAAAATCAAAATGAAAAAACTGGAATCATAGTAGTAAACATGTAAAAATAAAGGATACAAAATATTACATTTTTTACTAAGTATTAATATTTATAGTAAAATTATTTAGAAGCTTTGTTTAGCATGAATATGAATATTAAGTAATTGTTTTGCTTCAGAAATTATGCATATTCATTAGAACAAATTATTTTTTACTTTAATAAATACTTACCCAAAATTGCTTTATCAGTTATTTCTTTTAATGTATGGGAATCACTTAAATAGCTTGAAGCATTGCTGCATATTTCTAGGGCACTGTTCCAAAGTTGCTTATCATGGTATACTTTAAAGCACACATCTTGGTTCAATAGAGTGAAACCATCAGGACATTGTATTTCCATATCTAAAATTGTTTATAACAGAAATCTGGATAAATTTCCTTATTAGAAGAAAAATTATGTATATTCATTTAAGGTGTAACAAAATTTTAAAAAAAATAATAATTAATTGAAACTGATGTTCAAAGCCAAACTTGCATTATTCTAAAGAAAATATTAGCATTTTACAACATTATAAATTTTTAATTAAAATAAAGATATCCTTGTTTTAGTTATTTATTTGATGGAATATTTAGTTGTATTCTAATAATCTCAGAATTACAAACTTTTTATAAAATACAGAAATTTTTAGCCAGTTACACAAATAGGTATTAAACAGCTGGTGTGTGTAAACAATGCTTGATTGGTCAAACAAAAAACTGATAGGACACAATGCAGATATATCATGAAATTAAGAGTACTAAGTATACATTTCCAATGCCCTAAAACATTAAATAGAAAAAAACGCATAAATCATCTGAGTTGCATGATATATGGAATCATTTCATTGAATTGGTTATGTAAATATTTTATCAAATTTCCTTATATAAATTACAATGCGTTTTTCAACAATCTGATAAACTATTTCTTATATTGAAATATAATGTTGACATGCTTCAGTACAAAATAAAACTGTATTGATTTAACTTTGTTAAGTAAAATATGATCAAAAGATCATATCAAATTGTTTCATAACTCTCAACTTAGTTTTAATAGCAATGAATCACAAATTAGTTATGTAAAGTTTTGTAATACATATGATCAGATGGTTGAAAGTATCCTAGGCAAAGTTATTCAATAGCAAGTGGATACTTCAAGAAATTTTATAGCTATTAAATTTCAATATCAAACGTACATAATATTTTAAGTGTCAAATGTTTTATAAAGTGTGGTGATAAGTATTTTGTTTCCCCACCTATCAAATGGAGTTTGATTCCATACAAATTTAGTTTAGTGATACAAATATTTCTTTGAATAAATCTAAAATTTTTTTATCAGCTGCTTATTTCGTATTTCATAAAGCATCAGAGTAAATAGATCGTTTATGCAGAAATAAATTTATTTGTACAAAAATTAATGGATCAAACACAATGCACAAGTGCCTTAAATCTCTGATAATTGTAAAATATAAATATTATTACTCAATAACAACTGAATGCATTAATACTGTCAAAGGATTGAAAAAAGTGTAATATTGAGAATCTGATATAAAAAAGTTCCAAGCCTTAAAAGTTATATTGCATGTAATTATGAGAAAAAAGTCTTACTTTAGTAATCTGCAACATAACTAACTATTTATCAATTAATTCAATAAAATTAGTCAAACCTATTTTTAAAAAATTCAAAATTTAAATTAATAAATTGAAAGAAAGAAATTATAATAAATTTATGTGATTTATAATACAATTAAATATTATATTCCTAATTTTAATTATACTGCATGCACTTCATAATTTTAATTGTATGATATAGAATTCATAATTTTAATTGTATTATATACAAACACTGCTCTTATTATAAACTCTGCAAATCATGAAAAATATTGCACAGAAATTGAAAATTTCAGAATATAACAAATAAATACATATTTTTGGTTTATTAAAACATTTCATTTTAATCTATTCGATCTATTGATTCAGAAAATATTTTTTTATAAAAAACATTAAATTATACATCTCAATACATTTATTTACAACATAAATTTAAGATACAAGCACAAATAAATATACTAAAACATTTATTTTATACATAATAAATGTTATATTGAATATAAATTATTTTAAAATAGTACTGGTGTTTTTTATTTTTATTTTTTAATACACAATCTAAAATAAGAATTTAAAAACATATTTTTCTATTTTCTTAGAGAATTATGCTACAACATAAAATAGAATTTTTATGTTATCTAAAGTAATTATCTTCATCAAACTCAGATTCAAGAATTTTTTAAAAAAAAACTTAATGTAATAATATGAACTATTATTTAAAATTATAAATAAAAAATCATATTACTTTTAATAGAAGGTTGATATTTAGAACACAGAGTGTAATTAAATGGTGACCATTGAGCTCCAATAATAAAACTAGGTTTACAATAACGAGTTTCTAATTTCCAATCTGTAATAAAAATACAAAATTTAATCAAAACTATAGCTTAAAATAGTAAATGAACAACTAAAGGCATGATAAATAAAAGAATTACTTAGAATTTTTCTTAATTTCACTATATTTAATCTATAGATCAATTAATGAATAACACCTAATTATATGAACATACCTATATATACTTTTTTTCATTTATCAATTATTTACTAAAATAATTGATATAAAGTTCATTTTAATATTTACATTATTCAAACTACATTTAATATCTATATTAATCCAAAAAGTAAGTAAATGTCAACATTTTTTTATTCAATCTTTAAACTTTTTTATGAATGAAGAAATATATATTGAATTTATTGATAAAATGTTCTTGATCTATAAAAATTCAAAGAATAAGAAAAAATATCTACTGACATTATTTATAGTTATCTATAAATGATAACACTAAATGTTTGAATACAAATTAATTTATGCAATATGTAAATTTCCTTATTCAACTATTATGATAAGAAAGGAAAATAATATATTAATTTATGTAAATCGATAGATGTGTACACTGCAAAGCTTAAATAACAACTGCAAAGTAATTGCTCAAATATAATTTAAAGCAAAGAATTCTCTATTTGCAGCAATTTAAAGCAAAGTTTATTGTAGCAAATTTGTAGCAATTTGTAACAAATTTCTTATTTTCAGCGTATTATAGTCTTAAAAATATATTAATTCATACCTATTTTGATAAATAGTTTCCTAATTTGCAGATATTAATATAAGACCTTTGCTTCCCATTTTACTCTTAAGACAGAAAGATTATAATTTAGAATAACAATAAATTAATCAAAAAGATTGCACATGACAAAATTGAATTTCATTTGCTATTATAAAGTCATTTCTTAGATACAAAATCTAATTTAAGATGAATACATAGTTTAAATTAATTTCTGATAAATTAAAACATCCATGTCTGGGCACACAATGAAACTCACATATTAATAATCTGAAGTCTAGATGTTGAATGTTCAATAGCCATAAAATTAATAATAAAACACTTGATTTATTTCAGGCCAAGATCAGAATAAAACTTCATGGTTTAATTTAGAAAAAACAATATATATATATATATATATATATATATATATATATATATATATATATATATATATATATATATATATATATATATATAAAGCATAAAATTAGATCACACATATAACATCACTTATGTATGAAATTTAAAATGGTTTTATAAAATCATTTTATTACTTTAAAAAAATAATCTACAAAGCCAGAGGCTAAAATTTTTTAATTTGATGCAATTTAGACCATTCTTTTCTAAAAATTATTGAAAACTCTAAAAAGTTATCTAAAATTTTCTTTTTTTTTAATAAACAATTATTACTGTTTTGATCTATCAACAAACTTAAAATGTTTCCATGTTTTAAAAAAATTTTTTTTGTAACACTGCAATCAATCACATAATATTTACAAATACATTTCTGACACAAGTTAGCTTTATAGGAAAATTCTATTCAAATACTTTATATCAAAGAATAGCTTCATAAAAATTGGAATTAAAAAGATTTATTTTTAATTAATTTAATAAACACATTTTCAAAAAATCATGATTATATTATTTCAAATTAAATTCTTCTATTTATTTTATTGTTGTTTCCAATGCCTGGTTAATAGGATTTAAACCTATCAGCATTACTAAGACTGAAAATGATGACACCTATTTTTTAGAAAGACACACAGCATTCATGCCATCTTGGTACTGGAAGTCAACCCTTATAATTTAAAAGCAGGGACCAAGCAGAAGATCTAAGGTTTGGACAGTCGCCTCCAGAAGTATCATTTCACATGGAGGACACTGTAACCACAATATATTTTATGAACCCCAGTACATAATTTACTTTCAAGTCTTTATAACAGAGATAGTAAATCAATTATTCTTTGAAGATACATAATCAAAATTAAAAAATTTGTTAAACTTTGAATGTATTTGATATCTTTTACTACAATGAAAACTTTAACTCCTAACAAGCTCATGTATCTTTCCCAAGATTATTTTAAGTAAAACATAATACAAGTGCTAATTTATCATGTTTTAAAAATGAGCAAAATTGTGATGAAATGTGATGTGCAAATGTGAACGAGAAAAATGAGCAAAATTTGAAAGAATCAGTTTTATAAATAGTAATTTAAAATATTTATTAATTCAAAAGGAATGTTAAGCACACATTTCCTTTTTAAATTCCATATTAAAATTTTAACATGTTTCCAAACAATGACACACATTTTCACAAAATATGCAATTTCCAAAGATAAATTTATTATTTTATTAATGTCTCTATTCCTCCTTTAATGAATAAATAAAAATTAAATGATTATGTCCTTTTCTAAATAAATAAGCTTATGTTTTTCAGCATGATCTGCAACAGAAAATTAAAATGAAAAAGCATTGCTGAGAAAATGGTCTCTAATTTTTAATCTTTTAAATGTAAGTAAAAAAAAAAAATTGTTGAAATTATTGAGCTAGATAATGGAAGAATTGAAAAAAATTGAAATAAATAATATTTGGTGCATACTTTGCATCATATCACTGAAAAGCACAGTTTTGTAGAAAATTTAAGCAGTTTATTAAATAGAAACAATTATGTAATTGAAAATGTGCTTTCAAATATTTTCTAAAAGCAGAATTATCCATGCAGTAAGATAAGCAACCACCTGTCTAATAAAACATATATAAGTTTACTTTTAACAGATGGTTGGTATTTAGTACACAGACTATAACTGAAATGAGCCCATTTTGCTCCAGTAACAAAACTAGGTATACATTGTCGACTTTGTAGTATCCATCCTGTAATAAAAAATAAAAACTTATCTAAAGCTTAAAATATTATAATTTATTCTTTAAATATCTATATCAATTTAACTAATTTTTGTATATGAAAAAATTTCCAGGGAATTATAAATTCAGTTATAAGTCTAATCAACTCAAATTTTTCTCAGTAATGAGACTCTTTTTAACTGGTAAATTGTTTTCTGTATTCCGTATTATTTACATAATCATTTGAAAATTGTAAAAATTTTTAGACTTAAGCCTAATTCATAAGTTTGTATGTCCTACTTAATATAGTAATGAATCAGTAAATATTTACTGTATACTAGTATATATATATTTATAAAAACATTTGTACCTACTGTGATTCAGGCATTCTCATTAATATAAAAGCATTTAAAAAGCAATATTTTTTTCAACAAGTCACCAATCATGCTGTGTTAAGGTATACAGAATACCACTGTGTTATTGTTTGATTACAACTTTCAATTCTCACAAAATAATCTTATAAATGAAAAAATTATTCATTTTTGTTGATCACAAATCTTGTAATTCCTTGAAAATCCCCAACTTTTGTCCTTCTAAACTTAAGAATAATTTCAATGTTTACAGAAAAAATAAAAATAAATAAAGTAAACACATAAAAATATAAACCCAACTAGTATATACTTCATCTATCTTCATAATGCTCTATGAAGATAGATGAAGTATATACTCTATCTTCATAATGCTTTGATTAGATTTAGCTTTTATACAATTACTACAGCAATTTATAAAAATCATTCTTTAAATACGCAGAAATAATAACAATTCTTTGCAGCTTTTCAAATTTCATTTGTTTCTTTCATGCTCATACAACCACTTCTTTTCAATAGATAATAATTTATTTTTTTTTTATTCATCAGAATGAGGAACTCAAAAATCCCAAAATATTTTATTTTCAGCAAACAATGTTGAAGCAATTATTTAAAAAACATTGTTTTTATAATTTTTTTATCAAAAATATTTTTTATTCATTTAATTTTATTTCAATAAGAATGAAGCGCCTTACAACTTGAATGAATCAGGGAATTCTTTGAAACCAAAGCATGTAAATCAAAACCACAAAATTGAGAAAAAAAAACAATAACTAGTGATATTTTTTATTAGAAATATGATAAATTACTATATTAAAACTAGTAAATGACACTTTTAAATACGAATAATGCAAAATCTTAGCCTAAAATATTTAATGAAGAAAACAGTCAGTGTAAAGAAATGCATATGCATATTCTTCAAATTAGTGCAGAGAGGAATCCTTCAACATTCAATCTTTAAATTTATTTACCCAGAAATGCCAAAATAACATTTAAATCAAATTCCTTTTCAAGAAATTTTATCAAGCATCCAAAAATCATGAATAATAAGATGCAATATATTAAAATATAGACTTAAATTTTTTAAATAACCATTAATTCAACAGATTTGTCAGATTCTGAATGTAAAATTCAACAGATCCAAAATAATGTCATCACACATACCATTTAAGCATAATGGTTCTGATACTGCATTTTTCGTTTGCACTGTATTTTTCCATAAAACAGTTCCATTATATGATGAATGCATTATAGACTTTTCTTCTCCAAAGCAATAGACTAAAATATAATATTATTTTATTCTAAGTAATGACTTTAAATTTTAATATTGTGAAAATGCATTCCATAAAAACTAAATAGACTCTAAACAATATGATTTCTATCATAAATCTTCTATAGAAATAAGTCCTATAAGCAATTTATATCATACATAATATTCAGTATCACATTTTTAACACAATTATTCACATATAGATTTATTTATAAATTAAAGTATTTCTAAATGATATATTTTAAATTAAAATAATAAATAATTTAAATTAAAACTGCATTTTAATTTAAATAAGCAAGGACAATTTGACTTGTTATTTTAAAATTTTTTAACTATTATTTAATTAAATCATTAAGCGGTAATAAAAATGCAAGTTTTTTAAAGTTATTAGAATTTCCTTATTAAAAAAATATAGAAATTAAGTTAAAACTATAAAAATTCTGATAAAATAGTTAAATTTAGTGAATGAATTATATCTTGATTTCATCAATCATGTATTACAATTTGATTTCATTATGGAATCACCCCTGGTTACCATATAGAAAACTTTACGAGAGATAACTCTTATCAATAAGTAATACATAAATTGATAAATCATATATGCATTAGATCAGTTCTTCTAAGAGTATATTTTCAATTCTTCACAAATACGTATTGTAAATATATTCTTAATTCCTAATACTTTAAATTAATTGGTTTAATTTTTTATTTCCAAACATAAAAATTTTAGAATAATTTTGAAACTGAATGAAAGATGAATAATTTTGAAATTGAAATTGAATAATCGATTAAAATTTATAGAATGTTATTAGATAAAATTTTATGTTAATTTGCTATTCTATCGACTTAACACTCAGAATTATTTATATGACTATCATAAATATAGAATATATTACTTTTAATTATTCAATAATAATGTCAAATACAAATAATGTTGTGAGTTTCAATCTTTAATTTGATTTTAATTTCAGTATTCTTTCCTGTAATTTATACATTCAAAACGTTTTTTGGTTGTTTTCAATCAGAACCATTTGTAATCAACAAAGAGCTAATTTTTTTCTGGTTTTAATGATTAATAAATTTTACTGCAATAGTAAATTGCTCAGCATTTCTTTCACTTTATGAACATCATCTTAAAAATTCATAAAATTCTAAACAATCTGTTTAAATAAATAACAATTTGATTTAAAAGACAATACATTTCATTTCTTCTTAACAGTGTTGTTTACTCAAATACTTATTAACTTTTTATCATTTGTGAAATGTTATTTCATAAGAAAATTTTATAAAGATTTCACCACATATACTTATTCATTACTCTTCTCTGTAAAATTAAAAAATTATTTCCATTAAAAAATTACTTAAAATTTTATATTCATATTTTTAAAATTTTTATAAAGAAAGTCACAGCACTGCAGAGTTATGTTAATATTTGATGTTTCATAAGGAATCTTACAAGTAGTACAATTACATATAATAAATATTAAATAGCAAAGACAATTGGGAAAAAAATTGAAATAATTAACATGCCAATTAAGTTAAAAGGGATTTTTTAACTTAAAAAATTTTGCATATGCTTCGATTTATAATATTTAATTACTGACAACCTTCACATAGAATAAAATACTTTTCAGATTTTACATCAAGAACCATTATGATTACTAAATAAATGTAATTAGCATACTCTCATCCAATAATATTGAAACATTTAAAAATACAATGGAATTATTTCTTTGGCATACAGTAAATGAGGTAGCTGATATAAATCTCTGGAATATTAAAAAATTCTTTGTTTAGAAATATTTTTCACTAAATTATTGCATAAAATTTTTCAAATTAAGCAACATAATAAATATTATATGCATAAAAAATTAATAAATATAGAAAATAGTATATATCATACACTTTCATAATTTAAAAATATTAATAATTTAAGTTATTCATCAATATGTCAATAAAAGAAATACTAACCAGCATTTTGAATGGATAAAGATACATCACCCCAGTAAGATAATGCATTTGAATATCTACTATCTTCATAAGCAATTAAATCTTCAAAAATATCTTCTTCAGTGAAATAATTTGAGGGAAATGTTGCACTCTGATTAATGTATAGTAGCAATGTAATGGTTGTGAGCTTATCTTGGATACTGAAAATAATATACAACTCTAACATTTATTTACAGTAAAAATTATAGTTTTTAATTTATTTAATAATTAGTGCTACTTGTAATGCAAAATCAATAATAGAAAAATGCACTTTAATGTAAGTTTTGCACATTTATCATCCTGAAATATAATTATTTTTTACATCTATAATTGAAGCATTAATATTCTTCTATTGTTCTCCCTAAAATATCAACAGTGATTTTGCAATGTTTGATGTTATAGTTACTATGAACATTAATAATAATTTTGATTAATTTTAAATAAAAAAAAATAGTACTAATTTGCAAATTGAAGCATATTTTGTAATAGGATCAAAAACTTAAAAGTTAATAATAAGAATTTTATCCATAATGAGACATTTGTAAAAAGGTTTCCATTGAAGTTTTAGTAATTTGAACATCCTACTAATATATCAGAAAAAATGGAAGGATAACTAATGCAATAGTATTTATGCTTTCTTGTTAATAAAGTATATTAGTTATCAAAATGTTGGTAAAATGAATTTTAAACAAAATGCCAAATCCATAAAAGATTTGCATATTAATTCCAAATTGTAATATATTTTAGAAAAATGGAAGAATTCAAAATAAATACATCAATATTTATGCATTGATACTGATAACAAACTAACACATCATATTCAAATGACTTGTGATGTGGTCTTGAATTTATAATAATATAAATTATAACTTAAAAATAAAAATCCTTTTAGATTTTTTATATTTTAATCATGATATCAACTAAAATAATAATGTAATTAAAAAAAGTGAATATGTTGCCTTGAAAAGAATATGCATGTTCTTAAGGAAATGATACAAGGAAGTTAATAAGTATTATAACATCCTTCTGCTTTTTGCTTATGGTAATAAAATTCAGTGAATACACATTTGAAAAAATAATACAAATTAACATGGTATGCTTTCATTCAAAAACTGAGATAAAAAAAAGTATAGATTTCTTTGAGGAACTAAAATATCAGATGAGCATTATATCAAATAATAAAGAAAATATGATTTTTTCCCCACAGTAAGCAAATAAAAAGTATGAGCAATTATCAGAAATCTTACACATATTCTTGGTTTAATATTGTAATAGTCCAAAGATGGATCCAATTTTATTAAAATATTTCCTTAAGTTCATTTTTAATGTGTAAATTTCATCATTACATAATTAAGGAATGCATAACATGGATACATAATTAAGGAAGTATTTTAGCATTTATGTAATGATGTAAAGATTTTTGGAAACTCTGAAAGAAAGAACTTCCCAAGTAATTCATTTAAAAAAGCAGTCTATAATCTTAGTGGAAATGAATTTTCAAATATGTAAACAAAAATTTTACTGTATCTGATATAATTTGGTTAGATAAAATATGGGAAAATTCTCTATGCTTCTTTTACAAATTTAGATTATAGATAACATCAAAACTTTATTACATTTTCAATATTATAATCTTTATATATTTTTCGTCTAATTTAACATGTTTTCGATGCAAAATTACATTTTTGCTGTGAATCAAATGAATCCGGAAACAATTTGGGAATCCTGATTTTTGAAACAGGAAATTGAAACAGGAAATTTTGGATTAGCTAAATATATCTATTAAAATAAAATCACAATCTACTTAAAAATAAAATCACATTTTATTGACATTAAATTTTTTAGAAATTTTTTTCTCTCAATGTTAAAAATTTTGCTCAGATTGACTTTTATTGTCAACATTTAAATATTTAACCTTTTACAATAAAGAACTACTCATTTAATTATAAAAAGACTCGATAAAAAAATCCATCAAATATGAAATATTTTCTCAGTTACAAAAATCAGCATTCATAAAGAACTAAAAAATTTTTGTAGGAAATATTTAAAAATCATCAAATTAAAGAATAATAAAGTGTAAAAATAATTAAATTTTCATACTGATTAAAAAAATCTTAAAAATTATTAAAATGTACAAAAGTTTTTCTTAAAAAATTAAACATCATAAATTGAATTTTAAATAAATTGGAATACAATAAAAGCAATAGTCAAGTAAAAGAAAGTTACAAATTATGTAAATTTGAAAGGAATAGAATAATTTCATAATTAAATATATAAGTATTGCTAAGAACTAAAAATAATACAAGGCTGAATATTTTTAGAAAGCAATTTTTTTATAGAAACGTAAACAGTTCTATGCACTTGAAAAGAAAACTTTTAATACATAAACATTTTTTAAACTTGATTGAATTTCGTTACATTTACATCAGTACATGAGTATCTAATAAACAGGAATTTTACAAGCCAATACTTCAGATAACTGTGTGAGATTTTAAAGATAATACAAATATCAAATTTATATTAGCATTCTACTAAAAAGAATAAAAAAATTTACCTTTGAACCTAGAATAAGATGTTTATATTGCATGAATATTTTCAAAAAGTTACAAACCTTATATTATGAAAATCCCATGAAAAATCAGAATATCTTGCTTGCATATCTGTTGTAATTACAGAAATAGATTTATTTAAATTTAATTTCCAATTTCTGAAATCCAGCTGGGAAAAATCCCTGTCCTTTCTATTTCTTAATCCACTTATAATCATGAGATAGGTAGAAACATCTAAAATTAAAAAATAGTTTTAGTTCATAATCGTAATTATAGTTTCTATAACAAAAATGAATATATTTGACACTCACAGTAAGCACCAATTCTATTGTAACATTAATAGTAATATCAGAATAAAAAAAATTTAAACAACAGCTTGATTAAAAACCCCTATTTTAAAAACTACAAGCAATAAACATCAATATCAGCAGACTGCTATTTATATTACTGCTTATTTAAAATCATATTATCAGATAAAAGCATATTTAATTATTGTTCCTTCATTTCTAACCAGTACACACTTAACCATAACAACTTGAGAAACTGATAGAAGGCAATAGAATTTTGAAAATATTGTTAATAAAAAATAGTTATAAGTAAATCATATTTTTTTCCAAAGCAAATTAGGAATTTAACATAATTGTATGATTAATGAAGTTACTTAAAAGTTGAATAATTAATACTTGTTAGTTATGCATATTAGTAAAAACTCCAAAGACAACAGATGCTGTAATTTATTTTATAAAATTCATTATTTTTTTAGAAAAAGTTTGCTTTTATGCATATACATAATTTGTATGTAATTATTTAATAAACATCAGATATAAAAGTGATACATTTTTTTTTATTTCATAAGAGTTTTTATACATTAAACTAATATAAAATCTGCATTACAATATTAATGAGATCATATTTTTTATTAGAAGCAACACAATCAAATCTCTGTAAATTAATTAGATGAAAGATTTTTCTATGGGAGTAATATTTTGAAGTAACTTTTGAGCCAGTATAAAATGAAAAAATATTTAGACATATAAAAATCTGACATTTCAAATGAAACATTGTATAACTTTACTCTACTAAATGATTAAGAAAAATATTCTCTTGTTTTAAATTTATCATTAAATGATAATTAATTACTTTTCTTATAATAAAGAAACCCTGACTTAAAATGCTTATAAAAAAAGTATTTCCCTTCAAGGAAACCATGAATAAGGAGTTTCAAATTATGTTATAAACAAAATTGAAATTATTAAATAATAAAAGACAAATTGAAATATTTAAAAAAGAAGATTATTGCTTTTGTTTCTCATATATAAGAACTTGCTTTTAAAAGAAATAAAAAATGATTGTGATACTTTGCTATGTATGTCAGTCATTCATTTTGATATATACACAAAGAAATTTATTGGCTAATGATTTTAGTTAACAATTACCTGAATAAAAATAATTAACATCTTCTGATCTATAGGATTTAATAGAGCCTAAAAGTTGGACATCACAGGAATAGATGCCTTGTTCAACAACAAGAGCTGTTCTTCGCTTTACAGGATCAGGATAAAAACGAATATCAAACAAATGACTATGAGCAGATATTGGGATTCCATTTTTATACCATTGGTAATATATTAAATTTTCTTTCCCAGTGACATTTTTACTGTTAACTTTAACATCACATACCAAGAGATTCTTGTCTTCATTACTTGAGAAAGACTCCAAAATATTTGGTAAAATTTTGGGGATGACAACTGCAAAAGAAAATGTTAATAATATTTTAATGCATTTTCTTTCACTATACACTTAATATTTTACATAACCAAATATAATAAAAATATTTCCATTATATTAACAGTACACATAGTTAAAGTAAGAAAAATTAAATAACCTTTAAAACATTTTTACTTTGTAAAAGAAGCAAAAATATAGACACGAAAAATATTATATTATTTTAAATTTATCATTAAATACTTTTCATAATTAAAAATCCCTGTCTTAAAATGCTTATAAAACAGTATTTCCCTTCTAGAAAAAGCTTTTCATTAAATTTAAAATATAACTTTTTGAAATAAAACTTTGCTTATGAGGTATAAAATTAATTACATTGCAAATAAATAAACAAAATTTTTAAGACTTTATAATTTTATAAAATACTAATGATGACGAATAAGTTCATAACTAAAAATTAATCTGAAACAACTGAAATTAAAATATTTCCATAATGAGCAAATATAATGATTTTATTTAGTTCTTTAAAAAATATAAAATAGTTTATGCATTAAAAATAATATTTTATTAATTGAAAATAATATGATAATGAAATGATAAAAAATGTTTCATAAAATTTTAAAAATACCAAAGCAGTACTAAATGTTTATAAAGTTTAAAAACAATACTATATGTAAAAAAATCATATTTTTTGATTGATTGGAGCTTATGAATATGAACTAGTTGTAAAAATAAAGAAAACAACTGCCCAGAAAGTAAACAAGAATATTTGCAGCAATGTCCTTAGAAAGTTTGTGGTAAATTAAGATTATATCACTTTAAAAGTCTTTTTGTTTAATATAGCATAAAAGCATCAGAACTCCAGACAAGAAACTTATTTGTCCCTAGGCTTATTTTTATAACACAGGGCAGATTAAAAAGAGGCAGCACAGATCTAAAAGAGACAACAACAATAAAAATGCCAATATGATACAAATCAGCAGCAAGATAATCATGCTTGATAAATAAGCAGAAAACAACCAATGCCTTCATTTTCAATTCATTAAGTAAGTCTAAAAAGCAATTTTCCTTCATTCATTTCCATTTTACATAGAAATTTGACTTGTTTAATTGACTATATAATCTTACAAATAGTTTTAGAATAGTGAAAAGATTTTTTTTTCATTTTGTATATAGTGAATCAGCATTACTCTCTGGGAAGATAACTGCTTGATTACCCAGTAACTTGCACTGTATTGAAGATTCACTATAAAAACATGTTTTTTTCTGAAACACTAAGATCAACAGGTTTTAAAATAAGGAAATATCATTTGATAGATAAATCTGAATAAAAATGAGGAATTTAATTCAAAATTGTGAAACTGACAATAAAAGACTTAGATTTATTAAGATAATAAATTAGCTGTTCCAGCAGGATGAAGAATGTCACCATTTCATTGTAAAGATGGTGGCCTGCTTTCTAAAAGAGACACAGGAAGAAAATATTTTAATAAGATACCAATTGCAATGTTCTTGTATCTTGGGAACAGTAATCCATCTCTATCTTCATGAAACCACTGATTTTCAGAGTACTAATCTCCATGGTCTCCAAAGCAATGCATTTTAGTATATCCTATGATATCAATTGATAAAACTTCAAGTTACCAAAAAAATTCATCAAATTCAAGAGTTTTCTAGCCTTTGTTAGTACTTGCAATTCATGAAATTCAAAGACTTAAGTCTGGATCAAAATCCTCTGAACAAATCCATAATAGGATCCTGAGACTTTTATTTTCAAGTCAATAATTTCTCCAAAAGATATTATCTTCATGTCTAATGAACTTTTCATAACGTATTAAAATTGTCTTGAATAAAATTTTAAAATTTTCCTTTCTTTTTGTCAAAAACACAATTGTATAAATTATGAGGATTTTACTTCCTCTCCGATAAGCGTTAACACTAGATTTCAAACATTTTCTAAGTTTTAAACTTAAAATTTTAGATATTTAAAAGTGATCACAATAGCATGTTAGAAGACAAAAGATTTATAAATAATATTGAGAATGGATGCAGAACTGTTCGAGTGCTCTAATAGAATCAATCATTTAAAAAATTATTCCAAGACAATTTTCTGTCAAAGATAACCTTGAATAAGAAAAACATAAATAAATGTAATAGCTCTAATTTGAGCAATTTCGGACATGATAAAGAAAAGGATTGCATATTGGTTTTTTGAAAACTAATAATTACATCATAGATTTAACAACTGACCACTTACATTCTGAAAATACATAGAACATTTTCTTGATGTAGTTTGCAATTAAGGAGGAAACATGCCTAATATAATACAATTAATTTATGCAAGATTATAGAAAATATTATTTTCTAACCACTATTTTGAACTCCTTGCACACAAACAAATGAATGTTCTTGCGTTTCATTGCATTCCTTACCAGCAAATTCACAAACAACAGTTCCATCATTTAGCCAGTAGCCTGTATCAATAATAAGAAAAATGAAAATATTATTTTTATTCATATTTCATCTTAAAACAAATTTTAATATAAGTAAATTTCTTCTTTTATTAAAATTTTTTATCATAATTAAGTAACATTTGCAGAATATATTAGCATCTATAACATCACAAATTATGATGCAAAAAAAATAAATAAATAAATAAAAATTTGAAAATTTCAGTTACAGCATCTTTTAAACTGGAAATAATAAATTTATGTAGAGTGGTTGTCATTTTCTGAAAAAAATTTAAATTTATGAGAATATATAATATTTTTAAATCATATAATTATCACTTAAAATTTGACATAGATGTTAAAATCTTACAAGAAAAATCAAACATATAAAAATATATGTATGAGTAATAAATTCAAAATAAACAAATGATAGTTCATTCAAAACTTTCAACAAAAATACAAATAAGGCAGATTTTTCTTGTACCATGTTGTTTTATAATTTTGATCATTGAAAGAAAACATTCATTTAACATTCAGAGTTAATATTTTAGAAGTTGAAGACATTGCATTACTGAATTTTCTGACATTACTTTTCTTTTCATTTATTTGAAAACAAAAGTATCATCTACAAATTTGATTTTGGCAAAGAAAGGGTGAAATATGTAACTTTAATGAAATGTTTATATTAACATGAAATAGGGCAGAAAAATCTTTTAATTTGATAGTTTTTTTTTCTGACATATTCCACTCTACATTGTTCGTTATTCATAAAACAATTTATCTTTGCTAACTTAATATTTAAAACAATTATATAAAAAAGCATGTTATTATAAGACATATTAAGTTATGCATCCAATTCTTTAAAATAGTTTTACAATAATTTTTTTGATTTCCATAGCTTTTCAAATATTCCAGCTTTACTTTTACAATATTTGTATTGA
This sequence comes from Latrodectus elegans, assembly GCA_030067965.1. Taxonomy (NCBI): domain Eukaryota; kingdom Metazoa; phylum Arthropoda; class Arachnida; order Araneae; family Theridiidae; genus Latrodectus; species Latrodectus elegans. The sequence continues at coordinate 5,406,133 of CM057820.1, forward strand.
ATATGAGAATATAGTACTAATATCAGTTTTTGAAAAATTGCATATTTTTCCTCTTAAGTTATGAATGATACTATGTTCAAACATTTTCTAATTCATTTTTGTTATCTTTAAGAATTCTTCTTTATATGGACCATACACATACAAGAATTCAGATCATTTTCTAAGCAATCAATAAAAGTATTCTATCAAGCATCCTTAAGTAAAATATTAAGTAGATAGTTGTTTCATATTTGTAGTAAAAAAATAATGAAGTTTGATTTTTTAAATTTTTGAAAAATTTCAAAATTTGTTACTTTATAGGATTTTGTTAAAAAAAACTTTAAATATTAGGAAATTTATAGAAATAAAATTTTTCACCTTTAATTTCATCAAATAACACTAAAGCACGAAAAATTCGAAAAATAAACAAAAAAAACTTGAAATCATGTTTTAAAAAAAACCTTAAATAAATAAAAACCTTTCAATATTTATTTTATTTAAAAATAAATTGATTGTATGCAACCTAATTTTTATATTAGATAAGTAAAAAAAAAAATAGATATTCTTAGAATTACATCATCAAACTATTCTTGACAATATAATGATAGTTTAAAAGTAATCATTAAATGATTATTAAATGCAAACAACAATTTGAAATATGTTATACAAAAAACCTCCTAGAATGGTTAATTTTTTGCAAAAAAAATTTTTATTTTATTTTTTTCAGAAATTCTTAAAATAACTTACTGTTGATATTTGGAACTAGAGTCTCAAATTCCTTTTCAAAATGTTTAATATTTTTATAAAAATTTTCAGGAGCTAAGACACCACCACTTCCTGAACATATTTTTTCAGCTTCTTTGAATGGTGCAGGAGGAAAAAACTGTATGCATTTTCCATTATGCAATGGCAAGTGATAAAAAAATAAATAGTTATTTCGGCAAGCAAGACCTAAAAGATAGAAAAAAATTATGATAAACTTACAGTAAGACTTACAATAAACAAATATTTTGTCTTAGAATAAAATATTTACAAATCAAAACATTTCTTCTAAGGAATACACTATAAGACCTAAGAATTGATAGTTGTAAAAATAAAACTTCAATGTTTCATCTTCAATTATACGATGACAATTTGAGGTAATATTTATGTATAGATACCACTAAAGACAAGAAATATTTTTTAGTGTTTTTGAAAATTTTCCAGTACAAGAATAACATTAAATATTTAGTCAATGGAAGAAAAATTAAGCTATACAAAAAGTTTTCTTAAATTAATAGAATTTGATGTAAAACAAAATACTTCACTATAAATAATTTAAAAATTCTCATATTTTAAACTGATGTCAGTTGATTTACTTTTTTTAAGAATCAGGAATAGGAAAAAATGTTCTAGTTATTTAATAAACAGATTATTTAATTAAAAGCAAAAACAAAATAAAATTCAAATAAATTTAAATTCTAATTCATTAGAATCATTAATGAAATAAAAATTCTATGTGTGACCCAAGAAAATTTGTTTTTTAAAAAAAAGCCAATACAAATAGACATAGATATGTACAAAGTCAGTAATATTTGAAATATACAGTAATATTTGAAAAAAATACTTGATGTTACAATAATATTAATGATACAATAATATTTGAAAAATTGACAAAATAAATTTCTAAATGAAATTAATTTCCTTTATAATCTTTTTATTTTATTTTTTTATTTCTTATATAAATGCTATTTTATCACAATTTAAATTTATATACAATGAAACCTTTTTAATTTTGATATTTTTATTAATTAAATTTAAAAACTAAAAAAAAATTTCTATTTTACTATCATTTATTTTTAAATTAATTTAAGAACATAAATTTTACCCTTTTAAAAAAGTATTATAAATAAACTATTGTCTGAAAATAGTTTAATTTTTTAATAGTAAATTATTATTTTTCATTTTATTATTTGAGAGTAACAGTTATGAGAAATGGTAAAAATTAAACTGAAAAACACAAAATTCAGAGGTCAATAAATTTTTACATAACGAATATGAGTAAAACTATAAACATGGGTTATGATTATCTTGCATAATTATCATCAAAGTTTAAGTTAGAAAGAATATAATTCAATAATTCAAAAACAGATCATGTTTCATGATTAGCACTTTGTACAAATGAGTAAAAGAAAGAAATTTTTCTATAAAAATAATCCATTAAAAGAACTTATTCACTCAAAGTGTCAGTACAACTAAACCTAAAAGAACACACATTAATCACAAAATTTATCAAAATAAATATCATTCCACAACATTTAATACTTATTAATAACTGATATATATAAGAAAAAAATCATATCTGTAAATGCAATTAAAAGACCATTTGTAAATTCAAAGATTATCTTGCCATTTTCCTTGCTACAAGTAGAAAACTAAAATTAAATAAAAATACCATCAAAAATGACCAGTCCTTCTTATTTTATAAGTAGTCATAGGTAGACATACAAATTCAAATCATTTTTATTTAATTAAATTTAATACTTTTCATATTACATATACTATATGCAATTTATGAAAAAAGCAACTTTCTTTATATTTTGATTTTTGCCTATAGTTTACCAAATTTATATATAGAAGAATCTTTTTCAATCATTCATGCAGTTGGATCTTTTTTATCTTATTTACTCCAATTCTAGAGCTATTTTTTCAGTAAATATTATTTTATAAATTGGAAATCTATCTTCAATAATATTATTAAAAATAAGTTCACAAAATATGAAAATAAAGGTTTCAAATATGTTGAAAATTTTGTAATTATTTCAATTTTCCTCGATTTTCTGTAATTTTTCTTCATTGATATTAACTATAATCGCATAAGCTATTTAATATCTTGTTCACACAATTTTCAGTAAACTATCAAAATTCTGCTTCAAAACTGACTGTCAAAGTTTTGCTTCAACAGTTTGTGACAAATTGATAAAAATATTTTTTAAAGTCAAATTAAATATTTGCATATGTCCTATAACATCTGACAGAAACTTAAAATCAATGATTAGTAAATAACACAAGCAATAATAAATAAATGCATAAATAAGATTTGTAATGATAAATAAGAAAAATAAATGGGTTTTTACATTTTTTAAATATACTTTGCTATATATTGTTGAATATTTTGTATCTTATTTTATTGCACAAAAACTAAATAATTTATAGATTTTTTGTAATTTAATTTACTTTCTATGGGTCGTGAAGGAAACTGATTATTTTGACAAATGAATGGCAATGATGTACTACAATCACGTGTACTAATTAGACCAGATGAAATGTTGAGAGATACACAGTCACGTAGAGGAACACTTTCTTCCCATTTCTTTCCCCACAACTTTGACTCTCTGAAAATAAATAATATACCAGATACTTGAGTTTCTTCAAAACTTCACTTTTAAAAGCATTCAAATATTGAATATAAATAAAAACAAATCCTCATAAAATAAGAATATGTTCATGAAAAAGGCTTAAAATTTGAAAATAATAATTAATACATTGTTTAATACTATAAATGAAAGCACTATACTAAAAATAAAAAGCATCATTCTGATTCAAATAATAATTATTAAATAAATTAATTATATGCACATAAAGACGGGTTAAGAAAAAAATGAAATTTTATAAATATATATATATATATATATATAAAATACATTTTAAATTTCACTAATATGTACATTTTCTTAAAGCTTGTGAATGTTCTTAAATTGGTCTACTAAAAAAATTTATCCAAATGTAAATATTTTATAAATAGCATAGTAAAATTAAAAAAAAAAAAAAAAAAAAAAAAATAACAGCAAAATATACTGAAGTGAAGAAAATTTTAAAACACACTTTTAACACATTTCAGTTAGTTTAATAATCTGTAAAAATAAATAATAAAATATTATATTTTTTAATATTAAGTATAATGAAATTTAGGATTTTATCATTCATATTTAGCTTTAACAAAATACTCTGCAATTGTTTATTATACGATTTCTTAACAAAATTTAAATTAATCTGATTTTTATTGAAGCTAAATATGAATGATAAAATCCTAAATTTAATTATACTTAATATTAAAAAACATAATTTAATTTATGCCTTTACAGATTTTTAACAAATTTTAGCAAAAGCAAATTTAAAAATTAATATATTCAAATATTATCATTTGTAATTAGTACTTAAATAATATTCTGGAATTTACTGCATTAATAACAAGGAAATTATTAGGAAAATTAATTTCACTTTTATAAAACTTATTTTTCTTGTAATAAAAATGAAATTAATTTTCATTTTTAATAGATAACTATTTATATAACTTAGATAATTATTTATATAATTATTTTCAATAGATAACTATATATACAAAACTATTTAATAAACAAAATTCATAATAACTATCAAATTCTAGTTAATATTAAAATCTCATCATTTAGAGAAGGAATTAATTTTTTCTCTCACTTCTATTTAATGTAATCTAAATTTATTAAATCTTATAACTTTTAAGTATTAAAATAATAAATGTAAAATAGATTCAAATATATTAGTTGCAATAAAAAAATATTGTTTTTATAATGGAATTCCATGTTTCTATTTAGCTAGATATACATGAAGTAATTTCTAATCAGGAAGTAGTGAGTGATGTGCCCAAGAAGAAGATAGCATGTAGTATATGATAATATATGATAGTATGTGATATGATATGTAAAAAGAAAGATAGTATATATCGAAAAACAGAATGTGATATAACAATGAGACTGACTACACATTTTAAATTCAATCATTAGAAAAATAAACATCTCCATTTCTCACACATTATTAAGTAATACAATTCTAAGTTATAATCTGGATTAAAAAAAAAAAAGAAAAAAAACAATACACACAATATATTAAATAGTACCTACTTAAATAATTGTGGTTCAAAGTTGTGTTTTACATAAAATCCTGACACTTTCCTGATTCCTAGCCATAAAACACTTATGCCTAAAATAAGAACAGTAAAAATCCTAATCAAATATATCCAGTTTAAAAATTATTTTAAATACTTTAGTCAATAATAGTTGCATTAATAGCTTTAATCATTAATAATTTTTAATATTGTTTAATAGTAAAAATTTTTTAATATTGTAAGGAACATAATCTGTTTATTAGAGGTTAAAACATAGGTGAGCAAAAAAGCAACAAATTTAAAAGTAATATAAAAATATGGAAATAGGATTTTTAAAATTTAGTAATGAATAAGTATTATATCTTTCAGCATCAATATTTTGAATGAGTTCTTTGTAAAACCATATTTTAAAAACCACTTTATCATCAACTATAAAAATATGTTCCATTCTCTTTCTACCCTTTACATAAGACCAAGTATTTCTGATTTCTTAACATATGGTAAACAACATAGTTTACTTCAATGGAAAAATTTTTATAACTCATACATTTTCTTTGTAATTAAAAACAGGCCTACTTCTCCCAGTACTTAATATATATGTACATACAAAATGTAACAACAGCTTTCATCATAGAAAAAAAGGTTTACAGACTGAAAGTATGATTAGAACAGTACAACATCTGCTTGGAATTTTTTAAATATTTTTTCTTCACATAAAGCAAGTTATCTAATATTAGTGTTTAAATATTTTAAAACAATTACAATTAAATTTTTAAAATATCATCAATTGTTTGAAAGTATAAAAATATACAAAGAATTTCTACTAAATTGGCTTTTTGATTAGGTTAACCCAAACATAATTTTAAAAAAATTTATTACTCCATTTAAAAAAATGCAAAGAGAAAAACATCTAGCTGTTTGTAATTGATAATGCAATGAATGAAGGTAATTCTTACATGTTAATTAAATAATTCAGTCGTGTTAAGGAAAATACTCATAAGCAATATATTTCAGCATCTCTTTCTTTTTAGTACTTTTATATCTCCCATTAGGTTGAAAAATTATCAAATGATGAAGAACGGAATAATTATTTAAGGAAGAGTATATTAAATATACTATAAAGTAAACTAGCCATTAAAAATAATCAATCAAAACAAATAATATTTTGATTGATTTGATTAATTCAAAAGCAATTTTTTATATATGATGACTAATTAGATAAAAACTTAAAGTTTAAAGTGAACTCTGAATTATAAGAAACATCCAAGCCAAAACTTGAAATCAAGCTATATGAACTATTCAATTGAAGGCCAGAATGTTAAGAACTGAGCAGTCACGGTATTTCATACTAACTGAATAAGCAGTATTATCATGTAAATATATACAAATAGAATTCCAGTAAAGAAGCCACTATAAATATAATCAGCTAAAGATACTATTATTATGCCAAGTGATCAGTTATTTTCTTGAATGCCAGCTTTTTAGCAATAAGCATAAGACAATTTACTTTTTGCTAATTAAAATGTTATCATAGTGTAAAGTTGTATCATTTCATTTTAATAAACATGAATTCTCAATATTAACATTCTAAGATTTCCAAGACAACAAACAAAGCACATATTCTTTCAGTATAGTAGAAAATTGTCATTTTTATATGAAAATACTATGCATCAATATAATTAACATACATAATTTCAATTTATAGATTTCCTTTACACCAATACTGTACAGTATCTATTCTCCTAAAATGTTACAATTCTTAATGATAGTCCAAAAATATTTATAAATTAGAAAGAATAATCAAATATTTTAATAGAATGTTCCAAAGATAGTAGCTTTTAATAATAAGGTTATTATTTAAAACAAAATCAAAGTATGCATAAATGGAAAAACATATTTTGATACAATTAGAACATACAGAATATATTATTTACAGGCATATATATTTCAATTGATGTCAATTCATGTAATTTTAAAATAATAATAAAAAAAAATTTAAGAAAAATTTAAAAGAAAAAAATTGAGATCAAAATGTCAATTCATGCAATTTTAAAATACAAAAAAAGTACTATTTTTAAAAAAAATTCAAAAGGAAAAATTGAGATCAAAATAACTTTGAAATATAATAGCAAATTTTTTTAAGCAAAATGCAAATATATACTTAACTAACCTTTATCAAGAATTTCTATATGTGCAGATGAATTTTGAGACAGCCAGCTAAGAAGATAAGAATGTTCTTGCTTACAAATAGCACTTGCTTCATCCCAACTTAATGTGAAATTAAATACTTTGTAGCAAACATTTTGTATTTTTTTGTCTACATCATATTTTGTATAAGATTTGTGACACTGACAGGTTCCAAACTGTTTTTCACAGTTCAAAATAGATGATTCTATATAGGAGATAAATAAAATATAAGCCAAATAATAAAAGAAATAATGATATAATTTGAAATTAAAGTGACTAAGTAAAATAATTTACGAATAAAACCTCTTCTATTTAGAATAATTGTTAATTTTTAAATTCATATACATAACTCATATTCTAAAATTACAATTTAAAAATTATAATTAAAGAATAAAATGCGACATTTTTATATTGAATTTATCTTACACAAGGACATAAAAATCTGTAGGTAAAATGCACGTTAAAATTTATTTGAAGTCAATAAAAAAGAATCAAGATTTTTATGACATTTACCATAACATGGATAAATTTTTATACTTTTTAAGTTCATGTAAACATAAATATCAGAATCATTTTATAAATAAAAAATGTTGATCATTTAGGCTCAAAAAAAGAATGTTTTTATATACTATGGACAAAAGAGGCAAAAAGATTATATTTTTCTTAATTATGATCTCGACCTCATATATTTGAATCTAGGAAAATATTCACAATTTCAAGAAGAAGAATCTTATAATCTCTATAATATTTTCAGTATAATTTCTCATTGCTTTTCAAAGGGTCATTTAAATTTTAAAATTATGGAACTAACAGTAATTTGATTATTACAATAAAAAAATTATTACAGTAAAAATTTACAAAATACATAAAATTTCCTAAAAGTTTTCATTTAGGAGGATTAAACACAGGCTAATTTAGGCTATAGTGGCTTGGTTGGCTAGAGCATTGTTCTCTTTATCGTAAGGTAGTGAGTTCAAATCATGGCGCTTAAGACATGTTAAATATGTCATAGTTGCAATGCGTTCCTAGTAAAGTGATTTTTATCATTATCATAAAAGATGATAATGATAAAAACTTTCTATATATAATTACCTTTTGAGTCATCATAAAAATTCAACTTTTATTCATATTTTGTTTTAAGAGCCAAATACCACAAAAATATAAAGAAATCATTTACTGATTTTGAAATTGGCTAGTTAGAATAGTAGATATTTTTTTCTTAATTTTAGATCATATTATTTTGAATGAAGAAATGAATTTTTCCTTTAACATAATATTTGATTTGAAGACATAATTTATTCAAAGTCACTTTTCTTTAAATACTCAATATGAATAAAAATGTAAGCAAAAACTTTAAAATTTCTTAAAACCTTCTTGAAAACATAAAAATGTACTTTTTTTGTACAATGCTTACTTTTCAAATGTCTGAATGCTTCTTAATTAAAAATATAATAAAATAACATGAAAAATTAAAATAAGCCTTTAGAAACACATTTTTTCTCTTTAGCACCTTCACAAATTCTTAACCAAGAATGATTTATACTTTTAAAAAATATTCAGTCCAATCTTAAGAAAATTTAAAAATTACTAACCATATCCTGAAATACCTTCCAAGATTTGAAATGAATATATTATTTTTATATTACTCTATCTTTCATTATTTATTATCCGTAAATCAGAGTGCATGCTTTAATCAAAATTAGCATAATATAATGATTCCTAGAATAATATCGAAGTTATGAAAGACTACAACTATAAAGCAAGAAATTTCTCAATTAGATATATTATTTGATACAATCCTAATTTTGTTTCAACAGAACATACACATATTAATTTCAAACTAGAATCAAAATAATATTCCTTCTTTTTTATGTTCATTTATGGATTTATTTTAAAGCAATCATAGTTCAAAATCATGTATTTGGATAATTTCTCTCAATATCTTCATTGTTTTGATCCAAGTTTTGCCAATCAATGTTACCAATGAAACTTGCATGTTTCTGACCTTATTCTTAATTGATAAAAAATTTAATTCAATATTTTCTTTCCTTTCAATTTTTTTTAAATTTCTCGTTTCTTTTTTATCTATTAAAGTTAAATTATTTATTGAGTTATTATTCTTAAATTTTATATAAGAAATCATAGATATAAAATTTTTATGAGATCTTTAATGTCATCTGTACTTTCATTCTTCAAATCTTAACGCCTCAACAAGAATCTTGACTAAATATACTGAGTAAATTTCATTCATTTATTTAATATTTTATATTTGTATTAACATTAAAAAATAAAATTCAACTAATGTCTAGTAAAACTCTTGGATTTTTTTCATAATTATAATAAATGTTCAAACATAGAATTCTATCCTCCATTACATATATTCTTTCTTGATTTTCAATTTAATAGGGTTTATAAATTTAGAAAATAAAAACAAAAACTCTTTCTTTTTTTAAAAAAAAAAAAAAAAACCTTTCTGTTTCAACTAGCAATATATTATGTGCGATTTTTTTACTAAAAGAATAGCATTAAAATAATTAACTAAACTAAAATTTTAAACTTGTTTGCATTATTAATAAATTTGCTACAATTTAAACCAAATTTATAAGAGTTTTTGCACTCATTTTAAATTATTTTTAAAAAACGCGCACGTTTTAAATTATGAATATGATAGTTTCATGTGGTAGTTGAGTATTTCCTTCACATTTCAGTCATATTAACTTTAGTTCTTCCTAATTCATTAAATTGATTTTATATTTTATACTTATTCAATACATAATACAGGTTTTTGAATAAACTATCAACAAATTTTTTTATTTGTTTTTGTTTTGTGTTAACAATAACTTTTTGTCGACTGTATAAGCCTATGAGCATAAAACTATAAAACAATCCAAAAAACCGTTTTTTGTCATAACCTAACCTAATAGCCACTTAACACAGTTAACCTCTTTTAATTTTGACCAAAGTAAAAGGACACCGTCCACACCTGAGCTAACCTTTTCTACCCCATATCGAATAATTAATATGTATAGACCCTCTCAAAAAAAAAAGATGCTGTGGTTGGAGTTGGGTTCAGAATACGTTACACTCCTAGAAAGATGCTTTTACTCACTAGGCTATCATTTTCCTGCTTATTTTTCTACCTTACTAAATGCATAAAATAATCAGAGACGCTAATGATTTTTATAGAATAATATTAACTGTGTTTGTGTGTGTTACAAGAAAACTATTATTTAATAAAACTTCATACAGAAATGAAAACTCGTCATCAAAAGCCAGAAAAAGAATATAAATGTAAAAATCGTTGTTTCGCCGAAATTTCTTATTTTTCATTGTAACTTTTGCGGAATTAAACTATTTAGCTTTTGTAGGAAAAAAGACTGACTTCAAAATTTCACGAGAAAGTGATTTACCGGAATAAGAGTACCGTGAAGAATATTAAATCTGATTATACACTAATAAGAGAATTTGATGCTCTTAAAGTGGTAAAGAGAATAATTTCTAAGAAATGAAATCAGTTCTAAAAAATTAAAAATTTTAGACGTTAACCAGATTAAGGTTGATTACATGTTGTCACGCGGCATGATGAAATATATATTCTGTAAATAGTTACAGAATATATATTTTATCATTCACTATGTTATGACAGAAATGACATTACAAATCATGTACAGAAAGTTTTTCCTCCTAAAAGCAAGATGATGAATTTCAGACTAAGCAATGTAAAATAAGTTTTATTATGAAGTCTCTAAGCATTTTATTAATGCTGTGTATTCGCTTGACATCAAGATATTATGCCAACCGAAGAAAAGAGGCTTCTGAACACCGAGATGTAATGCAAAACCACTGTATCAAGTTGCATTCCGACGAGTCTCTTCAATCTGAAGTGTGGCATCAAGCTTATTTAAGAATAGAAAGAAAGGGATGTTCAAAATGAACCCCACATTATTTCGTATAAGATAACATTACAGAGAAAGGAAAATGATGGTACATTCTAAAACTAGCTTAGATTGGTGTCATACTTGCATATCATTCAGCTTAGCAATTTAGAAATCCAAAAGTATTAGGGTAAAATATTGAAACCTTACATCGTGTTTTATGGTATGGCCATAAATAATTCCATTCCTTGAATGTATGATAATTGTAGTCTATAGCTGATATTGTGAAGATCATGTTTGAATTTTAAATAATTCAGCATATATTTAAATGGATTGGTTGGTTAGGGCGTCGTTCTCAGTACCGAAGGTAGTGAATTCGAATTTCTTAACAAAAAATTAGTCATGTTCACTATAGGCGGACAAAGTAAGTCGTGATCACAATGTCCTCCAAGTGAAATAATACCAATAGGGGTGGAAGTCATTTGATGAAAGTTGATAGATTTCTGTTTCTAAATTACAAAGGTTCTTATCCAGCAGGTTCTCCCTAAGTGTTCGAGTCAAACTCTTGCCTAAATACCGAGAAGTATGCTGGTGCATACACAGGGTATGAAATGGCCAGAACACTCACTCTCCTGATCAAATTCAGAATCTGTTTGCGATACATTAAGATGGCTCTTAGTTCCTTGACAAGATCACCATCAACAGTCTGAAACTTTGAATGAGTGCTTTTGTCACGGATGACTATTATTTATCGAATTCTCGTCGATATTTACATCATACCTATTTAAAAAAAGGGGTGTTGTTGCACCAACATGCTTCCCTGTATTTTGATTTGATTGATTTCTAGCCTAGAGTTGAGCTCCACCGATAAGTTGAAAGCAGCAAGATGAGAGACTGTAATTTAGAATCAGAAGACCCTAAAATATTTGACTTGTCACCTTCAGAGAGATACTATTTTATTTGGAAGATATTGGGAACACAATCTACTTAATGTGCCCCAAATGCTTTCAATGAATACGATGAATCTTCCGTTAAACCATTATTCTAATTCACTACCTTCCGGTAATAAGAGCATTACAGTAATCAACTAGGCCACTTTGGTCACTAAAACAAGGTTGTAGTAACCCCAACTCTTCGTAGGAACTAAAGTTACATTAAACATCTTACATCATTTCCAAACAATACGGTTTTCATCCTTTGCATGTGACCAAATGATTATCCTGAATTGTCTTTTAAATTCGTACTCATAAACATACCAAATGATAAAGTTTCCTTACAATTATTTTCATCTTTCTTTGTACAGCCTTTTCTAGTGAGTACCCTGTATTTTATACCTTCGCATGTCTGTTACATAAGTACTTTCTTCGCTTTTTTTCTCCTTGCTACACTGTTTTATTTACTCTAATTACTTTTTCATTTTTTTTTAAGTCCCTATTTAATTCAAAGTTGCAAATCAAGACTTTTCACTCCATATTTTGAAACTGGCAACTATTATACAACAGTACATAGTTGTTGCTCTTCTGTTTTCTTCACGAACATCAGTCAAAGTAGGTGTTCTTAAGGTTTTTCTTTGCAATTCGTGAATACAGCCCACTGTCTATTAAAAGTCCTCCATCCCACAACGATTATTTAAATGTCTTTCCACAACCTTTGATTATTATGCTTTATAAACCACGGTGACAAAGTAATTAATTTAAATTCCCCATGATCTAATGATATGACCTTGTTCTTCACAGTAAAACGCATTGAGTTCGATCCTAACCACTGTTAAATAATAATAACTGAGTACTGTATTCTGATTATTGCAAACACATTTATTAGATTAACAAATATGAGTTTTCTGAGTTTTTTTTTTTTTTTAATTTACTCAAACGTGTCAGGTATTTAGGTGATTTAACGATAGCTTAATGGAGAGGCTTAATGGGCGAGTTTTCCAAGCTCGTTAATCTAAAGGTACGGCTTGGGGCTGATTTACACCGTTATGTATGTATTGTTTGGAATTAGATCAGTTTATTTGGAAGTTAATTGGAGCTTAACTGTTGGACTGTGTTCATTGATGTAAAAGGTTCAATTTTCACTGTTGAACAAACGTGATTGATATACTTTTCTGTTTAAAACAAGCATTTCTATGAGGACCACTGTGGCCTGGTTGATTAGGCGTCGTTATCATTGCAGTTGGAAGTGAGTTCGAATCTTGGATTAACCAAAGATCCGTAGTGTTCACTAAAGATGGAAAGGACACGTGGGGACAACTGGGCGGAATCGCAATGTCCTCCAAGTGAAATGATACATCTGGGGCTGGTAGGCCAAATATTGGAGGTCTTCTGCTTGATATCTGCTTCAAAATCACGAAGCTAATTCTGTCTAACTGATAGAGCCCAACTGAGCGTTAGGAACAAGGAAGTATGCTAGTGCAATAACAACAAGCATTTCTGTCAGGATAGTTTCTTAGGAGTTTTTGCATGTTTCTTCCTTTGCAAAACATGAATACACGTTATTTTGAACTAGAACTTCTTGCTGAAGGTAAAACATAGAGAATTTTATAAGATATTTATCCAAAAACGTTTAACTCCGCTAAATATTCAAAATACGGCATCGATAAAATTCTTTAATTGTATAATAAGTGTTGGCGCCTGCGAGCGCAGCGCCCTCCTTGAGTCATAAGAAAGAAACCTGCAGTAGCAATGTGAGAGTCGGAGAAGTAAAGTGAGTGTTTTATACAGTCCTTGAGTGAGTATTAATTGATTTAAAAACTGAGCTATTTTACATTGGTCGTAGTAGAGCCGGAGAAAACCAGCAACCTATGGATCTATATAATGGCTATGAGTGATAATTTACGCCTCTGCTGAGTATTGTCAACGTAATTGAGGTATGTGACTGAGTAATTTACATGTTCTGTGTGTGTGTGTGTGTGAGAATAGATCTTTATACATATATTAAAGTATTAATAATTATCCAAAATGTTTAAAGGCGTAAAAAAAGAGGATTTGATATTAATTTCTATTGAGTTAGGAGAAGATGTTAATGAGAAAATGGCTGTTTCAGAATTAAGCAGTATTATAAAAGAAAATCAAAAGTACGTGACAGAGAAAGATTCCATTGTAGAATTAGCAAATACGGTAATTGAAGAGTGAAAGCTCGATGAGTTGCGGCAGCTACAGTTAGAGAAAATTAAGTTCGAACAGAGAAAATCTGAAGAGCTTCAACAATTAAAATAAGAAAAAAATTAAACTTGAAAGAACGAAAATGGAATTAGAAATTGCTCGCTTGAAAGCAGAATCTAAGTCAAATTCAGAAGGTTTTCACCTTCTGAATTTGACTTAGATGTTGAAAATAATCAGACTGAATCTTTAGACTCTCTCATAAAAAGTATCCGTACTTTAACCATTAAAACTCCTAGTAGACCTGAGGGTTGGAATTATTATTTTTTCTTTAGAAAGGGCCTTTATTTCGAAAAACGTCCCTGATAAATACAAAGTGGAGATTTTGTTAAATATTCTAGGGCAAAGGGCGACTAATGTGATAACTTACATAAAGGATGACGAGTCAAATGAGTATTCTAAAGTAAAAACAACAATACTTCGAGAATTTGAGCCTACCCTTCAATCACGTTTAGAACATTTTAGGAAAGCCCACCGCCAACCAAATGAAACATACGTACAACTTGCATCGCGATTAACGACGAGCTGGGAATATTATTTACAATTGAGGAAGGTAACAAATTTCGAAACTCTCACAGATTTAATTGTGTCGGATAAAATATGCCAGACCTTAGATAAACTACGAGTCATATTAATATGAGACAGGCTGACACATTGTTTAAACCCTCTGAATTTGGGAAAGAAATTGATTTATATTTTACTTCCCGAGGTAAGACTTTGATGGAAAACTCAAAATTTAATAAATTGTCCGAGTCAAAATACACGTCGAGAGTTTTCCTTTCGGAAGTTGAAAATAGTAAGAGTGTTTTATCATGTAATGAGAATCACCCCATATATAAATGCCCTAGTTATAAAAATATGTCAGTAAATGAACATATTGAGTTTGTAAAATCAAATCACTTCTGTTTTAATTGCTTTGGAAATAATCATAGGGTAATGACTTGTAAATAAAATCATTCCTGCAATATTTGTAAGCGGCGTCATCATGCCACACTTCACTTTCAGTCAGAACAAAAACAAGAACGTTTATCGGCGCCTAATGAGAATGTAAATACTCTTAATGCGAAAGTGAGTTCCTGCCCCTCCCCCACAGCTTTAGAATTCGTTCCTACTGGTAATAAACAAGAGTCACGTGGTCAGGATCAAAATTGCTTGGGGGCGACTAGTTATACTTCGTCAACAAATTCGAAGTCTGTACTACTTAGCACCTTCATTTGTTTTTTAACCGATGACTTGGAAAATGTTTTACGCGTTCGTATTTTATTAGATGTTGGAGCCAGTGCTAATTTTTTGAGTAAGAGTTGCGTTGACAAGTTTAATTTAAGAAAGGAAGAAAATAAATATTGGAGTTTCAGGTTTAAATGGAATGTCTCTGACAATTAAATCTAAAGTTAAAGATACGATTTTTAATGTTATAAGAAATTTCTAATTAGATTTAGAATTTTTGGTTGTTCCCAGTGTTACAAATTTGACCCCTTTAAGGCAAATTGATATTTGCGTTCCGGAATTAAAAAACATTAAGTTAGCAGATTCGGGATTTAATGTTCCAGATCCAATCGATTTAATTCTGGGAGCAGAGAATTTTTATAAACTATTAAAATCTGACAGAATTTACCCTACTAATACTAAATTAATTTTACAAAACACAGTATTCGGGTTTGTAGTGAGTGGTAGTGTACCAATAGCAACTGAGACTAATGTACACTGTGGGTTTATAAACGAGGGTGCCGACTTAAACAAAATTATGCGGAATTTTTGGGAAATAGAACAAATTGAAGAAACACAGAAATTTGAAACTGCTGAGAGAATTGAAGCTAATAATCATATTATAAAATCTCATAAAAATGATAAATCAGGAAAATTTGTGGAACAGATGTCATTTAAAAATTATCCGAAATTACTGGGAGAGTCTAGACAGATTGCAGTCAAATGATTAAATTCCTTGTGGAATAAGTTAGAAAAGAATCCAGAACTTCTGAGATTATATCGTCAATTTATGAGTGAATATGAGTGCTTGGATCATATGCAAGAAGTTTCTATGACACAAGAACCTGAAGTGGTCTACTATTTACCTCATCATGCATCTTATAGACCACAGAAAACGAGTACGAAATGTAGAGTTGTGCTCAACGCTTCACAAATTGCTTCAACTGGCAAGCCATTAATTCCATACAGCTAAATGGTGGTGTAATTCAAGATGATTTAATTACTATAATATTGAGATTTAGAAAACATCTTTTTGCTTTTACTACCGACATTAAAAAATGGATAGAATGATTTGATTGATCCTGCACAAAGAGACTTGCAAAGAGTTGTATGGAAAGATAGTAAGGAAGGAATATTAAAACGTATCAATTATGCACAGTGACGTATGGAACCACTAGAATTTATATTTGGCTCAGAGATGTCTTCAATAGTTAGGTACTTTGATGAACAACTGAAATTTCCATTGGTTTCTCAAGTAGTACAGAAGGATATGTACATGGATGACATATTGAGTGGAGGGTCCAATTTAGAAAGTGTAAAGTGTCTAAAGCAAGAATTAACTCAAATATTTAAAATTTGTGGTATGGAACTACATAAATGGCAAAGTAGATGACCAGAGTTAAGAGAATTTTCTGAAGATTCAAATGACTGTAGCTTTGATCAAACAAAAACATTAGAATTGCTGTTGATGGCCAAGAGTGATGAGCTTTCTTACAATGTGCCCCAAAAAGATGCTTCGATGGTAACAAAGAAAAATTTTTTGTCATTAATTGCCAGCATTTTTGACTCACTTGGGTTGATAGGACCTGTGCTTACAAAGGCTAAGGCTTTTATGCAAAGTCTGTGGAGGTTATCAATAGACTGGGAAAGACTGCCATCAAATGTCGTACAAAAATGGTTACAGTTTTTTTTTTTTTTTTGATGGGTGGTGTGACATTAACTGTATTAAAATAAATCGATGTATTCTACCAGAAAATGTAAAAATTAAACTCTTTGGATTCTCAGAGGCATTAGAGGGTTATTACGGTGTAGTAGTCTATCTAAGATGCGAATCAGCGAGTGGTGAAGTAACTTCACATCTACTGTGCAGCAAGGGAAGAGTTGCACCAATCAAAACACTTTCGATTCCACAACTTGAATTGTGTGCAGGTGTATTGCTATCTGAATTGATGAAAAAGGTTTTCACTTCCCTAGAACTTAAGATAGATCAAAATTGGTATTTTTCGGACTGCAAAATTGTTTTGTCCTGGATTCAGAAGTCTTTAGTGGAATTGAAATCCTTTTTCTCTACCAAAGTGGCTAAAATACAAGTTCTGACAGATGTCTCCCAATGGAGGCATATATCATCGGAGCGAAATCCTGCAGACATCGTTTCTCGTGGCTGCAATCCAGCACAACTGAGAAATAATTCTTTGTGGTGGCATGGACCACTACTTATCATAGTGGAAGTAGAGGTGCTTAACAACTGTGAAGGGCTATTTAACGAGGACTTAGAACATTTTAATACAGAACTGGTTAAGAGTGAGCGAAGGTTCAAGAGACCTGCTTTCCTAGTGACTATTAATTCTTTAACTGAAGTGTTACTTAGTATTACTAACAACTATACCAAACTTGTACGTGTTTTAGCCTTTCTTTATAGGTTCCTTAATAACTGCAAATCACAGCAAAAGGCAACTGGCCCCCTGCAATGTAAGGAAATTAAAGATGCTGAATTTGTCTTAGCAAAATTAGTTCAACAAGAATGTTTTAAAAGGGAAATTACAGGCCTTCAGAAGGATGGTAATGTGCCTGTAGATAGTAAGTTAAGAAATCTTTTCCCATTTTTAGATGAAAGGGGTGTTGTAAGAGTTGGTGGAAGACTAGCCAACAGTAAATTTAATTTTGATGAAAGGTTTCCGATAATTTTACCTACCAATCATAAATTGACGGTGATAATTGCTGAAATGTTTCATGAGAACTATTTACATATTGGCCCACAAGGGTTATTGTTTCTTATTAGACGAAGGTTTTGGCCTTTAGAAAACTAGTGCACGATTGTGGTAACTTTTGTAGAAAACTAGTGCACGATTGTGGTAACTTTTGTAGAAAACTAGTGCACGATTGTGGTAACTTTTGTAGAAAACTAGTGCACGATTGTGTTGTTTGCTTTAAAGTAAAACCAGTTCCATGTCAACAGCTCATGGGACATTTACCTGAAGAGAGAGTAACCCCAAACTTTCCATTCAATTGTTTAGGGGTAGATTTTTTTGGTCCTTTTTATATAAAGTATCCCAATCAAAGAAAAGGAATGTATAAAATTTATGTGTGTATTTTCATTTGTTTTTTGACTAAAGCTTGTCATTTAGAGATGGTAACGGACCTCTCTAGTGAGGCCTTTGTAGCTACACTTAAGAGATTTTTACAGAAGAGGGAAAAGTGTCCACATATTTTCTGATAACGCAACTAATTTTGTTGGCAGTAACTCCGAATTAAAGAAATTAAGTAAATTAATTAGCAGTCCAGATGAAAACTTGAGTAATTATTTTTCCAAAGAAAAGGTTGAGTGGACTTTCATTCCCCCTAGATCCCCGAATCATGGAGGACTTTGGGAGGCAGGTGTCAAATCCGCGAAATACCATCTTAAATGTGCAGTAGGCAATTTAAAACTAACCTTTGAGGAATTCTTAACTGGTTGAGGCATTTCTTAACTCCCGCCCATTGCATCTCCTATCATCTGGCTTAAATGATTATGTTGTCTTTACACCTGGCCATTTTTTGATAGGCAGAGCTATCACAGCAATTGCAGAACCCAACATTCTAAATTTACATGACAATAAATTAAAACAATGGCAAAAATTAACTAAGATAGTGCAGACATTTTGGAAGCATTAATCTAACAATTATTTAGGTGTAATACAAGAAATATTAAAGTGGAGGTTCACCAAAGAGAATGTGCAAGTTGGCACTATGATGATTTTAAAATTAGATAATGTACAGGTTTGTAACTGGCCATTGGGCAGAATAATGCAAACATTCCCAGGAAAGGATAAGAAGGTAAGAGTAGTTTAGTTAAAACGAAGAATGGAATTTTTAAAAGGAGCATTAATAAAATTTGCAATTTGCCATTGCCTAATTAAGGAGTGAGAACTATCTAATATATCTGTGTATC
Organism: Latrodectus elegans; assembly: GCA_030067965.1. Classification (NCBI taxonomy): domain Eukaryota; kingdom Metazoa; phylum Arthropoda; class Arachnida; order Araneae; family Theridiidae; genus Latrodectus; species Latrodectus elegans. Next base: position 5,425,372 of record CM057820.1, read on the forward strand.
ATTATGTATTTACTGTAGTTTATTATTAATAGTGTGTATCATTGTACTTATATAGTGTGGTAATTTTTTTCTTGAGATTTCAAACTGTTGAATGTACCATGACAACGCAGGGCGGAATGTTGGCGCCTGAAAACGCATGCCCTCCTTGAGTCATAAAAAAGAAACCGGCAGTAGCGATGTGAGAGTCGGAGAAATAAAGTGTGTGTTTTATACAGTCCTTGAGTGAGTATTAATTGAGTTAAAAACTGAGCTATTTTACAATAAGATTTCTTGCAAGGAAACATGATGTATAAGATAATAAAATTAGGTCTGTTTGTTGATCAAATATCATTTTTTTGTGTGTGTGTGACTAAGATTACTAGCTAAATCAAGATCTATTGTTTTAAACAGATTACAAAGCACTGAAAATATCACCACCCACGGAAGGAATTAAACCCACGAATAGTTGAACCAAAGATCAAAGTATTAACCATTCGACTGACATCTTAGTGTATGCAAATTCCTTTATATTTTTAGAACCTATTAGGAAACATCATTTTTAAACATCAATTTAGGCATATTATTAAAGATTAATAATTTTCCTTATTATCAGGAAAGGTGACCACTTGCTTCCTCTTTTGTCAGAATTAATAACTTGAGGATACAAAAATCTGATAACGTTATTTCATGCCATTCCATTTTATTTTTATTAACTTAAATAGGAAATACCCTGTGAATCAAAATTATGTAAATCAAAGATATTGCGACTTAATGTTTTTCAACCGGTAAAGAGTAAAGTGAAAACTTTGAGGTGAATGTCAGATCAAATTCTGGAATAATAAAATAAAAATGATTAAAAAAAAATTATAAACTCTAATTAATTATAAGGTTCCTAAGATTGAACGCAAATGATAATTAAGTACAAATGTACACTTCACATAAAATAATAAACTCTATTATTCTGTAAAATCTTTCAAATAGAAAGAACTAGCTGAGAATAGCCGAATTTTAAACATGCGCTAATAATAATATTGAAAAAGCTCATTATTATTAGTAATACAATAATACCTCTATTCGCGATTTTCTTTGCAGCATTATCTTTTTATCAGTACTCAATGAGATGGAGTAAGATATTGCAAATTAAGGGATATGCATTGAGATATTCCTTTTAAGACATTGAATCATTTTCAAGGTATCACAAATTTCATAAATACTTTTCGAAACTATAATTTATAATCTCTCTACAAACATTTCTTAAAACTTTTTTAAGAATTTAATAATATTTATTTTTTTTTTATTTAATTTTTTACCCCTTTAAATTATAGATAATTTTTACGTAGATTCGCACTTTCAGCATGGTCTACGACGTTTTGCGAAAAAATCAAATAAGGCAAAAATCGAATGCTTCCTTTCATATGATATAATATTATTCCTGATTAATAAAATATACCATAATTATACCGAATTCTAAAATGTTACACGTGATAATAAGTATAGTTGTGTAACTTGTTACTTTTCAAAATAAAGTTGCTGTACATAAATTCAGATATCGAAAATTTACGAAAAACTTTAATAATACTTAAAAAAAGAAAAATATCTTCTAAATAGAGTGAACTCTTAAAACTACAATTATAAAAGTGTTCAAGAATAATGCTGATAATGTCTTGTGCCAGCAGGGCTGGCAAATACGGGGTGTGCTGCTCCAATATGATAATTGAACTGTAATTTGGTATGGAGTCCGACTTCCTCAATACACACATGCCATATAGTCCCGTTTATCGGATAGGCAACCATTTACAACCCATTCATACAAGGAAAGGACAAAGACAGGAGAGAGAGAGATCCATGCCTGAACCGATATTCGAACCCAAGACCTCCAATACCAACAGTCAGGCATGCTGACAGAGAGGGTGGACGGCTATCAGATTTAATGGTAAGCATAATTATTCACTAAATGAATTCATTAGAATTAATAATTATTGAAAATAATTAAAAATACAAAATATGTAAGATAATATTATTTATGATAAAAAAAATTAGATCAAAATTAAACTTATATATTTTAATCTATTTATTCTTAACATTATTTGGCATTATTATTAGGACATTTTAATTTTCCAAAATAAGGATAGTTTTGATGGGCAGGATTGAATTCATGGCATAGAAGTCGACCATTATTATCGTAGCACATCATTGTACACATTCCGGCTATGTTTTATTTTAACATGTAAATAAGAAAACCTAACATAATAATAAAAGCCAGACCTGAACATGCATCACACCCATTTTTCTAATTGCTCAGATTAAGTCTAAATTGTTTAAAATATATTTTAAGTATGGTTTTATAGTTACTTTTAAGATGAAAATATTTTGTTGATGTAAAAAATTTAAGACAAATTTATTACTGAATAGAGATCAAGTGATTTGAAATTACTTACGATTTCAAAATTCATCAGTTACATGTGTATATTTCTAGGTTAATTTTTCTACTTATCAATATACATAATATCTATATTGCATGACTTGCTCTTAAAATATAATATTTTGTCATCAATTATAGAAATTTTTTAAGTTATACTCTATTTTCTTTAATTTTCACCATACTTGAAATAGTTCAAGCTTATTGAAATTTTAGAAAAGAGAGGGAGATTTCTTCATAATATTTTGACACATATTTAGTTTTTCTAAACATTGATAAATTTAATCGTATATACGGAAATTTTTTAAAAAAAGTGCTACTTGCCTGATAGAGACAATAAATTTGCAGTGATTATTAAAAGCCATAAACGAAGAATTTCCTTTCTCACGAACATTGATTTTTACTATCTAAAAATAACAATAGTAATTAGCATTTATGTATACAAATCAAAATGAAAATATAGATTTAAATTAAATTAAATTCAAGACTTTTAAAATATTATTTATACTTTATTTTGATCCTATCTTTATTATACTAAATACAAAAGCAAAAATATGTAATAAATAAATGTAAATATTTAATAAATAAATATAAATAACTAATAAATGAATTTCACTCATATAATCCATAAGAGGAAAATTAAAACATTTAAAAAAGCAATCAACATTGATTTATATTAAATAAAACTAATGAGATTAAATGCTTTATCTTTTTATTAAGACAGTTGTAAAATAAACTGCATTATAGTATATCTATTTTATTCACACATAGAAAAATATATGTCAAGGGATACTTTATACATTGAAAAGAATATTATCCATGTTATATAATACAGACAGAAAATTAAGGCATAGAAAAACAATCTGTATTTGGTCATAAATAAATTAAATAAAACTAATGAAAAGAAATGTTTCCTCTTTTATCAACTCGGTTATAAAATAAATTAAACTGTTATACCTTTTTTTCACAGGTTAATTACCATATTGAAAAAAAAAAAAAAAAACACATGTCACGGGATATTTATATATGAAAAATATATTCACACACATTTTAAATTTGATAATATTGAAAAAATGTCAATTATTCAGTATGATAAAAGAGAATACAAAAGAGATAATAGAACAATAAATTTACAGTAATATTTACCATATTCAAATTTAAGCAATGACGATATATATGATACTCTATTATACAAACTTTTTACCAATAAATATCACTCTTTTATAAAAATAATTTTATAATATGATTTCACTTATCTAATATTATTAGTTTTCAAAGTAAAAAATAATAAATTATGAATATTGATTGATTTTAATGATCGATTTTATTAACATTCATGTTCTTAAATGTAAATCCTAAGTCAACTGTGTTACATGACATAAATTTGAGGCAAACATGAATACAGAATTCAATCAATGAAAATTCAAAATATTTAAATTAATTGTGAACTCTGTATTAAAATTTCAGGTTTTATCTGGCCGGTATTAAATAACAAGAAATAAATGTAGCATATTCGCTATTTTTTAGGCTTTAGTATATAGGAATTGGATTGGCCTCTTGGGATATGTAAATTTGAATTAATGGAAAAACATGTGCGACAAATGTTTTCAAAATTTTATATTGTGGTGTTAGTATCAAAGTAAGGGTAAAATTAGATGTGTACACATATTTCAAAAACTGTGTCTTTAATCTCAATCAGTATAAACTAAGAAAAAATCTTACAATACTAAATTTTTATAATGCATTGTCTTACAATATAAACTTTAAAATGCAATTTTAGACAAAAATGTAGAAGATAATTTTACATATAATATAAGACGTTTCTTTGACTAGACAATTAATATATTTTAATTATTATCGATAGCCTGGAATTAATTAAAAAAAATATTCGAAAATAACTTGTTACTAGATATTTTATTATATAATAAAGACAATAACATTTTAGAGCCATATATTTTATAGAAATTATTTTATTTATCTTATACTTATTTATTTTAATTGTATATTTGTATCGCTTTAGGATGCTTGATAAAGTAACTTTAAGCAACAGTGAACTTCTTGCTCAAGAGTTTTCTATTTGAATGTTTGTACAAAGTTTATTCCAATTTTTAATTAGAAATACTTTGGAAGTAGTACGGAGAATACATCTTTAGATAATACAAAAATTAGCTAATGCATTTCTTCCTGTGTTAAAAACAATCATCTTACAATTAAACTATTGCCTTCAATAGTAATAACATATTGCATAAGAATTTTAAAACATGGTTTAGGCTTAAAAAAGTACCTCATACGAATGTTTAATAATTTTTGTCAGAGATGGAAAAAATTATAAAACATATTTCCTCTATTTAAGAGGATACAATTTATTATATATTTCCTCTCTATTCCTGTTTTATAATTTTAATTTCAATTTTCGTTCCTGTAAGTTAAATAAATGAGAGAATTTATACGTAATCAGTGTGACAGTTTGTATCAATATCAAGAGGGTCATGTATTATTTGAGGCCCAATTCATTAAGTCTTTCATTGATTAAAATATGGAATATTTTAGAAAGATAAAAGTAGCTTTCTTTTAGATTTATTACAAAAAATGGGTCATGAAATTAACTCTTTTTTTAAAAAAATAACAAATAAATTATTATAATTTTATCAATTTTTATGGGCAAAAAAGATGCCTAATAAATAAAACTTAACAAGAATTTAATTTTTGAATTAAAATTCTTAAAATTTATATCTACTATAGCTGCTAATAGTTTAATATTAATTACTAATAGATTATTATGTAGTATTCATGTAATTTTTTCTTGATAATAAGAACTATATTATATTATTTCAGTTTAGATATGTAGCAAGCATATGTACCTCTAAATTTCCTTCTTTTTTTAAAAAAAATATGTATATTATGAAATAGGTTTCCAGTATTTAATATTATAAGCAGTTCCTTATAATGAAAATAATTAACATAATTAATAATGATTTGAAATGTCGTATATGAAAAACAAGGAGCACATCTCAGGAAATAAATTTATATCTAAAATATTTCAAAGAAATTTTTGTTATATATTGATGCTGCAAATAATTATATGTTGCTGGTGCATTGGAAAGTTCAATTACATTTCAGAACATTTGGTTTAGATTACCGAATGTACATGTTGGTTAAATACAAATGTATTTTGCAAGGAAGTATTAACATATTTTTCACATAATATTATCACAAGTATTTTTTTGTAATTTTTATACTTTTTAAACTTATGTAGTAATGTTTATTGCGCATTGTATTTTGTGTATAATATAAGAAACAGCAATTTACAAGCGATATAAGCACACATATATATTAAATATCAGCCATTTCTTCAAAACATTCTTCTTTTAATCGTAATATTTAAAAACAATGCTTCATTTTTGGTGTTAACTTCTTTAAAATTATAAATGAAAAAAGTCATTATTGTGTTTTGACAGTAACATTCGACCAACTGCTTTTTCTTTTTGATACTTAATTTAATTTAATTTTAATTGTATGAAATTCAAATAAATATAATAACAATTATATAAAATTCAAATAAATTTCCACTGAAAAACGAAATATATTTCCACCAAGTTTATTAATTACTTAACAAGAAGTATTATAAAATCAGTAATAACTCTTTAATTTATAAGTGACCACAAGGATCCGTAACCTATTCAAAAATCACCTTCACGCATAAAAGAAAATAACAAAAAACAAAGTGAAATATTTCATACCAAATAGCTTGCAGAGATAATGAATGCAGTGTTTACTTTCAGACACACTTGACTTGATCCATTGGCAACAAAAACTTATTAGAACACTTACTCTTTTGTAATTGTGATTTGTAGCAGGCGTCAGGCACTCAGAGAAATAATATTCGCTCATTTACTTGAAATACGTTAGAATATTTTCTTAGAAGTATTCACACAACCCTAAGTTTAAAAAACAATCTTTTCCGACTCCTACGCCTAGTTTATGAAAAGCATGCGTCATTTGTTCGCTCATTACGCTTTTTATCATGCATGCTCACACTATCGGTTCTCCATTTAACCACAGTTTAATGACTCGAGTTATTTCTTAAAAAAAGAAAGGATGAAAGAACAGATGTGACGAGCACTTCAGCCAAAAGGAAGAAGCGGTCGCCCTAATTAGTAGATAACAATAATTGTTCGTCTGACATCGAGGTTTTCAAATTCACTTAATCTCATTTTAAACTGGACACGAAATTTTTTAACTAGACACTCAGAGATATGTTTCTCAGAAAATCATTCAATTGGTTTATTATAATACAACTATTGTTATTATAATTAAACTGAAGTTCATATGGTATTTTCTCAAAGATTAAGTTCATGAAAAAAACTTAGAAAAATGTGACAATAATATAGGAATGATTAATTTTGTATTTATAACAGATATTTCAATCAATTATTTTAGCTCCCAAGATAAAAGTAAGAAATATTTTATTTTTACATTATAAGTAGTACTAAATTCCTTCAATACTTTAATATTAAATAGCTTCAATTTTTTCTGTTTAATAAAATTTAACAAAAGAATTAAAAATTAAAATTTTTAATTTTTTAATTAATTTTTTGCATTTAAAAATAATTAATTTGTTTAATTTTTTATTCAAAATTTGATACCTAATAAAACAAATTATAAGCCAATTTATAGCACATTGCTTTATGTTGATTCGTCCATAGTTAAAATGATGCAAAACCAGAAGTAAATGAATTTTTCACTATATAAGCGTTTGGGAAACTTTTACCTATAGAGACTTATTTGAATTGTTTTATGTTAAATTAGTTCCTTTTACGAATTTTTAGCAGACATAATTTAACACAATATCAAATTGCATCCAAGACTCAATGCATTTTAATTTTCTGCCTTAGGATTAAGGGAGAGTATTTTAATTTTCTCCATAAGGATTAACAAGAAACTGATGGCAAAATAGTTACTTAAAATCTTATAGAATTATCGATTGAAATGAAAAAGGAAACATAATTGGGAAAAATTCAGACACGTTAATAATTCTATATATATATATATATATATATATATATATATATATAGATATAGATAGATAGATAGATAGATAGATAGATAGATAGATAGATAGATAGATAGATATATAACCATCAAATTTGAAATAAATTAATGAGATTTTACAAATGGACGATATAAAAGAATTTTTTCAAACGAACTTTTAATAGCTAACGAATTTTTTTTTTTTTTTTTTTTTTTTTTCAAAAATAGCTATACCATTTTTTTGTAGCACAACATATTTTTGTGCTGACTGAAAACACTTTAGGATGCATTTCATATGTACATTATGATACACTTGTCACGGAATATGTAATAATAAAAATTTGTAAAACATTATCTGATCGTAATGAATTCCAATCTATTACATTTTCGATGACAAAAACTTGGCTAATATTCAGAATACAAAGACTAGTTAACTTTTAAGAAAAGTGGAAAATCTTTTCTGGAATATCTTAAAAATTGTTCCAATATTTTCTTAAAACATTTTCTCTTCTCGAGGATCCTTTTAAACTTTTATAACGAGAACCAGATAGATGAATACATCAACAAATCTATCTGTATGAGAGGAAAGAAATTTGTCAGGTCATATTGAATCTAATCAGAGATATTGCACGTATGGTACAATGGCTCATACTTGGTTCGGTAGCTGTTCTCATTTTCAAAGTATGGGGAAGGTTATTTCCGATGCTACTGACATCAAACATTTGCGAGAGGTTTTGACCATTTGCAATCACGTGACCATTCACATAACGGGAAACTTTTCAGTTTATATAGGAAGACCTAGAGCTGTGCTCTTATCACATCTATCTATACTGTTCACAATAACTTAGGAGTGGAACATCTTCTTTATTATAGTGTACTATATTTTTAAGAATAAAAGAGAAAAGTAGGCATAAAATAAGAAAAAGTTGAAAAACAGTAGAAATAAAAGTAAATTTCATTTAATTTACCAAGAATATGTGATGTTCTCGAGAATATACAAGTTATATATAGTAAGTAAATATTTCAAAAATTAAACTCTATTATTAAGAAATGTGTATGTTTGTGTGTGAGTGCGTGTATATACCAATATATACGATAGAAAAAAACTTCTTATATTATTTTAGAAATTTAGGAATTATTGTATTATATATATATTATTTTTTAAATTTAAGATAAATTAAACTAATTGAATGAGAGTTCTTTGATAATGTAATTTATCTAATACAATTCCAAATTTATGAATGTTCCCTTATTTTACTATTACAGTCCTAATACACAGACTACAGTGAATTCCTAAGATCTTTCTTAAGTATTTAACAATAACAACCCCGTAATACCCCCTATATAAATCCCCTTTAGTAAGAAACAACATACAGATGTTAAATTATTATATTCAAAAATAATATTATATATATATATATATTTATATATTTAGATTTTCTTACATTATAGTAAAAAGCAACTCTAAAATGGCAAGCGGCTATTCGTTGTATTAAATACAACTCTCAATTAAATGCAGTTGTGATATTCCGTTCCCTTAATTTTGATATATCTGACACACGCAAACACACACACAAATTTCAGAATTTTTCCATTGAATCTTTATTGCATTAATCCAATAGCTAATATTTTACCAAGCAGTTTTTATACCGGCATTATATCGTTTTTACTTTCAACTCAAATAAGTTACTATTTTATGAAATATTTTATCTTCATTTTTTTTCCGGTTTCATGTTAATAAATAAGATTATTTTTTTCGCAAATATATATATATATACATACATACATACATATATATACATACATACATATATATATATATATATATATATATATATATATATATATATATATATATATATATATATATATATATATATATAAATTTCGTTTTATTTTTAAATTTTCTTGAATAGCATAAGAAGAGCAAAAATTCAAAATACAATAGATTTAATGAAATGAAAATATTATTCTGTTGATAAATTTTCTTAACACTTAAACTGTTGAGCATAAATGTATTTATCAACCACATGAAAATTGTTCTTAATGCCACAGTAAACATCAACTTTAAAAAATTGCATTTTCTATTAAGGTATTTTTATTACAATTTATTGTTACAATTTTCTATAATATTTATTTAGCATTTTTTCTTTATATTGTATTTTCTATGCAATCAAAAAACTTGTATGGAAATATATCGTCATATAAATTAAATTAAATAATAAATATAAGCAAATTAAAGTTTATTTTTATTGATTAATAAAACATTTTCTTGATTTTAGTAAATTCAGTAATAATTAATATACCAGATCACATTCTAAAAATTGTTAATTTAATTCAACATTTAGAGAGATAATTACTCCAGGAATCAACACTTTGTTGTTTACTATAGCTACATCCGATTTCTTACTTCCTACAGAATATCATATCATAAACAGAAAATGACTTACCTAATTATTTTAGTAAAGTATTTTTTATAAGAAAGTAAATTTAGCTGATTCAAAATATTTTTTTTATTTATGTGGAATAATATCATATGCTCACAAAATAAGAAAAATAGAAAAGAAAAATTTTAACAATAAATATCATTTCGCTTGGAAGCATTCTAACCCAATTTTATGATATTAATTCAAATTTAATTTAAAAAAGGATGTTTATACAAGCTGTTAATACTGTTGACATTAATCCATATTTTCGAAATGAGAAATATTTCCTTTAAATTTTATAATAAATATTTTAATGTCAGAAAAAAAAACTGACAACATTTATATACATATAAAACAACATTATTTTGAATCTTCAATAATAACTTACTTACATTGACAATTTTAAATATTTTAATGTACTTAGTATATAATTATAGAGTTGAGCAAATTTTCTTACAACTCAAACTATAATTATAATTCGAAACTATATTTATATATAACTCAAACTATATTTATAACTCATCCTACAATTTTTTAAACCGTTAAAAATGTATTAAAATAAAAATTTTGATCAAATTAATATTTTACATGCAAAAATATTAAATTTAGTAAAGCTCGTATGTAAAATTTATGAAATTAATTTCAATAATATAGCTATTGAAATAAATATGATTAAAAACTTTATTATAAATGAAGAAATTAATAAATTAATCGATAACAATTTTTTCCAGAAAATAAATATATCAAATGTCAAAATAAAAACAAAAATATCCAGTTTTTTTTCTTTTTTCTTTTCTTTTTTTTTTTTTTTTTTTTGGAAACATCAAAAGAAATGTTAGAAAATTAATTTAAAAATTCTACAAGTTTATTTGTTATCGAACTAGTTGAAAAATTTTTAAATAAAAATTTAAAACAAATCAGTACATTACATGCAAATAATTTAGTTTAGTAAAATATAAAATTAGTCGAAACGAACAAGTAAATTAAAACATTATAAATAAAGGGGGGGAGAAGTAAACAATTATAATATATAATATTTTCTCCATAATTTATTATAGCAGTCGTCAAAATGAAAGCACGAGGGGAAAATATTTACCCCTCGTAAAGAATATTTGAATGTATCATTAAAAAATCCATAAAAATAAAAAAATAAAAGGAAATCAATAAAAAAATGCAGCATTTGTTATTTGTATGTCAATGTTTCTTTCATTTTATATATATATATTTCCTGTTGGAAAAAAAAAGAAAAGAATGGGGAATAAAAAAAAGCTAAATATATTTCAACTATAAAATCTGCAGCATTTGATAAATGAGTTTTTTGTTACTTAGGATTAATTATTTAAATAAAATATATCACATAAATATAAAATTAAATTTTTATTATAAATATATATAATTTCTAACAATTTCCATTCCTCGTAAATTGTTAAAAAAAATTGAAACAGTGAAGAAGAAATGCATGTTAACTTAAAGGGAATATTTCAATTTAATTGATTTTAGTAAATACATTGAAAAAAGATAAAAGTTACCTATAGTATAATTCAATTAAGTAATTCTCAGCTTCTCACAAAGCACGCAATTTTCATTTTCAATTTCTTGAGACGTTTTGAAGTCCTCACATAATACACAAAAAACAAATGACGTTTTGCGGTGAAATTTCGAATAATATTTTTTTAATCGCTCTTAAGTCAGAGACCGGAACTGGAGAATGTCAATCAGTGACAGGAAAGCCTGCCAGATGCTCAAACTTATCGTGCAGACGAGTTCGCTGAAAAATAATCGCGAAGTGTGAGACAAAGAAGAACAGTTTACATTTTTACAGAAAATATTCCACTAATCGCCATCATGAGTTCTCTTTTATGTTTATGATTTCTGCATCTCATATTAGATCGTTTCTTTGATTAGAAATATGATTGCAATTGGAACGCGAAAGAACTGATTTGTTTCGAAGGAATCAGTTTAGAACTTTTTATTTTTATTTTAAGAATTTTGGGCGTATGACTCAGAGTATACATCAGATAAAGTTATACTTTCTCTATACAAATAAAGAAAAATGTATTAATGTAAATGCTTAGCAATAAAACACATTTTCCTTAAAACTATAAATTAATTTAATTAAAATCAATTTTTAAATAAATATTTTATGAACTGTTTTTAGGTTCTAAATCTCCAGCTCAATGATCAAGCATGCTATTTTTTTATTTAAAGTTTATTGTAACTTTATCCCCCCTTTTTTTCACTATTTTTGTATTCTGACTGTTGAAGTTAGTGTTATACTATAGACATATGGTATGATAACAAATTATTTTATTTTAGCCTTATAAAATTGAGTTTTTAAGCACAAAAATATGTTATAGTATCACATTTTATCGTTAACAATAATCATCAATACATCCATTTCGATGTGTATGGCATTCTAATTAAAACGATATAATAAATCTTAATAACAATAACATTTTTCAAAAAGAAAATAATTAAAAACTCACGTAATTAAAATAATTTAGTATAATTATTTTAATTGCGTGAGTTTATTAAAATAAGTGTTGAAGTCTAATGGGTGAAAATTTTATGGTGTTATCAGGGCCTGATTAAGGCCCGAAGCAAAAAACTTCTTTGGTTGCGCCTCTGCTTCACAACAAAAATTTTCTATTTGATTGACAACGTAAAATAAACTTTCTATTATATTTGGGGCCCTTCTGATGTGGAAACCTGGGGCGACTGCCCCGACTGTCTTAGTCAGGTTGTTGGTGTTATGAGCTTGGATCGTAAACAAAGAGACAGCTTTTTTAACTCCTGTTTTAAAAAATATTAGATACGGCAATTTAGCAAACTTATTAAAAACTTGTCTGAGCACTTACTTTTCAACTAATCTTTAATCTTCTTAACTATCCGTTAGGATACTTAAATTACCGAGAGAAAGAACTTACTATAGCCTATTAGTAGGAAAGTTCCTCCGACTAGAAAATCCTGGGTTGGTCCTAGACGACAGAAGATTGGGGCTGTTTCTGCACACATACCATTTGGGGTGGATGCTTGGAAGTATTCAAGGTTTTCTTCCCGATAATACATAAATATGATCGATAAAAACTCCTTCCAGGGGGCTATAATACGTATTGGATATTAAAAGGCTTTACAACAACTTTCGTCCGTTAACTTGTACACTATGCAGAGTCAAAGAAACCATTAGAAAAGCTCATCAAGACCCAGTAGTTGACCATCTTCTAGTGATGGATTAGATCCCAGTCACTACTGAACAATGACTGACTGGTGTTTCGTTTTTGCTTTCTGCGTGTAAATATTTTTAGGATTGGATTTAAGTGAAAGTCAGAATTCTGGAGATCTTCCTAGATTTCCTTCTTTGCAATATAAGAATATTGAATAATTTTAATTACAACAAATTATGTGGTTAAAACAATTCAGTTTTTTTTTTTTTTAAAAAAAACATAAGTGTTAAATCGACATTAATATCTTTCTTTCTTCATTTGTTTCCATTAAAATATAAAATTCATAGAAGCCCATGCAGAAAGGGAAATAGGCCTTCGTAGCCTAATGGTTAGGGCATCAGCCTACCATCCGGAAGAGCTAAGTTCGATGATCAATGCCGCCCAAAAGCAAACCGAGCACATGCAATATACGTGCTCGTTAAATCTGTGGAATCGAACGTCCTGTGGGTGATAGTTGAAAAGTTGCCATGATGTAATGGTCTGATGAAAATTTCCTTCCCCTCCAGATCAATGTCAAAACTGAAGGAGTAGATCCTGTGGTGGTGCCATCTATCGGAGGAGTCTTAGAGCAAAGACGTACTTTCACCTTCATGGTGCTTTCATTGAACGAAAGACGCACCCTTTTTCTGACTGTTTCCTTCTGACTTAATTTCACATAGCCGTTGGTTAGCGAGCTTAGCTCGTCCAAGCGTCATAAGTAATAATGACAACAGGAAGCTAAATGAAAAAGTGCTAAATCCATTTTTATGAAAAAAATAAATGGACCTGCTCTTAATAAATTGAAATTTTCGTTTGCTGAGATTAAGAAAAAACATATCATATGGTTCAGTTGGAAAAGTGGAGTGGTGAATTCAATGCCAGTCTAGCAGGCACAAGATAACAACAAGAAAAGAAACATTGATTATCCAAAATACAAGTTGATCTTATTCACTATTAAACAATGAGAAACAGATACTGTACCTCTACCTTCCTTATTGTTTTGTTTTATTGTTGTATACACCTTCCTTATTGTATTGTGTTTGCTTAAGTGTTGTTGTTGCTTGACACTTGGACAAGCCAAGCTCGCTATGCCTTGGCTATGCGAATTTAAGTCAATAGGGAAAGTCTTGTTTTTAATAAGATGAAGCACCACGAAGGTGTAAGTACGCCTTTGCTCTTTTTTAAATCTTCCGATAGATGGCACCACCAGAAGAACCACTCCTTCAAATTTGACATTGATCTGAAGAAGAGAAAAATTTTCTCCAGACCATTGTACCCATGGTAACTGCTGAATGACCGACCACCGGACATTCGATTCCACGGATTTAACGAGCACGTATATCGCATGTACTCGGTGGGTATTTGGCGGCGGAATCGAACCCTCTCCCTTTCGGATGGAAGGCCGATCCCTTAACCACTAGGCTGCCATGGCCATTTATAGATAGTTGTTAGGGCGGGTGTTTGCAAGGCTTTATATTCTCATTTTTATACAAATGAATACTGAACTTATCTCTTAAAAGTTCCTCCCCAAAATAGTATACTGTTGACATTCACAACTTTTTCTATTACGCTGTCTGTTTTGAGGTATTAATATTGGTATTTTATTATAAAAATATTGCTTGATATTTTGTGAGTCACCGTGTAAAAAGTACTCATTATAGTTAATAAAACTACAATTTTTATTTCATTTGAAAAATTACTGACATGTCCTCACAAATAATTCCATGAAAAAAATTTAATATTGTAGAAGCTCTATTTCTTCTCCCTGGTTTCCTTTCCGTTGGGATTAACTTGTTTGAATGTAGCTTCTCTCAAGGGTGTTATTAATGAATAAGAGCTTGAGACAACCCTTTTGACGTGCGGTAGTCTCAAGTGGGGAGAAATCCACCAATAAACAAAAAACCCCTATAAGAAATTTTTCTGTGTAACCCTCCCTATCTATTCAGTAATTCACACATCATTAACAACTCTAAAATAATATAATTCTATAAAAAGTAGATACTTCCAAGTAATTTATAAAAATGTTTTTGGGTGAAAACAAATTTTCTGATAATTCACATTTTATAAAAACGTTAAAGGATCTGTCTTGCATGCAGACAGTGATGTATGATATTCTCTCTCTTTAATTTATTGCTTTTTAATTTGATAATATTAATTCATATCAATTTTTTACTAAATAATACTATCTTTTAGTTTAATATTAAAAATTTATGAATTAATACCATAAATAATTTGCATAGGTATAAAATTATATAGAGATAGCACTGGTGCACAAAACAAACATATTCTATGACAAAAGACTTTTTTTTTTTTTTTTTTTTACAATACAAATAATTACAACAAAATATCCAGATCATGGGTTCCCAAACTTTTTTTTCTCGTGGACCACTTTCAAAGTTTTGCTATTTTCAGTAGATCCCCTGCTGCTACATTTTTACTGTTTTCCCAAAACTCCTAAAAATATCACCATAATTTGGAGGTGTTATGAAGAAAAAAAAGTAGCACATTTTCTTGTGTCCTATTCATTAAAAAAAATACTTGTGGCTCTACAAAATTATAAACATTTATTATTACAAGCAATCAACAATTGACAAAAAATCAACAATGAACTCTGAAATGTAAATCAACAATAAAATAGTCATACTTTAAATGAGATGGATGTACTTGATAAATTGACATCAAATTATCAATATTTGGCTTCAGTTTTGTAAGAAGTAATCTCAACTCTCCTTGTTCTGTGATGTTTAATCTGCTCATTTTTTGTTAACAGGTTGGTAACGACACTAAAACTTCTTTCAACAAGATATGATGAGGGAAACGCTATTAAAAATTATTTCGCAATGTCCCACAGCCCAGGATATTTTTGGGGTATTTCTGCTTGCAGACAAAATGTTTGATAGCCTTTCTCAAATGTCACCTTCATTTCCTCGTTGGTACTGAGCTCAAGTAACTCCTCTTGTAATAACAGCATTGAATTTTTAAAACAACACTGTTAAATATGCAATGTCCGCTTTATATTTGATCAGATTTTCTTTTAAATCTGGCGCTTCAGTTTCCAGAAACTCTATCACTGATTCGAAAAGTGGGTAAAATCTCGATAAGCATGCACCTTTCGACAACCAGCGTACTTCAGTATGTAAGAGCAGTCGTTGGAAATCTTCATCATTTTCATCGCACAAGAGTGCAAATAAACGGGTATTCAAAACATTGCTTCTTATTTTATTAACTGCGTTAATCACAAATTGAAGAGATTGGTGCAATCTATCACTCAAATCTTTCGCTGCAAGGTGTTGTCGGTGGATGACACAGTGAACTGCAATTGCTACTGGTATTATTCTTTTAAGATGACATATAAATTTACGATATCACCCAAACACGGCAGGATCTCCATCTGCTGCCACCGAAATAATGTTTGTAAATGGAACAGATTTTTCTGTAAAAGAATCTTTCAGGACATTAAATACTGATTAGCCTTTAGAGTCCGACTTCAAACTTTTTGCGAATAGCAGCTCTACGTGGATTTCTTCGTCCATAACAAATCGAACATATGCCAGTAATAATGCTTCATTACCAGGTAAAGTAGACTCGTCCAATTGACTAGAAAAGTGAGTGGTTTGCAGATAATTGCACAAGAAGCTTTCTATATCAGAGTTCATTTCATCAATACATCTTTGTACAGGGTTGTTATTTAAAGGAATTCTTTTGAGTACGTCAAATGGAGGTTTGTGCAGAACAGTTTTAAAAACCTCTTCAATAGCGGGTAAAATTAACTCTTCTCCGATGGTGTGTGGTTTTCCAGATTTCGCTATAAGCAACGAAATATTGTAAGATGCCCGCAAGCCATCATCGTTACTTTGAGACGTTGAAGCAAACATACTATTTACGGTAGGTCTCTTTTCATATTTTTCCTTCAATGCTTGAAAGTATTTCAGATCTTTACCTATTTTTTCAGAATGGCACTTTCTTAGATGGTCTTCGAGTTTCGATGATTTCAAAGAGTCATTAATTTATCAATATGATTGATAAATAACAATATACAATGTAAACATGTATTGCAAATAGGCAGATACTTAATTTTTTCGGCATTGCAAACACTGGCATCGATTCATTCACAGTCGCACTTTAATGTTCAAAATCTCGGAAACAAATGAGTGACGTTATGTTCTTGAAATTTGTATTTATTCTAATATAGATCGCAAACACAACGCAAGTTGCACTTCATCCCTTTGCAGCTCCAAATAAGCATCCCGGACGAGTGAGCGGCACTTTGCAAGTCTGGACATGTGGTGTACACTTGTACTGTTATCTATTGTTCTATTCAATTCTGTGTTTGAACTGAATCTTGAATATTTTTGAGTACCTACCAAGTGAATGATGCTACCTGCCTACGTTGATAGGTAAATCCAAACCAAAATTTTTGTTCTTTATTATGAAAATATTAGAAAATTTTTCGTGGACTCCATCTTACAACTTGTGAACCCCTGTTTTCTTTTCACATCTACGTGGACCCCCGTGTGGTATGCTATGAACCTATGGGGGCCCACCTAAACCACTTTGGGTACCTATGATCTAGATTAAAGAATAGTTCCATTCGTTTGCTTGAAAATCACATGTTCACCAATAAGAAAAGCAGAAAAACCTCTGACCAAAATATACCCGGTTTAATGAATAGAGGTCGCGCATTTATTCAACTCAGAAAAGTCTGTTAGATAAAGAGAGAAAAAATAAACAGAAACAGTGATACATATATTAATATCCTAATAGTAAATACTTATTGTATTAATATAACATTCATTTTCTTACTTTCGTTTTTAATATTTTGTAAAAGAATTAAATAAAATTAAAGTTTCAAAATTTCTTTTTCTAAAAGATTTGAAGTTTAGTGTGTAATTTTCAAAAATTATTTATTCAATATACTATTACTTTCGTAGTAGTACTTAATGAAGAGATCTTTATAATAAATAAATAAATACATTTGATCTAACACAGAAGGTTGTAGTTTGACCACTTTCATCACAAAATAAAATTTCAAAATAGATAAATTTTTACAGCGGCACCTGATCTATTTTGAAAATCTTGCAAACTGAATGCGGTAATGAATGCTTCAAAATTCTCTTTAGTTATGGAATTATTTCCTATACATTCTCTGTCGATTTCATTGCGAAACATCTAAACACATATGATGCAATAGGACGGAAGAAAATACTTTTTCTAAATAAAGGGGTTTAATTATTGCTATTTTAAAATATTACACTCTTGGAATTGGGGAAGCAGAAGGAATTCGATGCTGAAAACATTTTTCTTTATTCTAGCGGCAAAAAGATTAAAGTTTTCACACAAAGAAAAGGAAAAAAAGAATCCCTCTATTTTTTTCTGAAGCGAGATTGTTATATAGTTTAAATTGATTATATCACTAAATAATCAACTTTATAGGGAGTTCAAAGCAATGTTGTTTATAGTTTAAATTAATTACAAACGCTGCTGTCAATGTCAATGTGTTTCGGGGAAAAAATTTAACATTTATTTTAAGTTACCCCAGAGATCAATAAATTCTCAATTCAATCTCAGACAAAAATTATATATATATATATATATATAATTTTTTGTACATAGCCCTGAGTTGGGCTCTACCAGTTAGATAGAAACAGCCGGATGGAGTCTGTGATTTTGAAGTAGGGACCAAGCAGAAAATCTCCAATTCTTGGCCTGCCACCCCCAGAGGTATCATTTCACTAGGAGGCCATTGCCAGCACACCCAATTTTAACGTGCCTTAGCCATCTTTAGAGAAAACGACGGAGAGACTGTGAGTTCGAATCTCGGTAAAGCCGAGATTCGAACTCACAGCCTTCCGATAATGAGAACGACGCCCTAGACAACTAGGCCACCGCGGCTTATACGGAAAACCGGTAGCAGCTCAGTGCAGTTGTGAGTCTACAAAAGATGTGTCAGGGCTTAGGAAAATATTGCAATCGTTGGCGTAATCCAGAAAGGGAATGATTTATCCGACTCATAGGCTTTAGGGCCAAAGGTCGAAGTATTTCTGAAATGGTTAAGCTTATGAACTATTCGAGTGCAGCCGAGGTAAAAGCATAATTTGCATGGCAAAGTGAGACTGTCCAAAATCAGCGACGGAGCAAATGTGTTGTAGTACGGGCCATATATGACAAAGGTGAACAACGGCTTCGGAGATGCATTCGGGTGAGTAGACGTGTTACACTGAGCAACTAACCATCCAGATGAACAAAGGAGTAAACCATCCAGATGAACAGCGTCTCCAAAACTACTGTTCAAAGAACGCTGCTGCACCTGAGCCTCCGTGGCGGATGCCTAGCTCATGCACCTATGGTGACTCCTGTTCAGAGGCGACAAAATCTGGAATTGACACGCTTGTACCACAACTGAACGCCCACTGAGTGGAAACAGGTAGCATTTTTCGATGAATTAAGTTATATTATTGGACAGGTGGATGTTGGCGTATACAACGTGGAATCTCTGAAAACAAACATCCTGCAACTATTGTCGAAATGGTCCAGGCTGAAGGCGAGAGGATTATGGTCTAGGTTCACTCGTCATTGTGGAAGACGCGATGAATCAATACAAGTATGCATTTGTGCTTGTGGACCATGTCCACCCCATAAGCGCATTGTTTTTACTCAGAGTGATATAACCTATCAGAAGGACAATCCGAGATATTATACAGCTGGTAATGTATGTACGTGGTTCGAAGAGCACCCGGATGAGTTTATTATTCTCCCTTGACAGACAAACTCACCTAATTTAAAGCTAATCGAGAATCTTTAGGACTATCTCAATCGGATTGTTCACGACATGAATTCTCATCCTCATAATCTACTTAACTGATCACGGCATAGCTCAACATTCCAGTGAACACCTTCAGGAACCTAATGAACTCTCTTCCAGTACGTCTCGCACCAGTCTGTTCTGTGAAAGGTGGTTATTTTGGCTTTTAAAAAGTGGTCATATTAACGTAAATTGACTGTTTACATATACATACATACAGGCACACACACAGAAATAATAATATAAAAAAGTCCTTTTCATTTTAATATTCAGTAAAAAAAAGAGGAAAAAATAATGCTGCATATTCCAAGTATTCATGGAATTTTTTATATTTTATGTTGTGCTAGTTGAGGCCCAAGAATATTATAAAGATTATTTAAAATCCAATAAAAATCTTCTTTATCATGAATAATTGTTCGTTACATCTTTTCTCTGAAGATTCTCAAGTTATTATATATTTATTACATCGCATCTGAAATTTTGCCTTTCTTTGTTGATATTTCACACAAACATCTGAAACTAAATACTCTCAGACTAACAGACATATATGCATAGTAATCTTTTACCTTGCCTTTAACAACAGTCAGAATGCATGACTGCGGATAGGGAGGTCCTGGATTCGAATCCTAGAATGGGCATGGATGTACTTTCTCTCTCTGTCTATCTTGTCTTTGTATGAATGGGTTATGAATGGTTGCCTACCCTATAAATAGGTACTTATGGCATGTGTATACTGAGGAAGTATAATTTAAGTTCAATAATAATTTAAGTTCTATCAAGTAATAATTTAGGTTCTATCAAGTAATAATTTTATATTTCTTTAACTCTACACCAAAATATGGTTCAGTTCGAAAAGGGGAGCAGCACACCCCATAATGCCAGCCTACCTGACACATGACAACAACAACCTTTAATAATATTATTATTTTCCAACAGCAGTTATTAAAAAACAAAATGTTGTTCTCGTGTGCCAGCTGCTGATATTATGAGGTGCGCTGCTCCACTTTTCCAACTGAACCATATTTGGTGTGGAGTCCGACTTCTTCAGTACACACACATGCCATAGGGACCCATTTACAGGGTACGCAATCATTCACACACAAGGAAAGGACAAAGGATCGAGAGAGAAAGTACATCCAATCCTGAACCGAAATGCGAACACAGGACATCCCTATCCGTAGTCAGGTACGGTGACTATTAAACAAGTTGGCATGCAAAAAAAGAGCAAGATAAAAATCAAGTAATAATTTTATATTTCTTTAACTATAAATAAATATAATTAAATCTGTAACGTATGTAAGAAAAATTTTGTCGAAAATTCTTTCCATAAAGACGTATTTAAAAAAAAATGTATGTAAGTGCTCAGAAAACATTCCTAATGATATCAAACTTTATTTTACCTCTATTTTTTGCATATAAATTAACGCATTAAGTTTTTTTAATTATACCTGTTCTTACTCAGAAAAACTAAGCAAAAACCTTGAAAGATAAATTACAAAGGCATAATAACGAAAAATTATTCCAATTTATAATACATGCCAAGAACTTAGCGTGTAATATATCTATCTATCTATATATATATATATATACACACACACACAGTTGTGGCCAAAATTGTGGACACTTTCAGAAATTTTTATGTTTTTGAACTCTGTATGCTTATAGAAAGCGTTACGATTCACAAAATGCAAACTTGTATATATCATTTTAAAGAGAATTTATTACTGAATTCAATACCAAACGCAAAATTAAATTATTTGTAATACAAAAAAAAAAAAAAATTAAACGATAATAGTTATCAATATACATTAGATAGTGATGATTGCAGTGAGATATCAGTACTTAGTAAAGTACACTTTATTTTTTATTACAGCTTCACATCGACGCTTCATTGAGCTGACAAGAGTTTTAAGCACTTTTTTTCGATATTACATGATGCCAGGAAACAATTATAGCCTCAATTAGTTCCCTTTTATTTGATGGGCGCTTCATTCGGACAAGAGTTTTCAAACGGTGCCACAAATTTTCGATAGGATTGAGGTCAGGACTATTTCCTAATTATGACGACAATTTAATGCTCTTTGTACGAAACCACTCGTTCGATATTTTGATCGTGTGGCAAGGAGCAGAATCCTGCTGAAAAATAATCGAAGCATTGTTGTCTGATGGAAGGTAGAAGTTTTGGTTCTAGAATAGTGTCAATGTATTTTCTGGCATTCAGTTTCCCATCGATGACATGAAGGCGACCAAATCATAACACTAAATGGGTTCTTCACAGTTGCTTGAATGCAGTCAGGATGAAGCTCTTCTCCTATTCTACGTCTTACACGCCCATCACTACCGAATAACGATAGCTTAGTCTCATCACTCCATATAACTTGTGACCACTGATCATCTGTCCAATTAATGTGTTCCTTTGCCCACTGTAATTTTTTTTTTTTTTTTTTTTTTTTTTTTGTTGCTGAAAATGAAGATAATGCATTTTTCTTGGAATTCTACCTCTCAGTCCAACATCTGTTAATCTTCTCCTGATTGTTCTTGAACTGACAGAAACACCAGCATCATTCAGATCATTTCTGATGGCTGCTGATGACATTTTTCTACCTTGGAGACATAGTCTTTTTATTCTTCTGTCATCAATAGATGTGGTGCACCTTTTTCGGCCTTTTCCTTCTTTGTTTTTATTGAATTTGTCTCCTGATATCGTAAACAAAACTTACTGAGTCCAGATGTAGTCACTGAACCACCCACCTGTCTTGCAATTTCAGCATAGGAAAGACCACTTTCTCGTAACACAATAACATTACATCTCTTTCTAGGTGTCCAATCTACTCTTTTATTTGATGTCATTGCTTCTTGACTAAATATTAAATTTTTTTTTACAAATATTCCTACTTGTAATTGCAGTGTATAAGAAACAGGTCCTCCTTCTATAGAACAAAGCAAAATAATGAATTGTTTTAAGTGTAAACATGATGTCAGCTTCTACTTTCAACTACTAACATTTAATTGATTCTCAGTACAAGGACAGTGATTGGCCAGGAAAGCTAGACATTACAAACCACTTCATAACTGTGTTTTTTATTTATATTAAAGTACATATAACTCTTTTTTTTGTATTGCAAATAATTGAATTTTGTATTTAATTCAGTAATAAATTCTCTTTAAAATGATATATACAAGTTTGCACTTTTCGAAACGTAATTTTTTCTATAAGCATAAAAGTTCAAAAACATAAAAATTTTCAAGTGTCCAGAATTTTGGCCACTACTGTATATATATATATAGCATACGATATAGTAAAATATTATAACTGCGTTAAATATCCGATAAAGATACATGTAATGCACTTTTTATTCTTGCATTCATAACATAGTGAGGTTTGTGAAGCTTTTATCATAACATATTTTTTGTAGAAATAACCATGTTTTAATTTAATGAGCGAAATTATCCTTCGACAATAAAAAATTGTTTTTTATTATTGATTTTTTTACTTGTTCTATAATCATCTTTCTCCACTCAAAATAAATAATTTAGTTCCTATTTCATTATTTCTGGTAGGAAATACGTTTTTGGAGGTGTTTTTCATAAGTTCAATAACTTGTTTAAAACTGATTGAGTAATTTTCTGGTAGTGCCATCTATCGGAGAAATGTTAGAGTAATAACGTACTTTCACCTTCATGGTACTCTGAATTAAAGACTCAGCCAGCTGACTTAATTTCGCATAGCTGTCGGCTAGCGAGCTTGGCTTGTCAGAGTGTCATAAATAACTACAACAAGACTTGTTCAAAAAATCGAGTGACACACATACCTGTTTACAAGCTACTGTATTTCCATGCTTCTCTTACTTATCCCATTCTCGATTTTAACTCAAAATATCTTTCTTCAAAAATACAAAATAGGGTAAGAAAAATGTTCTTCTTTGAAGACGGGGCTTCGAAATAATGAGCGTATGTATTAATATTCTGCTTTAGGCATTTCCTTTACCAACGTAATGATGGCGCAGCTTGTCCTTATTTGAACCTTGCGGCATAAAACCCAACCAATTACCTACGTAATGACTTGTTTCTTGTAAATCAGATCTTCATAAGGCCTATCTCATTCCTTATTCTGCATAATCGTAAAATATTAGGTTAATTGGTGGTCATCATAATAGTTTACCATCCTTTGACTACATGCAGCGTATATCACAACTGACGCGAAATCGGTTGCAATATATGCAAACATCCACTGCAGATTACTGCTCAAAGGACTTTTATTAAAATGTATCAATAGTACTAGGACTCAAAGCTGGGACCATCTTTCCTGAGAAGCGTAATCCAACTATATTTAATCAATGAGTTACTAATTACTTATCACTGACTAAGCTGAAGCAGAATATGATTAGGGGGTCTTATCGGTTCTTTTTAAACTATGATCCTCCAAAGTGCCTTTCATTATTTAATTCTTTTGGCAAATGATACTTTGAGATCAACATTGCGAATTGGTTATCTGAATTTTCATTTCAATATATTATTCTGAAAATTGTAGTCTCGCTGAAAAAACTGGGTGTTTTGTGGTAACTTATTCATTTAGAAATTTTATCAGCTTTACGTAGACATGTAAAATTGCCGGAATTTAGAACTACGAGAATTTACTAAGGAATCTTGAGGGAATATATATATAAACTCAGTAATCTTTCATTTAATGGATTGTTTTTCCTTACGTATAAGAAAAGTGAATTAATTAATGATGAGGAAAAAATCTGATGTCTTCTAGTACGAAAATTAAATTAGTTTAATCTGATAAAAAACAAAAATAGTTGTTAAATAAAAATAACGAGTTAATATTTAATAAAAATATCAATCTCAGGACCCTCAGAATAAGTAATAACATTTTTATGTTTCTTTCTTTATAAATTCCTGCTAAGGAGAAAATTTTTTTTCTTTAACGTTAATCTATTCAAAGGCCACTGTATTTATATAGCCTGGTTGGTTAAAAAAACCATCCTCCGGAAGATAGTGAGTTCGAATCCCTACTTATTCGTTGACACGTTAAATAGGCCATGATCGCAATGTCTTCTAAGTGAAATAGTATCTCTGGTGATAGTAGGTCAAATATTGGGGATCTTTGTTCGTAAATTATGAAGACTCCCACCTTTTACAACGGAACTCAAGACTAAGTATAGGTTGATACAAAATAGAAATATATATTTTGAGAAATGTGTAACAGTTATGATAAAAGGGCAGAAAAATATGTAAATTGTGTCTTTTCTATAGCAAAAATGTGAACTTCGCTTCCTGGACACTCCCATCCGAGTAAGAACGGAAGTTTGCTCGCTTGAGATAAACTAAAATTTAATGCGAAAAGCAACATCTTTATCGCAGCTGACCCCGATTTTATTTTTAATTGGTTTTTCTGAAAAAGTTAATTTAACAATGATTGACTACAGTAATGTAAATGCTTTAAGTTCTCAATCAAGCTGTTTCTATAATTGAGGATAACTGAAAAATGTATTGACGGAATATTTTTATTTCTTTTTTAAGTTACATGCCGCTAAAACTTACTATTCATTTAATTTTGTGAAAATTAATGTAACTATAATTAGAACTTTTCACAAAATTATCCAAGTTTGAATAAAACCCAAAACTAAAAAAAAAAAAAAAAAAAAAAAAGAGAGAGAGACAAAGCATTAAGAACTTGAAAGAAAAAATTGAAACACCCGAAAATTGAGGATATTCTTATGCATGTACATAAGCTAAATTAATTTTCACACACACATAACTCCTCACAAAAGAAATTTTGAATTTAAAATATAAAATCCGAGTATCGGCAAAAATTAGGTTGTTGCAAATTTTCGTGTTCAGCCTCTACTAGTCTATTCACCCTCACAAAATCATAGGCTAGGATATGTAAAGAAGGTCGTCGTAAGACAAATCAAGACACCTAAGAATATATGCAGGAGAAACCTGCTCTTGGTTACATTTACGACAAATCGGGTAAATTTTTTTGAATATCCTGGAAGACCAGGCTTCTTAGATGGCCAATAAGAAATCTATCTGAACGCATCTGTCACTGTTCATAGTAAAGGATCCATCAGGAGAATTGGCACACTGTCAAGAATTTGCCAGAGATACAAGCCAAGTGGTTTTACCAGTATTTTCTAGCAGAATACAGCTCAAGAAAAGTCAGACTATTAGAAGTAGCTATATCTTATTCGGTGCCGTATTCGCAAGAAATTTGTCTTATTACCCCAATACACTGAATTTACAAATCACACGACTATGCATTTGTTTTAATTTGGTAAGAATTGAAATACCAATTTTATCACAAACGTTACTCCAGTTTGACAAATGTTGGATGGTACTACCACTATAGCAAAAGATATGGATTTACCTATCAAAATGTATGACACAAGTTTTTGCTCTTTAATGTTTATATAGAAAAATGATTCCAAAACTTTAGAAAAATGAACCCCTTTTAGTCAAAATTGCCCATCCTAAAGCTAAATAAACGCATAGTATAAAAAATAAATCTAAAAAAATTTGTTTAAATATTTATTGAAATTATAAAACTCTTTAAAATGTATGACTGAGAACTAGGAGTATTTAAAGCAGGCTCTAAATATTTGTGTGAATAGCAATCGCAAACTATCTTTTTAAATTTTTTTGGGTTTGCTGTCTTAATGGATTGAGAAATTTCCAGTGTTCTAAATTAGTTAAAAGGAAAACAAAAAGATAGTGCCTTATACAACAATTATAAGGGAAGTGCTTAATTTTGGCTCAAAAACTTGGGACAAGACAGAAGAGCATGAAAATCGATTGCCTATCTTTCAAAGAAAGGTAGAGGAAAATTATGAGTGCAGTGAACATCAATGGTACTGGGAGGCACAGACTCAACAGCGAATTGTACAAGATGTATCGATAACTACATAACAATCAACCAAATGTAATTTGCTGAGAACATGTGCAGAATGAATCACAATTCTTTAACATCAAAAGTTTTTCACTCAACCTATTAGCACCAGGGAGACCCAATCTTAGATGGACAAACTGCGTCGACAAGGATTTTGGAATCATAAGGATCAAAAACAGGAGGTCTACTTCCAAAGCAAGATTAGAATGGAAGCTTCTGAAGCAGGTTTTGGCCCACAAAGGGTTGTGGAGTCAATAGTGAAAAAGACAAAATGCATAACTTCGCTGAATCCACGTCCTATCAAATAGGAAGATGAGAAAGCAGGTCAACAACCAATGAAGCCAGATATAAAATTGCGATTGTTTTGAAACAAGAATTTGTGGTATCTTTACACAAACAGTGGTTTAAATTTTCAGGTGAAGATATTTCAGTAAGCTGCTCCTGAATTGACATAAATTCACCTGTATGACTTGCATCTGAGTGCCCACTCGCAAAAAGGTTCAACACCCAGTCAGAAATATCCAAATGCAGCATGTCTTCAAATCTTTGGTTCAGGTCTGCATGAAGAGCAGTTAGGTATTGACAGTAAACAAGCAAATCTTCATTTCTATTTTACTATATCGAAAGATTTGAAAAGTTAGAACATTCTCTAACAGAGTTTTGCTTGCACAGAAAAATTTTTTGCAACACCTTAGTTTTGATTAAATTTGGCAAAGAAAAAAAATCTATCATATAGACTGTCATTTGAGTTAATTAAATTAGGTGATAAATCATTGATTTCTAAAAACACCAACACTTGAATCAAAGAGCACATATAATCAATTGAAGACATACACTTTCATATAAACAATGTATTTTTGTATAGGAAAAGTAGTAAAAATTAGTTTGAAAGTATTCCTCTTGAACTTATTAACAGTTCTAACAGTACAATTTAGTTATCCATGCCAACATTCACTTGCATTTTTTGCGATAAAAGCCGCCAAATTGTTTGTATTGAATACAACTTGTTTTAAGTAAATCAAGAAGCCTCAAAGTCTTTCCATCATTTGTAGAGCACAAAATGACATCAAATGTATAATTTCTACATTGAAAATTAATTTTAATTCAGTAAAAGTGATGTGTCACCTTTCTATCGGTTTCCAAACATTTAGCAAATTTTTTTTTTTACTTATCTTATATAAGCTAAAAAGTAAAACATCGTTTCCTAATAAAATGAAATCATCAAGTGGTATAGAATATCCAGATATTTTTAAGTACTCAAAGAATTTTCTAGAGGGAGTCAAACCTGCGTGCCAAGTGAAATTAATATTGACGAAAACTGGTTTGTGCAACATGGTATGTATTACTCCATTACAGTTGGTAAAATGAGTTCTTCACATATAGTGCACAGCTTGTCAGACTTTAGAATCAATAAATGTTATAAGAGGCACATAATCCATCTTGCTTAGATGTTCTTGTAAGTTATCAAATAGTTTAGAATGTTTGAAAAAACGTTTTGTCACTAAGGATTTTTTTATTAAATGTTCCTTAGTCTAGGTTTAATTTAAGTGTTCAACGTAGCTTTATTACATAGAAGAAACATTCGTAAAGTACCATTTCCTGAAAATGAAATTAAGCCACATTCCAAATATTCAACACTGGCATTTTTTCTCATCATCCCACTCATAATATTTAACAAATAAGAGAGAAAATTTGCTAATCATTTTACTTGCAACAAAAACCCCTTAAAATTACTGCACTTAGTGGTGTTATTATTGCATTCCCACACAAACCTATTTTTGACACCTGTCTTGCACTATTCCAGACTTGTGTTAATAACATAGGTAGCTAATGATATCTAGAACTTTTAATTTTGATGTATCAGTTAATTTTTTTACCATTATTTCATTGTTAGTGTTATCATGGAAATTTAAAGTTTAAATTTAGTGAAGTAAATTGAAAACTAAGTTTTGATGATAATATTGAAGACAAATCGGTGGAAATGAACTTTGTTATTTATGAATGGATATTACATAATATTTAGTACTTTGGTAAAATACAGTATTTGAAGCACACCCCTATATTTACATTTTATCCAGTACTTAATAATAAAAAAGATAATGCATATAATTTTGATAAATTTTATATTAAATCTTGTTCTGACCTCCATTGTTCAAGGGCACCAAAATTAAACAGACCCCTGCCTTATATATACCTAAATGAGGTTCTGACATGTCACCTACGGATTGACTATTTATCTTGGAAATCATGAAGCAATGAATATTCAAAGAAAGAGCAAACAGATTGCACACATTTACCCATGAAAAAGAATTTTTTTTACACATGCCTGCCTTAGAAAAATTGCTACAAAAACATATGAACAACTTGTGTATATATAAACAAATTTGGTTCATTGCTCAATGGTAATATTTTATACAAGAGGGTTATAATTAGACCAGGATTTATTGTTTCATAGACATACTAGGTATAACATACCTAACATTATTGCAACAATGGTAAATTGTATCATCCCTTCCCCTCTTTTTAAGTATTATTTTAATGGAATTTTTGTAATGGACACTAGTTTTGATATTTAAAAAAAATACTACTACTAATCAAACCAAAAAGTTTAATATTAAAGTCCAAATTTCATTTTACAAATCACTTTTTGGCTTTAGGTTTAGCTTCTTTTTTATCAGCTTTCTTTCCCTTCTTTGGCGCTACTTTTGATGCTCCAGTTTTCTTAGTCTTTTTCTCTTCAGGAACTTCAATCTAAAAGGAAAAATTAAGTGACATTATACAAAATAACAAATTAATATGTTAAACTCCTGCTCTTAAATAAAAATCAAACTTGTGTATTATTTGATAATGATATTATTTCATCATAAAAAATATCATTATCAAATAATACGCAATCAAGTAATTCTACAGTTACAAACATAAGATTTTTTAAATTGCACTTTAAAGATACATAGTGGAAAAATAATTAACAAATAACGAAGACACTTCTAAAATATTTCCAAAAAGAAATTATTTGAATAAATGCTCATAATTAAAATATGAATATAAGACAATCTGCAAAAATAGTCAGAAATGTAGTACACAAGTGAAATTAGTTACCATTCCTAATAACAAGATCCAATCTAAATTAGTGACTGTGACAACTCAATCAGTGTGCAAGATCATGAAGATCTGACCATGGTTCAGAGTGCCAACTTAATTTAGCACAATACAATCAATCTTAGTACAAACTATTATTGATTTTTAGTTGTGCTGAGAATACTGTAGTAAAGTAAGTTAAATAGTTGTCTTATTTTGAACAAGTGTGTCTTGGGAACAATCAACTTAATGCGCTATGCCAAAAAACATTAGAATAGATTAGAATGGTAAAAACTAACTATATCGGAAATAGGAAACTGCCTAAACTCAAATAAAATAGGTATTGAAGTTTCGTTTATCAATTATGCTCACCTACAATAAGTCAAGTGTTAATGTTTTTAATTTAAAAATAACTCAACTGCCAGGTGGTTTGGTTTGTTTGTCGCTCAACGGTCATTTTTTGCACACGAGGGCTAGTTAGACAGGGACCTACGGATTAAAGTGGACTCTGAAACACTACAAACATCCATGCTCAAGGTGGGATTCGAACACACAAATTGTTTGAACCGAAGGCAAGAGCGCTAACCATTCAGCTGCCAGCTTGGCAAATCAATTGCTGGAATTTTTATATGGTATTTAAACTTTTAATTAAACTAAACAGCTAATTTTTAGATTTCTTTGATTTAATATAATACAGTATTCACTTCTTAAAAACAATTCATAGAACTTCGGTTAATTTTAAGAAATAGGTATCATTTAAAAATTGCCCAGAATGTCTACAATCTATTTTTTGACAAGTTTTTTTTTTTTTTTTTTTTTTTTAAAAAAAAACCAGGTTTGAAAATAATGGGCTAAAACTTCAAATCACTATTACAATATATATGACTTTGCTTGTATACATATACCAAATCAATACCCTATTTTAGACACAAGTTGTCCACAACATTGATTCCATAATTAAACATGTAAGTTTCCATACTAAGAAATTGACACTAGTCAAACTCAACTTTCAGAAACTCAGTATTACTTCATTCCTCAGAACGAAGATGAAGCATACAGTTATTGTACCAACAAGTTAACACAAAATATTTCAGGAGGAAGTACTTTGCTGACAACTTTTGGATAGTTACGACAAAATTTTTTGTAACTAATATTAAACACAGATTACAAAATTAGACTAAAAAACGACAAAATTCTTATATTTTTAGAAGGATATTTCTTTAAAAATTAAGTAAAAAATGAGCTGGCCTTAAGTTTTATTAAAAGAATAAAATTTAAAGTATTGTAAATGTACCAACTCTATCAGTGTGCAAGGCCACAAACAAGGCCTGACCATGGTTCAGAGTGCTTATTCCATATTGCACAATATTAGGTCAAATATAGTATAACCTATAATTGAAACTTAACAGTGCATACTAGTATACAACAGCTTTACAAACTGAATGTATAAATTGTTCCCCACTAGGTTAAAATTATTTGACTCCTTGATTGATGAAGAACACCATGCAATGAAGGAGACTATTCTTGTTGTGTTTGTCACTATAAGTATTCAAATTCTGATTATTTTTTAATTTATGACTACAGTAAGCAATTAAATGATATTTTCATTCTAATTTTAAATATTTCTAGCTCTGAATTGAAATAAAAATTCCATTTGAATAAACAGTATTTTATGTTTTACTTCTATATATAAACTCAAAGTCATTTGAATATTTAGATTAAAAATATTGTACCGAGCTTCGGGGTTCATGTGGATTGAGAGTTGAAGAAAGCAACTACTCGATGAACACAAGACTTTTATTCGTAAAAATTCCACTAGAAATACCAGCTGTAATAATCACAATTATACAGATACAATTCGTCAAATACGATAAGTTACAGCTTCCAATCGCAGGTCTCAAATACCTCAGGCAGAGAACAGCTTCTCTAAACTAGCAGTCACGACTAATCGTCTTCACAAAACTGACTGTGTGAACAAAACCTTAACTATGTCGGGCTGCAGTATTTATACCTGACTTGGCGGGGAAATCTAATTTTGCCAAGGTTCTGGAAGCTTCTAGGCTATCTCGCTAAATATTGGTCCTAGAGCTTAGGTGATGGATGTTTCACGATATATCCATTTCTCGCCAAAACATCGCCAAGCTACTACCAAATCGTTAGAAAACCCGCTTTTAATGTATAACACGTCCAAATAACGCAATTTTTGCCCAAAATGTGAGCATCTCCGATCTGTCTGAGATATTTTAAGACATATACAATAATTATTTATAAATTTGTAACAATATACTTTATTTCATAATTTTTTTTTCACATATAGATATTCATCTTAAGCACCTAAAGTAATAGCTAATATAATATCAACCTGTACATTTAAAAATTTACATTCTAATATTAAAATTCTTAACAGAGAACTTTTGGAAGTTTTAATAAACTTTTTTGATTTAAGAGAACATCTCAGAACACATTCTGTATTTTTCAAAGATACATTTGAAAATGCTCTTCTAATTTCTGAAATAAGAAATGATATTAAACTAACAATACCATTATAAGTAACATGTGATTAAAATAAATAATATTCCACCTCTAAAAAATTAAGTTATTTTTTTCTTCCTTCAAAACCAGAAAATCATTAAATGTAAAGCACACATAGGAAATATATCAAAACTTATATTTGTTTAAAATTAAGCATACACTATATTTTGTCACATTTACTTACACCTCGTTTCTTCATCAAAAGAGTTTCTTTAGCTTTCTTCTTCTTCTCCAGATCAACATGAGCTTTGCGTCTCATAACTGCAGCATAAGGATTCAAACGTAACATCACTCTAATATTTTTCAAAGGGTTCTTTTTCAATACATAGCGTTCTACTTTCTTACTGCAAATAATCAACATTAAATGACATAAGTTTTTAGTTTACTAAACTCAACTAAAAGTTATAAAATACAAAAGCATATTTTATAAATTAAATGATTTTCCACAAAACAGTACATAAAAATAAAGTGATAAATTTCTTACAAAGTTAGTAAAAATGTATTTACTTTACAAAATAATTCAGTACAACAGCATAATTTTTAAATAATAAATTCTAATAGATTCTACAAGAAAATAATATACTTGCCACTAAAGATGATATAAAATCTTTTCATTTCAATCTATTATATGTATTACTTAATCTCTAGTAAGGTAATTCAAAACCTGTTTTTTCATTCCCTTTGAGGACTTAGAGAAAAAGATGCGACTTCACAGGTGGAACTGAACATGAATTGGGTTGGAAAACATAGAAAATCAGCTGAGAGGTAAATAAAGAATAAATAAAAAATTGTGTTACTATTTAGCTTTAATCAACAGTAGTTACGATGAATAAATATTGAGTCACTAGCCATTTTATTCATTGCTGATTAATTAGAAAGAGTTGATACATTTATCACAATCCTTTTCTTAAGGTGGTGTCACACTGGATACTTCCTGAACTGGTTTTTCTATTTAAACAGTCTGTACTAGGAGTAGGCAGACTTTTCTGGATTATGAGCTACTATGAATATTTTTATTGATCTTTTTTTAAATATCTTTACTGATCATGGGTTAAATGTATTTTGGGTATGTGCATAATTAAAATTTAGTATCAGTGATTACTCAATATGTCTTAGTGATCAACCCAATTGTAGCCCTCTTGATGACCCTGGGTCTACACATACATTAAGTGGATGATCACATGCTAAGATGCAGAAAACAAAATTAAGATTTTTTTTTTGTAAGAAAAATATCAAAGTTTCGAATGAATTAAATCTGCTTTTTACTAGTAGCTTCATACTAAACAGAAAATCAAAATGCAAGCAACATGCAATAAGCAATCTAGTAATCATAACATTAAATTAGAAGATAAGTTGGCTACAGAAACAAAATGACTAAAGGCATATTAAACTGAAATAAATTTTTCACTTTAGTTCTATCTTGAAATTCTGGTTTTGAACCTTTAATTACCTCAATATTATAGTGTGGGACAGGTTTTCTTTTTCTTTTCTTTTTTTTAAAAAGCAATTTTTAAAAGAAGGGATACCTAATTAATGCCTTTTGGCTTTGGTTATTATTAAAATATGTAAAGAAATAAATTATGATATAGATCACGACAAAGGAAAAAAAATGGCTGTTTATTTCGTCTCAATTAGTTAAAAAGAGGGGTTTGACTTTTTAACAATTTTTTTTTTTAAATTTCATTAGTTGTTTCCTAAACAAGTGTGTGGACTGGTTGTGCATGAGTCAACTATATTCTGAAAAAAAATACAAACCTTAATTTTGGAAGATTTTCATGGTGTGAAAATTAAAGATTACTCTAGGTAATCTAAATCTATGGGTGAACAGAAAAAGGAATTTGTGGTTATTTTCCTTCAATAAAATTAAAATCTATATTAACGAGAATGCTAAGATACATGCTTTATGTATGCTATGCCACGCGAAGATTTCATTACACACATTAGCTGAAATCTTTATTTACATCATAAACTTCATTACTGTAAAAAAAACCTGTACATTTCCATACAATGAAACTCACACTAATCAAATTTAGCTCTCAAAATTGAATACCACTGGATTTCAAAACAATGATGAAGCACACATTTAATATATCGAAAAGTTAACACAAAATACTTTTCAACATGAAATACCTTTGCTATAGCTTTTAGTTGTCTTAATTTGTTGCTCTAGTTATTTTTACCCTACAAGAGCTAAGCGCTCCAGTTGAGCTAGTTTCTAAAGTGGACTTCAAATCACTGAATATATAATTCATGCTCACAGTGATAATGGCTAGTTCAGCTTTATAGAGCAAGGTCCAAAAATGAACATGCTGTGCCAGATCATAATGGGAAGCAATCGAATCTATGAAAATTTAAACTCAAAGATCAGCAAGCATCTTTTGGACAAGTATGAGATGTTAATC
Organism: Latrodectus elegans; assembly: GCA_030067965.1. Classification (NCBI taxonomy): domain Eukaryota; kingdom Metazoa; phylum Arthropoda; class Arachnida; order Araneae; family Theridiidae; genus Latrodectus; species Latrodectus elegans. The sequence goes on from CM057820.1 coordinate 5,460,139, forward strand.
ACAGATTTTTTTTATCCTGTCTAAAAACTAAGGAAATACATTAACTTCACAATTTTTCGGAATGGATATCCAATATTAGTTTAATTATACTTAAAAAATGCAGAATACGATGGAAACATAGAAAAAGGAATGTTTAAAATATAAATACACAATTCATCTGTTTGCAGTTTGTTTGTTGCTCAACGGTCATTTTTTGCACACGAGGGCTAATTAGACCGGGAACCACAACTTAGAGTGGATTCCGAACCACTACAAACATCCATGCCCAAGGTGGGATTCGAACCCAAACTGTTGAACCAAAGGCAAGAGCGCTACACAATTTATCAGCAAATTTAGTATTAAAACAAAAATGCTAGTACACTAGGTCAAATTCACAACAAATATAATTTTCAACCAAAACTTCTCAAAAATATTTTATAATTCACAATAGATTACTTTTTAGTCACATCATAATTTAAATTTACACATATGTAAATCTGTGTTTCTTCTGAATTCAATGTTTTTATGATACTTTTAAAATATGTTCCTACGTAACACAACATATAATCTTGCAACATTCACGTGATACTAAAATTTCCAATTTATAGTAAGATTCGAGAAGGAAAAAATAGATACAGTTATCCCAAACTTTATTAATTTATATATGATAAGCTGATGTCATTTTCTAGCACCAGCGGAACGTTATAAATTGCTTAAGCACATTGTGAATTCCAATAAGCCAGCCCAATAAGAGTAGCATGTATCACTTTACTTAAGATCAATACTCCACTGTTTAAAAATTTACAAACAGACCAAACAATTCTAATTGCAAAATTGAAAATATAACTCTGTAAGTTCCCATACTATGAAATTGACAGTAGTCAAATTCAACTCTCAGAAACTCAATACTACTTCATACTTTAGAACAAAGATGAATGTATTTACTGTACCAACAAGTTAACACAAAACACTTCAGTAGAAAGTATTTTGCTGACAACTTTTGGATCACTACTAAAATTTTTTAAATTTATAATTTGTAACAGTGGTTCACTATTAACTTTTCAAATGTTAAATATTTTAAATGTACGAACTCTACTGAAGGAAAAGATTACAAAACATGAAATCACACCCTACAAGACTTTTATTCCAAATATAATTGCACATGTAAAGCTAATTTACAATTTTTTTTTTTTTAATTTTATTTTTTTTAATAAATTAGCTTTATATAAATAGGAATATAAAACAATGCTGTAAGATAGTGGACCCCTAACTTTTTTTGTATTACTGAAAATTACTTAGTGCCCTATAGATTTTTTTAAAGTTTTAATGGCAATTAATAACATTGACACTTCTAACTTTTTTTGTAAAATATAGTAAAGAAAGGTGTAAATTAGAAACATTGAAATTAGGGAAGCATTTATTGTATTCAGAATGGAATATAATCAAAAAAGTGAGCCAATGAAAAGAATGAACCTGGTACACTGCCACCAATTTGAAATCATTGGATATGTTTTCACAGGTAGTAATCTCAAATCACTGTCACTGACTAGTTGCAATTTGTTTCTTTTGTTGTTAATAAAAAAATGTACTGAAATTAATTACAACTATATATGATAAAAGGAAATGCAATTACGAATTTTTAAATTATAGCACATATATTTAGGATAAGCCATATATGTTCTCTTTTATTCATATATATACTATTCCAGATCTTTTTGCAGCCACCTTCGAATTTAAATTCATCACTTGTAGTTACTTGCATCAGTTCATTATACTATTATCTTTACAGTTATTCACTGCCCCCAAATGTACTAGTGGCAGTCAGATCTCCCCTGAATCGCTGCAGTGCCTACTGGCACACATTTTTAGAATCACTGCTGTAAGATTAAAATATTGTGAAATTAAATATTAGTCAAGAATAACTCATACCCAATACTACTCTAAACCTGAAAAAAGTGTACATTTAATGTGCCAAAAAGTTACTGCAATATTTTTAAAGAAAATTATTATATAGTAAAAATGGTATCGTCTGAGCTCCTTATTTTTAATTAGATTCATATAGTCATAGTACTTATTTTATATTGTACAAAATTATCAAGTATATTACATACCTGCCACCTTGGAAGGAAAAAAAATCAGTAGATCTTTAATAATGACATTTTTGCTTGAATGTTTAAAATGGCAGTGCCACAAAAAGACAATTTTATTATTTAGATTACAAATTCTAGGAATTTTTTATGGTAAACATATTTCGTGTTAACCTTAATGTTTGAAAAAAATTTTCATTAACTTCATAAAAGAGCTATGAAAAATAAAAGAATACTACACGTAAAAAATAATGTTTTGTCCCAATATTTATTTTATAGGCCAATTTTTACTACTCTACTGAAATTCATAAATATTGAACTTATTACATTAAAACATAAAATACATTACTAAATAAATTTATTTCAGTGACAAATATTTTCCTAATTACTAATAACTAGTAAATTGAATTATTAATGTAAACAGGCACATGGTGTCTGTTCTGAATGTTTATACAACTATCAATTTGTAGTTCCTTGGCACACAAGTAGTTAAAGCATCATCATACCACAGAAGGCAGATGGGATTCAAAATTCAGAGGAACACATTTTCATATTATAATATCATAACATTATAAAAATTATATTAGCGTGTGTGACTACTAAAACAACTCAGACTTTTTTCTGGCAAATTTTCGGCTGTTTTTAAGTTCTTCACTGAAACGACCAAAATCAGATTTTCATACATTATCAGGAAATCTGGAGAAATGACTAATACTCAGGAGTTTCCCAATAAAATCAGTAGAGTTGGCAGCTATGTTATTAATGTACAATTAAGTTTAAATATGTATATATTAAATAAATCAGCTTTTATAAGTCAGTTGTAACTTTTAATTTTAGCTTTTTTTTTTACCCAACTGCAATATTACACAATTGTCTAATCAGTCTGAACTCTTCCACCTTTTTATAGATAACTTTATTTCTTTAATGGTTTTACTATTACATTATTTCTTTTCAACAGAAAAGTAGCCCTTAAGACAGTAATGAATTTTTGTCAATGTATAATGATGTAACAAGAGTGAAAAGAAGCTACAATGAAAACATTCCAAATGAGGATTTCTTACTGTTAGTAAGAAATCCTCATTGGAATTAGTAGAGTTCTCAAGAACCATGTACCTTTTAAGCTAGAACATGATCTGTAGCTGGCACTATATAGCGTGGATACCTACCAATGTTTTAAAAATGTGAAATGTTAAAATTTTACTATCTCCTGTTAGCCTACAAGACTACACTCAAATCAATATTGAATAAAATTTCCACCAGGAACACAATTGTTCAATTAGTAATAAGTATTCAAAATCAAACAGAAATAAATTGCAGGCTTAAAAATTTAATTCCATATTTAGTTGGATTTTTATTTTGTTTGGAAAACATCTTTCAACTGCTTCCATATACTGACCAGGACCTACAATTTGATACAATTTCCACACTATTAAACATAAGAGGAAAGTCAAACTACAAGCAAAAGCAAATCAACCTGATGGTCTGGTTTGTTGGTCACTAGTTTCTCTCATAAAACTGATAATTATAGTTAAATGATATTAAAATACACAATAAAACACATTAACAATATTGATAAGTAAAGAATAAATGGAAGTAATTCATATACATAACTCAAGGATACAATGTTCACAAGGTTAAAAGAAATCAAATAATAAAAAATAAAAAGTTGACAATTCTATAATTTCACTTAACAAGGAATTCAGTAGAGATAATGGACTGCTTTAATTTTCTATAATAAAAACTTACTTTGCAGGTCTAATAGCCTTTCTTATTTCTGGTGCTTTCAACATTCGTGCCAGATCAGCATTTGCCATTTTGTGCATAGGTAAACTATAATGGAAAGTAATAAACTTTAATGTTCTGCCTTTTAATGCCTACTAATATAGTTTGTGTATATTAATGCCAATTACTTGTAATTTTTCTTTCTTTGAGATTTCTTCTTGTAAGTTCCATAAATAGCATCCAATCGACGGAAAGCAGACTCAGTCCAAATGACAAAGCGGCCAACATGACCTCCTGGTGCCAGTCGAAGAAGATTAAGTTTTTCAACATTGATTGTTTCAATACCTAATTAAAATTGATATAAAATAAGTACAGTATTTTGAAAAAAATCATACCAGAAATCAGAAATGTATATTTTACCTGGGATATTTCTAAAGGCTCGTGTAAGGCCTTGATCTTTGCGGTAGACAATAACAGGCCCTAATCTTTGAATTCTCCTACGGTTCCTCATTTTACCTTTACCAGCTCTAAAACGTTTTGAACTATAAACCTAAAATATTAAAAAGTTCCACAATTTTATTTACTTTACAGTAATAAATACACAAATCTAATAATTTTTCTACTCAATTCAGACTCAATGCACTGATAAATGATTATAGAAACTACAAAGAAAAATGTAAACTATATTTTAACCTAGCATGAGAAGTTGAATTTATGGATATGAATTGACTCCTTAACTAACAAAATGTGAGAAAATGGAATAAGAGTTGAAATAAACACCCTAGACAAATAATTTTCTAACTTATACTTTATTATAGAATAAAACAAAAAAATTTCTTGTATCACAGAATTCTTCCCATATCAATTACAACAAAATTAGACTTTAAAAGCTTCTTTAAAAAAAAAAAAAATTGAAATTGAAATCAACTTAATTTTCAAGATGAATTTTTGATTTTGATGGCACAAGATTCTCAGATGTGATAAGCTGTGCTAAAAATAAAAAATTCTCCATAGTTAACTTTTGAACAAATCATTAAATAGTTCTGATTCAACTGTTGTTAAATAATATTTAATATGTAATTAAATTATTACTGTTTATTAAATAGTTCTTACTTGAGACTGTTGAGATGAATGATTCAGTAGAATAAAGTCAATAAAACAAATTCATGAAAGATAATTAATATCACCTAGAGCAGGTTTTATTTGATTATTTTTTTTTGTGCTTGTCTTTTTGACATTTTGAAATGTAGATGTAAAATCCATTTCCACATCTGTTTCAGATGGGGATATATCAATTGCTTTTTATGACTTTATTTCTTGAGATTTTGGTCTTTTTAAATTTTTATAATGCTAGTTTTAGATTTACCGATAACAAAGTCGAAAGTAAAGCAGATATTGGTAAACTACTTGTTTCATGGATTGTTTATTTTTGAATCTGTAAAATAGAATAGGAAGTACCAACTTTTGGTGTTCTGTTTTTTACTAATTGTCTTGCTTATATAAGAAAGTTGTTTTAACTTTGTTACAATCGTTTTTTTCTCCAAGATCCATATAGAACAAGACTTGGTGCACCAAAACATTTATAACTCTTGAAAATTTCGGAATTACAAACATTAGTATCAATTTCATTTTCCATTTAGCACACATAGGATCAATATTCCTACGTGTTTGTAGGGAGTAACTATCTCTGACAAGAATGTATGGATGAAATATGCAGTTTATATAATTTTATGGACTTTGATAATACTGGTGCCTGAAAAGTTAAAACCTGCTGGGTAGGGAATAAGTTCACTGTCACGTCAAATGTTTATACGATTTACAGCACAAACTCCTCGATCATGTAGATCTTAGAAAAAACAGCTTCTGTAACATTTATGAAATAATGTTTAGAAAGGACAGCATGAGAGTAATTGAAATGTTTATATAATGTTGACAGGAAGTAAACCCAATTTTTCCAACCTTTCTAAAATTACTGATTATCGAAGTTTATTTTGAGTCAACCTGAACAAGATCTCCTGATCATAATTTCTTTTAACATTTTCTGAGTTACAAATAATTGATGTCAAAGTTTTTGAATCAAAAAAGTGATACTGCATGAAAATTGCTTGGTGTGGTTATTAATATGTAACGAGCAGATAAAGTGGCTTCAATGACATGATAATTAGAACGCATAGAATATTTATAAAGATTCAGGTTCCATGGCACTGCACACCAATGAGCCATACAAGGAATGGCAGCCACCAGTTCTGGATATTTCCAGCCTTGGAAGTTACCGCAGCGCTAGTTGATATCCATACGAGGGGAGTCACCCATAGTTGCAGTGACCACTAGCAGACTACCCACAATAGTTACAAGTAGATTGATACGCTGTGGACCAGTGTACCACCAGCCCAAAGGATTCTCACAAACAGAGTGGCTACAGCTACTCACTGAGAGCTTTTTTGGTGCCTGTAATCACTTAAAGAAGGTGAGTCCCAGAAGGGGATTTCTCAAGATGAAAAATTGACAAGCCCCAAGAAATCAGGTAATACTAATTTCCTACCGACAAAGGTAAGAGTTGAGTTTTGAGTTTGTCGCTCAACGGTCATTTTTTGCACACGAGGGCTAATTAGACCGGGACCTACGGCTGAAAGTGGATTCCGAACCCACGAACTGTTGAACCGAAGGCAACTGACAAAGGTAATGTTAACACTTGATGTATAAGCACAGTAAGATACATAATAATAAAAAATTCAAAGCAAACATAACTTTTTAGACTACCTATTTTTACACTAATAAAATATATAACATTTAAACTAAATGAGATTAATACATGTTTATTTAACCTAGCCACAACTTTGTAGATAAGTTTCTAATGATAATGGGTTAAACAATTAAAATTACTAAAAATGAAAAACAAAAATAATGATTAACTAGAAAAAATTTTTTTATTTGAAGGAGCATAACAGAACAAGATTCATAATGCATCAAAGTATAAAATTTAAATTAATGTATTAATTTTCCTCTTTGATAGAATAATGCAACTGTTTAAATCTTTTTATTATCTATGAATTGGGAAAAAGTTAAGAGTGGATTATTAGAGGACAGAAACATTTTTATACTAATAAGGAACAGTAAAGATTATATTAGCATTATTAATACAAACAATTTTATGAAAACCTGTAGGACTTTAACATTACATTAAATATAATGTTCAAGCAACATTTTATTAAAATTATAGTTCAAACAATCTGAGATGACAAATTTATTCTTACTTTTTGTATATCAGACCAAGCCTTAATTTTTCGCAGAAATTGTACAGCTTGTTTAGTTTTAGTATATTCTTGAACTTTATCACTGACAACCAATGGAACTTCGGGAATTTCTTCAATTCTATGACCTGAAAGTTTTCCAATGAACCTTATATAATCTATGTTCAAGAAGAGTATATAGCTTAACAAAACTAAAAAATTAGGCCTTGCTTTATATATAGTATTACTAAACAGATATGTTACCAAAATCTATAATAAGGTTTGTTCAGATTTCCAGGAGGTAGACAAGTTAAGCAATTAACAATTTTTTTAAACAATTTTATTTGAAACATTGTTTATATGGATACTATGTACATATAATATTTTTTTTATTTAATTTAGGATTATATTTAATGATTTCTTCAGACTTCAATAAACTTATAACTATAACAGAATTTATTTTAATATTTTTTATTTTACTGGATTATACTTTACATAAAAGGGCAATTTAAGAAATTTTAAACTTTATTAAATTGCAATCAATTAGTTTATTAAATATTTCAAGCTGTACAGAACACACACTAACTTTTTCCAAACATAAATACACTCACTGAAAACAAATACAACGATTAGATGGTTTCCAGGATGGCGTTTTCTTAAATTATTCAATAAAAGCAATTTAAAATTTTTATTCTGTTTACTTTCAAACAACACAATCTCTTATCTAGACTAGGCATTTCTTTCATCACTCAATAGATTCACACTTCTTGGTTATTTATTAACATTAACTGTTAAATAAGTACTTTTTTCAACACAACAGAATTGCTTTAAAATACTGTCGGTAAAACTTACTTGAAAGGGAGAATTTATATTACAAGATCTGTAGCTGAATCCACAGTTTAAAACTTAGACTCACAAAATTTCAGCTTTTAAAATTTCGTTTGAGAAAACAAATGAATCAAATTTCAGAACATGCTTTAAGTTCTCATCCTATAACAAAAACTGCAGTAGCAAAAAATCTTTAAATGAGTAGTTTTTTTTGGCAGATACAGCCCGTTCTAATACACATTTTCGGAACAAGTTCGGTATCCCCATATAAGATTTCTCGCCAAATCTGGCGCCCTTTGTTTACTGCGTAGTGTTGCCGATTTCAGCTTTTGTTTTTATTTTAGTGTTGCCAAATTCAGTTTTAGTTACTTTTTTTGTTGTTGTTGCCACTAATCAATTTTCTTGTGTTTAACATAAATTTTAAAGCTATTTAAAAATTACTTCGACTTTCATTGTTCTAGAAAATTCTATGTCCCACGTTTTTTCGACGTTTCTATTTGAATTGGAAGCTATTTGTCTTTAGTTTGCTGTAGGTGCAATTAAGGGATGTGCTTCGTTGTCACCAGCGTCTAATCATCGTAAATTTTTATTTTTTACAATTTCTTTTACATTAATTCTTTTTATTTCGTTTATTTAATATATATTTTTTATTAGCTTAATAATTTAATTCATTATTATCTTATTAATTTAATTCATTATTATCCTAATAATTTAATTCATTATTATCTTATATATTTAGAAACATATTTTTTTAATCCTTTTTTTTTCAATTTTATAAAGTAATTTATGTTTAAAATAATATTTTTTGCATGCCTTTTTTTTAGCTTTTTTAAAATTTTATAAAGTGTAAATATTTAGAAAAATATTTAAAAAAAAAAAACTGAAATGTGACACTGGTGACAGCGAAAAAATGTCGAAATAAAGATACCAATCGGCACGCCAGCTCAACTTCATATCAAGTAAGTCCATTTATATTTCCCTTTTTTAAAATGCTTATTTTTCGATCGAACTTCGGGAAATTTCTCGTGTTAGCTTGGCGCGCTTACATTGGCGACGGAAAAAAAATCGCCGCGTTCGCCAATATATGGGGAAACCAAACTAGTTCCACATTTTCACCATTTCATATGGGATTTGATTGCCAATATACCTAGATGCGATTTATAGAAGTCTTTCTTGCAAAACAGACGTTTTTTCTGGACCACACAAAGCCAAACAGGCATATCAAATTATTTATGTTTTTATTTCACTGAACAAATTCACCTCAAGTTGCTAAAATCATTCAGTTTTCCCCAAACATCTGGAAAATATATCTGAATTAAATATTCTATATTTAAATATTAATATTCAGTAAATTTTATTTATTATGAAGAGAACAAAAGGAAATAGAAAAGAATGAATTAAAATCGGACATCTGATTGCACATGACAATCTTGTTCGTGATTACTTCACACACAATCTAAAACAAAGCCAGACTAATATGATATTATTGTGTCTGGACTAGACCTCGAAAAAGTTACGAATACAGCAATCTAATATTTATCTAATGCCATCTAGTGGTAAAATTAAAACGATACTCAATTAAATACTAATCAAAGTAGATAAAAATTTCAGGAGTAATACACAATTCTCAAGGAGACAATACAATTTTACAAAAAAAGAACACTCAATAGCTCGTTTTTATACATAAAGATTGAAAATATTAAAAAAAAACTCTTTATTAGATTTAATTCCAATATTTTTGTGATTGGTTTTATTAATTTTATTTTTTAATATTTTTTATACTAATTGATTTAATATACCACAGTAAGTCTTTTTTAAATATATATGTACAATTTATAATTACAAGAACATTTTTGATTCTTATTTGAATCAACATTATTGGATTAAATTACCAATTTCTTAGACTTCAATTAATTTATAAAATTATTGCTGATTGTTTAAGGATTTAAACATAATTTTACTAGATTACATATACATTCTAAATAAATTTTGAAAGAAATACAATAGTTTGCAATATAATAATTACGAATAAAATTTTTCTCCTTATCATGCTTTTGTTTACAATTCATTATTTCAACAATTTGTATCAAAAAATTGAACTACCTTTTGACATAACTAAAGCAGGAACACCAGTTGCTGCAATGGCAGAGCAAATAGCATACCTTCGCTGATTTACATTTATCTTACGATGCCACCTTCTCCACGTTTTTGTGGGCGCAAACATGCGACCACCTCGACACATATTACCAAAAGCACCCTGGCCAGAACGGTGTGTTCCACCACCACGAACTCTGGGAATACGAGCAACTGCCCTTCCAGTACCCCATGACTCAGCAGAAGTTTGATGGCCTGAAATATATAAAGTAAGTGTCAAAATTATGAATTAATATACATATCAGTAATTTTCGTACAAGTTCGATATCCCCATATAAGATTTCTCGCCAAATCTGGCGCCCTTTGCTTACAGCGTAGTGTTGCCGATTTCAGCTTTTGTTTTTATTTTAGTGTTGCCAAATTCAGTTTTAGTTACTTTTTTTTGTTGCCACTATTCAATTTTCTTGTGTTTAACATAAATTTTAAAGCTATTTAAAATTTACTTCGACTTTCATTGTTCTAGATCATTCTATGTCCACGTTTTTTCGACGTTTCTATTTGAATTGGAAGCCATTTGTCTTTAGTTTGTTGTAGGTGCAATTAAGGGATGTGCTTCATTGTCACCAGTGTCTAATCATCGTAAATTTTTCTTTTTTACAATTTCTTTTACTTTAATTCTTTTTATTTGGCTAATTTAATATATATTTATTATTATCTTATTGATTTAATTTATTATTTAAATTCTGAATGTATTTTTTTATTGCATTAGTGTTTTATCTTTATTTACTTTAAAAGTGTATATATTTAAAAATATATTCTTTGCACGCTTACCTTAAAATTTATAAAGTGTATATATTTAGAAAAATATTTTTTGCATGCCTTTTTTTTTGCTTTTTTAAAATTTTATAAAGTGTAAATATTTAGAAAAATATTTTTTGCCATGCCTTTAAAAAAAAAAAATCCCGATTGGTATGTTTATTTTGACATTTTTTTCGCTGTCACCAGTGTCACATTTCAGTTTTTTTTTTAAAAAAAAAAAGGCATGCAAAAAATAAGCCCTAGACTTTTTTTATCGGATGTAAAGAGTGGTAATTTAAATCCTGTTTTTTGAGATTTATATTTTATTTCAATTCAGATGTAGCGCAGAATATAAATATTGTCTTTTACATTCACATTTTTATTTTGGTTTGGATATAGTGCCAAAATTTCAATCTTATCTATTTGTTTTGTATTTTCCTGTGGGTAGTGCTGGAATTTCAATCCTATCTGCTTTGTATTTCGCTGTGAATATAGCGCCAGATTTTCAAATCACAACTCTTATATTCAATTTTGATGTGCATGTAGAGCACAGGACGAAAAATGAAGGTAAGAATTTTATTTTATTATCTGAAGGCATAGAATTCCTAGAATTGTATGTTATGTATTTAAATTTCCAATAATAAACAAAACCATAAAATCTATTTTTTAAAAATTATACTAGACTTGTTTACTTTAATGTAACAATAATTTGTATCAGCAAAAATTCATTATTTTTAATTAGATATTATGAAATATAATAACTTTTACTATTTTATTTACCTTAATTTTAATTCTGAAATATTTTTATATAGAATATTTAATCAATTTTTATTACGATTACTGTTTTTTTTGCATGTGGTTAGGCTTAGCACTTCAAAATCTGGGGTAAACCTCACTTTATTTACATGGTTATTGTTTTCTCATTCAGTGCTAAGTGGGGGAGCCGAAAAGTCACGTGAAACTCCCGCCGTTTATTGACGCTAATTCCAGGCCGACTGACACCCTTTTTGGGTTGGCAATCAATTTTTAAGAGCCTGTTTAAGGTACCTGGCGAAAAACATCTTGCCAAGTTGAGACCGTAATACTCAGTTTTAAAAATTACTAAACTTGATAAAAATTACTGATATTGTAATGAAATATTTAAATATAGAATAAAATAAAAATAAACATAGGTTATATAAATTTTTTTACTAAATTAATTTTCACTCTAAAGTTTATGACTAGAAGTCTTTGCGTAAAAATCAGGTATTGTGATTTGAAGACAAATACTTAAGGAAATGATACATCAGGAAACTGGTAATAACTGATCATCTGCATCGTTAAAACTTGGGTAGATTAATATTAAAAAAATGTATGTAAAGTTTCTAGGATTAAAAAAATGACAATGCAAAGCACAAACTTATTATAATTCATGCTAGTTAATTATGATTTTCTTCAAATTGTGTGTATAGGTGTAAAACTTGTAAATGAAGATGTGCAGGTCATGACTATAAAAAAAAAGAGTTTTACAAATGGTCTTTTACTATAGCTGTTTAAATGCAAAACAGTTAACCTCCCAAAGCCTAAAGTAAGCAAAAATAGACATCTTTCATCTATAGATGATATATGGAGACATTTACCTAGTATTTATACCTTAGACAGTACTTCCACATAATAGAATGCTATCAGTTATTTTTAAAGACACAAACTTTTGGCACATAAAAATGCTTCAATGAATAAAATAAAAATCTATTTGTTGGAAGGCTCCAGCATAGGTTTTAACAATTTAGATTCATTGGTGATTTTAGGAGTTAACAACTTTGAAATGGACTATTATGAAATTCCTTTTTCCCGTTTCAAAAAATTTCTATTAATGTTAAAAAGGTAAAACTGGAGATTACAGTCTACCTTGGCAAAAATTTTTTTCATTAAGCAGAAGAGACAGGAACTATGAAATTTTATTAGGAACCCAAAATGGGCGCCAATCGGTATAAGAAATCAGGGTTTCCTTTTCCTCCCACCTAACACTAATTAAGAAAATAATAACAACTATGTAAATAAAGACTGTCTACAGTAGACAAATTAAAAATGTTCAGAAAATTGTCACCAGAAATAGATTTCAGAGCAAAAATTTTCAATTAAGGATTCAAATAAAATTTTTGTATGAATTTTAGAGAAAAATGTTTGAAATTTGATTGATAAATAGACCATAATATAAAAATATTTAAGGCTTTCTTGGTATTTAATTCAACATCAAGATCTTAATAAATGATTTTAGACATCACTGAACTATAAGATGTCCAGAGGATCAGTTTTTCTTTCCCGTTTCATGATACAAGATCATAAATATTTTAAAATTCTTTTATATTGATTTTCCTATCTTTTAATGTTTTATTTTATTACATTATACTCTATATTGCAACTATAAACATTTCTCAATATCTAAATCAAACTATCACAACCGAAATGACCAGCTTAGCAGACCAAAATAACTAGAGCAAGACATAAGAAAATCAATTTTACCTGCTTCTTTGGAAACTGCATAAGGATGTCTACGATTTTTAGCCATATTCATATGCACATAATTAACAATATCCGGACGTATCGGAGCTCGATAAACAACCGGAAGAGTGATTGCTTTACCACTTGGTTCATTATTATCATTATAGACAGTAATTAAAGGTCTTGCAGCAGCAACTGCCTAAAAAATAATATATGTAAAAATAGTTACTTAGTATTCTATAACACAAGATACTGCAAATTTATAATACCATTTAGAAAAGTATGTTATGAAATGATTTGTTTTAAAAGACAGAAGACGTTTGAAAAGAAATCTAGTATTAAATCAAATAAATTTAAAATGTGTAACAAAATTAATCGACTTTATTTAATAATACGTATAAAAAATATACCCACTAAATTATTTGTAATTCATAAATGAGCATGTATTACAAATAAATTAGTGAGAGTAAACACGAGGTAAGGCTTAAGAAGATTAAGTTGTATCAATTTACAAAGTTTAATAATTTGTTAGATCATAATAAATTCGAACAATTAACACTTAATAATTTTATTGCTTAAGTAAAATAATATATAACATTTAATTTTTATAATCTTACCATCTTGCCGTTTTATACGGACACGTTTAAGTTTTAAGATTAATTTCAAGCTGTTCCAAGCAGCAATGCTGAATGCGGTTGGCAACGTGTGTTTAAAAGTTGAGATGTTTTACATCCTTTACAAATTCTAGTTATTTTAAACGTAAAATCATAAATATGTTAACGGGTGCAATATTTAAAAAAATTGTAAAAAAAATATAGAATATCAATATTAAAACAATAAATTTTTAATCACATAATTTATTATTAATAATAAATGATTGTTGCTTTGGCGCTGCAAGCGTTTTCAGTGGCGCCCTGATACCATTTCCTCCCTTTTATTTTGATTTTAATCTTGATACTTGACATGTTTCTTGAAAGTCAGATTTGAGTTTGATACGCTGTAGCGCGTATAGGTCAGATGATGAGCTAGTGAAGAATTTTAAATCAGCAGAACCATCTGCGTATCTGTTCGCGGTGAGTGGAAGCGCGGTACAATTTGTATCTATTAATTTATATTCAGTAATGAAGTAGTGTTTCTTTAAATATTCAAAATTATATTAGATACTATTTCCTTCCTTAATGACTCTGCCTTAGGGCCTTATTTTTAAGTCACTAAAATAAATCTTTTAATGTATTTTATTATTAGGCTATTTTTTTAAAGTTGGCAACATTTCATATGTAAATATTAATTTTTTGCTTTTATCTGAATTTAACAGACAACTAACTACTTGTGTAACTTTGTTCGCATAGATATGATAACACAGTCTTTACAATCTTGATATCATTATTTCCATACGATGCGAGGAGGTTTGAACTTATGTATAACGTGAGTGCTTCGCTAATAAGTTATTTTATTTAAAGTTGTCTAATTGCGATATTCCAATCTCTAATATTGCGATGTCTCAACTAAATGAGCGTGATCTTCCTCAACTGAATGGTGTTGTCCAACCACTTCTAACCGATTTTTATCAAATAACCATGGCATATGCATACTGGAAAAGTGATAAGTGCGCTGATCAAGCTGTATTTGATTTATTTTTTCGAAAAAATCCATTTCACGGAGAATTTACTGTTTTTGCTGGCTTAGAAGAGTGCCTTAAATTTTTAGAAAATTTTCGTTATTCCAACAGTGATATCCAGTACTTAAAAAGAATTCTTCCTCCATATATAGAAGAATCATTTTATGATTTTCTGTCCCAACTAACTACTAAAGATGTTAAGTTGTATGCCATACCTGAAGGAACTGTTGTTTTTCCTCGTGTTCCTTTGATCAGAGTTGAAGGACCTTTACCTTTAGTCCAGCTCTTAGAAACTTCATTATTAACTCTTGTAAATTTTGCCAGTTTAGTTGCAACAAATGCTGCACGTTATAGAATAGCAGCTGGATCAGACATTCAACTACTAGAGTATGGGTTGAGAAGAGCACAGGGCCCAGATGGTGGTTTATCCGCATCAAAGTATGTTTATATAGGAGGTTTTGATGGTACAAGTAATGTTTTGGCAGGAAAAATGTATGATATACCTGTGAAAGGTACTCATGCCCATGCATTTGTTATGTCATATTCATCTTTAAATGACTGCAAATTGAGAACACTTCACAGTAACAAAGATAATCAAGAAGTTGATTTCATTGAGCTGTGCAAGATGTATAGATCGCAAGTATCATCACTTTTGGTCACTTTAAAAGATGAAGCCAGTGATGGGGAATTAGCTGCATTTATTGCTTATGCTATTTCTTTCCCAAATAATTTCTTAGCTCTTGTAGATACATATGATGTGAAGAAAAGTGGCTTGGTCAATTTTTGTGCTGTTGCTATAGCTCTGAATCACCTTGGCTACAGGGCTGCAGGCATTCGAATAGACAGTGGTGATTTAGCTTACCTTTCTAATATTGCTTTTAGTATTTTCTGCAAGGTTGGAGAACATTTTTCCATACCATGGTTTAAAGACATGTTCATTGTTGCAAGTAATGATATCAATGAAGAGACTATTATCTCTTTAAACGAACAAGGGCATAAGATTAATTGTTTTGGGATTGGTACTCATTTAGTAACTTGTCAGAAACAACCAGCTTTAGGCTGTGTCTTTAAGCTTGTGGAAGTAAATTCAAAACCTTGTATTAAGTTGAGTTTAGATGTTGAAAAAGTTACTATTCCTGGATGCAAATGTGTATATAGATTATTTGGAAAGGATGGTCATGCTCTTGTAGATTTACTTCAAATGACAAATGAGCCAGCACCAAAAGTAGGGGAAAAAGTTCTTGTTCGTCATCCTTTTCAAGAATCTAAGCGAGCTTATGTTCAACCTGTCCAAGTGCGAAATTTGCATCAGTTGTGTTTCAGTGATGGAAAAATTTGCACTAATCTTCCGGTTCTGTCAGAAATCAGACAGAGAGTCAAAGAGTCTTTGGCTACTTTACGATCTGATATTAAAAGAAATTTAAATCCAACACCTTATAAAGTATCTGTGACAGACCAATTATATCATTTTATGCATAATTTGTGGCTAGAAAATGCACCAATTGGTGAATTATTCTGATCATTCTTAGTTTTTATACTTCATAACATGTTTTATAACTTAATATTTTATAATTTAGATATATTAATTTGTTTTATCTTATGCTTCAATAACTGCCATTTCATCTAAAGACTGAATTTGTTTGATACAATTTTTAACATGTGGTGTTATATTTTTATTACACTTTTTAGTTTAAAATGTTATCTGAAACGTTGCACAGTAGCTTGTGATATATTACTGTTATAAATTTAATATTTTATGGCCTATGTATGACATAAACTGTATTTTTGTGGCTCTTTTTGTTATTTACTTGAAGGAATTTTCACAATATTGATATAAAAACTATTATTCATAGTTAATTGGCGGTAATATGAAAAATATGCATAGTTTACAATCAAACTTTCTATTGCTTTTTTGGATTTTTGTATATTAATCAATTCAGCTAATATTTTTATATCTTAATAAATTAATTTATTCTTGTGTAAATTGTGTTACCTGACTTGAAAATAATTATATCAAAAAATTATTATTAATAGAATTGAAAATTTCAAAGTTTTTATTGAGAAAGAATTAATGCATATTTTATTTCAATAATTATACAAAATAAACAAGTTTCCTTTTTTCTTTTGTTAAAACTTATCTTCTCTTTTAAAAGTTGTTAGTTTTGTTTAGAATGTGTGTGTGTATATATAAAGTATGTTATTCGATAGATTTATTTACATTGCTTGTTACAAAAATAAATATGTTAAAGATTTCTGAAAATTTAATTTTCTTACAAAGTTTTATTTGAAAATTAACTGGTCTTAGTGTTCTTGGATTTAAATTTTATTTCTGTTCAGATTATATGTCCACTTTTAATGTGCAATATATTTAAATTGTATGTCTTGTGTGTTTTGCTCTGAATGTTTATCAAATTTTCAGAAAACTAATGTGTGAATATCTTGATTGCACACTAAAAACATATTTTACTAGGTGTGCATTTTAATGTGTCATTTATTTTCTCCTGTTATATTAACTTTTAAATATGTAAATAAGTGAATTTAAGAATAGAGTCAGAACTAGATTGGAAATATTATGTATTAAATTGTAGACATGTCATTTATGTGTATAATGACCTTAGAAATTATGTAAAATTCTATTCATTGCATAAATTTGATACTGTTCTGTTTCATGGGGCCATTGGCAAAGCATTTTGGGCAAATCAGTGATCAAAAAACTTATCAATGAAATATTAATTTTTATTTTCACAAAACAAATTTTCTTGTAATAAATCTTCAAATTTATTATTAGGCCATAATTAAAGATTAAGGCCTTTTGGCTAGTGTCCAAAAACAATGAAATTCAAAACATACTCAGTCATAAAAAAGGGAATCCTATGTAAGTTTGTGCCAATAAGTGTTACTTCATTATATTTTGCTGATTAGGAATCGCAAACATTTCATCCCTGTGTAACTGAAAAGTACCAAAAAATTTTTAAATTCCTTTTATTATCTTATTTATGTAAATGTGTGAAATAATATGAAAAGATAAATACATAAAAATGTCAGTTTTAGAATGATCTCTTAAATTTATGAGTAGTAAGTAATTTTAAAAATAAACAATATTTTTAACGGGTATTTACTTTTGTTGTTTGTTTGATATATTTTTTAATCTGTAGTAGTTGTTAAATATTACTAAACTGAAAATATATTTTTATTATGATTGCAATCTATGTTTATATATACATCTTATGCTCGGTGAATTTTTTTAATCTTTTAAATTGGTAAAAGATTGTCACAATTTACGTTCTTCTAAAGAATAAGTATATTCTATTATAAATTTATTTTATTGTATTCTAATTATGGGTGTACAGTAATATTTTTCAATGAATCCAATAATTATCTGTTAAATAAATTATATTTTTAATAAGACTGTATACAGATTGTATTAATTTTCAACTTTTACATTGTCTCTGTGTTTTATGGTAAACTTAATTTGTTTTGAACTTGCTTTGATGTGTAACTATTTACATTCAATTGCAAACTTGGAAATAACAAGATCAAAATAGTCTGTTAATAAAATTTTGTACATTTTTGTGTTTTATTTATATTTATCAAGAAATTGTGCAAATATAATTTAAAAATTTACTTTTATATGATCAGAAACTTTCAATAATTTTCTTTTACGAGTTTATGCAAAAGTGGTATTAATATAAATTTTTAGTTAACAAAGTAGTATGCTTATTTCATTCTTCAATACATTGCAGCATCAGGTGTAAACCAAATGCCTTACATATGTGTGAATTTAAGTAAATTTTCATTTGTTAAAAAAGAATAATACTAACATATACTGTATTGTTATATTGTGATTTCATTTACACATAGAGTTTATATGGCTTGTGTAGTATTTTTTTAAATATGCTGAGTGTAGTTGAAAATTATTGCTTAGTTTTTAAAGATGTTTTTTTGAATTTTTGGATATAAATTAATAATGTACACGCAAACAGTTGTATTATTTTTATTTATAAAATACTAGACATTCAATTCATCAATAAAATATGTAAGACTCTGCATATAACTTTTATTAAACTTTCTAGCTTTATCTCTAGATTTCAATGTAAGCTATTTTACAAAACCTGTATTAAAGGAAGTAGAAAAAAATTAACTTGAAAAGCATTTCGTAGCATATTACTATTTTGTATAAATTGTGTAACTACACGTTTTTGTATTCAATAATACAATTTTTTTTAATCAAGAGTCAAAATCCATTGTTTAAATAAATGTTTTTAAAACACTATTTTTATTAATGTATTTCAACTAATGTTATAATTTTCCTCTATGGTATCTGTATATTAATTTTTTTTAAAGGTTAAGAAATCTCTTAAACTATTTCAATGTATTAAATTTAAAACATTACTTAATTTGTGAAGTTTTGTATTTTAACTTTATATGCATAATATACAAAATCTGATTTTATTCTTTTAAAAATCTCCTTTAACTATGATGTGAATTTGTCTAAAATGAAGCTTTATGAACTATTTTAATAAAATTAAGATCATGATTGCTAATTTATTGATTGTATTAGTCATTTTATTCTATGTCATTAAAGCATAGGAAATGCTAGGTATGTGACAAATTTAATTAATTTGTAACTTTGATTCTTTAATATATTTAGTAGTGTTTCTTTTAAATAAACTATCTCAAAATTTCAAAAATATTATTATTGACAAATTTAATAGTAATGTTTAAGCTATGTAATAAATGAGAAGAGATTTAAAATAATAGCTGAGTTAAAATTTATACTAGTACATGAAAATTTAATTTAAAAAAATGTAAATTTGCTTTTGCACATTGATTTTGTTATTATTTTAGATTGTAGTATGATTGTTTTAAAAATATACTTGCAGATGCCATGCAATATCACAAATTACAAACTGATTATAATGTACTTATAAGTTGGCATTCTTCTGTTAATACATATAATTTTTTATTTAGTTTGAAAATATATTTTGTTACTCAATTATTGTATCATTATTTGAATGATTTAATTTAATAAAATCTATAAAATATTTCATGCAAATAAGATAGTATAAAGAAATGTAATATGTTTACTCTTTTTTGCTTATCACATATGTAAATTTCATTTTGCATTTTTTGTCATTCCACATAATTACAAACTTCTGTAGTTGTAATATTGTTCTATTTATTGAATAAATAGTTTTGCTGATTCATATTTTGGATATACTTTCATGGAGTTAATAGCACTTATATTGAGTTTATACTTAGCAATTTTATGAAAAAAATGTTAACTAATTTGAAGAAAAATGTTGAATTTTATCTAGAATCCAGTCACCCTTAAGTGACATTAAAAAGTAATTGCTGAAATAGAATGCGATAAAAATCCTTTATAATTTTAATAAAATTAAATATTAACTATATTGACAATTCTATAGAATTAAATAAACCTAAATTATTTAAAACATATTGTATAGTAACCTAATTGTCTTAATCACACTAAAAAATATTTTTTTTATAAAGTATAAATAAGTTAACTACGTAATTTTTTTGTTATATAAAATTATAAGATTTTGTATGTTCAATTCTTTATTATAAATTTTATATTTTCCCATTTAATTTGATCAATTACATACATTATATGAAATTTTAATAATTATATATAAAGTTTTTATTATATAGTATTCTTATGCTTCTAAAAATTTCCTGAAACTAGAATTTTTTTTATGACGTTTGCCGACAAAACTATTGCACTAATCATTTAGTAAAAATGGGCAAAATTGATATACATTTTAAATCCTTACCATACATATATCATTTAGAGTGAAGCATATTGTACGTATTTTTTTAATTTAGAATATAAAATCTAACTTTTTTAAACGAAATTTGAAAACGCATGAAACTGACAGAATTTCATAGATGGTGCAAAGTTCCTTCACAATATTTAATATTTCCTAGTAATTTTTTACATTATTTTCTCAATTTTCTCATCGAATCCAAAATTAAAATATTTAAACATGTTACATTTTTACTAGGGGAGATCAGAAGTAATGTCTTTTCTGCACATGTCGATATTTGTCATTTATCAGCTGATGTCAGTTTATGATATCGTCTGCTTTCATTTTTGTGTAAAAACAACTGACTTTCATTTTCTGATCCCCCTCCCCCACCCCGATTTGAGGTAAAATGGCTAGCCAAATACCAGAAGAGCATTGTATGCTTTTTGAGTTTCGCAAGGGTAATAATACAACAGCTGCTACCAAAAACATTTGCTATATTTATTTTGTATACGTTCATAAATGCCAAAGATATTTTCCTAAGTTCAAATCCTGTAATTTTAATTTCTCTGATTCCTATCTATCAGGAAGCTAAGGGCAGAAGTGGAAGTAAATATATGTCAAAACAATCGAGGAACTGTCAAATACCTTTAACGAACCCTGGTCGGTCATCCCGGAATAATTACAACAAATTAGAAAAATAAGGCGAGACTATTATCCTTCCGAAAAGAATAGAGCCAATCGATCCATCATAAATAGCGTATTGCTTCAATGGCACCATACACGTTTGTTTTTTCATCGTTTGATCATAAAGAGGAAAATTGGGTCCTATACGACAATGAAAAATGCAGTATCTCTCTCCAAATGAATCCCTACGAAAAACTGCAAAGCGGGGTTTACATCTTCAAAAGGCGTCTCTGTTTATTAGGTGGAGTATTCACGAAGTTATTCACTCTGAAGTTCTGAAACCTGGGCATACTATTAATGCAGGCTTTCATTGTGAACAATTGAATCTAATGAACTAGTCCTTAATGGAAAATTATCCAGTGGTTGTCAAAAGAAATAATTCTATAACACAAAATTGCGAAGCGAACACTGGAAATAAAGTTAATGAATTGGGATGGGATATACTGTTTCATGTACTCGTGCGATATCGGACCCTCGGATTTCCATTTATTCCCATCCCTATATCAATTTCTTAAAGGGAAAAAAATATGATAATTTGGACAGTGTCCAAATTGCCATCTCGAGATATTTTAATCAAAAACCAATTGATTTTCATCTGTCCAGGATTTAAAATTTGTACACTAGATGGTAACGAAGTGATTATATTAATGATAACGAAGGTGATTATACACTGCTGGACAAATGCTAAGGACGGATCATAAATTGCAGCGTAGCATAACATTAAGCGAGACATGTGAGCTAGTAGGATAAAATATAGTTGCCACACTGTTTAGACATTAGAATAAAGAATATTTATTGTTCTGGAAAGTACAAAAGCTGTGGAACAACTGAAAGAAAAAAAATGTTCATTTGATGCTGCATACCGAAAAATAGAACAATGCATCTAAAAGTCATCAGGTACCTTTCTTCAAGGTACGGGATATCAGTACGGGATATATCCACCGTGGAGTGTGATGCAACATTCCACACATCGTATCATAGTTAGCACAACATTATCCAGCAGCTGTTGAGGCAATTTATCCCATTCCTCTGTGAGTGCACGGATAAGGGTGTTCTTGTTTTTCAGAGGATAGTTTCGACCATCAACTTGTCTCCCTAAAGAATCCCATACATTTTCAATGGGGCTTAGATCTGGAGAACGTGATGGCCATACGAAGCGTTGAATACCGTCGATGTCTAGACAATCTTGAACAGGGAGTGTTCGATGACATTTTGCGTTGTCGTCCATAAAATCAAATTTATAGCCGAAAGCACCACGGAAAAGACTAACATGAGGAAGTAGAATTTCATTAACGTATCGCTGGCCCGTCATAGTCCCATTCGCAACCACATGCAGGGGCGTGCAGCCATTGATCATGATGCCGGCCCACACCATAACAGTACATGTCGGATATCGGTCCCTTTCCTGGATATTATCTGGACGATAAGCAGTACCACTCTCGCTCCAAATCAGTTGGCGTCTACACTCTTAAAATAATCGAGTGGATTTCAATCAGAGGAGTGAAATTTCACTCTTTTATTGTCACAAAACTCAACCAATCTTTAAGATAGAAATTCACTCGTTTGAAAGATGTGGGTAAACCACTCCTTTTAAAAAGAGTAACAACATATCGCTTAAAGGGGCAAATTAGAGGAAAAACAGAATGAATTTCAATCTTTTATAGAAGTATTGCTGATTTTTTATATTGACAATTTAGTGCAGAAATTAGGTTTTGAATTTTTTATTTTAAGGATTTATTTATTTATTTGTTTGTTTGACAATTACAATATAAAGATATGATTTCTTTAGTCAATAATATAACAGTAATAATCTAACAGTAAATTTGATTATGACATTTCAATTGATTCGGATAATTATAGTAGTTTTTAAATTACATACAATATTAAGCAATTTGTTCAGCCATTTATTTCATTATTTATATATATTTAGTTTTACGTGTGAGTGTAGCACTCTCAAGAAAAAATCCTCAAACTACTTATTTTTCAGTTTAGTTTACTATGGGCCCATAAATACAAAATTAACTTTTGCAAACATTATTAATGCAACAAATTGTACACAATTTAAAAAATACATAAGTATTTTATTTAAGTAAATATAATTTAAGTTCTTTTGAAAAAATCCTTTTTTTAAAGTATAACTTTAAATTTAGTTTTAAATATTGATACTATGCTTTTTTGCAGTTATGGAAGGATAAAGACAAATATTTACATGTTATTCAGTTGAACAAAACTGACTTATGTTTTTGCAAATAAATCTTGTTTATGATATATTTTCCAAGTTTAGTTTAAACTGAAAATAACTTCAATGAAACTAAGAATGAAATTAAAAATAAAATACAAGATAACAAAAAACATTTTAATTTTTAATACAGAAGAAATTAAATAAAAATATGTATAGAAAAATTCTTATGTTTATGATGTCAAATTAATATTGGAGTGTAATTTTTTGACACAACACAAAATAAGTAATACTTTAATAGCACAAAATAAGAATACTATTAGAAAAAGAATAAAAATGATAATAGGCATTTTAATGCATATATTTTTCAAAATTTAGATCTTGATCGATTATAGTAAGAATGTATTGTTTCAATTAAAGGCCCAACTGGACCATTTTTTAATTTATAAATGCAGCAAGTTTATCATCGTACTTAACACAGAATGACACTTATATAAAGTATTGAATGCCTTTTAATCTTGAATATCCGGCATCAATTAATTTTTACTGATGTCGGAATGTTGCAGTTTCCTTCTGTGTTATTGTTCTATCTTTTTATTTATTTTACTGTAACTGTCTATAATCTGCCATTGGAAATATAAAAAAAAATAATAATAAATTTTTATTCCGTAGATAAAAATATTTCATATTCAGGTCTTGCTTTTGGCAACAGCGAAGCAAGAGTAGTTGACTACTTTTGTGCGTGGTTCTTCTACAAATCTCTTCACCAAATTAAAAAAAAAAAAAAAAAAAGATACATAATAACTAACATTTCTATAATATTTGTATTCTCATTATAGTGTCTATACAAACTTTAATACCAAAACATTTCATAAGAATAATACTTCAAAAAAGATAAAGCCTCTTTTATTAAAAAAAATAAAGCTGCAAGAAATCAGATATCTATGTAATTATATTTTGTGGTGGAATTATGTTCAGCCTAAAAAATACTATCATCCTGAATTCTCACGTATTTATTCCATATTACTGGACAAGTTTTTGAACATATGATAATATTCTAGGAGATTAGAATGCAGGATATTTATTGAGAAAACAGTCAGCCTCTGGATATCAAATTCCAAATCTATCTGTAATAAAGAGAATAATTATTGATATTAAATTAATAGAACATTTTATTGTAATTTAAAGCAAGAGTAATTTGTTAAAAAGTGATGTTATCATTAATTAATTAATAAAACATAGTAACTTAAGTTAGTAAATTAATAATTATCTAGTAGTTTTGAAAATTTTAATAAGAATGTGGTAAAAATAATAAATTATTGATATATAATGAAACAAATACAAAATAATTTTGGATTTTTTCTTTGTTATGAAAAAGATGTTTTATAATTTACAAAATGGTTTTTTAAACATTAAATAAATATATATACATGCATACATAAATTTATTTCTAATGTTAAAGCATTTAGAATTAATCAACAATAAATGAAAAACAGGTGAAACTAATTGATTTTTTTTTTTTTTTTTTTTTTTTACAACTTACAACAAAAAAATTTTGAAACTATGATTTTGTATCACATTTACTAACATTCAAATACATTGCAAGTGAAACGATTTTTAAAAATATAAGATAGAAAACTACAATATAATGAAAGACATATGCATTACTGCATATTTTGTAAAATATAGATTTTAATTACTTTCTTTTGGATCATGCAATCATGAAATAAATATCAAAACACCAATGAGATTTTTCTTTCATTTTTGTATAAACAATTTTTTTCTCTGCAAAACTTTAACTAAATATTTTTAGCTTTAGTATTAAAATAATTTAAAATATCTTATTCACGTGAAATAAAAAAACTTGGAAAGGTATGAACTACCATTTCCAAGCATGTTTCATGTTCTATCATTAAAAATGCAGATATACAAATTATGTAAGGGATTGTAAATTATGGTGGGCTTAATTGTGGCATTATTAGAAAATAATGTTGATATAAAAGTTTAGTACTTTCATGAATATTTTAAAATTCGTCCTTAAATATGTAAAAAATACAGGTTTTATACTACCAATGTTTCATTAAAAGCAGCCTCTTTTCGATACTTAGAGAAATAAATTCTGTAATGGAATAGAACAATAGATGGTCTAATTTTCATCACAAAATTTTTATGATGGTCTATTTTTCATCACATTAATTTTAGGCATTTTCTTCATAAGTTCAAATATTTTTTCTCCATGAATTTCATTAGGCATTTCAAATTGTAATCATTTTATCTGAAAGGAAAAATACACACATATGTGTTTACTCAATAATATCATACATGTAAAAACTATTTATTGTCAAGTGAATAAATACTGGATATTTATTTTTTAAACTATTAAATTCAAATTAAAATTGTAGAAAATTTTAAATGAATTGTAAATTTACTATAAAGTTAATAAAGATTTAGTTTTTAGCAGTTAAAAACAATTACTTCAAAATTGATTTAAAAACATTCTTAAAATTTCTTAAGCTTATTACCAAGTAATATTAATTTACTGTATAGTTAAATGAATAATTACATTTCATTATTTTAAAATCAACTGTAAAACCAAAAAATTATAATATGAGATTTTAACTGAAAATACTAATTGGAATTTTCATCTTATTTACGCAATAGCACATCATACATGTAAAAACTATGTTTAAATGAATTATAAATACTGGATATTTATTTTTTGAAACTATTAAATTCAAATTGAAAATTTAGAAAATTTTACTTCAAAATAGATTTAAAAATATTATTAAGTTACCGCGTTCTTACATAAACATTGAATATTACTTCAAACTTTTAAATAAATTTTACAAGCACAATGAAATCAATAGTTTTAGTAATAACAATAGTTAACATTTTTTCAGTCTTCATAAAACTTGCTCATATTATATGTTCTTGTTATATTACATATTATGCAGAATATATCTGATCAGTCATTTCTTTCTATTGCATTTCATCATCTTCAAAATAACTCCATGTTTCAGATTTGCTTTTGCTAATTTTGTTTGTATTTTTTTCTTCGATGATAGCAATGACAACCATAAAATACGAATATAAATCATATTTCCATCGACATAATGTTTAGCTGTAAATTCTAAAACATACAAATTATAATAGATTTTGATACATACAATTCCTTTCCATTTTATCTACGAATGCTTGTACTTAGTAATAATTTAATCAAAAATTGTCAGTGAAATTTTAATAAATAAAGAAATTTCAGTAAAATTTTAATAAATAAAATACATAATGTCAAGTAATATTCTGCAGGTTAATATTCGCTTTATATTGTATTAACATTTAAATTTAAAGCCTTTAATTTTATTTATGAAAAAATTTATTCTTATTCATTGGTAAAATGTTGTATTTGATATTAATCGCACTCTCAATTCAGTACAATACACCATATTATATAAATAATATTTCTATAATATACATTGTGGATATTTAAATCAACGAGAAAATTAATAGTCATATTCACGATGTTTCAAAAATAAAAGAATTTAAAAATGCATTAAATTTTGTCAGAAAATAGTATTTGAAATAAAAAATAAAATTTCCAAACACGTTGTTATATTATTAATATTATCAATTAATCAGAAATTTCAAATATTATAAATATTACATGAATATGAATTCAATAGAATTCATTCATTCACACTTTTGAATACCAAAATTTATATAATGGTGAAAAATCACAAATATGAAGATTTGATTTAGTTATTCAATTAATTATAAGAAATAATTATACGAAACTAAACCATAAGCATAGAGCCACGTGATGATTTAAACCAATCAGAGCACATCACATTTACTTTGTGCCATAAACACGTAAAAAAAGAGTGAAAATTGCTTTGAATCGAAAATAGAGTGTTTGAAAAAGAATTCCTTTACCCAATAATGTAGAAAAAGATTCATTTTGTATCTGTATGGAGTACAAAATATCAATCGCTCATCGAGTGGTGAAAAACCACTCGATTTTTTTAAGAGTGTACAATCCGATGACAGACTGAACCTACTCTCATCTGAGAATAATACGCATGCCCAATCCTGTTCAGTCCAATTGCGATGCTCACGACACCATTGCAAACGCTGTCTGGTCAATGGGACACACACAACAGGCCTCATCCTCTCAAATGTCTGGCAACAATTTTTCGGGAGATATGCTTTCCTGAGACAGCTAGAAACTGATTTGCCACGTGCTGAGCTGTGGTGCGCCTGTTCCTTTTTGCTGATAGGACGATATATCTGTCTTCTGCAGGCGTCGTGCTTCTAACATGATCTCCCCTGTGTCGCCTACTACACATTCCAGTAGTTTTAAATGACTTCCACAGCCGTGAAACAACGCTGTGAGCGATGTTGAACCCCCTGGCAACATCTGTTATTTTTCGCCCTTCTTCGATCTTTCCAATAATTTGGCCACGCATAAAATCATCTAAGTGATGTCGGGAAGACATGCCAAAAATTTCAAGTTCGTCTAATAAATCTTTTCGGTAAAACATTGACTTGAAACAACAACTGTTCACACGTGTCAAAACCTTTAAGGCTCTTATGAATGCTATTATGTGATGAACAAACTTGGAAAAAAAATTTGCATACGCATACTTCTTTTTACTATATCCCGCACTTATTCTAATTTTCCACATTTTGCTTCCTTTCATTTTGTGGTTGCTATGGATGATAGTGTTATCCGTCCTTAGCAATTGTCCAGCAGTGTATTATCGATTAAAAACAAAAAGACTTATTAAAAATGTATTCATTTGAAGTTAATGTAAAAAAGCTACAATACTTTAACACTTTCTAATATTTATCAGACAAGCTAGTTTGCAAATAATAAAGAAACAAAAATGAAATTTTCATTATATTAAAAGGTCTTAAATCGTTGCTTAATGTATATTCATTTGTATGATATATATACAACTTTTATTTTTAATATTTTTCTATGACTAAAAATATTTGAATGTGCATTTTTAAACAACAGTTGAAAAATAAATGAAACACTTCTTTTGACATTATAAAAAATATGGATTTTTTAAGTTAAAGTTTATAAACGTAGGAGGCAGAATTTAGTAAATTAAAGTTTTTTTTTAAAATTATTATATAATACTTTTTTTTTTTTTTAGTAAGTTGAACTGCTAAGAGAGCTTAATACTACGTTCTAACTGATAAGCAGCTGAAAATTAGTTTTCTGGCCATCGGTCCAATAGTTCGTGGTCTCAAATCTGTATGTATATTTGAATTGGTTTAGAATCTACTTAAAACCGCAGGTCTCTGTCTAATTAATTCTCGTGTGCAAAAAGTTGACTGTTGAGCGTCAAATTAAACTAGTTAACAAATTCTTTCAAAAGGTTTTTCAAAGTTCACTTTGAAATTTTTCAGTAAACTTTATTCCTCAGCTAAGCTGATAAAAACTTAAAGAACTTTGAATAAAATTTTATTTGTAATAAATTTCTTAAAATCACTTTCAGATTTTTTACTCAGAATTTATCGCCCATATATATATATATATATATATATATATATATATATATATATATATATATATATATATATATATATATATTTTCCAATTCAGCTGGCGAAAACGAACACAGATGTGGATACAGAGAGAACAAAGAATGATAGGAACGTATATACAAAGTTCAGGGCACAAGTCTGAAGAGCAGCTCCCTCGCCTCCTAATGACGTGAGTAGATGGAGTCTTCCTTCAGCGCAGGACATAGAGAGAGGTGGTCTGAAGTCATCATCTAACCCCCGCTGCAAAGGGGACTACTTACAATCTAGAGTTTGTGGAGATGTGCTTTAAGACAGTCAGGCATTATGACCATGCGGAAAGCAGCAACAGCTTTATACCTAGGATAGTCCGAGGGGTTAAGAATAGCCGAGTTCAAAATGTTGTTCTTTGTTACTTCTTCTATAAATTGGAAGTATAGGATTTCTTTACAGCTAAGTTAATTTTTGTAACGATTGATCTGTAGCAAACATACTCACAGGGATTCTGCAGGATAGTGCATCCCTTCTTTGCTAAGCACTCTGCGGCTTCATTTCAAGGGATGCCATAGTGTGAAGGTATCCATTGTAGGACTACCATTTAGCCTCTTTCCTGGAGAATATATATATATAGACAGATAGATAAATTAAAGTGTTTATATGGATATTGTACAACAGAATATACATATCAAATATCAAAAGAATGTTTGAAGTAATATTCTATGTTTATATAAGAACGCGGTAGCTTAATAATGTTTTTAAATCTATTTTGAAGTAAAATTTTCAATTTTAATTTAATAGAGTTTTAAAAAATAAATACCCAGTATTTATTTACTTGACCATAAATAGTTTTTACATGTATGATATTATTGAGTAAACACATATGTGTATATGTGTGTATTTTTCCTTTCAGATAAAATGATTACAGTTTGAAATGCCTTGTGAAATTCACTGAGAAAAAAATATTTGAATTTTTGGAGAAAATGTCTAAAATTAAATAACATTTTGTGATGAAAAATAGACCTTCTTTTGTTCTATTCTATTGCAGAATTTATTTCTCTAAGTATCCAAAATTGACTGCTTTCAACGAAGCATTGGTAATATAAAATCTGTATTTTTTGTATATTTGAGGATGAATTTTAAAATATTCTTGAAAGTTCTAAGCATTCATATCAACATTATTTTCTAAAAATGCCACAGTTACTTAAGCACACGAAAATTTACATTCCTTACATAATTTGTATATCTGGAATTTTAATGATAGAATATAAAAAATGCTGTGCATGTTTTTCCAAGTTTTTTTATTGCGTGTGAATAATATGTTTATAATTACTTTAATGCCAAAAAAAAAAATTTAGCTAAAATTTAACAGAGAAAGTTTTTTTTTTAATAAAAATGGAAGAAAGAGTTTATTGTTATTTTGATATTTGTATAATGATTCCATGAACAAAAAGAAAGTAATTAAAATCCATATTTTACAAAATATGCAGTATTACTTATGTCTTTTATTATATTGTAGTTTTCGATCTCGTATTTTAAAGAATCATTTTATTTGTAATGTATTTGAATATTAGCGTATGTGATACAAAATTATATAGTTTAAATTTTTTTGTGGTAATTTGTAAAAAAATTATTTTTTTATTAAAAAAATTATCTGTTTTTCAGTTAAGGTTGATATTGATTTAAAAATGCTTTGACTTTAGAAATAAATTTATGTATGCATGTACATATTTTTATTTAATGTTTAATAATCCATTTTGTAAATTATGACTGGGGATATAATTAATTATCCAAATCAATTAAAATGTCATATGCAATATTGTACTGCTATATTATTGACTAAAAAATCATATCTTTATATTGTAATTGTAAACAAAAAAAAAAAAAAAAAAACTAAATCCATAAAATAAAGAATTTAAAACCTAATTTCTGCACTAAATTGTCAAAATGAAAAATATCAGCAATGCTTCTAAAAAAGATTGAAATTCACTCTTTTTTCCATTTAATTTATCCCTTTAGACGATTTGTTGTTATTCCTCTTAAAAGGAGTGGTTTACCGATATCTTTGAAAAGAGAGAATTTCTATCTTAAAGATTGCTTGAGTTTTGTGACAAGGAAAGAGTGAAATTTCACTCCTTCTGAGTGAAATCCACTCGATTATTTTAAGAGTGTATCTATGACCTACATAATGGAATAATAACTATTTTTTCCTTCTCCATTTCACATAAATTGTTCACGTTCAGCACTTTTTTTTCTTGTGCTTATGATAGCCATCTATGCGAGATTAACTTTAAAGTTTCGCACATGCTATCTGATTGATACATGAGATTTTATATGTACTATTTTTTCATTCCCCATTTTTATTGTTCATAGACGATATGATTAAAAACTATTTTTCAATATTATTTTCTTACATCTTACTCTTGGAAATAATTAAAAAAAAAAATCATATTTTTTTATGTCTGTAGCTTGATAGAACTAAAAATATGTTATTAACTTATAAAAGAAATGAACCAACTGATTATTTTCGATTGTTCGATTTTCTGTCTTCCAAAACATTACATATTTCTGTTCAATCTATACATTTCAAATTCTATCGATCCAAAATTTTCCAATAATATTTGAATATTTTTTTTAGAATCACGAACAGTAAAAACATTTATTTTGTATTTTTTGATATCTACTTTGAATGATTAAAAAATGAATTCTGATATAATGTCCTGTTTTACTTTTCCTTAGAAACTGAGATTTTTACCATAACAAAAATTTCATTAGAAGATACAAAGTCTGCTTTTTTTTTTCCTTATCATTATTGCTTCGTAAGAACTCAAAGTGTGTATGATAAGTGTGCTACATTTTGATTAGTTTTGGAGGAGTTTTGCGTACGTTACCAAGGTAACTGTAAAAGTTTGATTTTTTTAAAAAAAATAGTTAACATGCCTAGTTTTTGAAGGAATTGATGAAATGAGTTAAAAGAAAATTTCGCTTTGTTCTTATTGTGACCACTAAATTATCACTTGTCATATTTATTTAAAAATATGTTCAGTAGTTTTACTTTTTTGTAAGAAAAAAAAAACTTGAAAAACCAACATTTATCTAGAATAATTTTGATATAAATGCCTCATTTAAAATTTATACTTTTAGCAGTGCAGAATTTACTTGCATCTAATAATATTCCACTGTTTGCCTGCCACACGAATGGGTTCCGCCAAAAAATCTGGTTAATGATGGTTGCTATAGTAACAAGAGCTATCCCTTTCAAATCGTGTAAGGATGTTATGAAGCGACGGTATTCATGGTAGAATGTCATGTTATTCCTAGAATCCAGCTGACAAATAAGAGGTTTTCTCTCTGACTCTTCCTGTCGAAAATGTAATATGTCTTGTTTCCATAGCAACTGATAGAAGCAGACAAAGTAACGGGATCTGCTCCTGAGATAGATAGACAGTTTGATTTTTAAAATAGGTATCCACAATTTTTTGTGTGCTAATGATGTTCATATCACTCAATTTCTTTTCAAACAAATTTATTGAATCTTTTTTTCTTCTAATTTAATTTTGAAATTTTTTTTCTAATATCGAAATTAAAGATTTCAATGTTACGTATTTCCAATATAATAGATAAATTAGGTGAGCATAGTTTTATAATGTATATTGTTTTCTTGAAAAAATATTAAGTGAACGAAAATTCTACTAAAGATTTCCTAGTATTATTTAGATTTCATTTCTTAAATTTACTGTCTGATGTCGATCTAAAAGTCTTAGAAAATATGAAACTAAACATTTAAAATCAAATTCTAAAAATACTTTTGTAATCCATAGACATTTTACGGCAAATAAAATCTTTTCTTCAATCTATGTTCGTACTAATTGTTCGTCCCTAACTCGTATAAATTATTGTCATAAATTGTGTTATAATAAATTCTAACCAGACATTGCATTGGTTTTGTAAAACTATTGAATTTCAATCCTTCGTATACATTTCGGTTTAAAAGTAAAGGATTTTTTCCCATTAATTAATTAACTTAGAATTCTCATCACATCAATTTCGTTTTCCATATTTGTTCCTTGGTAACCAAGAATAACATTACAAAATATAAAACTGAATATTTTAAATCAGCTTCCAAAAATTTTTTTTACAAGCTATAAACATTGAAAGCGTTTATTGTTATGGTCCAGTTTGATGTAAGACTCATTTGAGAAGACAATTGTTTTAATAGTAGTATTATCCATTAGTACTAAAAAACGTTCATAACATTGAAGGTTATATTTCAGGAAATAATGTGTCCAAGCACATTGGAATGCGTTGTTCTTTATAGCTTAGGCTAAACGGAGTGGTTTGTAGGTAGACTAACAGTTGCCGAAGTCGTTATTTCAGCGTAAATGAATTCTACATAGATGAAGAAGAATCCTTGTTCGCGTACTAAATGATATAATATACGTGAATGAAGTTTTAACATATTCATTGATACCCATTTCGATTTGCTCTACATTGTTAAATTCATTGGAGGATACTATGAGATCTATTCATCACACATACAATATGTATCAGGCATACAATATTGTTCTGTCATGAAGCAATTTCTCTTTTTTTACTACTGAATTTCAAACTTTTCCGCGAATCTTTCCTTAACACAGATGCCGTATAATTCAGCAAGCCAAATTATAAGCTTGGTGGTTTTTTTTTCTTTTTTTGGACAACCTGGTTTATATTACGTTATAGAAATGGAGACTTATGTAGAAAATTCTGTTTTAGCAACCCTATTATTTGCGCCTACGCAAGACGTCACAATACGCCATTTTGGCATTTGGCGCTAAAAAAATTCAGATTTGGCTTGTTGGATTATACAGAATTTGTGCCCTTTCCCTTAACACACATATAATTTGCATTAAAACGTCACGTGCAAATAACGATTTTATATTATGGAAGCCAATTGTTAAAAACTCCGATGATATTACGTAATTCGAACCGCAATTATATCGTGTTTCATTTCACGCGGCCTTTTATTTGGACATCTAATTCCCAATTTAATAAAATCAAAGGATGGTATACATATTTTAAGATACTTTCGCTTTTATATAAACATATATATACATATGTGTGTGTGTGTGTATATATATATATATATATATATGTATATTTCAAAAGGAATTTCGAAAGAACTTTCTAGAATTATTTGTCCATGAAATCTTATTAATTCTAACAAGTCATTCTGCTATTCTATGCAAAAATACGTACAGTATTTGCACTTGATTATACTTTGATGTATATCAGGAAAAACAGAAACTAGATAAGGTGGGGAATCTCCAAACGAACTGCATAAAAACATCCAGGATTTTAACATTAATATTCCAGTTAGTTGACCACAATTCAAGTAACTTCTATTTTCTAATAAAAACGTCGATTAAAGTTTCTCAAGCATAAGATAAACAGAAAAAAAAATTTAAAAATATGATAAAAATAAAAGCTAGAAAAAGATGCATGATAAAGAGACTTTTCAAATTTTTTTAATTCGTAGATAAGATTTAAAATTATCATTGCGTTTATGGGAACATTTTCAGGATCAGCACCCAGTACGTAAAGCTGTAAAGACGCAAATTTTGATTTGTTTGTTGAAGGATCGCAAAACAAATCAAAACATGTATTGAAAATATAGTATGGTTTGAAATGACAACAGATATATTTTTATGAGAATAAAATTTTTAAAAGACAATAGATATATTTTTATAAGCATGACATTGCTAAAATTTAAGATTTAAAAGCAAAGCAATCTTAAGAAACTTAAACAATTAATTAATTATTAATTTCGAGACTGACATCTCGATTATTAAAATTCTTTTTTAAAAGGTGGCTTAAGAAGCTTAAATAATCAATGACTATTCATTAAGTTACTTCCTCCTCGCGTAACATAATAATTATTTAAAATTTAGCCTTGAAGACTGCAGTATATCATAATCATAGAGATATCCTCTCAGAACACACATAGCGATATTTTCTCGAGTTCTAATGTTTTTTTAATGTTATCTAATATTATCCTCA
Source organism: Latrodectus elegans (assembly GCA_030067965.1). Taxonomy (NCBI): domain Eukaryota; kingdom Metazoa; phylum Arthropoda; class Arachnida; order Araneae; family Theridiidae; genus Latrodectus; species Latrodectus elegans. The sequence continues at coordinate 5,495,175 of CM057820.1, forward strand.
TTTCTCATAAATCACAACGTTGAAAGGAAGGAACTTCCACATGTAATTTCAGTATATTGACTTTCATCTTCGAAAAAAAAAAAAGGTAAAAATTTGAGACTAATGTTCAACAAAACAGAATGCGATTGAGTATTTTTAAAATTATAGAATTCTGACATCTATTAAAAAAACAAAAAAGAGGAAATTTGGCTGCCAATATAATATTCCTTTTTGGTTTTTCATTTACATAGTTTTTCATCTTTGTTAAATTATGAAATTAAAATACCTTTATATCAAGTTATTTTCGCAAATATATTGGGCCATATTTTTTATCGCATGTATCAAAACATTGATTTCAACAATATTTTAAAAACTATTAATTAATAATAACAACAATATTTTATTTTAATTTTTTTTATCAGATATGCACTTTTAGAAATGTATAGAATCAATTCGGCATCATTTTGGTATCAGTTTGGCAGAATTTACGCCAAATTTCCAGGTTAGCGATATTTTACACCTGTACTAATAGTTATATTCATTCATCTAAAACAAAATTTTACATTTAGTTGTAGAAATAGAGTAGATATTTTCTGTCACTACATTTGAACTCATTTCCATTATTTTACTTTGAAATTCTTTTGCTGCTTTGAATATTTCTGTGCAAGATATGCTAAAAATGTTAACCTCAACAACCGGATTGCTTTCAGCAGTAGAAATGGAGCAACAACTTTCTTTCATTTCATTAAAATTTGCTTCTCTTCCAGAAATTCCATTTTGAATTTCTTTTTCTGGATAAATGCTTTCATTTTTTCTTTTCTTCTAATGTTCGTTTAAAATCACTTCAAATTTTGTAAATGATTCAATAAATTTCACAATATATAAATGTTATTTACTATCAAAAATGAATTATTCCTTATTATTAATTATTATTGACTTGTATCAGTTTCTTACTATCAATTTTGCTGTGTTATTATACATACTCAATTTACTTTTGATATTCTAAATTTATTTTAAATTAATAAAAGTAGCTTAAATTTCTTCGAGTATTCTAATAAGCAAAAACAAAATGAAATGTTCAATCATTTACCTTTAACTTTTTCAAGAAATAGAGTTTAGAATATGCATTTCTATTTTATATCATAATTTGTTTTTATAATTTAAAGTCATAACATGAAATCATAACGAAAATTATTTTTCAATGATCCTTGAGAGTATTTGTTTCAATGGATTTATAAATAAAATTAAAAATTACGTCAATAAATTAGGAAATGTGTTTACATTTCTATAAAAGCATAAACCAGAAAAAACTGTAAATCTAAAAAGTATAATTTCTTGACTTCTAATTTAATTACGGAGTTGTTAATTCAAACAGGTAATATTTGAATTTTAACATGTAAAAAAATGAGATATTGTCTCGTAATTTTTAAAATTTCACAAGGAAAATTAAATTATAAATAATACAAGCAATAAAATTCTATGGGTTTGTTTCCAATATTTTAATTGAAATTTCTATTAATCTTTTTAAAACCTGTCTCGAAAAGTATTATTTTTCTTCATTCGTTCCTCTTTATGGTTGAAAATTCAAAGTAATTGAATCGATACAAAAATTTTGTAACCTATTACATCACCATACATTAAAAGAATATGTGAAAACTTTTGAAGGTTATCTTGATGGCATTATTTTTTACTATCCTACCATGATTTATTTATCTTTGCTTTTTTTTCTTATATTTTTTATACGTCTCATTTAAAGGTAATATTTGATCTAAAAATATATACGATAATTTCTAGAGCAGCTTAGTAAGAATTTTTCATGAATTAATTCCAATAAAAAATTCAAACAACATACTTCAGTGGGAAATGGTACCTGTAACGGTTAAAAATGATGATATATTGTTATTAATTAAATAATTTTATTAATTTTATCGCTATTATTATTATTAGTTAAGTAAGATTTGGTGCAGATTCGTATGTCAAAAGAAAAATGAGTTCACTAAGCAACTAAAGTTATCAAACGATATTGTAAAAATATAAAATACTGCATACTTTTTTTTAAAACAAAAATTCATTTTTCTTAAAAAAAAAAAAAAAAAAAAAAAAATTTGAAATCAGTATTAAACATCAGAATATTTGAAAATTTAATTGTAATCAAAATAAGAATAGAATGGATATTCTTGTCAGAAAACAAAAGACTATAATTTTAAAATAAAGAGAAACTCTCAATAGTTTCAAATATATATTTAAGGAGAATATGTGTGAGAATAAATAATTTCTCAAAATAGCTGTTTTTTATCTATAAAAATAAAAAAAAATTATTTTTTTTATTTATTATCGAAGAAATTTCATCGATAGTTAAATAAAAATAAAAGATTTTTGTATTGGTAACATTAAATATTATTAGTAAAATATTTATAAATTAGATATTATATTAATAAAAAATATTTAAATGTTGGCAGCACTTAAATACTGTACAGTCAAAAAGAATTTGAATTTGCTGTGATGATATATCAAAGAATAAATGAGAGAGATATGAAATGAGAATTCGAATATTTGCTAATAACACTATTTTGGCTTCTTGTAACACACTGATTAAAAAGCGCAATATCATTTTCTGTAAGTACACATAATTTTTATACCAAATCATTCTTTAGTAGTCATTGTTTATAATTAATAATTACCTTTGTTTCTAGTAATTATTCCTTATCAATTTTACATGAATTTTTTAGTATCCAATTATTTATGTTATTGTTTCTCATTAGAAAAAAATGTATGAAATCTAATTTTTCTCCATAGTCTACCAGTTTATATATGAATTCTTTAGTAGGCAATTAATTACTCCAGAATTTTTCTTCGGAAAAAAAATCTGTCTTCTTTGTGCTTTCAATAATAAGAATCCACTTTTTCTGATAAAATTTTTTTTCTGTCTGTTTCTCTTTTCTGACTGTATTTATAATTCTATTTTTCCTTTTACTTTTTATTTCATATTTGTTTTTTGATAAATGAAGGGAATTATAACACTTATAGTCATTTATGTTTAGGTAATAAAATAAATATAGAAAAAATGTAATGCGATCTTTTTTTTCTTTTTTAAATTTTAAAGAACAAAATATTCGATTTTGAAAACTATTAGATTTAATTAATAACAGGATAGGCTCAGTATAAAAAAAATAAATATAAGAATCACGAAATGAAAGAAAATATAAAAAAAGTAAATATAAATGACTTTGATTTGAGTATTTTAAAAAAATAGATATTTATTCTACCTTAAAGGGAAAATAATTATTCGCCGAAAAACGATAAAGCATTTTTCTATACTCATCTATATGTTCTGAAAACAGACATTTGATTACAATACTTTTAAGAAAAAAAGTCGCCGGACAAAAATTTCGATTGACATCAGTCTAGAGTGTTGTTTTAATTGAAAATATTTATCAAAAATTAAATTTCCTTTTTAATTTTACTAAAAAACTCAATTTTACTAAAAAATGTTATAGTAAAATTGAATATTGCATGTGGATATAATAATAATATTTTTCGATGTTCTTTTTCACCAAATGTTAAGAAAAATGTTCATAAAATTTTTTAAAATATTGAAGAGAAATTAAATTTATTGTTAATATTAAGTGCCAATTTATTTAAAAAATGTAAATAAATAAAAATAAATAAACATTAATGTATTTATTTTTTCTCAAAAAATTTATGTTGATGAAACTAGTATATCATTTGAGAAATTCAAAAATTTCATAATATTAATGGCTATATCTTTACGAATAATAATAACTAAAAGAGTTTTGCCAATAATGGATCAATAATTAAGAAATCAGAATTTTCCCTTAAGAATTTTATGCAAAATAACAGCAATGCAAAACAACACAGACAAAAAAAAATTCCTTCCAACCAATTTACAATAAGTCATGTTGATTCTATATGTTCATGGTGAATGTCTCTCTCCTATTTTAAAGAACTTTAATATATGACTGTTACATTTCTATAAAAAAATTAATAAAGAATTTAAAATTTTTTATACTAAATTTCATACTTTTATCATATTAAAAACATTGATATTCTTATTCCGATATAATTTTTAACTTGGTAAGCTAAAACCCTTAACTAAACATATGAAAAATTAAATGACAGGTGTTATTTTTTATTTCCCCTCCCCCCATAAATCTACGAGAAATCATTTGAGAGACATGAAAATCATGAAGGAGAGGCAACTTTTTGTGCTTAACGATGAAGAAAGCATGATTGCGCAGACACAAATACAATGCATACAATATGGAATCAAACAAAATTAACTTCATTGAACTCATAGTATCATTACACATGATTGTTTGTCCAAGAGAAAGAAGAAGAATTGTTCCTTAATACCGGAATTTTCATCCGGTTATTGCAGTTTACCGCATCGTTTCTCCACACTCTAGATTGCCCAACAGTTCTTGAGGTATGAAAACAAAATCCCCACTCAACATGTTTCGATTCTTGGGTATTCCTCTGAGGATGTAATTGTTTCATGAAGTGTTTCTAAAAGCATTACACACAATTTTTGAGATTTAAATCAGTTCAAAAACTTAGAGTTCTTTCCGCAGGGATTAATTTAGCTTTATTGAGGCTCAGTGCAAAAACTTCTTTGGGAGCTCCCAATGCTTCACAAGAACAAAATTTGTATTTGATATGGTAAGCGATTCTATTCGATTGACAAATTAAAATAAACTCTCCATTCGATTTTTTTGGTTGCCGCTGTGATATGCTCGGGGCAATTGCTTCTTATGTGACTACCTTACCCAGGCTCTGTCTGTTCGCGCGTTCAACATACTACTACAGACGACTTTACCCTCTCCAAATTAATTGGCGTTGAGAATCACTTGTTAAAATCTTTCTTATCCGGAAAGAAAACAAGACTTGATGATCAGTTTTTGTGTTTCTTGCGCCAGTTTAAACATTAGGGCCGATGGTAAATTTTTAATGGGATGCATCGTTCAAGATTGCGGTTGAATGGGCCCTTTTTGTGAAGTCTCTAGACGCGATGAACCACAATAATTGTCATCTCTTTGTTGTATAATGTTGCTGAGCAATAGCGCTTGCTGATTGGTTTCGAACTTTTTTTCGTCTTCAGAGCACTGTATCAGTCCTCTACTCCCGTTATTTGCATGAAGCAGCTGCCACTCACTTTTCTAACTGCAGAAAATATTAAGCTTCTCTAAAAACATGGAATATGAACTTTTTCCATCAATTTTTTATTTCATTATTTTTTCACATAATACCTTTTCATTAGTAGAGTAGATGATGAAATAGTGATAACTTTTAGGAATATATAAAACGAGTCATTAAAAAACTTTTATTAATTTTCTTTTTCCTTTCCTTGTTTACTTTTTTTTAAAGCTATAACTATATAAGAGAAAAGTTTGTTTTCTTTAGATACTCTCATTGATAAGGATTTATATTTTTTCCCGCTTCGATTTTGAGCAAGACACTTGTTAAACTTTTGCAAAGCATTTTGCACAATAATTTTTACTCTTGCCATAAAATTTTTTAAATTATTTATTTATTTGCACATTTTTATAAAATTACATCATTGGCATGTAATAATAACCCGAAACTTTTTTATACAGAATACTTAATTGTTTTACAATAAAATTTCTTTGTTTAAATATAGATATAAGAAGGAAACTGTATCGAAATCTCTTTTGATTATTCTCATTGTCTTAATTACATTGCTCACACAAACTGGCTTATCTTATAATGCATTTCTACGATTTAAGGCAGAAAACTTCTATTCAACAAACGTCAAATCACTCTCAAGCGACTTTTATTAATATATTGGAAAAAGTATATTAAAACATCGATTCATCTGAAGAGAAAGTATATATGGAACAACAAGATTTGTTCCAAGTTCATATTGGAAGTAAATTAGCTATTCAGTTCTTAACATCAATAATAAAAATTAAAAATGAGTTTAAATATAAGCAGTTATAATGATTAAATTTCTTACAATATTTCAGTTAATAAAAACCAGTTTATTTAATTTTTTTTTTGATGAAATTTTTATTACGTATTTTATTTTTAATTTTCTTAACTTTTCCTCAAATTTTTATCATTGAACTTTATTATTTTAACCTGTTTTATCTGTTTAATAAATATTTTTTTTATTTTTTGTATCTGATTGATAAAAATAGAATTCTTTTTCTGTAATGAAAATATGCTTGAAATTCATTACATTTGACTGCGAAACTGTACGGAAACAGGTTATTTAATTATGATGTAGCCACTTTCTGTATTCAAAAGCTAATTCAATCGAAATGTATATAAACTTTGAAATAAATTCCAAATTAAATTGCGAACATCTATCCCATAAGGATTGCTGCAAATTCAGGATTGGTAGTTGAAGACAACATCTCTGGTTATTTAATAACACCAGCTGAATAGAAATAAATAACTTTTTTTGTGGAAGCCATTGTTAATTTTTTTGATTATAAATCAGAATGTAATTTAAACCACATTTTTTCTAGGGTATTCAAAAAATTTATCAAGTATTGTGGTATTTTTTGAAGAGTCTTACTAGTTTTTTTAATACAAGTAAGCTGATCTTATAAAAAAAGTCTTATATTTTAACATTTGCAGAATTTTTTTTATTTTTATCAAGTTTTAAATAATTTATCCAAGCTTCATTCAAATTTAAATTTTATATCTTAATTTAAATCTTCTCGTTTTTGCAATTAAAAATCTAATTAATTGTATAAATTTTCCCATCAACAGTGCCGTAAATTTTTCCAAGCGATAATTTCTAGTCAGCTAAAAATTACTTAAGCAAAAAATTAGACAAAAAAAAAAATTTCTGATGTCATGCCAGTTTGTATCTTTAATAATGTACGGGCATGCAGCTTAAGAATGAGAAAAAATGATATTTTTTTCTACGGAACATAATCAAGGAATTACGTAATGGGGTGATGTTCTTTTCATAGCATTAAGAGACGAGAGAGACTTTGACTAATGAACGCAGTGATATTTCATATCTACGTATGCCACACAGCTTAAACTCTTATAATAATTTTTTTTATTTAGAGATAGAATACAATTTATTGAACACAAACTGTTGTATAAAATTCCTCATCTCCTAATTAAAATACGTTTAAATCTTACATCAAGAAATTTAAATGAATGAAGGAAGAACAACTTTACAGAAAAACTCATTCTCCTAGATAAAAATATATGAAGACTGACACTAGTAAACTTTTTTTATTCTGAGAGGAGAATATTTTTCCTTATTGTTGTATCAGTGCAATTATTTGTAATTTTTTTTCTTATTCGATGTTGATTATTTGGCGATTTTTACGAGTGCAATTCAAACGACAAATGATTTTTCCTCATGAAAACAATTAACATAAACGTTAACTTATGTGATTGCAAATAACGATGACTAAAGACAATTTAATAAAATTCCATTGGTCTTAGGCTGTAAAATATATGCGTGTCTCTGTTTTAATATACTTTTTAGTTTTCTCGTTTTCTATATTGTTTTCAACCATCATTCACTTCAAAATTAAATACATTTTTTTCATTTGTAAAAAAAAGTAAAGATTCTCAATGCCTCATTTTTTTTTAAAGGAAAAAAAAAGCTACAAGCAGGAAACAGAGATTAGAATGAAATTATTTCACAAAAACTACACAGAAGTGTACAAATTAAACTAATTATAAAATTATTATCAGAATTATCTAACTATATAAATTATATATGATAGTTATAAAATCATTTTATTAATTACGAAATTAATTTTTTAGTCTAATTTAACTTAATAGATTCTTAAAAATTATTGACGTTCATATTAATCCAATAAAATAATTCAAGTATGAATGTATTTAATTTTAAGGCTTTTGTAATGACAAAGGCCATTTGTTATCACTGGCCTTAAGCATTGAAAAGTAGATGCAATTAATGATAAATATGTTTTATGAGAAAATTGATTAGGTGATAACTCAGTGATTAAGACTGAGTCAACTTGATTGTAATAATTCAAAGGTTCACTACTCCTAATTTTACTTTCTAAAAAAATATAAAGATCGCAAAGATTTTCTACATCATTTTTTATTTTTTGATGAATTTAAGTTTAAATTTTTTGAATTATTTATCATTAATGAGCAAAAATTTTACTGATGTATTCATGAAATTACCTTGTGTTCTTTATTAAATATTAAATTTCTCAGATTTACAAGAAATTAATTCATAAATTTATATCATGTTATTTTTAATGATTATTATGAAAACTTCTGAGAGGTGAAAATTTTAACTGCTCAAAATGATCTGAAAAAATATTTAGCCTTTTTAGCAATTAAAATTTAATTTTCAGTTAAACTGAAAAAAAAGTGCATATTTTTATATTGATGTATCTATAAATAATTTATTTCAGACATAGCTTATTAATTTATTAAATATTTTTCCTTCTGTTTTTATAAAGTAATAAATCAATCTTATAACTGAAATTGTCGGTCTTCAATGTAAATACAGCTTGTGACTGTTAAATATTATTTTTTAATAAAAATTTTAAATTATTTTTAAAATGTTTTTAAAAACGATACGTAAATTTTTCAATGAATATTTTGCAGCAATTTTAAGTGAAAATTTAAAAAATATACATATGAGAGTATGTAAATATTATCAATAAAGCAGTTTTAGCCTCCATTTGACATTAAGTCAAGATAGCTTCTGAATGAATTTTTAAAAAATGTTTCTTTTTCTTTTCATTCCTAGATGGCAGCATGTACAAAGTTTTAAATATCCTCTTTCCTTCATTTTCTTATTAACTTTATTTTCAAACATTATTTTTCTCATATTAACTTGTTTGTCCGAAATCTTAAATCGAATTCATTGGGTACACAAAAAACTGAAAACTATACCTGAAAAATTATATATATATATATATATATATATATATATATATATATATATATATATATATATATATATATATATATATATATATATATATATATATATATATATATATATATATATATATATATATATATATATATATATATATCTTATGTATATAATGAAAAAATATTAAAAAAGTAATCAAAGATCAACAGAAATTTTAATTATGATTGAAAAAGTTTAAATCGTCCTTGCTGATTTAAATTTACTATAAAGTGGATGTTTTGTCTTGTCTTTTTCATTTTGCTTTTTCTTTTGTTCTATTTTCTATGTGTTCAATTTTGGAAGCAATATCGCTAACTATTTGAAATTTTGAAAACTAATTATTTAGAGCAGGCAATTTTCATTATTTAGAAAATTTTTACAAATGGGAAAAATTATAATTAAAAAAGTTTTATTTGTAATAAAATTGATGAATGGATTCTTTCTCATCACCTTCGGTATTGAGACGGTGTACCGTCTCAATACGATATGACGTAGTTGAAACGTTATCTGACGTCTTGGATATTTTAAACCAGTGAGAATTCTTATAAAGTAGCATAATCGTGATCTCAACTGAAAAGAAAGAAGCAACCACTATATGGTTAATAAATAATGTCTCTTTATATCGTAATAATTCTAACTCCCCTATTTATTTATTTATTATTTTTTGCGTTTGTAATTTCAGTTTTATTTTAGTTTCAAATTTATTTTCAGTTGCTTATAATTTTCCAGTTTTTTATCATTTAAAAACAATCTCATTGTATTTCTCTATTGTGTAATAATTCTCTCGTAGATAATTTTTTTGTGTAATATATGTAATTACTTCTTATCCATCTTTAAAAATTTTCCCAAATTTAAAGAAAAATATCTACAGTTTTTCTTAAAACATTCTATAACAGGAAAATAATTTAAAAGTTTATATGTGTTTCAAGAAAAAAAAATCATGTGTCAAAAAAAATTTAATTGGTTATTTTGTTTCAATTTCAAGAAAAATCAGGATTCTGTTAGTTCAAAATTCAGATTTCTTGCTTGACATTTTTATCTATTTAAATTATGTCTCCTTTGAAATTCTTTTTTTTTCTTTTTTTCCTGTGTTATATAATTCCTATTTTATTTTTAAGTATTGCAGTCATATAATTAGTTATTTTCAGGAGTAATAAAACACGCATAAGAACATTCCATATTTCTTTTACAATAAAGCAAAATATATTGAGAAAATATCTAATACTAGTCATATTTTGAATTGAAATTAAAATTAATACCAGCATTTATAGAAAAAAGAATTCCATATTGCTATTAGATAAAAGTAAATTAAATTGGTTTAAATAGTAACACCAATTTAATTTACTTTTATCTGTAATTTATAAAAACAAATATTGGACAATTAATGAATGCACGAAATATGCAAGTAAATAAATAAAATAAAAATCGTGCATGATGTTAAATGGACTATCCTAAATTTTAGTAAATACTGTATTTGAATATAGAAATTCTTGAAAGGAAAAGTGATCATGTTCCTGATTTTGCTTGGAACTTTGTCGTAAAGAAAAATATAATAATTAATTAAAAACTTTTAGCTTGTCGTTATGTGTAATAAGAAATATACTATTGCATTTGATTATTAATGTGGTTTTGGGATTTTATTTTATGTTTATAATATTTGAAAAATTCTGACAACATAAATAATAATAAATTTTATATTTTTAAAAAAGTTTTTAAAATTTAGAAATATATTATTTCTGATGTTTGGCATATATATATATATATATATATATATATATATATATATATATACATCAACTGCAAAAATATTCTTTGTGGGCGAATACTTTGTTTTTTTCACCTTTTCCATTGTGGAATCTTAATTGATTGAAGTAATTCAATGATTAACATGATAATTCTTTTATGGAGATATACCTTTTGGAAAAGAAAAAAGGTCAATTTTCGGTAAGATAATAATCAAAAATATATTATGTGTAAATATTTCGAGCTAATTTTCGCGTTTATTTTTAAGACTATTTAGCATTTATATATGTTATGTTTCTAACTAATATAGTCTTTTATTTAGAAAGATTAGCTATTTCTTCTGAATGAAATTTTTAGTTAACTCCTTAATAATGTTGCTGTTTTAGCATATTTTTCAAAATAATGGTATGTAAACTTTTCTTATACAACAAAAATTGAAGAAATATAAAATGATTATTTTCCTATAGAAAGTGAAAAATTTGTTCTCTCGAGACTTTTCTATCTTTTTTCACACTACAACAAAAATAATGAATATTGTTAAAAAAAGCTATATTAAATAACATAGATATAACATACTTTTAAAAATAATAATTACGCTTACTATTAGACACTATAATTACATTAACAACCTAATAATTGAGGCAATAGGAAGATCCAATTACACTACTGGACATTAAAATTGCTACACCAAGAAGGCGACATGCTACAGACGTGAAATTTATATGAAAGGAAGAAGGTGCTGTGATATGCAAATGATTAGCTTTTCAGCGCATTCAGACAAAGCAGGCGCCAGTAGCGACACCTACATTGTGTTTAAATGAGGAAATTGTTCAGCCGGTTCCTCATACACAAATTGCATTTGAACGTTGTTGCCTGGTGAAAAGTTGTTGTGATGCCTCTTGTAAGAAGGAGAAATGCGTACCAGCACGATTCTGACTTTGATAAAAGTCGAATTGTAGCGTACCGGGATTGCGGATTATCTTATCGCAGTATTGCTGCTCGCGTCGGTCGAGATCCAATGACTGTTAGCAGAATATGGAATCGATGGGTTCAGGACGGTAATGCGGAACGCCATGCGGGATCTCAACGGCCACCTATCACTAGCAGCCGAGAAGACAGGCATATTATCCGCATGGCCGTAATGGATCGTGCAACCACGTCACGAGCCGTGAGTCAAGAAACGGGGTCGTTTGGAAGACAACAAGTGTCTGCACGAACAGTTCGACGACGTTTGCAGCGGCATGGAGTCTCAGCTTGGAGACCATGGCTGCGGCTTCCCTTGACGCTGCGTTATAGACAAGAGCGCCTTCAATGGTGTGATCAACGACGAACCTGGGCTAACGAATGGCGAGATGTCATCTTTTCAGATGAATCCAGGTTCTGTGTACAGCATCATGATGGTCGCATCCGTGTTTGGCGGCATCGTGGTGAACGCACACTGGCAGCGTGCATTCGTCATCGTCATACTGGCCCATCACCTGGCGTGATGGTATGGGTGACCTTGGATACACATCTCGGTCACCTCTTGTTCGCATTGACGGTGCTTTGAACAGTGCACGTTACATTTCTGGTGTGTTACGACCCGTGGCTCTACCCTTTATTCAAGCCCTGTGAAACCCTACGTTTCAGCAGGATAATGCCTGACCGCATGTTGCCGGTATTGTACGGACCTTCCTTGATACAGAACATGTTCGGCTGTTGCCCTAGCCAGCACGTTCTCCAGATTTTTCACCAATAGAAAACGTCTGGTCAATGGTTGCCGAGCGACTGGCTCGTCACCAAACGCCAGTTACAACGGTTGAGGAACTGTGGCATCGTGTTGAAGCTGCATGGGCATATGTACCCGTACATGCAATCCAATCTCTATTTGACTCAATGCCCAGGCGTATAACTGCTGTTATTACTGCCAGAGGTGGTTGTTCTGGGTACTGATTTCTCAGGATCTATCCACGAAATTTTTTGAAAATTTAATCACTTGTTATTTCTAGTACAATATATTTGTCCAATAAATATCATTTTGTTATCTGCATTTCTTCCTGGTGTAATAATTTTAATGGCCAGTAGTGTATTTATATCAAGGTCTTCCCAAATATAGTCTGTCTAGCAGATGCATGGAAGAGTCTACCGACAGGATACTACCGGTCATTTGATACCCAATACTTCCGCATACCCAAATTATCCACCAGATGCTGAAAAGACGTTTGCTATCTAGAAGAGCGTTTTGTCCAAATTTAATACGCTGACAGATTTGCCAGTTGATTCTGAAAAGCGGAAACTTTTGATTGACAAAACTGAACAATACTGTTTTACATTATCTCATAAATGGTTGAGCTGTTTCCCTTAACTCTGCGTCACTCTTTTTAAACGTGGAGATTAAAAAAAAATAAATAAATAAAAATTATTAGTAGTTTACCAAAAATTTAGCTCTGGTCAAGAATCTAGTCTAGGAAAAATCTAGGCGTATTTAGCTTCTTTCAAAAGAATCTTCTTTGTTAGTTCGTTCTATAAACGAGCAAGAAGATAAGTTACAGATTTATCATTACGTACATTTCAGTTATGTATATTAATAAACGCCAGAAGCCATTTTTAGACTCTTCTCTGCGATACTAAAACAACAAACTTTGGAAGTAGTACATTTTGGAAAGGAAAAAAAAATTCAGTTTTAAGAAAAATGCTAAGAAAATATGACGAAGGTATAGCTTTTCAAGTTTAATATCTTTCAGTTCGATTTTCATTTCACGATAGTGTTTATTTTGAGTTTGAAAATTAAACTTTAATTTCAGATTGAATCTGTACTTGTGTATTAAAAATAAATTTTAAGCAACAAATAAGCACTTTTCTTTCTTGGTTCCTCTGAAAAATAACAGCTTCAAAAACATCACCGAGTTGCTTTTGAAAAGGATTTATAATGAAAATGTTAGAAAAAAGATTTAAGGCTAAATTCAAAGGAATATAAAATTTTTTGTATTAAATGTAGATTAATTGTTTTATGCTTAGAAATTATCAATTAAATTATTTGACATGCTTAAGAATAAATTTAAGGAATAAATACATACAAAAATAAAGTGTTGAATAAAGTAAGCTTGTTTGAAAAGGAGAATATAATACTTACTGCAAAAAATATTTTTAAAGAAATTCGCTCTTTTCTGTAATTTTCATTCTAGTAATACAAATTTATAGTACAAATTTTTATTTAAGTAAAATAGTTTTTTTAAATTTTCTGTGTAAATATTTTGTGACTATAGATTATAATATATATATTTTATACTCTATAAATCTGAATGAGGTGAGAATTGACTACATTATTTTTAACACATGCATAATTGCATTAAATAAGACTTCAACTATTTATCTTTGTTTCCTTTACTTTCGAATGAAAGCATTTTGAATCTAAATTTATATTTACTTTTTTTTTTCATCTATGTTTCCATTGATATTACACTTGCCTCCAAAAGTAAAGGATCAACTGCTCTTTTGCGCCTAATATGCAAATGAATGAGTGCAAAAACATTAAATTTGGATGACGTATGTACAAAGCAGGCATTTATTGATATAGCAACATAGAATTTTACATAAAGAAAACGTATGCTTAAATGCATTAGCGGTATCTACTTTCCAGGCTGTCAATTAAGTTGTCAGTTACAGAAATGAAAGGCGGAGATCAGACATGGAGAAGGTCTTTAAGTAGCAACATGCATAATTTCATTAAATAAATCTCTACCAAGGTTGTCTCACTGACGCTCTGTGTGATTTAGGTCTGGAGATCAAGCTAGCCACTCTATTCGTTTCAAACTAAGATCCTCAAGGTATTCCTCAACATCTACAGTTTGATGAGGTCGTGCGTTATCGTTCATCAGAATGAAATCATCATCAATTGTATTGGCATATGAGAAAACATAGACCTAGGATTTCATCCCGATGCCTCACATCAATTACAATTCTTCTCTGGAACGTATGCAGGTCAGAGTGATCAGCGAGTAAGATATCTGCCAAAACCATTATTCCATCATCGTGGTAACTGTGTGTTTTCAGAGTTTTGGATTGATCTTGTCATCTTGCACAGAGACCTACATGGTGAAGACCCATTCGCACCGTACTAGCCGATATTCTATCTGATGCTACAAAGATGTCTGTTACTAGTTGCGGTACAGAAATGCTTATTTTTCTTCGAGCCGAAAGAGCCTGCTCTTCTGCTGGTGCTGTAGCTAGTGGTTGGCGTGGAACGTATCTTCTAGGCACAGAAACTTCAATGTGATATTTGATTCCGAAGACGGTAAACCACAATGCGAGACACATTAAGGCACTTAGCAACATCAGCTCATGATATCCATATTTCCATCCATTCAATCACCCACCACCTCAGCAAATCTGGTAAATGGCTTCTTTCAGACTGCGGTCAGTGAATCTGCTAACAAAAGTTGAAAATCAACAAAAGTTACACGCAAAATTAAAAGCCTCATGTTTGCACATTTTTCTCTCCCTCATATATACCTGTTCTTTTCAATCAAAAAGTGATAGCTAGTAACATTTTTGCATACATTTACATAAGTTCGTTTTTTTCCTTCATTTAAAATATGAGTTTTATTGTTCGTATCATTTTTTATTAAGAACTTCGAAGAGTATGTTGTTCATTAACTTTTGGAGGCTGTTGTATTTTGTCTGAAAGTATGCCGAATATCTTTTGTGTTTCGATTAAATTATTAACAAGTAAATCTGCATAGTACTAAGTTCATTTTAGGAAAAAATTGCTTTTTAACATAAATTACAATTTTCGTGAAAACTTTCATGAAGATTAATGGCAAATAAAAAAAAGAACATTTATAGAAATATATTGATTACTATACAAATGCCCGTAAATTAAAGGAAATTCAGAAGTACACAGAGAAATCGAATGCAATAGGAAAAGTGTCACCTGTAGAAATATCACAAACATGGCCAAGCATTATATGTAAATTACAGGAAGATACTTGATGACTCTAAGCGTACACCACAATGATGCAATGATGAGAGTACAAGAAATGAGCATATAAGACCTGTAGTAAAGATGGAAATCTATTCACAATTGGAACTTACGGCTCTCAATTCCACGGCAGTATAGGTATGACACAGAAGACGCTTGTGCGTGATAGAGTTATCGGCCGCCTAAAATGTGGTCGTATGCAAATGGCTGTAGGCAAGAAACTCGTAATCTCTCAAATTGTCATCTCTAGGCTGTGGCAACGATTTCAAGGTAATAGGAATGACAATAGACATTCTATTACCTTGAAATCGTTGAATAAATTACAGTAGAGTTCATCCTCGAATAACAATTCCGAATAAAAACCGGTATTTGCCAGTAACCGCAAAAAAAAAAAAAAAAAAAAAAAAAAAAAAACAGACGTAGCGCAGCAACAGAACTGTCGCTTCAGCTATCGTCGGCCATGCGTACGATTATTTCAAGGCAAATCGTGTTCATATACGTTGTGGCATTATGGTCTATATGCTCACAGATAGAGATGTGGAATTCCCAGTAATTTTGAACCACGGGAATTTACTCTGGAATTTTGGGAATAAATCGGGAATTTTTGGAAATATTGGGATTTTAAGGGAATAAACTCAACCAGTCATCTTTGGTTTATTGTTTTGTCTTATGTAAATGAAGAGATTTGTCTTCTAGTAAAGAAGTTTATTAGTTTCGCATTGAGAAAAATAAAAATACTTATTAAAATTATAAAAAATTTGAATTAATATTCAATAAAAAATATCAAGATATATGTTTCATTATTGTTAAAATAAATATTGACATTCCCATGTTTCTGTCCTTATAAATTTCCAAATTTGTACAGAGAAAGAAAGGTTAAAAAATATTTTCTCAACATTAATTTTTGAAATTATTCTAAATTGGTCATTAACACAAAATTATTTTATTTTCCTGGAAATCTTTCTATTACCATAATTAGTAGTAGAAGTTATCACAGCAACTCACTGTTGCCAATGGTTAACTGGAATAGAGAACATATAATGTGGACACCGTTACAGTGAGAGCTCTTGTTATGTTTTCCAAAGAGTCGAGAATTTAGGTTGCAGTCTAATTTACGTTGGATTTCATGTGGAGAATACCAGGAGCCCAGTACCACCATGAAAACATCATTGAACACCAACGTTATGGTGGTGCCAGGAGTGTTTGATTTTGGAGTGATTATACTGGGCTCCAGAACAGATCTGCGTGTTGAAATCGGAATCATGACAAGCCAAATTTATAGGGATATCATTCTTGAATAACATGCCCGTTTGTTTAGGGTTGCCGCAGGCACTGAATTTGTGTTTATAGATGACAACGAGTGTTCTCGCCATTCGAACATCCTTAATAACTTCCTTCAATTGGAGGTTATCACCCGTATGAAATTACCAACATTCTCACAAGACTTCAATTCGATAGAGCATATATAAGACATACTTGTCTGACTCATTGCAGCCTGTCAACCACCTCCTTCATCTATAACGAACTTTCGAGAGCATTGCTTGCTCAGTGGAGTTCCCTGTCACAAGAACAACTCAATAATGTGATTCTCAGCATGCCTCGACATTGGACGAAGTGTATTTCCTAGTATGAGAGACATATGATGTATTAACCGTCATTCCAACAACATACTGCTCCGTTGGTGTACGGGCAATATGCGGTGTAAGCGTTCCAGGGAGCTGTAATCATGGTTTGTATTTCTGATATCCTATATATAGAGTCCCAGTCGGACCGGCTGTCTGGAGGGACGCATTTTTCCCTTGCTCTTTTATTTTGCCTCCTAAGTCGTGTAAATATTTGACAAAACAACAAAATTTTTATACCAATCGACGTGGAATCTAATTTTACATCTAGTGTGAAAATTTCATGTAATATCAACTACTGGAAGTTATTCTATCAGCGAAAAACTACGAAAATGAATTAATATTTAAATATGGCGGACAAATCAGTCTGATAGGCGAGGAAGAAGAAACGTTGTTCCGCCGTCAGAGTGACAGTTTTGCAAACTTGTGGATATAATTTTTGAAGCCCCAACTCAGAATCTATCTCGCCGATCAGATTGAAACCTTTGTCATTAGAACGATAATTGTTTGGGCTTTCTTCCGCCACCACTCTGAAAAATCTGTGACTGACAGAAGTTGAGAAAATTTTTCCAAAACTTTTACACTTTACTGATGGAATTACACACTATTGCTGACTTCAACAACAAGATGTCTGGCTAAATCACAAAGTAAGTGCCCAGATGCCTTATTACTTCGTTTTGTATGTTGATTCTAAGAATTTTGACATATAGATTGTGTCTATGGGATTATTGGATCAAAAGTTGTTAAGCTTTTAATAAATGTAAATACTCCATGTTTTTCGGCAGTTTTGCGCTAAAATTTCTCCTCCATTTTTAATTAATCATTAATAACCTTTGCTCCAATTATCCTATCGACCGGGAATAAATTTTAAATAAAAGTGGATATTCTCTAACGTTTCTAAAAATATATATTTTGTATTTGTAAGTTCAATGGTTCTTTTTCTATAATCTTTTGAAATTTGTATTTTGATGCCTTTTTTCTTGAATATTTGCATATTATTATATCTAATTTCTTTAAAAAACTGCCGTAACTTTTTAAACTTTAATGTATCCACTCCAATCTTTTTATATTTACTCGGAGCAGATTTCTGTGGTTTAAAATATGTTTTACAATTGAAAAATAATTATTAATTTAAGAGATACAGTTTAATTAGTCTTTAAAGAAACGGTATTTTTCTCCATTTTCCCCCAATGGTTTTTCATTCCTTCCCTATGTATGCGCATTGCTATGTATATATACTGTATTAGCTCCTAAGTCTAACTTTTTGCAATTGAGAACATTCACCTGTCCAATTCCTTCTTAACACTTCGGTCACTTAATTCCCTCCCTTAAATTGCTTTTAATTACTCTAGCATATTTACTCCTGTTTTCTTTTTACTCTATAACTAAAGTTTGTAAATTAATGTCCCGGATTTGTTTATAAAGGTAATGCAGGGCATTATAAGGAAAGAATAACTATTCCCAAAATTATTCCTGAAATTTTCATGCTTTTCACCCCAAATGAACCTTGATTCGGCTGTGTTTCCTTGATGTCAATATATGTTAACTTAATAATTAGACTTTTTATTCATTTATTTATTATTATTATTTAATTTAAGATGTCTCAGCCACTAATCAAGTGTCGGACATTCTGTTATTAGCATTATGCTCAATTGTTAGCAACTTTTTATTAATTAATTTTTTCTCTACTCGTTTTACGCTTATTCCTATAATATTATCAACCTAATGCTATGCTTAATTATTAACCTGCTCTTAAATTTCTTCTAATCAAACACCAGTTGATTTACACCTATTGGATATGCCTATGACAATAGGGACAGACCACTTCCCGCTGTCCGTTGACACATTAAACTTATTAAATTTATCTTTTTGAATTTTAATGAATCATTTCTATTTTTTTATCACAGAGATCTGCTTTTTTTAAATCTGTATGTCGGGTGCGTGGGTTGATGTGCGTGGTGGGGTGGTTTGGCATCTGGGTCACTTAAGATAGATAATTGTATTTTCAACAATTTACAAATTTTACTGGGAACAATCATATCACTTATTTTCAGCAGTAACGTGCAGCCTCTCCATTCTCTGCCATTATGGACAACTCTAATAATGTAACATCTCCTAATAGACAATTCCACTCGTCACCAAACTTGCCGTTCTATGATTCGAATAATTGTTACATTACTTCGAATCTAAATACCTCCAACAGTGGCTCTATCGATGAAGACTCAGGGAACATTCTTACTCGCCAAGTTGTAGACACAGACCCAAACGCAACAACTGGTCTCACAACAATATCCCCAAATAACTTAACACATTCAGATTGTGCTATAAATATACAGGACACTATTTCCAGCTTCTGGGACAAACTGCACAGTATTATTTGGCGGAAAACAGGCCCTAGATACTATCTACCATCGCATTTACGCCAGCAGCAGATACCATAATTCAGGCCCTTAAGGTAAAAGAAACACATTCTACTACACTTGCATCAGCAATCACTAACAATGACTACATCGCAAATCAGCTAATTATAATGAACAACCTGAAGCAGATAAAGCAACTGCAGATAGTCACTACAGACTTTGTCTGGGAATCTGCGACAGCTACAACTCCCAAAACCGTCGTACAGCGCAATCTTACAAAAAAGTACGGAAAACTTGGAAACAGCAATTATTGTAAAACCCACAAAAGATACCAATGTCATATCATTAAAAGAAAAATTATCCACTCTTGTTTGTGATGTTTGCCCCAAAAAAATTAAATGGGGGAAATCAGCGGCCAAAATCCATTGCAGCTCCAAGCTGTCCAAAAATAAGTTGATTAAGAAACTTAGGGAAGAGAAATTCGATCTAGAAGAACCAACGATACCCAAAAATAAAATCATTGTCCTAAACGCCCCTACAACCATTACGGACGACAACATCTTGCACAGAATAATGGATTATTTTCCTGAGGTGAGTTTGAACTGCAAGATAAAGATCACGGAAATTAAATCTCACCGCACACTAGCTAATCTTCAACACAGTACTAGAAGTCGACCTTCCTCTTTCAAAAATGTTACTAGCTAACAGGCACATTTACTTTGGTTTTCAAAAAACCTTTGTTCGCACATACAAAGCAATACAACTGTGTTTTAATTGTCAAGAATTTGGCCATACTAACTTGACTTGTAAAGTAAGGAAATACTGCGCAAAATGCACTCATGATCATCAAGAGGATACATGCAAAACAACCAGTCCTAAATGCGTTAACTGCATCATTGCCAACAACAAGGGAGATAATGTAGGTATTGATCACGAGGCATATTCACCACTCTGTCCTTCATATAGATTTTTGCTTAACTCATCAGCCTAATTTCACTTTATCCCTCTTGCACAAATAACTTCGAAATTTACACGTAACCCAGCTACTCTATGACTTCGATTACGCCCTCGACTTCAAATCTAGCTACTCTCCAACTCCCTAAGCTTCAGCTATTTCACATAAATTTGCAAAAGAGTAGATCGGCATTAACTCACTTTGTCTCTTTTTCAATACCAATGGCTATGATATTGCCTGGATCCAAGAACCTTATGCAACCTCTGGCAGCATTAGGGGAATTCCTCTTACTTGGAAAACGTTTTCATCAGCATCTAGGAAAAACCCAAAAGCAGCTATTGTCTTCAAAGCACATCTCAACCCCATTATACTGAAAAGGCATGAAGATTTCATTGCAATACAAATCGACTCAACCTCACAATCGCTTATTATAATCTCCCTATACGCCTCACACTACGAATCTCTTCAAACCCTCTTAAACTTGCTACAAGATACCCTAAATAAAAACAAAAACACACCCACAATTATTTGCGGAGATTTTAACGCACATAATTTGATATGGAACTATTCCTCGAATAATAGCAGATACACTTTACTAGAGGATTTTATTTCTAACAATTCCTTTAATATTATCAATGGCAATAACAGCTCACCAACATTCTCAGGTCTCGTGGGTATTGGCTGGCCAGATCTCACGCTTGCCACTGACAACATACTACATTTTGTCCAAAAATGGACAGTAAGTTCAGAGATAAGCTTTTCCAACCATAATTATATTACGTTCTGTCTCAACCAACCAATATCTGTTGCTTTTAACAGCAGATTCAAATCCTTAAGCAATCAAAAGAAATTTTTGGACGCCATCAAACCTCAAATAAATAACTTACACCCCATGCTCCAAAACGCTCGAACCCAACATGACATTGACAGCCTCACTCGGGACTTCATTAAAATAGTTCAACAAACTGCAGGGAACGTTTTTAAACAACGAAGCCCTGATAAAACCTACAATATTCAGTGGTGGACGCCTGCTTTGAAAGAACTTAGAAGCAAAACCAGGGCTCTCCGAAGACGGATCAAGGCCAGTGTCACTTCAACAAATAAACAGAAATGGCACAAAGCCTACAAATCTCATCTCGCGTTGTACAAAAAATCAATTTTAAAGGCTAAATCAACCAGCTGGATGAAATTCTGTAGTTCAAACAATACTGAATTTGGTATACTGCAGAAAATTGCAACGGACAAAAATTTCATTCCAACGCAATTCGAACCCTTAAATCAGACCACAACTCATCAAACAGTAGTGACCATACTGCAAGACCTATTAAACACCAACTTTCCACAAGACGATCAAAGCACTGACACAACATATCACAAGAGTATCAGAACCACCGTTCTTCTGCCAACAGGTGCCCTCGATTCACCATTTACACCCCAAGAGCTCAAGTATGTTGTTCAGAAACGGGTCAACTCAAAGGCACCTGGCAATGATGACCTAGATAATGTAATTGTTAAGTAGATTTTTCGCTGCAACCGCTTATTCTTGCTTGATTTTTACAACACATGCTTAGAACATGCTCATTTCCCTACACCCTTTAAAGAAGGGCATGTGATTTTCTTCAGAAAGAAAAACTAAGACCTACAACTAGCGACCTCATACCGGCCAATTTGTCTTCTGACCACATTTGGTAAAGTCCTAGAGAAGCTTTTGATTGACCGCCTCAAGCACTCTCTCCTACAGACAAACTTTCTTCACGACAGGCAATTTGGCTTCCGGTCAAATAGATCAACAGACCAAGCAATCTCCAAAGCAAAAGACATTATCAAACTGAATCAGGACAATGAATTATATACCGCCCTTGTCAGTCTGGACATACAGCAGGCATTTGACTCTTTGTGGAGGCCTGGCCTCATGCATGCTCTTACCAAAACTGCTGCCCCACCTAACATAATAAACTGTCTTTTCAGTTTCTTAAAACAACGTAAACTTCAGGCACTTAGCGACTCAGGATTAGTCAGCATGGAGCAAACAAGAGGATGTCCCTAGGGATCCATTGGTGGTCCGATTCTTTTGAACATCTTTTACAACGAAATCCTTACTACAAATTGCCCCCCCCCACACCGAAATTGTTGCTTTCGCTGATGAAACCCTGCTTGTCATTAATGGTAAATCAAAAGAATTAATTAAAAAGAATTGTAATGAATCATTGCAATTGTTCTCTTCAATGTGTGAACAGCTTAAACTTACTGTTTCTTCACCCAAATCTAGAGCTATGATCATCGGCACAAAGAATAAGACTTAAATCCAATCCCAAAATTACTCTTAATGGTGAAAGCCTCTTAATGATGACTCGCTGTCTCAAATACCTCGGTGTGGACATTGATACTAAGCTCTCGTTCCTTCCGCATCTGCGAGCTATTAAAACTGAAGTTATTTTGATCGCACAAAGGCTAAAAGCAATGATTAGACTGCAATGGAGACTTAAAGGAAGAATCACTAAGATAATTTACCTCGCCATAGTAGAAAAAATGATTACTTATGGTTGCTTCACCTGGGCATTTCCAATAACTAGCAGGAAAATCAGGCTTCTCAACAACATCCCAAGATTTTTCCTTCTCTTTATCACCAGGGGCTTTAAGACTACCTCGACATCAGCCTTAGCCACCATCGCAGGTCTCTCACCTCTTCACTTGGTAGTTAAAAAAGAAGTATTCAAAGCTCAGATTCTGCAGCTTCGCAAGAATGTTGCAATTGACGGCCAGTGGTTTACGCCCACCAGTTTTGAGATGCCTGTTCACAAAGACACGGTTCACCCAGTCAATAGGCTAAAAAATACTAGAATTATCAACTTGCCGAACATCCCCTCATGCCAGCATCCTATCGTTCACCCACTTGAAGAACTACATTACTACACTGATGGTTCCAAGCATGACGCTGCAGTGGGAGCGGCCTTTGTGGTTCTCCAGGGAGACAGAGGTACACTCAATACAGTTAAAATTGCGAACAGACAACTCGGTCTTTCAGGCTGAAGCACTGGCCTTATTATCGTCCTTAAACCATGCACTGGATGCCTCTCTTTCACCAGCCACCATTTGGACAGACAGCTTGTCTGTTTTAAAGGCACTCCACAACCCAATTCATACATCCCCTCTTATCAATGCCATAAAATGCAAACTCCACCAACAATCATCTACTCAAATCCGTTTCTCCTAGGTAAAAGCACATGCTGGAAATGTGGGAAATGAGCTGGCAGATTAAAGAGCAAAGGAAGCAGCGGTGAATGAGAATATATTACAAACTGACCTACCACTTCTACGAACCCACCTTCTGTAGTTTCTTAAGCAGAGACTCAAACAGCAATGGCAAAACAGCTGGGATGACTCTTCAACTGGGTGCTTCACACACAGTATTATATCCCATGTTACAACGGACAGGCTCATCTCCAATCCAACGATCATCTTTCTTATAAAAAAATCATGGACCCTTCCCAGTATACTTCCACCGATTCGGTAAAGCCTCTTCCCCACATTGCAGCTGCGCAAACGGCAGTGAAGGCAATGCTTTGCATTATGTGGAGCACTGCAGCTATATGGAGGGCCTCCACCTAATTCGCCATTCCTCACAATCAGACGTCAAGTTTATTATTGGTGATACATTTAGAGCTAAAAGAGTGATGAAAATTATGTCCATGATGGTAACAAAAGGACTGGACTTATGCGCCACGCCAGCACAAACCACATCATAAACACAAAATGACTCTGAACTTAACATCACAGATGTTGATTAAAGCAAGGACAAATGCAGCACACTTCCTTCATTTTACAAATTTTTGCTTTAATTTTTCATTTTGTCTGTTACACATCTTACTGTATTTAGCTTAGAATTGTCTTTTTAATGTTTTTTCTCTAATAAGTAAGATTTATTATATCTTTTCTAAACTGTGGGTTTCTCAAATTAAGAAGACTATTTATGTCAATTCTGTACTTTTTGAACTTTTATGAATGATTCACTATCTGATATATATAATTATTTCTTCGCCTACTCTATCTTTTTTATTTAATGTTTACCTTTGCCGATTTTCTTTTTCATGGAATTACTGTATCATTTTCCTGTAACATGTAATCAATTTTTTTTTTTTAAGAATTTTACTTTAATGCAAATTTGTAATCCCAAATTTAAACTAAAATAGATGCAGCGGTTAATAGTAATCTCAACCACCTTTTATACTTATTTAATCTCTTCTGTTTTAATTTACATTACTTAAGTTTTCATTTTTAATTTTCAATTTTTCCTCGCTTCTTATGTACCCAAATGTAATTTGTTCAAATGAACCTCTTTCCTTGACATGTGATACAGCTATAGGCTTGAAAATCCAACATTGTATTCATTTTTAGTTCTCAACTAATTATACTACATATAATACTTTGTATATAATAATACTACATTGTATTCATTTTTAGTGGACTTCTGGATTTCAACGGGCGCCTGGCACTTTGTGCGAAGTGTTTATTCCTCTAGTTTGAAGAGGGGGTAGAACCTGATAACCGATAGGTGCAGACCAGGGCCTCCTCTTCTCGTTGTTGTTTTTGTTGATATCCTATATACACTATCTCTTTTGTTCTTTCTCATTTGTGTAATACATAATCTTTGTGAATAAATTAAATTTGTTTTGTTTCTAGACTTGTAGTTGCCAATTGCGCCATTATCCTTCATGGATAATGTGTGTTAAAGAAGAAAGCATTTTATTAGGGCTATTTGAAACAAATTTTCTTGAAAGAAATTTTTTATTATAATCAATACGTTAGTTAATGTACAATACAATATTTTTTAAAATTATTAGAAAATAAAAATTTAGTAGTAATTGTTATTTTAATTATAAGCTATTTGCCAAGTAAATGTTTGTTCTTTATTCTTGTTATATTTCACTTTCTTATTTGAGATAAAAATTTGAGGATTAATAAAAGCGATCCTGTTCAACTGATGAGTGAAATTTATAAATGAAGTCTTTTTTAATCAAATTTAATCAAGTATTATCTTAATCAGCTTAAATATTGTTTCCTGTAAGAAAAAAAAAATAAATATTTTTAGTATCCCTATGATTTATTTTCATTAATTTTTAATTATATATTTATATTATGTATGTATATGATCCTTCAAATCTTTTTTCCATTACATCATACATTTTATAAATCTATTAGATTAAATTGATTTGTTTTTAAAATTATGTATATAGCTTTGTATAATTAAAATATTATTTCATGGTATTTTTATTTCAGCAATCTGTCTTAGTTATGACATTAATGAATGTGAATTTGCAATATTAGGGAGAATTTAAATGCCCTATTTAAGTTCAGTTCACCAGTGAGAAATTATATATAAATTTTAATATTCAATAAAAATATTTTTTATAATTTAATGATCAATTGAAATGTATTTATGTGAAAATATATCTTTCAATAGAATTTAAGAAGGTGTTAATTTTTTCAACTTTTCTTCCATTTACCAATTTTTTTTAAATTCTCAAATCTATTATACTGATTTTAAAATGCAACATTGAAATAGTGTTAAAATTTTCGTTATGTTTACTATGAAATCGCAGGGACTTTATTACATTAAAAAAGTTTTAACTTTGCAAATTCTTTACCTCAAAACTTCTTAAAGATTAATATTAATAAAAAATTTTTAAGGTTACGAATTAACTGAACAGATATTGTCTTTAGTTAAATTAAAACTCACTATTTTAGTCTTACATTTGCACACAATTCTATTCATTTCTTGTTTTCTTTTGATAGAAGTTACAGGATATACTTCCTTTCTTTATTCTAACCGCTTAGTCTATTTTTCTACATCGGATAAATAAATTAAAAATATATTTTTTTATTCTTTAAACTATACTATGGTAAAATAAAAACTAATTAAAGAGTGTTTATGTATATATATGTATGTATGTAAGACTAAAGCAAAAATTCTGTATTATGAATTTAATTTCATTCATCAATATTTGTATCGATGTTTAATAAATTGTTTTGTTTATTGTTGAAGCTAACAAATTAATATACAACCTTCTTTTATTGTTAGAAATTTATTTATAAAATGAATCATTTTCTTAAAGTACAAATCAATCATTACAAATAAAAATATCAATTATTAAAATAAAAATAATAAAATAAATTATTTTAATGGAATAAATACTTTGTGATAAAATTTTAATAATTCACAGAACACTTTCATTAGACAGTCTATTTTCTAATTCAAGAAAAAACTAATTTTTTACAAATCAATAAAATTTTCGTAAATTTAATTATTAAATAAAATTAGTTTTCAAAATTATCATTTTTTTCCGAAGTACAATTAAAGTTCGTATATTGTTTCAGGTTTAAAATAATTATAAATAAATTTTCTTTGATATTTTTAATATATTTTTCGCTTTTTCCTTTTCGTTTTCCTTAAAGCTTTCTATGATATTTTTAATTTTACATTTATGTAAATTCTTGGAGTTAATTTTCGAGTATTTTATCAGGATTCGTTTCGAAGCAACGCGAGAAGGGCTCAGATTCTTAATGTTTGCTATTTTAATATTTTTGGATGTTTTCTTTCGAGGTTTGACAGACAAAAGTTTTTTCATGTTCTTGTGCGCGTAATTATAAGCTTTATTATAGTAAATATCTTCTGTGTCACTGGGTGATCCGAGTTTCAACAAATCGTTTACAATGGTCCCATTTCCATCGACTACTGCAACATGCAGCAAAGTCTGACCATCTTTGTCCCGAACGTTAGAAGCGACCTTGAAACCATATTTTCTCCTAACCTCATAAAAATGATTAACTTTTCCAAACATTTTTCTAATGGACTCCAATAAATTCTGTATATCGTGACGGTTTGAGATGGAAAATGGAGTATTCATCATCCGGTTGACGCATTCAAAAATAGCGCCTTTTTGTAATAAAAAATGTGCTATATTGTAGTAACCGAATTTCGCGGCGTAATGCAAGATGGTATTGCATTGCTTGTCACGGGCGTTAACAATTAAAAAAATAGGATATTCGTTTGGTACTGATTCTAAAATGCTAATTACGTCGTCTGGAGCTGGACCTAATATCGTATTAAACAGTTTATTAATGTAAGCAAGAATTTGATATTCACCAGTACCGTTCAGAGCCATATCAAATGGCGTTTTCCCTTCGATATCCTCAATATTGAAAATAGCACCTCGCTGCAATAAAAGCTTACAAAATTTAGTGTTTTTTGTTTTGGCTGCCAAATGAAGAGGAGTGCACCCACTGTTATCCTGAGCATTAATATCTAAGTCCTTCTCTAAAGCATTAAATAACGATAACAAAAGTCTCTCGTTATTAGTTAATATAGAAATGTGCAGCAGTGATTTCTGGTTTTCAGTTTTTGGATTTAAGTACCGTTTCGTTAGATAAGAATTTTTAATTCGCTCTCCTGAATTAAAAGCATTCTTAAATATATTATCAGTTATCTCCAGCACTTCCTTTATACGTCCGCTTGCAAGATCTTCAGGAGTTTTGCCTTCATTATTCTTCAAATTATAAATAGCTCCATTCCTCAGAAGTTTTGCTGCAATGTTTTCAAATCCTTTAAGAGCAGCAATATGTAACGGAGTATTACCTTCAGAATCGACAGCATTTATTGAAATTGGCTCATAATCTTTAGTAAAGCTATATGAGTTTGCATTTTTCCCATATTGCCATTGATATTTACTTTCCAAAAATTCAGAATTTAAATTGAAAATACTTTTTATTGCTTCCATTTTCATACTTTGACCTTTACTAAACGAAATAATTGCATGTAACAAAGTTTGCTTTTTTTCATTTCGAGCGTTAAGAATGTAAATATATGGATTGTTGAGTTCTTTATAGGGCCCCCATTTCGTTGACATATAAAAATTATTGTAAAATAAATCATTAATTTTGTCAAGTAAAAATTTAATGCGAAAATAACTGATACCAGGTTGGACTTGCAATTCATCAATAGGTGTTTTTCCCTCTTTGTCTTTAGCATCGAATATTGCTCCTTTCATCAATAGCAAGTGAACAATATCAATTTGTAGAGTTTGGCAAGCTAAATGTAAAGGAGTTTTGCCTTCGTGATTTGTAACATTGATATCTCTTCCTTTACGTATCATAAATTTACACCGCTCCAAGTCTCTTTTTAAAATAAGAGAATGTAAAAGAGGCTGATTATCAAAGGGAAGACTTTCAAGAAATCGAACTTCATAAAAATTTCCTTCAGAAGACAATTTTTCTCCACCGAGCATTAAGGCTTCATCTTCAAGTAAGCATTCGTATTTTATTCCATTGATGTTAATAATATAACGCGTGTCAGAAACAGTGTCGATAATATTACAATTAGGAGCATGACGTATCAGATACTTTAGAATTCTAATCTCACTTCGACGAAATATTGCACTTACAATAGGATTTTGTCCTTCATTATTGTTAAAGTATTCATCATTCTTAAAGATATATTTGAAAATTTTTAAGTTAGCTTGACAAGAAATAGCAATATGCAACGCTGAGTTACTACCAGAATTGATTTCTTTTTTGAAATTTTCTAACAAATACCTTATAATATTAAATTGAGAATATTTGCAAGCAGAAGCGAAATACAAGGAACAATTTGTTACGTCCTTATTAATAAATATTTTAAAAGTTTTTAAATGCCCATATTGTGTTGCTGCTTTCAAAATAGCTTTGCAGGCTGCGGTTTCGTCAATATTATTACAATTTCTCAATAAGAAGCGGTTTTCTAAAGTAAGAAGAGTAAATCTTTCAGCATCAGTTAAATATTTGCTCATATTGATTACATCTATAGCTGTAAATGAAAACCTCCAATTTGATACATTTATTGCAGTATAATTGCTTAATATATTTTTGACAGCATTCACACGACCATACCAGAGAAAAAAATAGAACAAAACATGTTTATAAAAATTAGTTTCAGAATCAGTACCATTAAACGCCATATGGTACACATTTGGTGAATGTAGAACTAGGTTCTCAATCACTTTTGTCAATGCAATTTTTAATCTTATGTTTTCAGGTGGAAAAGATATTTTTGATTCAGTAGGAAGTAAATCTTCCAAATTCTCGAAGAGAGTGTCCTCAAATTCCGAAAAATTAAATACCTCTTTCGAAACATGATGTAGCATCAAGCTAACATAAATAGTGTTCAGTTTATTAAAACTGGCACCACAAGTCAATAGATAACAAACAATTTTCCAAAACTTATTTTTTACAGCATAATATAAAGCAGTATAACCATAAATATCCTCTGCATTTACAAACGTTACTAATTTAGAAACAGCATATCTATCAGCTTTAAATTTTCCGTTTTCAAACATAAAATCCTCGACGATATCATTATTGATTTTTAAAAAATATTGTAAAACATCTAACTGTCCATATTCGGCAGCATAATGTAGAGCAGTTTTCTTCAAACTGTCAGAGTAAGGCCAGTCATGGTATTGCATTGCGATTAATTGCTCACAAAAATTAACAAGTCCTCTAATAGAAAGAAAATTTAAAAGCGTTGTTCTGTTCAATTTAGCAAAGATATTATCCTTAGATTTATTTAACATGTTAATTAAACTTTTCAAAAAAACTGGAGATGTTTTATGTATTATATTATTAATATTCCTGAGAATCAAATTCACAGTTTCAGATGAATTTGTGTTTACTAGTTTCTTGGCAATTGGGAAAGTAGCTAGATATTCTGCAAAAGTAAGATGAACAAAATGAGGTTGATTGTTTATAATGCCGTCAATTATACCCGAGTTTTCTCTTTTAGTTTCAATACGTTGTATGGACATTTCAATTTTCTCCAAGTCATCACAAAATATAGAAGTTTCGTCACAGAATATGGTATATAAAGCAAGTAGTTGATATTCCTGAATTCGGGTTTCATATATTAACTCGCTTTCCTCGGAAGGTTTTGATAGATTCACAATATTTTTTTCATGTAAATAGTATTTATAGAACTTTAACTTTATAAATTCTTCATATAAATCAAGAATATTCAGGTCTTTTTCCAATTTAATTTCTTTGAAATTTTTTTCAGCTGAAAGAAAGTCTTCACAACTAATTCCGATTTTCTTTGCATGGTTATTTTTAAAAAATATGTCTGCTACCATTATTAGATGCAATGGCACGCCAAGGAAATTCTTGTACCCAACATATGTTAAACTGCTTAATGCAGAGATCAACATATTTGCATATTTTTTAAGTTTGTTTAATAGTTTACCTTTAAAAACATATTTTTTGTCTGTTTCGTTGTAAAATTTTTGTTTCCATAATTGAATTAATAACAGTTCCCTCTCTTTATCTTTAGAAAAAGGGTTTAATGTAAATGCAAAAGTTTTAAATGCATCTTCTAGATCGATTTTCAAGTTAGGACGCGTAGTAATCCAAACTTGGTTCACTTTTTGCAATAAATAGTT
Source organism: Latrodectus elegans (assembly GCA_030067965.1). Classification (NCBI taxonomy): domain Eukaryota; kingdom Metazoa; phylum Arthropoda; class Arachnida; order Araneae; family Theridiidae; genus Latrodectus; species Latrodectus elegans. The sequence goes on from CM057820.1 coordinate 5,526,177, forward strand.
AATGAAATTTATCACTATGTGTTCATATTTAGGACACACTTGATCAAATTCATCGAATACTATTTTGATGTGTATTTTACGAGAATCAAATAGACGTTTATCAAAACATTTAGTTAAGTTCAAAATGTTATAGCAATAATCTTCTTCTTTGATTTCCTGAGTCAATATTTCGTTCAATAAATTTGTCTGGTCTTTTAAATTAACATTAATAATCCAGTGATTCCTATTATTCTCTTTTAAAATTTCTGATAAATGAGTAACTACGGTAGACTTTCCCATTCCGGCAGTAGCAGAAATAATCACTACATCGTGTGCATTACTACTCCTGATTAAATCTACTTCTGAGAAGTGCGAAGATACATCCTCATCTAACTCAACATAATCACGTAATTCGGATATGGAACCTTTTGACTTCACCCAAATAAGTTTTTTTGAGTCCCTCTTCAACCAGTGGATGGGTTCACCCGGAAACTTCTTCTGATATTCTAAAAATTTTTCTCGTGTGTAAGTTATTCTGTTACTTAAGTTTTCATTTTTTTCAATGGTACTTTTTATTTCAATTTTATTAAACTGTCTTTTTATGTAAATACTTTTAACGCCGGCTATTTTATTACCAACACAGATATTTTTATTTGTAATAAGATCTTCAATTATATCTGGACTTATTAATTTATCCAAATTATCATTATCTGACAATGTAATCGCAACATTCATAAGTTCAGACAAACTTGTTTTGCTTCCTTGAAAAATAACTTTTTCCATTTTCAATAACCTCATTTGCGACTCCATACTTAAATTCCTAAATGTTATTTTATTATTTAAAGAACGCACAGGAATTTCGGATTGATCTTCATTTGTTATCCTGAGATCATTCATTTGGCGTGAAGAAGATGCGCCCCATTCATTTCGATTGTTTTTAATATTGGAATCTACTAGTTTTTGAGTTTCATCAAAGTGGTCAGAGTATTTCTTTTCCACGACATAAATGATTTTCTTTCGTGAATCGCGATGGTAAACAACGCGAAATTCTTTTAACACATTAAATAAGCTCCCCTTTAAGTCATCAAAAATACAAATTATTAGAAAATTACAATCTTCTGTTGAAAACGCATATTTGATATCAGCAAGATACTTTACACAAGAATTAATATCAAAAAAATAAAATTTTTCTTCATGAATATCTTGCAACCATTGATAAATAGTGCGACATCCTATAAATTTATGATCCGCAATCAATACTCCATATGGTGATTGCAATTTTAAGAAATCTATTAAACTATTATTAGTTGATTGTATATCAAGTTTTAATTTTCTTATTTCATCTGTGAAACCAATAAGCTTATCGATTACTTTCAAGCGAGTATTCGGTTTGTTAACATACTGACGGAGAACAAATGATTCACATTCTTTTAGCAAATTTTCAAAACATTTGTATAATTCTGAGAAATTTCCCGAAATCCACTTTTTACCTGCTTCACCGTAGAGAGCAAGTATTTCTACAACTCTTGCAATGATTTCACTATTATACTCCCTTTCTTCATAAGCTTCGAATGCGAGGTTTAAAATATTTCTCATTTCACAGTCAGCATGAGATAAAATTTGTCTTTTTAATCCATCTGCAATGGAATGGAAACGCTCTATATCCCTAATACTTGTTTTATAGTAAGGATTTCCACCATTTTTAAACATAATATGCATAGCAAGGTGTGTTATTTCATGAGCTAAAGTACCCGATAATTCCCTTTCTCCAACTCTTGCACCAATGAAAATACGACTCTCAGCATAGATGGTTATTCCATAACTTCTGTTCCCACATCGGGGCGTAACATCTGATGTAAAGGCATATGAGCAGTCAAAAATAATATTAATAGAATTCGAATAGAGTAAAACTTTCATTATTTTTGAAATTTCCGGTATTTTATCTAGTCTCTCATATACTTCCCGTAACCTAAAATTAAGCTGCGCATTTTCAGTTAAACGTGAATTTAATAATAAATAATGGATGTGTGCATTGTAAATGCGAGGAAAATATGCTATTACTGCTCTTTCAATCTCTATCATATTGACTTCTTTTAATCGTTCCAAACAACTTCTTTCATAATCACTTTTAAAACCAATTCCTTTGGATTTAAGGAAAGCGTATGCTTCATATTGTTCATTTTCAATAGCTGTTAATGCAACAGATTTAGATTCAGTATTTAAATAAATTTCTGATTTAGAATTAAGAAGGTCTTCAATGTCATGTATGTCTCCGTGTCTTATCTTATCATGTAATTTATTTCGCTTTTCTACGAAATCTATAATCAGTTTATAGCGCTCGGCATCAAGAGACAAAAGATTAAAACCACGGGGAAAATCTGCATCAGCTTCCAGGAGTTGCATCACAATGTTATAGTATCCTTTCTCCCAAGCAATATCAGCTGCATTTTTGCCTTGTCTATTCCTATGGTTAAGGAATTCCAGTCCGAGTTTACATCGTACAATTAAAGGGACACACTTATCATTTCCGTCAGCAACATATTTTAACAACCGTGTGTTACCCTCGTTGTCTACTCGTACTAAAGCGTGTCGCTGTTTTTCTGTTAAAGAGATCACCGCATGTTGCTGTGGGTGAAGGGCGCCGGCTTTCACGAGATGTTCTACGATATCGAAGAACCCGTTCTCCCAGGCTACATCTGTGGCTCTTTTTCCTTCGTTATTCTTGTGATTGAGGAAGTCTTCGCTAGATTCACACTGAGTGATTAACGATACATTAGTTTCGTCTCCTATGGCAGCATACTTCATTAAGCATGTGTCACCATTTTCATCTCGCTGCAAAATAAGCTGACGTATTTCTTCTGTCACTTGGAAAGCTTTTGAAATGCATAATTGTTGCAACAAAATCTCCAAAGATTTGCTTTCCCAAGCCATCACAATAACAAAAGAAAAAAAACAAAACCCTACATGCCAATAAATAATAATGTTTTAAAAGCCAATTATTTTGCAAGTCTGGTTTCGCCAAAACAAGCTAAAAACTCTTTATCTTCAAACTTTCAATTCATATTTTTGATCAGATTCATCTCTATAAAAAAAAAAAAGAATTATTAGATATATGACATAAATTTGATATTTTAGTGCAATATAATTTAAGTCTAAAAACAGTAACTTCTTGGATCGACAGAAATTTATTTTATTTGATTAAACTACAGTACAGAAACATCAAGATCCTCCACGATAGTAAATGACTCTTTCATATTGCATACTTACCAAATTCTTTTAAAAAACGAAGTGAAAAATTTTCCAGAATAAAGTCGTAAGTTGTTGAAAGAAGCAAAAAGTATAAAATATATGTAAATATAATCTTACTCAATTTGTCAGTCGAATGAATTTCCATTGGGGACTGAATGGAGAACGGTTGCTCACAATGGAAATGGGTCACAAGTAAGAGACGCACTGGAATGTGGATGAAGAGAAGTTCAGCTTCAATATTTAAGAATTTCATAAATAAAGGGAGTTTTTAAGTGTTTTACTGTGTTTTTTAGTGTGTTTAATTTTTGTAGCTAATTATGTGTAAAATTTCATTTAGTGATGCAAACATCGTTTGAGAAGCTGTTAAATACACTGCTGGTCACTGTAAATGCAACACCTTGAAAGAAGAATGCAAATAACATGAAATTCACAACATGCATTAGCGGAGGTGAGATATGCAAATGATTAGAATTTACGCGCAGAAAAACATCAAGCGTGCCTGTGGCGCCACTTCAAAGCGCTATTTAAGGCTTGGAAATTTATTGTGTTTTTCTTGTGGTTCTCTCTCTATATATATGCGATCATTTATGCTTCGTAGAAAACAGTGTTCATTTTTTTTGATCAAGAAACCCAGTTCGACAGAGGAAGGATAGTGGCATATCGAGATTGTGGATTATTCTTCAAGGAAATCGGTAGTCGTGTTGGACGAAGCCAAACAACTGTAATGCGGATATGCGATCGTTAAATGTAAAAGGGTACGATGGACCGACATGATTGATCGCACACACCTCAGTTCACAACTTCAAGTGATATCAGGCAAATTATGCGCATGACAGTGACGGATCGATTAGCCACATCATGAATCATAGCATAGCGCATTCAGTCTGTTACGCATCATCCAGTGTCTGCGCGTACCATTCGACGCCGGTTACAGTAGAGTGGTCTGACCGCATGACGTCCATTGTTTCGTCTACCTTTGACGCAGAACCACAGAAGTCTCCGCCGCCAATGGTGCGATGAAAGAAGGGTGTAGACGGCAAAATGAAATGAAATTGTCTTTACTGACGAGTCATGCTTCTCTCTGCAACACCACGATGGTCACATTCGAGTCTGAAGACAACGTGGATAGAGAATGCTGAACAGCTACATTACGCACCGCCACACTGGTCCTGCGTCGAGTATTATGGTATGGGGTGGTATTGAATATCACCCTCGCACTCCTCTAGTACACATTGCCGGTACTTTAAACAACCAGCGCTACAGCTCCGAGGTGTTGGAGCCAGTTGTTCTTCCTTACCTTCAGGGCTTGCCTACAACCATTTTTCAACAGGATAACGCGCGATCACATATGGCATGCATTGTCCAAGGGCTCTTCGTCAATTGCCAGATTAAATTGATACCCTAGCCATCTCTTTCTCCGTATCTTTCACCGACAGAAAACATGCGATCCATGATTGCTCAACGATTGACCCAGATTACATCCCTAGCTGCCACACTAGGTCATTTTTGGAAACGTGTGAAAGCTGCTTGGTCTGTTGTACTCCAAGAACACATCCAATGACTCTTTGAATCAATGCCGAGGCGTGTGGCAGCGATGATCTCCAACAATGGCGGCTACTCTGGCTACTGATTTTCACAAAAACCACACTTCACAGAGGTCTATAAATTTAATCATTTGATACTTGATCAACATGTTATCTGCATAATAAATTTTGTTGTGATATCTCTTGTCTTTCTTGGTATTGCAATTTGGGAGGACAGCAGTGTAATTATTTTGTTATGTGTACATATTTACGCATTAAAGTGTAAAAAAAAATCATGTTTTTACGTTTAAGCTAAAGCATTAATCGTTTTTTTTTTTTTTTTGCTTACTTTGGTGTAGTGAATAGAAAAAGATAAAATAAACTATTTAATTTTTAAAAGGAAAAACATCATTTTCCAAGATTATCAAAAAAAAATCTCCTTCTCTTCCTTCAATATGTTTTAGTATTCATGAGGGTAAGTCACAGATGTCGGTTATAAATTTAATAAATCAAAGGTGAAATGATTGAAATGGAACACAACGATGGATATACATTTATCTAGTATGATATAAAATCTATTTTCTCATTGTATTTATATTTATTTTCTAAGTGTATTTTATATTCCTAAAATTTCACCCATGAATTTTCAATATTTAAAAATAAATTATTTGAAAATATATCATTTGATTTCTGACTATTTGCTATATAATGAATTTTTATGCAATTGTCATATTAATTTGTCCATTACAAAAGACAACTCTATTTTGTTTTAATAATAATAGTTTATTCAGTTTTAAACTTGATAAAAAATTTTTTTTAATCATTGAAGTTTCTAATGTGATAATTTTGCATCTTGAATAATCTAATTTAAAAATATAAATGTAATATTTTGCATTACATTTTAATATGTATATAGCTAAATTTAAGAAGAAAAAAAATATGTAGAGTTTTATTATTATTAATTAAATTATTCATTTTATACCTTCGTTTCATATGATTAAATTGAGGTTTTTTTCAGAAGTGAAAGTTTTTGATTCAGAACTCTCATCTGCAGAAAATGAAAAAAATGAACTTAAATAACAGAAAAAAACCGGTTCCCGTTTATCATTGATAGTTATTATTGTTACGGATTTTACTATCAGATTTGATATGGAAACTCTGATTTCTTTAATATTTGTTAATTAATCAGAATATAATTCGACCCCGATTATATTCTGATTAATTAACATGAAATAAATGACTTTTACTCATTAAGCCATTTTTACATTAGGCTAAGATATTTAAGCTCATGAAAGATTTTTACACGCACATCAGACTTAGATAAACTGATTTAAGTTAAAGATTTTAAATCAGACTAAAATATTTAAACTCATGAAAGATTTCTCATTATAACAGAGGATTATGATGGAGTAACCACTGTAAGATTTTTGAACAAGGTTAAACATTCATTTTAACCTTGTTCAAAAATCTTACAATGGTTACTCCATCATAATCCTCGAGTGGTTGCATTCATTTCTGTGTATAAACGAAACAAAATCGAAATTATAAAATGCATAGAAGTAATTTTACATAAGTTCATCAATTATGCGGTTTGAATTTAGCTTCTTTTACTTTATTTTCGTTCATTTCGAAACAATTCTGTTGTAAATCCCTATTAAGCAATTTCCTTGAGGACTATAATCAGTTCTCTGAGCTAAAATACCATGCGAAAGTAAGGATGTTTCTAACTCATGAGGAGGAAAATTGATTTGAGTCTGCCGTATTTCAGAAACTGAGATAAACTATTGCAAATTTGAGTAACAGGAATCATATCAAAGCAAGATATTACTAAAAGGAATCTAGAATATTCAACAATTTTATTAAGTGAAAAAGATTCCTGAAAGTCAAGGCTAAAGAACTCCGAAGTCAATCTTTTAAATCAGAATTCTTGTTTCAGCTAAATTTCCCTCGTTTTTATAAACATGTCACCAATAAACATCGAGCAGTGTTTATACTTGCTAAATATTTATACTTGAATGATATGAGTCACACATTAAATAGGCACAATGCTACATTTCAGTGCTACATTTTCGCTCACATATTGATCAGTACATATTTATTTTCATTAAAATTAATAGAAGGGATATATAAGCTTAACTCTGCCAATATGAATTTAACGTAGATACCAGTCTTTTTTTTTTTTTTTTAAAAAAAAAAAAAACCATCACTTGCGTCTCTTAATCTACTATCCTTTCATTTTTCTCTCCTAGAGATGATCATTTCAAATATCTGTGTTTATCTGATAGCATTTTGGTCTTCAGATCAACAGTTTATGGGTTGAATTTTCCCCTGGGCCATAAATACTTGTAATGTTTCAGAGAATGCCAAAGTCAAAAATCAAATTAGTTCTTATATGGAGCAAATAACGGTTAAGAGATAAAGTTTCAACAAATACATTTTTTAAACTGCTGTGTGGTTAAATGTCGTTATCATGTAGTGCTTACAAATAATCTTTTGAACTTAAATAACTAATCGCTTTTTTTCCAGTATTGCGTTTTATTATTTTTATACCCAGACTCGAACCTGAAAATAGATGTAGACATTGACTTTGTTTTTGTTATTAAAAATTTCTTTCACTTTAATGATAAAATTACCATTGAGATGTATAAAAATTTTGTTTACAAATGTTACTTCAAGTGTTTAGGCATTATTCATTAAAAACTTTGTTAAGTACTCACGTGGTATTGATACTTTTTACTCAAGTTAATTTCACCTTGAATAACTTGACATAATTGGATTAGTGGTGCATTTATAGAAATAACTACTGGCTGTAAAAATAATTTATATAAAAAAACATTGAATTACAAAAGACAATTAAAATTTTAGACCGGCCTGATATAACGACTTTGATAGAATGTTTTACTTATTATTTCTTCGGAATCCTCTTTTTCATAATCTATAGATACATATATATATATATATATATATATATATATATATATATATATATATATATATATATATATATATATATATATATATATATATATATATATATATATATATATATATATATATATAGTTATAACAGCATATATTTTTTTTTCTCTCTTCATAATCATTCAAAAATATTTGTATTCATCTATAAATCAATCCACTATGTTTTTAGTTTGTATCAGTGTCACAATGAGTGAGTATTATGATCCTGTTTTACAAATGAGATATTGCAGAATCACATTTCGAAACAAAAAAAAAAAAAAAAAAAAAAAAAAAAATTTTTTATTTGGAATTGACTTCGAGCTATTACTGTTAATCACAGAGATAAAAACACTTTTTTAATCCTTCCTTCGATCGCCATTTATAAACCACGTTGTAAGGAGCCTTTGATTGAGTTTTCTGAGGTGTAGAATCAACTTCAGGTAAAGTCGGGAACATAATTTTATCACTAATTTTTGAAAGTCGAATTATGTGAATCATTTGGGTTATTTTACAACTGTGGATCCCCAGGGTCACTGATATCACTCAGCCAATCCGAGGAAGATTAAAATTGATTTGGGGGTCCGAGAAAAATTTAATATAAAATGATAAAATGTGTGGTCCATTATTATTATTATGTAAATTTAAATCAATAGCAATAAATAAAATAGCGTTTTTTACGTCTTCAGTAAAATATAAATATATGGAAGTGATTAAAATATCACGTATTATTTAAGCACTGAGTTTATGTAATATTGTTTTTTAAATAAGTTAAATTTTCTGCAATCAATTTAAGCTTTTAATTTCCATCAGCGCGCGAACGTCAATATAACAATAAAAAAACAGATAATCCCTCAAAAACGAATATAAAACATGTCACAGGCCAATGATTTAGTAGTTTGGCACAGATGTCATATAATCCAGCATTCCAAATTCTGAATGGGTCGGAATTTTGGAATAAGACCTTAAAACAATGTTTGAACAAGGGTACCACAAATTCTGATTACAGAAACATGAATCTAAACTGATACAAGACTTTTATATCCTATTTTTAAAATCTGCATTATGGGTTATTGTACAGAAGTTGTTGTTATGCCTTCCAATTTGGTGGAACATGGATTTACTGCCGTTATAGATATCTCATAAAAATAGTAACTGATAAGAAATTAGTGCTTGTGAAGATTTGTAGATGCTATTGACAAACATTAAGGCAGACTCAATTGTAGTCTTATGACGATAGTGTTCCTGTTTCTCATCCACAGTATATTTAGCAAATTGAAAGTAAAACCAAATATTCAGCATATTCTCGGACATCCGCATACTTGCAGCTCATGGCATGGATATCCTACAAAAGATACAGGATGGTACTTCATTTGTTGTAGTAAATCGAAGAGTTACAAAAGCGAAAGGTTCAGGACAGTCCCTGTCTTCTTTGAATAGAATTAATCAAACAAACTTAATTAATGTCGAATTAAGTTTCTCTACCTTTCCTCAAGTCTGAGACTGATATGAAGAAGTGGTTTTAATGGTCCTTCTTCTTCTTACTAGTCCCTTTGATCTGAATCAGATCAGATCAATGAGGTCATCAACTTTTAATCTGAAGATATAAGCAAACTATTCATAGCCAAGGGGGAAAAGAGCAGCTTCGTTTAGTATAAAGTATCTGGAGCACCATAGAGTTGAATTCTGACTTTGCTCCCATGCCTGCCGTCAATTTTGAACATACATCTGAAGTGGATTTTGGAATTAAGTTAAAAACTTTATCGGAAATAATACGAGAAGGTACTTTGTGTTGACTAATAAAATCTTGTAATAATCTAGGAGTGGTTTCATTTTTATATTAGGTGGTGGATATGCTTTCCCTCACGTGTAAAATAATCCGAAATGACCAAGATATACTTATTTTCTGAAATAAGTGGGGGGAAGTGAACTAAGCCATCAATAGTGATGCATATCATTGCTCGTTGAGTGTCTGGAATAAACGGTAATGAGGCTAGTTTTTTGGACTTATGACCTCTTTTCAAAACAAGAACATGATTTAACAAAATTTAAAACATGTTTATATATATATTATTCAAAAAATTCTCTAATTCTATTATTTCTGACATTAAAATTTGAGGTACAACTAATTTCTTTAGTATCACCACGATGTTTGGGAATATTTTTTTCGATCACAGTAAAGAAAAAAATTTATTGCAATAAGCATGAGCTATGATTAAGTTATTGCGTCTTCTTATTTATTTATTTATTTATTTATTTTTGATAAACTAATAACTTTTTAGCATTTTTAAATAATTTTCGCTGTACATTTTGATTCATTCTCAGTGTTGGATCAGAATCGCAGTTGAATGTTATTACTTTTAATGCATTTACACCCCTAGACAGGTAATTAGCTGTTCTATTTAATTTTTCTGGTTTATGTACAATGCTACAATCATATTATTTCAGACTCAGTACTCATCAAGTAATTCTAGAAGTTGGATCCCACACTTTAAGTGTAAAAGAAAACTTTTCTTGATTACAATATAAGTTAAACTTCGTTCCATATAAACATTGTTTGAAGTGCATAACGCCGGATACTACATCTAAGATTTATTTTTTATACAGTACTATACCGAATTTAGGCATCTTTTTTTTTAGTTTTTTACTAGCATATGCAAGGAATGTGAAAGCAATTTTTATCATTTTGGCAAAGGACAACTTTTAAAACACAATTTGATACATCAATACTTAACGTAAATTTATTTGTATAAGATCTGGTAGATTCAAACAAGGTTCAGAAATTAAACAATTTTTTAAAGGTTTCAAAAACATGGTAATTTATATCATCCCAATTGAATTTAGTAACTCATTTTGTCAAATTTGTCAAAGCTGATGCTATTTCAGTATAATTTTTATAAAACTTCGGTAAAATTCTATCAATCCAGCGAATCTCCTCCAACTTCTTTATGAGTGTCTGGGACTTTGAAATTTAACTTGTATATTTTTTTCCTTATATGGAAAAATTATCCCTTTTTAAACAGTAAAACAGGTTTGACTTTTAGTTTATGCGTTTCCAATCTTTTATAAAGACTATAGGTAATTTATCTAGATGTTCCGCCACAGAATTAGAAGAAGCGATTATGATATTTAAATGCCTTGTGATTTGAAAGATTTTATCCAAATAGTACTCTTTCCATTAATCTATAAGTATTTTAAGGCAAATTGCACACATCAAAAGGATTTTCTTCATATAACCCATGCTCAAGTACAAAAAAGGCTTTGTATACGTCATTAGAATCAATTTTCATTTGAAAAATGCCACTACATAAATCCATGAAAGAAAAGAGTATTTTTTAAATTGTCCACTAAGTCCGTTATATTAAGAATGAGAAAAGTCTGTTTCATTTCATTTAATTTCCTTAATTCAGTATAAAAACTGAATGAAGCATCTTTCTTCTATAAACAAAGGCACTATTGCGTTACAAAGGGAACTTAAATCAATTCACTATAATCCCTATGTCTAATAATTCAACTACCTGTCGATTTAGTTCCTTTTTTAAATGATGATGAGGACCATAAAATTTTTACATAAGTGGAATATCATCTGCTAAATTAAACTTATGGTGAATAGTATTATAACCCAATAAATCATGAATAAAATGGTCAAAAACATCCTTAAATTCTTCGTAATGGCAGTAACTTAATTTTCTTATATTGCGATAAATGAAATAATCAAATTTGCCTCCTCAAGCTTTGAAATCATCATCTATTTACTCAGAGGAAAAAGTTCATCATCCAAGTATTACACCATCGTTTAATATCGATATTTGTTATTTGTAAAACTTCAATAGAAACATTTGAACCTTTATTTATGTATTTGCAACCTTTATTTTACAATTTTTTTCATTAGATATTAGTGGTATAAAAGGCTCACTCCACATTTTCACCAACATGATCTTTATCAGGCTCTATTAAAACTGAATCAAAATATGAATTTATCTTTTTAAAAAATCTTTTTTCAGTTCCTGATGAAACATTTATTTCAGAAGCTGAGAATCCAAAAATACAACTTTTATTACTTCCTATGTTCACAACATTAATTTTAATTCACCAGTGTTACGATTTTAATAGTTCCATTTAATAGAAATAGATTTATTATATATTAATTTTTTGACAATAATCAATTATTTTATTTTCTTCAAAAAAAAAAAAAATCACTGCTTAGTATCATTATATATATTTTTTTGAGTTTTACCTTAATAAAGAAATCAAATAATAATTAAACCTTTAGTGATAACGAATTACATTGTGAGGGCATTACATATCTTCAAAAAAATTTCCTTCAATTAGGTTACAAAATGTGGCGGAATCTATAAGAGCATTTACTTCAATTTATTTATTGCGATAAGAATAACTGTTAATTTATTGTGGAGGTAACAAAGGCAATTGGTTGCAATCGTCCCTCGACCCAACGTTAGTTTAACAGATTTCTTCTACTTCTGTGTTGTTTTGCTTGTTAAAATAGCAACATCTGCGAGTTTCATGTCCAATTTCTTAGCAAAGTAAACAAATGGTTAATATGCATATAAGTAAAATCTATATTGTTAGAACTGGGGACTACTTTCACAAGAAACGCATTTATATGATAAACTTTCTATAAGAGAAAATTATCATGCTTTTTCAGAATCAGTTGTAGAGGAATGACTAACTGACCGTATCACGAAGGGCGTTACATATGTCTACATATGAACTTCTCTTTTTAAGGTCAGTCTGACATGAAAATTTTCATCAGCTTACCCAGAAATTCTTAATTTAAGGCCAACAATTTAACTATTGGGAACAATGAATAATGGTCAACAGTTCTCTCTTTTTTTTTTATCCACATATATGATACTGAAGCTTCTTTACAATTACCTTCAAATATAAGAATATTATTAAAAAATTCCCCAATATTAAGAGCGTCTATTGATATAAACGGTCTCGCTTTGCCATTCATAATTACGTTAATTAAAAATAATTACCTCCAAAATTATTTTTCCTTAATAAAAATTAATTAAACAGAATGAAATTCAAGTTATTATTCATTGTATTTACTCATATCTATTATACTAATTCATATAAAAATAAATATTAAAGTCAACACAAATAACTAACAAACATGTACCTCGCGCAAGCATTTTAGCCAGCATTGTGTAAAAAACAAACCCAATTGTTTCTTTCACTTACTTAAAATCCATTTAAAACCCACCGTCTTGTCGTGGGATTAAATATCATTATCATATATTTTTTACAAACAATCTTAATCTTACATAACTTTTTATTTTTTCCAATATTGTATTGTGCTATCATTATTAGTTTAAACCTGAAAATTCTGACTGTCAACAATTTATTGGAGTTTATCTGACAATGTCATATTTTTAAAGAGGATAAGCCACAACAACAACAAACCTGGAAATGGATATAGAAATTAGTTTTATTTTTATAATTAAAAATTACTTTTAATTTGATCATGAAATTATGGGGAAAATATACTTTAAAGTACTTATATGTTATTTAAAATATTTAGGCATTATTGATTAATAACATGGTCAAGTATCCACGTGGTATTCGCACTTAATACAAATTAATTCAGGCAATAGATTAGATGATGCCACTTATAGAAACTACAGCCAGAAAAATTTATATGAAAAAAAATCGACTTACGGAAGATAATTATTACTTTAAACAGGCCTGAATTGACGACTTTGATATCACGTTCCTTTTAATCCTTCGAAGTTATTATTTATTTATTTTTTTTTTCAGAATCAAGATCCATAATGCAAAAGTAGATTTATGTCTAAGAGTTCCTAGGATTTGATTATATTTCAAACGTGTGATTTGCAGTCGCAAGGATTTAGAACAAAGCAGACTTGAATATTGAACATTGACTTAGCGTTTACAGCGAAGAATTCCTTAAACTCTTCTCTTCAGTCTCACACACTGTTTAGCTATCTTCTTATCACTTAAATCTGCGATTTTATCTTTTGTCCCCTCATTCTCTTTAGAACCGGTTACCACAAACCTGCGCTAGTGCAATTCACTATATAGAAGGGGAGATGGGGAAATAATAAGGGATATAATCTTAGGAAAGAATGGAATAAAAAAAATGGGTATAGTTCTTTTACAAAAGTTATCCAGCCAGTAAATGCAATAGAACCTATTTTGGAAAAGTATTAGTGCTAGTTTAATTTTGACTAATTAGTTAAATTTTAGATGGAAGAATTAAATACATAATACTATTAATAAATCTGAAAATTTGTCTTATTATTGTGTAACAAAGCAAAAAATAATATTAATGAAAAATGACTATAAAAATAATAACTTTTTTTCTCTTTCTCTAAAATCTCTCATTAACATATTTAATAAATTATTAATTTTCATTTATGATATTTTCACACATGTTTAGCTTAAACTATTTCATTTAATATAACGCATACTTTTATCTATATTTATAATTTTAAAGTGTTTTGAAACCATAATTATGTTGATAGAAAATGTTTATTTAAGTTATAGACACTAGAAATATGGCTTGCAATTTTAAAGGGAGTACAAAAAATACTGGATTGCTAGAAAGAATGAAGTTTAGAATAACAATATAAAGAAAACAAATACTTTAATTTAATACAGATGCAGATGTATTTAAAAATAAGAAAATGTATTTCAATTACTACGTATTTTACTTCAACATTTTGTATTGATAATATCTGTAAAATTGATATACAAAAATTTTTTTTTAGAAAAAGCCTAAATTCCCCAATTGTTTTAGGATGAAAAATTGTAAGCATTGGAATAAAAATTACTGCAAAGTAATTACCTTAAATAAAAGCTATTATAAAGTCACGTGACCTGCTATTTAAATTCTTTCACTCAAAGGAAAACATATTCTTTGGCTTATTTCTTAAAAACAGGGATTTACATACATATTTCTTATTGGTGTTTAAGATTCCACACAATTTGTAAAACTAATTCCTTTAATAGTCTTAATTTTAAGTCGTATTATTTGATTTAGATATGTTTCAGTTCTGAATTTAAAAAAAAAAAAAAACCTAAAGGTTCTTTTTTCATTGAACAGCAAATTATAAATAATTCCCGAATTTGTTTCTAAATCAATCATAAAATTATTATTTGATTGAAGATTGATAGATATTTTAACTACATTATTATGTTTCAAAAGGTTTGAAATATTTATATTTTTATATTTTGAACTTTATTAAACCCTCTTCGCTAATTTTTCGAAGATGTAAAAGTTCAAATAGTTTTTTCGACTTAAGTTTCTGGGAGAGGTGGGAAAATATATATATAAATTAATAATAAATAAAAATATTTAACATTAATTTATATGTATATATTTTTTCACCTCTCCTAGAAACTTCAGTCGAAAAAACTAGTTGAACTTTTGCATCTTCGAAAAATTAGTGTATATTTTTATTTAAACTGAAAAGAAGCATTGTATATAAAAAAAAAAAATTAAACATACAAACATTAGGTGATTTAAGTTTCTTAATATTCAATGGAATAATACTTTCTAATATATTTGGCACCTAACATAATTTAATTCTAATAGATTGAGCTTGTTTAAGAATGGAGAGCACTTTAGCCTTCTGTTCAGTATCTCGTGAATTCTTGTCGCGTCCAGAATTCTGATTGCGTGATTTTTTATTCATTTAATAACAAGTTCTATTTTTATTTTAACGTTTTATTTTTAACAAATCTAACACAAAACTAATTCTTCTATGATTAATTCCAATTTGTTTCACACCATAAATGATAGGGGAAATACGTAAGACTGTATTTAGCTGATTCCCTATCAGATAGGGAAGATGGGTGTTTGATTCCCTATTTAGGGATTATTTTAGCTAAGTTGCCAAATTCCACATTCCCATTCATGTAACGATTATTTATCAGAATCCATTTTAAACAGTCAATACTGGATGAATTGGCTCTTGAGTTCAGAAAATGCTTGTAGAGCAACAAACTAATCAAGCCTAATGCATTTTGTGAATTTATTTAGAACATACTTTGCTTCAATTAAGACCACACACATTCTACTGTTGTCTTAGCAATTTAAAGAGATTATTAGAATAAAATTAAACTATTCATAACAATTTAGTTATTGAAATTAAATTAGAAAACCAGATTTTCCATTTTTTTTTCATGCAAGGAATTGTTAAAAAATAAAGTTTATTATAATTGAGAGCTTTTTACTTTTGTTGCATACACTTTTGTTAAGTATTAAAAATTTTTTGATTTTCTTTTATTATTGATTTTTATTATTGTATATTTCAAAATATTGATTATTTATAGTGTTTTCTACCTGGGAACTTCTTAAAATTATAAATGAAATTAGAGTATACCGTAAAATATTAGCTAAGAAGAATTCGTTACTTTCATAATTATACTAATAACGGTGACTCTATTAGTTATTTTTATATTTTTGTTTGATAATCTTTCAAAAACATTTAATTATAATTCCTTGAAAAACATGTTAATTTTTTATCAGTTTAGATATTTAAATAAATAAAATCATATTAATGCTCGTTATGGAAAAAAGACGGCAAACAGCTAATGAAAATCTATAATATGCTTTCATATTATTTCAACTAAATTTGTGATTATTAAAGCTGTATTGCTAAAAATAAATTTGCATGAAAAAATAATTTGATTTTATACTCTTCATTATATAAAACGAAGTAAATCAATAATTACATGAAATTATGTTTCCATTTTTACGTCTCTGTAAACTTCACACAAAGATTTTACTCCCAATGATAAATTGAATTGAAAGTGCATGTTGCAAAATAACCAAATATTTAGTTCTCTTAAAATTTTACCTTTGACTTTTTTCAATACTTTCTTGTACTAATTTATCTGTTTTGAATATTATTAAATTAAAAAATGTACTGTTCATCATACTAAATACAGTATTCATTTATTTTTCCTTGCAGATTGGAAATCCATTTTTCTTCAGTTTATATTTCAGAAATTGAAATTTTGATCAACAACCTAATCTGTAGCAGGTGTGTTTTTTCACACGAATAACACTTTAACTTTAGACAACATGATTCCAGCAAGGAGATGGATGAAAACTGCTTTTCATTTTTTGGCATTTAAGGATATATTTCCAGTAACTTTACAAAGAGCTTTTCCTGTGTGTGTGTGTGATTAACAGTAATAAGCAATCCAACCAAACCCTTTATCATTAAAATTTAAATTTCTAATCGCAGTATATAATTTGGTAGCGACACAACAAACTAGTTATAAACTTCGCTTATATACTTTTCTTTCCAGGAAGTTCCTAGAAGATATTTTTCTTGTCATTATATCTTAACCATGACCTTGAGTGTAACTGGTTTCATCAGAACCAGTGTTACGGTTTTGATGAAATCATGTGAACCAATTTTCATAGTCGATATCCCTAGAATTTTTTTTAATAGGACATTAAAATGAAATTATTGAATTGAGATATAGCAATCGAAAATATAACTTTTTTTAAATTTTGATTCTATAAAACTGTTAAAAAATTGCGTTAACTTTACCGTAACTTATGAATTTAAGCCTGTAATTTAATTAGGATTAAATCAATATTTATATAAGACACAGGATTTTCAATAGAAAATCTCAGTTGTGGCAACGTGCTCTTTTTTATGAATATTGAAGAAAGGAAATTTAACAGTAAGATAAATAATTTTATTTTAAATTTCATTTCCCATAAATACATTCATTATTTTCTTTTAAGAATTTCAATTGGGTTTCTTCAAACATTATAGGTTTGTTCTTTGTCTCAAGAAACTTTTTTTTTCCGTAAAGTTTATTACTGTAATAGAAATTAATAATTATAAATACTTGAAAGTAATTAGTCTAATAATGAAAAATAATAAAAAAAGTAATAAGTTCTTGAACGTTTTAATTCACATTAAGTTATACGAGTATTTACATTTAATGGAGACGTAAGCAACTGAAGATAATTAAATCTAATATGTCTATTTGTAAATTGATGTTATATTTGTGAAGTAGTTTAAAGGGTTAAAAAGTCAAAAGTGTGATCGTGTGTTATACTGCATGGTAATTTGATGATTTAATTACTCAAAAGTTTCCAGAAAATGTATATTGTATCTATTTAATTTAATTTGATCATTATTTAAATGTAGTTCATGACAAATTTTTCACGATTCTCAAGATAAATTACATTTCTATGATTAAAATTATAAATACTATATTAGGAAAAAATTAAGCTTATAAAAGTGTGCCTTTACAAATTATGTCTATAATAGTTTTTTTAATACAAAAAATACAACATTAAAAATGTGTAAAGTGGTTCATGACAACAAAAATCTTTTAAAAATTTTTTACACTGTGAGATTCTAGATAGTAAAAAAATTATTGTATTAAGATGGGTCGTAATAATAGATTCAAACAAAAAATATGGATTTTTCCCTATTACTTCAATCGCAACACATATAAATTAAGATACATAATTATGAATAATTTTATCGACTTAAAAAATAATACGTTAGATTCTATAACTGCTGATAAAATTTATATATAAGGATTATCACGAGAAATTATTATAAGAACGCTATTAAGACTTTTTCCAATATATTTTTTTTCCTTTGGAGTAAAACAGTATGAATTATATATTTTTATGGCTAATTACAAAACTTTAAAATTACAGTTATGAATGGTCGAAATATTCAGTAACGATCTTCTTGTGTCAGCAAGTAATTTTTGTCATTCCTCAATTTTTCAGCCAAGTCAGGGTTTGCAGAATGTTTCTGCTTAAAAGGGCTCCCTTAGATAGACCTCTGGCCTCTAAGCCTGGTTTGTGTATTTCTAAGGCAGGAGCTCAATCCGGATCAAACTAGTTCTGATGTCACCAATGAGATCCGACATTGCTATAGAAACCCCATGTTGTTTGTGAATGCACACTTATTGTCTTTCCTTATGATTTAATAATAAATTCAAACGAGAGATTCTTGATATGCTTGAAGTAAAAAATATAAATTATAAACTATTTTACAAAAATTACTTAACATATTTTGAATATTTGCATGGTAAACATTTTAAAGAACGCAAGGAAAACTTGTATCGAATAAGTCAAAAATTAATTAAAACTTAAAAATTAAAATTTTTAACAATAGATTTTTAAATTAATTTTTTATTCAAACAAAAATTGATTAGAATTGTAAATGTCTGAGTTTTTGATAAAGTTTTCTTTGAATAACTGATGTAAAAAAATAAATTTTTCTATGTGTACAATATTTTAAAATTGAAAGTATTTTTTCAAATTTCATGTGTAAAATTTAAGTATTACGAAATTCAATTTAATTACTATTTTAAATATTTTTAAATGTTATTAAACCTCAAAACTCTTGTTATAAACTAATGATAATCAAATGTACCTCATATTGAATTATGTAATGTTCTCCCCTTAGACATTTAACTCTTAAAATCTAAAGTTTACATTTTTTTAAGCCTGCATGTATCTGAACATAAATTTATTCCCTCTCTCTTTACTTACAAATATAATATTTTGATAAAGAATAAAATTACTTGTTATAAAAACTTATTTTGTTTATTTAGTCATTTACTTTTTGATTAAAAAAAAAGTATCAAAAAATTACAAAATCAATAAATAAAATTATTTAATATGACGTAATTGAATAAGAAGCACAAATTAAATAAACTGAGCAAAACTTAATGATATTTGATATTAAAAATATTTGCATAAACATCCCATAAATCATTTTCTTTATTAATATCCCAAATGTTTTAGCCTAATATGTCTACTTTTGTATTTAATATTTTATAAACCAAAATACCTATGTGAGAAAAATGCAAATTAAATTAATAAAATCATATGAATATAACAAATATTGTTAATCAAAGCAAAATAAATAAATAAAAAAGTTAATATCTTATGAAAATACAAAGTATTTTTTTTAACAATAATTGCATGTTAAATTTCTTCACATTGTTGATGATTTTTTATTTTGTAAATATGATAAGTTACGTAATTATATGTAACTTAATAGTATAGAAATATTAAAATTTTAACATAAAGATTGTTTCAGTAACGCATGTGAAAGAAGTAATTTTATAATAAGAGATGCTAGATATTTTTCTAATCATTAAAAATATTTCTAATGTACTTAAAATTCTGTTTGACTTCTTAAATCCATTAAATTCCAGTTTTTGATTGTTTATGAACATATTATAACTTTTCTCATTTTTTTTTATCAAAATGCCAACCGGAAGGTTATTATTTAATAGTAGGCTTTATTTTATTAAATTAATTATTTTTCTCTAACTTTTTTTAATAACTTTTAATAACTTTAATTACTGTAATAACATTTTTAAATTTCAATTGATGGTAATCTTAAGAGTAATATTCTGTTCATATTTATATTATATCTAATAATAATTTAGTACCTTATGTTTTTCTCAGATTTATTTAAATGAGTAAGGCAGTTATGTAACATATATGTAGAATTTTTTATAGCGATGCAGAAAATTTATTTACAGAAATATTTAGTAAACAATTTAAAAAATAAATTTTTCGATAATGATATTGATTGTTTTTTCTAAAGTTATAAAATCTTCATCGCAATAAAAATATTATCAAAAATAAAATTTAAAAAAAGCAAAATATTTTCATTGCAGTTATTAAAAGAAGATGAAAAAAAGTATTTCTCTTGAAAACATAATCTATTTTGATTAGAAATGAAATTACCTCTAAGCTCTTAATGTTATATGAGTGATTCCTTAAATGAATAAAATAATAGAATATTTAATTAGTGATTATTTGTATCCTTAAAAACTGGTTGAACATTATAATATGATTTTATACAAAATAATAATCACGAATAAGCTGTGCTTAAAAGACTATTCCTCAAAACTTAAGAATCTGAAATGCAGGATATTGACTTTCACTTAGTATCAGGACCGATGAAAGAGGAAAAAAGATATAAATGGAGGTGACTATCTTACTAAGTTATCCGCAACTTCTCGTGGGTCATGACTTACAGAGGAAGGATAGTTTCCGGGTGAAAAAATTTCGCCCAGAGAAAATAATGACATTTACAACTTATTTAGTTTTAATCAAAGCACTGTTTTGCAGCATGAAGTAAGGGGTCCACGGTGGCCTGGATGGTTAGGGCTTCGTTCTCATTAATGATTTTAAATCGTGGTTTAACCGAAGATTCGTCGTGTTCGTTAAAGGCAGCTTGGACACGTTAGATATGCCATGCTCACAATGTCTTCCAAGTGAAATGATACCTTTGGGGTGGCAGGCCAAATATTGGGAGAGTTGTGCTATGTAATTGCTTCAAAATCACGAAGACTCCACCCGACTGCTTTCTATATGACTGGTAGAGCCCAATTCACAGGGCTAGGCACAGGGAAGCATGCTAGTGTAACAACAACTGTGAAAGGGGGAGGGCTGTAAATGTTTACTATCTACTACCAGCAGTTACTCACAGATGACACTTTTAAAAGGTGGGAAAAATAAACGTGCTTCTACTCTTGAAGCGAGAAAAAAATCTTGATGGAAGAGAAGGTTACATCGCTTAAATTGATTATATATCAACTTAAGAAATTGTATACATAATTCAAATTAGCATTAATTACATATTAATTAACTGCAATTGCTGTAATCAAAGTTTTCATACGTAACTTTATTTTATGTTAATCGCGCATCAACATCCAGGGCTTGACTTAGCCTGATTGTGGCCGAGGACAAACCTCCTCTGCTTTACTATTTCAATAGGGAAGAACAGAATTTTATGGGGTATTTGAATTTTTCACCTCATAACAGACATATAACAAGAAAACTGACTAAAACCTAAAATAACTATGAAATGACCCCCCCCTCCAATAGTAAATCGAAATACCGTTTTGTCCTTCATTGATTTTTTTTTGTGACAATTCTATATTCATCATTAAAAAACATAGTACATCTGAAGGGGGCCACACAATAGATGTTCATGCAATGGATTAATGAAGATAAAAAAAACTGACAGATTTTATATAGTACTGATATTTTGTTTTGAAAAAGTTCATGAATGAAGGGAACGTAAAATATTTCCTTGTTTAAAATTTATCTAAATTTTAGATTTTTTTTTGAAATTAAATTTTAGATTGAGAAATTCTATCATATTTTCTTTCTCATTTCTATTTTTAAATCATCGAATATTTTAGATGGTCAAGACATGATTGTGCTCTTAAATAGTTACAGCACTTTTTCTGTTATTAAGTGTTTGGCTTACACGGACTACTTTTGCTGCAAAATGATATTGAAAAATCAAATTTCCTAAGTTAAATAAAAGGAGTGTGTGTGTGTATTACTTTTATTTTTTGAAATTGTAATTTTATTTGAAGTAATTTATATACTTCGTGGAAATCTTTGATTATTATATTAAGAGCTAAATGTGAAAGATCATTAAACTTCTGGATTTTTTTCTTCAAATATTTTATTTCGATTTTTACCGATCAAAAAAATTTTTTCCCCTGCAAATTATTGCTTATATATGGAGAGTGGTTCTGAATAGCGAGCGAGCACGCACGGTTAGGGCCTCCAAAACAAAACATAAAATTTTGGGAATCAAATTTTTAACTTTGTTTTTAATTTTGTTTCGAATACGAATCTAGCTTCCTCTTCTTCATAAAATAATCTAATTCTTTCTCTTGTCACATGTTTAAATTTTTATAGAGTAGAACTGCTTTCACCCGGATTAATTATTTTCCTTTTTATTCATATGAACAATTAAAGTGAAATTTATTTTCTGGAATTTAAACATCATTAATTAGATAATTTCATATAGAGTGACAATGAAACATTGCATCTTTTTCTGTATCAATAAAATTAATATTCTATGAACATTAAAATTTTTGGACACCCTTATTGATGTTATTATATATTTGTGGATGAGTAATATCAATTATTCCTAATTAAACATTACTAATTAGTTCTTCAAAACGTAGAAATTTCTTTTATAATATACTATATGTGCTCCGTTAAGGTTCGATAATAGGAAAGTATAAGAAATTTTGAAAAGTAAATGTTTTAAAGAAAATCATATCAATTTTTTATATACAAACTTTAATAATCATATTAAATTAAATAATCCATTTTAATTAAATTCTAAACGAATAGCTTAAATATTAATTATAAAAGTATTTCAAATAATTAGGAGATTTTTTAGGTAAATTAATGAAATCATACAAAATCAAGCAGATCAGCGAGAAAAATATGAATTATCCTTTTTATCATCTATTATTTTGTATAATTATAGTAAAAAATTTCAGAATTCAGAGAAATTTAATAACAAACACCGCAATTTATATAAATACGTTTATTTCTAAAAATTATTCAAAATATTTCAGTAAAGAGCTATCTCTCTGTAAATAAAATTATAAAATTTTCTCTCTATATCTTTCTCAAAATATTATAAAGAAGCAATGAAATGTAGTATCAATAACAAAATTTACTTTTTAAAGAGCTGATCATGAAGTATAAAGTACTCATTAACGAAATGAATGTATTTTTATAAAAGTGAAACTAATTTCATTATTTCTTTTTTTAATAATAAATATTATACATAATAAATTTAAATGTTGTTTTAATTAAGAAACTGTTTAAAAAAATTTATTGTTTCTTTTTAGTTTAATCCGGTAGATGGCGGCACTAAGCAAATGTAACGAGTACAAAGGTAAACTGGGATTGTTTCTCGAAATTAGTTCTTACCGGTTATCATAAACAACTACGTTTTCTTCTTCCTCATCAGCCATTTTCTATGATGAATTGTTCATCAACTATATTGATTATCAATTATTTTTGATGAGGTAATTTATGCATTTTTCCTATTTCTCTAAAAATGTAATAATAGAATCGCCGAGTGAATCTACTAAACCTGTATGTTAAAGTATTATATATGACATGAACATTGAATGAAAAATTTTAAATACAGTTCATATAATTATAAGTGCTATGTATACATACATATAGAATAGGAATTCTTTTCTAAAAGAGATTAATACTTGCACACATAAAACGACGCAGATTTTTATATACGCAGCAAATAACAAATGCACGAGGCTTAAAATCATATGTTACACATGTGTATGAAAAGTGATACATCTATACAATTATAAAATAAGTTTTTACTTACTTTTATCACCTATTCTTGAATTAGATAACAATTCTTGATTAATGATATCATTATTAGTCATAATGGTCATACCATGTGCGATTGAGTCACGGTAAGCTTTATTAAGTTTAACTAGCAAAATAAACAAATGAAAGCTTTTATTATTGTTGAATGTTAATTGAGTAATGTAATCACTATTATGTAATTATGAACATAAAGCAATCTTTGACGAAGAAAAGTTACAATTCTTTACCATTATGGAGTCAATGTTACATTTCATCAAAAGGTGGGGCATTATTTTAACTCCATTAAAAAATAAAATTTAAATTATGCTAATCAGTGGTGCCATCTATGTTTATATATGTAAACTAATTTCGGAAAATTGAATTGTTGTTAGATTTGTTTTTGTAAGGTAAGTTCTTAAGTGACAGAAAGTAGTCGTTTTGAACGAATGAGGACTCGATATTTTTATATTTTCATAAGAATTTTTCTTTAAACTGTATTATAACTTTTTATTAAAAACAAAAAAGGATATCTATAATTATTAATAAATGATCTCAAAAAAGTTGTTAGTCAAAAAACTTCCAGCAGTTATTACATTTTTTCTCTTACACTCAACTGACTAGTTTAATACTACAAAAAATAGCATATTACTTAAATATCTTTCTTTTAAAAAATTTACCTATAATTTAAAATTTTTAAAACATAAAAATTAATTTAGTAATATGTTTAATTCGATGAATTCATAGATTTAAAAAATTCTTAAATTACCTTAACATTTTAATGAGCAATTAAGATAGGAAGAATGCAAATTTCATGCAAATATAATATTTTTAAATAAATGAAAAACTAACACACAATATCGATATTTAAAAATAATTGTAATATCTAATAAGATACTTAGAAATTAAAAATTATTTTAAAAATCAAACTCTCTCTCTCTGAATCGGAAATTTTTAAAATTCTGCCCTATAACAAATGATTTTAAAAAGAGAGGTTGATAGATAGGACCCTTTCTGAGAAGGACTGATCTCACAAGAATATTGCTTATATGAGCATTTATTGGACATAGGAAGAAACACTAGGTGGATATAAAATAAATTTTTGGTGGATGATCCTAAATACAATGGCAATTTTTAGAAGAGTCAGTTAGGGACTAACTTGAAACAAAGCCATGAACCTTAGAGAAAACAAAAAAATTTGTGTCCTCACGTGTCTCAGGAGTATAATAAAACTACAAACGAAGCTATATTTTACATAAAAATTTTATATTGTGTTCAAAAGCATTTTCACCAATTTTATAATTTTCTTTCCTTACTGTAAATTGCATACAGACAGAAGTGCACATTCTTTATCTTCTTCAAATTATTTTCATTGCCAAGACTTAAGAGAGAATTTTCTTAGAGCAATAGATAATAAATTACATTATGTAGATTTTTTTCTCTCCATGGAACAAAACTTTCCTCAAATATAATTTCTATCAAGACCATGGTTCACTGAGGATTCACACTCAATATCTGCATTGCCACATGAAAATATGAGGCACCATTTTACAACATTTCAGAAATCATAGTATCAAGCATAACACAGATTCAAAAGAAAATCATTGTTTGAAGTTGTAAAAAAGAATGCCAATTACCAAGAATACAACATCATAAAACCATTTCTCAGTGAAAGCATATGTATCATCTATAAAACAAGAATATTAAACTTTTCATGCTTGCATAAATATTTTTCATATAAAGTATCCAGCCAAATATTCCTTTTATTTCATTTCTAACTAGGAAAATAAAAGATTGTAATCTGGCCAATGAAGATAACTCTAATTGCTTTATGTTTTATTCCGCAGGGGGCAAAGGACATTTCCAGACTGTGTTTGGTGTTCCGTTAATATGGCCTCCCCTGTACATATCTTAACCTGTCTAAATTTTAAAAAAGACGATGTCCTTCTGGACCCATCACATTTTTTAGATATTTTTGATTTTATGGGGGTTGCCTAGCCTAGCTAGACAACATGAGATAAGTAACAACAAGAACTTTATTGAAACTTTTTTTACTAAATTTTTAGTTTTATTCACCATTACCTTACTCATAATTTTGAAGTATGTAACAGTTTATTCTGAATTTAAACACTTAAAATTTCAGCTGCAATGACTTCATTAAAGAAAATTTTAACTTGAAACCTAATATCAATATTTTCAATGTATGCAGGTATAGTTTCTTTTTAATCAAATTCTTAATGCACAAAAATTTCTTTTATTTTCAATTCAAATTACCATTAATATTTATAATCTAATAGGTTTGGGAAAATTTAGTTATCTAATTACAGATGTGATACAAATATTTACAGAATTTAGTTTTCAAATTACCAATAAAGAAACCACTGACTTTTTTAAAGCATCACATTAATAATTATAAATTAAAAACTTATAAATACTTAAGAAAGTACAAAAAACTGTTACTTTTGAATTGCTTTAAAAAAAGTTATGCACTATTTGAATATCTTTCTTACCTCATTTGTGGGAAAAAATGATTAATTTTTTTAATGCATGACTTTTTATTATAATATATAGCATTTTTGAAATTTGTTTTGAAAAACTCGGAAAATAACTAACATTTGAATATACTACTGTAACATGGGTAAAAGTACAAAAAGGTTTATTGCTTTTTTTTCTTTTTTTTTATAGATTTTTGTACGAGTACTTTAATGATATTAATTATATTTTCATAATTACTATCACTGAAGTAAATCCTACAATTACCATGAATAAAAATATACAGCAAAAATAAATTCGATTTAATATTGACTATTTTACACAGGATTCATTCTTAACATTAAATTAAATAAATATTCTCTGACTCAATGTGTTATAAAAGTTTCCCATTCTGATTACTTACAATTTCCTCAATTTTCAATGACAATAGTAACCATGCTGTTTTAAAAGTTTGAGGTATATTTGCTGATATTTTATAAGTAATCCATCTAAATTTATAATTATTTCTATAATGACTGGCGAAAACAGAAATACATTTTAAACAATGTGACATTTAGAATAATTTAAACAAAAGTAGTGAGAAAAATACTTTTATTTTCAAATCATTTTACACATTAAAATAATAGTTTTAACTGTATTCATAAGTGAACACAAAAAAGGGAACCTCACCAATGTAAGAAACAAAAAAGGCACTATAATTGACTAGAACAAAAATATCAACGTTTTTAAAGTAAAAATTATATAAATATAAAACATTAAATCTTAGTTGAGGTATCAGTTGGAATGAGTTTATTAGTGTAAGGAACTAAATTTTTATATTACCACATGAATATACAAGAATTTATAAAATTTACAATGATTGTATAACAAAATTCCATCAATTATTCAAATTATTTACACCAAAAATAAATTGTAAATTTCTCAAAAATGAAAACAATCATTAACCTTTAATAACACACACACACACAAATAAAATTATATTATTTCATATAAAATCATGCTATTATAAACATACAATACTATAAAAATGGCAAACATTATAATTCATTTATGCATATATATATAAAGATACCTTGCGATTTTCATTAAAATTCTGCAGGATTAAATTAGAAAAACACAGGTGACAGCATGCCGATAAAGCAAATTCATAGTTCTTTATCATAATATTTATAAACTAAAAATTTTTGTTGGTTATCAACAATAGTTTTTTTTTTTTTTTTTTTTTTTTTTAAATGAGTGTTAAATAGCTTATTATTTTAACTGGACTTCAAACTAGAAACATTTATATTTGAGATAGGAATCAAACTCAAAAACTGTTGAACAGAAAGCCAGAGACTTAACTATTCAATTGCAGTGCAAAAAATAACTAAAGAGAAAGTAGCCTACAAATAAAAATCAATTTAATTCTGCTTCAAAATGTTTAATAATAAGATTTCTAGCATATAATATATATACGATATCACATACATGCATTATTTCTTTTTCCTTAAATATTTATGGTGACCCACAAACTTTCGAACAGTCTGAAAATGTTGAAATATAAAATCAAAAACATTTTATTAACATCCTAAAAGTATATTATAAACAAGCATAAAAATGCACTGTAAAATACAGTGCATTTTTATGCTGGTTTATAATTTGAGAGAGAAATTAAAAGGATAAAAAGCATGTAAAATGTTTTAAATTTATATATAAAAAAATAAATAAATAAACGAAAAATTTAAAAAAAAATATATATATAAATAAAAAAAAATCAAAATCCCATTAAAAGAAAACTAATGGAAGGCAACCTTTTTCTTTTTTTATTAACTTGAGTCTATTTCATATATTTTAGATAAAATTATTTTTATAAAAAAGGCTATTTAACACAATTTCTTTTAGTGACTATCAGACAGCAAAATTAAATAACAGAAATGTGTTCCAAAATCGTTTTTTTTAAATTTTATATTAATACTACAATATTGGTTATAATAGTCCAGGTCAGCATTTGCTACCTGCATTCAATAAATTTTAGACACTGAGGTATGACGAAAAATTAGCTTCAGCTAATTTATCTACGTGAATGTTAATGTTACCAATTACTTTGTATAGGATTAGACAGTTAGAATTTAGTTTCTAATTATGCTTTCCATATTTTTCATTAATTCTAAAGGAATGAAATATTCCAATCCAGAAATTTAATCTCAGACTTGTAGTTGGAGAGTAGATAGCACTCCAACAGAACACACAGATTTCCTTATATATACTATTAAAGTTAAATATTTTCTAATAAAAAATTTAATTCATTTCCTATTAAGAAAATAATTATAACAATTTAGTTGATATTATGCTTATTCTTAATTTAAAGAAAATACTAGAACTAAGAAAAAGTTCAACAAGCTATGTTTTTCTTGATGCTCACTATTAAATATTAATACGTTCTTAACAGTTACAACAGTTTAAAAAATCTTCTTTCTTCCCAAAAAGTTTTTAAAATATACTGAAACATGCATAAGTACAACATATAATTGAAAATGTAGGTTTATTTCTTATAGACCAACTTTTCAGAAAAATAAGGTTAACAGTTTAAAAATACTATTGGTACCATCTATCTAGAACATCGATGCTTCATATTTTAAATATACCTCTTTATGTAAATTGAAATATAGCACATTTCATGTTATTACTTTTAAAATGTAACAAGAAATTCATTATATTTTGAAGGATGGATAAGATACTGTACAGAAGAATAGTTCTTAGAATACACAAACATAATTTACTCAAACAGAAATTTTCACATAGTCATATGAATATTCAATTCTTAAAGTCTTTACAGTAAAATTTTGCATAAAAACTATGATTTACAGAGACAAACATTTAATAAATGTCTGTGCTATTAACAGAGTACAAGAATAAAATATTTAAAATTACAACTTCATAATAATCCATATCGTTTAATTTTTAATAAAAGTGTTTAAGTTATTTATTCTGCTTTCAATAAAGAGAATTTTGTCAGTTAGACAAAGGCATGACTAGAAATTTCTATAAAACAAAAATAAAATGATATGAAAGATACTGTTCCCTTCAAACTGCAAAAAAACATTGTGTGTTATTATTAAAGAATGTTATGACTAGAAAATTTTCATATAAAATTTGTGGTAAACTGAAAATGCAAAAAAAAAAAAAAAAAAAAAAAAGATAGAAATATAATATTTTTATTACTATAAATAAATAATAATATGTTTAAGCACTGACAAAAGTCATATTAAAATATAATCTCATATTGTTTGTAATCTCACATTATCATTTAATAGTTTGTACTTTTTCCTTAATATATATATATACATATATATATCTTGTCTGTCATTAAGAATAAAATATCTACATTTTATTTTATACTATTCTTCAACTTTACATTAGATTAAAATAAAAATTGTTTGTGGCAGAATTCAGAATTTACAATATAAGTTGAAAGTGACTAATATTAATTGTATCCAAGCATTTTGTACAGGTTTAAAACATACTGCAAAAATCGTGAACTTTAAATAAATATATTTATACTGATCATCAGAAATAATGTTTGAAAATTTAACTCCATTATTTGTTAAAAAAAATCATCAGAAATTAGCAATCAATTATAAAGCAAATTTACTGAGCAATGTTCTTATTGGGTATTATCAGAGTATAATCATACAGAAATATAAGTGATATTAATATTAGGAAGTAGTTTTGAATAGAAATGCTCATTTTTCAAATTAAAATCTCTAATGCTGAAAAATTTATAAAATTAATGACTAATTCTTAAAGCTCAATTAGAAAAACTAAATTAAGTCAGATAATTACTAAAAATGAGTATACAATTTTTGTTGCAGAAATTGGGGTACATAATTTCTGTAGATGGGTATTATTTCAGAAATAGCTAAATAAACGATAATAACGAGCTAAATAATCTTTAAATCTAAATAGAAACTTTTAGTTGAAAATAAAATGTATCAACAGTTTTAATACCTTTATAAAGAAAATAATTAAATTAAAATTTCATTCAAGAGAAATTAATAAAATTAAAAAATTAGTTTAAAAAATGAACTGCATAAACATTCAAATTCCATAAAATTATACATTTATCTCTAGAGCAATTAATTTACATAAGGAACAGATTATATATTTAATTTAATAGAACCTTGCTACTTAGGAACTGTGCAATATAATATAGAACTAGGTAATAAATTAATTCATAAAACAATACAAGACATAGCAAAATTATGTATAATTATCAATAATTTTGTATTAAAATTTGTAAATCAATATAAAATATTATTTTTCATACATATTAACATAATAAAATTAAATTTCATACATATTTCACACATAATTTCAATAAACTGAACATATGAAGGCAATTACTAAATAATTAATAGAAAAACTTATTACAGTGACACACATAATTTTCAACCCAGTTACTACTGAATGTACTATAGGAATTATATTTACAAAAATAATATCCAAAATGTTTTATTGAAAGAAATGAAAGTGCTCATTGAATTATTAATGAGGAATACATTAATCACATAATTATACAGCTATCTTACACATATTAACAATTTTAAAATAAATCAAAACATATAAGACAAGAATTAAAGTACATATATAGTTAACGTATTTACATACATATCAAATTGGTATGTCAAAAGAATTAATTTAATAGTGACCACTGATACAGTAGAATCATGCTGAAGTTGTTTAATAGACTCTTGGAGGAGTCAGGATTAAAGTGAAAAATATGTTATTGCTGCTGATAACAAACAACATATTACATTTCAACAATAATATAAAAATATATTACAGTAATAAAATTTTATTTCTTATTGAGGAAAATTCTAAATGTAGTTAATGATAGACCATATACTATATATTAGTAACTAATGCAGATGATGAACTTATTGTAAATACATTAGTTTCTTATAATATTGAAAAAATAGCAATCTTTTTTGCAGAAGTGTAAAAAAGAATTGCAATGTAAAACTTACTGTACAATTTTCAATTTTACATTACTTAATAAATACTTCTTTTTTTAAAATAAATTAATTTAAAATGATATAACTTGAAACTATAAACATTTGACACTTTTCAACATAAAAAAAAAATATTACTATATATTTATGGAAAATGTTTTTTTGTGTTGATTCAATTTTAAACATTTTCTTAAGATTTTGGATTTAGATTAACATTATTCCACTGTACATATAGTTCGATTAATATTTTTACAACTATTTACAAAAAAAGGAATGTTTCATAATTTACAAAAAATTGTTATTATTCTACATAAGAAATTAGTAACAAAAATGAATAATACAAGAAACCAACAAATATGCAATACTTTTTAACAAGAGAATGTGTGCTTTGTAAGAAAAGATCTTCATAAAGAAAATTTTATTAAACTAGAAGAACTCAAATTAATTGCTATAAAATATCACTCAAAGGCAATAAAAATGTAAAACACTATAAAATAGAAATCGTATTTTTTATAGTTATTCCTTAATATTTTGAAGTCACAGTGACCACATTAGATATAAAATTCAAGACACTAAAAAATAGGTGCAATTTAAATAGAGCATAATAATCTAATACCAGCTATAAAAATATCAAAGAATTCCTCTTGCTTGAGTGGTTTATGAAAAATTTGTTCTAAAGAATTCAATATTTTATGAAAAGCCATTTTCTATAAAAATTGAGAGTTGGAAAGAAATAAAATTAAAAGAGAAAAGACTTAATTGAATTGTTTAAAAAGAAAGTGGCTTCATTATCTAAATAAAATAAGAGTTATCAAATATTAATTATTTAAGACTTTCTGAAAATATTAATGTGAATGAAAAATTAAAGTGAATAGAATTAAGATGCAAAGAACTATTTGTAAATATTATAAATAAAAAAAAATTACACAGCTCACAAATTTTACAAAGATACACACACTGATTAATTCATAAGAGTTGTGTTTAAATTTAAAGCTTGTTTTAAGAGCTGGATATTTTGATACAAGCCTTTCACAAGAACAATATAATTTTTAAGAATAAATTTATATTAAAAAATACCTCAAATAATATTTTATCAATCAAATGAAATTTATTCATTTCAAATAATATATATATTTATTTTCTCTTTTCCAACAAAATTTTTTAAATAAATGGAGAAAAACAGAAAAACGTGTTTTTACTTGTTATAACATTATTTCATTTAATAACTGCTTA
Source organism: Latrodectus elegans (assembly GCA_030067965.1). Classification (NCBI taxonomy): domain Eukaryota; kingdom Metazoa; phylum Arthropoda; class Arachnida; order Araneae; family Theridiidae; genus Latrodectus; species Latrodectus elegans. Next base: position 5,558,768 of record CM057820.1, read on the forward strand.
ATTAATAAGAAAAGTTTAGAGATTAAAGTAATTTATACCAGAGTTTTAAAGTTTCTAAGGTGGATGAAAATTAGTATCTCTTTATTTTTAAGTCAAACTTTGATAAAAAGAAAACTGAAGTAAATATTTAATGATGATTTATATATTTAGAAAAATTCAAATTAAAAAATTGGAGGATTTAAAATTTTACAATATATCATTATGAATTATAAAATTGCTTTGGATTAAAGTAAAAGACTGGCAATTTTTTTCCCGACTAAATGGAAATTTAAACAAATTTTTGAATATAAGCTCCTAACTACAAATTTTGCAAAGTAAAATTTTTGATTAAAAAAAAAAAGAAAAGAATTACAGCAGTTTTAAAAAATATTTTTTAAATATAAACAGCAGCTCCACCACTCGGTTTTGTTAAGAAAACATCATTAGGTCCTTCTTCAGTAAGATACATTTTTATCTTCTCTATGGCATTTTCTGCATCATTCATTTTAACTGCAGCAACAACACATCCTCCCCATCTATATAAAAAATATAATTTATTCATAATATTTTAAGAATTTTTCATAAAATTTTTTTTTATATTTGATAATTGGAAAATAAAAAAGCATTAAATGCATTTCAAATTCAAAATTACTGAAAAAAGTTTAAGTGACCAAATAATTTTAAATAACAAAGAATTTCTGATCTTTTAAAATATTGATTAACTATTTTTCTTATTCTCACCTCTTATTCTTATTCTCTATAGAATAATTTGCATTCAGAAAATTCACCAATAACTTTCCTTCTCAACTGTACAAAGATGTTCACTTTTTGCTTAATTAATTCATAAGAAATTGACTAAAATATTTCCCATATTGAACATATTACACTTCAATATAAGTACATAATACATACACAGTAATTGTAGCATGCTTACTAAAATTAAATTAAATTTCATCTTTTTAATCCAAATTTACTGGTATTTTATTTTTAAATACCCCTTTTCATTATAGAAAAACTTAGACTACTGAAATAAAATAATCTTTACATGAATGTAAAAAAATAAAAAGAGAGATCATAAGAAACATTAATCAATCATTTGACAATCACTTTTTTCATAGGAGACATAATTCAAACCAGATGTATAGAAACAATTGGATGAACATAATTTAAACAGGAATAGTTGGGCGAATTATATCTGAAATCTTGAGATTCAATTTTCAAAGAATTGTTCAAAAAGAAGACCTAAAAAATGGAAACAGATAAAATGTATAATTTTCTATTCCATAAAAATAAAAAAAATTCAATTGATAAAAGTATTTATGTGGCTGGAATTCATTACCAAAAATTCTAAGGTGAAAAACTGTATTCTTTTCTTCTTTTATTTATAAAACCTTTGAGTGTGTGTACATTAGCACAATAATTTTTTTATAAAAGACCAAGACTTTTCTAATGCTGATTGAATAATGTATTAAAATTAAAAGTTAAATATGATTTTAATAAGATCAGGAAGAAATTAAAGAACTATACCCTGCTCCTGTCAATTTTCCTCCTAAGCAACCAGCCTTTAGCATTGCATCTCTTAAAGCTTCCAATTTCGGATGGGAGCACTCATAATTATCTCGCAAGCTTTCATGACTGTAGTTTAAAATATTACCAATACGTTCATAGCTTTTCATTTTACAAGATTCCACAAATGCACTGACATTGCCAACTTCTTTAAAAACATGATAAGCTCGTGGTCCAAGCTGTAAAAACACAGAAAACAGTAAAATATTATGCCTTAAGAAGTTTTATTTGAAATAAATATTAAATGTAATCTTTCAAGTTACATTTAAAATTTTCAAGTGCCAAAATATTATGGAAGAATTTAATCAAAAGCTTCAACTAATATTTTTACAAATAAAATAAAAATGCAACACAAAACTTTATCTGATCTGAAACTTAACTAAAGTAATAATTTTAAAGGAGGAATAGTATTTAAATCAAAGAATATTTTTACTGTAACAAAAATATTTTTCACTGTAAATAATATCATTATAAGGATAGAATAAAAGTTTATACTTTCTCATAATTTTTTTTAAAAAATCTAAAGTTTTATAAAGTTTATTTGCATGGAATTAAATGATAATAATTAAATAGTAAATGCAATAAGTGTTATATTTCTGTAGGAAAAAAAAAAGTTAAATAATTTTTGTATTTAAATGATGAAATTCACTGATCTATTTTATAAAATTTATTTATATGTGCTTAAAATATATTTCATATTAATCTCAACTGATTAGTTTTAGAAATTAAATAAAAATTTTGATTTCTTAATACATAAATTGTTTTCACATCATTTTTAAAATAATAAATTTATATTATAAATATGTGCTTTTTCCATCTTTTTTGTCATAAATTTTACAGACAGAACATTCCATTCGTAAGTACTTCAAAATACTTAAAATGTATAATTCCCAAGAAAAACATTAGAATACATCACATTTCCCTTGACACTATTTTTTGATTATTTTTTAAAAACGATTTTAAACTCAAGAGATTAAAGAGGCACATTTTAAACAGTTATTTAAATAATTGATTGAACACAAATCCTTTCAGCAAACATCATTAGCATAAATTTTTAAGAAGTTCATTTTGATTCTTTTAAAAAGAGGTAATTTCCAATTATTAACAAAATTTTTACATATCTACAACAGCTTCCACAACAAGGAGCACAGAAATAAGTTACCTAGATCATATTCTTTGACCAATATTACTCCTTGAATCAAAGTAATAGAACAATAATAATAAATTTAGTATGCACACAAACAATTTACATAATGCTTAATGTAGCTTAATATAAGGAAAAAATCAAATCTTAAGTTCAATGTTAAAAAATATATAATCAAGCAAAGGGAATTAATTCATCTCAATAAAAAATTACAATATTAAAAAAAAACATTAGTTTATAAACCATTGAAAATGTAATAATTATAATGTAAAACTGCATGAAACAATAAATTTTTTAAATTTGAAATTTTCCATCTTGGTAATTTTTTTTTTAAAGTGGCACACCTTTATTGATTTTTCACTTTTGAAAAATTGACATTTATATCATTTATAAAATACGTACCTTTTTGATGCAGATGAGTAAAGTTCTTAGATTAGCAATTTAAATAAGATAAAATGTACAAATGTGTTTGAGAGTTTATTTAATTTTAAAAGGAAAAAAGAACATTCATTTTGGATAATTTAATTCAACATATGCTAGATTTTCATGTTTAAGAAAAATATGGATAATTTTCAATTAAATTGTAATAAATTTAGTAACTGGTTAAAAATATCATTTTTAATGTAAACAATAAAAATTGTCTACATTTTTATTAAATTATTATTATTAAATAACATACATTATTATTATTAAATTACATACATTATTATTATTAAATTACATACAAACATTAAACAAAAAAAAAGAATACACCCAAATATTAAATAATGATGTGTTTTTGACTACACATATTTTCTTTCAAATTCCATGCAAAGTAACTGTATGATGTTAAAAAATGACAGTGAAAATAACAGAAACATATTTTTGACAAATGCACGCACACACACAGATATAGATTCACATTAATTTAATATAGTAAATAACATTCCATATTCTTCACAGAATCTGTTTCAAAACTATGACTAATTTTTGAAACTGAAAGCTAACTGTTTTAATCAAAACTTTAAAAATTTTAATTTATTATAAATTAGAATTTCAATTACATTTAATAAAACCATTAACATATTTGTTTATGCAATTAATTTAAAACTATGTGAAATAAATTAACATTATCAAATATTTATTATATTTAAAGTAATAAATTTTGTTGAAAAACATATTACATTATGAAGATAAAATTATTTACTTGTTTATTTCTAATTATTCTTTTTATAAAATTTGAGTACAATTTCATATAGCTTAAAAATCTGAAAATAATTTAATACATAGCAAATCATAAATGAATGTGATTATGTTTAAACAACAGTTGCAATTATTTCCAATTTTATTAATGAAACTGTTCTTTAAAAATATGGTTTAGATAACTCAATATTTTAGTCCTATAAAAATTTAAACAGCAATTATTTAATAGAAAAAATATAGATCTTTACTTAATAACTAAAAACTATTTTAAGCAGAAATAACAATTATAAATTAATTAGATAAAAAAAGCAAAATTTTGAACCAGAGACAAGACATGACTAATTAGTTATTTGTTTTATTTTCATTAAGTTGATAAACTAGTTATATCAATAATAAATGAAATGATTTGATGAGAAAGTAGAATTGGAAAATGTCAAATTTTCCTACCAATTTAGTTTATTTTTCTTAGTTTCAAGCAAAATTGTAATATTTTATTCATAAAACTCCTTTTAATATTTAAAGATATGCAACATTTAAGTGTGACTTCAACAAAGAAAACATTCTTATCATATAACAAAATATAGACAAATGTTAATCATAAAAGTTTTTAGTAAAAATCTATAAAAAAAAATTCAGTTCAGAAATAAACTGAATAAATTAATATGAAACTTACTTTAAAAGATTCCAGATTTTTAATTTGCTCATAAAGTCTACTGTTGTTTAATACTTTCTCTAAATTATCAGCTTTCATTATTTTAATGATGCTAGATCTATTTATAGGCTCTAAAGTAAGAGAAGATTTTGCCATTTCCATCATTTCATGGGTATCTTTTTGAAGGTTCTCTTGAGTTTGACAAAGTTTATTTACATTTTCCCATTTAGAGCCATTAAGAGCAGCTAAAGCCTAAAATCAAGAAAAGAACTTTTAGCAAATAGAATTCAAAATACTTTTGTTCATAAAGCATAACACAAAAATAAAATAGCCAAAAATAAATATACATTCAGAGGTAGTTTTAAAAATTTTGTAAGGAATGTAACTTAGTAAGAAATTTTAAAAGAATGATTTAATTATGATTCCAAATTCTGACACAAAATTAACACATTTTCTTAATTACCAGTTTTTGCACCTATGTTAAGTCATCACTTCTTCCTGGTTTTACAATGTTTCAGAAAAAGAAAATAGAATACATAAAGTTATTATGTACAATTTTATCAATATAAAATAACAGTAACTAAGAATGATCTCATAACTTTCTGAATGCAAGTAGGAAATTATTACCTATTAAGCTGTTGCATATTTTATGAGAATATTGCAATAAGAAGTAGCAGGATAATTTCAAAATTAAACATTACACCTTAAAAATGGATTTAAAATACAAATTCTTTAAAATGTAGTAAGTCACTAATTTATTATAATGAGAATAATTTAGTTTCATTAAGCATATACAAAGCTTTAGTGCTTCCAACTCAGGATGTGCAAGGAAAAATGAATAATTAAATTATTATGATTTATAGGTTATTTTCGATGAAAGTTTTATTGTATTAAAATTTGCAAGCATTAGTGTGAATGAAAATTTTTTGATATAGTAATGGAATTAATTTTCAAAATTATAAGATTGAGAAAAATGATTATAATGATAAAAATTGAGTATAATTTATTATTAATTTTTAATATCAATCATTTTGCTTACATTGATCTTTTATATGGATTTAAGTTTCACATAATTGATTTACAGAAAAAATTTGTATTGCAATCACAGCTTTTTTTATAACAAAGTTTATATAAAAATGCTTACATTTAAAATATTTTATCATTTATAAATTCTAAAAAATATTCTTCATTTATAAATTCTAAAAAAATTAAATAAATAAAAAAAACCCAGTTTTTTGGATACCAAATAATGTATAATTATATGTTGAAGACTGTTATTAACAATAAATTATTAAATGACAAACCATAAATTATTAAATTTATGGTTGAATTATATATTTAATCACAAAACAGACAGAGAAAGAATTTTCAAATCTTTCAAATCAATGCTAGAATCTTAATAGATGTGAGAATTTTTTTAGAACTTTATGTAAGAATTTGAAAGTTATAAAAGAAAAAAAGGAAAATTGCTAACAATTGATAAAATTAAACTTAATTTTAAAAATATCAAACAAAAAAACATATAATTTTCTTCTTTACTTTTATTAAAAACTTTATTATAAAATGTACCTAGATTTATTAACAGAGACAAAATTACAAACACATATTTCAGCTTGATCCATTTATTTGATAGCCATTTTAATTTAATTTAAAACTAAATTAATTTTGTTTTGAATGAATTGCAATATGTTCCAATTTTAGTCCCAAAATATTTCTTTTATAAAAACTACAAAAATCTGTATCATATACACAGCTGAATTTGAAAATTTTAAAGACATATACTTTAGAAAGTTGAAAGACCCTCCAATAATTTTAAATAATAATTTCAAGAGAATTATAAATCTAAACTTGAAGAAATGCACAATATAGTATTTTATATTTCAAAATGTTGTAAAAATTTAAGTAATCTACAGCTTAAACATTTAAATCTGCAAAGTTTTCGTACAATTTTATATGTTTAAAAACATATTTATCAAAGATAAGTATAAAATAATTAAAACAAATATTATTTCATTGGAAAAGGTATCTTATAGAAGTTATAAGATTATTTTTAAGTACAAGAGCCACAAATCAATAATACTTAGAAATTAAAGCAACTCTTTCTTAATAGAAAACATAACCATAAAAAAAATCATTTTCTATAATTTTATGCAAAATAAACCTTTTTCTATTACAAAATATATTCATTGTTTTCAATTGAATTCAGTTTTGTCATTTTTTAAAGATATTTTTATATAAAATGAAATTTTTGCATCTCCTAATTTTAATTTCATTTTTCTACATTATGAGGTTATCAGACTGCTCAATTCTAATAATATTATAAGATTTATAAGGGCATTAATATTAATAATTCTAGTCTAAAAAATTCAATTTTTTATATTTGATTTCAATCAAAATAAAATTTTTTTAAAAGGTTTACAATTAAATTATATTTTAGAGCAAATTTATTATCATTTAATAATTTAGGGGTTACAAAATACTTCTTTTTTCAATACTGTAAAATGATAAATTTATCATTCAAATCAATTTAAAATACATATGATAATTATTATAATATTCAAATTTTCTTTACATGTTAAAGAGAATATTTAATATTTTAAAAAGTTCCATTTAAATAAGTACATCAAAAATCTGATCACTTTTCTATAGGAAGATTTCAGTGTTAAGACATAAAACATTTTTAGATGAAATAAATTTTACATACTTCATGAAATCAAAAAAATTCCATGTCAATTTAAAATAAATATGATCTTTTTAATAACTACACAAAGTTTGATTTCATTTTTGTAAATTTAGTTGGGTTACATTTATAACAAAACAATTGTTTATCACTGTAAGTCGAAATGGTAATACCTAAAATGTATTTAGAAATAAAACATAGAATGGAAAGAAACTTTTATTTCCCCTTATCATATATATATATGTATATATAAACTTTTGTAAAGAAAAATTATAACACTTATAAATTACAAAATCTCAAATTTCTGGTCATTCCATTAAAACAATGAAACTTTTCAAAACTGCAATATATTAAAATTTTATAAAAAATGCTTACAATTTAAAATAGATAAAAAAAGAATGCTTGAAATAGTTTTTATAAAGTTAATACCAAATTATTTAAATAAAAGAAATTTATGATAATTAATTTATCAATTGAGCAAATTATATTGAAAATATTGTTAAAACATAGAAAAAATTAATAGGATCAGATCCATTATTCAAAACTAAGAAAATTATGCACTAAATTAAAAACTGAATTAAAAAGAAATTGGGGGGGGGGGTGAAACATACACACACAAATTTTAAGCTTTCAAATAAATGATCTCAAAATTGTTCATATCAAGACACATGAAAATGTACAGTAGTATTATTTTAATTTAGATTTTGTTCAAATTACATTTCATTATATTTCGTGCTAGGAAAAATTTTAAAAATGTTTAGCAATTTTGAAATTTCTTAAAATTCCCTGAATTTATCATATTAATTTTGAATTTAATTGTTTCAAAAGATTTCAAATGCCAGAAGATATGCTTTAACGGATCATTATCAATTACTATTTTAATAGAAATAAACACATCTTTGAAAATAATTGTTTATGTTTAAAAGATTATATTATATTACCATATAGTATACTTAAACCATACAATATTTTCAAACATTGATTATTTTTATACACTGAAAATTTAAGGAAAAAGTATCATAAGAACAAAAAAGTAAAGACTATCCAAAAAACATTAAAAATTTTTTATAGTAAATCAAACAAATTTGTACATAATGAATAATTAATATTATAATTAATTACTATACTAATTTGTTAATAAACAATATTTTTTATCGTATCAGCAATATTTTTACCTAAATAAAAATGTTGCTAAAAATATAGATAAAAATTCCTAATTTTACTGAGTTACAACATTTTATCAATGAATTTTTTTAAAAAAATAATTTTAATAATAGCAAAAAATTCAATACTTTTGCTGCTAATCGACACTCAGCAACTCTTATATTAAAGTCCGAAGTAGCAGCCTTATTCATTGTAGTGCCACTATGAGCAACAATAAAATTAAGGTCTTCTGGTAAGGAAACATTATAAGCTCGAAGAGGATCAAACTTAATTAGCTTTGCAATACCTATAAACATATGTAATTGAAAATTATTAGAATGACAATTATAAAAGATTTGAAAATATAGTATTCTTAACATTTCAATATTAAACATTTTGTAATCTTACACACTGAACTTTATGTCATTTACAAGTTTCATGCTAATTTATAAAATTACATACTAACAATCAAATTTTATTTTTTAAATATTCTTACAGCAAGTAATTTTCATGACATAAAAGCTCAATAAGAATTTCACTGATTTATTGAAATGTTATATATTTCAGAAAATAAAATAGAAAATATAATAAATAATGCTGCTATGTATTATTAAGAAAATAGTATTTATAATAATAATTTGTTTAACGGAAAGATAGAATTTATTTTAAAAGAATAGGTACTTTTCTATTTCACCTTTGTAGGCAATAAAGTAACTTAACATTATTATCAAGTAAAATAAAATATCACAAATTTCTGAATTTAAAATTATTATTTTTACCTTTACAGGTATTTAAAATTATGAAAAATAAGTTTTGCCTTCAAAATAATTTTTTTCAAGTAACAGTTACTATTTCTTTATCTGTTTACTGATTGTTTTTTCTCCCAAAATGTCAACAAGACAAGATTTGTGCCATTTCAAAGAATATCATGTAATGATAGCAGACGGAATCAATTTTAAAAGATTGGAATTAAAAAACATAAGTAACATTTTTCATTAATCAAATAATAAAAATAGCTTTTATGAATATTTTAAATGGTACTCTTGAATTACATATTGAAAACAATTACATTACAAGTTGAAAACAGTGTGATTTTTTTAATAATATTCATTCAGATACACATTAGGAGAGTATTCATAGTATACCTGAATAAAAGCTTTATTCTACCTAAAAAAACCACTGCATGTTATTTAAATATTAAGATAAATTTGCCTACAGTAAAAAAGTCTACTTTCACTTAAAATATCCCACATATTTATATAGTTTAATTATAAGAGTCATAACACACAAGAATATTTTATAGTTATGTGAGGATACAATAAAATTATTCACATAATCAGATATTAACTTTAAACTTAACACACACACAAATTCTAATTTCTCTAAAAATGCAAGTTTAAATACAAATAATATATTACCACACAATCACTATAGCTGATAAAATGCAAGGGTTATAAGCAGTTGTGTTTGAAAATGCAGTTAATGCAAAGGCAAATGAAAAATTACCATACAAAGAAATTTACTCATTGAGAATATTAGACAGTTGAGTTGGTAAAACAGATGAGAATTGTATGGTAAGATAAAATTAATTTAAATGCTTCCACAAAATAAGTGATATAAATTTTTTTTTAATGTATTTAGCAAATCAATTTAAAATTAAACTAAATTTGAACATGAAATATACCTTAATCACAACATAAAATATGAAATTATTTTATAAAAAATTTAATGCAATTTTAATCTGTTAGTAACTTTTATTAGAAAGAAATTTATTTCTTAATCTCATTTAGATGGATGTAAAATTTTGACAGGGAATTCAAGCACAAGACAATTTAGAATGGAGTAAGAAAACTATTTCTGCTTTGAAAATAAAGTATACTATGATGCTAACAAATAATGTTAAAATATTTATAATATTTCATTTCTTAGAATTAATACTGAAGAGAAGTTTACAACAAAATTGATCAAATAATTAAAGCTACAAAAAAAGGAAGAAAAAAAAACCTCAGTTTTTTACAAAGCTAAATATTAATTAAAAGATTTTTATTAGTCATATATAAAATTAACAAGCATTACTTTTAAGCAAGAACTTTGTTAAAATATATAAGAAATTATAAATTAGTGCAGACAAATAAAATTTGAACAAACCTGGTTCAGCAAGAAATATAATGGCTTGATCCATTCCACCACCTTCAGTTCCAATGAAATGTTCTGCAGATGCACAGATTTCGGCCAATTCCAGTTTAGTTAGAGATATGCTAAGAATAACAGTAACAAAATATAAAATGATGGCATAAAAAAAGGGAACAATTATGAGAAAACAAAAATTAAATACATTATTTAAAACATATTTTGGTTTTCTTTTACAGAGCCTTGGAGTTGTCCTCGATCATTTGAAGGCAAAGGATGTCATGGACATGGTTTGATTCAGACAAGGGGATAAGAAAGAAAAAGAAGGTTTTTAAGTGAAAAGGGAAAGACACTCAATTTCTTCTGTTGGTATTAGAGTATAATATATGTATGTTAAAGTTCAATTGTTAATGTGAACATTACTGATTTAAGCAAATAGCAAAGTCCTCTTAAATTGTTTATATAAATTTGAATGTCTCATGTGGTATAGGTTTACCTGTACCATATGAACATTTTAAATTTTTATTAAAAACATTTTATGTCAAAAATACAGTGTTCATATCTGTGAAATAAATTAATATAGCACATTATTTGTTTCTACATTTTTAGTAATTCAGATTTCATTTTCACATAATTGCAATGTTTCAAGCTAATTATAGGAATTTTTTTATTTTTTAGTAATTCTAGAAAATAATCAAGAGCTAATGGAAATAATTCCAGAATTAAACAATCTGTTTTTCATTATAATAAAAAAAATATATTTACAAATATGAATTAAAACTCAAATATTAAACAAAACTAAAAATTAATTACTTATTAATTAAATATTGATTTTATTTCATTAAAAATAAAATTTAAATACAAAAAAATTTAAAACATAAAATGAAAGTTGAGAGAAAATAATTAAAAAATAATAAAAATTAATAACAAAAGGAAAGTATAAAATTTTTAAAAAAATTTAAAGGTAAAGAAAGTATAAAAAAACCATAATTAAAAAAAAAAAAAAAAAAATAAAAAAAAAAAAAAAGGATGATTTGGCTTTATCAGCAAAACTTTGAACAAGGAGAGAGGTATTTTAAAATTATTTGCTTAAAGATGCAAAAGGATTAAATAAATGATCTACTAATACTTGAGACTAAAGAATGCTAAAGATAGTAGAGACAAAAAGAAAAAAAATATGCAAAATATATCAATAAAACCAAATTGAAACGTAAGTAGTCATCATTTATAATAAGTAAGGTAGTTAAGAAAACGCAAAAATTTAAAACAAATATAAATACATTGAAAAAATTGTAAGAAATTAAAAAGAAGAAAGAAAACTTATATAAAAATAAATAATTATGAGAAGATTAAAAAGTATTAACAAAAATAATAGCAAGTGAAAAATAAATAAATTAAATTAAACACATAAGCAACATTTCAGAAAATCATTGAGAAAATGCTGATGGCTCAATTTAAGTATTAATAAGGAATAACAAAATAAAGCAAACACACATTACGAAGAAATTAAAAAAATATTTAATACATAAATTTAGGCAACAATATTTTTTATTTTAATTTATTGATATAATTTTTATACTTTCTAAACATAATACATGTGAAAGGAAAGAAAGAACTAATCTTAAATAAACCTACTGTGAAAATGAGCTTTTGAATTCCTCAAAAGATTTTTTAGCTTACAAAGGGAATTAATATGGAAAAAATATAAGGCAAATAATTTAAACTTTTCATTTTATTGGCAATTTTATAATTATTTTTAAAATTCACTTAAAGTGGGAAATAATTAATAATTCAGACTAATCAAATAGATCTGATTAAAGTAAATGAGAATAAATAAAAATTATGATACAATTTAAATCTAATAAATGTATATTAAATTATATTCCTAATAACTACTAAAAACTATTAAATTTTCACAAAACAACAGCGAAAATATAATTCTTCTATTTCACAAATAGATAAAACAATTTTAAGCAATTCTGGTTCCACTTGTATTTTAAATTTTTTTAAATTTTATTAATTTGAAGACATTGAAATTTACTTTTAATAGAGGATGTAGAATCATGCTTAAATTATGATTGCTGCTTGATTTGTTTATGGATTCACAACTATTAATTTTACAATTAATTATTTGCAATGATATAAGAGTTAAGTCAATCAAAACCTACAGTTCAGCATGAATTCTGAACTACTGCAAGCAATCACATCTTGGAAGAAATCAAATCCAAGAACAACTGAACTGAAAGAGGTAATGTAACTATTCAGCTCACACTTATATAAACTATGAATGGCAACTTATAAAATTTTATTTTTAGAATAAATTACACAGTATCTATACACAATTAGGAAATTTATTCGCAAAATAAATTTTAAAACCATCTCAATTTATTTTATATTAGGAAAAGTGGAATTCTGAATTATTATATGTTAAATGTATTTTTGGAAAATACATGGTTTTATAATACAATATCTTTTAGTTTAAATATTCCATAAGTCAAAAAACGACTCACCTATTCATGTAGCAAGTAGCTAAGGCACCAGCACAAACTAATGCACTTGAACTTGACAATCCTGAGCCAGGTGGTATAATTCCTTTTATAGCAATATTAAAATTTTTCTTCATCAAATTAAATTTTTCAGCAATACCTTTATATCCACAATATATATAATCATACCACTGTGGTAATTTCTTGTCAATATTATGAGTATCTACTGATATTTCACAAGGATTGTACTTTTTTTCAAGATTAAATATTTTAAATTTTCCATTTTTATTAATTCCTACTGCCAATATAATATCTTGTTCAATGGCAATAGGTAAAACTGGATATCCTGAATAATCAACATGTTCCCCAATTAAATTAACTCGCCCAGGACATCTGACATAGAAATCTGCTTTTTCTTGGAAACATTTCTCAAAATAATTTCTAACTTCTTCAAATCTTGATTTTTCAGGTGTATCATTTAAAGAATAAACAGGAATGCTTTCAGTATTCATCTGAAAAAAGTAGTAAGAAATTTTTAACTCTTTTAAAGAAATTTAAAAATATACTTAAAAAAATACATTTATTCACTCCTGTATCACATAGTATCCCTTAAAATACAATTTTACTAAATGTTTGAGAGATAGAAAAAAGCTAAAAATAAACAAGCAGTGATTGATTTCTTTTAAAAAATAAAATTATATATTAAAAGGGATTCAGTATTAAAAAGCAAAATTGAGAATTGGTTAATTTGACTTGATATAATATTTAAAACTGCTAGTGCTATTTTGTTGGTACATTTTTTTTTTTTAAATTACTTCTTATATGGATAATATTATATAATAAATGAATACTTTTTTCAAACATTGACATAAAGCCTTATTATAAAAAATTTTTTTATCAGTGTTTAAGTTTAAAGATTATTTCTTTTAAAAAGTCAAAACCATAATCTTTTTTAAAATCTATAAATCAAACAAAATTCTTTTCTTATAAAATAAAATATAAAATATTGATAAGTTAACTTTTCTTCAACATGAAAATGAAATTACATGATTTATATTTAATTATACAAAGATCTTGTATTCATTCGCATCACACAATGAAATTGCACAATACTCTATTAATCATGATTTTGAAATATTTCTCAGAATTGTTACTCATAATTTTGGATCATGGTTAAAATATGATGCCAGACTTCTTTCCCAGCTTGTATGATTCATCAATTGAGTTAAAAATGCAAGAGGTTGAATGAATTAATGATAGAAAAATATTACAGAAGAATTACAAAAAGATTTTACAGGTAGTTTAAAATAATCAATAAAATAAGTGAAATATGTGATTACATGAAAACTTAATTTAAACAATTTAAGGCCATTATAAAAATTCAGAATAAATAAATATAGACATATTTCATTATCAGTATTGTGTCTGTAAATGATTAATAAACAAATTTTATTAATGTTTCATAATAATACTAATGCAAATTTAAGATAAATAAAATAAATAAACCCATTGCAAGAATTATATGAATATAAAAATGAGCCACATTTCTAAGCAAGTTCAGCAGTTAGTTCAACTTTTCTATTGAAAAATATGAGAACAAATGTTATTGGTAATAAAAAAAATGCTTTAATTTTACCGAAAATATTTTTATTTAATAAAATATACAAATTATATAATTATATCCAAGTTCACACCAATATTTTTCTTGTCATATTTTATTAATCATTTTATTTTTGTTCTTAAAAACAAAACATTTTTATCTAAATTTTTCAGATACATCTAGTTAATTGCCTAAAATTTTTTACACACAAATATGCAGGATACCTACGTGGAGAGTTAGGAATAAAAGTATTTTTCTTCTTTAATTTCAATCCTAAATTTATAATGAAAGAAATATTCAGAAACTGCATTTATTCACACAAATGTTATTCAATATTTCCAATTGTTTCAAGAAAGTATTATACATACCCATAATTTAATATAAATAGAAATTACTTAAATGAGGTATTGTAAAATATAGATCCAAGTCATATCAATTATACATTTAATGCTTTACTCAGAATTAAGTTTACTCTCCAATATCATATTTAGTTGCTTATAAAAGAGGAAATAAAAAAGTTATAATGACCACACAATAATTTAAATGTTAATAATATCATATAAAATTTTAATACCTGGAAAGTTTGTAAAGTGATTAATTTTATGAATAATATAAAAACACTTATTTTGCTTATTCAAAAATGTATATAGATGCACTTTTCAGTGATTTTATTTCTGTCTTTTCTTGAATTTATAAATCAAATCTAATGTGTAATTAAATAAAAAAAAATTCTAAATAGCAAATAAGTGTAATGAACTAAGTTTTCATTACACTCTAGTCAAGGATTTTGGGATATCCTAAACTAAGAATGTAAGGACGCAATTCTATTAAGAATGTTGAAAATTTGAATAACACTCAAATAAAGCAACCATTTTCTATGGAATCTAGCTTTCTTAATGTTTTATATGTACATAATAAAAAATATATTTTAATACTAAAGTTAAAAAAAAATTTATTACTTTTTATTTGATTTGAAATTTGAATTTTATTTGATTTAAAAGTTAGAAATTCTATGATTTTATGATAATTTTTTGAATTTGTAATGCGACATTTGACCTTTTCTCTATACATGTATTTACAAGCTAAATGTCTTTAATTTCATATTTGTGGTCTAGTAAGTTTTGTTTATAGTTAGGTAAGGTTTTGGAGTATAATAGTTTAATTTTTTATTATTTTCTTTGGCTATTGCAAAATAAAAGTATAATTTAGTGCCAAAGTGGGGAACCCTTCTGAAAAAGCTGGGTATATTAGTACTTTATTCCAAGTTTATTTGTATTTTATTAATGTTTTCCTCTAAATGTTTGTATTTTAAATTTATACTTCAAGTATAAAAAAATATTAAAGATGTATATACAGTGATTTTACCATATAAAATGTTTATGATAAAAAAAATAATACTTATTTGCCTATATATCTAATGATAAAAGAGTAGAAAAAGTTATAAAGATTTTAGCTATATTACACAACTGTAATCATAAAAACATCTTAAAAAACCCGCTAAACATTAATGTTCAATTTTTTTTAAAGAAATCAAATGCCTGTTTAAATGTATACATATTTATTTTTTGATCAAATACAAGTTCAACATATTCAGACAAAATTAAAGAGATTTCCATAAAAGTCTTTTTGGCGTAAAAACTTTAATGGCTTATATAATTTAATGCCCTCAATGTCTTAATTATATTTCAATACACATTTAGAATTTAACAACTTTTTAAGACTACTAGACTAAGTAACCATTTATATTAAAATGTTTAAAAAATCCTTAAACATGACTTTTTCACACACAAAGTAATTAAATAAAATAAATCAAGTTTTGGAGATAGAGATAATGAAATTATGTTCTAATTAGAAACTTTAAATTTAAAAAAAAAATGATTTGATTTTGGAATGATAGTGTTTGTTGTTGTTATTAATGATGCTTGGACAAGCCAAGCTCGCTATGCCTTGGCTATGCGAATTTAAGGCAATCGGGAGCGTCTTTCGTTTAATCAGAGCACCATGAAGGTGAAAGTATGACTTTTGCTCTTCAAATCCTTCGATTGATGGCAGCACCAGAGAATCTATTCCCTCAATTTTGGCATTGATCTGAAGGGGGATGTAAATTTCTCCAGATCATTGCACCCATGGAAACTGCTCAATGACTGACCACAGGAAAGATTTAGAAATATTCGACTTTGCAGGCTTATTAATGAAACCTACTATCACAATAAAAAAAAGTACTGACGGACTAATTTAATTGACATTATTAGTTTTGAGAAAAAGAAGGATTATTTACTAATTCTAAATAGAGATAAATGAGATTAATCAATTGTAGGTTACAAATGCACTAACTTCGGGAAAAATGACATATTTATATATACATAAAAACATTCGTGTAATGCTTTATGGGACAGAAATTAAAAAATTTGGCAAACATCCAATGAAAACATCACTGATAATCTAGGTAATGGAAAATAAAGATTATAAATTATTGAAAATAAGATAACAGAAATTAGCAAGAATACAGTTATTTTACAACAGAATAAAATTAAAAGATTTCAGCTTCAAAATATGCAATAAACTTTTAACACAGATATTTATATTTTTAACAAAATTTTATTTTGTTAAAAATATCTGCGTTAGTTAAAACGTTAAAAAGTTAAAAAAATTTTCTTAATCACATATATTATCACAGTTATGACTTTTAAAGAGAAAATGCAAATATTGTTAAGAATTTAAATGGAAAAGTTTTAAATAGATAAAATTTGCACAAGCATAAATATTGATTTACCTTAAAAAAAACTATTCACGTATATTTATCTCGCGTAAAATCACGGAATCATCATTAAAATATAAGCAAACAAAATATTTGATAATCGGCGGTAGCAAACATGAATTAATACTTTCCTTGCTTAGCCAACATTATTCGTATTTCAGAGTTTGCATTTCAGTATTCGTACCTGAGAGTTAAGAGTGTGAATGCTAAACTATTCAATTCAACTTCATTTTTTATTTAAATGCAGATCTTCATCTTTATTTAAATTAATTTCAAAATTAATAAGTAACTGTTTAAATTAATGATCAACAAGGTAAAATTTTTATACAGCATTTGGTGATGCAAAACAACGATCAAGAATAACTTTTGTCAATCACATATAAATTTTAAACACATAAACGTCAAGATAGAAATATTTTTTATAAGAAACATTACAGGTGTGATTGAAAATTTTCTGGTATTTCTTCCCAACTCCTTGATATCTGGCAACGTTAGTGTTTGTTTTCTGTACAGTACACAGAATTCAAAACTATCACTATTAGCTGTCTGCTAAAATTCACTTTTTCTCGAGATATGCTGTAGAGAATAATTGAAATTAACATTTTCCTATCAGTATGTTATAAAATCTTAGGTTATTTAATGATTTTTGTATTAATAAGTGTTTAATTTTTATTGTTGTTATAAATACTGATTTGTAGATTTGGTGACCATGGCAACAGCGCTCATGCTTGAATTTTGCAATCATAACTTCAAGTTCAATATCGACACTGAAAGAATAATATATGAAAGATGTTTTGATGTATATCTCATTGATTTTCAATATTGCTTTTTATTTATCCTCCTATACTTTTTGCTTCTATTTTATTAAAAATTCCTTGACTATTTTACTGATCTTTATAGTTTTAAATAAGTTCTTGATAATATTTTAAGATTCTTAAATTTTGTTCTTGCATAGTAGTTTTAAACAAGTTTTATAAATATACATATAAATTTGATCATTATATTGAATAACTGGTTTTGAAATTAATGTAATTTCGATCATGTTATGGAATGAGCATTTAATTAAATAATCTTTAATAAAAACTCAAAAACTGAAATATTTTTCTGTTGTCCTCTCTAAAAAGGAATAAGAGTTCAAACTAAAAATTTAAAAGAATCAAATATTTTTATCAACTAATTGTAATCCCCGTGCATATTTAAAAGTATTATATAATTTTAGAAAATATAATTTTCTTATGAATTCTATTATTGCAGGAATTTTTCATCTATTGTTCTTAAAAATCAAAGCAAAAATATTTTGTGATATTTTTATATGAAAATTGTGTTTCTAACAAACCAATTTTGGAGGGTATATACTTAAGGGTGCCCTTCTGTTTCGCATGAATTTATACACTACATTGTTTGGGATGTTGATCTATTGTGTATTCAGCTGTATATTGTTTCTTTAAAGATGTAAAAATCAGCTTACTTAAAAACATTTTCACCAAGGGGCACCCTAAGCCATATTTTCCCTTCAATTTTATTGAATATGTGTGTGTGTGTGTGTATTAAAATAATTAAATATTTTTATTATTAGCTGCATGCTATGAATTTCTCTGTAAAGAAATGACTCAAAAATAATAATTTGAGAAAATTTAAAGAAAACAAAATTGAAACATATTTTAAGTCTTTATACAGATTTTGAGATTAATTTTGTAAATTTTTCTTAGTTGATTAAAGGCTTATGAATAATTGTTAATATAATAATAAATGAAAGATGTAAATTTATGTGTTATTTCACTTTAAAAATGATTGCACATTATTAGCATAACTGTAGATATTATATGATGAATATATTTATTAGGGTGTACAAGTGATTTTTACAATGTCCCAAATTGTTGGTGTTTGGGAAGTTACTTTAGCAGGTAAAAAGCATGTGATAGAATTCGAACATGGGACAACATCTGGTAAAAGAATAATCAGAGTAGATGGAAAGGTACTATATACTTTATTTTCCTTCCGTATTATTTCACAACAATACTAAAGCCTTTAAATGTTAACTATGTATTTAGTAACGTTATTACTGTATGTCGAAAAAATATAGCTCTGTGTCAAATATAAGAAAATTCGATGCTTTTCCATTATACTCCCACTTTTGATCAATAAGAAATAGCATATTTTTTATGGAGAAGCAAAAATAGCATAACATAGATACAATGATTTTATTAGCTCTAAATTCTATTTAAATTTAATATAGACTAAATTAAACTTTTTTGGTACAAAAATTGATTAAAAAGGGATAAATAGTGGTAAACAAAGCTAAATGTAGTTGGTGCAAAAGATTGCTTGGTGATAATTTTGTTGGTTAAAAGGAGCATTGCGGTTACAAGACACCAAGGGCTTAAAACAACTAAATTCAGAAAAATTTAATTTTGTCTCATTGAAAAAAAAGATATTATTACATAATACTTACGTAATTGATAACCAATGCTATTGCTAAACATTTTTATCCAGAAATAAATATTGTCATTTGTGTAAGTTTTATCAAAAAGTAAAATTTAGATTATAAAATGTGAGTAAAACATTTTTAGTTGTTTCTTAAAATGTTAACATTTTTAAACGATAAATTATGCAATTGCAATATTTATGACTTTCCCATTATGTTGATTATCAAAAGCATGGGTATAATGGAAAAGTACCAAAATTTTAGCACTAATGTTAGCACTAATAGCGCTGATTAGGTTATAAATGTCAGTTTTACATTAAAAATTTAAGGTAAATATAATTTGTTTTATCTAATCTCCCATCTGTCTGATGGAGTTAGACCTGATGAAATCCAACAGTTTCATGGATCTGGTCTAACTCTGTCATTTCATTAATGTCAACTCAATAATGGAGTCTGGTACTAGAAGTAGACAATTGTGGGTGTCCTCCAAGACATTTTGGACATTCTAACACTGTCCAAAATGTACTGAGGTGATGCCTTGTTCCAAATGCCATTTGGGGCAAAGAGGAAACCTCTTGCTACTCTCAGAAAATGAGAGAACTTTCAAATGTTTACTTACTAGGTGGGACAGACAAACATTGGTCTGTCTGTCACAAGGGAGAAATAGGGAATGCCCTGCTTTTTTGCCTTTATATTAGTTGTGAAGTGGAAGTATTAACTAATTTTCTTTGTTTTTTTTTGCCTCAAGAATAAATCTAAATATGTTTGTTCTGATGTTAAAGGGATAGGAAAGATAATTTTAAAATACTAAATAAATTTGGTTGAAAATATTACTTGATTTTAAAAGAATAGTATTTATAAAAATATTTTAGAAAGCCTTTATAGAATTATCTACTTCATTTTAAGAATAATAAAAATGTATTCGTTAGATCTATGATTTCATAGAAGGCACCTATATTGACCTATTAATATTAGAATGAAACAATCACTACACATCAGGCCCTACTCCTCCTCAAAATGATCAATGTGATTATCTATGATCCCTGTAATTATAAGCCCCTAATTTATATAGATATAGGCCACCTACTCATGTACAGAAAGTAAATAAATGGAAAATTGAATAAAATGAATTCAATTTAGATAAATTCATAAGTTTCTACAAAGTCAGCATCCAAAGAAACAGTTTTCAATATCTGGCATTAAACAATTTGAATAATGCATATTCATTTAATATGTTGTGTTAACAGTAATATTGATTCTAGATCATTTTGTGGCATTTTTCAGATAAAGCATGTTAAGTGACAAAAAAAAAAGAAAGACTTTTTAAAAATATATTTTAGCTAAATAATTTGTGTAATATTTTTAGGTGATCAAATAATGCAATCTTTTGTAATAAAGCATTTACTTTTAATTGCTATTTTTGGTAATTTTATAGTTTCTGACTAATGTGATTATTTTGTACACATAAATTCATAAAATGTTGAACAACCAATCTTTCTTTTATATATATATATATATATATATATATATATATATATATATATATATATATATATATATATATATATATATATATATATATATAAGACTAGAAAAAGTGAGCATTTTTTACTGTTAAGTATATTATTTATTTGTAAATTATTTGTAGATTAAAAATGAATCATAAAAGCTTTTTACGATTCATTTTTAATATAAAAATTACATTTAATTAATAAGCACTTATTTATATGTAGTAATTACTGGAATATATGAATTGGCATTAAAAAAGTGTGATGTGACAATCCTGATGTGTTTGTGACCAGATGTGACACATTTAAATAGAGGATAATTATCTAGAGAAGAAAAAAAAATACCACATATGTTACAGATTTTTTATTTTATTTATTTTTCCAATAGATATTATTTTGCTATTTTTGTTGCAAAATAGTTGACCTTTCTTAATGATTCTTCTTGTTTTTCCATAAACTAAAAAACCAAGTTTAATTTTAAAGAAAATAATCACATATTTAAATGACTTTCATTGTCTTTCAAAAGTGAGGAAAATGAAAATTAACTTATTAAAGTATGCAAAAATTATTTTAGGTACTGATATAATTATTATGGTGTATATTTGGTGTCCTGTAAATAAGAATTAAAATGTGCACAGTTACATTGTTTTTCAGATAAACATTAAAAGGCAAAAACATTAAAAGTGTTTTTATTGAGAAGAAATTTTTAGTGTTAATATCAAATAGTATATAAATATTATTTTTTTATGAATGTATATAAAAATTTAAAACATGTATTCAATTTGAATTTTAATTTGTCTAAAATATTTAAAAAACATTTTACTTTTTTTCAAATATTTCTCCCTAAAAGAGGGAGAAATATTAATAGTAAGCAACATACATTTTTTATTAAATTTTTCATACTTTAGCTTTATTATAAAAATGTTTCACTAACAATATTTTATGAAAAATTTTATAAAAAATAATATTTATAGTAAATACTTCATTATTTCTTAAATATTTTTAAAATAAATTCTTTTTATAAATTATTCATAGTGTCCAAAAGATAGTATAAATAATTTCATTTTTTAAAAACTTGCAAAAGTTTGATATATTGCTTTTTTTTTTTTTTTTTTTACAGGAAATTGTAAAACGAGATTGGCTTTTCAAACTTGTTGGACATGAAAATTTTAAAATTGGCAACAATAATTGTTCCATTATTATATATCCAGCAAAAGGTTTATCTTTTGAATATTCATTAGTAGTAAATGGCAAACATTATAAAAAATTTATTGAGAATCAATCAAAAATACTCAAGACTTGGATTGTAGACATTGATAATGAACCTACTAGAGTCGTTTTAGGTAAGAATGATAATGTTTGTTTTTCTTATATAAAGAATGCTATATTTATTGTAATATTTTATGCATTATTCTGTACACAGAAATCACACTAATGTATTATAATGAAGCTTATTGTAGATGCTTTTTAAAACTACTTATTGAATAAATTGTAACAATAAAAAAATATTTATTTTCATCTACATCTTTGACTATTCAAAGTAAGCAATAAAATGTTAATCAGATAATATAATCAACTTGTGGCGTACTGTAGGAAGAAGAAGTTTGTACTAAGTGGAAACAGATAAGCACTAAACAAGTGATTTATACTTTGTAATTTCCATTATCTTTTTTATTGTAAATAGATGTTGCTATGATATTTAATTCCTAATAATAATAATAATAATAATTGAATTTTCAATGATTTCCTATTGGACTTTTTGGAACATCATGAATAATTAATTTTTTGTTACATTATTATTATAGTAACAAAATTAATTTGCAGTTTTTTGAGAATATTAACTGAATATATCAACATATATTGTAAGTAAAAATAATTATATGTTAAAAATAACTATTGACATAGAATGTATTGCACCAAAGCAACTATTGTTTTCTGACTTAAATAAAATTTTTTGGCTTCATAAATATATTCATTAAAATTAAAATAATTAATGATAATGTATAAATTGTTAAATAAAATGAAGTTAACATTATTGATTGTAGCTATAAATTAATTTAGCATAAATAAAATTTCCTTAAATTTCATTAAAATATTATCAATAAAGAAATATCTGTGTTATTAAATTCTACTTATTAATTATTTACATCAGTCATGCATATTCAAAGTGTTTTTACATCCCTTCATATGTCTCCCAAAGTCAGCTATAAGGATAAAATAATTTAAAACGATATTAGAAAACAAAACAAAAATTTAAATGCAACAAAAAAAAACATTTCGAAAGTAGTCACTTCTCTGGTTTTGCATATGAATTAACTATATTTTAAGTTTTTCTTAAAAAGTTGATTTACTTTATTTATGTGTACCAAATATTCCACATGTTGAATGTAAAGAGCCATGGGAAACATTTGAAATGTTTTCCATGGCTCTGCAGATTACTTCATTAAAATATTTTGTCAAAAAATAATTAATTTTAATATTTTCAATATTTTTAGAGGAAATTCTAGCATTTCATGATGCATCAATTTTATGGCTTGTCTTTTATTCAGATTAATTACCTACTCTAGTAAAGATAATATTTGAAGCTTTTCTAAAGTAGGTACTTTTTAGTTTGAGAAAATATAAAACGGAATTTTATTCTCATCATGTTGAAAAATGTTTTAAATTATTTCTTCACCAGTTAGTTTTTGCTTAGACTTCAATTTTCTTTGCTCTCAAAATTATTTATAGCAAGCGATCTGAAAGAATTATTTTTAAGCCACTAACAAATTAAGATTTTCTCTAAACCTTTTTACAGCATTGCTAAATTTTTATTCTTTTTTACTGAAAATCTCTACTTTAAAATTTTTTAATTAAAAAATTTGAGTTCGAGAAAAAAAGAAAGGTAATCGTGTTTTAAAAGTGCTCTTCAGTGAAATAATTTAATTTTCTGCATAAACATACTGAAAATTCTTTCTGATATGTAGTTGTATAAATAATGCATATTTCTGCAGTCAATTTTCAAAGCTTAATAAACTTATGATATCTGAAAGTTTGGATTTAATCTCATATAAGAAAATTACATATATACCTTTACTTTTACATTACTTTATCAGAAAGTGATTAAATTTACTAAAACATAGTACTAAAACATAGAATTTTTTATTTCCAAGTCCTAAAAATGAGAACATATTAAACAAAAATCTCATATTAAAATAAGCTGTCATTTTCATAATTCTTTATTAAAGTAAAAAAATATTTATTTTCATGTTCAAATTATAACTTGTATACAATTTTGAAATTCTGTATTTATAGCTAAAAGTATGATTAGGAAATTAAGAATTAATAATGTACAAAATGTTATTGTTATAATAATAATAATAATGTTAAATGTGACTGACAATTTAAGATTTTTTCACTTGCCTAAAATAAGTATACTCATAAAGTATGCACCTCAAATGTCATTTGACAAAAAGAACTTTAATTTTATTGATTTTCATATGTGGTAGAGTGATGTTATGTTTTTATTGTATTGATTATATGTGCATTAAAAATCTAATTTTGAGTCCAAATATATATTGAAATTAATTTATTGTTACCTTCCTGTTTAGTCAAATTTTTGTAATAAATGGGTACTTTTTTATTACTATATATTTTATTTGACATTACGATTATTGATCTTGAATTTAAATATCATGATATATTATAACTGAAAAAGAATTCAAGAATATTTTATCTTTATAAAAATATTCTTAATAACTATAATTCATTTTCATTTCTTATGTTGTATCTAAACCATCATCTAAAATTTGAAGTCATGATTAAAAATATCATAATTGCAATAAACTGTTGGTTTTCCATCTATAGCGCCTTTCTTTTTGACTCCTAATTTTTTTTTTTTTTTACTATAAAAAATTAATATTATTTCTAAAAAAAAGTTGTTTTTTTTTTAATTTATAGCTTAAATAAAAAATGTTTTAAATTCTTTATTTCCTAATAATTTAAAGGTATTTGATTTTATTTTATAAATTGGTATTTTTATTTTTTAAGTATTTAAAAATTATTTTTTATAATATTATTTAATTTAATGATTTTCATAAAAGGTAGATTTGATTCAATTATCCCTTTAATAATTCTTGTTAATTTTTATTCATTCAAAGCCAATTATTTAATACTGAACTTTTTAAGGATAAGTTATAAAAAATGTCTAATCACTCATATTTTTATACCATTAATAACTCTAAATTTTAAAACTATATGGCTATAGAATTTTATATACTTCATTAAATTTATTTTTGTTCTTATAATGCTTTTTAATCTTAAAACTGTTTTTGTTATATTATTAATATAATTTACAACAAAAAAATTTTTTTTAGTAAATTATATTCATTTTTAAAAAACATTTGAAATAATTAAGTTTTCTTTGCTCTTAATGATACATGCTATAAATATATTAACCTTCTTTCATAAATATCTTTTTTAGAAAAAGATACGCTTGATGTTTGGGTAAATGGAGAAAGAATGGAAACAGCTGTAAGTGATTTTCATATTTTCACTAATAAAACATTTTATTGAGCATTTATATTTAATTTCACATGGTATATTATTTAATAAATTAGATATAATTGTTTAGAATTTAAAATATTAAGTTCCTACTTATTATAATTCTTTTTTATAGTGTGCATTATTCTTATATTTTAAATGCTACTTTATTATCCATTAACATATAAGATTTTGAAACAATACTGTTTTAGACAAACTTTTAACTAATGAATAATATGGTTGAAGAAAATAAACTGTATAATTAAAGATAAAAAATATAATTAAATTATTTTGAAAACGTTTTTAGATAATTGAGTAATACACTCCCGAGAATAGAATTTCTTTAAAAAAATTTTAAAATCTAAACTACTTTCCAGTGTAAACATATTGAATTTTTAACTATCCTAATTTTTTATTTTGGAGATAATATATAGCATTAACATGCTTCTGAAACAAAATCCAATATTGAAGCCCAGATTAACCATCCTTATTTATTTTCGAATATTAAATTATTTGAGCTGCTTAATTCAATTATATAAATAATTGTAATTTAAAAAAAATGAAGTAAATGATAATTTATCAATATTTTTCTGAAATACTATAATGAATCAAAACAAAATAAAATTAAATAAATATAAAACAATTTCATTTTTCTCTTAAAATAAATGTCAGTACATATTGATACTGTGTATTCTCTAAATTCCTTATGCCTGAATATTTTATTTACAAAATGAAAGGTTATTGAAACTGAATAATTTATAACTGGTAACCAATTAAATTATTTTTAATTTTAAAGTTTATGAAGATTAAATACTTATCCTGTTACTTAAAAATAACAGGATAAGTATTTAATCTTCATTACAACAAAATATTTTATTGCAAATTTTGGAAATAGAACTAAGGATTCTCTTATAGAAAGATTAAACTGCAAAGGTGTTTTTTTATGTGTTATATGAATTTGTTAGAGTCATTAAGTTACAAATTCAAATAAACTTAGAATTTAACTTTAAGAAATCATATGTATATAGACTATTAAAGCAAAAATTTTAAATATGAAATTTAACAACTCTGAGGAACATCATAGATTAAAAAATTAAATTTGATTGTATTTATTTTGGGAATGCAGTTTTTTTTAAATAAATAATTATAGTTATTAAGAAGAGTAAATTTTATAAAATAACAAGAAGAAAATTGGCCAAAAATTAATTACCAAAAGATGTTTTATATTTGTTATTAAGTCTTTACATTATTTAAAAAATAAATAATAAGTATTTCAAATTTTTATTTTTGGCTAAAATAAAGGAGGAATTTAGAGTTGTATATATATATCTATATCTATCTATCTATCTATATATATATATATATATATATTATATATATATATATATATATATTAAAAACAAATTTTAAAAACATTTGCTTTGACTAATACAACTTAACTAAAAATAAGACTTGAATTATGCAGTTAAAAAAGATTGATTAACTTAATATATATAGATTAATACACACAATTTGTAGGACTGCTTTAGGATAAGAATCACAGGAAAAGAAAGTATTCTTATCTATTTTATATATCAATTAGTAATCTTATCGATAACAATATGTATATATTTTTAATTTCTTCATTATTTGATTTCATTGATAGTATACTACACTTATAAAAGTTTTTATCAGATTACAAAATGTATTGTATTCATATGTCACAATCTAAAAACTCCTAAGGATATGTGTCAAAAAAATTTATGCTTTTTAGACTCCTATATAATGACAGAAACTACACAAGTCTTTTTATTGTTAACCCTTTTCTAATAGCCAACATAATAACTTTTCATTTTCTATAATATTCAGAATAAATTCTTACTGTTTATTTACGTTAACATTTTATTGAAAGAATGTATTAAGTTAACTCATATTCTTTTTGCATAAAAAAAAAAAACTATTTCTTTGTTTTCTAATAAGATTTTAGAATTCTGAGAAATAATTTTGCAATTAACTAATTTTTATTTTTTTATAGGGTGAATTTGTTGATGACGGTACAGAAACTCATTTTGCCTTAGGTTCGTACCAAGCATACATCAAGGCTGTTAGTAGTGGCAATAAGCGAGAAGGAATCATACATTCTTTAATTGTGGGTGATACTGTTATACCTGAAGCAAATGACTGAAACATTTAATCAATCAATGATCTCTTGATTTGTCCAGCAGTGTGCTGATTTTTTACACACTGTTTGATAAAAAATAACATTATCGATGCACCAGCTCTTTGATGATCTCACAAAGGATGTAGAAGTATTGCAATTTTTAAAGTGTGAAAGATGTTGAAAGAACTTGGGATATGGTTGACTTCATTTAAACAATATGAACAATGTTTGATTGTTATTATTGCATATAGTGTGTTTTAATTTTTTAAAATACACTTTATGTTAAAAATTTCTCCCTTTATATAAAAACATTATTTTACAATTTGTTATAGATTATGTTGCAGATGTTATTTTAAGGTGTTTCAGCACCAAATGTTATTGACTCTATTTTGTTATGCATGTATATGAAAACCATGATTTTAATGAAATACTGTTTACATGAAATAGATATTTTGAATATAAATATATTCATGAAGATCGAATATTTTTAATTATACTGGTAGTTAGAAATACTAATATATATAGATTACTAATATATATATATACTAATATTACTAAAATTTAAATATTAAAAAATGCATAGTCATAGCATGATTTAAATTAATTTTCCAATACCTTTGAAGAATATTTTAAATTTATTAATTATGTAATATTATTAGAAAAATTATAATAAATTCTAATTATTATACTTAAAATTATTAAATATTTATTTAAAAAAATTCTGAAATGACAAACTTTTATATAATTGATGTACAAAACAAAAAATGAAATTGTTTTCAAGTATTCATATTATTTATGCACTTCATTACTATTTGTTATAGTATTAAAATTTTGATATTATGCTGATTAATTGTATTAGTTAAAGTAATTCTATATTTTTTGTTGCTACCATATATTATTTTGAATGTATTTATTAACACACCCACATATAGATACTATTACAGATATTAAAGTGATTAATAATGGCCAATATACAATGAAGCAATTAACAATAACAAAAAATAAACATAAGTTACTAAAAATAACATTAAAAGGCAAATTTGCAAAAAATAATTTAATTTTTAAATATTATATATCTGATTAAAATCATTATTTAGTGCATGTTTCATTAATATCAATAGTTTGTAATAAAGTTCTACAATTTTTTAATTTAAATACCTTATACCTCTAGTCTGATTGCATATCTAGCTTTTGTCAAAATAACTTCCAAAATTTATTAAAGAATTTCTAATATATTTTAACACAGTTTGCATTATGGAAATTTTCTGTTTTTAATCTGAAAACCTATTTAACAACATCAAATGAAATGATAAATAGTAATATAACTTACAGTGTATAAAATTAGTAGTCTTGCAGAACTAATCACATTCTAATATGTGTAACTATAATAAGAAAGCAAACAATTGTAATCTATATTTATTCATTCAAACTCTGATATTTTATTTAAAAAAAAAAAAAAAAAAAAAAAAAAAAAAATTATTAAATACATATATTAACATTGCAAAAGAAATTGCCACTCAAATTTATAATTTCTATAAAAATTGGAGGTAAATACTCATGATTTTTCACTTTCTTATAAAGCTATATTTCCTAGAATTCAAATATTATTTGATATCCTTAACAAGAAATTGAATAGTTTTAAATAAATACTGCGAATATAACTGCCTGGAAGTGTCATTCTCTTCATAGAAATGCTGGATGTTTAACAATCGAATGTATTAATTTTTAAAAATATATTGTGTGTGATGTTTTTTACTTAATAAAAAATACTATTTTCTAGCATAAATTTATCAGTGAATGCAAAAGTATATTTGTTGCTATCTGAAAAGTTTTTCCTGTTTTTATTTTTGTATGAATAATAATAGTTCATAACGTTTGCCAAAAGGAAAGAACTCAAAACATCAATAAAAATGTTTAATTTATTTGTAATTTTATAAAAATACGTATTTAATTTATTGTTTGCGTTAAAAATCAATAAAATAAAAATTTGAAGATTGCAAACATGCTACAGATATGTTCAGATTGACACTGCTATGCATTTAAGAGTTAATGAATGGTCTATAACTCTTAAATTTTGTG
Organism: Latrodectus elegans; assembly: GCA_030067965.1. Lineage (NCBI taxonomy): Eukaryota > Metazoa > Arthropoda > Arachnida > Araneae > Theridiidae > Latrodectus > Latrodectus elegans. The sequence continues at coordinate 5,588,761 of CM057820.1, forward strand.
CTTCAGATATATTTATAGAAAATCAGAATCCAATTTAAGCTGATTTTAGTGACTAAACTGAATACAATCCAAAATAATTTATTGTTAATGGACATTTACATTATTATTTAATTTAAATTCCAGGAAATAAATTACAAACTATTTTTATTTTCATATTCAATAAAAGTTCCAATGGATACATAAATATCTTTATTAAACTTAATGACATTTAAATCTTAATAAAATTTTAAATTGAGAAAACTTTTCATATTATTTTATAGTCAATTGTAAAATCTGTGAGCATAAATTCAGAGAGTAGTGATTTGCATATTTTATTAACTCGAGATAGCACTTTCCATAACCTACCAGAAAATTTTGTATTTACAGGAAAATATTCAGTTAAATTGGTGTCCTGTAAGAATGCTTATTATATTGAAGATATTAATTATTGAAACATTTTTTATAATTTTTTGCTTACAGGTTAAATTTTTAAGATTAGTTTTTTTAACCGATTCTGTCTAATTTATGTTCTAACAAAAGCCAAATATGCTAAATTAACAATTCTCAAATAAAGCCTTTAATAGAATTAATATAGTATCATTTTTTTTAAATATTAAAATTACAAACAAATGAAAATGTAAATATTTTATAGGCATTTCATGTTAATTTTAATTTATTGGAATAAAATATATTATAAATACATAATCATTTACAATTTACTTATTTCCATATGATATGGTTATACAAAACCATGTTTCTTGGACACCTATTTAAGGGAAACAAGCACTCATTTGTTAATATTACACAAGTTATTTTTATACCCACCATTTTACATCTTTCAACTTATTTTAGTAAAGTGGATTTATCATGATCATTTGAGAATTGTGAAACTTGATCAATTTTGGATTTTCTACAAAATAATTACATTTTTTTTAAACAATGATTGGTCATGAAAGGAAAAAAAAATTACCATTTTTCAAAGATAAAATTTTTAATTTTTTTTTGAGAAAGACAATTGTAATGGAACACTTTACTCATAGAATAACTTGCCTTCTTTTGCAGATTTTTTTTTTAAATTTATATAACAATAATCTATCATAACAATAATTCATAAAATTCTCGCATTTCAGAATGGTCAGTGCAAATATTTATATAGAATTATGATCTTCTGTGATTATCATTATAGGAAGATATACATTTCTGCTTTTCTTTATACATTTTACGGTTTTTTAAAATGAATCATGTATATTAATACATCATTATCAATTTTTTTAAGCACAAATATAGTTAATTTGGAAAACAATATTTGAGTTTAACATTTTAAAATTATGTTATTCGACAAAAAGCTCTCATTCACATTAATTTTATACAAATTACCAATACTTTTTTTATTGTAACAAAATTTGAAATAATTGACTTGAAGCCCTTAGGCATAGTGATAGCATTTCCCAAGACACAGCTCCAAGGTTTGGACCTCAGGCCGAGCAAGGTTGACTCAACTTTTCATTCCTTCAGTGGGTCAATAAAATTGAGTAACAAGAAATTTTGAGAACTAAATGCTGGGGGTGACGTATTAGGCAGACTACCTAGCCTAGACATATGCTTCACACCTCAGTGCTCTGCGTCACAAAAACAGATACACACAAGTGTGGTAGGCTTTAATCTCCTTATGAGCTATCTTGTCACTAAGTATAATTATTGAATTATAAAATAATATTTTAATTGTGAGTGCTATTTCTTTGAATGAAACCAGAGACTTCAATGCCTTTACTATCAAGAAATTAGTTTTGATGCTGCACTTTTTTGATAAAAAATAGATTTAGCTCTTAACTGAATTTAATATAAGTCAAAATTTCCATTTGTTAAATTTTAAATATAAATAAAAATCTTTGAAATTATATAAAATGATTTATTTATATTAAAAATACAACATTGAGTATTTAGCTATAAATTTGAAAATTAATTAAAATTCTAATCTGAACTTGGTATATAATATTTCATTATTTACCACTTCATGGCACCAGGAAGAATAATTTCTATTGGAAATTTATATGCTGTAAAAAAAAAAAAAAAAAAAAAATTTATATATATATATATATATATATATATATATATATATATATATATATATATAAATATATATATATATATATATATATAAAATTTCTTATTAAAAAAATGTTGCTTTTCCTGTTTAAAAATACTGTTTTTCTAAATTTAAAATAACAAAAATTTTCTTAAAAACACTACAGTTGTAACTTTGACATTATGCAAGATGACAAAGTAAGATTCACTCCATAATATCCTTGTATTTAAGGAGAACTTAATTCTTTCGATTGAAAATTATTTGGCTACATATGCCAAAGAAAAATAAAGACACATTAAAATAAAAACGACTTTATTATGAACATCATCAGATCTTTACTTGACAACATTTAATACATACATAAATATACATATCAAAAAAGGAACAAATAATTTCAGGAATAGATAGTGCAAGATTACCAAAAAGTAATTTGTAAACAGGGTATTTAAATTTATAATGAATGCTATTTTTATAATTTTAATTCAGAGCAAGAATAAATTAATGAATATAATACAAATGAAGCTGTCCACTATGGCTGACTAAGAAGTCATAGTCACTGAAAAATAGAAAGGTTACAGTATTAAATATCTTGATTCTAATTTATGCTAAGTTAGAAGATATGGAAGACTATTTTGCATAAGGCAAAGATAAAAACAGCATTAAATGTCAATTTCTTGTGAGTCAAAAGAACTAGCTGTAGTTAGCAGCAATTTTGGAAAGATTGTAGCTATGAAAAAATTTTTTGCCATATTCATAGCTACTGATCATGATAGCACATCCTGGAGCAACTTTAATGATTCGTGGGACAATACCTAGAAATAAATATATATATATATATAGTTTATCAACAGCATTAAAACAGATAATAGAAATCAAACTATTGTAAAAAGTTTTTAAAATTATGATGGATTTGTTTAAAAAAAGTACCGTATTTATGCGAATCTAATGTGCAACCATATTTTAAAACTTTAAATCATAAAAAATTGTTTGTCTGCGAATGTAATGCACATCAATAATATGAGGAACTTGTTGAATCTTAGTTTATATACAAATACATTGTATAAAATATCAATCAATGGTATGATAATTTTATTTATATTTAGATATCATATTTTATACAACAATGGATTTATACATAAAGTACCAGAACATAGAATTAACCTATTAGTGGGTTTAGTTTGGTTTGTTTTTCGCTCAACGGTCATTTTTTGCACACGAGGGTTAATTAGAACAAGACCAACGGCTTAAAGTGGATTCCAAACCACTACAAGCATTCATGCCCAGGGTGGGATTCGAATCCACGAACTGTTGAGCAGAAGGCAAGAGCGCTAACCATTCGGCTATCAGCTTGGCAACCTATTAGTGGGCTATTGTTATGCAAAACAAACATTATTAATTACCACTACAGTATATACATTACCTATCCTAAAATATGAACATGAAATAAATCTTAACATTTCTATCTAGCTAACAGTTTCTACAATCAGTGATTAATATGAAATGTCTTTATTCACTAATGTTTTCATCAATGAAATTCTCGCAGCTCTCTTCATCAGAAGCAAATTCATCATCATCGTAATTCTCAGTCTTCCAGAGCATGTCATCTTCACTGCCATTCAATGAATTTGAAATGCAGCATTTCTTGAAAGATTTCACAATTGTTGGTGCTTCAATGTTTTTACAGGCAGCTGAATCCCAGTGAAACAATGTGCGGTGCAGCACACTTAATTTTTCCTGTCGGGGTCAATTCACTGTTTGACTCCCAAAACCAATATTCACACTCCTCCTGGACGTACCCCTTAAAAGGGTTATTTATACTTACGTCTAGGGGTTGTAACACAGGCATCAACCATCCAGGAATGATAACAAAATCACTGCCTAGACTTTGCATCTTTTTTACGTTGTTGGTGAGATAACCACGAAATGCATCCAGACGAAACATTGATGGTGGATTGGAGTCCACCGGGATGATGTTCCCATACATTTCAAACCCAATCAAGGATTAATGATTCCGTCATCCACCCCTTCTCTTGGTTTCGAATCAGGACCTCATCTGGGAACAGCTTTTCATTCTTAGGGGTTTTAGGGTATGTAAGATTAAGAAAGGTAGATGTTTGTACCCGTGAGCTGTTATTGTCAGCAGAACTGTTACGTATTGTTTTTCACATCCTGTTGCTTTGATGATAACTTTCTTAGTCCCCTTCTCTGTAATGGAGTAGTTACGATCCATACCAAACCAAATTTTGCGATTGCAATTTTTTTCAGCATAAAGAATTACTTTGTATTGTAACTGTAATTGAAAGTAGTGTCATATGGCATTCTTCTTCTGCTTGCCCTCCATTTTGTGACTGACTACATAGTCTGCAGTTAGTATCCTCTATGCAATAATATGTCAATGATAAATGGAACAGTAAATGTAGTCGAGAAATACATTAATCTATTGTTACAATTTAAATTTGGTCGACATCATCGGCGAACTGCTGACCTTGCACTCGAATCTAATGAGCACCCCAATTTTGAATGCTACATTTGACTAAAAACGATGCACATTAGATTTGCGTAAATGCAGTACATGTTTTTACCATGCATTTTAATAATGCCTTTCTGGCAAAATAATTTCTTTTTACTCATTCTACTGTCATTAGATACCTCCAAATAATTTGAAACTGTATAATCTTATAATAATTTTCCAATACTTTTTAAACATACAACACTATAAATTCTTATGTTTATAATTTAAAACTAAATCTTTAATTTCACATACAGTAAAAATTAGTATTTGATATTATTGAAATATTTATAGGTAAAAAAATTTGCCTTTAGAATTAGGACTTATTTAATATGGGTGTAAAATATTTAACAAAATCACAACATCAGCAGTTCAACTCTACGTATCCAAGTAAATATAGCATTTAAATTAAGTTAGTAAATAAGATAAAATGCTTTCTTGATAAAATAATTTAAAAGATCGAAGTAAATAACAGAAGTCTAAGTTTTGATATATAAAACTCGGGAAAATTCCTTTACTTTTTTAATTAAACTAACAAATTTGAAGTAATATTAATATTCATATGGGTGGACAAGTATATATCTTTTTTTCCTTCTTAGAAAAATTTGATTATACAACTTTAATTGTAAATTTGACATAAAATAAAAATTGCGAGTATTAATTGTATAGCTTGTAAATAAATTGAGATTTTTAAAAAATTTATATTTTGTGCAAATTTTCTGAAATCTGAGCACACCATATAAGTGATATCATTAGCGAAATTATTGAAAAGGCATATATTGTACATCTCTTGCTTATTCTTGTTAAAACGTGAAAATTTGCAAGTTTTCACAATTAAAACTTTTTTCACCATTATCAAAATTTCACTAAAATATTTTTTCAAAACACAGTCAAAATCTATAGTTACATAATACACTAACATAATACAATAGTAAATATAGTTTTATAATAGACAAAAATTGAAAAATTATGTAAAATATTGTAATCAAAGTAATTGCTTTATATCTGGATAAATATAGACATACCAGCAAAAAGAGCTTTATATCCGTTAGTCTGATACAGTGTTTTCATAAGAGTATAGGTTGCAGTAGCTTGTGGATCTAAAATATAAATTAAGCTTTAGGAATGATTTCACTGAGAAAAGTTTTAAAAAAGAATGTGTATACAAGCATGTGCACTTGCACACACATATTACTCCAACAAAATGGTCAAATTAATTCAGTATTTCAGCATTAGAATCTTTAATATTTTAAAATTAGATTTTTAATTTTAATTAAATTTCTATACATCCATTCAGAATCCCATAAAAATATAAATAAATAACTAATTTAAATAAGAAAAAAAAACACTTAAAAATATTAAGAGTGACAATATGTATTATTAATGCAAAATAATCTTAATTTATAAGCAACTAATTTCAAATATAATAAATTCATATGAAACAAGAGCTTCAAAACTAATTCAAAACTACAAGTTAATTTTCGATTACTATACCACAATTTTAACAAGAAATAAAAATAAATATAACTCATTAATACTATTATTTGAAACTATTTTAAAATACTAATATATATAAATACATCATTCTTTATTTGACTGCAATAAAATTGTATTATTTTTTCTTTACAATACTAAAACAATCATATACTTAATTTTTTTAAAAAAAAAATATGACTAAGACCTTTAAATAGTAGATTTATTTTCATAAAATTTTTATTATGCTCAAAAGCCTAGAATTGTTAAAAGTCCCAAAAATATTTTACATGCAATATGTAAAAAAATTGTTTTTAGTTTACTACTCTAATCATTTTTTAAAGATGAGAGTTAATTAGACAGGAAATTGTTATATATTTTAAGCCACTACAAATAGCAATGCTTAAAATTCACCAATAGTTGATCAGAAAGTTAGTCAACAGTTATTTCAGACATAACAAGAACAAGATTAGGAATTTACCATACCAGTATTTACACATTGCTATGGAAAATAATGCCTTTTAAAGGCTTTTCAAATAAATAAAATTAAATTTAAAAATAAAAATTTTATACAGTTAAATATTAAAAAATAAATCACATCAGCTATAATCAGTATCTGCATAGCTAAAAAATATTAATGCTTTAAATTGGGGAGTATTTAGTATAGATTGAAACTTAAATAACATAACAAAATAATTTCTTATACTTACGAGAATAAGATTTAGCTTCTCCAAGCTCTATCTGACGATGGGTTTTGATTACATCAAAAGGAAGGGTAAAAAGAGCAGCAATCTAGAAATATAAATAAATGCATTTAAACTTTGTAAAAAAAAAAAATTGAACAAAATGGATTAAGCCTTTTGATAATTCACACATTTCCTTATTACTTAATGATGAAATATTTCCTACCTGTACAAAAGGAAAAAATTATTTTTAAATTCAAATAATATCTCCTTTCCCCTTTCTAAGACCAAGTTTGCACACCAAAAGAAAACAATCCCAGAATTATTAAATAAGTCACTTTGTATAAAACAAAAGCAGACAGATTATGCTTTTTGATTTAAGCTTTACCTAAAAGATCAAAAATGCTCAATAATATTTGTAAATTAATACTGAATTCAAAAATCATGCTGTTATTGCTAATCCCAGACGGCCCAATTTCAATAGTAGACCAACTCCACAAGTCCATAAACAGCCAGGAAATCGAAAATTACAAGGGACTTTAAAAAATCATAAAAATAAAAACTGAAATGTTTGAAGAAATAAGACTTCCAAAAAAATCTATTTAAATCAAAAATGAAAACACTACCTATCTACTTACACATGAAGGATGGTAAATAGTGCAATACTGAATAATATTTAATAACATTACAAAGTAAATTGTGAACTACATTTAACAAATTATTTTAAGCTTGTTGTTGTCTAATCCTCTTTAAACATCTGACATTTGTCAGATCAACTCCAGTAAATTGTTGACTTGTAGAGGATCTGAGGATAAATCATACCAAGAAAATCCAACGCAATTCAGAACATGTTTCGGTGAGGCTGGATGGTCACAGCAATTTTTTTTACTAGAGGGATAAGTTTTTGTACCATGTTCAAATGATAAAATTTTTAGATGTCCACTTGATAATCTGGCCAAGGCAGTTTGAGATTTTTGGTCACATTTTATTTCCAGAAGAGTTTCAGAGTACCATAGGTGTCAGGGTGAAATTTGCCAAATTGAATGTAGTCTAGATTTTTCATTAAAGTTCCCGATATGTAAGTTAAGCTTACATTCCATTAACAAATTTATAAAATATTTGATGTATTAAATGTAATTCCAAACAAACTTATACATAATTAAATTTTAACACTTCTACTTAAAAACGACCTCAATATAAGGGTAAACTTTTGCTATTTTGTACAAAAGTAAATTTTATAATCACTGCTGTTTAAGCTCCAAGTCTACAGCACATTAACTAATTAAATAAAAGTGTGTGATCCTAAAACACTCAAAAAAGATTTAAAAGTTGAAACTTCATAATAATTTGTAACATATCTCATTCAATGGCGCAATAATTTTTATATCTAACATGGCACTATGTCAAAACTGCAGTTGTAAACTATGTAGCTACTATTTAAATGTATGATTGGGGAAAATGCACTGAAATATAAGAAAACAGCAATGTACAGTGTTAAAAGTGAATGTCACAAGAATATGCAATGATTGAATTTGAATAATCAATTATTATATCAAATTAAGCAAGAAATAGCCAAACCTGTGTATAAGACAGCAATATAAGAAATCCTACAGTATACTAGACTTAAAAAAATGTTTGTCAAAGACAATAATGCCATAATTTTTCTATTTGTAGTACTGTATCAAAACTTTGCTTTTAAAACTGAATGGCAAAAGGTTGCTTTCATTGGTGAGCACATTTTCTACTATATTTTAATAATGGTATAAATAAAAAAAAAATTATACCATCATAAAATACATATAAATAAAACTTATTTCTCATTGTCAAATTTAAGTGATAAAATAGTCAAGATACCATAACTTGAATAATGTGAGCTTGATTAACAAAAAATCCAAAGAATGCAAATGCATAGTAAAATATGAATTCCCTTTAAACAAGGTACAATGCTAGAATGATTTTGAAAATGAAGTACCATTCTTAAACAATGTTACACAAAATAATTTAGCTCACATTTCTCACCAAAAATGTATATGATAATAAGAATCCCAAAAACAAAAGAACATAGAATTAAAGTATTTTTACAAGATTCAAGTAGATCGAGGAAAAAAAGAAAGAGGAAAACGAAACAAGAAGTTTGTATTACAAATAAAAAGAAAAAACCTGTAAGAGATCTTGAAATGAGTCGCAGAAATCCAATGTTTGTTTATGATCAAATATTTGGATAAGTGAACATATTTTAATTTGAGCATCCCATAAGTTTTAATAATTGCAGAATTCTTGAAGTAAAATAATTTAACAATAACTTTGAATAAAGAGAAATACATTTAATTACACACAATTATAACAGACTAATATAACTAATATATTTTAATAGTAAATAAAATAAGTTATTAAAATGTCACATCCCTCCAAGTTTTTCTTGTTATTTTTAATATAGGGAAAATTAAAATCATAGCCCATCTTAATTTGTCAGAAAATATAAAGAAAAATGTAGTTTCATCTAATAAAAATATTAACATATTGCATCCGTTGAATTACAAAGACAAATTATAAAATTTGAAATAAACCTTCTAGCTTTGTCTTTAATACAGACAACTTCACATACAAAAGAAAAAACTCTTGAAATTCTTTTGGCACTATAACCAAAAAGTTAAAATTGTGATTTTTTTTTACAAAGTCACAATTTTATGCCAAAAATTTATCTATCTGAAAACAAAGAAAGTTTGAAGAGAAGTATAAAAGAAATGAGGATTCACAAACAGAAGTATAAAACAAGAAAAGTTAAATGTTTTACATATAACTTTTTAACGTCTGCTGCAGTTATGAATATTTTCAATTAAGCATTAGTTATTTGATGTGGCAATTATGCTTGTTGATAATCACTATAAACTAATAACATACTAAGCAGTAAAAATGATATACATACACTTCCAGAGACTGCACCAGCAGCAAAACTAAACCAAAATGTTGGTTGTTGTTGATTGAATTCTCTTTTTAGCAGCTCATAATGAAACCAATATATACCTGAAAAGCATGTAATGTTAGGACAAAAAAAATATGGTATATATCAAATTTAGAGTTAAAAAATGAGTACATCATAGTATAATCAGCTCACTGAAACATCCTTGAAATACTAAGAACAGTTTAATTCCGTTTAAATATTATTATTTCTTTTCTATTTATAATAAAATAATTTTTGTGATAGGCAATATTATTATGTTAGAAAATATTTTACCTATATTTTCAATATTGGATGAACAACCTAAGATTTAGAATCTAAATAAAAAACTGAACAAATTAGAGAAAGCTTAAACTAAAAGAACACAAGCCAATATTTTTTAGATTTTCAAAAATAAATCTTAAATAGATTAGAATTTATCATTAAAATTATATTAGCCCAAATTTGACAAATAAATGCATCCAATTAAATTAAGACTTTAAAGCAGTTATATTGAAACCAAATCACATCAGTATGGACCATGACAACCAAAAATTAATTTTGTTAACTTATAGTTTTACTAGCTGCTTATATATTCATTTGAAGTTGTTTATATACATTCAAGTTAAGGAAAAAGAGGAAGGAATTCAGATATTTTATAGGAGAGAATGTTTTTAAACATATTAATATTGAGAGTAAGTAAATCTATAAATATTTTATGCTTTAAAGGAATTTTAATAATTAATATCTATAAGATATTATTGATTTCTGCTCTTATTTATTAAGCACTATAAAGATTTACATAATCTAAAAACATGTATTCTAAATAAGACATTAAATGTATATATTTAATCAATTTACTTACAAGAAAATGGAACATCTCTTAATACTGTTGGGCCAAGACCTTGCCATAAAGAACGTAATCCTTGACTTGCAATTTGCGATTTAAGAGCTTGATGAATTTCTAAATTTAGAAAATTTTAAACAATTAATGTGATTTAATTAGAATACATTTAGTTATTAATAAATATTCAAAAATTAATTATTACCAAAGTAGCTAAGTTTCTGTGACTGCATTTTAGTTCGTATCAATTCCAAAGGACTCACCAAAGTAGCAGCAAACACTATTAAAAAATTTAACATTAAATAAATTAGATTTCTTTTAGAATTTACAGAGTGATTACAATTATAGAAGATGTATTTAAGTAAACATGTTTAAAAAGCATTCATAAAGAATAATACATCCATCTATTTTTTACGATGAAAATTTCAAATTTTTTGAGTTGACATTAACTCTATAGTAAATTTTATTCAAATTACACCATTTGTTTGTAATATAAATTTATGTTTACCTCTAGCAATGCCACCAGAAACAACAGGTAACCACAATGGTTGATTGGTCCACTTATAATAAGACATCACAAAGTGACGACACTGATCATACATTGTATAATATGCAACTGTACCAGGAACAGCCATCACTCTGAAATAAATTTATGATTTACTGTTTAATGGCAGTCAAATATAGTACTATTATATATAGGATAGGATTGATCACAAATATAAAGTGTAATATACCTGCATAGAAATTTTTAAATTTTTTGATATTTTCTAAAAATATATATATATAGAATAAGCTCATAGAAAAATACAAATGAAAAATTGAATATTTTTAGTGGTCTTCTGCTTATTAAAGAATGCACTTAGTAAATTAAATTTTGTTTCAAAGAAAAAAATTCTTTATGTCATGGATCTGAATAGATTTTTTTAATACTATATACAAAAAATTATTTTTAATAAGGGAAGTAAGATTTAAGATATTAGAATGGTTTACTTTGTTGTTCAATAGTAATTTGATGGGAACCAAACTTAGTAGCTGTTAAACCAAAGGTTAGAGCACTAAATATTTGTTGTATCAGCTCGACTTAAGATATTTGATACATACATGCACATATACATGTATACAAATAAAATTATTAATAGAAATTTAATTCCCCAAAGTATATTTATAAAAAAGTGAAGAAAAAATTACGATATCCAAACACATTTATACACTTATTGACATTAAGACACTTATTGTAAAACCATATTGATTTTGGTTCTAATCTCACAAAATTATACAAGATTTTTACATTATACACCAAATATTTTTGAAACTACTTTAAATATGAAGAAAATGATATTAGTAAAAAGTTCTATAATTTACTTATAGAACTTTTATATATAGGAACGAGTTATTAGTCTAAACATTCAATTAATGATTTCATATGCAAAATTTACAATAAAGTCACAATTCATTAAATTTATTAAATATTTAAAAAAAGGGGGTGGGGCTGCTGGGAATACTAAATATTTTATCACACATATTCTGGCAAAAATTATGCTGATTTCAAAGAATGAATATATGCAAAATTACTTTAATATAATATGATTGCTATTAAAAATTTTTTTAATATAATTTTTTTATAGGAGATTCAACATATTTACAGATGTAAAAGGCCAAACTATACTTATTAATCATAAAAAATAAATCTGAAATCAATGAAAGAAGCATTGGAATTAAAAATGTTTCCATATAAAACAAAAACACATGTTTGGTTGATAAACGAAAATTGGGAAAAAGAGTATAACAAATAACTTGGTTAGACAATAGTTATTGGAAATCTAAAAAATTAACAGCTCAGAAACTAAATTTTTAAACTGTGATAACTTACAGGGTAGGTGGAAGTCCACTCCATAAAGACCCAAGACCTTCAGCTCTTGTTATTTTGACAAAAGCATCCTGAAAAATAGAAATGTAAATAACTTATAATACAAAAGACATTAACAGTTCAATAAATTCTTGTATTACAGAGAATATTTTCTATTACAAAGAGAAACATTATTTTAAGATTACATTAAATAATGATTCCAATAAATGAAAGACAAATATGAGAATCATTTATAAGATATTTAGACATGCGTAATTTATAATTGGTTTTAAAAAGTATTTTAGTTAGAAGAATTTGATTTATTATTTGCATATTTGAATAACTGAAAATGAATATATAAATAAATATAATTTATTTTTCAGAAATTTAGATAAAACATAAAATGAAATAAGCAAATTAATGATACTTTATAATTTAAATATTTTATATACATAAAATATACAAAATACTTAAAATTAAAAATATAAAAAAATTTTAAAAATTAAAAAAAGTAATAATAAATAGTTTTCACCTGAAATAAAAATTTGATACAATAATTTAAAAAAATATTATTTCAATATATATTTAAATTATTAAATTTTATTAAATGAAAAATCAAATAAATCACAGAAATTTTAGAATTAAAATAATTCTAAAATTACTGGGATTGTATGAATTGTGTAAATTAAATCTGTATATACTTTTCACAACTTAGCTATAAAATTTAATACACTGAAATGAAACAACTTTAAAAAATTCATACCAATGTTCCTGTCAAATGACTACTAGATGGATGATGAAAGACTGGAGTTGAATGTCCAACTGCATGAATACCACAGCAAAATTCTTCAATAAAACCATTACAATATAGAAAACATTTATTGGGAAGCTTGATATGTCTTTTTTTCTGCTGAGCTTGGAGACGAATTTTAACAACATCTAAAGGTGTAACTATGAAAACATGAAAAAAATTTAAATATAAAACATTTTTAAAAAATAGAAGTATATAGATGTCAAAATAAAACTTTCTTTGAAAAATTTTAGAATTTCCTTCACATAGCATAAAAATCAAAGTCATTTATTCCAAAGTTATAAATTTTTTTGTGTTACAAGTACAACTAATTAAAACAAAGATTAATATGCTTAAGTGAACCAATAATACTTTTGAAAATGTGATTATATTTCCTTTAATTTTCATACAATTATCAAATGCTATAAGAAATTCAAGGGTGTAATGGAGAAATGTAATGGTTATGAAAGTGATTGCTGGCTGGTAGTTTGCTGAGGTACTTGGTTCTAGTGAACCTCAACTCTCATTTGCTATCTAAAAATGAAATTAGGAAGTTATATCGTGATCTGATTGACATAACACAGGAGTAGGAGTACAGAAATTTTTTTATCAGGACACTATTTTCAAGAAATATCAGGACATTTTTCAGGACATATTTTAATAATTAAGCAAAACCAATGTTACTTTTACATATTAATTTCTGTTTTATGCATAAAACACATTTTAGAAAGGAATAAACTGTTTAATAAATGCTGAGTTTTTTTCATTTTTAATACAAAAATATGAAAAATGATACAGAAATTTAAACTTTCTATACTGAACATTTTTTGAAAATTAATAAGTTACATGATAAATGCTTTAAATTAACAAGTAATTTATGTATGATTGAATAATGTTCATTTTAAACTGGATGTATTAGCATTTAATTCCGATAATTTAATACTGCCCTTTTTTAACTTATCATTCACAGATGCTATCTCTGCATTAGCAGCGGACAGCATCATTTGTCCAACTTTAATATCACTCATATTATCATCACTGATAGCACATGATATTTTTTTAGTTGCATCATCCAAAAGTTTTTGAGCTACACACTGATTATCCAGCAAATTTTTCTTTTCTTTCTCAAGTTCATTAATTTTTTCTAATAAGTACGATTATTTGAACTTTTTTTCACAAGAAGCTTTTACATCTTACTCATCTTTTCTTTTCTTCTCTGATTGTGTTACATCTTTTGATTTTTCCATATATGATGCATGAGATTTCTGAATATAATGCATCATTTCTTTGGTGTATGGAATGGAGGAAACAGAATTGCCATGCATTCAAATAACATCATGACAAATCCGTAAACTTTGAACTGCTAATTCCGATAAAAAAAGCTCTTTCCTTTGTCACAACAGAATCGTTAGTTAAAAAACCTCTTTCTGGTTGGGAATTTACATTCAATAATGACAGACATGCTTTAACCACTCTAGAAAGAGTAGGATATTTTATATAACCGCCAGCATCTTTTATATTGAAAACTGCATTCCAATAATTATTATCATAATCATTCACAATCAAATTCACATCTTCACACATGTAAAGAATCCACTCTTCATTCATCTTATCAATATCTGAAAAAGTTTTATTCACATGAGGAATATGTTGAATTAATCTTCTAAATGAACTCCTAGACTCTTCCTTTTTTCTATTATAAGGAGACAAACACTGGAGATCTTTGAGTAAAAGATTTGTTATAGGAAGTTTTTGAAGCAAATGCTTTGAAGTTGCTATGTAGCAGCTTCTGACACTTTGTAGAAATGTTGTTTTATCAGTAAGCTCTTCCGGTATTGCTGTTGCACCATGACCTATTTCAACCTTGTTTAAATTTAACCAATTTTTTTCTGAATCAACATTAATTTGTAACAACTTTACTCCATTTTTTGCACAGATTTCTTTTGGGTTTAAAAATTTAAACATAATACTGCGAACAAGTTCATTTAACTTACTGTATATCACATGTACTAAAGGTTTGACTTTTTGCATTAGAAGTAAATATGGTTCAAAAGTTTTACAAAAAATAAAACAAAATGCAGATATGCCAGAATCTTAGGGTCTTTCAGATGTTTTATAATCCGAAAATGTCTATCAGAAAGAAGAGATTTCGACTCTTTAGGTACTTTAACAATAAAATATTCCTTTAGAACATCATATTGCTCAACAATTCTATCACAATCTGAGCCCAAAGTTAACCAACGGCTCTCAACATGACGAAGGAAACTATGTCTAGCTAAAGTTTCTTCCAGTATTTCTAACTGTAAGGAATGATAATCTTTCCTTCTTGCAGGAGATAGTTTGAAAAATTGATGAATATCTATAGCGAATCCATCAATATTACAATAAATTTTATCAATACCCTTACGTAGTGCTCAATGGAATATGTGTAAGCAACATGTACCCAAATCAATTGGTACTGGTAAACTTTGCTTACTCAGTTCACTATTTATTTGCTTTAAAACAACTAAATTAACTCTTGGTCCATCCATTGACAACTACGTTAACTTTTATAAATTCAAACCATTATTTTGAATAACTTAATAAAATTTTTACAATTTTATTGGCTTTAGTATGCCCTAAAAAACGTGATTCGAGGTAGCAAATGACATTTTTACCTTGTTTATCAGACCAGTATGAGATGTAAATATCCAACTGTTTCTTTATTTGTTTTGTAGTAGTTTCATCGAAAAGTAAAACAAAATATGAAGTGCCTATATCCCGAAACAAAAGAGTTTTGAAATACGGACCTAATCCAAAATTAATCATATACCTGACTTTTTTGTCAGATAATTCGAGAATTTTTGCTGTGGAGGAATCATCAAAAATTTCTCTGCTAAATCATTCAAAGATGAAAAAGAATTTTTTATTGCCACCAAAACTAAAATGGTTTCAGCTTTAATGATTTTCTCTGATATCGTTTTGGGAAGCCATGATTTGTTATTCACTACTATAGTCGATCTCGAGGATTCAGATGAAGTTGATGACTTGATAGTAAATAGTGTTTGATTCTTGTAACAGTTCACAGCTTTTTTGTGTCTTAATCCATCTGCACGAGTAAGCACTTGTCTAAAACCCATATTTGTAACACTGAATTTGCTTTTACAAACGAAGCACTCAGCAGAATGGACATCGTCAACACTTCGGCACCAGGTCTTGATTAGGCATTTATTCCCCTTGCAGTTCTAACCATTTGTCAGAAAATTTCATTTTCCTTGGCATTTTTAAAAGAAAATTAATTGTTTTCAAAAAATAAAATTCTGAGCTTGCTAATAAACATTCTTCAAAACACCCATCAAAATCTTTCAAAATGACGTGATAAGCATTTCAGGCATGCACATAAACGTAGGCAGATAATTCTTACAATTTCGCCATCATTGTCAATAGTTGTGCACTACTAAAACCAGAATCTTTGTAACAGCAGAAAATAGAATTTAATGGTAAACCCAAACCTAAATATTTTTCACTATTCAGATATTCATGAACAATGGCTGAAAATGAGGTGGAGAAGAATGTATGGTAACCCTATTTCTGGTTTGAAGGAGAACAAAAAGGGGGGAAATTTTCTTTTTTTTTCTTGCATAGAAAGCATTTGAAAGAAAAAATATATTCCACTGGAAGAAAAGTTTACTACTGAAAAATATAAAATTATTAATTAAAATTAAACTTTCAAATGAATGTAATAAAAAATAAGGAATTCCAGGATTTATTTTGAAAAATAAGGACATTTCAGGACGTTTTTTAAAAAATCAGGAAATTCAGGAATATCAGGACAACTCTGAGCCCTGCATAACAAGTAGAAGTTTTAAGTGGGTGGGGCTTAGTTGAATTTACTGAAGAGTTCATTTTTGATACAGAGTAATTAAAAAAATTAGTAATGAAATTTGGATTTTTTTTTGATAAAAATTAATTTATGTTATAACACATAAGCAATATTTACAAAAAAAAAAAAAGTTATTTGGATTAACTTAGGAAAGTCTATAACTAATCTGCTAAAAACAGCATCAGTGATAGTTAGGATGGGTAGAAAAACACAAGAATACACGAATACAAAGATTTCTCAAACATTTACAATCTTCCTTTTAATTAATTTTTTTGGGATCTATACTTTTTATTTATTTATTTTTATTTTATTTATGTTAGCAAGTAAGAATGGAAAAAGGTAAGTTGTTAGTATTAACAACGACGTATTGCTTATGTGTAAGAATCATGGTGGTTGGTGAGGAAACTTAGGACAGAAGTGAAGTGGTGAGTGGGGATGGTGCCGATTATGGGTGCTGAGGTCATTAGAAGATGGAAGATTAGTGACTGATATATTTTCGGTTTTATTTAAATTTTGTACATGATTTTGGCAAAATATTGTTGGAAATTTAAGTTCTCTCTCTCTCTCTTTTTTTTTTTTGAAAATACCAGGGTGCTTTGACTGCCTGTCTAATTATTTTGTTTTGGAGAATTTCTAATTTTTAATCTTACTGTCATGGGTATAACCCCACAGGAGGCAGGCATAGGACAGAAGAGGTCTGAGGTATGTATGCTTTGTAAATCAGCACTATTTTCAATTGACAGCCGAGTTGTATTTTAAGAGGGAGTATAATGCAGCAGAAGTTTGAATTTGTTTGTAATATTTTGGTTATGAATATTCCAATTTAGTTTTTTTGTCAAATGTGACTCCCAGATATTTGCAGATTGGGGACCATGGGAGTGTTGTTTCATTAATTTTAATTCTTTGACAAATTATTGCTCTTTTTCTGGTAAGCATAATTGCAATGCTTTTGCTTCCATTCACTAGGATTTTCCATTTCTTGAACCAGAGTGAAATATAATGGCGGTAAACAGTATAACAGAAACTGATAATTTTAAATTGGTTGTTTGATTACAATTGCTTAGCTTTCCTTTAAATAACAAAAATTTTTCTTATGATATATAAACAAATACATTTCTTAAACAAAACTACTTTTTCTTTCATGCATAAAAAAGTGTAAACAAGTTAAAGACGCATTGAAATTAACTAAATCGCACTAAGGAAAAGAATGAAAGGATTTGGAACATGTATGAAGTCATTTCCTTTCTTCTAATTTTCTTATCAATAAATTTTTATTGATTTTTATATTAAATCTAACCTCTATTACAAATAAGTTTTTTAATTATTAAATACTATTCAGAGATTTTTAATATTTCAAGAAAAAAAAAAAAAAAAAAAAAAAAAAAGCCTTTAAAAAAGCAAAAGTATTTTCTTTTTCCATATTACCTCAAAAGCAAATAGACTTGATATTTAAGTGTTTACATGTCTCATATTCATATCGATCAGAAATTCGAAGAGAAAGTAGTTCTCGCATTTAATTGAACTATTTTCTATTATAATTAATTCATAATTCAGTGTTTCTTGCTTTCAAATATAAACACATTTCTTTTGAAAGTTACTATTGTGATAAGAGAAAGTTTTTCAACTCGCCTATCAATTGGAGTTAATTATCATATTTCATTAATATTCAATATTTTCTATTAATGTCTCCTAAGCATTTATTGAATATTACAACAAGCATTGTGTCCTTTTTTTTAACAACAATTACTGTGTATGTGTATACGAATATCGGGATCGCCACATCGTTGACGAAGCAACAATCGCAAAATGTGCGTGCGTGAAATTCTTAAAACAAGACTTCTTAACTTTCTTCAAATTATCAGATACATCTTAAACATGCTGAGTTACATTAATAGGCAAGGCGAGAAAATGGCTATTTGTAAAAAAAATTGAACAAAAAATACAAAATTATATAAACACGAGAAAGCTATTAATAATTTATAATCCAAGAATTTTTTTTAAATAACATTTACTTCAATATGATTTTTAATTCATAAATTCTTAATTTAACAGTACTTACAAATAAACCCTATTCACGACACATCGTGGTATTTCACTCAAAATTAGAAAATATTTTACCAGTCAAATTATTTATACAATAGTTATTAATTTTCTATGTCCGATTATGACAGATTATAGCGTTACATATTAATTTTTCGAACTAATTTGTAAGCAACAAATTTTGTTAAGTAAAACTGATTAAAAAAAAAAAAAAAAAAAAAACAGAATTTCATTGCAACAATTTCGTTTTCTCAAAGAAACCATGAAAAAAATCTCAGCTTCAAAAGCATGTTTCCCCCCCCCCCAAAGCATATTCGACATTCAAAAGTATACATTGTAAACAATGATCAGGAAAAAAATGTTTCTGTTTAACATAATTTACTGAGTACAAATTTAAACATTTTCAGCCAGAGGTTCAACATCCATAATCCTGAATCAATATCTAAGCGACTGTGAATGGCACATAAATAGTGCTAATTATTTTTAATTTATTCTCATCACATTTTGCCAATTGAAATTTATGATTAATATCGTTCATTCAAAAAAGGAATTATGTTTCTAAAACAATTCCTGGAATTAAAAAAAAAAACGCCTACTAATTCCAAGCAAAATATAGCACCACTTGGAAACAAATCGAACAGCTGTCATGCATTAAGAAATACGATATGTGATGCGTTAAATGACCTTACACATGTTTATCTGGATCTCAGCTCCTGCCACAATTACGTCAAAGCAGAGTAAACACATACCAGTAAGCCAAACAATGCGGAATGGAGATACCACACGTTTTAACTAGTGAAGAGGAAACCCGAAATTTCGAATTGATTAACAGCGTTATCAAGAAAATTCAAGATTCCAGAAGTTACGCAACTGGGCACAGATAAAATATAATAGAAAGCCTCACGGCAACTTCCTTAAGAAATATTTTTTTTAAAATAATAAATAGTATCAAACTAAATCAATTTAGGATCAGAAAATCATAAATGTGGCAAAATAAAAATATGGTACAATTTCTAGTGTAAATCGTAAAAAACAAGGCATACATATTTACAAGATTAAAATTTTCCCAAGTCATTTAACGAATTCTACAAGTTTTATTTATACAATCAGCAAAGTCTAAGACAGGAGCACCAGGGGCTTGGTTTGTTTTACGCTCAACGGTCATTTTTTTGCACACGAGGGCTAATTAGAACGGGACCTACGACTTAAAGTGGATTCCGAACAACTATAAACATCCAAGGTGGGATTCGAACCCACGAACTGTTGAACCGAAGGCAAGAGCGATAACCATTCGGCTGCCGGCTCGGCGGAATATTAGGGGGCAGTTGCCCTCAAATCGAACAGAAAATTGTTGTGAAGCAGAGGAAGGCCCCAAAGAAATTTTTGACACGGGACCCAATTAGACTAAAACAGGCCCTGATAATATGAAAAAAAAATTGTTTGCGAATCAATAAGAACTGAGAAATTCCGGTATATATAACCTGGATTGCGTAATTTCTAGCTTAAATAAATTTTAAGCGAAATAACTAGTCCCCATTAACTTTTTTAAAATTTAAGTACGAAATCGACTGTAAGTAAAGTGGCTTCAATCAGCTAAATAATAAAGATTTAAGAAGTATAATTTATTCAAACCGAAACTGCTAAGTGAATTTTTATATTAGTAAAAAAAGATATATAGACACAATTTTGAAACACACAGGTTTAAAATTTCCAAATTATACATTCAAATTCTGTGGCTACGCGTTTACAGCAGAAGTTAAGTATTCTAAAACAAAATTTCCAGTCACGCAACCTATGACCTCGTTGATGACATTCAGTTTCTACCGAGTTTGAATAGCAATTATATACTCAGTAGGGAAAGCTGCCAAAAAATTTACATCTAAGGCTTTATTTTTATATTTCCCATTTTCATATTATAAAACAGGTTTAACCTCTGTACACCTGTGAAACTCTTATGAGTATTTTAAAAACTGTTTCAAAACAACTTCACTGCTTTTTAAAATAATAACACAGAGGAAAATATATTTTATGTTCTTTCATTAAAAATTAAAAATCGATGAACAGATGGTCATAAAAGTTTGCGATCAGACGTTTTTCATTTCAACCTGGAATGCGTCACAAAGTGATTTGACGAATTCATGCGTCAAATAAATAATGAAAACAAAAATGAAGCACAATCGGCAGTTGGTAGCAAACGCTTAACCTTGAGCAATAGTGTTATTGAAAATTTGAAACCTAAAGGAAGTTCTCGCAACATACTTTAGAAAGATCAATGATTATGAGTTAACTCAAACAATAAAATGAAATATCAATATCAGATTTTCAAGTATCATTTTAGTATTTGTTCACCTCATTTTATCATAAGAAGTATTTATAAAATATTTAAGTTCACCTAAAAAATATAAATGACTTGAAAATGAATTTTTCAAGAAGAAATACTCCATTAAAAATTTGAATTGGAACCTTATTAAAATTTATTAATTTTCAAATCACTATCAAATAAAGAGTTTCCGATAAATTTTTCTATTGCACAAATAAAAATTGCTAAAAACCACTTAGCATTTCGAAATAAATATCTGAATACACCGTGTGTTCTCTCTCCTTATTAAGGAATTGATTTAGATTCGCATATAAGAATTTAACTGAAAATTTATAGATTTGTGCATTATATCTACCCAAGACAAGTTTTAAATATAAATGTTAAATTTAATTAACAATTTTAGATATTGGTACTTAAATATTTAAAATTTTTCCATTGTTTTTAACTGAAAAAATAAGGCAAAAAGGGTAGAAAATTGAAGTTTTGTAGGTATTTTAAACTTAGATATTTATAAAAAAAATAATTTTTATGCTGAAACTAATGAATATCTCTGAAAATTTTAAAGAGCCTTATTAAAACTCAGCGACACGACCGCCCCGACACGACGAATTAAATTGGACTATTTAAATTCCTAAAATAACTCAATACTTTTTTCCGGCAAAATTTCCGCTGCTTTTAAATTTTCCCCTGAAGTTACCAAAAATAAATAGATTTTCATACATTATCGGAAAATCGGAAGAAATGAAAAATCTGGAGTTTCCCGATAAAATCAATAAAGTTGGCAGCTATGCATAAGTTGCCTGATCAAAATTATTTAAAAAAAAAAAAAAATCATGTATATATTTATATACATTTTTATAGTCTCAATCGCTTAATGGAACCATAACTGTTGTCTCACACTAATAAATTTTACTAAATGTCAACCGTCCAAATCAGCGCTGTATTCGAAATTTGTAACTTCCAACTCATACTTAGCTTTCGGATAAATGTTGATTAATAAATATTGATCAATACTAATCGAAAAATATAGATATTAACAAATCTTTTAACGACATTTATTTAGCTTTGTACAAAAGGCTGTTTGCACCATAAACAAAACTTTCTCACGTACAGAAGTCAACTGAAAGACGAATCGAACGAGTGAAAAGTTACGCAAAATCATTGAATACTGAGTTAGGAATGTTTTTCGCTCGAGTTCCACAGCATTTCTTATCAAGAACGTATTGGGAAAGTGAACACATTAGCTGCAATGGATAAAATCAACTTTTTTTCGAAAATAAGGAAAAAAATTAATATCATTAAAATAAATTATATCCGATACCTATACATTTTTTTACCGATGTCTATATCTTTCTTTTAAGTACAGCAGTTACTAAAAATTAGCAATTTTAAAAGGGGGGAAAAAAACTTTGTTAACGCCAGCATACCGAGCTAGAAGACGAAAAATTGACATTCTAGTCTTCGGTTTAACAGTTCGTGAATTCGATTCCCATCGGAATCTAAATTGTAGACCCTATTCTAATTAGCCTTCGTATGTTTGAAAAACGAGCGATCATTCCAGATATTTCTTACACCTAAAATGTCCTAATCAACCCCCACTCTTAAAGTGAATTTTGTGTCTTTTTTATTGTTTTTATAGAAAATTGATGAGTGTTATGACTCCAACCATGGGATCTTAAATATTGGTATATCAAAATGTTCACAAATGTCTCCTCTAAAAGATTCAGTTTGGTTCCACACATCTCTAGTAACTTAAGTCTCATAAGAACAACAAACCGAAATTGACCACAGCAGAATTCCGGTATGATTCAATTAAATAGCGGCATCTTTACACAGTATTCATATGGGTCTTAATTATCTTTAGGATTACAAACCTGTAATCAGAATTTCAAAATGAAACACTAAGCTAATTTTATTCCGTGCATACATTTTTTAATTTCTGACAAAAAATTCCACATTTAAAGCGAAGAACATGATAAATGACCATTTTTATACTGAAATAAAAGAGTTGGGAATTACTGTTTTTTTAAAAATTAATGCAATCTTTTATTTATTTTAAATTCTCGCAATAGTACAATTTATAGTTTACGAAAATTCAAGCAAGGTCTGATTTTTCTTCATACGAGGGACTAATTACAAGAAGTAAACTGAGAGTTTCCTCCTGTCGTGTGTCTCTTCCCATTAGGGTTGTAAAGTAATCTTGGCGACACTAGGAAAAATAATATTAACTGAAACTTCGCAGTTTCCGTTTTATTTGATAAAATGTTTAGAACACAAATAATGCAAAATTTCACATAAGCATACAAAGATGAGTCTCTTATTTGTCACGAATTTTTTTTTTTTATCATTGATTATACCAATCAAATAAAAAGAAAGCGCTATGAAAAATTATAAGATATTTATAAATTGATAAAAATTTGCAATGATAATGATAAAAATTGAAAAAAAAATTTTTTCTATGTTCATACCACTTGATTTAAAATTAACATGATATGCACGCAGTGAAATATTAAAAAATATAATGAATGTTTACAACGATTTGATTTTCCTTATATTAACTAAAACATAAAGCATTCAGTTAATGAACTGCATTCAATTTTTACATTAATTTCATTCAAATTAAGTGATCTTACTTTGTTTTAATTAAAATGAAAAAATAAACGAAAATTTTAAATTTAAATTTATTTAGTCCAATTTATAGTTTTGAATCTTTTATAATATAACCGTAGTTTAATAAAATAAATGATTTTAAGAATAACTTTTATTCTCAAATATTTCTTATGAAGAACTTCCATAATTGACTCACGTTTTCTTTATTATTTATGTCAAAGTTAGGAGAAATAATTGCTGTAAATTTCAAATCTTCATACGTTCTACATGTTGCCAGAAAACGTAAAGTCGCATTCAATCGTTCA
The DNA here is from genome assembly GCA_030067965.1 of Latrodectus elegans. Lineage (NCBI taxonomy): Eukaryota > Metazoa > Arthropoda > Arachnida > Araneae > Theridiidae > Latrodectus > Latrodectus elegans. The sequence continues at coordinate 5,613,046 of CM057820.1, forward strand.
CGAGGTCTGAGAGAACTCGCGAATGTTCCTGGTTATAACTAAATGTGTTACCGTTCACAAACTTTCTACAATTCATCCATCTTAATAGAATTTAAGAAATTCTTATATTCTCAGTGTATTTCATTCATCAAATTAAAATATGAAAGACATTTTTGCTGCATCAACCAATTTTTTGCATCATTACAAGCCAGAGCAACAGTCGGCAATATTTTTGCGTTTAATTTACTCAGAGAGAGTCTCAGCTATGATAATATTAAAAAAAATATTTCTGATAAATAAAAATAGTTTAAAATATATCATAAAATTAAAATTTAATATTAGATATTACAAGCATACAAGTGAATGAAGCAGTAAATATTAAAAAATACTTGTAAGTACGTCAAGACGTAAAACTAACTAAAGAAACTCTTGATAAAAAAAATTTTTGGGCGATTTTTCTTTTTAATTTACAAAGCGTAATTTTAAGCCAAAATTAATAAATATTGAAAATTGGCATCCTTGAAAATAACTTTCCCTATTGCAGTCAGTAGAATTCGAAACGCGCACGATTACCATCTAACCCTTATTACAAATCTTAAGAAATGTACAGTGTGGCACGTTTTAAATTTCAACCTACCACTAGTCTTACACTTCATAATTGTTTACTGCTCCGAGGTTACTTTTGACAGCGATGCTAATTGTGATCAATAAATTAAAATGGATTTCGAAGAATTATTAACATTCGAGCTCGAGAGGTTAGTTTGTCGCTCAATGGTCATTTTCTGCACACGAGGAACAACTAGACCAGGATCTACAGTTTAGAGTGAACTTCGTGCCACTACTTAAGTCCAAGATGGCAATCGAAACACTAACTTTCGAATCGTAAGTAAACGCGCTAACCTTACGGGTTGCCATTCCGAGAGGGAATCAAAACACGATCTGAACTGTTAACATTTTGCGTGCAAATCATTGAGCTGCCAGCTTTAAATCGAACTGTAAGTAAGCTGAACATTAAGCCGATTCATGGATTAATTAAATTCTTCTCAAGGCTGATAAATTTATCAAAAATAATCATGATGAATTAATGTGAAAGAGAATTATTTTGAGAGAAAAAGCTGATTAAAAGGAGAATTGCTATCTGATTATACACTGCACCACAGAGAAGTTATGACACTAGAAAAAAAGTAGGATAAAATAGACTTTAGAAGGTAATTAGGAAAATATTCTATATGAATGCATAACCATACCTAATCAATTGCAAATTTTTTCATTAATGCCAATATTTTGGCAGCTGTACAGCATGTGCATTTGATAGAGTAAATTGGGCAAATATGCACACATGCTAATAAATAATAAAAATATTCACCGATTAGTATAAAGATTTTAGAAATTCATCCATGAGAAATTATCTGCATGGAATATAGCCCCAAATGAAGGTGATTCAATAACACTTAATGAATACATGATGAAAATAAATTCTATGATATAATATATTCATACATTAGCTTGCCGACTTCACATAATCATGGTATTGGGCAAAAATTTCTTAGAAACCCCCCTCTGCTTCACAACAAACTTTCTTTTTGATTTGGGAGCCCCAGGCAAACTGCCCCAAACATGCCATTTGGGCTTTGTATATTAATTCATATTGTACCGAGCTTCGGGGTTCGTGTGGATTGAGAGTTGAAGAAAGCAACCACTCCATGAACACAAGACTTTTATTCGTAAAAATTCCACTAGAAATACCAGCTGTTTCAATCACAATTATACAGCTACAATTCGTCGGATACAATAAGTAACAGCTTCCAATCGCAGGTCTCAAATACCTCCAGACAGAGAACAGCTTCTCTAAACTAGCAGTCACGACTAATCGTCTTCACTCACTGACTGTCTATACAAAACCTGCCTAACTATGTTGGGCTGCGGTATTTATACCTGACTTGGCTGAGAAATCTACTAATTTCGCCAAGGTTCTCGAAGCTTCTAGGCTATCTCGCTAAATATTGGTCCTAGAGCTTAGGTGATGAATGTTTCCAAAAGTATTTCTCGCCAAATTGCCAAAAATGTCGCCAAGTCACCAAATCATTAGAAACCCACTTCTAACGTATAACACGTCTAAATACCGCAATTTTTGCCCAAAATTGAGTATTTCCGATCTTTCTGAGATATTTTAAGACATACACAATAATTATTTATAAATTTGTAACAATATATACATTACTTTTTTTAACTATACAATGCCTGAATTCGACTTTTAGTAGATTTTTCATATTATGAATACCATTCCAACTCTACCAATGTTGATACATTCAATTTGAATTTATATACCTCTCATCACAGCTAATTTACAATTCAACTTTTCTTACAATCAAACTCTCTAAATAGTGTATATTTCAATTTAGAAATTGCTTTTAGAGAAAAGACTTATCATATATTTATATACTTTTTAATAGGAAAATTATTCATTTAAGCTTAATGCTAACTCCAAGTTTGTTTTTTTAATATCATTATGTAGTAACCTAAAAGTATTATATGGAACAAATAAAAATACATTTTGCTTAGAGCATATGGGTATTGTAAAAAATATCCTTGATGTTTAAGTATGAAAAAATTAGTATTAGTGTTCCACAATATTTGAGAAGGCAATTGCACTATAATAAAATTACTCATTCTCTAAGAGATAGTCATAAACAGATCATATTTGTCATCATATATTTGATACAAATATACTTAATTTGTTGAGAAACAATCTGACACTTGGAATAATTTTTTTTTTTTTATTTAAAATCATTGGTAAAAACAAAGTACTGATTTAGTACATCAGAAGAAATAAAGGGGAATATAATCCCAGAAATTATAATGTTATAACTTTCACACATTTGATTTTAAATTTTCTTACATTTCTACATATAGCACTTATTTAAGATTGCACAAACTGAAAACATTAACAAGAATACTCATTACATTAAAGGAAAACTAGAGATAAAAATTATGCTATGCAGATTGTTAACAACTTGAGTAAAAAGAATTAATACGAAGTTTTTCCTTTAGAGGTTCATTAAAAACTGTAAATTAACAGTTTGAGTTGATACTTCTGGAAATGTGAATTTGAGTATACTAAAAAAATTATTGAATACAAAAATATATCAATTACTCAGTATGGTCCTTAATGTCATTGGTGAAGATAGCAATGGCTCTTCAGTATTATTAACAAGCATATTTTATATACACACTTACACAAAGAGAAGATTAGACAGTAAGCTTTTGATATAGATTTTCATAATTAAATGGTATTATAAACTTTTCATAAAAATAAAAGATCAAAAATTTTTTCCAGTGTCGATTCCTATGTATTTTGCACATAAGAACTAATCTGATTAAAAGCTAGTGTTTAAAGAGGATTCTGAATCACTACAACTTCCATGACAAGAATGAAAACAGAATTAATAAGCTGCCAACTCAGCAGTTTTTTTTTTTTTTTTTTTTTTTTTTTTAAGTAAAATACTTTGCATAAAGAATTTTATATCATTTAAGGTGTTAAATGAACTGAATGGATATAAAAAGATAGATATGAATCCTATTTATTTTTAAATTAATGGATTAGAAATTATTACTTATTTAACTAAAAAAAAGCAATGATTAGAGCTAAATTAAATCTGCAATATGTGAATTTAACCACAATTATATTGGTAATTCTTTATATGCACATTGATCAAGTAGCGGTGGTTTTCTATGTATAACTGAATAACAATAAAAAATACTATCACAAGACATATGCAAAAAATGTTTAAATGCCTAGTGAAAGCCTTTGGATGTTAAATTACGAGCTCTGCAATGTCATTTCTTACACTTAAAGTGGGAATCAATACCATGATGTGTTGAATAAAAGACAAATAGAGCCCTAATTATTTAGCTGAACAAATTACTTCACAAGAAAGACTCAGAAATACATTATGGAATTGTGTATTTCTAATTTTTAATACAAATACTTATTTTTACCAACTGTAAAATAATTATAAAAACCTCTACTTAATTTTAAATTATTAAAATTCTAAAAATTGAAACAAATTTCTAATATTTGGAAAGTTAATGAACATTTTATTTTTGATAAATTCCTACCAGATTTTACTTGCAAAGAAAATTGGATCAAATCATTGGTTTGGGATAATTATGAAAAAATATTTCACTTTGCAATTTCACCTCAATTGCACTCTGGATCATGAAAAGGGAACAATAAGCAAGAAATAAGAATTTACACAGCTGACACTTCAAATCTAACTCCCAATTATTTGCATTCCTGATATTTCATATGATGCTGGCTTGACAGTACATATAATTTTTTACAGAAGATTAGCAAAGGCAAATATTTGCTATTATTTTTAGGTGTGACATGTATTTTAGATCAGAGTCTGGTTTTTAATTTGAGCAATTTGCTCTTTTTGTGTTCTAAAGATATATTATTAAAGAAGTGCATACTTGCAAAATTAAAGGACATTAAATATTCTGAATTTTAAAAAATAGACGTTAATTCTTATATATGAAAATGTTTTCTTTCTTTGATAGTAATAAACTTACAGTTTAATACTTTAACATGCTTTGGAAATTTTTAAAGTGCTGCTTTTTTCTTATTAAATTAAGAGCACAATAATGCAAAAGCAAAAAGAAATTATTCACTAGGTAGACAAAGTAAATCACAATAAAACATTCTATGAAATGATTACTCACATATCAAGATTTAAATTGAAAGTTTCCACATAGTAAATTAACATATCTGCTCAATATCTATATTTTAATCTTAACTTGTTTTCAAGTTTTTAACACAGTAAAATATTGTTAATTCAGTAAAAAAAAAAAAAAAAAAAAAAAAAAAAAAAACTGTTTTACTTATATGCACAAAATTTGAGTTGCATTACATAAGCATTCTTTCTTACAAGTCGGAAAATTATAAATTAATATCAGTTATAAACTAGGCATATATAAAAATATCTATATTGAAACTAAGAAAACATATTATAATAATTTTTTACCCAATTCAAAACATTAAAAGGTTATTTTTTACTTTAAACTTTGTCTCATAGAATATGTTTAGTATTATTATAATTCAACTATAATAGATTGGCTTAACAAAAAGCATACATTTTAAATCAAAAGAATTTGCTTTATTTAAAAATCTTAATGCTAGCAAAATAATGTACTCTATTTTTAGAACTTATTCAAACAAGTAGATTGATGATGAATTTCTGTAAACACATCCATAAATATGAATGCTTAGGAATACAAGAGTATTTCAAAGAACATGGGAAAAGTCCATAATATTGAAGTTTTTCCAAAAGACAATGTTTTGTTGGAGTCTTAAAGCATCCTCTAACCAATTTCCAAATAATGGCAATATCATAACATTTAAATACAGTTTCAATATTAACAGAGTTCACATTTTTAAGTTGCTTGGTTACACAATTTTAAAATATAAAACTTTTAACCAGTAGATTTCATTTAGAGTAACACTGAAGTTAATTAAACCCTGAAAATATAAATTAAAACAATTCATTAAGATTAGTGGTATAAAATTTGTGAGCCGCATATGCAGAAAAGAAAACTTTATGCTTAACATTTAAAATTTTCTATCCTAAACCTTTGGGAACTAGAAATAAGGAGGTAGGCTAAGGTTGAGGTGGATGGATTCAATGAGAACGGGAATTTCAAGATACTAAGAGTAGCTAATCAAATACCAATTGCAAAACAAATATCAGAATGGAAGAAAGTACTTGGGAAGGAATTGGCATGTTAAGCGCTGTCATATCAATAGAAGAAAACCTGAATTGTATTCATAACTTTATGTAACTAGTCAATAATTCAATAAATACCATTTAATAAATTATGAGTACATCATAGCTAATAGTGATCAGTTGTAACAAATAACTATTGTATTATAGCAAACTTATTAAAAATATTATATTTGAAAAATTAATGAAATATATCTGTCATAAAAAATACAATTTTCAGTTCCCCAAAAGTTTCAAAAGTCAAGTTTAAATATATGGTTTCATATTAAATTCAATGTTGTCCTGAGAAAGGAGCGTTGTATTTCTGTTTTCTACATGCACATTCGCTAAAAAGGGTGCACCAGAATTTTCTCCCTTGTGACATAAAATTATAGTTAATTGCACCAAGGGGCATACTACACAAATGCTGTAGGCTATCAGAGTCAAATAAACATAAGTAGCAAGATTTATCCGACTTAAGATTATGCATTATTAAGACTTAACTAATTGCATTTATTAGTTTTCAAAACCTATTATCTTCAATAAAGTATATAAATAAATACATACAATTCTACGAATTTAGACTGTCAGCTCTACTTCTTTTTGAATCATACAAAACTCTGTTAATCACCTAATACTAAATTATTTGAATTACCCTACACTAATTTTTTGCAATGCATTAAACTGCATCAGAGCAATAAGTTTTAATCACATCAAAGACCTAAGTTTCTAGTGAACAACATTATTAGTTTTAAACCAGTATTAAAAATTCTGACTTACCAAAGAGAGAAGTTAATAAAGCACCAGAACATGAAGAAATCATTTGTTGAAAAGGTGTTATAGACTGAGTAGGTAAAGATTTTGAGTCTGCCATTGTGAACAAACTTGATTATTAAATTTTTTCTCTATTGTCTTTGGAAAGATTATTAATTTATATAAATTATAAAATAACTATCCCTGTCCATCGTCATTAACTTCTACTTAATATCAATAAAGGTGGCCGAAAAGTAATATAAATTAAATAATCACTAATACATAAAATATTGTCACACATGCTTACAAATTAAACTTGTCTGTAACTGGAGTGCATCGCATAATTTCACTTCACTTCATATATATAGGGAGCTCATTGTTGAAAGACTATTGCCAAATAAAAATTACTAATGACAAAATCAAAAAAAAAAAAGTGTTGCTTGTATATTTTGCTAAACGCAAAATTCCCCCACAAATACAATCCCGATTAGTATGTACGCCAAATATTATAAAACCAAAATTTTAAAATTAGACAAATTTCGAAATTTATTGTTAAAAATTTTTGTATGATTAAGAAATTATAATAATTATTATAATAATTAATGATATAACGTTTTATTATAATAATTAATGACATTTTTACTTAAAGCTGAACTAAAGTGAATAAAAATTAAAATAATGTATAATACATGAAAATGATTTCAATTGATACCGTAGCAAGCATAATTGATGCATCAACCTGATTCCTTTTAGGTAGTCTCCCCTCAAAAAACATAGCACTATAACAGTTATTTTTAATAAAAATTTAATATAAAAAAATAACAGAAATTGTGGTGCTTACTTTAAAATTTTTTTAAATATATATTCTTTTACAGGTTTAAGTTAGATTTTAAGTTTAAGACCAAACATTTAGTTAAAAAAATTAAATACTAAGATTAGTTTTAAAAATGCATCTGTATTAAATAGTAAAAAAATTAGACATGTGATAATTTTGAAATCTTTTGAGTACATTTGACTCTCGAAAAATTCACTGCGATTCGTTAATAATACTTTAATCTCTTTGATTCCGCTATGAACTATAAAATAGTAATGGTATGAATAAGCAATATTGTCGTCGTATAGTCTTGTCTCGCCAATCATGACAATAAGAGATTGTATTTGATAAGAAGTATTTGCAGTGGGAACAGCGGAAACAAGAAGACACTAGAAAAAATATGATTATTTCAAGTGAAGAAAAATGAATCTAGCAGTTTTCTCACTTCTAGGATAGTTATATAACAGCCCTAAATTTGATCAAAATATTTTAGTATGCTTCAACTTACCTGGGACATCAGCATCAATAGTGAGGGTATTTTCCTTAATAAACAACGCATGTGTGGACTGATGATAGTAATTTCATGAAAGAATCCATTAGAAATTTAATGATAAGAAATTAATATTGGATTAGCTTGGAAAGATTTTTTAGGATTATAAAGCAAGAAAGACTATCTAAAAAGGCCTTAGCCAATGACTTTTAAATTTTTCTCGTTAATTAGGTAATTCCTAAATATTACGAATTAACTTAAATAAAATATTTAAGCTTATATTCTTATATAATTTATTGTTGCCTTTTCTTTTCGTTCCTCATTAGTCAACATTTATTCATAGTATAGCGCGAATAAACTACTTTCTAAACCACTCTAAAACCCATCCCTTAAAGCGTATTTGCTCTTAAATAACCGTGACGCTGGCAGTAAAGAGAAATTCCAGTATCCTGGTAGGACGTTTCAGAAATCTTGGGGACCTATCTATATCTAAATGATTAAGGGATTGAAAGCACTTCTTTTCTGACACTAAAATGTTTGAATGGCAGAAGCTCAATGGTATCACAATGGCAGTTCACTGATTTCATTGGTAACTCACATTGCATCAAATTTTTTCAGCGGTCCGCGTGCAGTATCTTATACATGAAACAGTCACTGGGTTTTGCATTTACCGTTGACACTAAAGGAAAATAGAATCATGCACATACTTATTAATAGCTTTACACGTGCATGGCCACCATATTCGAAAATCATTTTGTTATTTAACTTCTTTAAACGTATATCATTATCAGCAGAATATTTTGGTAAGTTCAATCAATTCTTTTAAATAAATAATAAGTACGTATCTTTAAAATGTTTATGTATATTTAATTTTGTCACATTGTTTGTAATAAAATTAATTTTTATTTTGTATTTCTAAAATTAAGTCAAAATAAACATGGCAAATAAAATAATCTATTATCAATAATACGAATTGATTTTAGTTGTAAATTTTACTTTAGTTTGTTCATTGAGTTTTGGCGTTGAATCCGGAATATCAATAATCTACGATTATTATGATAATTAAAAACCAGTAGCCCCTCTAAAGAGCAATGTTGATAACTTCTCTGGTATATTTTTGATGTGTGTTATTTTTTAATTATATATATATGTTGTTATTAGCATTAATGTGTGAAACTGGGTGACGAATAGGTTCGCATTTTCAAATAAATTTAGTGATTTAAAGCTTTATTCCAAAAGGGATGAATTTCTTAAAATCTAATCTAATGTAGAAATACATCTTAATGATAAACATCAGGATCGATTTTACATTATTTTTTTGTAAGCACTTTCTGTAAATCAATAAATAACAAATGTCTCTAAGTAATTTTGACATTTTAATAAAATTTAAATTTTAAGTATCCTTTTATTTTTTAAATTTAATCATATTCATGTAATAGGTAATTTTATCTTTGATCTTTTTGTAGTGGACTGTAGCGGTAATTATGACTGTAAATGAGGTGTAAGTATATTATTCATTGAAAATGTATTTGAAGAATTTTAAAAATCATTACAGTTATTCTGAAAATTTTAAAACAAATATCACAATATTAATGGGAATTATACTCAGTTTATAGCTGAACCCAAGTAAAAACTCAACGCTGGAGTGGTGATTGGGTAACGACTTAAACCGATGGAAACCCAGCAGGCATTGTTCGACAATAGTGCATGGAACAGTGCACTATTTGTCACCTCGTGCCTGAGAGCGGCTACGGTATTCCTGCCCATTCAAGTGAAGTACACGGTGTGATGACTTCATGGCATATGAGCCGGTGAATTTCTATGAAAAGGGAGTGAGCGCAGCGATTATATTACGCTATACAATTTTGTATTCTACTCGTGTACCAATACTGTTGTCTGCCTTAAATATCAAAAACACTATCGTTAAAAAATAATTTAATAGTGTATTTTTGTTAATAAGCCGGGCAATTTCAAGAAAAACACTTTTTAAATGTGCATATATTTATTATAAGTTTTTTTACATCGAAAAAATATTTGTGTTCTAAGACTTTTTTTAATACTTTGAAATAAATTCAAAATGTAATAAAAAATTCAGAGAGTAGACTTAAGTGAAATTAATATGAAACGTATTTTACCTATCATCAAATATTTTTTCATTCTTGGACATTTTAGGATTTTCAACAGTTTTTATTGAAGACAAAAATTTAACATTTAATAACATAACATATAACATTCAATAATTTCCGTTTTAGAAATCTGCTTTCATTTTTTTTACTAGTAGGAAAAATGCTGTTTTTTACCAAGAGAAATACATTTTCTTTGAAACATTTTTTGAATAATTTTCCATTTTAGAAAAAATAAAATTTGAGTTAGTAAAAGTATCTAGATTTCAAAGTGAATCGTTCTATATCTATAAATACAAAAAAATTTATATAAAGAATGATTCACTTTGAAGTCTAGATACTTGATAAAATCATGAAAAAGCTAACATTTGTAATGCAACATGCGAATTGTTGTGATGTCCAGCTCAAGGCAATTTTAATCATTTTTATTGAAAAATGAATGATTAAGTTTCAAATATAACCTTATTAATTAACTAACCATTTAATATTTTTAAAATAGAATTATGATTATTATTATTATTGTCTCAAACTTTAAATGATGGAAGTGTTATTTTATGAGACTGATCACTAATGATTATGAAATCAAAATATGGAATTCCTATTTATAATTTGGAGAGAGCTGCTTTCAAAAATTTATTTTTATAGTTTTTGATGCAAATCAAAAAATTATTGATACACATTTTTCTAGTTTTATGTTCCGCCATTTTCATTTATTGATGGAAAATTTGTCAACAAACATAAACTAGTCACTCCAATTATCGAAGTTTGCACAGTTCATGTCTAATTTTATAATGTATATGAAGTTAAATATACCCACGCTTTAAATATAAGTTAATGTTTTCTTATCACTACAAGGATTTGATCATTTTTAAGATCTGAAGATATATTTTACCCATTACCAATTTTGCTAAGAATTATAACACAACGCAATTAACTATTCAGTTCTCCTGCTTATAAATTACCAGTACTTAAAGCAATATTTTTTACAGTACTTTTCCAATATAACCCCTGTCAATAATCCCAATAATGGGAAAGAAAAAAAATCATAAATTACAGTTCAAAATATTCCATTCCCATCGTGTATTGTTTAAAAGAATTGATTGAACTTGCCAAAATATTCGGTTCATAATGATATACATATAAAAAGTTAAACAAAACAAAGATTTTCAAATATGGAATAGGGCCACAATCATGCATGTTGCTGTTGTTACTAATGACACTTGGACAGGCCAAGCTAGCTATGCCTTGGCTATGTGCAGTGAAGTCAATTGAGCATCTTTCGTTTAAGAAAAACATCATAAAGGTGAGAGTACGACTTTTGTTCTTCAAATCCTCCGATAGATAGCAGCACCAGAGGATCTAGTCTTTTAATTTTGGTATTGATCTGAAGGAGGCCACGCATGCGTAGACTAATTAATAAGTCTGCATAGGATTCTATTTTCCTGCAGTCTCAATGGTAAATGAAACAGCCGCCGTTCAATGACCACTCCATCAGCAATCGATGACGGTGTCGTGCACAATATACGGTAAAAAAAAAAAAAAAAAAAAAAAAAAAAAAAACCAGAGACCGTTTCATTTATAAACCACTGTGCACGGACCGCTGAAAAAATTCGGTGTAAAGTGAGTTACCAATGAAACCGATGAATGGCTACTGTGATACCACTGAGATTCTGCTACTAGGGATGCATTAGAGAAATGAAATTGCATATGGTTACAGCAAAAAATAGTATATAAAGTTTTCAATATTTCTTTTGAACGCTCTTGGATTTTTAAATTGCGAAAATGAATGATATGCAAGTACACACATCAATCTAAGCTAGTTTTACTTTGTACTCTTATCTATTTTGTTGTCTTAAACGAAAGATTGTGGCCCTATTTCAAATAACCCTTTCTTTGTATACTTAAATAAACTTGATGTCACACTTTAAATTGAAGATATTCATCAGAATACAACATTTGACAAAGTAATTTTGTCACAGAGCTAGGAGTGGGGAGAATAAATGTCTCCCTCGCGATGAGGTTTCAACTGTTACCGAGTGGCCATCTTTGTTGGAGAAGATGAGCTCTTATTTCGTATTCTGTAACATTATCGTCAATCTTCTAATAAACAAAGCAAAATTCTTTACAAATATTTAAAAACAAATTAAATTAAAAAGGAAATAACACCGATCCTCTGATTGGTCTGAATGTTAACTGGTTAACAGTTTAATTATTTTAATTATTTCATCTGAAAATATACTTTGAACTATTATTTTCATTATTTATTTGGAAAGAGCTTCAAAAATTATTTTCCTAAAGTTTACTTTTCATTTAAATCAAGTTTAAACGATACTCCTTCTTTTCTTTTTATTTCGAGCTTTCAATTTTTAATTTTTCTTTATTCTTTATTATATTATTACAAATTCTCATTAACAATTTTCTAGTAATTTAAGCTGACAAAGAAATAGTAGCCTTTTTATACTTAAAAAATACAGATTGCAGCCTGTATAATATTCAAAATTTAGTATAAATCTAACTTTGTATAACGTACTCGATGGTCCAGAAGCAAACTTAGTGTTAAAAAAATAACAACAATAGATTAGGAAGCATTTTAAATATAACATATGTGACTTAAAATACGAAAAAAATATTTATTTATAATGGATAGCATTTCTACAATGTTCTTACAAATGTTTTCAAAATTAAATACTTTGCAAAAATTTGTAAGAACATTGTAGAAATGCTATCCATTATAAATAAATTTTTCGTATTTTAAGTCACATAAGTCACAAAGATATAAATGCACATATTTTTCTCAAATACTTTTTTAATATAAAAAGTGTTAATACAAATTTTCTTAGAATTAATTTATTTTAACATTTTAATTTATATAAAATACCGTAAGTAAAAAACTTGGAATAAACTCCTTTTCCTCTTTATTATCCTTAATTAAAATTATTTTTCCAAAATCTGCTGTAAAAATCTAAGTTTAAAGCCTTACAAAATACAAGATAACTTTCATTTACTCTACATTCATCAACGGCACATAATTAACTAACTAAATGTTTTCATTTGCCCTTACGAAACTATAATTAATGAGCTTCTAACAGAAAGAACAAAATGATAATCATCGCACGTTTTTATATTTTATTTAAAAGAAGAACAATTAAATTTATTACCAATGTTTAATAATTTACGGTAAAAGTATAACTATAGATTAGTTCAAAAAAATTTTGTAAGTAAAATTTTGATGACCAGATCAGTAACAAAAATAAGTAAAACTAAGTAGTCAATACCTATAAGAGTCTTCCTATTTTTAATCATTTAGCGAATATTTGTTTTTTTGAATTTTCGTTTCCATGTTTATTTTTTATCGAATCACAGTAACGAAATTCAATTAGATATTCCCAAAACATTTCTTGAAATGAAATGAAATCAACAAATCTTCCTTGAGTCCACATGCATTATCATCAGATCAAAATATAAAAATAAAAATATGACATGTAACTTCCCAATACCTTTTGTTTCAGAAACAGAATTTGAACAGAAGTAGAAACACAAAAATGCAATGCTCTTTTCCATTCTATCAAAATTCCTTCTTTGTATTGTAAAACAGATATTCCAACCTCCTTCCATGAAACATTTTAATCATTTATTCTATTGTAATTATGGAACGGGTGAAAACATTGTTATATGGGACTATGTTTCTTAACTGTTCTTATACCAGGTTCTCTGATCATTGATATGATAAAAATATTTTAACAATCATAAAAGTCGTACTGAAGATTAATAGAACAGAATTTTTAAAAGGGAACAAGACTACGTAAATTTATTATTAATTGAAAAATATAAAAGAAGATTTTCGCTTATCGTGGCTCCTCCAGTTCCTCTCTCCCCTTTCCAACTCCTTTTCATTTTCCACAAACAGACCTTTCTCTCTTCAATGACTGATTATTCTCTAACACCATGGTTTATCTCCACACATAATATAATAATTATTAATTTCAAATACATTTTTCCCAATAAAGCTGAATGAAAATTTTCTCGAAAATCTTATTTAACTTTAAAGGGATACGGCTTCGCTTTGCACTTAATTGCTCGGCATGATAGACCCCCGTCGTAGCCTGGACACGTACTTTTGTCACAACTCATCTGATCTTAATGTCAATGCATTAAAGAATAAATTATTTTATAATTAAGAAAATAAATAAGTTATTTTTACTAACTATAACTTAATAAAATAAAATCGATTACCTTGGAAGGGTTTGTCTTTCGTAATTCATAGGTGGTTCTTTGTCTCTTTAAACTTCTTTGTAGAAAAAATAACGAGTATTCTTTTAATTAAAATTTTAAATTAGAAAATTTATCTTAAAATTTAAATAGTTTTGTTAAAAATATTTCTTTTACTGTGATTTTATAGCTTTCTCCTCCATAGAAGTAGTAATAAAATTTATCATGAGGCTAGATTTCACAATCAGGGTTATGTGTATAGTTAACACACACACACACAATCACATACACCAGTGTTTCTCAACCTTTTAGTATTCACGGCCTAATTTTCAATCACACTTTTCATCGCACCCCCCTTCCCACCACATACAATAAAATGTATACATTAATAATGTATTTTGAGTATTTTGACTTTAAACATACACAACAACATTAATTTTAAACTTTACAAATTACCAAGAATACGGAAATTTATTGAAATTTTACTGAATTTATTGCAACACCGATTCTCAGCATTGAAAAAACAAGAATCCTATGCCTTTTTATTGCTCTTGCATCCCACCATGTCGGGCATTCTCACGGTTTCGCGAGAAGTTTAGATTTGTCTGGTCAGCTCAAAAGTTAAGTTAGGACCGTGCGCAGATGTGAACAAATGTTTTCTCATAGGGAGAAGGAGACGCCAATTTCAATTCCAGACAATCTCATTCGAGTCAATCCTTCTATCGCTATTGAATTTATTTTGAATGTGTATGTTATACATGTTTTCGCGTAATTGCAATTCACTGTATTAAATATTCAGGGCAGCAGACTTAAGCAGAATCATGGATAAATTTTTAAGCGGGCGTAAGTGAGCATTAGACGATAGACATGCATCAACAAGTACACGGACGAGCGTGGTTCCAAAAATAAAATTGAGAAAATATTCTCAAGAATACTTAAATTTTGGGCTCACTAGTACTGAAGTAAATGAAGAAGAAAGGCCCCTGTGTATCATTTGCTCAAAAATGTTGGCGGCAGACAGCATGAAACCTAATAAACTTAAATGACATTTAGAAACACTTCATAGTGAGTACGTAAGCAAACCCAGAGAACTCTTCGAATTAAAATTAAAATCATATGAAAAGCAAAAATCATTATTTAAAAGAACTTTGTCTGTGAATGAAAATGCTTTAATTGCCTCTTACAAAGTTTCATACAAAATAGCCACACAAATGTAAAAAACCTCATACCATTGGTGAAGAGCTTATTTTGCCAGCCACAATTGAAATTGTAGAAATTATATTTAGAGATAATTTTGCAAAGCAATTGCAGTCTATACCTCTTCCAAATGATGCTGTTGCCCGTCAAATTGCGGATATAACTGAAGATGTAGAGTGTCATCTTTTGACGAAGTTGCGTGACCACTTGTTTTCAGTGCAACTCTATGAGACAACAGAGAGTAATAAAGATGCTCATTTCATTGCCTATGTTAGATTTTGTGATGATTTTTCAATGGTAGAAGAATTATTTTTCTGCAAACCAATAGAACTCAAAGCAACAACACTCGAATAATTTGCTATATTAAAGGATTTTATGAACGAGGCAAACATAGAATGGAAAAGTTGCGTCGGAATATGCATCGGTGGTGCTCGTTCTATGACCAGAAGATTCCAAAGTATTTAAGCACTTGTGAAACAAAAATCGCCACAGTGTGTCTGGACACATTGCATGATGCATAGAGAAACTTTGGCTTCCAAAGAAATGAGTCCTGGTTTGAATATTGTATTAACTATGGTTGTAACCAAAGTAATTTATATAAAAATGAGACCTCTGAGATCAAGAATCTTTTCTGCACTTTGTAAAGACATGAGTGCAGTACATTCAACATTACTATTTTATTGCGAGGCAAGATAGTTATCACGAGCGAATTTGCAATGTGTTTATGAATTAAGAGAAGAAATCGCCGTTTACCTGGAAGAGGAAAACAGACCAGAAGGCGAGAGTTTTCCCGATATTTATTTGTGATGAAATTGAGCTACATGTGTGTATGTGTGTGTGCTTGACATATTCGAGAAATTAAATACCTTGAATCTTCAACTGCAAGGAGCAAATACACATATATTGGATACGAATGAAAAAGTTAATGCTTTTTTTTTTTTTTTTTTTTTTTGGAAATTGGAATTGTGGAGCAGAAATTTAAGGCAAGTAAACTTAAAGATATTTGCAAATTTGAATGATTGAATTAAAACTTACAAGGCTGAAGAACAACATGTAAAAGTTGTTTTTGTAACTATTGAAAATTATTCAGCAATGCTAGCAAAGAATTTTAAAATGTACTTTCTTGCTGACGACAAACTGATGTCAAGTCACAAGTGTGTGAGGGATCCATTTCAAAGTACTCCCGAAGGATTCTCAATTGAGGAGGAAGAAATCTACATAGACTTCACGGCAAGCAGCGAAACCAAAAGACCATTGAGTAATAAATCACTCTTTGAATTTCGGGCAGGAGTGGATGATGAGTTTTCTGCACTGAAAACAAGGATATTTCGCATTCTACTACCATTTTCAACATCTTACTTTTTTGAAACTGGATTTTCTGCGATGGCTTCTTTGAGTACAAAATATAGATCTCAGCTAAATATAGAAAAAAAAATCAGAGTGTCTATTTCTAATTTTAAAACCTCCTTCGAAAAACTTTGATCTGAAAGACAAGCCTAAGGAAGTCACTAATAATTATTAAATTTGTTTATAATTTAGTAAGTTGTTTTAATTTAATAAGTTAATTATTAAATAGAGCGAAATGTATTTTGTTTTGCCTGCGTGTGTGTATTCGTTCCTTTCAGTCACTTAATCAATTTTTTTAAATAACATTTTCTCTTGGATATGCTCGCGCCCATCTAGGGGGCCGCGCCCCACAAGTTCAGAATCATTGACATACACACCTATCTATATGTTTGTAATTAGTTTCAATGAAATTTTATGTTCTCATATATATATTTTACTTTAAATATTTTAATTGATCTACTATATTATAAATTCATGGTTTAGAGAGCAATTTTTTAAAATCTGGGTCGCATCTTCTAGACTTGCACAAGGGGTTACCAAAAATGTTAAGTTTGGAGGCTTTTTTATTATTTTGGGGACATATATGCGTTGCGTCGTTTTTTAGGCATTTGAACGTTCTTTTACTCTGAATATACATGCAGTGCCATTATACCGATATAAGTGTTTTTGTCGCTTTTGCCATCAATGTTTGTTTTATTCATCTCAAGTGTAATACATAATTTACTTTTCAAGTTATAGCGATTTCTGTTTTAAGCAAGCATTCCTTGTTATCTCAACAATAATTATAAAGAAATATTTTTACGAGTTAGGGATGGTGTTATACCTATATGAAATTATTAAATTTCAATGTTTTTTCATTAAAAATAATAATTTATTTTTAATGATAAAACATTTAATGACAAACATTAATGATAAACTAGCAGTTTTATTTAAAATTAATGTACTTTTGTAGATACCACATTATTGGTATATGTAAAGTCAACTCTTTCATGACATGCGCATCAAAGCCTTAAAGTGGTGAACATTTTGAACATTATGCAAATTCCAGTGTTCATGTTTCCAAGTATTTTACTTTTGGTACAATGGATATGCCTTATATTTTCTACATTTTTCTCGAAAACAACGAATCACATAAGAACAGTTTTCAGGGTGTTTTTGCATTTCAAATGAGGAACCTGGAGATTCAGAGTTATATGATTCTTATGAGATATCTTGCATGGAAGTTTTAAATAATTCGGTAATATTCCAGTGGTTTATTGGGAGCTTATGATAAATTTACGCAATAGTAAAAATATAATACAAAAGGAAGCTAATGATAATTTCTTTGTTAACATCGTCAATCAAATTATAATCTTTAAGTACACTTACTTTAAGCACACAATCAAATTATTATCTTAAAGTACTTTTATGTAAATTTATTAGTTTTATAATTATATAATATGGTGCCTATCAGAAAGGAAAAATATGAAGTTGTGAATGGGGAAAATGATGTTCTTAAAAAAGGTCTAAATACGTTATATTTTAGGCTCCTTTTCTTCAAACAATTGAGCATAATTGATATTCCTATACCTTGTTGTCTTTCTTTTGGTATTAACTGTTACTGTTTGTATGTTGATCACGTGCTTTGTGGAGACTTTACATGCAGAAGTTCTTCAAAAATAATTCTATGTCCCTTATTTTACATACATATTTTAATCAAAATATAATTGATTCATTCTAATTCCCTTACCTTTTGCCTTAGCTAAAATACATTCTTAGGAAAAATTATGATGGAATTGTGTATGATCAAATAGAATATCTATTCTAATTTTTAGATTATTACAATTTTATAGTGAATAAAAAATAATTGTTCCCTATTTGTAATGTAAACCTTTGCCCATAGAACACCTTCCTTGGTGCACTCTGTAATTACGCCATTTATGGCAACCTATTTTTTTCAGGTAAGTCTCTATGCTGTACATAGCAAATAAAAGCTTATATACAATTCTGCAACCGATGCAATCTCCGCACAATAATGTCTTTTAAAATTCACAATAACCTAAATAAAAAAAGTAATTTATTATGATTAATAAAATACATAGCAAACATTTCTTATTTTCTTTGCTAAGAAATTATTTGCAGCTATTTCCATCTCATACTAATAAGTCATCAATGCAGATGTTGATTTCACTCATAAAATTTGTTTTTAAGTTTTAATAAAATTTGTTTCAGAATAACTCGTTTTTATGGAAGTTTATTCAGAGCAATGTGTTTAGCAATGTGCATGAGATTATAGATGAAATACGATTGAAATTTCGCAACTTTTATTCTTATTAAATATTCTTTGCTTGATAATATAATTTAGTTCCTTCCAAAATATTTTTTTTTCATAACTGTCTCAAAATATCAATTTTCTTTAAAAACATTATATTTTCATTCCTTATCAATAAGCAATTATTACAAGTAGATTGTTAATGTGGTATTCTGAAACTAGAGACAAAATTGATGGTTATTTTTTTATAAATGAGATTTTTACTTGATTATATATATAGAATCATTGTAACTTTTCATAAGAATGTGATTTGATTTAAGCAATTATCATGAATAGTATTGGATTTATTTATACTTAAATGTAAATCTTATAGTCAAGTCTTTTTTAAATCTTTTAAATAATTTGATTTATAATTTATGATACTTATACTCAATGCGAGCAAGAAAATTTGTTAAAAAGGTATTATCAAATCAATATGGAAGATAAATATTTGTTGTATGCAAAAGTGGAATGTCTTTACCGTATGTTCCGGAAAATATAGCACGAAAATTCAAACAATTTTTTAGATCTAACGGAAAATAATAGTCCTACAAATCTAAATCAAAGAAGGAAGAAACGTTTCAATACGTCAAATTTCATTTTAGATTACTCTACAATATGAATTTTAAAATGACAATAAAAATGTCATTAAATGTGATAAGGATTCCAATGTTGTATTCTGTCAAATTCAAAATTAATATCATCTTTATTATTTTAAGTATTCTATTCAAAAGAGTAAATCGTCATACATTTAAATTGGAATAATTTGTTAGATTTTTGCAAAAAATTGCTTGAAAGATTATTCGAAAAAATTATTTACTTTTCTGGATAGTCCTTGAAACACTATGAGTTACATGAAAATTCAAACATACAATCTGAAATTTGAATGCTGTTATTTAAAATATTTCCATATATTTATCACATTTTTTGGGAAGAAGGATGTTAAAATTATACAATTTTCCCTTTAATGTTAGACACGAACTTAAAATGATAATTATTGCTTATTAAAATTAACCTAATAAAAATTATTTATTAAAAATCTGTTGTAATTATTATTTTTTCTTGGGAAGATTTTAATCAATTAATATAGAAGTCAATTATCTTAATTTGTTTCAATTTTTTTTATTTAAAAAAGGACAAAGCGGAAGATTTCCCATATGCTTATGTATTCGACGATTAGTTGTATTATATCGTAAAATGTAATTTCCATTGGATTTCTTTGTTCGCAAGTTCTTAAAAAACCATACATAACCATACATTTTTGACCTAAAGATAAACAATATTATCTTTATTTTTGTTATTTATTTCTTATTTTTTTTTTTGAATAAAATTGTACAGAAAAATTAATAACAATTGAAAAACCCATACACACATTTTAAACCTAAAGATAAACAATACCGTACCGAGCTTCGGGGTTCGTGTCGATTGAGAGTTGAATAAAACAGCCACTCAATGAGCACAAGACTTTTATTCGTAAAAATTCCACTATATATACCAGCTGTAACAATCACAATTATACAGCTACAATTCGTCAAATACAATAAGTAACAGCTTCCAATCACAGGTCTCAAATACCTCAGACAGAGAACAGTTTCTCTAGACTAGCAGGCACGACTAATCGTCTTCACTCACTGTAAAGACAGAAGGGACTGAAGGGGATCGAGTTTGCTAGGCTTAGTGCCAGAAGCTGAGGCTTCTATAACTAATTTTTAAACCTTGCAATTCGAAGATTTTTGAATTCAAATCTACCGTTCAACAGCCGCCACCTGCCTCGGTAGACGAGCCACAGAACCATACCTTGATGAGGCGAGAAGTCTCGCCGGCACCCACTCACTAATATTGGCCCACACTCATTTCTCGTAGAAGACTTGTGCTACCTCACCTTAACGAACCGTCAAATCCTATACTATTCCTCTATGTCCCAGCTCTCGACCGGACCACAGTCGGTGACACGCTGGTATTCCATCATTGGAATGTCATCCGACGCAATGGATATTATCCTTTTCAAGATGGACCAGTTGCGCCGGTCTCACTGTAAAGACAGAAGGGAAAGAAGGGGGTCGAGTTTGCGAGGCTTAGTGCCAGAAGCTGAGGCTTCTATAACTAATTTTGATACCTGACAGTGAGTACTGTACTCTTTACAAAACTGCCTTCTCTGTCGGGCTGCGGTATTTATACCTGACTTGGCGGGGAAATCTTTCAGTTTCGCCAAGGTTCTGGAAGCTTCTAGGCTATCTCGCTAAATATTGGTCCTAGAGCTTAGGTGATGGATGTTTCCAAAAGTATCTATTAATTGCCAAGTCACCAAAAATCTCGCCAACTTTCGCCAAGTTTTCTCGCCAAAGCAACGCCAAGTCACTAAATCATTAGAAAACCCATTTTTAACGTATAACACGCCTAAATATCGAAATTTTTGCCAAAAATGTGACTATTTCGGATTTGACTGAGATATTTTTAGACAAATACAATACTTATTTATAAATTTGTAACATTGCCCCCGTGGCAGTACAACCCCATCCCAACATTGGCAGTACAACCCCCATGATAGGAAATAATAGAAAATATTAAATTTATCTATTCTATTTATAAATAGACGCCGGCCAACTTGTTTAGTGGACAGCGTGCCTGACTACGGATAGAGATCCTGGGTTTGAACTCCGGTTCAGGCATGGATGTACTTTCTCACTCTATTCTGTCTTTGTCCTTTCCTTGTGTGTGTGAATGAAGTATGAATGATGCCTACACTATAAACGGGTCCCAATGGCATGTGTGAGGGTGCGATGGTGGCCCGCCCTCTGTAGTGCACCCGGAACAACGACTCGGCGGCTAAGAGGTCGCTGTTTCTGGTCGGTTCCTTGGGTATCAGAGAACAATAGATTAATAGACTATGTTACAGTTGTAACTGTCTACAATCTGCCATTGGAAAAAAATTATAAAGAGACTATGATCTACTAATTTTTACTTTACGCTACGATAAGGAGCCAATTTATTATAATGTACTACCTTTGGTTTTGAAGAAGATGATTTTTTTATACGAACCACGACGTCTTTATAGAACTGTGTAGGGATTTTCCCAGTTGGCTTGCAGCTTTGCAGAAAGTCCTTTACGTCGAATCGGGTTCCACAACCAAACTTTGTTACCTTCTTGAAATTCATGTCCTGTCACTCTTGTGTCATACCTTGTCTTCATTCTTTCGGTCGTCAGGTTGATTCGGTCTCGAGCGAAGTTATGGACAACTTCAAGACCTACCTGAAAGTCTCGAAGGTATTCTTCTGGCGAAGAAGATGTATCCGGTGGACGACCCAACTGAAGATCACAAGGGAGACGTTCGCGACCAAAGAGCATTTCTGATAGAGTATATCCGGTAGTCTCATAGACAACATTGCTATATGCGAGCAGAAAGAGTGGTAACTTCAAATTCCAATCTTGCGGATTTCTGGAAACCATAAGTGAGAGATTATTCAAGATGGTTCGGTTAAACCTCTCTACCATGCCGTCCGATTGCTGGTGTAATGGTGTGGTTTGCGTCTTGTCTATTCCGAGAATTTGACACATTCCTTTAAACACAGCAGAGGTGAAATTTGTCCCTTGATCTGAATGAATTTGTAAGGGTGCGCCAAATCTGGAAATCCATTGCTGCACTAGAACCTTGGCTACTGTAGTCGTTTCTTGATCGGGGATTGAAAACGCTTCAGGCAACTTAGTAAAGTAGTGCATGACAGCTAGGATGTATTTATTGCCATTTGAAGATCGTCGTAAAGGACTCAAAATGTCCAATGCTATCAGCTCAAAAGGTGCTCCTACATTATACCGCTGCATCCTTCCTCAGCTACGTTTCTTTGGTCCCTTACGTACCGCGCAGTCATCACAAGATTGGCACCATTTCTCTACATCTTGTCTAGTTTTGCATCAATAGAAGCGTAATCGAACTTTCTGTTGAATCTTTACTACTCCGAAGTGGCCTCCAGTTGAGCTTCTATGCAATTCTTTCACAACATCTGAAATACTTGATTTTGGAAGAACAAGCTGTCATCGGACTCCGATTTCCTGTACAACACGCCATTTTTAATATGGAGTGAGTCCGAAAGAGCCCAATATTGTTTAGTAGCAGGATTGTAAGTGGAAATGTCCTGTCAACTTGGTTTCATACTGGAATATTCTTTTAATTCAAAAGTTAGATTTATATCTGGGTCTGATTTTTGGGCTTCTCTAAGTCCTTCATCACTCCATGGGTCTGGTTTCGATGGCGGTGAAACAGTAACTTGGCTTACCGAAAGATTTACTATCTGATAGTTCTTCTCTACTCTAGAACAAAATCGGCAGTTTCTATTACACGGTCTCCTTGATAAAGCATCAGCATTTCCATGAAAAGTTCCTTTGCAATGACGTATTTCAAAGTCAAACTCTTGGATTCGTTGAATCTATCTGGCTACCTGTCCTTCTGGATTTTTAAAATTTAAAAGCCAAGGTAAGGATGCATGATCTGTCCTGTGCAAGAACTTTCTTTCATAGAGATAATGGTGGAAATGTTCTATGGCTTTAATGATTGTCAGCAATACCTGCCTGGTTGTACAATAATTTCGCTTCGGTTTCGACAGACATATACTCCAATAAACAATGATATATTCTTTATCATCAATTTCCTGTGATAAAATAGTTCCGATATTTTCGTTGCTAGTATCTGTGTCTAAAATGAATAATTTTCCCGGCTAGGGTTATGCAAGAACGGATGAAGATGTCAACGCCTCCTTCAGTTGTTTAAAAGCTTTCTCTCATTCATCTGTCCACAGAAATATCTGTTTAACTTCTGTCAACTAGTTAAGGAGTCTGGCAATACTTGAAAAACCCTTAACAAATTTCCTGTAATACGTGCATAGTCCAAGAAAACTTCTTAAAAGTGGATATCTTCTGGACGACTCCAATCCTTAACTGCAGAAATCTTTTCAGGATCTATTCTTACACCTTCAGCAGAGATAATGCGTCCCAGATATCTTACTTCATGTCGAAATAAATTACATTTGCAAAGATTCAGCTTCAGGTTGGCCATTTTTAATTTTTCCAGCACCTTTCTGATGTTTCTTAGATGGTCTTTGAATGTGCGCCCTACAATGATGATATCGTCCAAATATACCAAACAAGCTTCGTAGGAAAGTCCTCATAATACGGTCTCCATCTGGCGCTCAAACGTTGTTGGAGCGTTGCAAAGCCCAAATGGCATAACCTTGAACTACCAAAGTCCTTGTCCTGTGGTGAACACAGCATTTTCCCAATCCTCAGGATATATCTTTACTTGCCAGTAACCACTCCAAAGTTGAAAAACATTGATTTCCAGATAAAGCATCAAGTGTATCGTCAATCCTAGGAAGAGGGTAACTATCTTTTTTAGTGATGTTGCTTAACCTTCGATAGTCAACGCAGAATCGGGTAGAACCATTTTTCTTCCCAACTAAAACAATAGGTGAAGCCCAAGGACTCTCTGATGGCTCAATAATGTCATTCAGTTGCATTTCCATCAGAAGATTATCCATTTGTTCCTGCTTAGCGAATGGTAGTCTTCTCGGATGTTGTTTAATGAGTAGATGATTTCCTTTATCGATTTGGTGCTGTGTCATGTTGGTTCGCCTAACATCATCTGATTTCTTGGAGAAGAAATCTCCGAATTCTAATAATAGATTTACTGTAGCATTCTTCTGTTTATCATTTAACACTGCATTCTGAAGGAGTTCATTAATTAGAGTGTCAGGAGGCTCAGATAGTGTGGTTTACAAATTCGGTTAATACAGGTCACTGGAGTACAAGTCGCCAGCACTTCTCCTTCTTTTATTAGTTTTGCCTTATCGCTTAGATTAGCAACTCTTACCGGGATTGCATTCCGTGAAAGGTCGACGAGTGAAGAAGCCACTAGTACTCCTTTAACGCTATTGTCAGAATCTGGATATTCAATTAATCCATAATGAAAATTATTACCTTCTGAAAGAGCTCCGGAAACTATTGTCTCAGTTCTTGGTGGTAATGTTGTTTCACTCTTGGCAGTTATATGATGAACTGTTTTAATATCTGAATATTTCGTCTTAAAAATCGCTATGCCTTCAGAACACGAGTGTAGTTCATTATTTTCAAAATCTATCTTGAAATGATTGTCTTTGACGAAATCCAATCCGAGAATAAATTCGTCATTTATATCAGCGACATATGCCATATGATGGTACATGGCATCACCAAATGCAATGTTTAGATTGGCTTTTCCATGCACTTTAACGCAGGGTGGCGTCCAGATGAGTTTTTCACCAAGTTTGGAAGCCAAATCTGTCCTAATGATTGCTACATTGGCTCCAGTATCGATTATCATTTTACAGGGATCTTCGTTGTCATGTCCGATAACGAGAAGTCCGTTGTCACCGCTGTTTACGGAAGAAATGTGAAACAATTTGAACTGCGGCTTCTGACTCTCTGGACATCTCCGTCCCGCGAGATGGCCACTTATTAATTTCCCTGCTTTGGTGGAAGATCATTTACAACATCATTTGGTTTCGGGCAGCTTCTACCGACGTGTCCGACTGACCCACAAGTCCAACACTGAATTTTCGCGTTTCTTCCACTTTTACTCAATTCTAAGCTACGGAATTTTCACCGCAGATCTTCGATTTGCTTTCTTAGATCATGGTGCGTATCAGTAGCTGCGACGGCTCTGATTGAGTGCCGGTCTTTACGCGCCGCCTGCTGGGCAGCTTCTATCTTATATGCGTAGACTAGGGCAGATCCGATATCTTTGACATTGGCGAGTCTAAGTGTTTTCTGTATCTCCGGATCCCGTACATTATCGATGAATTGATGGAGAGCCAGATCTTGACGTGTCTCAGCTGGGCAGACCGAAAATGCTAGATGGGAAAGGCGCTGAATATCGGCACCCAATTCTTGCAAACTTTCACCCGCTTTTTGATAGCGGGACTTTAACTGTACTCTGCTATATTATTTAGTGCACTTTTCTCCAAACTGCAGCTCAAGCGCACTTGATAAGGCTTGGAAATCGTGCCTCTGCTCTTCTGGAAGCGTCACGAAGATATCGGCAGCGTCTCCTTTTAAAGAAGCCGACAGGTGAAAAAATTGGGCTCGGAGATTCCACCCATTAGCTTCCGCTACCATCTTAAACTGGGTCTTGTATACTTGACAGGTTGATTTTCCATCGAATGTTGAGAGTTTAATCGTGGCTAGGGAAGGCATAAATGCCACACTAGGTTCATCATTTTTGTTTGATATTTGTTTCTTCCAGCTTTCAATCTCTTTATTCATATTGTCTAATGCTTCTTCAACGTTTTCTTCGATCTCCAAAACTTTAGTTTCAACTGAAGTTACCTTATATTCCATTGCATTCATCATCTCCTGAATGATGTTGGAGAATTCTTCTTTAACACTTACAATGTCTTTCTTAAGTTCTTTTTTAAGCTCCTCCTGTCCATATTTTATCTCTTTCATCATCTCGGTGTTAATCTCTTCTTGTCCAGCTTTCATCACTACTTGTCCAGCTTTCATCACTACTTGTCCAGCTTTCATCACTACTTGTCCAGCTTTCATCACTACTTGTCCAGCTTTCATCACTACTTGTCCAGCTTTCATCACTACTTGTCCAGCTTTCATCACTACTTGTCCAGCTTTCATCACTACTTGTCCAGCTTTCATCTCTTCTTGTCCAGCTTTCATCTCCTCCTGTCCGGCTTTCGTCTCAGTCATCTGCTCCGCTAATTTTTCGAGAAGACTTTTCATTAAATCCATATCCATTTTTCTTGTGACGCGTTGCGTCAACTCTTCAACCCCGCTTCTAACACCAGTTATAAAGAGCTGCGGGGTTCGTGTTGAGTGAGAGTTGAATAAAACAGCCACTCAATGAACACAAGACTTTTATTCGTAAAAATTCCACTAGATATACCAGCTGTAACAATCACAATTATACAACTACAATTCGTCAGATACAATAAGTAACAGCTTCCAATCACAGGTCTCAAATACCTGAGGTAGAGAACAGCGTCTCTAGACTAGCAGTCTCGACTAATCGTCTTAACTCACTGTCTTTACAAAATTGCGTTCTACGTCGGGCTGCGTTATTTATACAGGACTTGGCGGGAAAATCTACCAATTTCGCCAAGGTTCTGGAAGCTTCTAGGCTATTTCGCTAAATGTTGGCCCTAGAGCTTAGGCGATGGATGTTTCTTGAAGCATCTATTTCTCTCCAAATCGCCAAGAATCTCACCAAGTTTTCTCGCCGAAACTTCGCCAAGTCTCCAAATCATTAGAAAACCCGCTTTTAACGTATAACACGTCTAAATACCGCAATTTTTGCCCAAAATGTGAGTATTTCCGATCTGTCTGAGATAATTTAAGACATATACAATAATTATTTATAAATTTGTAACAATATTATCTTTTTCTTTCTTTTTCTTTTTTTTAAATAAAAATTGTAGAGAAAAATTAATAAAAATTGTAAATTTGTATTCATATTTTATTATTGTATACTTCCGTTTGATATTCTGTTTTGTATCTACCAATGTTTAAGAGCATAAGTTATAAACATGGTATTTGATATTGTTTGACTGAATTTGCCTTTTTGAATTTTGTTTGATTTATATGTTTAAAGTTTTGAAACATACTTAATCAGAAGTATGGAGTATATTTATAAAATGTCCGATATATTATAATTCACAAAGTAAGATATTAATAAACCTCTTAAATTTATTCAAAGAATAACTCATATTTTTATTATGCGCAAATTGCCATTGACCATTTCCTTTTTTCCGTTTAAGTAGCTTTCTGTAAATGTCATTCTTGCGTGTTGTAAGTTATAGATAACACACAAGCGGGTCCCGACTTAGTCTAATTGGAACCCAGGGCAAAAACATTTTCGGATTATATTCTTCAAATGATTGTATTCTATTGACAACGTAAAATAAACTTTCTATACATTTATGGATCCCCTTTGATATTGGGGTCCCGGGACAGCTGCCCCTTATGTCCCTGTCTTTGTCAGGCTTTGAACAAGAATATATTTATAAATAATTCATGGAATAATATATTTATAAATAATTCATACATTCTTGCATGTCGCTTATAATTTAGAACACACAAGAATGATGCAAATATTTTTTTCCATCGCCTACTTCGATTGTTTCATTCATTGATTGGATCCCATCTCTTAGATACTTGAAGTAGTTGACAGAGTGTCAATGAAATTTACCCTTTAGTGATATTATGTACAGATAGGAAATGTTTAACATACAGGACCTGACTAAAGCGAAAATTAAACCTGAACAATCGACATTTTTTTTTTTTTTTTTTTTTTTACATTCCTAGCGTGAAATCAGTGACATTCTTTACATTTTCTTGGTGACGAAGGGCCCCACACAGGAAAGTATTCTGACAAAGGATATGTTTTTTTTTTAATCTGCTTAAACATTGCAGTTATGAATTTATGAATTAATAAATACTAAATTCTATACATTTTATAGACATTTTGTGTTTTTAATATTTAGTCATGAGTTATTAAAAACGTAATTGAAGCATACATTTATTTACTTCCTTTATTAGAATATTAGATATCATAGATTTGGAATTTGGAATTCATTTTTCTAATTCGAAGCAACTCCAATGAATAGATTTAAAATGAGCATAAAAATGTATCATAATTAATACTATTTAAGATTTATATATAGTTATCAATGAGGCTGTGGTCTGAAAAATTATAGAAAGATTAAAAATATTATAATCAGAAACTTTGATAAATTACAATGAGATTAATGACGTTTATTATGAGTTACATGAAGATATCTGTCTTTCAAAGATAAAATATACTAATGAGTTGCAATTCTCTTATCACTTTCTTTTCACTTCATCCGGCACCGGCTATCGTCATCGGTGAAAGTTTGTTTACACTTTACAGTCTTCCGATCTGTGTTTCTTGAAATGGAAGGTTTTGATGGTAGTGATTCTACAAAAATGCCTTCATCATCTGTAATTACCGATAATGTTAATACAATTTCAATAATTGAAAATGAAACAGAGGAATTAACTGAGGAAGAATTAGAGCGTAAACATTTCCAACGAATAGTAAATGCTTTTAGGAGTTACAAGTTTGTATCCTTTTTGTATTTTTTATATCTTTGTGTTATGAGATTATTAAATCGAGTAAAATACAGACAAAGTAACTAAATATTCTTAAAATATTTAACAAAAATGTTCGAATTATTATTTGTATATACTTTTTCCTCACTATATTAACATTAAGAAATATTATATGATGCTAATATTTTTTTATATTAATGTAAACAATGATTGTCATAAAAAATGAAAAATCAGTTGATCTTATAATCTATAAAAATTATTTGATTATTATTTTTTGATTTATTTTGTGATTTTTACTAGAAATTTATGTTATATTTATTAGTAATGTTATTTATATTAGTAATTTATGTTATTACTTTTATTAGTAATTTACTTGAGTATTATCCCATCGACCTTTTTCGTCATAAAAATATTTCGTCGGATTTTACAAATTTTAATCTTTTTCCCAAAACTGGAAGGAAAAGCAGAACAGTTTCCCTATGTCTTCGTTGTAACAGATGAAAACTTAGTTGTAATTTGTATGGTACTGAATCGAATCATTAAATGACATACACTTTTTCACAAATCTGATCGACGGGATATTACGAAAATTCTGTTATTTGAATATATTTATTTTACATTATATTGTTTTGGGGGCGGGTCATAATTAGATTCAACCAGAAATAGATTTTATTTTTACATATGTCCCATGTAGCAAATTTGAATAACAGGCAGTTTAAATGTAACAGATCTATTAAAATGTGTTAACGAATATTTAATATAATATATTTGTCTTTGAAAATTTATGTTTTCTTAATATAACATTTTTTTAAATTTTTTAAATTGATCTTCTAAATGGCACATTTTATTAATCTTGGCCAAACCAATACATTACTAATAATCTAATTTTGCTCTCTACGAAAGTAATTCAATGAATAATAAACTCTTAAAAATATTAAGAGCTTAATACCCATTATAGTCATTTAAATGAACAAGAAAGTACTTTTTAAAAACCGAAGATTTGTTTTTCATGGAATATTTTTGTTTTTCCAAAATACATGTAGGTATTAAATATAGATTAAAATAATTTTGCACACAAATATTTAAATTTTTTTCAATCTGAAGAGTTATGTATATGACCATATTGTGTATTTTAGAAACTAAATAAGCAAATACATAATTTATTTATTAATGAGAAAAGTGTCTCATTTAAATAAATTGCCTAGGGTTACATATACAAGTAAATGTATGTGAAAAAGTTAATATATATCTAAATTATGTGCAAATAAAGACTTATTTCTTAAAGTTTATATTTAGGGGTGCATATATATGTTATTCATATTTGGCCTAAATATTATGTATATATATAGTGCCTCTGATAAATGTCAATGTCTTTTAATCGAGCTAATTATTAAAAAAGATTCTTATTTTTTATATTTTCATATGATCTGTTACTAATGTAAGATAAATTATTTTAATGGCAGTTTTACTGAATCAAATTCATAAATTTGAAATTAAATATTGACCATACAAAATTTAACTAATTGAAAATCTTAGCACTGATATTGATTGATAGGTTTTTCTAGAGTTTTGATTTAATAGTATCTTAATAAAAAGTTATATATTTTATATAATAAGTGTAAGTGATTAGAAATTCATGCTCTCATTTAATAATTTTGTTATCACCTATATTTTTCAAACATTTCCTTGATTCTGTCTTAAAATACTTAAAATATTTTAAATTAATTTTTGCTAATGTGTGTTTGTGTTTAGAATTTAAAATATTGGCAGTTTTCCATATATATATATATATATATATATATATATATATATATATATGCGTGTGTGTGTGTGTGTGAAAAAATTATTTGAACTATAATTTAGTGTGTGTGTACACACATACACATACTAAATTATAGTTCAAATAATTTTTTCTTGAAATAATTGATAAGTTGCAAATTTATATTATATGTATGTACACACTCACATGTAATTTTATATATGTATTATAATAGTTTTTGCAATGAAGAATTTCCTTAGTTATAATCACTTTTTTGTTGAATATCTTTTGATATCCTCTCTTGATAAGTTTAATAATTCTTAGGTTATGATCACACAAGATCTTCTTTTACAAAACAAACAATTCCTTTTTAAATTTCATTATTGATTTTATAAGATCTGTTCTTAAAAACTCAAGAAATTAAAATTTGTGTGCTATCACAGTATTCATTACAATATTTAACATGTTTGTGAATTATATTTACTGTCTCAGTTTTATGAAATTTTATTTGATTAATCTATTTTTACAGATTACACAGTTTGAAAAGATTATATCGTTCTACAAAATATATAAGTTCATTACCTTCTCATCATCAAGATCTCTTAAAAGGATATCGCTCCCATCTGGATAAAGTAAGAGTGGCTATTGAACACAATAATGAAATTATAAAGATAATAATCAAAGATGTTGCTCATTTATTTCAAAATGCTGATCATACAGATGACACAGTAAGTGAGGTTTTTCCTTGTACTGTAAACCAAATTTTTATTAGATTTGTTTTTTGTTTAGCTGCTCTATATTGCTATGTTAAATTTTAAAGAAAAGATGTATATTTAAACATAAATATTTTATTTGAAGGCTTTTACTTCTCTTGTTATATCTAAGTTTTGAAGACTGAAAATAATTTTTAATGTATCAAAATCTATTTTGAAAAAGAAGGAATTTTTTTCTGACTAAATAACCATTTATATTTTCAGTTTATAACCCAGGTTTAAGCTAGAGAGAAAAATTATTTATAAAAAAGTAATGAAGATTGAAAAATCTTGTCAGTTTTAAATTCTCAATTTAGAATGTAAATAGTACATTAATTGCTAATTCAATCTGTTTTTAAAATAAATAAATTACACTATCAATAAAATTTTTAAATAAATTCTTTTTTTTTTTTAAACTTTTATAGTTTTAAAATTTTATTTTCTTAAGTACTGGTTTAGTTTTCAAAAGATTCGTCATTCACATTTAACATTTTTCTCTTCATATCTAAAATTTTAATAAACTAAAATTTAAAAAAAAAAAAAAAAAAAAAAAAAAAAAACTTGAAACTGTTAAAAAGCGATCATTTATAGAATTCATAAAACAGCATATGTATTTACTTTATTAATTTATTCATATAATTTACTTTATTTATGATTTGCATACATCTTTAATATAGCAGATGTGTGTTGGCTAGACTTTAATCAAAATAATTCTAATAATAGATTTTTTTTTTAAATCCTTATGAGTTATCTTACATATTAATGATAATTATTTTAAAAGCATCCAAGTATTTTGAATAATAAAATTTATAGAAGATTATATATATATATATATATTGAAGAAACATTTAAAAAAGTTATGGGGATTGATTTTTTTGAGAACCTTAG
The DNA here is from genome assembly GCA_030067965.1 of Latrodectus elegans. Classification (NCBI taxonomy): domain Eukaryota; kingdom Metazoa; phylum Arthropoda; class Arachnida; order Araneae; family Theridiidae; genus Latrodectus; species Latrodectus elegans. The sequence goes on from CM057820.1 coordinate 5,645,520, forward strand.
ATTCAAAAAGAATCATAAAAGTATTATTTACTTTGAATAAATGTTAGCTTTTGGGTGTTAGTCTGCTGTAAAAACCAAAATAAGTATAGCCTAATTACATTAAAATATTTGACCCTCTACTTCCTTGAGAAACCATCTAGTAGTCAAAATCTTAATACTTTTATACTTATGAAATCCAGATTATCATGAGTTTATTATAAAAGTTATTGTATAATTGATTTATACTTAATATTTGGTATTTCGATACTTAATATTTTTGGTGACTTTTTAATATAAAAATACTCATATCCATATGTATAAAGGATAATTATTTTAGTTAACAAATTTCATATAAATTTAAATACTTATTCTGTTGAAGCATGTTTTATCTCATTATATTAAAGTCACTTTTTATTTTTTACCTTTTATTATTATTTGATTTGAATGACTAATATTGTAAAATTTTCTATATCCAGTATTGATTCAGTTTCCTTTACTGATGCTAGAAGTGATGTCTAGACTTATAAATGTTGAACAAATCAAATCCATGCATAGTATTTTTGAAGCAATATATTTTCTTGTCAAAAATTCTTTTTTTTCAAAGTGAATGATTATCATTGCAGACACTATAAATTCTCCAAGTTTAGCTCATCATCATGCATTGATTTTTATATGCATTGTTTTTGCTAAAAGGCTGTGCAAATCTCAAATATGATTAACTTTTGTGTGACAGTGTTTGTGATCCACACTGAATTTATGCTTATAATGCTTTCTCCCATTTAAAGTTATTATTTAAGTCCTACTGTTATCATTAATTAATTTTGAATTATTAATGCAATAAATTTCCAGTTTAAAAGTTATCCAGTATTAAATCATAGTTTTCCTTATTGATGCTAGAAGTAATGTTTGGACCTGTAAGTGTTGAGCAATCCAAATTTCCTAATATTTGTTGAATAGGTTCAGTATTTACCAGTGTATAAATGTCAAGCAATTTTTAATTTGAAATATTAGTATGCATATTGATACAAAGACAATTTATATTCAAGAAAAGTGGTTATTGTAACAAATTTTAATCATTGTTAATTATTTTACCTTGTTTGTTTACACAAGAAAGTTAAATGAAATTTTTGCTTTTTTGCAAAAAATCTGAAAGATTTTCTTTTTATTGAATATATCAAAATAATTCTATGACCAACTTGTGATGCTTTATGGTACTGTGTGTATAGTGCAGAAGTGTGTTCATACTCCTAGAAAGGTCCTCATCTCGTTCATTTTTTATTCTTTTCCGTCTCTAAATAACATTTCATTTTTTAGTTGATGGTTTTGGAAGAGCAGATTTATACTTAATATTTGGAATTTCTGTCAAACTATTTCGATATTGATGGGCCCTTAGCAAATACAAATGTAGAGGGAAATTCTAAGAAAAAGTAAACTTTTTATATTTTTCATCAATTAATAGTTGGAATGAATGTCATTAATTATATGAATTAGATTTAAAAACTAATTAAATGTTTTTATTTATATAGCTTTCCTTCAAAAGATAGATTTCAGGTTTTCAATTATGGCTTATTAGTTGTTGATTTCTACATTTTTTAAATATTAATATATTTTTATCATTTCAAATGTTTGTTTTTTCATTAATTATTGCATATTGATGAAAAATTATTAATTTAATATAAATTTGGATTTAAGTTTTTGCATGCTTACACTTTCTATTTTGTTAAGAGATAATTGGAAATTGCTGTACTGTTATTAAAAGAAAGTAGCCCATTTTTGGGATAATCTATGTATAAGTATTAAATACATTAATTAAGTTGCATATTAATTAAAAAAATGATTTCTTTTTTGTAGAAAGTGATCAGTTCTGATGTAACTTCATTTGATATGGAAAAAGTACAGTCAATCTTAAAACAACTATATCGTGAGTGGAGTGTAGAAGGAAAAGAGGAAAGAGAAGCCTCATTTAAACCAATTTTAGATGAAATATCATTCCGTTTTCCAATTGATGACCCTGAGTAAGCAATTATTGTTGTTTATTGTTATTATTATTATTGTTTCTTAATCCTTTTTAAAAGTTAAATAAATGCATACTTTACTTCTTTTATATTTCTTGAATCTTACCAAAATATTGCTTCTTTAAAACTAAAAGAATTATTTGCAAAACAATATTTTCGTACTTAAAATTTAATAAAAAAAAATTTCATTTTTATTTTGAATGTCAATAGGAGATGATAATTTATTAATTTTTCTATGTTTACTTAAAATAATCTAATTAGAAAATATGATACATTAATCAATAAAATTTTGAATAAAATATTTATTTGAGTAAAAAAAGAAAATTAAAATTTATACATGTTTTAATTATTATTTTATAATAGGTAGTCAATTATAAATTCTATGTTATATTAAAAAAGTGATTTTGAATTACTATGTGAAATAAAGATATTTTTATTGTTTCTTTGAGAGACTATTTGGGTTATTTTTATTTACTTCCAGAACATAATAATTTCAATATTTTTTTTTATAGTTTCACAAAATTTTTTTTAAAGTAAAAGCTAAGCTGTTCATCCAACTTATATAATTTTGATAAATATATTGATTTAAATTGAGTTGTTTTTTTAGTTTTTTTCTTTATATGTTTTGTGTAATATTTGTGCATCAAAGGTAGTATAACCTAAGTAACATTTAAAATGTAGTGATTTTTGGTAACTATTTTTTTTACAAAATCAGGGAGTAAAAATGTTATTAAATAAAACATAAAATTTATGTGACTTTATGATAAAGTCACATACATTAAAAGTCTGTGTATATTTAGAAAATAGTATTGAAAATGAATTAGGATACTTTGGTTTTATATGCTTGTTTAATAACCTATGTTATAGACTTTGACATAACTAAACTTGAATTTAGGCTGTTAACATTTAGTTAATTCATTCAAGTGAATTTTAATTTCTAGTAGTTCAATTTATATAATTTTTAATGATAATTTATATATATGTACATAAAATATTCTGATTTGTAATTTTATTTTTGTGTTAAGCTAGTGCTTTAAAGAGAGTTTGTATTGTCATAGAGAAGCTGCTAAGATTCAAGTTTTAGTGCCTGGTGCTGGACTTGGACGCTTACCATATGAAATTGCCCATGAAGGTTATTCTTGTCAAGGAAATGAATTTAGTCTTTTTATGCTGTTTGCATCGAATTTTGTTTTAAATAAGTAAGCATGTTTAGTTTAAGTGTTTCATCATTTCACTACTAACTGATAACATTTTATTCCTTATAGCAATAAATATCTGTAGACCAAATTTATATTTTAATCATCTGTTTTTCCTGTATCTTAAAAAATGCTACTTGAAAGTTCTTAGAAAATCTTATTTCTTGTGTTCTCTTTAATGCAGTGCTGTCAAATTTTATTTGAATAAATAATATATTTGTATTTCTTGCTCTCATAAAATATATTTGTATTTCTTGCTCTCAGTCACCAAAATTATCCTTGTTTTTTAAGTTTATTTATTTTTTATTTTTCATTCTATTTTAGCATTTTTATTCTTAAACTTCATAATATTGAAAAATGAATAGATGATTAATATATTATTGTGTAAATTATATTATACTGTTTCTAATATCTTTTGCTTTCAAATAATTTAAGTTCTCTCTATTAAAGTTAACATTAAAAATATTTAATTTTAATTATTTCACTAATGATCATCTCATATTTATGAGCAAATGAATGATATTTTTGTTAGTGATAAATCAGTGTATTTTTGGTCTTTCAGTTTATTACTTGCTGTTAGGAGAAATATTTATTCTTGAGCATATTTACTCACGATAGCAGTGCATGATCATTTTAATAAGAATCTATATACTGTTGGTTTTATATTTGTATTAAATGCCATTTTATCAATATGTAATCATCAAAACTCTTAAAAACATTTTTTTTTCTGTCAGCTTATGAAGGGGGAAAAAAAAAACCCTAAATGTTGGGTTGAGTTGGGAATTATAAAATTGGTTCTCTGGTCTTTGGTTTAACAGTTTGTAGTTTCAATTCCCACCTCAGGTTGGGACATTTATAGTGGTTTATATTTAAGATTTTAACTGTAAATCTGATCTTCATTTTTTTTCAATTTCTTTTTTAAGTCCCAATACCAGCCCACAAAAGCAAAAAGTTGCTAAAACAGAAAACAAAATCAAACAAAGTTTGAAATGTTGAATTTGATTTCATCAACTATAACACTAATCAAGGTTTTAAAGAAATATTTAGATTAAATAGCCATTTTGTAAAATGGTTTGAGGAATTAAGAAATTTCTTGCAATTACAAAGTTATAAATTACAAGAAAATCAAGTGATCCAATTTTTATAAATAAGCTTATGCGTGTTAGTAAGGACATGTAAAATTTTTTACTGGTATGGAGTATTAAAGCATAATTCATTTTATTTATTAAATGTTCCTTTATATTTGGACTACATTGCTTAACAGAATCAAGGTAATTTATATTTTGAAAGTAAGTCATTTCATTTTGTTGAAGCTACTACTATAATAAATTATTTATGGTAGTGAAACTTTTGATATTAAATGAAAATATATAATAATATTCAGAAATGTTAGTACTTTCGTTTTATCTTGTATCTCAATAAACATAGCAATACATCTCAAAAAATCAAAATTTGAGGAAAAATATCTATGTTGATAGCTGTTATATCTTAAGAATAATAATTGATCTACTAAGAGTCAATGCTTAAAAAGTTTTAAAAATGGTATTTGATTTGATGTCTTATTATAATTTGGGAAAAATGTCTGATAATGCATGTATTGTGAGATATTTTAACTCAAATATCTCTATGCATTGACTCTTAATAGTAATTTTTAGAATATCTGGAATGTGTGTGTGTGACTTGTGGATACCAATTCTGCCTTATATAATAAATCTGTAAAATTAACTCATTAATCAGAATAGTATATAAAGTAAATCTTAATTTATGGTTATAATATTAGTTAAAAATTTTATCATGATGTGTTACTAGTTATTAGATTTTATCAACTTGTATTTTTTAAAAGAATGCTGAATATCATATTTTCATGATCATTTTCTTCCAGTGAAAATGTTAGACATTAGTAAAAATAAATTTAAAGGTACAGAATATTAATAAACCAAATTTAAGGGTACAGTTAAACATATTTTGTTGCACTGAGTTTTTCCGTGTGTGTTATTCTCCTGCAATATTTTAACTAAATATGCATACATTTTTTTGTTTCTAAATTATGTGGTTATCAGTGAAAAATATTTCCAATGTTTATTAAAACTTCATTTATAATGCAAATTTGGAAAAGAAATAATAAAAATTGAGATATAAAAAGTATATAAGTTATCATTATTAAAACTTATAAGATTTTGCTTTTTATTTTTTTTTTAAATGTTGTATTAAAATCTTGTGAGGTAGCATGTAAGTAGTAGATATTGCATATTTTTCTTGGTCTAAAAAAAGTCTATCTTAGGCTCAATTTTTGTTAGTTTTGTTTGAATTTTAGTTGTAGTATTCAATTAGTTTTTTTTTTTCAAGCAGTTTTTTTTTTTATAAAAATGCACTGATATTATTTTTTTTAAATGGTGTAAATTTAATCAGTGCACTGATAAAACCACAAAAAAGTCTATTTAATTTTTTCAGTTTTTCATAGTTTTTTTTTAATATAAATGATTTTCTAACATAATATTTAATATTATATGTTATATATTTTGTTAGAAAAAAGTACATAATGAATATTTTTTGAATTATTCAAAAATAATTTTTTTAACATGTGTATTTATAAAATTTAAATTTAGGAAATAAGTAATAATGCATTTATTTTAGATGTCAAGGTGTAGACTTATATCGAATATACCCATGGGTTCATCAGTATTATAACAATTTGAAGTCATATGATCAAATTCAAATGGTGCATTTTCCTGATGTTAATCCCTGTGAAGTATCTTCAAAATTGGACTTTTCTATGGCTGCTGGTAGTTACACAGAAATTTATAAAGATTTGGGTAATCATTTATTATTTTTATGTCAAATGAAATTATAAGCTGACTTAAACAAATTATTTCCCTATTCCTTGTATATGTAAAAATTAAAAATGTTTATATTATGTAATATTTTGTGCTGAGTTTTTAAATTATTGAAATTGAACTAAATATGTTTTAATTTCTTGATTTATTAGAAATAGTTGAATGTATTTCTGATTATATAATTAAATATTTTTATACTTGCTATATATTTTATGTAAAATTTATGCATTAGTAATGTATTTCTGATTATATAATTAAATATTTTTATACTTGCTATATATTTTATGTAAAATTAACCATTTTTCAATTGGATGCTTTTTTGAATAGGATTCATATTAATTTGATGAACTAATTATGTTACTCTTTGATTATATACAATAAAAAATTGAAATTTTCATTCAGTAAATTGAAGTTATCTATTTTCTTGAGTTGCAAAGTATAAATAAGATAAATAAATTTATGAATATCTGTTAGTATTAAGGGATAATGAACCATCAAAAATGCAAATGAAATATTTGCTTTTGTAAAAGTGCTTACAAATAAGAAAATGTAACCTTGAATTTATAGCATTATAAAAGTGGATAAATACTTTTTGTGACAAATTCACTTTATAAATTACTTTTCAGATACCATTTAACTTTAAAAATGTCCTGTGCACTTACAAAATTACAAATTTTGACTTTATTTCTTTCCTTTAAGTTAATATTTACAGATTCTTTTTCATAACAAAATTATGGCATTATAAAGGGCTCCTTTCCGTAAGAATTTTTCACTTTTCTAAATTATTAATTATTATAGGTTATAAACTATAAATTTATTTTAGAAATGTAAATAAATTGAAGTTATTTAAGAAGTTTGAAACCATTTAGTATTGTTGAGAAACTTAAAAGTAGAACCATTTTAAATTTTTAAATAAGTGGTTATATATTATCAGTGAATTATAATAAATAATTTTAAAATGTTACGTCTACTTAAGTAAAAAAATTTAATCTGTTAGATTTAAAGAAAGCCAGTGCTTGTTTAGCATTTGGAATTATTCATTTAAAATTTTGTTTCGTTTTTATTCATTGAAACAAAATTTTTAATATGATTTTTTTCTAAAAGGAATAAGAAAAGTATGAATTTCAAAGAAAGTTATTCTACAAAAAATGCTTCCTTGTTAATTTTTAAAAAGAGCCCAAAATTCAAATGACGTATGGAGTGTAATTCTTTTAGGGAACAAAAATATCTTTCTATAAGTTAATAGTTTATTACTTAAATGATGTGTGAGGTTAATTTTTTTAAATATTACATTTGTACTAATAAAAATATTTCTTTCATATTTAAAATTTCTAACAAAAGTTTTAGATTTTGTTTTGTCAGTGTCTCAAAAGTTTTAAGACAAAATATATTTAGATGGTTATAAGTGAATGATTAAGAAGTATGTATTTTATTGTAATATGACATTGTTAAGTAACATTCAGTAGGCAATATATTTAGACTGATGGATGTCATTTTTCCAACCTATATCTAAATTTTCATCCCTAAGAATTTCAAAATAAAATTATTGTTCATATTTACATTATTTACAAATGTAAAATATCCACAATCACATTTAAAGAACATTCTGAAATCTGAGAATTTTATAAAAATATTTATGTAAAAATAAAAGATTCAGAATTGGTGTATTTTGGCTGAAAATTATGGCCAGATTCCTTTTCCTTAGTCATCTTCAGTGTGTTTCTTTGTTTAGATATTGGCTGTGTGGGATCTCCTCTGTCAAAATTTCCTAGCCTACTTTTTTTTGAGTTAATAATTTTCTGAAAATTAGGTAGAATTAAGAAGGAAAATGAACATGCTTTTCTTTGTTTATTTTCTTTTATTCTCTACATATTGAATCAGTATTAAATTTAAAAAATTATTTTTAAGATTAATTGAAAATAATTACATAATTCTTATAAATAAAAAAAAATGTAAATATAGTGAGTTGTACCAAAAATTGTAAATCCAAATTTTTTTTACTCTTAAGAAAAATAGTAGCATTATTTAAAAAAAAATCTTACTAAAGCATTATAAGATTTTTTATACCTAAATAAGTAAGAAGTTCATTTTGAATGACTGTTGAAAATATCTTTATGAGCGAATGCAAAGATTCCGAATGTCAATAATAAGCTCAAATACTTTTTGCTAAACTAAGAGCAGTTAACTTAGCTGAAACTACTTTTATGTGGTATTTTTGTTTTTAACTTTTAGGCTTGATATTTAGTTAGACCTATTATGTGATTTTGTTTTCAAGGTAGTGATACTTAGTGAGACTCAAAAAACCTGATTGTTTTCAAGCATGTTTTTGTTCTTTTAATTCATCGCTTAAGAATGCATAATTTTTATTGAATGCCTTGCAAAATTATTTCCGACCTTTTTATGTATTTAAAAAAAATTATTTACTTTTTTTTTCCATTTTATGAAATGTAGTAATGAAGATTTTTCTTATCTAAACAGTATCTCTTTTCTTATTACATTAGATATGTTTATGTTAGGTTTGAGCAATCTGTTTTCCCAGATGGTCATATTAATTCTGAAAAATTTTCTTATCTTTCATTTACATATAATATTTTTTATTGTAAAATATCTTTCAATTGACATGTTAAAAATTAGGTTAATCTAAATATTTTTTTTAGATATTTGGGACTGTATAGCCACATGTTTTTTCTTGGATACTGCAAATAACGTTATTGATTATATAGAAACAACATGGAATATTTTGAAACCTGGAGGCTATTGGATTAATTTAGGACCACTTCTTTATCATCATGCAGATTTGCCTGCTGAAAATTCAATAGAACCGAGCTATGAAGAAATTAGAGACATTATAATTAAATTTGGATTTGTTATGTTGGTTTGTATATTTTAATGCTGTTTTTATATCATGTTGATTTGTATAATTTGAATTGTATGTGATTGAAGAAATTAGCGATGTTATAATTATATTAAGATTAACTGTACAGGTTTGTTTTAAAATATGTTATTTATTATTTTTAGGCACTTAAATAATTGCAAAAAATTTTTGCTTATTGAAATGTCTAAAAATAATAATATAGATTCATGTTATTTCTTCTAACAATTGATAATAAATCATGTTATTGTTATTTATTTAAAGAATTGACCTGAAAGTTATATGGCTTAATTACTAATGTTAATTTCTAACAAATGTAATAGATCATCAATTAGTTAGAGCCAAAATATTTCTGTATATTAATTAGATCCAAAGTAGTCCCGAATACATATATTAACAATTTGAATCATCAAAAATATTTAAAGGTAAAATATCAATCGAAAGAAATGCAGTAAAAAATCAAAAAAAGTATGGATAAATTTTTTTATACAGGGTTCACACAATTTCTGGAAACTCCTTAAATTCCAAAAAAATTTTTAAGAGCCTTTGAAACTCTTTGTATTTTGATTTGACTCCTTGAAAATCGTGAATTACTCCTTTAATTTTTCTTTACATTGATACATTTAATTTTTTCTTGAAAATCTTATAATTTTTTGTTTTAATATTTTAAAATTTTTGATAAAATTGTCAAAAAACTTTATTTAGTATTAGTTTTTAATATTGTTTCTAGATGGCGGCATGATCAATATTTCATTTTTGTATTTTTACCTGTTGATTTGTATTAATGGTTTCAAGATCTAGTTCAGCTACAATAATTTCATGATAATTCGGTTTAGTAGTATTTAGATTTAAGTGAAGTGAAGTAATCACCAAACAAAAATCAATATGTTGCACAATTAAGACAGGCGATTTTAATTGATTCTATTCCTATTTGCTGCTGTTTTCCTTATATGGTATAAAATTCTTTGAATATTAATGTTTAAATATAAAATTTTGGAGATATAACATACTTTCCATGCTTCCCTTGATGAAAAGTGCATCAGGATAAATTTGTTTATTTATGAATTATAATTTAATTGAATCAGGATAAATTTGTTTATTAATGAAATAAAAAGACTGAAATAAACTTTTGATTTAAATTCAATTGGCTTTCAGATACCAAGATTTGAGGTGATTTCCTCAACTTAAAACTAAATTCAGTGACGTGGCAACCCATATGAGGGCCAAGGCTTACAGTTCCCATATCTCTTTTCATGATAGAGAGTCCTGGGGTGGAAAATCTATGTCTTGATGTGGTGGTCAGCCTAATGCGAAACTCACAATATTTATGAGTTATTGAAGAATATTCTTGTAGCATAAGTTACAAAAAAATAAGGAACTTTAGTATAATTTTGAAATTTTTAATCTAAGGGTGGTGAGGGCAGCTTTTCTATTTCATAAACTACTTTTAATTCTTTATCTTGCAATAAATTTCAATGATGATTGAAAATGATGACTTCAATGATGACAAAAGGCATATTTTCAGGTATGTGGATCATAAAAATTAAAATTAGTGATCAATCTCTAAATTCTCTTGGTAGTTCACCAGTTGACCATGCTCCCTTAATGCCCACTCCTGACCTAAAGTCATTTTTGGTTTAACAAATGAAAAAATAAGGATGATCATATGCATCAATTCAGACATTATTTACATAATCAGGTTTTACTCAACCTTCAGAATGACTTAATTACCACTGTATATATAAATGAAATCATACTTTACTATATAGTGTATATATAACTAATAGTGTTAGATTATACATTTTTTATAAAATACTTATTTAGATTTATAAAACCCCCACCATTGAATGCAACTGTAATTCAATGAGATACATAGTTATTTCTTTTGCATTTGACTATAAACACGGTTTCTACAGATTTCCAAGAATCAATTTTCAGGAGTTTTCCAGGAATCAAATCAAAAATTTCCGAGAGGTATCGACATTTACGTTAAATATTTTTTATTTTATTTTAAAAATTGTTCTTAACCAAACATGCATATAATTATGTACATGCAATAATTTTCAAATATTTCCATAAATTATAAAATTAAATAATTGCAAACATTAATGAGACTATTTTTATCTGAGTTAAAATTAATTAATGATTATATTAAAAGCCTACAATAAATTTACGGCTATGACAGAAATTTTTTTCATCTAGATAATTAACATTCTATATAATACTAAGTTATACATTGTATAAAATAATGAGTAATTTTAGAGTTTTTAGACATATCCAATAGATTTAGATAGCAAAGATTCTTTTAATAACTTTAGCATCAAACTTTTCAACAATGCATGAAAATCTCCAGCAATAAAGGGCAACATTGGTTTATCAGTTTGATAAAGTGTCAGAAAAGGTTCTACTTCCTGAGCAATAAATATAAAAAATTCCATTTGGCTGAAAAAAAGAACATCTTTTGTACACTTCAACACAATATCAGAAGTTTTGGTATCAGGATTACGAAATTTTTTGCTTTGAACAAATGACATATGTTTTAAGATATGGTAACATTCGAAGCAATCTGTTGAAAACACTTATATTTTCTAACCACCGATGTTTGCAAAAAATTAAAGGAAATTTTACACCTGGGTCAAGGCTATCAAAGTCCTCCCTACAAGCTGGTGAGTCTTTAAATAGTCTGTAAACTGCATTTGCTGTTACCTGAATTTTTAGAAATGAGGAATATCCATGACTGTAAGTATTGTGTAGAAGGTGTAGGCAGCAGCTTCCAACATTTACAATATTTGAATGATGTTCACTTTTTAAAAAAAATAAGCCATTTTAGTTAAAACAGACCAGTTTACTTTTGGGAAAACCATTGACAACTGAAGCAATCGAGTTGTTCCTAATTCTAAGCACTTCTCATTCACTTTTTCAAACAAAATATCTCCAGTTGAATGGCCTAAAATATTGGATGAGCAATAAAATGTTTTAACTGTATTATTATCCCAAAATCTTACATGGCAGTCCAATTGCTTTGTCTGCAGATAATTATTTAATCTTTCATCAAAAAAAAGCACATAATTAGAAACATTCTTACCTTTTTTTTTCCCCCAATAAGTTGGAAAATTAAGGTGCAATTCCAAAAACTATTAAATAAGCACACTTTTAGCACAACAGAATTGCTTTACAATAGCACTGTCTGGAAATATTGCTTGAAAGAGAGAATTTATATTGCTACATAAATTGTAGCTTAACCAAACGTTTAAAACTTTAAGGACCCATAGAATTTTGCCTTTAAAATTTTTTTTTTTTTTTTTTGAAGAAACAAATGAATAAAAAACTTCAGAAAATACTTTACATTCACATTCCTTAACAGGAACAACAGTAGTGAAAACATTTTTTAAATGAATAGATTTTTCGGCAGATAAAGCCTGCACTAATAAATAAACATGTTTACTTTTTTCCCTTCATTAGGGAATTTACACCCCATTAGCTCATATATCTGAAACACAAAAGTCTTTCTTGCAAAACAGACAGTGAGCATTTGTTTTTTCTGAATCACACAAAAGACAATCTTTGTATGGCTTTTCCAGAGTCCACTGGTCCCGGAAAAGACACTTTCCATAAGGCATATTAATTAATTTATTCAAGATATTTTCCAGAAAAAATGTCTTCATGGCAGATAAATTGAATTTTAATCTGAGTAAGTAATTATTTCTATTATGCGTTTTGAAAGTGACTTTTCTATAAGTAAATTTATTTTGGGTATTGATGTTTGTGCTGTTGAAAATTTGCTTCAAACTGCTGGTCCATATCGAATTTATTTTCCTAATATTATAAAAAGAACTTTAGGGCAACACTAACCAAATAAAAAAAAAGGTAATGTGACAAATCATTTAAACCATTTATTATATGCAGTGTTAAAAATATAGCTTAAAAACAAATGTATAATTCTTATGTTAACTAGTGAAAACTGCTTGTTATATTGTCATTTCCTAGATTTCAGCATACAATTATCATGTTAAATTTTCCAAATGAACATTCAGTCAGTGTGATTTTGCCTGTTTATAAAGCATATTGTAATTTCCTTTTGTTTTGATTATGCTTATGAGCAAATAGTTGACTTAAATAGATGACACATTTTTTTAGACAAAAATACTAAGTTTTTATATGCTTAACAATCTTTTATATGTTCAATATATTTGATTTTTTTAAGTTTATTTTTCTAATGTCAAATTTTTAATCTAAATTTAACCATATAAATTTTTGCAGAAAGAAGAACTCAACCTTCGAACACCATACTCTCAAAATTCTAGGTCAATGATGTGTTATGAATACAAAAGTGTCTTTTTTGTATGCCAAAAACCAGCTGTTAGCAATGAAAGTGAATCATCTTGAATCATGCTGATGTACAAATTATACATATGTATCAATTCTTCATTTCTAATTGATGTAATTTTATTTATTAAAATTTTTTTCATTTCTTATTGTCTTGTATTTAGTAAAATGTTTATATTTTTTAAAGAAAAATTATTCTTGCTTTTTAAGCACACATTGAATTTTGTCCAAAAATGGTAAAATAAAATAAAATAAAAAAAAACAAAACAATTTTTTAAATGATTTAATTAATCACTAATTCATATAGTCTGATTTGTATTCCTATTTAGTCTACTTTTTTAAAGATCTAAATTTTTACAGAAATATTTTTCTTTTACACTGCCCTGTGTTGTTTTTGACATAATATAAAGTTTATAGAAAAATGCAGTATCTTTTGAGCATAAATTTATTGATTTTTTTTTATAATATCATTCAATATTTTATAATATCATACAATTTATAAACAATTATCATGTTAGCTTAATTTTATTTTTATATAATAAAATTATTTATTATGCTTTAGTTAATATATTTGAATATTTGCTTAAGTAGGGAAAGACTTAAAAGAAAATATGAAAAAAATCTACACACATTATAGTAAAACAGAACTAAATTATAAACATTTTTTCTCTTCATACTAGCAAATACTTTGATATTGAGCTATTTTGCATATCAATCAATCAAATTTTTTAGTAAAAATTATGAAAATAATGGAAAATATGAAAAATTTGCCCATTTTTAAATTTTGAATCTAGATGATTTTTTATTAATAAATTTCAACCAAAATTCTTAAACTTCGATTTAAATTAAAAAAAAAATCTTTCAGGGGGTTGAAATTGAACTATGTACAGTAAAATAAAAACAGTTTCTCGAATGATCGCAAGTTAATATGACGTTCTTTTTTTGTTTTTGTAAATATGTGAATAAATTCGACCTTCAATGAACTGTTACTTAGATTAATTCTTAGACTTATTAATCATCTGGAAGATGGAAATTCTGGGTGTATTCTACATGAAATTAGACAGGAAAATCATTATTTCACTTTTATTTTTTTGCCTTACTTATTGAGAATTTGTATTGGTCTTCAGATTTTCATTGTGGTATTTGTTTTATAATAATTTTTCTTAATTCATATAATCATGTTCAAACAAGGTAATTATAATTAAAGTTTAAGATTAAAGCACTGCAAAAAAGGACCACTGATCAGAATAATGTCACTTAAAAGAGAATATTATTAATAAAGAGGGAAAACATTTAGCATAAAGTAAATGGTTTCAAAAATTTAGTAACAGATAATTCTGTAAGTATATTTAAAGTGGTTCCTCTACAAATGTCGATTAGGTTTGGCTTGTCGCTCAAAAGTCATTTTCTGCATACTAGGGCTAATTAAAACAGGAGCTAGTTTAAACTAGATTCAGAGCCACTATATGCATTCCTGCCCAATGTGGGGCTCGAACCCACCAACTGTTAAACCGAAGATGAGATGTTAACCATTCAGCTGTTAGCTTAGCTTACAAATTTTGAAGAGCAACGTTTAAGGAATAAGTTATATGTTGTATTAACAGCACTTTTCAATACACCCAATTGTACAGATGTTTGTTACGCAATTCCAGCCCTCACACAAAAAGATCATATATCACATCGCATAAGAAAAGTAAATTTTTAATTGTTTCAAGGCCATAAAAAACATCAATTAAATAAATTTTTAAATGTTGGGAAACTGGCACAAAAATTTTTCTATATGTTTGAATTCCACTTGCTCCGTTTGTTACACAAGATGAAATCGAGAAACATGTTTCACAACTGATCAGAATACCATATGCAATTAGTGTTTTCAATTCATCTGATTTGCAATCGCTGTAATGAAGACATCTTTCATAAAGGCCAACTACCAGAAGTCTTATGGTTTAAAGATAAAATTATAGGGATTTCCAGCCTGTAGGGAAATAATGACTGATAATAATAGCTTTCCGAAATTTCATTGCAATAGCTTTTCATTGGATTTCCAATCTACGGAAAAGTGCTATTTTTCATAAAAATGATCCCATCCATCATTTGAAGAGTAGGAATGATGTGGTTGCGCAGAAGACATTCATGACGCTTCCCAATGACGGTAAAGGTAACAGGATCGAAAAATATGACACGATAAATAATGCCACTGTGATTTTTCGCAAAACCAAGTGATGCTATTTGAATTGCATGTGGAATTTTCGTTCCTCTTACCTGAAAAATTCTGTGTATTGATCTATCCTTTTAGATAGAAATGGGCTTCGTCTATTTACAGATTGTTCCGTGGCCATTTATTGTCTACTTCCATTCGAACAAGAAATTCTAAAGCAAGTCTCTTGCTGGCTGATCAGCAAAAAACAACTGCTATGGAAATTGTGTAGGGATGGATTTTGTATGCATGTATATGTAAGGCGTTTTGCAAAATTCTATTCATCAATCTTACAGACATCAGTCCAACATTCTGATTGCTCTGCATGGTTGCACACAGAGACTCGACACATGGAGCGACTTCTTCAACTGACGTTGAATTCTTTCTCCCCCCCCCCTCCGTTTTATCAGATAACACATTAAAAGAACAGGTCGCGGTGTCCTGCTTGATTAGGGCATCGTTCTCATTATCGGAAAGTTATGAGTTCGAATCTCAGATTAAGGCTCTGCTAGACCTCCATTGGGGAAAATCGAATCCTATGTTAATCCTATGGATAATATTTTAACGTTTCACAAGTGCTATTTTCATGATAGAAACTTCCAGTCTTTTGCAAATTACAAAAAACAGAGCTACTGTCACTTCGACGTCCATTTTTAGCGTTTAAATTTTTTTCAAATATTTTTATGTCAAAATATCTCCATCCGAGTAAATTTTAACCAAATTCAAATTTCATTAAGGTTGTACAAAATTTAATTTAAAGATATTTCATTTTTTTCTCCGTACAGTTACAAAATGAACCTTTTTTTTTTTTTTTAAGCTAAAAATATTTTTGATTGCATTAATATTTCGATACGAATTTTGATTACAAATCAAACTCATTCTTATTTCTGAAAATCCACCTCTGTATACAACGCCGCCTATGAAACTGGAAAATTTTTAACGCCAAACTTGGCTGATTTTTCTACTTCACTACGGTAACCTAAAGAAGGAGGAATTTCTGAGAAAACTTCTCCCCATTTGATTCCCGCTGTTTTACCATGTGGTTGGCAAACACTTCCAAATCGAGATAGACGAACTAGCTTTTCTCACTCATAAAATAGAAAAGGCATCTGTAAATAATGCATGTTAGATTTCTGTTTATTAGCGTTGGAAAAGTAGCTATGATATGTACTTTTAAATCAACTTTGATTATTTTCATTTAAGTAAATTTTAAAAATGAAATATTATAAACTGTTTGGTGTTACCTTGTTCAATTATATTATATACTACGATTTTGAAATAAGACTACCTATGTATTAAAAATTTAAAGAACTTAATACGCATTACAATACCGTCTCCAAACAGCTTTCTAATACAGCCATTTCAAACTATTCAACCGCAAGATTCTGTTGAACATATTGTTCACTTTGACACATTTCTCAATTGATGTTGAATGCTGTTTTCCGAAAATTCAAATTTCTCGTAAATTCATTTCAACACTTTTACCATTTTAAATGTATTTGGGTCTTTTTCTCATTAATTAAACTCTGTAAAACTTGATTCAATTTTTAGTCTATTTTAAAAAGGAAAAAAAAAATGATTACAGTACGAAAAGAAAACTTCATCTTTCCACTAAAAGGAAATCGATGAAAAATCGATTTCTTTTCCGATCGCAAAAAAAAAAAAAAAAAAAAAAAAAAGTTTAACTATACGAATTTGTATGTTTGTGTTTGTATATAGAGTATTTTTGTGTGTGTACAGAAACAGAAACTGGAACTAAATGTATATATATATATATATAATTTCTGTTTTTTCTTCATGAAATGTGAATTGCTCAAGCATTTCTTTACTTTATTAACAGATTTATTTTAATTACTATTTTACCTCATATATATTTCAAGGTATTAACTAAATTTCCCATATGCTCATGAAATTGCATTATATTTTACTCGTATTACTATGAAATTATATTTTTCTCGTATGAAAATAAGTTGCATTTGCATTTGATTATTTGTTGACAAATATAAACCTAATTTATAGTTCTCACAATTTTACTGTAAACTTATTTTAATCTAATATACCGTGTGTTTTCATAAGGCATATTTAGTTCTAATCTAATTTTGTTTTTATCAAGCCAGGGGAAAATATCTAATAAAATAATTCAAGAGTTCTAAAATCTTCTGAATTAAAGTATATTTCACAACACATTTTACACAAGAATATCTATGTTTAAAAAACGTGTACTTGTAATTATTACTTAGTTAATTTTATTTATATAGAGGAATAAAGTTAGGGACTTGTGTGATGAAAGATAAGAGATGAATCTCTCTTTCAAGCTGTAAGTAATTCTAATTATATAAAATAGATGTAATGATTATTATATAAATAATTACAGTTACAGTATTTTTATAAAAATTACGATACAATTATACATATAAGTTTAAAAAAAAAAAAACTTGAAAAAAATTAAATATATTTATATTGAATTAGTTTTGAAAATAATAGTTTTTAATTATTTGTTGCATTCATATTCAAAAGTATCTTAAGTCAGTGGATCAAGTCTCATGAAATCAAATTGAACCAAGGCACTTAAAAAAATATTTTTAATCATTCATATAGTATTTTAGGTTTGATTTGAATTCTGATAATCATTTTCGACCATTTAATTAGTAACTGTAAAATCACTCAACATTTGCAATTTGTCTTCATATTTTTTATTGCGAATAATAAAAAAACCAAACTCTAAAATATAAATAAATAATATTTTCTTTAGAATCACTAGCAGCTAATTTTCCATAAGACAGCAACAGGTAATTCCGGTGTCAGTTCGTTGAGCATTTGTACTGACTCACTTTCCCTCACCTCTATTCTAAGAACCCTGACGGTAATTTGAGGTAAACATTTGTTAGGAACAAATTTAAAACTCTCTTTTTGGCTGTTTTTATGGCGATAGTACTTTAATTTTTCACGATATAACGCGCCAAATCTGGCAGACTCGCTAACTTCGAAGGATTGATTGACAAACAATTTCAACCAATAATAATGTTTGGGATACTCCTCTCTACAAGCTATGAAATCTAACACCAGATGGGGCGACAAGACAACAGAAGTTCTCACGTAGGTCTGGAAGAACTTTAACCGAAGATGCTTCGTGTTCGCTAAAGGTGGCTGGAACAGGTTAAAACTGGGCGTGATCGCAATGTCCTGTAAGGGAAATGATACTTCTGGGGGTGGCAGGGCAAATATTGGAAATTTTCTGAATGGTACCTGTTTCAAAATCACGAAGACTCCACTCAGCTGCTTCTATCTAACTGGTAGCGTTCAACTCAGAGCTCTAGATACAAGGAAGCATGATGCTGCAACCATCAAAAGAACATCCTTTTGATTGATTTATTTTTTTTTTCTCTAGAGCCACAGAGTTATTGAACGAATGCCTTTTTTCATATCTTTGACTTTCCAAGGCTTCTCCAGATCTAATAGTGCATGGTCATCTTTTTAAAAGCTACAAGCAAAGCGCCATCCTTCTATGAGACAGTCATGGTGAACTTCTTAAATGTGAAATGAAACAATTTATTTGCTTTTTTTATACTAACTGCAATGAGTAGTGCTCGTAATTTTTTCAACATATTGTTAAGATTACAACACCATCTATTTCTAAAATTTGGAACTATTTATTACGATATACAATTGTTTTCTTATATATATATATTAATATTTCAACATCTCTATATTTGTTTTAAACATCACGTGAAATGAATTTTTCTTTTTTTATGTGTTAACTTAAAAGAGAGTTAACTTTTCTACAGAATTTTTATTTTCAAACAATAATTGACTGTAAAGGCTATGCTTAGTTTTTAATCGTTCAGTTTTTTTATGTTTTAAAGATTGTATAGATACTATTTTTATAAATAAAAATTTTCTCAGAAGATACTACGTACTATAAATTGAATGTTCTTTACAAAATGCTGCAAGAATGTTTGTTATGTTATAACAAATGAAATGTCGAATTTTTTACGGTCTATTTTAAATAAATATATCTTAATATAACAAGCTATTAATCAAAATAATTACAATTAGCTTCACCATATTTTTACAAATAAGAAACTGGTTTTTTTTATGGCGGTATCATAAAATTCAGCAATTTTGAAGGCGACAATCTCACTGAATGTTGTTTCAATATCCTTTATTTTTCTGAAGCATATCTCCTGTAGGAAATTATCCAAATAGTTATCAAATAGAGTTATTTTTCAAATTGGGACATCTTCCATTGAGCATTGCATTTTAAACAATCCAATGGTTTAAAGCATTAATTTTTCAAAAATGGAAAAAAAAAAAATCCAAATATCGTTATTTTTAATAGAAAATTGTGCTAAAATGTGCAGATCAGATGATGTACATATTTTTGTCTATGTGAAAGGGTTACGCTTAGATGTTAATTTCAATATATTGGAAAGGAGCTTATATCCCTATTCTTGGAGCTGGCAGTTTTAGAACGGTGCGCATTGCAGGATAAACAACTTTACAGTAATTTTAAATCAAGATTAATTATAGTCTAAAGTAATTACAAATTCTGTAACCAAAATTTCGAAAAGAAACAACCTGTTTAAAAAATTAGCCACACGTAACATTCTGAAATAAGCAGTTCAAGTTATATCATTAATATATATATATATATATATATATATACGATCTAATATTCGAAATGACACCAAACTTGGTATTTATACTAATCAAAACAAGCAACGGAAAAAAAGGACTCCGCGTAAAAAAAATTTAGTTCCACAAACCGCCGCTAGGTCATTTTGTGGCTCTTTACAGTGTATAAAATGTGAGAAAAGAAAAATACTAGCATATGCAACTGTACAGTTAAATTATTAATGTTTATTTACTACATTAACTTCCCCGGTGAGGAATTAGATCACATTCAATGTGAGTACTGTGTTCTCAGAAGTAACACCGTGCATTCTGTGCACAACGTTCTCCACAATCCACAGCCGTGCGTAACATATCACGAGGAATATTTCGCACTGTCTTTGTTTTGCTGCCCTTTGGAATAGAAAAATCTGATACTCCACTAACATAAACATATGTTCTGGTAACGTGAGGGGTATGGCCACTGGAGCTTGTTTACTTCAGCTTACATTACTTTTCGGAGCTGTCTACTACTTGCTTTTATAGCCCCTATTACTGGCACTGTCGTCGTACATTTGCTATTTTTTTTATGCCCGTGTTTTAAGCTAATTCTTGTTATTTTAAGGTACAGCAGCACTCAGAATGCCCTAGCGGTGACTTTTGGAACTAATTTTGTTTTTAGGAAATCTTTTTTTCCATGTTTTGATTAGTCTAAATACTAAGTTTGGTGTCATGTCGGCTATTAGATAGCGCTATAGGACGCTATAAACATTGTCACTTTGTCATTTTAAAAGATCACCCTGTATATATATATATATATATATATATATATATATATATATATATATATATATATATATATATATATATATATATATATATATATATATATATATATATATATATATATATGTATATTCTCTGTCGCGAAGTGCTACTCAGCATACTTCGGCGTTGTACGGACTGTATTTTTTCCTAGGAGTAAGTACGATAGTATATATACGATGCATTTACTATCGTACCAACAACGTACAGTTCAGATGGTGTACAATATGTACAGGCAATATGTGGTATTAGTGTTCCAGTAAGCTATATACTGGGGTTTTTATACCTAGTATCATACATATACCATGTCTTGTTTAATACATGGGCTTTATAAATAAATCACATTTGTTTTATGTCTGCACCTTTAGTTGCCGGTTCCGGCATTATCGTTATGGTATATGTGTATATTATATGCATGTTTTCTAATAATGTCTTGTACAAAGATTTACTATACATTTCATGAAATTTCTAATGAAATTCTTCATCGTGTTATTTTGTTTTTATCTATCATCTGAACTGTTAAGAAAAGAATATTTATGATACTAATTTACACAGGTATCATGAATTTATTAATTAGCTACTATTTTCAGATAATTGATATTTATGAGGCAAAATATATAGAAAAAATAAAGTTTTATTTTTGAAAGTGTAACATATTGTAACTACTTAAGGATATAATATGCTAGATTACCATTTGAATACGTTCGTCTGTAAGAAAATACGTTTAATATTTTATTTTCAATAGATATTGAAAGTTTTTTTCTCGTATTATGTCATTATCTTATATATATCGTAAGTATTATCCATTGATATAATGAATACTTAATGAATGATATTTGAAATTGCGTGTTTCTTATTAAGATATTTTCTAAAATGCAGCACCATTTTAATCATGATTTAAAATACAAAATATATATACTTTTTTAACTGTTAAAATTGATGATGATAAGGTAATTATACAATTAATAACATCTGTTACACAAAAAGCTTTCTTTTAACTTTTGAAAACTTTTTGAATCTTAAAAACTTTGCTAATGGGAATTAACTTTGAGGTTTTCTAAATACAAGGATAATCTTTTCATGAGTTTATTTCCGCTTTAGCTGATTATTACCTTGATAGATATTTTTATCGTGTGATAAATATATCTAATACAAGAGAATTTCGAGATTACCTTTTTTGTATAGTTACCATAGCAACAATAAGTCTTGTGCTCTTAATGCATCCGTATAGTAAAACCCTATTTAAGTACTTTGTTATCTAAAGATGTTCCCATGGAGATTAAATGTAAAACCACATTAGATTTTTTTTATATTCTTTCTAAAACTATAAAGATATATCGGCAGCATTATAAAATTTACGTTATTTTAATACGTATTAAAGAAAATTTAATTTAATAAGATTAGAGGTATTTCTGAAATGGAAAAAGTGTTTTTAAATTGTAGAGCAAATTTGTAAGTGAATTAAAAGAAATTTATGAGTAAAATAAGCTGAGTAAATGCCTGAATACTTTGCATGTATTTTGCATGTTCAAATACAAAAAGTGCTTTATGTTTTAAGAATAATTCTATTGATTTTGTGAGTTAGAGTTAATGGCAACTCATAGTATGTAGAACAAATTTGGATTGGCAATATCTTGTTAATTTTTTTTTATTTACTGATTCAATGCAAATTTAAACTGTTTTAGCTATATTGATTTTGATTTAAGAATTAGATTTAATTATGCCAATTAATAACTTTAAAATTATCTATTGATTAGTTTTTATCTGAGAAATATTTTAGCTTAAAATAAGCATTATGATGATTAAACAAAAACTATTATCTTCTTAATAATTCTTCTTCTTCATAAGCACAACAGACTTTTGCTGGCCAAGGCTAACTCGCAGATCCTACTCCATCTGACCTTGTCAGAGGCGACGCCCCCCCCTATATCTTGAGGTCTTTTTCAACATCATCTAGCCATCTAGATGGTCGTCCCCTTGTTCCTTCGATCTTTGAGAAGGTCACCTTTTTGGCAGGCTCAGCATCAAGATGTCTGTAGAGATGGCCCAGCCATCTGATGCGAGACGCTTTGATTGCTCTTATAATGTCAGTCCCGTCACATTTATCATATTTTTGTAGATCTCATCATTGCGTAAGATTCTCCAGAAGCTACCCTCTTCAATAAGTCCAAAATTTTTTCTTAGGATTTTCCTTTCAATAATTGCCATTTTTCTTCCTTTGTTTGGTTCAGGGTCCAACATTCGAATTCGTATGTAACAGTGAGTTGGGTTAAAGCTTTATAAATGCTTAGTTTTGTCTTTACTCTGATAAATTTTGAAATAAATTGTTTTCAGAAGCCGTAGTAGTTACTATTCGCCATTAAAATTCTATTATTTATTTCAATTTTCAGATTATTGTGACTTGTAGTCAGAGTTTTTAAGCACTTAAACTGGCTAACAGTTTAAAAAGAGTGCTTCAGAATCATCAGAAGGGACTGATCAGGAATTCTATTTGTTGCAATCTAGAACTTGGTTTTGTATGAATTTACTACAAGTCCCATTTCCTTTCCCGCGCTCTCAAGTGAAACAAAAGCATCAACAACTGAGCGTTTTGTTCTTCCGATTATGTCAATGTCATCGGTGAAAGCAAATAGCTGAACTATTCATTGCAGTATCGTGCCGTTTGTGTTAATGCCAGAGTATCTAATGGCCTTTTCCAGGGCTATGTTAAAATGTAGAAAAAGCCAGCTAATCACCTTGTCTCAGACTTTTTTCGGTAAAAAATGGCTCAGAAAGTCTCTTCCTAATAATTCGATTCTTGCATAAAACGTCATCGCATCCTCGCGGACAAAAATGCTTGCTTGATTTCTAAAGGAAAATTTAAAATAGACACGAGTTCCAATTCATTCTGTGAAATGTACACAGTAATCCTAGGAATTAGTATTAATCTTTTGAATACTGAAATTAAGAGAAAAAGAAATTAGAATTGCGCATGAATAAAGACTTATGGTGAAAAACATTTCTATTCATGCATTACATTTTCTTGGGTCTCAGAAGATCTGCTGGAAGAATCTAATTGTCATAAATTTCATTTCGTTAGCTTCAGCAGTATTAAAAATTAGTGTTGGCGTAAGGAAAGCATAAGAAAGATTTAAAGGCTAAACTGAATATTACGGTCTCACCTTGCTGAGCGCGAAATCTTGCCAATGTCCTATGTCGTGAGGTGCGAAAAGTCAAATCTAGCTCCTGTTTACATTGCCAAATTTATTCGCCAAAAATTTACCAAAAGTGATTAGTCGCCAAATGTGTTTCTCCATGAATGTATCCCCGGATTTTCCATGATGAATTTCCTAGATATATTTCGTTTTAGTGATAAAGGTCATCAAAGGTCAAAGGTCATCCATCAATTGTCAACTACAAACGTGGGAAAAGCTTGCTCATTCACGTGAATTTTTCGAGTGAATGTGAAAATATCGCCATTTTCATTTAGCAAGGCATTGTATTAGTTACTCGTCGCGTTATTACTTACTTGTGGTTTCTATTATTCAAAATCAATCGAGCTTTGAGATGCAGGCTATGAATTTGTGAGATATATTTCGTTTGAGTGATAAAGGTGAGAAAGAAGTTATTATGTGGTGTAATGTTGGTTTAATTTCCAAAAATTATTTATGTTGTAAATGTGATGAAGAAATGAAACTTGCTGATAGAATGGATAGAAATAGGAGGGTAAGATTTAATTCCAATTATTTTCTGCGTTATATTTTTTAATTTATTTTAGATCTGTTTGCTTAATTTGTAAAATTTTTAATTTTAAGGAATTGTTTTAATCTAAACTACAATTTTTTAGTGTAATATTGATTTGTATCTTTCTATTTAAAATCAATGGATTTATCAAAAATATTTTACCAAATATATAAATATTAATTTTGAATTTAATTTTGAGTGTAAAAAGTGTTTTTAGTGAAATCATAAAATTTACTTTTATGTAATATTGATTAGTATCATTCTGTTTAAAAGACGATTACTATTCTAATTTAATGTTACGCTTAGCAATTTTAATTGAACGCTTATAATGATTGTTATTTATGTTTTCTTATTTTAGTAATTTTAAATTGTGAGATTCACCCGCCGTTTGTGTTACTATTCTTATTTCAGTGCTTAGGAGGGATGAAACTCCCACCGTTTTTTACGCGAATCCCACTCCGATTGGCACCCTTTTTGGGTTACCAATCAATTTCCAAAACGTCTAGCTCAGGCACTTGGCGAAAGTTTTTTCGCAAAGTTCGCCAAAGTGAGACCGTAATATTCAGTTTTACCGGTTTAAAAAAGATTGTTAACAAATATTCTAATTATTAATTTAAAATTCTATTAATTATAGAAATTTTTAAAAATTTAAATCGTCCATGCCGATTTAAACTAACTATAAAGTGGATGTTTTGTCTCGTCTTTTTCATTTTGCTTTTTCTTCTGTTCTATTGTCAACGTTTTAATAAATCAATGGAAAACGACCTATCAAATCTATGCTTTGATATAAGAAATCCTTTTATTAACAAAATGAACTTCAACAATATTCCCAGGCATTCGAGGGTGAATTTCACCTTGTTTTCTACCGCCCAGAGAATGCGATTTGAAATACACAGCCAATTCGTCAACAAGTTGGATTTACGTTGCGGTCTCAATACCATGTCCATTAATTATGTGTAACGTAATTAAATTTTACTTGATTCATGAATATTTGAAACCAATAAGAATTATAATAAAGGGGCGTAATCAATGTCTCAACAGGAACGAAAGAAACAATCACTTATGGCTAATAAGTAAATAAAACTTTTATCACTATTAAAGTCAATTTCCCACATTTTACATATCTTTTTATTAACCAGATGCCGAGTATTGTCTAGCAGGAGAAGGCATCACCCTCGTGTTTGGAAGAAAGAGTTGCTCGTTATGTAAGCCAGAATGATATTCAAGCAGAAAGGATTAATATGCATTAAATATGCATTTTGTATGAATTAAAAAGTTGCTTGAGTCGCCAAATTTTGTAGGCCATTTCATTTAAAGAAAAACGTGTACCAATCTTTCAGGAGAAAACTGTGACATGAAAAAAAAGTTATACTTATCATTTTTTAACAATAAATATCATTTACTTTGAAGCCGAGTGACGTACTAGAAGTGCTTGGCACTTCCAGGGTACAGGTTCGATTCTCAAACTGGGAAAGATTCACCCAGTCTTTTATCCAATCATTGGATTGATAAAATTGAGTACCAAACCTGCTTGGGAATGAACTAGGGATAAGCTGACCATCTAATTGGGACATATTCTTTGGACCCCAGGGGCCCATAAAACAAACGTAGTTATCCTAGACATTGGCCACATGGGAACTATAGTGCTTTGAGTTTAGTTTGCTATTCACTTAACTTTGTCCCAAATGTGGTTTTCCACGATGAAATTAATCTCGTGTACAAAATGGCTAAAAACAGTATCGAGTGAGATATTAAAAAGTTGAAACTTTTTTCATTAAAGAAGTTATTTAATACTGAAGCGATGCTATTTTCATTTTAGTTCAAATGCATTTACTATCTGCACTGCATTGGGAAAAGCGACAATTCATTTCCTGCAATGGGAAACATAAAAGTTTTTCAGGAATCGAAAAAAGCGTAACTATTAGGGTGTTAATTATAAAAAAACTACTCTGATATTTTAGAAATAATGCATTATTCGATTCCGAAAATGCTTTTACTCTACCCCCAACGGTTACTCATAGACAGCACCACACGTTTATTAGAATGAGCAAAGCTACATTTAAATGTAATATGCTTCCACATTATTTTGACTAGCTCTTTAAATAATGGCATCTTTATTTATATAGACGTACCTGATGATTCATGTTTAAATGTAACATGTTTATATATTATTTTGACGTGCTCCTTAAAGAATGGCCTTAAATTCGGTTGTTATTCATATAAATTCATAAACATATTTTAGTGGGGGTGGACATGAGAATTTTTATTCACACACACACACACACACACACACACACACACACACACACACACACACACACACACACACACACACACACACACACACACACACACACACACACACACACACACACACACACACACACACACACACACACACACACACACACACACACACACATTTCACCATTTAAAGAACACTACATTGTAAATTATTTTGAATTTTTTATCTTATAAAGTAAGGTAAAATAGTATTAGTTTTGCTTGCTATCTAACTTGGCGTAAAGAAATTTTCAATGAAAAACTTAAAGTTAAATATTTTTCTTATTCCCTGAAGTTATAAAAGAATTCATGAAATATTTCTGCATATATTTCACAAAGGAACAAAATAATATCTCTTATCAAATAGTGTAAATTTAATATCCTCAGTTGGTAACCTTTTGGATTGTAATATACAATGTATCATTTTTCTGAAGAAACAAAGCTGTATTACTCATATAAAAGAACCTAATAAAAAACTAAATACTTTAAAAAAAATGAGATTTATTTCAGATATGTAATATTTCTTATAAGTCAGTATTTGTATTTTTACGAAAAGATTATATCTAAGTTGAGTTTTTTAATAACTGGCAAAATGAGAATTATTTTTTTTAATAAAAAATAATTTCGGAAACAACAAAAATTATTTAATATGGCTCATGTTAATGTACACGCAGTTATGGTTATGAATTTACTATCCAAAAGAATTAATTTGAATAAAGCATAAGCCTGTGATGTTTCTCATCTTTATGAGTTGCTTCTATGGCAACGCGAAGTTAAATCTATTTAGCTAAAATTCTGTTTTATTTATTCAGTTTTTCCCTCAAGAGTAAAAGTCTTTCTAAGAGTGAGAATTTGTAGATTATGGTTTACATTAAATCTAATTTCAGACTTAGTGGGGATATTAAGTTTATTTTTAAAGCTCAAAATAAGACCGTTTAAAGTATAAAGGACTTTTAGTGAAACAATTTTTTTTGGGGGGGGGGGCATAAGAAAGTTCAATTTTTAGAACCCTATTTATAAGCAGAGTGCTGCTAACCTTAATATGTTGATTAGAAATATCCTATATGTAGTATTACAAATACTAAAATTTAAAGAAAATGCATATTTGAATTCGTTCATAATGCTTCGAGAGATTTTTTATTTACATATTGTGTTTGAGCTATTATATTTGATAATAATAATTGCTTCAATTGAAAGCTATCAGAATCTGCAAAGAAAAAAATTAAGTAATTTTCTACGGGTTATATTTATTGAGCTGTAAATGGTACCTGACGAAAATGGATATATGTTTAGATGTTTCAGGTTTAAGCCATTTTAATCAAAGTTTATTATAATCTGAGTATTTATGTCATTTTAATCTTAATATCTCTCTAAATTAAAACTAATTTTGATGATTTTATTAACAAGTTAATGTTGTACTTTATATTAATTGATTTAAATTTTGGTAGAACCCAAATTATACAATTGATTGATTTTAAATATGTTTTAGAAAGTTTGCATTAATAAAATAGTACAATCTACTGTATGTGACGAATAAATAATCAAAACATGTGCTTATTGACCAGCACTTGTGAATAAGTATATGATTTGAACAGAAACCTATGAATAGAAAGCAAAATGGTGATTTATCTATTTCACCAGCTGTCACACATATGAAAAGAAAACAGAACACATTTATGCTGTTTTCTCGCAAAACGTTATACTAAATAAAATTAACCAAACATTTGTTTTCAATGTGTTTCAATAATAATCGTATTTCAATTAATAATGTAAGATATTTAAATAATACGTACTTAAAAGGCTTAACAAGGCGAAATCTTTAGGGATCTTTTTCAAATCTTTTCTAGATTATCTGGATGGAATTGAAGTTTTGAATGGACTCAAGTCTCATCATATCAACACCAGAAATTTTTAGTAATTATATGATTCTGTGTCATTTCAAATTTTGATAAAAATAAAAAAAAAATCCATAAAATTTATTATTTGAAAATGGAACTGAAAGAAATAATAGTTTCTAGATCCAGAAAGTTATTCATAAATTACGGTTTTTCTAGAATTGAAATAGTTTCTTATCATGTGTATGGTACATGATACAGCAATAGAAGCTTATGGAAGTGTCATTAAAGCATTTTCTAGCTAGAAATGAAGATATAGAGCCTTAACATTCATTCTTGTAGCCATATTCTTAAAAAACGTATAAAAATTTGATCCTTTAAGCTCACTAAAACATTTGAATGAGTGTTTTTTGCTGCCAAAACTTAGAAAGATTCTGATACAGCATGAAGTGGGGGTGATAACTGTTTTCTGAAAGCCGCTTTAATGAACAAAGACCTCACAGTTATTGAGGGATTGAAATATATTCTTATTGCGGAAAAATGTACATAAGCTTTCGTACAAATGGATGGAACGAGATACATTTCAGTATAGAGCAATTGTGATAACAATAATTACTGAACTCAATCATAAGAAGAAAGCTTATTTAAAGTTTTGAACTGCGCCAAACAATACCTGGTGATATCTAGCTCACCAACTAGATAAGTGATTCAAATTTATGATTTAAAGATTCGTATTTACTATATCAGTAGTTTTCGGTTTTATAAAAGTTAGCAGTTGTGATTACCCCAAAATATACTGACAGTCCAACAGTTGACCGCGGTCCATTTTATATACACCTCCCGGTATAGTGTATCTCCTAACAACCAAATTTAAAGACAAACCAACATTTTCCAAACATTGCTTTAGGTGAGAGTTTTTCGTAAATATTGGGACATATTCATGCATACCTCGTGAGAAGACCAAGAAAATATTAGATGACACATATGCATATAATAATTGTAAAGAGAACACCTATTTTCTTATGTTACACACCCAAAACTTTCTATTCTGAAACGTGGGACCATCCTATTAGGCTATGGTGAACTCTAAAATGGAATTTTTTGCTGTGTTATAGAAATATTAAAGTAACTAATTTCAAAATCGACTGGGAAATAATTATTTTCGTCATCTCGATAGTTAATGATGCAGTGATAAACCCATTTATATAGTTGAGTTGTTTGAAATCTGCCGAAAAAATTCGCATTAAATTTAGCACACAGACATGAATGCTAGAATTTTGCTTTTTGTTGCAAAACCACAAAATTCTTTTATTAAATTCAAAGCGAGCTATATAAGTTCTTACTAGTGTATTATTCCAATGATTCGATTCATTGATTATTAAAAAATAATTGGCTGAATTCTGTAAATAACAACCATAACTTCAACAGAGCACGACAAAGTCCTACATGAATGAATATATTTCTTAAGTCATTACCGTATTCGAATTTCATTGAAATCATACACATCAAAACTCATGCTTAAAATTAAAAATAAGTAAAATAAGCTACTGAAAAAAAAACATGTTTTTCGATTGCTATCCTTTATTAAATTATCTTCTTTTAAAACATTTCAGAAAAAATTGATATTTAAAAATTAAAAAAGATGCTAATTAGTAATTCTGACGTCAATTCTTAGGAAAATATAATGTTACAGTGGTATTTTTTTGGAACGTTCTCAACAAGTACTTTTTTATTCTATGGAATTGTGACTATGGAGACAGTTGTATTCCAATTTATAAAGAAGCTTTAAGTTTTTTTTTCTATTTAAAGTTCACTTTTGGCGATGAAATTTTCTCTTTCTATCAGATAAGAAAAAACTTCACATTTTCCTTCTCTAATATCATATTTTAGTACTGTATCGTGAAAATAAAGACACATTTTTATAACAAATATCATAAATATACGGAATAGACTTATAGATACAGGACGTTTGATGTACTAAAGAACCCAGTTATCTTTTCTTTTTTTTTCGACAGTACGCCATAAAATGATCAAAATTGACATTTTAGCCATTTAAGAGACTTTTATCACATTTTTACGACCATCACCGAGTATAATGTTAGAAAAACAAACTCCATATTGATATTTTCTTGTTTCAGACAGGTTGAACAGAAACTTTAAAAATAATACCTAAAATGTACTGATATTTTTCTATTTTAGTTATAACAATTTGTAAGTTGCTAAAAGTAAGAACCCTTAATGGTGATTCCTTAAAAGTCAACAGAGTTTGTAACTTTTTTTACTCTTAATATAAAAGTATATTTTAGATTTTACCATTTTCAAACTGCAAAAAACTGTCGTAAAAGTAAGCATAATTTTTATAGCTTTTATATGAATATTTTCATACGAGAAAATCTGAACTTAAACTTTAGAGCAATCACATTGATTTATTTTATGATAAATATTTTTATGTTTGTTATATTTTTATTTATTATTGAATAGCGATATACTAATGAATATACGTAAATGTTTAACATTGTTGAAATCGTTATTTAAGGTACAATTCTAGGAGTAATTTATTCGAATTTCGCGGAAAAAAAAATGTTTACAATTATTTTCAAAAATATTTTTAAAAAAATAACTTTGAAATAATTTAGAAAATAAAGAGATTCGTAAATAATACTTAAAATACAGAGAATTCCATTACATAGCTGAGATAAAGTGATTTTTTAGATTTGGTTACTTTTGAAAAAAGTAACTTTTCTTAAATTATATTAAACTAGAGTAAAATTTATTAAATAACTTCATATCACATCTTGGTATTAAGTAATTAAATTATGCATATTTTGTCATTTATTAAGGTCTTAGAAATCTAAAAGAGTAGGATATTTTGCTTGCCGAGATTTCAGTGACTAATTGAAGCTTAAATTTAAATTAATTTTATTAGGAAAAATGTTTTTAAAGGAAAAAAAAATTTCCTAATTTAAAAGATTTGTCTTGCAGAATCATTGTTTCTGAATTGTTACTTAACTTTCTGAAAATACATTTAAAATTTAATTAAAACTATTTTATATTAACTTAGAGATATATTAGTTTTTAATTATGAATTAATTAAACTGATCATTAAAACTATATTAAATCAAGAGTATATCAAGTATCGTAATTCTTTCTGATAATTCATATGAAAATTATCGCATATTTGAAGAAATTCATAGGAAAAGCTGATTTTCTTTTAGTATATTAATAACAAAATTTTACAGCTCACTCTGCCTAGTGGTCAGCGTGCTTGATTGCGGATAGGGAGGTCCTGGGTTCGAAACCCAGTTCGGGCTAGGATGAACTTTCTCTCTCGGTCTTGGTCCTTTCATTGTATGAATGGGTTGTGAATGGTGCCTATCCTATAAACGGATACCTATGACATGTGTGTATTGAGGAAATCGTACTCTACACCAAATTACGGTTTAGTTGGAAAAATTGAGCAGTGCACCCTATATTGGCAGCATAGCTGTCACAAGATAATAACAAAATAAAACTTTATTTCTTTTCTCATCCAACATTCATTTAGTATCTAATTTTGGTCAATAAAAAGAATAGTATATATTACCAGAGCTATTTTAAAAATTTATTTCCTATTTTTTAAAAAACAAACATGCAACTCTAAAAAATTATGAAAATTGCAAATAAAACAAAGAGAACAATTTGAGATTAACGTGTATTAATGTGTATGTAAAATAAATGTGTAAAATAAGTTCAGATGAATTAAAAACAATGTTATTTTTATACCTATTGGAATTGCATACAGAAAATAATACATTAGACTTTGGATAAAACCTTTACTTTTTTAGAAAGCTATTGTTTGTCGTCAATGGCCATGTTATGAGCAGAAGGGTTACGACAGCCAAACTACAACAAACATCCAAACCTAAGGTGAGAAGAGGAACATGTTGGAACCTTAAGACCAGAAAACTTACACTTTGGTTGCCAGCTCTGTCTTCCTTAGAAGGATTGAACAATGAAAAAAATGCCTTTGAACAGTGATATGTTTAAATAAAAACAATGCTTTAAAAAGATGCAAAATTTTTAATAGTGGGTGTCATCACTTTATAATTTTTTAAGTCCTGTGGCGTACCGAAATAAAAAGCATTGTTAAGCTAATTATATATTACATTTAACCAAAACACATCACATACAAAGACACAAACATTACACTCATATTTAAAAATAATCACACAGATGAAAATTAAAATTTGTGGGTTGCTTAAGCACTGAGATCTTTGACTATGTCCATAGGTCAACTCACTGATTTTCAGATTACCCATTTGAGATTTTCTCAAGTCGGAAGTAGGATTTTTTTACAGTTCCTTCAAGTATCTAAGAGAACAAATGATCTATTTTCCATGATTGCCATCAAGCTAAAGGTACAATTTAGAAAAAAGTCTATCCATTATTCTATAAATGCAATTCAAAGACATAGGAAATAAACTAAGGCCATGCTACAAAACAGTGGTCGCTAAACTTAGCGACCTACGGACCAATAAACTCATAATTAAAATCTAGCTGACCATTAATAAGATATTTTATGCGTTAAATATATTTATAAAAAAACTGTGATCCAAAAACACACAAAATGAATCCAGTTACCGAAATGAAACTATTAATTGTAACCAAATTATATCAACAAATTAACAAAGACTGAAAAAAACAAAACAAACAAAAAATGCTTAAGTGTATCAAGTTTTTACGTTATACAGTCTTAATATGATGGATACTCCTACAAATTTGAAATAAGATCCCAATAAATATTGAAAAATCCCAATAAATTTATAAATATTACCCGAATAAATATCAAATAAAAGAATATATACACATGGTTAAGACTTAAAATCATACATGTCTTAAAAAACACTAATTTACGAAAATAAACTTAATAACCCAACTTATATATATTGATAACACAATTTATATATATATTGAATATATTTTATATTGAACTCAATACGTTAGTAAGTCCACTTTTAAATGCTTGAACATATGCGACTTACAGAAGAGTGAAACCTTAGAAAAGTGCGAAATGAAACGACGAGACAAAAAATGTAGTTACAGCAGTACCATTTATTTACTATAGCGTTATTCTATGAAGCACAGCGTTTTATAACTTTCCATTCATTACTTTGAATTGAATTATGTTTTATAGTGTATCTTGAAACATAACTTAACTTGATGAGTAAGTACAGAGGGTGAGATCTTTTTTAACGTGACAGTGTTTGTTGAGCCGTGTAGCGAGATCTAATTGCCGAAATGTCCCCAAACGTGGTATGTAGACTAATCAAGACATGGAAAAAAGGATTCCGTGAAAAAAATTAGTTAAAAAATCACCACTAGGGCATTTTGTATTCTTTACATTGTATAAAATGTGAGAAAACAAAAATACTAATACATACAATCGTACAGTTAAATTATTAATGTGCTTGTTTACTACACACTAACTTCCCCGGTGAGGAATCAGACCACATTCAATGTGAGCACCGTACTCTCAGAAATAACACTGTGAATTCTGTGCACAACGTTATCCACAGCCGTGCGTAACATATCACGAGGAATATTCCGAAATGTCTGTTGAGTTTTCCTTTACAATAGACAAATTTGATACTCCACCAACATAAACGCATGTTGCCGTAATGTGAGAGGCATGGCCATTGGAGCTCGTTTACTTCAGCTGAGATTATTTGTCGGAGCTGTCTGCTGAACTTGCTTTTATAGTCCCTATTACTGGCATTGTCATTGCACAACATTTGTATTCTCTTTGATACCCATGTTTTATGCTGATTCTCGTTATTGTAAGTTACAATAGCGCCACAAAATGTCCTTTTTTTTACGGAATTTTTTTTATGTTTTGATTAGTTTAAATACCAAATTTGGTTCCATGCCTGCAATCAGACCGTGCTACAAGGTTCTCCAAACACTCTCACTTAAAAAAAGATCACCCTGTGAACTCCACATTTTTCTGGGGACAGCGAAATTTATTTTTGACCAGTAGTGGTCAGCGAACCACCACTTTGGCGACTGCTACTATAGAGTGCCTTCCGAGTGGTTTCAAGCAAAACAAAAAACAAATATACCTTATTGGTTTTATGTCAGGAAGGCAAGACAACCTTTTTATACGTGGATTTGTATCTGCTTCTCGTATGCTCTTGACATGTCATACTGCATAAAAACTATACCACATTTAAATAATGGGATTGCAAAAGACTTTAGTGTAAGGAATGATATGAGGTTTCAGTATCTTCTGTATATCTTCAGCTGCTAAATGATGGGCAGATCATGCGTCCATCTACAATATTTTCTGCCTGCACCATCCTTTCTACATGAAATGATCTTTGACGGCGTGATACAAACCTGAGTCT
Source organism: Latrodectus elegans (assembly GCA_030067965.1). Taxonomy (NCBI): domain Eukaryota; kingdom Metazoa; phylum Arthropoda; class Arachnida; order Araneae; family Theridiidae; genus Latrodectus; species Latrodectus elegans. Next base: position 5,680,599 of record CM057820.1, read on the forward strand.
TCCTTTATCTTCATGTCAGAACATAGCGAATCTCCCTTTCCAGATTGAAACAAGATTATTTGGCAGTAAGTAATTCTTGACTTCAGTTAATTTGTGCCTGTTCTTGATGTTCAGTAGGTAGCATCATATCTCGAGTTCAAAGGAATGATTCAATTAGTCTATATCTATAAAGCCACCTTGATAAAATAATTTTTAGATCATTGTTATTTAACATCCTTTTGTCTTCTTGCCTAAATTTTCTTTAAAGCTGAGTGTGATTGAATATCCTATATATTGAAGAGTTTTAATAATGAATACTGCAATCACTTTTTGTGGTAGCACGTTTAAGGCTGACAAAAATTTTATCTATGTCTAGCATTTCTTGCTAGACTTATTTCTTGCAGTTGTTTCTGAAGCCTTGAAAAAATATTAATTGTCATTTCAACTCAAAGTTTATTACTCTCTATTGTGCTTCTTAGGATTCTAGTTCCGAAATAATTCACCAAGCAATTGATTGCTATGAATCATATAGTCGCAATGTTTTAAAATTATTTTTTCTGAAGCATTTTGCACGGTTGTCTTTCAAATGCGACAATGAAATAAAAAGAATGTATGAAATAATTATTTCAGATCTTATGTTTTTGTTATTAGATTTAAAAAGCGCAGATTTGCAAAGGAAATTTTCTATTTTCTACAACGCTTTAAACTATACTTGTTTAGTTTTACATTATTATAACTAAGATAAGTTAATATTTTTAATTAAACTTTATGTAATTTATTAATTCTTTTAAGTAATATATGAAAAATATAATGTCAAAATTATGTAAATATAATTTAAATTCATTATTCTAATTTACTCATATTTTGATTTTAGTTACATTTTCAGAAATAAGCAAATTAATATCTGAACACACTCCTAAGGATGTAATGAAATAACATTGTAACATTTCATACTTAGAATTATTATAATGAATCGTTAGTAAATTATTATAATGAAGTATTGCAATAATAATACACAACGGTATAATTAAAGCCTTTTAAAGTGAAGGAGAACTCCTTTGTGTTAAGTAATATAATATAAAAAAAATTAAAAAATATCTATTTTGCTTTCCTGTTAAAAATAACTGCTACAATTATGTACATTTCTTTTATTCAATATTTTTCTGTTGCAAAGTTTTGAAAACTAAATTCAAATTAGAGCAAAATTTGAATAATTACTAACCAGCATCGCAGTCTCGAACACTAACATATACTACCTGTATTTATTTTAATTATTTTATTTTTTCCATTTAACATGATTGGACACCTATTTTGAATATAATACAGAATGCGGAATATAAGAGCACCGTGTAAAGCCAAAGCATGGAATAAAATGTAACTTATTAGGCACGATTGTTGCTGTTGGCGCTGAAAGTATAGCCTCTACCCATTTCACCACATATGTTAGCACGCTTGAGGAGATGTGTATACTCTTGTCAGCTCTGATGCCCTTCTTATTGATGACATACTGGATCCTGATCTTGAGATCTTCAATTGCGTATGGATTTGTTTCATATGCTCTTCCCTTCAGCAGTCACCATAAATAAATGTCACAAGTGGAAAGGTCAAGTGATCGAGTCTCTGCTGATCGTCTTCTCAACTATTAACACCTCATGCACACGGAACATGATCTATGACAAGTTGCACCATCCTGTGAAAGTAACATTACTGAAGCTTCTCCCCAGGAAAATTTGTATAAAACACTTCAAGGATTTCCAAATCGAATTCACTGGTCATTGCCATCTCAAAGAATATGGTCTCCACAGGTATTTGTAGCCAAAAACGTAATGTAAAAATATAAACAAATAATTGACTCTAGGGGATACTCAAATTGAGTATACTGGTCACTGCCGTCTCAAAGAATATTGTCTCCACAGGTATTATTGCTGCCAAAAACGTAATGTAGGAAAATAAACAAATAATTGTAAAATTGCAATGTTTTATTATATTACGAATAGTCGATTTTATATGCCACATTCTGGATTTTTAACATCTTTTCATCGCCAATGCTGATGAGAACTGAATTTTAATGTATACTTTCTGGTACATTTGACGTACGAAAAGGTCATGCATCTCTTGAATTTTTGACATTAATAGTCTGAAGTAAAATTTCATGGTAATAAAATAACTGTAAGCAATTAATTTTTTTCATGATAATCAAAAATAATTTTATTATTTTTTTATTCTATATATAAAGACAATCATAAATAACTCTCCAAGAGTTGAACACTATCATATGAAGTCAATTTTGTACTGGATTGTTAGGGTAAAAATGGCCCACGAGGTTAATTCCCTGGCGTAGAAAAAAATTAATAGTATGAAATAAATTTTATAAAGTTTACTGCTTTTATATGGAAAAAAATGGACATGCTTCATAAGAGAGAGAGAGGACGAAGGACGAAAGAGAAAGAGATAGAGAGAGAAAGAAAGAGAGAGAGAAAGAGAGAGGAGGAAGAGAGAGAGAAAGAGAGAGAACAGTTTTCAAATAACTATTTAACCAAATAATTAAACTCTGTATTGGCTGCATTTCTTTTCCTCCGAGTGCCCCTAAAAATATGAATTTGTCTATAATAGCATTTTTTAGCATTTTTGCTTAAATTAGTCAATAAGCAAAGTCTAGTCACATTTCCGAAATTTTTTTTTTACTAAGCATTATAGTCAACCATAATACACAAAATAATCTATATATTTATCTCAAAACCAAATTTATTCATTTTAATGAGATGATTTGAACAAAAGACAATTTATTTGATAAAATGGCACAGATGCTGTATAATCCAGAATGCCAATTCGGAGTTTGGTAGTTTTTTGGCGTATTTTCTTATGTATCTGACAACCTGGTTTTATTATGAAATAGAGATGGAGACCTAAAAGAATTATACCGAAGATTTCTGTTTTGCGCACCCTTGTATTTACGTCATCGCGGCCGCCACAATACGTCATCTCGGAAACATTTCTCCATCGCAAAAAAAAAAAAAAAAAAAAAAATCAGAATTTGGAATGATGGTTTATACGGCATTTGTGCCGATAAAACTTGCTAGAATGTATTACGAAAATTAAACTAAATTTTATACTTTAGATTACTTTTGTAAAACGATAATAATTTTAAGGCAAAATTTTTCTTGATGATTGATCTCTTTCAAAAATACTGATTAGGAATTAATATTATATTAGTATAAATCGATTGCAATTAATCATTCACTTTCTTTAAGTAGAAAGTGCGCAATTAATTTTATAAGTGTTCATTTGAGCTTTATACTAGATTGAAACAGAAACTGTATACCTATCTCTATAATTACGTTTCCGTTTGTGTCGTAAATGAATACATACATTTAAAGGAAAAACCTCTTAGAAAGTAATATATCTATACATTACTGGTAAAAATATAAAATCAGGTTTATAGAAAGTTATTATTATTGATTAATATTTTAATACATTACTTCAATATTATACACTCATTCTCTCATCTTTTACACAAATACCCACTTTGTACTCTGACTGCTAAGAGCATTCTGAATTTCCCTTCTTTCTAATGTTGTTTAGGGCTTATTTTGTATAAGATAATGCCAATGACAATCTCCATTCTCCAACTATTCATCTAAAAAATGACAGCAATTATTGCTTTAGAATTCTATTGATTAATAAAATTTTAAAAATTTTAAATCACCCTTGCCGATTTAAACTAAGTATAAAGTAAATATTTTGCCATTTTTTTGTTTTACTCTTTCTTCTGTTCTTTTGCCCACGTGTTAATAGCTTGAATTCATGGAAAATGGCTTCTCTAACTGATGCTTCGGTCTTTAAATAAAAAGTCGTCTTTTTAACAAAATGCACTTTGACACTATTCTTAGACATTCGATGGTGAACTTCACCTTGTTTGCTGCCGCTCCAAGAATAGGTTTTGAAGCCAGGCAGCAAATTCGGCCACAAGTCAGATTTATGACGCCGTCTCAATACGATGTGACGGGGATGAAACGTGCAGTGACTTAGATGTAAGAATTCGGAAACATCACCGATGAAATTGGCGAAAAGAATATTACTCTATAAAATTGAACAAGAATATTACTCTATAAAATTGAACAAACTTTAATTAGCAGTAAGAGGTGAAGTGCGTGCTACAGGAATACTTGTACACGTTATAAGATTATATAATTTGTTAGTTACAATGCAGTTACTGTTTCCTAGCAAGTCTTAAATAATTTACATAAGTGCATAAAGTTAGTTTTTCCGTGCCGCCAGGTTGTCACGCCAAGTCGTGTGTTGTTGCGGTGATGTATGGAATGGCCACCGCAAACGTTATCTGACGTCATGCATATTTTAAACCAATGAGAATCGGAATAAACTGGCGTACCCAGGATCTCAACTGTAATGAAAAAACAACCACTTTATAGTTAATAAATAAGTTATCATTGTTGTTATTTTTCATACATGAAACTAACACTAAAACACTTATTAAAACTGTGTCAAATTGAAACATATCCGTAGAGACAGGTATACCACATTTTAATTTCAGTATTTCAAAACCTTAGAAGATATTTGACATTATTTCATTCAGCTAATAAAAGTCAGTAAAACGGAATATAGATTAAAAATGCAATCGGTTTTTAATTTAGTAATTTTTCTAAAAAATTTAAACTGGGTCAAATATTCTGTAAAGCTAGTGTTAATTCTTTATTAACCCATTAAAAGGAATGATCTAACAAGAAGCTAATTTTTTCAAATAAGTGTTCAGTAAACAAAATTTATGATAAGTAAATGAATAATTTTTATGAGTAATTTGCAGAATTCATTTCACTTCATTCTTCTATTTCTATGATGAATAATTGAATAATCAAATCATATTTTCTCTAAACAGAATCCGCCAAACAATGAATTATTTCACTTCTCTAATTGAGCACTGAATGGGAATAATAAACATACACAGATTTCTCTTTACACAAAAGATAATTATCTCAAATCAGAAATATTGTTTTTATTGCAAGATAATTTGGGCAAATCTTATAATTTATAGAATATTGTCATTTCATTAAATTTTCCTTATGCTTTTCTTTTAAAAAGAAACATCAGTGAATGAACTAAATAAAATCGTATCATATTTACTCTTCAAAATAAACCAAACAATCAAGATTTTATCAATTTGTATATACCATGATTGATGTACAGCTTAATAATTAACTTTCTTTTTTTCAGAAAAGTAACTAGTAAATAACTTAAACTTTATATCAGAATTATATATATATATATATATATATATATATATATATATATATATATATATATATATATATATATATATATATATATATATATATATATGTATATATATATATATATATATATATATATATATATATATATATATATATATATATATATATATATATATATATAACTAGTATAAAGTATGCCGTAAAAATTTTTATTGTTGACATTTTATTGTGTTGTACTCTAATGTAATTTTTATGAAAAACAGTTTTTTTTTTTTGTTTTTACTAAGAATGAAAAAATCTCTCAACGTCGACATAAATTATTTCATCTTTTCAAATTACGTGCAAAAGTAGAACAACATGAAGCTGTTTTGTGTAAAGAGCTGCAACTATTATTATTATAAAACCATTTTGAGTAAAACTTTCAGAGATCTTTGCTATATATGTAATCTCAGTCAGTATTTACTTAACCTATATAATATGCAGTATCAAAAGAATCTTCTTCACCAACGCTGAAGCCGGTTTCAGGCTAAGTTTGTCTCACCAATTCTTCCCCACCAGCTCGATCCCGTTCAATGAGCCTCTATCAATTCACTATTTCTGTTAAGTCCTTTTCTACCATCTGGTTGTGGTCTTCCTCTTCGTCATTTTCCCTATAAAATTGAAAAGGTGACATTTTTGTGGCAAACATGTAATAATATCTAATTACAAAGTCTAGCCACTGAATGCGAGATGATTTTATCAGCTTTATGATGCCTTCGCCATACTTTTTATTTATTCCATGATTGTTGGTGATTCTCCAAATGTTTTGCTTAATTTCTCTACTTTAAAAAAAAAAAAAAAAAAAAAAAAAAAAAAACTTTAAAATTTTCGTTTTAAAAATAGATAAACGATTAACTTCAGCCTTATTCAAAGCACAGCTTTCACACACGTCAGGTCGTATCAATCTCATGTAAGCTAATCTTTCTTTTAGTACCTTGAATTTGGATTTTAGATGGTCCCTAATTCCCTAGGAATATCTATATCACAAAAATGCTGTAGAAAAATATTGAAAATAGTTTTTATTATTTATAATTTTATTTTGGTATTAAATCACCCTCAAATTTATTCATGCGATTATTATTAATATTATTTGTAGCTATAAAAATAAAATGTAGCTATACAAATGAGAAACGCTTAATGTTTAGATGTGATGAAATTTCTTAAAGAAGATTTAATTCGTTGGTTGGAAATATAATAATGTTTCAAACTAAAAATTATTTTGAACTTATTGTTAAAAATAATCGCATGGCTATAAATAAATATATCTATGTATACTTGTTGAATTATATTCTGAGTTTGCTAAATAAATAAAAATATGTGAGTATATTTTTTTCAGTTAATAAAAAAGTTGAAATAAACAAAAAATGATACCGCTGAAAAATTGTGATATATTTTAAAATATCGTAAAATAGATAATTTGAAACTAGAAACGATATAAAATTTTTACTAAAGTTGACTTGGCAGAGTTTTTATGAGAATAAGAAAATATAACTGGAATTTTTAAATGCATACCCAACAAAGACTTGATATCTTTCTATTTACGATTACTGAACTAAATTTTCTAGGTACTCTTACCAACAAAAGAAAAGTTAAGATTCGTTTTCATGAAATGGGGTTAGAAATTTCGGATCAGTTTTACTGTACGGTCAACCTTGGCGAGTTTTATTTTGGCACCAAATGTGGCGAACATTTTTACTGGAAACCCGGCAGACTAGTATTTTGGCAATCTTATTTGTCAAAAGTCAATAAACTGGAGAATAGTATGTTTATTGTTAATTATTTACACAATTAATAATAAATTAAATGGTCACCATGAAATGAATTTCTCATGAGTATTTACCGATTTATATTCATTAATATAAAATTTAATCAAAATATTTTACGGATAATTTAACATATCAATATTATTTTACAATTGATGTTTGAAATCTATAAATCTGCGTTTTTTGTTAATTTTGTAAAATTAGTTGAGCATATTGATTAGATACCAACAATGCATGAAATATTTATCTCTATTTTATCCATTTACCTCCCACTGTTTTCCTGATCGGAATTGCGTCATACGTCTTGGCGGCTTTTTGCAAATTTCGCCAAGGGTGACCATACAGTAAAATTTTACCGAAATTTCTTTTAAATTTTCACTTTATCACCAAGTTAAGAAGTGAAATGAACAAAAATTAGATTCTACTTATGCAAAGAGATTAGAATACATCTAGTAATTTTCTTTTTAAATTAATTTTATTATTGTGGTGGTAATTTTTATTTAAATTATATTTATGTATGAGCCGGCCACCTTGTCTAGTGGTCAGCGTGCCTGACTACGGATAGGAAGGTCCTGGGTTCGAATCCCGGTTCAGGCATGGATGTACTTTCTCTCTCTCTATCCTGTCTTTGTCCTTTCCTTGTGTGTGTGAATGAAGTATGAATGATGCCTACCTTATAAAACGGGTCCCTTTGGCATGTGTGAGGGTGCGATGGTGGCCCACCCCCTGTGGTGCACCCGGGACAACGCCTTGGTGGCTAAGAGGTCGCTGTTTGGCCGGTTCTGGCCGGTATCAGGGAACAATAGATTAATAGATTGCTGCAGTTGTAACTGTCTACAATTTGCCATTGGAAAAAAATATTTATGTATGAAAAACATTTTCAAAATATGAAAATTTTATTTAAAATATTGAAGTGTGTCGGAAAATAGTTTAGAATTAAAATGTAATATATTTCAAAGGAGTATGAAAGTTTCTGATCTACATGTTTATAAAATTTTAATTTTATGTAATAAATCTTTGTAAAATTGTGCAATAAATTTTAAAACTTATTTATATAAAATTTAATGTTTAAAATCATAGTTAGAAAATGTCATCATGGGAAGTTATATAAAGAAATATGAAATTAATAATTTCGTGTGTAAGAATTTATTTTTTACTTTAATTACTCGAATTTTTATTTGTAATAGTAATATTTTTAAAAAGTTATATTTTAATTAACACTGCTGCTTTGTATACATTTTCATCGTTGAAAATTTTAATTTCATTAATATATAAATTGAATTAATTTTATAATAAAGGGAATATAATTTTTTCATTTTTGTCACTTTATATAAAAGTTTGAAAAATCTGTGTATCATTTAGTCGGAAAATTACGATTATTTAGAATTTAATTTTATTCATATTAAAAATTTACGTTGGGTAAAAATACAGGATTTTTCGAATACAATATCTTTAAAATAACAATATATAAAACAATACATTAAATGGCAATATAGTACAATCATTTTAATATTTAATGTTTGGTTTTAAAAAAGGCTGATGGTAATAATTTATAAGATGGAAATTTTAAACAAAATACTATACTTTATGAAAAATAAGCAATTTCAAATTTCAGTTGTAATTCCAATTGTTTTAATGCATTTTAAGTAGAATTTGAAATAATATTACTGAATAACAACGTATTACTTAATAAATTTTAATTATAAATTTCAATTTAATTAAAAACTGTTATCTTTGAATGTAACTGCTGTCTAAGCTTTTCTGTTTTCTTTAGTCTTTTGCAAAAGATCAGATAATTTCAATACTCTTATAGTTAAAAAATCCTTAAATCTCAAATTGACTTTGTTTGAATTAAAAAAAATTTAATCCCTCTGACAGCAAAATAAAATAATTATTTTCATGACAAATGAAAAAAATTGATATAAAATATTAAAAATTATTTCTTGTCTATACTAAAATATTTAGATTTTGAATTATTTTTATTGTTTATGAAGAAAAAATACTACTAAAAATTTTGATATAAGAATTATAAAAATTTTCCTTTCTATTAACATTGAAGATGAATGTCTTTGAATAAATTAATAATTTGTTAAATTTTGGAAATAGAGCATTCATTATTAAAATTAAGTTTAATCATTATAAGAATGGTAACGTAATATTCTTTAAAATTTTCATTAAAATATTAATATTTCATGACAAGTTTTAATCAACTTTTATCATTTATGCCTTATATTTATTTATTGAATAGTTTTTATGACGAAGAGATTAAAATCAATCTTTAATGGAGCATATAATTTATTCTGATTATTATTGAAACATACTGATGGTGGAAGTTTAAATTTAGAGATTTCCTTAAGTGATTAATAATCTCACTTAAATATTCATAATGCAATTGTTTAAATTTTAGTCGATGTGGAATTCATTATGCATATATTTAAATTAAGGAATTATATTCACTTCTGCTAGACTTTAAGAAATTTTCTTAGGGATAATAATATAGTTTTGAAACAACTGGTGACTAAGTAATTACTTAATTAAAATGCATTGGATGTAACAGGAAAATTTCTAATATATTACTGAAAATTCTTTGTACTAGGGACAAATATATAGTTTTGTAATATTCAGAGAGTTTTAAGTTTTCTTTTACGATAAATTTGATTTTAATTTATATATTGGGGTTTAAAATAGAATATTTAGAATAAGAGAATAAATTTATGTAACCATTCACATCCGACGTTTAGAAATTAAACTGCCAGTCAATGCTTTGAAAGTATAAAGGGATTTAATGGTTAAAGTAAACAGGGTGTGCTTTTATAAGAATTGCGAATTCATACCATGACACTTATTTTTCTAATTGCTATAAAATTTCGAACTATGATGTGTAGCAGTTGTTCAAAGAAATGAAAAATTTATTGTTTTTATTACTCTTGTTTGCAATTTTTACATTTAGAATCCATTACTTTTAATTAATCCAGACTTAGTTGCATAAATTTTTCTGAGTTTGATGATTTTAAAGTTTTTTAAATTCTTGAAAACTTCTTTGAATAAAAAAATAAGAATGTACTTATAATTAACGATAACATATTTTAGTTAATTTATTAACAACTGATTCTCTTTAACTAACATTGTTCAATTTTTATATATGTAATTTTAATATATGATTTTAATAATTTATTTTACAGAAATTTATAATTAAGTACAAATAGGGGTAAATAGCATTAATTTAAAAATCACCATACTATGCATATATTTGCAAAACATGGAAACCATATCTATATAGTTATGAGTTGAGCTATTGAGTTATGAGCATCTATATAGCTAAATTGCATAGTGGAACAATATGAACTAATATATTTTGTTGTTGTTGTTAAAAATCCCATCCAGAATAGCGAAGCTGCACCAGATCCATGAGCCCATGCACCCCTAAAAAATCAAGTAAAAGGAGGGGGCTTCCAAGGAGCTTTTCCATCGAAAAATGAGTGCATTCAAGTAAGTGTTGAGGATAAGCCTCGTTGAAGTTGCACTTTTTACAAATAGGGAAATGCTATACAACAAATACATTTTTATGAAGTTTTAAAATATATAACAAAACTCTGAACTACAATCACTTTAAATCGTTAAACTTTGATTGATAAATGTAGAGTAATAATGAGAGAAAAATTTATGAATATGATGATGAAGAAATGTGTGTAGAGTAATGGGAGAAAGAAACAAACAGGTTTAACCTAGGAACAAAGCATGCATATAAAGATGGAAACAATGTTGGAATTCGACAAATTACAGTTTGACATGGCCTTTACTGTAAGTACACGAGTCCCCAGTAAAAAGAGTGCAAAGTCGAAACAAATATATAATCGATGGGGTTATGTGAGCATTTCTTGTCTGTCCTAAAAATCTTACAGTGTTTGAGCGTGATCAACGCTGATGATTCAAGTAATAATCATTCCTCCTGTTATGCAGTTTCTGTGAAAGTGACAGACAATGAGCAATATGTATGCGCAATAAGATTGAGGACTTCTAAAGCATTTTGAATAGGATTAAGGCTAGACGAGAGAGGGTGCATTGGTGAATTCACAGTAGTTCGATGGGGACGCGAATTTTCCTTCATGAAAATGAAAGAAATTAATTTAAAAGTTTACATTATTGTGAAACTGTATCTCCAGCAGAATACAGTTTCACAATAATGTAAACTTTTTTTTACATCAGGTATCATATGAACTACACAGATTCTGTTCTATAGGCTTAGAAGCAGTATAATATTACAAAGAAATCGCTACCGGAACCATGGCGATTCCATCTTGAAATATATGTGTTGTGGTTGTTGTTACTTATGATACTTGGACCAGCCAAGCTCGTTATGCCGTTGGCTATGCGAATTTGAGTCATTAGGGTGCGTATTTCATTTAACCGGAACATGGCGTTGGTGAAAGTATGACTTTGCTCTAAACTTCTCGGATAGATGGCTACACCAGAGTATCCAATCCCTCAATTTTGGCATTGATCTGAAGGGGAGTATATTTTCCTCCAGACCATTGCACCCAAGGTTGCTCAACGACCGACCACAGGATTTTCAATTCCACAGATTTAATGAGCACGTATATCGCATGTACTCGGCGGATCTTTGGCGGCAATGGGAATCTAACCCCACTTTTCCTGATGGATGGCCGATGCCCCAACCTGAAATATATGTAATTCAATGATATTTTGCGGCTGATTACGTGTATCTCGGACTCTACAGAATCCTACAAATTTTTTATTGAATTAAATGACAGATTTAAAGTTATCATGAACATACATTTGTCCCAACTAGAGGTAGTCCTGTTCTTTGATTGGAGAAAAGGATGATATTCTGGCTATACAGTTTTAATTATTACTGCCCTGAAGTGAAGGAAGGGACCACAAGATTGCAGTACCCAGGACATTAATTCATTACTTTGTAACCATTTCATAGTAGCTGCAGACATGTTCTGCAATCATGTCACTGCAGTCATACATAAGATATGTGGGGTCTCTCATGTGGCAGTTTCTCAACAATTTTTCTGATAACAACAGCAATTTATCCATAGAGGTCAAAACATTTGCTGAACGAATATGTATCTTTGAATAATTGTTTACCAGTGTTTCCAGAATCGTTAAATTACAGATCGATAAATGCCAAAGAATCAAATAAAATTCCCATATAACTGTTCTATTATACAAGGTGTAATAGGACATGATTTCTTGGAATCCTCTATTCGTCTTCCGGCTGCCTTAGAAACGCTCATACCCAGAAGAGAAATTGCACTAAAGCCCTTTTACAAACCATTGTAAGTATTAGACCCATTTAAAACTATGCATTTTTATCGTTTCTCACAGCGACGACAGTGGCCTTTATATAATACTGTATGCTTCTTCGACTGGCGTTTCTTTATTTTCAAAGCGAAAACAGATGTTTTTATAACTTACATCAACGTTTCCCCTCTCCAGCTACATGGATGAAATATAATTTAAACTCAGAATATTGTTTGATTCACTTATTCAAAGTAAATTTATGTAATACAATAGTGATAATTGCTATCAATACATATCTTAACATGAAAATGAAATAAGGTGTTGCAGTACGTTTCCAGCTGTTTATTTCTGCTGACAAACAACTTCCTCATAATTTCGAACCATGGTTAAGTGACAAGGTTGGCGCCTGAGTCGGCACCTTCATTTCCGCACTGAGACAGTGAAGGAACAATGGACACATTTGACTGTTCAACGTGTATAGGTCTTATCACCTCGATGTTCTGCAGCTGGGTCAAGAAACAAACCCGCTATCTCAGTCAGGAGAGAATGATACCTCACTGCTCTGACCTCCTTTGAAGATGTAATATTTTTGCTATTTCATAAAATACTGAACCATATTTTGAGGAACATTTTCTTTCTCTGTTCTGCTAGTTTTTACCGCGGAACATTAAAAATAATTACAAATTTATTTTTATTTACAAGTCCCTATAACAAATTAAATTGAAAAAAAAATAAATAGTTGATTATACATTATTTGTTATTACTTTTTTACTTACAACTTTCACTAATAAATAATAGTTTTTTTCTGTGAGCTAATCCCTTTATTGTATTTGAGGTAGTAATTTAAAAATCACATATTTCAGTTTATAAATATAATCATTTTTATAATAAAAATATGCATTCATTTTTTCTATTCATTATTTTTAAAGAAATAAGAATCTGAATCGTAAAATTCATATAAGTTTTTTTCTGGGAATAAATGTTTTATCCATAACAGTTTTTTGTATTCATTTTTTTTTGCTTACATTGAAGATTGAAACAGTTTTTTGAAAAACGATTTTAAAAATACTCACAGTTATTGCAAACGCATAAATTCGTTCATGTAAAAGGATTTTATCTAGAATACCATCATACGTGCTCAATGAATTGTTCCTGCTGTCAAATATTATCCATCATGCGAAATAGGATTAACGAATACTAAATTGAATAAAACCACCAGTAATTGGATTTGGCGAATTTTTTTTCTTTTTATGTACTTTAGCTCTTTACTGCTGAGAAGTTATTAAATTATTTCGATAAAATTGCTATCAATTTGTTTGTCTCCGCGATATTAGAAATTTTCTAAAATAAGAAAGTGTAGATTGTGAACGTCCGAGGAAATCTAATTTTTATAGTAACAAAGTAAGTTATTTTGCGGCTATAGATTTATTTTAATAAATTCATAAGGTAAAGTATTTATTCCCCTTATGGCTATATGAAGAGGATTCCTGGTATAAAGAGCTTATTAGTATTAAAATTTCTCAATTTTTGTATTTTTCAAAAATGTTTGATTAAATTATAAAAATAAAATATAAAGTATTTTTTAATTTAAATTATTTGATTCTTATGCAAATCAGAAAGAAACATAAGATACATTTTTAATAAATATGTGTAGTTTAAAAATTATTTTAATAAAAATGAAATTTTTTTTAAAAAAATATGTTTTGGCTTATAAATACATTTGAAAACCATTAAATGCCTATAATGGATACAGAGTGTTTTTCTTCAAGTCAAATTCAGTTCCATCAATAATTCACTTGTAGTCGAATTGTTACCGCTCTGGCCTTCAATTCAACAGTTCAAGTGTTCGAATCTCAGTTTGAAATAGAAGCTTGTAAAAGTTCAAAATCTATTTCAAACTGTAGGTTCCACTCACGTTATGCTTCGTGTGCAAAGAAAAATCTGATCGAACCAATTAACTTTATTAAAATTTTAGTTTCAATGTTTTCTATGTACAATTTGTAGTGCACATGTGCGTATAGCACTGCAAATTAATATTACCAACCGACAATTCCTCATATTATGAGATGTAGTATGTTATGTTGCATCAGCATGCTTCCGTGTACCTAGCCCTGAACTGGGCTCTACCAGTTAGACAGAAACATCTGGGTGGGATCTTCATGATTTTGCATCAGGGACCAAGCAGAAGACACCCAAGACTTGGACTGCTGCTAACCTTCAGAGGGTTTTTACATTTATAAACCTCATCCATCTTTTAACCTCATTTCACTGAGAGGACATTGCAACCAGACCCCGTTTTAACGTGCCCAGCCGCCTTTAGTGAACACGTCGGATCTTCGGTAAAGCTGGAATTCGAACTTACTATCTTCCGATAATGAGAACAACGCCCTAACAAACTAGTATGTGGTAAATGCAATTTATAACTCAATCATATAAAATATGATTTCTGCATTTACGTTGCTCCCGCTATTTCGAACTATGGCCAGTTTCAGCAGGACCGATAAGTACATAATTTTCGATTTTATAATTGTTGTGCATGTCCTTTTCCTTTGTTTAGAAACAAATTATTATATATTTTTTTATCATGTTTTTAAAATTATTTCCGAGTACAATTGTTTTAAGTCTCAAAGTAATTATTTTAAATATAAGGAAATAAAAACATGTGAAAAGAATATAAAATAAAAACTATTAAGTAGAAGACGTTTTTTAAATTATACTAGTTTATATTGAAAATATTGGAAATTTGCATTGTGAAGCTAGTAATTTTAGTTAAATAGTTTAAATCAAGCAGTTTATATTGACATTAAGAAACAAACCAACTTTTTGATTTTTAACTCGACTTTCATTCAGTTCAAAACTTAATTTATGCATCAGCCATTCGTAAGGGTAAAATTGACAATGGAGTGATCGATGGAAGTAAGGCATGAAGTTTGTTGTTGACCTGCAGGTTCCATGATTCCTCCCATATATATTAGTTTTCTGACACTTTTTTTCACAGAACACAAGGGAACATATGACAAAAGTGGTCCGGATGCAGCTTTAGCCTCTGTATCAGTCTTTTCATAGCCATCGAGACCCACATGTCCAGGGATCCAACAGAACAATATATCATAACCCTCGAACCGATATCTTTGCGCGCTATAATGACTTTAATAGTCGCCACACCCGAAAATTAGGATTGCAACACACAATAACCACACAATTCGTCTCTTATGTTTATACACACTTCGGTCATTTTGCAACGACATCTTTTGGAACCTTGACAAACTTACTTTCTGGATAACGTTAAAAATAGTACCAAGAAAAAGAAGCATTCAACTTAGTGCCTGTAAAACCTCTTTCAACTGGATGGAAAGTATCAAGTAATACGAAAATTATTTAAAAAAAAATACGAAAATTATTTAAAAAAAAAATAGACTTTTAAGTAGCACTTAAATCCCATTCACACTGCCCATTTTAAATCAATTTAAAGTTTAATCTGATTTAACCTAAGCAGCATGCTGAAAACAGTGTTCGCACTGCCTTACACTCAAAACTGGTTTAAGAAATGTTGGTTGTTGCTCAAAACCTTATTTATTATTTGCTATTGTAAATTACATATGATATTTTCGAATTTTTTTTATAGTAGAGGACGTTTATTAAACATTTGCAGACCGAAATGATATTAATTAAGATTTTTTTGTCTAGGATTGAGGGAGGTCTGTAGCCTTCCGGCCATATACCTCGTTTTCTAATGAATTAGAGTCCTTAGATAGTCTTGGCCTGGTGATTAACAAATCAGAAATAAGAGATACAATAATCACTTACCACAACGATATTGTGGTAAGTGCTCCCACTAAATGCACTCTGCATGACTTGTGTTTTTTGACTAAGTAATTGAGTAATCCTAGTAATAAAAACTTAGATGATGGCAATAATTCTTGGTACACACGAAATTCCTATAAAATTATTTACAAAGGAAAAGATAAGGAGAATACACAGAATGATTACAATAATTCTTTGAAGCACACAAAGTTCCGTTAAAATATTTACAAAGGAGTTACATATATTTCCATATTTTTTTAAGATTAAGCAAAATTATGATATTTACAGGATGCACACAATTTATTTACAATGTGGTTTCTCGCAGGATTTCATTTAGGTGGAGATATGATTTCCATTAATTATTACTCTTCTTTCTTTACCGTCTGGAATTAATTTGAATAAATGGAGATATTGATGAGAGGTTTTACTCTCAATACTGTTCTGGTGCTGTGGAAATACATTAGGTCATAAGGACTGTAAAGTTCAACACCCTGAATCTCACTAATTGTTGATTGTGTATAATTTATGGTAGAAATTAAATGCAAGAAATTTGAGGTAGCGGGCTAGGGGCAGGATTCCAAAGTTCTGTCTTATTGATTTCTAAAGTAATAAAATGTTTGAGTTTCATTACTGTGCGCGATGAACAAACATCGCATAGTTCGACCAATTCTCCAGAATATGATTTACCTACAATTCTTACTCGAGCTTTCACAAGAGGAAAGACGGCACAAGCTGCCGGACCAAACTGGCAACTGGATTTAAAATTTTACTTCTCCTATATTTAATTTGATCGGTTTCAGATATGTCAACAAACACTGACAGCAAGAAAGCAGAAAACAAGATGGCGCTAAAGCAGTTCGAACTGATTTAAATCACAATTTGTCACCGCGAGAAAGTTCTGCCGAGATTTAACTGCGTTTAAAAGCACAGTGTGAAAGACATAAATGTTAAGAACACATTACTTACTGGGAAAGGGATACAACGCATGAATTTTCTATCCCTTCATTATATAATCACCTCTAGAGTTAAGCACTTATGGTGTCTTGTGAAGAACTTCAGAATACCTCTTCTGGTGCCAATTCATTACGTTTCGTGTGATCCTAACATTCCCCAAAGGTTCGAGAAACAAATTTGAAGATCAAAATTTTTCCATCGAAGTTATTCGAAGAATCTTTTATTTGCAGTAGTAATGAGAAGGTGGGTATTCTGGTTG
This sequence comes from Latrodectus elegans, assembly GCA_030067965.1. NCBI lineage: Eukaryota > Metazoa > Arthropoda > Arachnida > Araneae > Theridiidae > Latrodectus > Latrodectus elegans. The sequence goes on from CM057820.1 coordinate 5,697,917, forward strand.
AAGAAGCACGTTTCCTGCAGAATTCCATTCCCACTTTAAATTTTGGATGAGTTGTCTAGTTCTTTTAGAGTCTCATGGTAACAATTTACATTGACTGTCATGCATTTTTAGCGTGATATGTTAATGTCATCGAATTCAATGAATTAGGGATAAAAATGTATTATATGGAATAAGTTCTTAAGATGTCATAAATGAGTAAACATACTGTATGATTGTAAACGGACGAATATAGGGAGCTTCATACATTCAAGTGAGTTGTTTTTGAATAGTGAATGTGTTTTTCATTTTGTATAAATAAATGACCTTTATTTTCAGAATAAATCTCTGATTTGACAAGATGATTCTTTTACTTTTCTCCGTCCGAGTGAATTGGGCCAGAGTAACTAATTCATTTAAGAAAGAAGTCAGTTTGTAACTAGTACGGTATATCCCTCAAATTGGCGACTTTTATCATTTTTTTTATCACCAACCAATTCAAACGTTATTGTCATTTAATGTAACCATATATATGACACAAAAACAAGATGTAAACTCGAAAAAAAAAAAAAAGAACCTGTCATCAAAAAAATTCGAAAAGCAACAAAAATTCAAACTGGTAATACTATAGGAAATACTGTCAGCAACATAATCAAAACAAAGAACGCCAAATTTGGCGAGATATCTCTCGGAAGGATATATCGTATTTTTTATTGTCAATTTAAATAGATCTTTGTGAATCAGTAGAGACAATCAGCTTTATACTATTTGTCCACATTAATTGTGCTCATGATTTAAAATTTCCCCACTATTGAGAGGTGTAGTAATTCAAAGAAAATATTCTATTTTGTTGTGAATCATGTTACATGACTGTAGCTAAATTGAGAAAAATTAGTCTTTTGAAGACTAAGAATTTTCAGAATGCTATAACAATAATGAAAGTAACAAATATTATTGTAATATCCTCATATATATTTTTTTCAAACTATTGAATACAATTTAAGACGTAAAAGAAGAAAAAAATTTTATATAAATTCAGAAAGTTGAAAGAGATAATTAATTTATAGGAAAGTTTTTCTTTTTTAAGCATCAGTTATTGAAATAATAATTATGTATGATGTTTTATTTAAAAATAACGATTTTTCTCTTCAAAATACATTTTTAGTTCAAATACTGGAGTTTTTTCACCCATGAAAATAACATTTCAGAATATTTCTTCACCATTTTAGTATTATTTTATGAGTACAATATCATAAAACTGGAAATGGCTATTTTAAAGGAAAAGCTCTAGAAATAAATCTTTATGTTTATGGTTTGTTTGATATGCTACAAAATCCAGCCTTTTCCTTTTGAGTATTAAGCTATATAATGATTGAAACGGACTTTTCTCTCTCTTAAACGACTTTTAATGCAGTTTTTTCTGCATTATCGCCACCAGGTTACTAATTTTTGATATTTTCAAAATAACATAGAGTATATTCTTCCAGTTTTCTATAAATTTTATGATCATATCTTAAAACTAACTTCAATACGATCTTACAAAATTTCAGATTCGAAATAACTGTATGATAAGTCATTCAGTTAAAATAACTGTATGAGTGCCACTAAGAAACTCTAATAATCAGATTTTTTACTTGTATCATGTACAAAATAATTTTACATTAGAAAAATTAAAATTTATTGTTTGAAGTTTATAAATACGTGTACAGATATGAATGGATTTATTATATTCATAAAAGGATTATTTGGTATATAACATTTAATATAAATGAAATTATGTGAAATAAATTACATATTTTTGCAACCTTTTTTCATTAAATAAATTGCAATAGGGATGAAATGTATTTTTCGAAAGATTTTAGCTATTTATGATAAATTAATTTATAAAATAACTTTTACATTGTTTATTTTTCTTTATGTTTAGTTATGTTATGGAAAAACTAGTTATTTCATAGAATATCTATGTAAAGTATGAGCATTTTCATATATTATACACTTTAACTGACTTGTCTCGTTACTTCATTAAATACTTAGTTATTCTATAAAATTACTGTATTATACTTTTTATAACGGTAACATACGTTTCATATATATATATATCAGTTAAGAGTCCTATTAATAATTCTATGGACAGTGAAAGTAGAGTTACCGAAATTAACTTATATACTTGAAATTACAAAAGGTTTTCTATATATAAAAATATAGGTAAAATGATAATAGGTGAAGATTTTTTCTAATAACAAAAGTAGCCATTAAGCTTGGCAATTCCTATAATAGTAAAGGAAGTATTCAGATCAAGCCTTCATTATACTTGAATTTATTTTTTAACAATTCTTATTGTAATATAAGTAGAGTTCCAGAGGCTCAGTATCTTCGTTCCGCTTACCGTTGAGATCATCAAAGCGAAGTATCATTTACCACAGGCAGGGAATGGGAGGATGACCACTTTCTCCCTCATTGAGTTCAAGAAGATCATTGGGTTAGGGGCTTGTCCACGTTAATTTATGATGTCTAAATTCTTACCGTTGGTGTGGCATGGATTTAAAGAAAAGGGTGCAAGGTCAGATGTGACTTCGTCATCTGACCATAGTACAGAATCATAAGGTGCTTGGTGATGGGTGAGTATTCTAAACTCGGTAACCTTAATATTACAGTCCTGGGATCGCTTGCACCGTTATGTGTGTATGATATTGTAATATCAACAAGATTTGGGGCCTAAATACTATTTTGGATTAAATACTATTGGTTTTTGCAGAGAAACTATTTTAAAGGTTTGTTATTTGTGAAATATTTTAAAATTCCTAATGATGTTAGCAATTGGCTTTAGATTTATGAATTTAGATGATAGAACACTTAATTACAGTTTAAATATTAATGAATATCCAAAACAAAACGGATAGTTTAGAATATTCATCAATCTCTGCGGGAAAATGTATAAATTTTTATCGTACTTTATTGTTTCATTGATAAGCCTTTTTAATTTTGGCATAAGTATTAAAATTTATGAATGTTCAATAAATTAAATAATCCATAGGAGCATGAATTATTTTATTTTTAAATGTTTATTGATTTTTATATAAACCTAAATGACTTATGAAATTAAATTCCTTTGTTAACAAAAAAAAATACTCAAGGCTAGAAAAGTTTACATTTTATTTAGAAACATCTAATTATTTTTAAATTTTGACTTATATATATGTATGAATAAGAAATATTTCAAAAGAAAAAAGAATGCCAGTGCATAATACACTGAAAAGGTTAAATATTAGTTAAATATTTGTTTTGGAAAAATTATATATAGTCATTTGTTTTTACATTTTTTATTATTGATTTTAAGCTTATATGAATTTATATGTAAATTTAAATAATAATAAACTGACTCTATATGAGTTTACTTGAATATATTTTCAATTATTGAGTGCAATAGAAAATTACTAAAGTTTATTGTTAGCGACAAAAATAACTGGCATATCAGTTTCCGATATTTTCAGCAAAAGAATAGAATTCAAGAAGATTATTTATAGAAACTAATCTCTTACTATCTCTCTAGAGATGCATTTGGAGGACGTAACTTTAATATCTATTCAAATAAGGTCAAAAAACAATTATTCATGGATTTGATTTTAAGATTATTTTCTTCGATTGTTGAGCAAATGTATATTTAAATTAGAATTTGTAAAATGCCAAGGTTTAAACACGATTTAATAAGTTTAATGTTCATGAATTGTCATTTCTGTCTTTAAATATACATTTCAAACAAAGAGAATTCAAACAAAGAGTTCTCTTTGTTTCAATTACCGTTACAAAAAGAAAGGGAATTTAATGATTTGTTCCTGCTTTATTTTTAATCGCAACTTTTCAGAATTTAATTCAGCATTAGACTGTCAGGAAAAACATTAGTATTCATTTTCCAAAATCTCGCTAAGGAAGCTCACTATTAAATAATAGTTATTAAAATAGGATAAATAAGTAATATCTTTCAGCTTTAAGGAACTCATTTGCTATTCTTCATTTTATCAGACAAGTATTTTTAAAATTTATTATGTAAAGCAACGAAATATTCATATCTCATGCCAGATCATCTTATTGGGATAATTTATACAAATTTTATTCTCTTTTTACCGAGAGGAATATGCTCGATTGCGTCCTGCTTACAATAAACTTTGGCTATTCACCATACAGCCGAGTAAGATTTTTGATAACGTCAGTTATTGCTTTGTTAGAGTTTTCCTAATCATTTTATCCGGAAAAGACGGATTCAATTATTGTCTTGATAGGATAAAATTAAAGCTCAAGGGAAATTTATCAGAAATGTTGACAGAAGATATATTTGAAAATGAATAGAGCAAAAATATATTTTTTGTTTTTACTTTAAAATAAGATAACAAATTTAAATGTGTTGATCTTTTTACTCATTTTATGATAACATAATTTAAGTAAAAGATATTACTCTAATTAACAGTCAAAATATCAATAGAATTTTATTAGTAATGGGTACCTTTTGATTTGTTAATTAAATAAACTGAAAAAGCTGAGTATATTTTGGAAAAATAATTTGAAAATAGTAATACATCATCGGCATATTAATTATCTACTTATTTACAGATTTAAAACTTTTGATGGTAAGGAATACAATAATATAATGATAATTTACCTTATAAAGTTTTCATATATAAAGTTTAAAAAACCTCTAATTAAATTAAAATTTGTCTCTTACCCACTAAAAATAGCTAAATGAAAGACCTGGCTGTATCTCAATAGTTGAAAAACATTTATTACAATTTTTCCTGGTCCGGGAAATGTGGTTTTATTCCGTTTTCTGATCGGGAATGATAGTGTGAATTCCTATATTTTTAAGATTCTATTATGAAATTCTAACTATTTAACTATAAATTTCTTAATTAGTGCTTCAATTTATAACTTAATTTACTGCTTACTTATGTTTATCTTATAAATGTAAAAGGTTATTAATCTTTTAAACAGGAAATTAAAAAATCAACCTTAATTAAAATATAATCAAACCTGATAATTGGGAAAGATTTATTCCCATTTAACTATTATTCACTGCTGATTAAAATTTTCTCAGATTAGTGCTAATCTTATTAAATTATATTCAAATTTTCATGGTAAATTAGAGTCATTAGGTTGAAATCCCTTTGTTTATATTTTAATTGTGAAACTGGATTACACATACTTAAAGACAGGATTCTCTTTAGAGGATTTCTCTTAAATAATATTACTTAAGTTATGAGAAACACACTATATTAATATTATAAATTCGGTAATCATTTCGTGAAGGAAAAGAACTAAGTGTATCACAAATTCGCACTTTTCTATTGTACTTTTATTTGTCTTGAAAATTTTGCTCGTCATAAATTTAACACCGACTTTATAAAATTTATCATAAAATTTGAAAATATTTTGACTTGTTTGCACAAATGAATTGCCTGTTTATCTGATTTTGAAATTAAATGATACAGCTATAATTTATTGAAAAATACAAAAGGATTGAATTACTGAATTGAGTCGTTCATTTTCTTTATAGATTTATGTGCTAATAATATTTATATTTCTAAATTTTTTTTTGGAAATTTTTTATAGCAATCTTTCCTTATAATTTACATGAATTTGGATAATTAAAATGAATTAAAGGATTGCATGTAAAAAACTGTCGCTAAACTTAATTTCTATTTTTATTTCTTATTTTATTAGTGACATTGCTCTATTTGTCCTGTAAAATTATAACTATTATATATGAGCCCTGTAGATCTCGGTGCACATGTTCTGTCTTGTCACAAATTTAATTTTTATGACATTCTTCAGGTGCCTGAGAGAGCAGGGTACATTTCCCATTAGTCTTATGCCAATGATACTAATCTTCCACGCCTGTACGTCAGTAAGATAGTCTAAAACGGTTGGTTGTGGTGTCGTGTTCATGGAGAGAACTAAATTGACCTTGAGTTTGCAGAACACAGCTAACTATTTCCTTTCTACTTTCGAAGTATAAGCTCTTTTCTACATGGAGCAAGGAGATTTCTCACGGCTGAGGAGCAAAGATCTTAAAAACGACTAAATCGGTGCCTGGTTCGAGTACTTAGAATTCCCTTTATTGGGAAAAAAACAAATGCTTTAATGACAGGATGTATTCTTTTACCAAATGTGTTCTGAGGACAACTAAAGATAGCTTTGGAGACATCTATGAATAATTCCATATGCATGTGGAGCTTTTCCTCACTATAGTTCATAATATATGCTCATAGGACTTTATATATCTGAAGCGAATCTTTTTCGAAAGCCGAATACCTTTCTTGGTAATTTTTATCACTCTTTCTTCACAACTGTTCTGGGCTACATGGTCGACATTCTACGATCTCTAGCATCATTGACAATTTTAAAACAACTTAGACACATTTTTCAGTCAGATAAGGGTCTGACTATGCACTGATATGAATAAGCTAAAATGCCAAACTTTGATCAATTGGAGCTTCTGATGTATCGCACCCAGATTTGATTTTTTGTTAAAAGGTGATTGACTTTATCCCTGAATACCGATGATTTAATCTTTATTTTGAGAAAACTTGATAACATATTCTGCAGTACATCATTCGAGGCAGAGAGATGCTGAATGACGCAATGTATCCTGTCTGAGGTGACGGATGCGTTACTGATTTCCTCCTTTTTTTCAACAGTCGTATTCAGATACACAATATCTTATTATTCTGAAATTCCTACATACATTATTCGCATTCACCCATTTTGATCTAAATCAGATACCTCCTTCTTGACATCGTGATTTGTTTTGCTATAAAATATATATCTGCATAACTTTAGAATACCTTTAAATTAGTATGACGTCATATAAAAAGTCTAAAATTCTTACATTTATATTTTCTTTGAGTATAATATGTTATAATTTACCCATATTTTTCACATATTCATGGCACAGATGCCGTATAATTCAGCATGCCAAATTCTGAGTTTGGTGGATTTTTTTTGGCGGATTTTTATTTGGCAATCTGGGTTTCAATATGTTTTAGAGATGGAAACATAAGATTTATGCACAAAATTCTGTTTTGGCAACCTTAGTATTTACAACATCATGATATGTCACAATACGTAATCTTGACAACATTTTTCGTAGCCAAAAAAAAAAAAAAAAAATCAGAATATAACATTATACGGCCACTTATACCTATCTTCCTTAATAATATTCACTAATTAAATTGGAAACAATATTTATTCTTTTAATTTCTACGGATTTACTTTGAATTCAAAACCTTTGTAAATGAAGATTTTCTTTTGAAATCAACGCAGTTTCATTTTATAAGGTTTTATTGACTTGTTAAAACAAAATAAATAATCTCATAAAATTAGCTGTTCTTTTCAAAGATAAGAATATGCCTTTTATTATTAGAGACACTGCAAGAGAAAATAATAATACATTTAAGTATGTATATATAATATATTTATTATATAGGATGAGGGGAAGATAACAGTTTTTTGAATTAAGTTGCTAGGAGGAATGTGATAAAATTAATTCTTAAATTATTCTTCAAATTAATTTAAGTTTAAATTCAATAAAAAAATACGCTTCGAAATTGGTTCACATTTAATAAAATTTTCATATGAGAAAGTTTTTTTAAATTCTTGAAAAGATTGCATTTAAATTAGCAAGTTGTTATTCTCAATTTATTTTAATGTTATTATTTCCGAGAATTATTTAGAGATTTGATGTCTTTTTCTTTATAAAAAATGTCAAGGTGCAGTGAAATGCTCGTATATCTAATTCGAATGTAGGCGTTATATTACTGAAACTATGTTCTCTTAATCAGTTATTAAATAATTTTTAATCTGAGAAAAAGGAAATGCTTACTAAATGTTGTTTTTAATTTCTTTAAAATTATTAAACAATTTTAGGAATTCATCAAAGGTATTTATATTTCTTGCATTACGTTAAAAGGAATTATAATATCACTGCATCTTTGATTTACGAACGAATAGAAAATAAGTTACTTTGTTAATTTATAATGTACTGTTTTCTTGTTGCAGATTTAAATCTACATTTTTACCTACAAAGGTTATTTCCTCTTTGCTTTATGAAAAATATCTAATTTTAAGTGAAAATATAATGGGCTGCTAATAGAACAAACATCTTTTTCTAAAAAAAAAAAAAAAAAAAAAAAAAAAGAAAAAAAAATAAAAAAAAAAAAATATACAAATATTTTTAAAGTTAAGAAATATTTCAAATCCCGTTTGATTACAAATAATTAAAAGAATTGTTTGGATTTATGCCTTAAATTTGCTTCGAAATAATTTTATTCCCTTTTCGAAATTTGTACGACGTGTTTCAAAATAAACAAAATTTATTTTTAACTTACACGAAAATTTAATCAAGAAAATCTTTTCCATTTAAATCGCCAATATAATTTGAATTTTTGCTAAAACTGAAGTTGTATCCAAAATAAGCCTCTCCTCACTTTATCTTATTGATAAAGAGGAAACATCTAACTTTTATTGCAAATCGATGAATAATAAATAATATCTGGAAGTCACATAACTAGTTTTAGGATTATAATTTAAAGTTAATTATTTTAAAAATATGGTTAATATTATCAAGAATTAATTTAAATGAAGAAATCCTTTAAATAGACTAAAAAATTTTAATTTTCACGATAAAAGTTTTCTTATTCTAGCTGGCAGCAAAACAGCATCATAAAGGTAAGCAAATGGAATTAAATATTTACTGTCATAAGCAATAAGAGGGATGAAAGCAAAGTCATTAAATTTGCAAGAAGTTACGGGGATTATAGGGCTGCAAAATTAATAGAAACAGTTGCCATCTCTAGTAGTTTAAACGGTCTTTACTCGGTCAAGCATCGATCTGGTTCTTCATGACAGAATGGGCTACTTCGATGCTGCTTTAAATCCTAATTTCATTTTATAAATCATAGAAGTAGACTGGAGTGGCTGAACAATCAGTCAGCAATATATGATCAGATGTTTTTAGCTGGTTTGAGGTCTGGAAATTGTGCTGGCCATGACAACAATCAAATTTACTTTGTATCGAAGAAGGTCAGAATACGATGTGCAAAACAAATTCCTTGGTACCCTGTAGGTTTACGGTTTAGAATCTTGTATTCCTTGGTTTGGCGAGACATCTTGGGGATAATATTTAGTTTTTGGTAACCCTGGTAATTTTACTTTATTGCTTTTGTGTAAAGACTACCTTGTTAGTTACATCTTGGCGTCAAAAAGATCGCCCAAGAAAGAAGGGGTACCCGATTGTAAACTTTTAGACCCCTGTTACGAACGGCGTAACAGTCTGAGAATGCTGTAAGGCATTTTAACAACCCGCGTAATTGTTTTTCGGAAGGACTTTTCATGGATATTGAGTCGTATTCCCGCGTCACAAAGGAGGATACAAGAAACACTCCAAAGCACCCACCCTGACAGATGCACGTGTAGAAAAGTAACATCCTTCTCGATTTGTTTAACAGTTGCTATGATTGAACCCAAGACGTATTACTCTGAAGAGCGTTATCTGTTATTTTGCCATTATGAAGTCCAACATGTATTCTCGCATTATCATGTTGGAAGATGGTATTTCGCAACGTTCGAAGTTATGGCACAATCACTGCCTCAATATGTAAGTATTGTATCGGTTGCCATGAAATTACTTTCGATCTGAATAAGGATAGGCACATTGTGTACCCAATTTATACCTTTGCCATCACACTAACCCATAGGCTCCTATGAGGATATCGAATGTAATCAGGCGACGAGTGTTCTCCAAGAAGCTTCTAAACACGTGTACAGTCATTAGAATTTGGCACGCACGGCAGGGACTCGCTTGAAAAGGCAACATTAAAATTGCGCCAGTTTAGCTGTTGGCAGCACTAGAATCACTTGCTGCTTCTATTCTTCTTTGTCAAGAGAAGCCGAGGTAATAATCATAGTGCTGACAATCATTACCTTTTAAACCATTTTTGTACTGTTCAAGCCAACACTAGACGTGCTACAGCCGCGTCGACCTGGTCGGTTAGGGTATCGTTCTCATTAGCGGAAAGTAATGAGTAAGATCCGTCGTGTTTGCTAAATGCAGCTGGGGTCATAACAACTGGGTATAGTCGCAATGTTTTCCAAGTGAAATTATATCTCTGGGGTAGCAGGCCAAGTATTGAGGGTCTTCGGCATGGTCCCTGCTTCAAAGCCACGAAGACTTCACCCGGATGCTTCTATCTAACTGATAGAGTCCAACTCAGGGCTAGGTGCAGGTAAGCATGATTGTGCAATAACAACTAGACGTGCTGCAAGTGAGTCCTTTTCCTGATTCACGGTCTTCGAGAGAATTGACTGCCGCCTTCACAGTCTGTTTGTCCTCTCTATTGTTACTATAGGAAGACATTGAATCTTGCATGCCATTCATTATAATCCTTAACACCTCATCAATTTCCTATTTTCACGAAACCTGTTGGATGTCGTACAGCATCCCTGGCAATATCACGGAGCGATTATAATCTCTTACGAAGCCAACGATCTTTCTTCTATCGAATTCTACCTCTTACTGGTAAGAATTTCTTCTTCTTATTCGGGGCACAACACATTATTCTAAGAAAACTGTATAACTTTTTCAGAAATGAACTGCATAACTTTTCCTTAATGAAATGCTTCGATTATCGTTTATCCTTCTTGGGTTGCTCAAAGGCTCTGACATAATGATTAATTGCATATAACAACATTATCTTCCTTTCGCATTATTTTGATGTTCATAATATCGTTACTTCCTATGGCTGTAATTTTAGCGAACAGTGTATATAATATTAATACACATTTTTATTGTTATATATTATTAAATATTCATTTTTTATGTAATGAAATACATACACTATTAGTAACCTTTATAAGAAAAATTATTTAAAAAAATACAAATTTCAATTTTATAAGCTCATTTGTTATAAAATTGAACTTGATTGTTTCTGTCGTTTATTTATTGATTTTGAGAACTAATAATATGATATATATGCATATATTAGAAGAAAAATATTTTTAATACCCAGAGCCTATATTTTTCTCAACTTTGAAATAATTATCAAATATAGTGAACTCAAAATGATTAATCACAGACTATTAACTAATTTGTAATATTTAAATAAAAAATAAGAACAGAGTTATAATGATGATTTTGGAGTATCTATCTTTTTACTAATGTCGAGATTTTCAAAATCATATTGTTTTCGAACTTTAAATCGTATTATATACGTTGCTTGTTATTAGATTTGTATTTCAATTTTTATGCTAATTTTTCGGCTTAGAAATAATACTCAGATTTTTATCTTGTAAGCATATATATGTGTAATTTAAATAGGCAAAACTAAATTTAGTTTTAGTAAGGAATTTTAATGAATTTTGTTTTTAAAAAGGAAATTTTAGTGTTAAATTTTTTTTAAGGGAAGAGGAATTGTTTATCAATTATTTTACACAAAATATAAGCAAAAAAAAATTTCTCTTATTTATCAAAAATAACATTTATAATGTATTAGAGGATATTTCCTTTACTAACTGCTAATTTTGAATGAAAAACATTTTAATCTTACACAATTCTGCCTGTTTTAAAATACTCTGTCAAGGGAAACAATTAAGCGCTCACTCAAAATATTTATATTATGAAGGATATATATATATGCTTAACAAATATACTATTAAAATTGTACTTGTTTTGAAGACTTAAGTTTAATGATTTTTTTATTACTAATATTTCTATTTCTATTTAATATTAATAATTTGTTATAATAATTATGCTACGATCTAAGAAATTTTTTAACATAAAAAATTAGTATCAGGGCTTTGGTATCAGCTGTTGGTCGTATGGTTAACGTTTCCGTTTTACATTCAACAGTTCGTGGGTTCGTATCTCGTCGAGGATTAGAGTGTTTGTAGTGGTCCAAAATGAAATTCATATATATATATATATACACACACATATATATATATATATACACACATATATATATACACACACACATATCTATACACACATATATATATACACACACACACACACACATATATATATATATATATACACATAAACTGCAGGTCCTCAAATCAAATATAGTTTGAATAAAGTGCATAATTTAGTATCATAAGATAGAAAGTTATAATGTATACAAAAGTTAAAAATCAGCATTAGAAAATTCACTGAAACTTGTGGGTTGAGTGGTATATTGAGGTAGTAAATTCAAATGTATAGGAATTAATACCATTATATATATATGCGTACATACATATAATTGTGGTTTAAAATAATATTGTGAAATTTTACTTTAGATTTCAGAAAAAATAGAACAAATGATTCATTATTCATAATAAATTTATAAAACATTCTTTAAACATTTAAGGTTTTTTTCACAAAAAAATTCTATTGTGAAAAAAAGCTCAAAAATTTAAAGATCATGACAAATAATGATTTATAAACTTATTTAGTTCTTTATGAATTAGGAATCACTTGTCCTGTTTTTCAGGAAATCTAAAATCTAAACTAAAGTTTCGCAATATTATTTTAAAGCGATTATTTTTTAGAATTCATCTGTAAAAATATAAAATTTAATTCTTAATGAATTTATATATATTCAAAAGGAAATATTCCAACGATATTCTATACAGAAAAATTATTCCGAGCAGAATATAATAAATTGCGTAATATTTTTTTTTATCTTTGCACATATTTAAATAGCTTACTTACTTTATGAATTATGCGAAACTCATAATTTCATTTATATGATATTTTATGTCATCAAATATAATGAAAAAGAAATTTATTTTAATGTTATGGAAATGAGACATTTTCCTTAGTTTCCGTTGGTTCATTAGTTTTGCATAACGTGACAATAAACCGCTATAAGCACTATTTAATTACGACAGCATGGAAATAACAATATGATACTCATTTAAATGATTATCGTTGATTTAACCAATCGAGTATTAAAATAGAATTAATGGAGTTATATGCAGAAATTAATTTTAATAAATACTAAAATAATGAGAAAACATAATTTCTCTAATACAGATATTGATGCTTATTGATTTCGCTTAAATGACGAAATTATTTTAAGAAATTATTATTTTAAATAATTGTTTTTTTGTTGTATTGGGGTACTGGTTTTTATACATATATCGATTGAATTATTATTAGTAACAAAAGAGAATGGATAAAACTATTAAAAGCGTTTCCAATTACTTATTTATACCTCGATGTTCAAAAAATCTATTTGTGAAGATTTATTCATAAAATTTGAGTATTTAATTTCTTTAAAGTGAGTAAATAATTTTTTTTTAAATAAATCATCAAAAGTTAACTTTTAAGGGCGAAGATTGTTTTGTATTTTTAAATGTGCAGCTAAAATTTAATTTCTAAGACGGATGAATGTTGAATTAACTTATTTTTTGTGTAAATGATTCGAATGAATTTTCAAAGTTCTCGATACAGTAGAATTTTAACTGTCCAAATCAACTGCGACTGGACGACATTCAGATAATCAAAAGTTCGGTTAATTGGGTTTTTCAAAAAAGGGTCTATTTTAGTTATTGTAAAATGAAAATGGAATGAAAATTTTTTTTAAGGAAAATTAATTAATTAAATGAAAAGACAACACTTCGACATGTCAAGGTACTTACAAGTGCTGTATATTAATACTGTATGTATGTACAATGCAGTAAATGAAAGTCTTTACTTGTTGATAATCTCGGTAGCAGTAAGTTGTTCCATTGCCTTCAAACGTTTTCGGGCATCCAAGTCGTCCACTCGCTTGACTGTGAGAATTTGCAAGTGGTCACACTCGGGCTGACGCTTTATCCACTTCAAAGCTGCTTAAAAACCTGCACAATTGGATAGTACCCTGTCTGATTTAATTTTGACATTAAGGTGTAATCTTTTCTTCCTCGACACTTTCAATAAATTTACCATCATTTGCAATGTGAAATTTAGTTACTGACTTATAATCCATTCTCCTATATCTTAAGCACTAACTCCTAAACATCCAGGAATTTTCAAAAAAAATGTCTCTAAATTCCTGAAGTGATACGTCTTTTTCATCTTTTTCCTTCTCTTACCTTTCCTTTTCTTGATCTTCTTCTCATTTTCCTTTTCTTCTGCAGTCTAAATAATTTTTCTTAAAATCTGAAAGCGATTTGTATGAACGGAGTTTTTACATTTAGAATTCCACTGTACTCTAAATTTCCTTGAAAAAGCTGAAAGAAAAGGAATTAAAATTAATTATTTATTTTGATTAAATTAAAATTAAATAATTTTATTCATTAAATTTCTTACATGTGATAAAATAATAAATGTTGCATTAAAAACAATTTTTACTTAACTAGCAAGTTAGTTATCTAATTAAATTCACGGGATGTTTCATAACTATTGTTAGTTAAAATGATTTCTCTTAGAATATGAGCAAATAATGAATTTGAATAAAATATTATTTCACATAATTATATCATATAACTATGATAGATTTTGTAAAACTATGAAATTTAAACTTAAAATCTATCATGAATATTAAATAAGATTTACGACAGTTAGAATTAATTCAACTAACTTATATGTTAATTAAGAGTAAATTTAAAATTCTTAATTACTTTATTTTATTGAAAGCCTTTACATATGAAAATAAATTGAGAAGTGTGAGAACTTTGAGCTGTAGATTAAATTACCTGTATATATTAATGTAATAATAAAAATATTGAACTATTTAATAATTATTTTCAAAATTCGTGATGAAAAAGTAAAATGGAGGAAAAAAGTATTGGTTTGATTGACATGAAAGTCTGCAGAAAAATGTAAAGCATGTTTATTTATAAAATAAAACAAGCACTTATATGACAAAAACGAAAAACAACAATTTGTCATAAATTGTAAAATGACGCCATATTAGAGTCATTAAAAAAAAGAAGCCTTAAAGTAAAATGGATGAAAAATACTATAAAATGGGTTATATGTCAGAACACTCTCTGATTCACATAATATTTTAATTATACTTCCTATAAAATAATCATCCACTTCAAAATTAAATAATCACCATTTATCATTTAGTACAGTTCTCATGGAAACTTAAAAACAAGCCCAAGGGCCTCCAAAAATTTTCAGTGGGTTTGCAATCCGGCGGGTACACTGACCCCTTTTAAAGTTCACTTAGCTATTCACTTAGTAATCATCGATAATGGGAGTTGTACTAATACATTACTCAACTCAACTAAAATTAAAGCAGGGAAAGTTACTGCAGCTTCATTTTTATACAATACAAATATCTTGGCAAATAGAAGTAGAGTCAGTTGCTACAGAAGCACACTTCCCTGTACCTAGCTCTGAGTTGGGATCTATCACTTCGATAGAAGCAACTGGGTGGTGGTGGGGAGCCTTCCTAATTTAGAAGTAGGGACCAAGAAGAAGACCCCTGATATTTGACCTGCCACATGCAGAGGAATTATTTCACTTGGAAGACATTGCGACAACGAGCTCCAACCACCTAAGTGAATACAATGTATTTTCTGTTAAGTCGGGATTCGTACTCATTTCAATATAGTCATATTGAATCAACGAATTTTATGCTATGATTATTTGATTTCCTACAGAATGAATGATATTCAAAAAAGTTCTTGTCTAGAGTACATGCGCCTTATTTTCAACAGAACTCGTACACGTTGTCACCACACAACAATCTCTTATTATATGCCAATATAATTTTGTCTTAATCCTATCAACATATTGGCGACAACACTTTAATTATATCTTTCTTAATTAAATGAATAGAGGAACTAATTCGTAGTTCGAACATACTATCCTTAATTATGTAATGCAAAACAACCATACGATTTCACATTTGAGAAAGCTGCTCTTTCCTATTTTCGTAACAATAGCAATTTATCAATTCCCAAGGAGATTTGTAAGCAATAGACAAGCAATTATCTATGGAAAGTACTTGACTGGTTTGGAATTGTTTTCTAAATCGTAAAATGACGATATGATAAATGACAAAGAATTGAACAATTTGTGTGTGCAATTACTTGATACTCCAGGAATCTGATAACATTCCATTTGTCTTTTAGAATACAGAGAAATATGGTTTCTTTGAAAAAATGCGTAAAAAAGCGTTTTATAGATCATCAAAAATTATATTATTTAAATCCAATAGCTTCACCTACAGATCAAAAACTTAACAACCAAACATGTGCAGCCCAGTGTGTGATAGAAAAAAATAAGGAATTTTACTTTAAATAATACTGACTGGTAAATTATTGACTCAAGCTAAAGTGCTTGAGATTCTTCAAGCATTCACGCATACTAAACAGGAAAAAACTAGAATATTTGATCTGCCATTTTTCCTATTTTATTAATTTTTTAAAGTTTTAAATACAAAGCAACATTTATTGGAAAAACCCATTTTAAGTTTTTACATTTATATTTTTGCCAGATTCTCAAAAGACTAATCCAAAGATTCTGGGACATACAAAGAGATTCCAAAGATTTTTCTTGCTCATCTCTTTTTTTAAGACCTAACAACATAAATACGGGATTAAACCTCACAGGACATATTGTCATAAAATTCTTTTCAATGTTTCAGAAAATATACTGTTTAGTAATTTCTTCATTAATTATATTTTGATTATTCTTGATACCGTTCTCTTCTATTTTCACAAAGTTAAAAAATTTGCCACCTCAAAGTGTAATTGTTAATTATGATGATCCTCATGTGTCAAATACTCGAAATTATCATATCAAACATTATTGTACAAGGACAAAAACTTTTTCTTACTTTATATCAAATTATAACTTAATTACTTACAGAAATATTGTAATCATTTTTTCAAAGATAGTGGAGCTTAGCGTAAATTCCACAGCCTCTGTTGATTCAGTTGACTCTTGATCAAATTTCTATTTCAAGCACACCAATTGCTAAAAATTGAATGACCGAATGCCTCATAATGTAATGATAAAAAACTGTCATTAAAGAATTATGTCAAATAGTTATAATAGTAAATTTCAAATTTGTCGTTACTGATTTTTGATTAAGTCATTTGACATTTTAATGAAAAAATTATCCAAAAGCTAGTATTCATTTTACCATATTAACTCAGCAAACTGCAATTTTTTAAACTTTTTTTTAAAATTTTCTGAGTATTTGTGCTTGATAATTGTGTGTGTGTGTGTTCTTAAAATGTTTTAATTCTTCTTTTTTCCTAATTGCTTGAATTTGTTCACTTAAAAATATTACACTTCGCTTTTTGCTTAAATTTTTGCCCATTCTGAAATCTAGTTGCTATTTAATAACTTTCCGGTTAATGATGAAGATTATCAGAGTCGATTTTTATATTAATGAATGATGAAAGTCTTAATGATGGTTGGTTTTTATATTAATGATGAAGCAACACAAGCCAATGAAATTGTAAAATGATAAACTGACATGAAAAGGAATTACACATATTTTTTCCCATTCTTACATATACAAAAAAGATTATGTTTACTCAATATAAAGCAAGGAAACATTCTGGTATTATATAATTTAAAAAGCTACATACATATCAAGTTTTAAGGATTTTTCAAAATTACTTTTATTTCAAAATACGAAACTTTCTTCCTTTTCTGTTTTATTGTTAATTTTATTTTCCAATTATGATTTTATTTAGAAAATGTACCGCTACATTTATCCCTTTACTAAAAGTCTTTTAAGTTTAAGAAAAAACATATTCTCACATTATTTTACAAATTCTAACCTAAGTAAACAATTAAACATGTTTAAAATTAAGAACTGGTGATCTATAAACATATTTAAAAAATAAATCGAGGTAATATACAAAAACTGGAACTTTTATGCATAGTTAAAATTTTTTTTGATAAAAAATGAATTTAAAGTTGTATAGAGAAACATAGTTGAAGAATTTTTAAGCACTTCAGAACTCAGTTGTGGCACCAGCATGTTTATCTGTACTTAATTCTGAATTGGGCTCTATCAGATAGATAGAAGCAACCGGATGGAGTCTTTATGATGTAGAAGCAGGGATCAACCAGAAGACTCCCCAATACTTGGTCTGCCACCCCCAGAAGTATCATTTTACTTGGAGGATATTGCAACCACGACCTATTTTACGTGTCCCAGCTGCCTTTAGCAAACACAAAGTATTTTTGGATAAACCGGGATTCGAACTCACTACTTTCTGATATTGAGAACGACGCCCTAACCAACCAGGCCACCGATACAGTATGTGACTGATGTATTTTGTAAAGAATTGACTTCATTTTTAGTTACACACACTGGTGGTTAAACAATTGTGAATAAGTTGTAATAAAGAAATAAATAAGAATTCATTATTACTAAATTTGTGCAACGGATTAAAAATGTATTGGTAACACAATAACATTGTTATTACTGTCATACTTCTATCAATATAATATTGAAATTCTGCAAATTCTATTTTGGTGCGTATTTACTATTAAAGTCAAAATTTATAACAAATCTATATTTTATTAATGAAGTAACTTCTTATGTACGTATGTATATATTATGTTATGACCAAACTTAAAATAGATTTCTTTAAACGACAAAGTTATTTTTATTGTTTTTTTAAATTATATTTAGTTTTACGTAGGAAACACTATTAATATTATTCTTGTGTGAACCGTATTTTCGTAAGGGAAAATTTCGTATTAAAGCTATATATATATATATATATATATATATATATATATATATATATATATATATATATATATATATATATATATATATATATATATATATATATATATATATATATATATATAGCTGCACCAATAAACAGAGAGCAGTTTAACTCTGTTATTGTGTTATTACCTATCTGGCAAAAATGTCATAAAATAAGATTGATATTTGGCATTTTTACCCAGATTTATTATATTTTTATGATTGCTCTCTGTATATTATCTTTTATACTTTTATTATTTAAGGTATTTTATGTATATCGGAAATATTTTATTTTGAGTTGTGATTTTGATTTTTATAAGAGATTTGGTTACTCAACTGAATTTCAAGAATTTGGTAAAAAATATTAACAATGTTTCTATTGTCTATCATATTTTTTCATTGAAAATTCGGAAACATAAAAAAATATTTTACTCATTTCTTAGAAAGTAAAATAAAATTTTACAAATTTAGGCAATTATTTGAATCATGTTCATATCCAGATGAGTTCGTCTAAATTTTGAAATCATGAAAATGTATTTTTTTTCCTACTTCAAATCACATTGTATTTTAAACTTATTTCTTTTAAAAGTATATAAAATATATATATATATAATTAAAGAATTAAAATTTATAAAGTACATTCACACACACACACATGTGTCAGTAAAAGTGAAATATTTTTTAAGAAATTCTATATTTTTATTCTAGGAATTGTAAAAAACAAATATACAAATCATATTTTTGAATTGCAATTTATCAAATATAATTTCCCTTTTTTATATCTGAAAAAAAAACAATGAAAGTTTAATAGCATAATATTATTTAAACCTTATTTTCAAATTTATCTTGCTCTTCTGAAATGTTTAACTGATTATTAAAGACTGATATTTTTTTTTCTAAAATGAGTAACACTTATTTAAAATTGAAATTTTGTATAGAGATGTTACAAAAGCAAAACTTAAGTATTATTTAAAGTTATTTTGTAGGGCTTATAATGTATTATACAAAAATTACAATGAATACTTAAGAGCAATTTTGTAAATCTTCTAGGGAAACTTATCCCTTCCTGGTTCTCAAGAAACTTATTTTCAAAAAGCCGTGGTCATTCTCAAGTGTTAAACAAGGAGAAAAATTAAATAATTTCAGACATATTTAGTGAGCACGCTGACATTTTAATTTAAAAAGCTTGACATATTTGTTTAAAAATAGTGATGATAAAATATTGCAATTAAAAAATTTCCTACTGGTTTTTCGAAAGGTATTGACTAGTGATATTTAAATTCATAGAGATGTAAAACATTTTAATATGTAAATTTTGCCTTGAAATGATTATTTAAAACGTTTCCTATTTCTGTATTAAATGGTTAACAAGGAGTTTCTTTAACAGTTTTGAATTCTGATGGATTAAAAGCCAGATTTTAATAATCGACTTCTAAGTATTATCTTTTTTATATAAGCAGAAAAAATATTTCTTTTTTAATTTTAGACAATGATTCGAAATTATAAATATTTAAATTTATTATAAATATAAGTTAATTTCTAAATTTTGTAAAGCTTTAGAAAATCGTTGTTTTTTATAAATAATTTAAATATTTTATGGCAGATTTCCAATAACATTGAATTTATATAATATTAAATTTAATAAGATTAACATTCATTCGGGGCGCAAAGAAGAACTATCTTTTCATGGTGCACTTTGGATAAGTATTTTCATACGGCAAATTGGTCTACAGCTTCCGTCATATTCTCTCGTCGCCAACGCTATTGTCGAAATGCAATGCGAATTTTGAAGCTTGACTTTCGTATTTTGCATTGGAATGCTGGTAGATTTATCCCACGACACCCACCGAAGCATTATTGCATCTGGCTAACAATCACCAATAAAAGAATCCATCGAAGAAAAGGCCCTAATCCTATATGAGAAATCGCAAAGAATGGGTAATAGCTGTTGGGTCATTGATGGTCTTAGTTCTATAAATCTGAAGACTCAAAATTGTTTCATCCAGAGTGTGTTCAAAAGATCAGACAATTTTAAATTTCCCAGTTAATGTACAGGAAATCATTAAACCAGAAAACCTCTAAATATCCCTGATTTTGTAATAAACCTAGATCTCCAAGACAAGCTGTTCAAAAGTGACACTCCTTCAGATGTATTGAGACAATGTGCTTTGGAAGCCATTGGTTTGAGGCACCCTGAATGTCTACATGTCTTTACATATGGATGAGTGCTTACATGTCTTTACATATGGATGAGTGCTTACATGTCTTTACATATGGATGAGTGCTTACATGTCTTTACATATGGATGAGTGCTTACATGTCTTTACATATGGATGAGTGCTTACATGTCTTTACATATGGATGAGTGCTTACATGTCTTTACATATGGATGAGTGCTTACATGTCTTTACATATGGATGAATGCTTACATGTCTTTACATATGGATGAGTGCTTACATGTCTTTACATATGGATGAATGCTTACATGTCTTTACATATGAATGAGTGCTTACATGTCTTTACATATGGATTGAGTGCCTACATGTCTTTACAGATGGATTGAGTGCTTACATGTCTTTCAAAATGATTCCTACTCTGATATCCAATTGTCAGCTAGTGCAGATGTACATTCAAAGCTGTTCAATTTCTATGCTTCTGCAAGTATCTACAGAAAAGATTTTGACTGAGAGGTTGAGGCAATCCGAATTGCCTTAAAATAACTAGTAGCTCTTACTGATGATTTTTACAGAGTGGCTCTGTTCTCTGATTCACAGGATGCAATTCAAGCCTTAAGCTCAATTTATCTTGTGAAATTCTCCATATTCAGGAGCTCTTGGAAATTTTGACACCACGAAAGAAACGTGTTGTATTCCAGTGGGTACCTGAGCATTGTGGCGTCTATGGAAACGAGAAGGTGAATTTCTTCACAAAGAGGAGCGCAGAACTTCTCCGGTCAAGATACACAGAGATTTCCTACCACACTATAAAGCTATACCTAAAGCAAGTTTTTAAAAGTATTCAAGCTTCTAAACTGCAAGAAAGGATAAAAACCAAGCGGTGGAAAGATGACCTTCTGAATTCTCCTGATGATCCACGTTATCAAGTTGTGGCACAGTTTCGTCTTCTGACGGGTCACCACTGTCTGTCTAAACACTTCCACAGCATTAGCATCTTAAATTCACCCAACAGTCCGCTTAGAGACCATGAATAGGACCCACCTCCACCGTCGTGCTTTACTGCATGGCAGCTCTGAATCATCACTTTATTGGCAAGCCGGAGAACATTTGGGGCAATGACTCCGGTCATGTCGTTTACGTTTATGTTCTGTATCCACCTGTCCTGTCTCCATCTCATGTCTATTTTGTGATTTTTCATATGTTTTATTTGTATTATTCCTTGTATTTGCCCTGCCATTGGAAATAAAAAAGGCCATACACTGTATGTTTAATTTTAAATTAGGACACAGTCCTATAATCAGAGAGTTCATTTTTTAAATTCCTCACACTTTCGGACAAAATCTCTAGAAATTACCCTTATATTTAGTTTTTAACACGAATGTGTTACATGAGCGTGTAAAAATATTTTGTTTAAATTTATAACAGAGTAAATAAAAAGATATTTTATAAATGCTCATTTTAATAGGCTTTTATAATATTCTTTACATCTTTAAGATTGAATTCTTAGATTATTGTTTCATTCATGTCTATATGATTGGATATATTTCAAAACTACTTCAGAGACATTGATAAATATTAAGGTGAGTTGTTTCTTCTTAATGTTTTAATGTTTCGATAGCTTTTTTCTCTTATCCCGCTGCTTTTAAAAAAAAAAAAAAAAAAAAAAAAAACGGTTGGAGTATTTTTTTTTATTAACTCGAAAAAGAATAAAAATAGGTTTTTATAAGATCCAGGGAATCGACAAAAATCCACATTATACGTGAATTTATTTTTCGTCCTGAGAATGAAGAAAAATAGACGTCGATGTTACAATAAAAAAAATAGAATATGTTACAAAAATCTATTTTTCTTCATTAAAGGAAGAAAAACAGATTTGTGTTATGGACTTTGGCAATTTAGTTGACGAATGCAAAAATACTTTTCACAATTCAAGCAATCCAACGTTGAAATGCCATTTCAGAAATTTCGGAATATTATAATTTGCTTCTGTCAAAGGTTTTTTTCGATATTTTACACTCACAAACTAGAAAAATCTGAATGGGTCCTATTAGAAGATGAGGAAATGTTTTAAAAGAAGAAATATTCCAAATATCTGGGAATATGCAATTTATTATTACTGGGTGGCGATGTTCTCGTTGGTTTGGGCGTCGTTCTCATTATCAGAAGGTAGGGAATTTCGAAACCTGGATTAACCGAAGATCCGTCGTATTCGCTTGACTGCTGGAACATGTTAAAAATGGGCGTAGTTGCAATGTCCTCCAAGTGAAATTATAACTCTGAGGTTGGTCGGCCAAGTATAGGGAATGGTCTTCGTCTTGGTCCTTGCTTCAAAATCACGACGACTGAACCTAGCTGCTTCTACCTAACAGGTAGAGCCCAGCTCAGAGCTATGTACAAGGAATCATGCTGGTGAAACAACAATTTATTATTGGATGAATAAGTGGAAAGTATATTGTTGGTAATAGATTTAAAATAATCTTTTTAATGTTGAATGGTAATGCACTCAACCAATAAAAAATATTTTAAGAATCATCGAAAAAATTCGAGAAAGTTAAGTGAAAATTTTAATATTTTTATTCTAGAAAACAACAATATCAAAAGTGCTACCAATGACAAAAATGCTGAAATGCAAAAAAAAAAAAACTTACAAAAATATCAGTTTACTTGAATGAGTTTAAATACTCTAGTTTCAAAGAACATTTATTTGGGATAATAAGTATAAGATTAAATAAAATGCAACAGATAGAGAGAGAGAGAGAGAGGATTTTAACATATAATATATCTTTAGTTAGAAAAGTTAAAATATATACTAAAATAATTTTATTCATATACGGATGCACAAACATAAAACAAGGAAGACATAGGTAGTTATTTTAAACAGTTCCTGGTTTCAAAAATGTAAAGTTTATATTTAAATGCAGAATGCGGCCTTATTAGATAGTAAGATGTATAGATGTGAAATATTCGTTTCAACATCTTAAATACAAAGAACACATATACTAAATTAAGTACTTTGAACCTCTTGAAAATAAAATTAGAATACCTCTACGAATACTGCATTTTATGTATTTTTGTAGGTTATAATGAAAGTTCGATGAATTAAAAATATTTCTAGAGAGTATTCAATGGAATTGTGGTAAATCTAAAAATACTTATCTTTATTTAGTTTTTCTAATTATACGAATTTTTATGAAAAATTAAAGATCAAAGTATTACGAAAACAACTTTTTTTTAAATTTTATAATAATATTTGAATGTTAATCACCAAAATATTTTGTAGAATCACAGTTGATTTTCATGTGTTTTATTTCCCGTACCTGAAAACAATTTTGAACATAATTAATGGAAAAACTTAAATAATTGAATTTAAAAATAATCATTAACCCATAGTTCAAAAAGAAATTAATCCCAGTTTTATTTGTAAAATAATTTGTTCCAGGTGCGTTAATAAATTATTTTACTCCTACAAAATTGTGGTTTGTCATTAATTATAACTTTATACAGTGTCACTTTATACAGTGTCTCACAAAAGTGATGGGACACTTATAAAAGAAATTTGCAATAAAATTAATTAAAAACGCATGTACAAATTTTTTGTGGATGTGTTTCATATTTAAAGTTAGTAACAATAATTACATGACATACATTTTGTCAAAATATTAAATAAAAATACAATTGTTTAGAACGGAGCAAAAAAAGCACACATAAGTGATGGGACATTTACTTTTCTATCAAATATATACCCAAACATTTTACTTTTTAAAAGGTTTTAATATTTTGTTGGATTTTCTTTTACTTATAAAACATGATTTAATCTTCTTGGGATGGATTTGACTAATTTTTTTGTGATTTCTAGAGTGATTTTACCCCATTCTTCTTGAAGCACAGATTTTAATTGTTGCTTTGAAGAAATGGTGCGTTTGCGAATTCTTGATTCCAATTTTTGCCAAATATTCTCTATGGGATTTAAGTCTGTAGATTGTGGTGGTGTTTTTATTATTTCAAGACAGTTATACAGCAGCCAGAGTCTAACGTTCAAAGCATAGTGATTGGATTCATTGTCCTGATAGAATTTAAAATCATTATGAAGGTTCAATTTTCGTGCTGAAGATTTCAGATTTTGCTTTAGAATGTCAATATACTTGTACTGATCCATTTTACTGTCAATAAAAACAAGATTACCAACTCCAGCGGACGACATACACCCCCATACCATAACTTCTCCACCATGTTTTATTGTTGTCACCAAGAGTTCTGTTAACGAAACTCTTCCCTCGGTTTTCTCCACACCAAGATTCTACACCGTTAGGACCAAATATACTAAATTTACTCCCATCACCAAATATAACTTTATTCCAGTAATCAGAATTTTTATTTATGTTTGATTTTGCGAAAGCCAGTCTGACATTTTTATTCTTTTCATTCACGAAGAATTTTTTCCTGGCTACTATATGATATCCAGCAGATCGAATTACTCTTCTAATAGTCTCACGATTAACAATTACACCATATAATGCTTGTAAATCAACAGCAATTTTAGGCGCACTCATACTTGTAATTTTTTTCATAATTCGAACGACAATTCGTTTTATTCCTTTGGATGCCCTATCTTTGGATGCCCCCCTTTTATTCTGAATCATTTGATTCTTTTTATGTCATGTAATGATACTGAAAATTGTTGAATGACTCAAGTTAACTGCTTCAGCAATTTCTCTAATAGATTTTCCTCTTTCAATATGTAAATTAATAACTGATTTTCGAATTTCAGGCGCAGCTTTTTTTCGTTTAGCATTTATGGCTGTATACAGCTAAAAAGCACAAAAATTCCAAAACATTCGGGAAAGAAATAATACAAACGATTTTATAAATCATTGCCAATTGCTTTAGAGTAAAAATAAAACATCCAAAAAATATATTTATAGCTTATTTCAGACAATTTTTGCTGCATATCTAATGGTGTTCCATCACTTATGTGAGCTATTTTTCGCTCCGTTCTAAGCAATTGTACTTTTATTTAATTAATATTTTAATGTTTTGAAAAACGTATGTTATGTAATAATTGCTACTATAAGTTTAAATATAACACACACACACAAAATTTGTACATGTATTTTTAATTTATTTTATTACATATTCCTTTTGTATAAGCATAAGTGTCCCATCACTTTTGTGAGACACTGTATGGCTTCAAACAATGTTCGCGAATATATAACCGAAATTTAAATTTTATTTCAAACAAGTATTTAACTTAAGATTAGAAAGAATATTTTAAAATTAAATTTGAAAATAAAATAAGATCCAAACTTATATAAAATAATGAAAAAAGTAGCTGACTCCAGTTAATATAGGTTTCTTGTTTATGCAGACAAATTTGCTTCCGAAACTTGAAAAGTGTAAAATTAGTTTTGTTTATATTGCATATTCTGATGAGACATCTTGTAAGGTTTACAGAAAATATTTATTTTTTTCACAAGAAAAACACCTTTTAAGAATATAATTCTATCTTCATAAATGAGTTGTGATTCCCAAGCGTCATTTCCAAAACATCAGCTAACACAAAACATGAATATTTAAGTTTGAGCATATAAGTATGTTATTTTTAGGGACTTCTGTTTTTCATGTAGTGATAATTCTTTTCTTTTTTGTTTTGATAATTCCTTGAACATACACATATTTGAAAAATATTTTATCTGGTACATATTTAATTTTTGGACAAGTGAAAAGAATAACTTTTACGTAAATATTCATTTATTTCAAATTATATTTGTATACACCTAGTCGTCGTAGGAAACGTATTTGTAGAGTCGGATGATTTAAGGAAATTATTATTACAAGACAATTAAATTGCTTCAAGAAATGGTTGAATGAAATAAACACTTCAAGATTATTGACTTTCGAAGATTCTATTCCACAACTAATCCAGTTAGCTGCGGAAAATGGTATTACTAAGTTCTTCATTTTCCTGTCTCCCACTGATGGTACGGCATCTATTCCAAAGAAACCTTACAATTTAAAGCAAGAAATAATTCAACTTGTAAAGAACCACAAGAAAATAATACAAATTCAGCACACCCGTCAAGGTAAGCTTCTATTCGAAACTAATTGCCCAGATACTGCTGTAGAAATAAGCAAGATAAACATTATTCTTGGTGTATCTGTTAACTCCAGTTTTCAACCTGAATACATTTCTTCAAGATTTCTTATAAAAGAAATAAATGTAGATTTACCTTTATACCTTGTTGCTGAAGAAATTGCGCAAAATGGCTTAACGATATTAAGCTTACAAAGATTTACAAAAAAGAATTCAGAAGAACTGAGTGAAAATATTTTAGTGAACGTCATTGGTCATCATCTACCTCAAACTATTAACTTATTGTATTCCATCATTCCAATTTCTCCTTTTATTGATAACGTTCGAAAATGCGGAAAATGCTATAAATACACTCACCCTACGAAAAAATGTAAACAAGAAATCTTCCTATGTAAAAACTGTGGAACATTCCATAAAGACCCTCCCTGTGGCAATGAAACACCTAAATGTATAAACTGTCAGGGAAATCATGCAGCTAATGACATTTCCTGCCCTACGAGGCTTGAAGAAAAAAATTCTTACATTTTAAAAGCATGAACCACCTTCCATTTATTGAGGCGAGAAGACGTTATAATAAATCTTTAAAACCAGTTACTCCAGTGTAACCAAAAGTCATCTTCCTTTCGTGCCGAACCAAAATGAAATAACTGATATTGTTAAAAAAGCAGTGACAGAGATGGCTTCTATTTTTGAAGCAAAATTACTTGCGATACAGGCTAGACAAGATCAAATGGTCCAACAAATGTTCTCATTCATGAAAGAATGTATGAGAACATGTTCGAATCCAGCTAGATCAGTTTCTAGATCTCCTCCAAGAAAGAGTCGTGCTAGATCTATCCAGTCTAGAAAGATAAGTCCAAAAAATTCAGTGAATCAGCAAATAATATCTCCCGAGCAACCTATTATGAAGTCTCCTCAACCAAATATTAAATATGCAGAATCTAACATTGATGACAGAATTGAGCCAGGAAGAAGGCGTAAAAAACATTCATAATTTTTTTTTTTAATAATATTCTTTTACTACGAGCGCACCTTTTTGTTTGTTTTTCAGTGACTGTTCAGGTTTTTCGTTTTATTTTATGTTCAATCTAATTTCTTGGAATGCAAGAAGTGTTCTATCTAAGCGTCCGTATATAAAACTTCCATACTTTCAATCTTCCGATGTCCTAGCAATTCAAAAAACGCTTCTTAAAAATTCCGACTTGTTTCAAATTTATAATAAAACAATAATTAGATTAGATAGACAAGATGGCCGTGGTGAAGGACTTCTGTTTGCTGTTGATAAATCTCTACCTGTGCAAGTTTTAAATATATCCCGCTCAGAAGATAACGATACAGAAATATTAGCTATAAAAATTACTATATCCAAATCATCTCTTACTTTAATAAATGTGTATGTCCCACACGGTAAATTTTCAAGCTCTTTGTCCCATAGCATCTTATCAAATATTCCTCCTCCTTTCATAATAATTGGAGACTTTAATATACGAAGTTCGGCTCTTGGCAGTTATTCAAACTCTCCCGAATCATCAGAATTCCTCGACTGGATACTGGATAGCAACATTTGTCTTTTAAATACCTCTCAGCCTACTCATTTCGGACTCCACCATAGACCATCCCTTATCGATTATAACTTTGTATCTCCTGATATTTTTCCTTTTTGTACTTTCTCAGTCAGTTCAGATAGTTATGGTAGTGACCATGTCCCTGTTCAAACAAGTGTCAAAATCTACAACAACGATTATTCAAAAGGTATTTCCCGCAATAGAATTTTATGGACTGGCTTCTTCAATTCAATGAACACCCAAATTGAAATAACGGACTAGTTTCTGTAGATCATTTTCAAATTTTATGCAAAAACTATCTTGATAAATTTAGGAAAAAGCAAATCTTTCCGTCAAAATCATATCCTCCGTGGTGGACATCGGAATGTTGTTATCTTTTGGGTCAAAAAAGAAAACTTTGGAGGAAAGCGAAAAGTTCTCTTAATCAGACTCTGTGGATACAGTACAAACGAATTTCTGCAAAACTTCATCAGCTTCTTCTAACCCTTTCCAGAAATTTCTGGGATAAAACTATAACAAACGCTGGTATATCTAAAGACATTTATTCTATTCTCAAAAGACTTAAAAATAGATCTACCGACTCACCAACTCATCATCTATTAATTTCTAGCGAAACTTCAATTATTTCGGATCCTGTTGTTCAGGCTAACTTATTTGCCAAATTTTATTCTCGTCAATCTGAAACTGAAGTACTACCTCTCGATTTAAGTTCAAATTTTGCTTTAGAATATAACTCTGCATTCTCCCTTTCTGAGCTCCAAATGGCGATTTCTAAATGCAAAAATACTTCAGCTGGTCCTGATTTAATATCAGCTAAAATTTTGAAGGGTCTATCAAACATAGCTTTACGATCCCTTTTGTCACTCATAAATACCTCTTGGTTAAGCGGTATTGTTCCCCCGTCTTGGAAAAAATTCATCATAATTCCTATAATAAAACCTGGAAAAGACACTACTTCAGTAAATTCTTATCGCCCAATTTCTCTTACAAGTGTTCTTATGTAAGGTCATGGAACGCATGATTTTAAATCGTCTAATAAATCATATTTCCCTTTCCAAATATTTTCATCCAAATCATCATGGATTTATGCCTTATAGAGGTTGCGACAGTGTTCTTTCTATGCTTCATCATCATATTATTGCTTTACGTTCACAGAGAAAATATGTCATATGCGCAACTGTAGACATATCTCAAGCTTACGATTCAGTGTGGCCAGACGATTTTATTTATAAGCTCCTCCAATTTGATATCAGAGGAAATGCTGCTCATTGGATATTGGATTCTTTATCGGATAGAAGTTATAAAGTGAAATGGCGTGGAACTTTTTCTCAACCCACTTTCTCTAATAGAGGTGTCCCTCAAGGCAGTGTTCTTTCTCCTTTTCTTTTCATGATTTATATGTCAGATATTTACGAAGTTCTCTCTCCCGACATTAAGTGTTTTATTTATGCTGATGACATAATCCTTTTGGCTGCTTATTCATCACAAGAAAGACTACAGCAAAAAATGCAGACGGCAATCATAAAACTTGAACAATGGTGTGAAGAATGGAAACTAAAAATTGATTCCTCAAAATGTTCAGTCATTGATTTCTCTTCCAAAAATCTCCTGTAAATTTTGTACTAACTATAAACCAATTACCTATCTCTCTTGGTCTAAGCACATAAAAATTCTGGGCCTCTATTTTACTAATAATTTAACTTTCAAGTATAACTTTCAAATGAAAAAAATCCATCCAGAAGAAAATTAATGTTTTAAAAGCTATTTCAGGAAATAGATGGGGAGCAAAAACTAATCATTTACTTCAAATTGTTCAATCCTTCATTACAAGTAGCCTCGATTATGGATGTCATGTATTTACATCAGTGAGCTTATCAGACCGAAAAATCTTGGATCCGATATATCACTCAGCTCTTAGAATTGCTACAGGTCTTCCTCGCTGGACACCTATTCCACTTCTTCTGAAAGAAGCAGGGGTCGTACCTCTTTCTGTAAGACAAAACTTTCTCTCTACAAGGATGTACATTAGAAACCTTGCACTTTCTCCTAAATCTCCATGTGGTAAGTTGTGGGAATCAATGCCTTACAGCCATATCTCTGGCGCTCTTCCTCTATCTTTGCGAGTGAAAAAATGGCTTGAAGAAAATGGAATTCAAGAATCACATATTTTAAGAGTTCCTGCAAAATCTACATCTGTTAATATTAATTTAAAAATAGTTCTTAGAAAATATACTTTTCAGACTAAAAATCTTCCTACAAATACTATCAATGACCTCTTTGAACTCCATAGTACTTCTGAATGGTCCAATCACATATTATTATTTACTGATGCATCTAAAATAGAAAATAAACTTGGAATCGCTGTTTATAACAGCAGAAATAACTCCTTTGTTTCCGGGCAAATCAATAACTCTAATTCCATTTTTACAGCAGAGGCTTTGGCTTTATATCTGGCGGTGACTAAATTCTGTATTTCTCCCTCTAACTATAACATATTATCAGACTCCTTATCCTGTCTAAGTAGTTTGAATACTCTCTCAACCTCTTCCCCAACCATCATTCAACACATCGGATCAGCTATAGGAAATGCAACTGAGATTTGCGAATCTATTAAATTAGTTTGGATTCCAGGTCATTCTGGAATTTCTGGGAACGAAAAAGTAGATGCTCTTGCAAAATCGGCCATTAATAAAAGTTATATTCTGCACTCGATTTCACCTGAAGACCTTATCCATAATATAAGAAACATTTTTACCAATTATAATAACAACGAATGGAATAATAGTAAATACGCGTCTAACTTTTCGCACATGTCTTCTATCAAGAAAGTTCACCGCAATTATACCAATTCTCGCCTTGAAGAAGTGGGGCTAGCTAGAGTTAGAACTAGATCTTTTCCGACAAATGTTAAATTACATAAATTCAGACTTTCTTCAACGGATAAATGTTCTTGTGGAGAAAGAGAAACCATGGATCACATAATGCTATCGTGTCCTCGTTATGATCAAGCAAGAAATTCTTTAAGAGAAAAACTTGGTATCGGAGCTCTTTCTTTCTCTTGGATCTTAGATTTGTCAATGAATCCAAAAGAGAAAATTGAAGCAACTATTTCTTTTTTGAAACAAATTAATAGATTTTAATTTTTTTTTCGTCTTTGTATTTTCCAAGCTGCCTATTTTCCCTTTCATTCGTCAAACAAACGCCGTGCTTAACTTTTTGTTTTGATTGTCTTTTTTTTTTTCCAAAATCATCAATCCATCAATATTTGTTTAGGTTTCAAATAAAAACTCAATCTTACTCAATGCGAGCTATAAGCCTACGAGCATAAAGCTCCAAAACTGTTTTTGTCGTAACCTAACCTAACCTAACCTCGTCTGCTACTTTTAAATTTATTCTTATTTCAAAATGTCACATATAAACATGCTGTGAACTGAAGGATGTTTTTGCGCTTTACGAAGATAAACGTTCTTATTCCAGAATTAAAAAACGTCGTATAAAGCACGGTATTAAAATTTCTAAGTGCAAAATAAGCAATATTATTAATCGGACAGATAAAAACTGTCAAACAGTATTTCTACATAGAAAGAAGACTCTAAACGAATATCCATAAAAGGTACGTACTGCTTCAAATGTTTCTAAAGTGAAATCGCTGGTAACAAGAGAAAATCCGTCAACATATAGAGGTAAATGGAATACATTGCGATTCTTGATGAACCATAGGTATACCTAAATAACTGCAACAAAAAAGGTCTATTTACTATAGAAAACGAAGCGAAAATAATTTACAAACCTGGTTCCGTAGATGTAAAGAAAGTTTCAGTCAGAGGTTTATGATTGTCGCAAGTCTCTTCTACAATGGGAAATTAAAAATAAGAAGAATGGAAAAATGTTAAAATCAACTCATCATACTATCAGGAGAAGGTATTATGTCTAATATTTACAGAAGAAATTCCGCTTCTTTATCCTAATGACTTTCAAAGAGTGAAATTTTATCAAGACAAAGCTACGAGTCATGCTTCAAAAACTACCATTGCAATTGTTGAAAAAATGAAGACTACACACACAGGTATACCTTTTCATTTCATCTATGGACTATTGTGTCTTTGATCTGTTAAAAATAGCTCTTTCTAAACGTAAACTCACTACGATAAATGGATGCTGGAAAGTAGTGGAAGAGGAATGGAAAGCAATATCCACGAAATTTTACAAAAAACTCTTCTATCATGGAAATTACCATGCAGACTTATACCTCAGAAAAAAACCTATCAGATCGAATATTTAAGAAAGTAGTCTTTACATTTTAAACATTAATTAATCAGTCCCGAAATCGTTCAAAAAATGTCTTAATACCCTATGTAGAATTCATATTGAAAACATATACTAGAATCTCATGCCCAGGATACCCAAGAATGAAGAAGAGAAAAACTTGAATCCTTATCAATTAGAATATCAACCATCAATCTTTTTTAATTCCATGTTGAATATTTTCCAATATATTAAAAATACCTCTAAGTAATGGATTAATAATTTTGTCACATTGAAAATACTATATTAGCAATATAAACACTGAAAAATAAATAAAAACTAAATTGTAACACAAGCAAGAAAATATTATCATTAAAATATTTTAGAAAATTATGTATGTGTTTATGTCTGTATGATTTAATTAAATCAAACAAACGCACCATCACAGTTTCTGTTTTTATCTTAAATATGCAATTAAAGTCAATATTTGTTATGTTTGAATGTTATTTAATTATTTACAATATTTCAATACCTTATCTCTTGCATTATTTATTTTTAGATAATAGCCATATTTAAAAAATTAAGGTTATAAACTAATGTATATTTCTCCCAATTTACTTAGAAAATTAAGAATTAGTTTTTAAAATTTAATTTAATGTATATTTTACTGATAAATTTACTTAAAGAATATAGAAATTACATAAGGGTTGTTGTTGCACCAGCATACCTTCCTGTAGCCTTGAGTTGGGCTCTACCAGTTGGATTGAAGCAGCAAGGTGGAGTCTTCGTGATTTTGAAACAGCTACAAAGGAGAAAATCCTTAATACTGGGCCAACAACCCTCAGAAGTATCGTTTCATTTCAAAGACATTACGACCACGCCCAGTTTTAACGTGCCGCATCGGCCATTAGCAAACATGATGGATCTTAAGTTGGTCGAGATTCGAACTCATTACCAAACGATAATGAGAACGATGTCATAGCCAAGCAGGCCACCGCGGTTGATCTAGAGTAGCCTAGTGATTAGAACATTGGCCTTCTGTCTGGAAGGATTGGGTTCGATTTCCAACGTGACCTGAGACTCACGTTCGGTCGTTCAGCAATTACCATAGGTATAATGGTCTGGAGAAAATTTCCTACCACTCCAGATCAAAGTCAAAATTGAGAGAGTGGATCCTTTGGTGATTCCATCTATCGGAAAAGTCTTAGAGAACAAGATGT
This sequence comes from Latrodectus elegans, assembly GCA_030067965.1. NCBI lineage: Eukaryota > Metazoa > Arthropoda > Arachnida > Araneae > Theridiidae > Latrodectus > Latrodectus elegans. The sequence goes on from CM057820.1 coordinate 5,731,907, forward strand.
ACTTTCACCTTCGTGGGGATCTGATTAAACGAAAAATGCACCTTTCTGAGTTAGTTTCGCATAGCCATCGGCTGGCGAGCTTGACTCATCCAAGGGTCATAAATAAAAACAATAGAAATAACCTTGCTTAAATTACCGTGTGAAGAAATTTTTCCTGTAATGGCTGGAGAAGTGTTCATTAAGATATCTTGAGTATTTATTTAATATTTAAATTACATATTATACTAAATGAAAAGTTGAATGAATATAAAATTTTCTATTTATACAAAATTTATAACTAACAGAATCACTTAAATCATTACTAAAAACTTGTTTCGGATTTATTGTATTACAGATACTCAATTTTCGCAACTTAAATAATGTGTACATTTTTCTATAAATCTAGCTATTATAAATAGCATTCACAATTCTTTTTTCATTCACAATTATTATACAGCACGATTTACTCGATAAAAGAAAAAGTATTAAATAAAATATTAAATTTTCTATGTATAACTCAAGATAAAAACAATCTCTAACACATTATTATGCCAAAATCTGAATTATGCCACAAATCAATTCCTTGTGTGGATTTATAAAATTTCCTTTATTTTCCTTACAGTTATTGGATACAATTTTCTTATACTTAATCACCGACAAATCTTACTTGACGTTAATAACTTTTCTATATTACAAATTTAATACTTAAAACTTTAAAAATTACAAATTTTAAATTATTTAGAAATTTGATGTATATAATTGTGAAAGAGATATAAATAATGAAGTTAAAGCATATTTCATGCAATATTCGAAATGGAAATATTTTTACGCAAATATTCACACAAAAAAAATATATTTTGAATATTTCGAAGTTTAGAGTGGCAACAGTATTTAATTAAAGAATCATCTTGAGTAAAAGGCTATGTCTTAAAGGCATATTGTCAAATTATTTTTAAAAATACAATCAATGGCGAGCTTTACAAAATTTCCTTCTTTCTTGAAGAGAAGAGGGAAAACTGTAGACTTATCAATATTAAGAACATAAAATCTGCTGCAAATAATTTTTCACCTAATTTGCTCGTGTAATTAGAAGATAATTTTAATCCCTGATTTTTATCGATAAGGATAAAGTATTTTAACATGTCATGATTTAATGATCCATACTAATTTGTTGCGGCGCTGAGTCATAAAAGTGTCCCATAAATATCACTTGGTTGCAGTTTAAAAATTAAATTTAACCACATTCTTGTTGATTTTTATTACATTTTGAGATGTTTATTAAACTTTATTTTTAAATATTTTGCATTCAAAATACAATTTCTGATTCGAATCCCAATTAAAATATTTAAAAGTAAAAATGAATCCTACTTTTTGTTAAAGTACTAGAACTCATCAGGAAACTAAGGAACTTAAAATACTGCTTGTGAGTTAAGATTTTGAAAACTCAATGAGTTTAGAATCAATCTCATTCGAGTGTTTTGTGAGATTGATTCTGAACTAGAGTTAGAAATCACGGATTATTGCTCCTTTAAAATCAATTTACGTTAATTATTCGTCATGATTGACTGTAATATAATCTTCTGACGAAGACAATCCCAGAGATGGCATCTTTCTCTATTTTCCCAAACCAAATAAAGAAGGTTAAATTTTGGCTAGTAGAGTATAAATAGATATACTATTTCAGGTAATGAATCGTTATTTGTGGTACAGGAAAACATATGAAAGTGTGAAAAAAACATAACTAACAGATTAATTTTTAAAACTCTTTTGACATTGCATGCATTTAACATTAAAACTAATATATTTTACGCGAATTTAATTATGACGATTAATTAATTTTAATGCAAATTCCATTAAATAATAAATAATATCCTCATTACAGATGCAACATTTAGATTTTAATAAAAATGAAAAGAATTTAAATAAATGTAGATATATATAAAAAAATTAATGAAAATTTTAAAGAAAATATTTGAGTTGGAAAAAGAATTTCGTGAAAAAGAACAAGTGAAGAGAAATTTCTTCTTACTCATTCTTCAATTTTAATTTCGTGCCATTTAAGGAATAAAATTTCATGTCAAGTTCAACTGAACAAATTCAAATATTTATTCACTTGAGCTTTATTTTTTCTATCTTTATCCTTTCTATTGAAAAATTAAATTATCTAGTATTCATGTCCTTTTAACTTTTTTGTTGCTTGATTGAATTCAAAATTACTTCTGTTGAATACATTTTTGATATCTAACTTCATATTGTTATTGACGCTCGGAACAGTTATAGTGCTATAAATTTTTCATTGTTGAATGGACAGGTTTATGAAGCAAAACAGATAATATATATGCAAATAATATAGAAAAATAAATGTTCATCATTCTAGACATAAAACGTAAAAAGCATGTGTTTGAGAAAAATGCAACTTTTTGTGATAAAAGTTTTTCTACAGGAACTAAAATAATAAAAACGAAATTTTCAATATTAAGCATATTAAATAATAAACTCCCGACTACTTGATTTGTTTCTGTGATATTGTTTGGTTCTAAGGTAAATTTACATTTATTTATCTAGTTTTGGCAAATTTATTTATTTTTATATATGGCTAGTTGGAATAAAAAACATTAAAGATTTTCGAAAGTCAAATTACATAGCAATTGCTTTTAAGATACATAATTAATTTACACGGCTGGCCACCGTAAATGCAATACCCTGAAGGTAGCATGCAAATAGTATGAAATTTACAGCATGCATTAGTGGAGGTGAGGTATGCAAGTGATTAGATTTTCAGCTCAGACGCACACATCACACGGGCCTGTGACGCCACTTCAAAGCGCTATTTAAGGCTTGGAGAGTTCAATGATTTCAAGTTTAGCAATTGTGTTTTTCTTGTGGTTTTATAAAAAGAAAAAACGATCGTTTATGCTTCGTAGAAAACAGCGATCATTTTTTTTGATCAAGAATCCCAGTTGGACAGAGGAAGGATAGCGGCCTATCGAGTTTGTGGATTATTCTTCAGAGGGAAATCGGTAGTCGTGTTGGATGAAGCCACACAACTGTAATGCGGATATGCGATCATTAAATGTAAAAGGGTACGATGGACCGACGTGTTTGATCGCACCCACCTCAGTGCACTACTTCAAGTGCTGTCAGGCAATTTGTGCGCATGACAGTGAGGGATCGCTTAGACATAAGGCTCCTGTAAAGGGGAGCTGACGCATGGATTTTCCGACCTGTCATAAACATAATGGTTGCTATAAAACTTCGTATGACACAACATTCTTACTTACGTTAGTTTACATTTGATGCTTTTGTTTTATTTGTTTGATACATTTTTAAAGTAATATTTTCTTCCGTAATAAATTAAAAAAAACATTGTAATGTGCAAAAGATGTTCTTAATATTTTTTTAAGAATTTAAATTGCGTGTCACTAATACAAGGATGAAAAAAAAAAAAAAAAACAATATTAGAAATTTAAAAAAAACTTTTTTGCACATAGTAAGCAATTTATTATAGTAAGTATATAAGCATAATATTACTGACAAGCAATAAAATACATACTTACAATATAGATAAACCTATGTTATAAATAATATATACTTGCAAATAGTGTTATAAAAAAAGGACAGTAAACTATTTTTTTATTATATTTTACTGTAAATAATATATAACAATAATTTTCACAAACATAATAACTTAAAAAAATAAAAAATAACATTTCTTACATATTGTAAGTAAATATTATTACAAACTAGTAATATATTCTTACAACATATGATTTGAGAGTAATACATATTTAACATTTAATGTAATGTAAATTTTATAGTTCTGCATTTTAAGGCTGTAACAATAAGAATAGCAATATAAATATATTTTTTATATTGTTTTTAAGTATACAAAGAATAATAAAATTATGGATAACTTTCTTAATAATATTTATAACTAAAACTAATGTTTTCTCCTGTTATAATTTTAAAAAAGACTGCAATGTACAGAAACTATTGTAAATAATTTTTTTAAGAATTAAATAAAATTGTGTCATACAAATGCAAAAAAAAAAAAAAAATTGCACATTGTAAGTAATTTATTATATTTAGTATAATATTACTGACAAGCAATAATACATACTTACAATATATAAGCCTATGTTTAAACTAACATACGTATCGTGTTATGAAAAAGGTCTGGTAACGAAACTATTTCTTATTAAATTATGTTAAACTATAAGTAATATATAACAACAGTTTTCATACACATAATAACTAACAAAAATAAAAAAAACTTTTTTACATATTATAATTAAATAGTCAGCAATATATATCTACAATGATGATTTGAGAGTAATATATACTTATATAACACACATATATAATATAAACTAAAATAAATTATAAAGTTTTGCATTTTACTGAGCCATTTATTTCATTTTATTTTTTTACTAAGTGTGTCTGGCTTATGTTTTTGCAAATAAATCTTGTTTTACGATATATTTTCCAAGTTTAGGTTAAACTGAAAATAACTTCAATGAAACTATGAATAAAATTAAAAATAAAATGCAAGATTATACAAACATTTATTCCATTTTTAACACAGATTTATTTTTCTGCAAAGAATCTGATATTGATGTAATTATATTATATTATTATATTGATGATATTGATTTCGGTTTTGAATGAAATCAAAACCCAAATTAATGGTGTACTTTGGCTATAAATGTTGTATTACAAATTTTTTTCCAATATGAAATATTGACAAACATCATAGTTCAAGAGAGATGAAAAAAATTGTTTTTTTGGGGGGAGAGGGAGGGTTGGCAACCCTGCACATCATACTCCGAGATCCTAGAAGGGATCGTTAGAATTCATTTTAGTTCGTTGTCAGAATATGTATTCGTCGTCAGAACACAAAAATCTTTTGAGAATGAGTTCGTTATCCGATTTGTTCACAGTTCGAACTGTTCGTTAACCGATCATTCATTGTATAAAGAAATTCTTCGAAAATGCATGATTTAAATGCATAGGAGAATTATTCTGTTGAAATATTAAGAAAAGGGCTCCAGTCTACTCAGATTGAGGTAGAAAATATTGTTGAAGTTATTGATGTTAGCTTGACGTCTACAAATGCTACGTCAATTTTTCATTAATGTGCAAATACGCTAATTAACATACACATTTTAATGGAGGATTCTTTGCATTGCATTCTATCTATTGACACTCAACATAAATCATTACTTTCACTTTTCTTTAATCATAACACTTCATCATTATAAATAATTTCTTCAGTCCTAACAAAATTTTTTTATTTAAAAAATATAACAAGAACTTACTGAAAATAAATATAAAATAATATAAGTACAAAATTTTACAATAAAGGGAAGTTTAAAAGACAAAAGTTTTTTCAACGTGGGATTTGAACTCTACTGAAAGAAAAACCCTCTACCTTAAAGACATTCATCGTTTGATTTTTTAATTTGTTTTAAGGCTTTAATATAGAAAATATAATGAAATTTCCTACTCACAAATATGTGAATAAAAGCTTTATTGAAAAGAAAATCTTGAGCAAAATGTAAATCTGTCTGTCTGTTATTTCCTTAAAATACGCCCATCGTAAATGGAATAAAATTAGTTTGAAATTAAATCTCCGTCTTTGAACTATAATGGAATTTGCATGCTTGCAAGTTGATTTGATATTTTTCATTTTTTATTTAAATGTTTATCGAAGAATTATTTGTTGTCGATGTTATTTATTTTAAATTTGTTTCATAATGATTAGGCAGAAGGAGAAAGAGAATATATAAATTATTTATGTGGAAGATAAAACGGTATAACGCTCATCAACTTGATAAATAACAATAAAAAAATTAACTTATTCAATAAGCCATTTAATTTTTAAAAAAGTCTAGGTACTTAGAATATTTGATGAGTAAATTGCACTTGAAGTATGAGAGCAAGCAGATCTGTTTTGACGGGATAAGTTTTAAAATTGGAAAATAATTTCCATGGTTTATTGATGAAAACGCTTAGGTGATGATGTTGTTGATGCTGTGATATATAATACTAATCTCCAATTACTGTAATTTAAACTTAAAACATTGACAACTGGATTTTTTTTATAAATTAAAAATTGCAAAAATGCATTTTATACATATTTTACTCGAATTAAGTTCCAAGCTTCAAAAAACTTACATAAAACGAAATCGAAAAATTTATAAGCTATTGAAAATTATTTTATTAAAATATCTTTTACAAATGAAATGTGTATAAGTTAAATTATCTCTAAATTAATAAATAAGTAAAAAACTCTTTTAATATAACAATTCTGTAAATTTAGTGCATGGTGAGGAAAAATATTTAAAAAACTTTTCTTTTAGAATATTCTAAATAGAGAAACATAAGTTTAAAAACTAACCACTTAATTTTCTAATCAATGGTCCAATTTCTCCAGGTTTTAAGAGGGTTGAAAAACATGTAATTTTCTTCCGAAAAAAATAGCAATTTCTAAAAATAAACATATCTACTTTTGTCAGCATTATCTGCTATTTAAAGCCTTGTTTTTCACCACGAAATTAAGTCTTATTTATAAGCTCCACTCAACTAAACTCCGTAACATGGCAGCCCATGTGAGCCAAGGCCTACAGTGCTCATAACTGTTTTCATGACCGAGGGCTCTGATGTGCGAAGCATATATCCGAGTTAGCCTAACTTGAGACCCCCACCCCCCAGTGTTTAGTTCTTAAGCATGCTTGGCACTCAGTTTACCGACCTACTAAAGAAAGGCTGAGTCGAACTTGCCCAACCCGACGATCGGACTTGTGCATAGGGAGTGTGAAACCTGCCACACTAAGCCACCGAGCTCAAGTCTCATATATAGCCTAGCTAAAATCATATCGAATGCTGTGTGGAACAGTTGAATATTTCCTTTAGTTCCGAAGCTGATAAACAGTGGAATTAAAATTCCCTTTATTGTTACTCCAAATTATCTCCAATCGGGATGAACAAAAACTGATCACTACAGAATGGAAAAATTATTCTTTTTCCTATCGTTATTCTTCTAAATCTTTTTCAGAAAATTATTAAGATTAGATTGTAAAGGACGAAATTGTATTTTTAAAGGTTCTCAATGTCCTATATGGTTTTTTACTGTTCCACAACACTTAAACAAAGACAACCTCCATTCTTTTAAATCCAAAACATTCAAAAGAATGAAGGAAAAGACAATAATACCCCTGTTTTTGAAACCAGTGGATTTCTAAAACCATGTGCATCACGCCACAAAAAAATCTGCAGTGACTTTTGGTCAGCATTAATTTTTTGTTGATAGGATATTTATCTCGGAAGTTTATTTTTTAATTTTCCTGGCTCGCACTCTTCCAAGTAAATGAAAAAAAAATCGCACGACCTTTTTAGAATTTTTGTGTATGAGAAGTACTTATTTTAATAAACAAATGCTTTAAAAAGTTAAGCTAAAATTCGAATTTCATAGGCGCGTTTATATATTTTTAAGTCGAAAGTTGCATAATGTGAACAAGATATGGAGAACCGATTTTCTCTTAAAATTTATTTTTTATGAAATAAATACACAAAAGTTATAAGGGTGTATTTTATGCAAAAAGCACCTAGTATGTTTAATACAAGTATATTTATTGAGATATTGACAACTGTTTGTGAATTTCTCTGACCTGAAAATTACTATGTTCCCTGTGTACAAATGAGAAATGAAAGACACGCATTTTCCAGATTTTATTTCAAAGAATATCTATCTATCTATCTATCTATCTATCTATCTATCTATCTATCTATCTATCTATCTATCTATCTATCTATCTATCTATCTATCTATCTATCTATCTATCTATCTATCTATCTATCTATCTATCTATCTATCTATCTATCTATCTATCTATCTATCTATCTATCTATCTATCTATCTATCTATCTATCTATCTATCTATCTATCTATCTATCTATCTATCTATCTATCTATCTATCTATCTATCTATCTATCTATCTATCTATCTATCTATCTATCTATCTATCTATCTATCTATCTATCTATCTATCTATCTATCTATCTATCTATCTATCTATCTATCTATCTATCTATCTATCTATCTATCTATCTATCTATCTATCTATCTATCTATCTATCTATCTATCTATCTATCTATCTATCTATCTATCTATCTATCTATCTATCTATCTATCTATCTATCTATCTATCTATCTATCTATCTATCTATCTATCTATCTATCTATCTATCTATCTATCTATCTATCTATCTATCTATCTATCTATCTATCTATCTATCTATCTATCTATCTATCTATCTATATATCTATCTATCTATATATATATATATATATATATATATATATATATATATATATATATATATATATATATATATATATATATATATATATATATATATATATATATATATATATATATATATATGTTATGTATGTCTTACATATTACCTCCTTGTCTTGGTCAAATTAAGAATGATATTTTTGAATCGACAGATTTTCAAGAATAACTTTCATTAATGCATGAACAATTTCTTTGTCTGAAGACAACCATACCATGACTGTCTAGTAGAGATGGTTGTTATTTACTGGAACTATTATTTAAGAACCGTTATCAACTAATAACCGTTTAAAAATAACGTGTTCTCCAAAAATTATGTTATAAAGATAACGTTTTTTTTTTCCATAACTGCTGAAATCGTTCCGGTATTGGTTAACTTCTCAAGGTCGTTACGATATTGTGGAACGTTTCTACATTACGTTATTTTGTAACTTCCGGAACTTTAAAACTGTTCTCGTTGTTTTATAACTTTAAAGCCGTTATTGCTGTTTTAGAACTTCTGGAACTTTAAAGCCGCTGTCATTGTTTCGAAATGGAATTTCAAAGTTGTTATTATGTTGTTTTGGTTTCTAACATTGACGTTGAGTTTTCTCGGGAACGCATTCCAAGCTTTCGATTGCTTTAAAGAAATTGGGCAGCTTCTTTGTACTTATCAATATTTCATGAATTTCACGAGGAGACAGAGCTGAAAACGGAAAAAGTTGCAGATTCTTACCGGTACGCACATACTATTTCGAACTTTATTAGCTTTGAGAAGAACTCAAGCAATTTATTTTCATTTATTTAAGTTTGTAGGAATTCGAGAAATCCAATAAGTATAATTTATTAATTAGCTTATTAGTTTCAAGCTCAAGTTGTTCTATTAGTTCATTTCCTCAAGTACGTACAAAATGTTATATTCAAAATGACAGACACGCAAGATGATATACCATTTATTGAGTGTGAATATCGCATACCAAAACATGCATCGAACTCTATATTAGACTATGATGATAATGCACTTCTAGCTATAAAATTAGCTTCTGAAGCTGGAATTTCAAATTTCACAATATTTTTATGTCCTACAGCAGGATATGCTTTGGTTCCTAAGAAGCCTTCACAGTTAAAATATGGACTATTAAATGCTATTTCCAACAAGAATGAGATTGAAGAAGTCAGACATACCAGAAACGGAAAACTAATTATCACTACAAATGATTATAAAACTGCAACCGAAGTTTGTAAAATCTAAACAGTATTAAATGTCCCTGTGATTCCCCAAATACAAATTGAACAATATACTACGGAATTTACTATCCCGTTGATATCAGTGGACGAAAGTCTAGAAAATCTAGCATTAGAAATTGAAAATAACGGCCTTATTGTATCTCAAATACGACGTTTTAATAAAAAGGGATCTTCAGAGCTTTCAGAAACTATCTTGGTAAGAATCTACGGGCATAAAATCCCATCTTAAATAAAAGTGTTTTTATCTATTGTAAATGTAAAGATTTTTGTGGATAAAGTTCTTCAATGTGGAATTTGTTTTCAATTTACACATGCAACAAAAGAATGCAAAGTACAATCAGCTTTATGCAGATTCTGTGGCACACATCACAATAGTGATCCTTGTTCAGCTAAAGTCCCATATTGTGTAAACTGCAAAGGACCTCATGCTACAGATGATCCTTCATGTTCATCTCGAGAAGAAGGGACTCGGTTTTTAAAATTTAAGGCAATAAACCATCTATCTTTTATTGAAGCAAGAAGACAATTTAAAAGCTCTAAAACCAATTTTGTTACAATCGTAAAATCTAATCAACCATCAGAAATTACTCATGCTGAAATAAATGATATAGTCACCTGAATACTTACGAAATTTGAAGAATCAGTAGACAAAAAAAATCTTAGCTATTCAAACCCAACAAGAAGCCATTCTTAATACTATTTTTCAAAAATTTGAAGAAACTGTAAACAAAATTTTTGAAACTAGAAGTCTCTCATCATCTCCTGCTAGAAGGAAAACTCGGAAAAGTAGTCGATTTCAAAAACACTCATCAAACCCTAGTAATAGTGACATTCATTTCAATCCAATTTTACCTGTGAATAGTGTATTTAATTTTGGTAACTCTTCTGAAGAACAGTCATAAATAATTGAAAATGCAAAATTCAGAAAGAGAAGCAATAAAATTTCCTAATAGATGGGACGCAGCTTTTATACTGGGTGCATCAGTCCTTAGAAGTCAAATTATAATCATAATAATTGTAACTTTTTTCATGTTCTCATTAATTTCGTGGAATGCTCGAAGTGTTTTCAATAAGCGAATATACATGAAACTTCATTATTTTAACTCTGCAGACATTATTGCAATGCAAGAAACTTGGTTAAAAAAGTTAACAGGATATCTTTATTTAACAAAATTATCTTTCGTCAGGATAAAGAAGATAGCCGAGGTGGTGGCCTTCTCCTAGCAGTAAATAAAAACATTCCAACAAGGCAACTTTCTCCTATCCGTCACTCAGATGATGGCAGAGAACTCTTAGCAGTCAAGATCACAGTGGCAACGACTACAATAACTATTATTAATGTGCGTACATTCCTCATGGCAAATTTTCTTCATAATTCAAGGAATTCAGCCTCCTTATATCATCAGAGGAGATTTCAATATTAGACATACAGCATTAAGAAGCTGTTCCACTTCATCAAGGGCAAATAACCTTCTTGAATGGATTCAGGAAGAGTATTGCTGCCTCCTGAACTCTGAAATTCTAACACAGTGCGGTCCACATCATAAACCTTCACTCATTGATTTCACCTTTGTATCACCAGACATTTATCACCTTAGTCATATTGAAGTTCACCCAGATTGTCTCGGAAGTGATCATTTACCATTTAAAATTAGCATAGCTATTGGAGATATTGATCACTATATACGAAACAGATCACGTATCCTGTGGTCAGAATTCTTTGCTTCCATCAATACTGATCATGAAACTTCTAATCTTCACTCTATTGAACAAATCAATCATCTTTGCTTAAATAAACTTCACAAATTTCGAAGATGGCAGAAAATACCATGCAAACCTTATCCCCCATGGTGGTCTTCTAGGTGTGGTTATCTCCTGGGCCAAAAAAGACGTCTTTGGCGTAAAGCTAAACGGACATGAGATAAGTACGTTTGGATGACATATAAATGAACTTCAGCAGAACTACATCAACTACTCATATATCTCTCTCGAAAATATTGGGACGAAATAATAATTTCAGCTGGAACATCAAAATATATTTTCAATTTAGTAAAAAATCTCCAGAATAGAGTTACAGTATCTCCAACTTCACATATGATCCTATTACATAATAATTCTCCAGTGACAGATCCTACTCCTCAAGCTAATATGTTTACAGACTTCTACACTCATTCACCAATTTTAAAGGTTATTCCACTGGATTTAAGTACAAGTGAGAATTTCTCTTGCAATAAACCCTTTACTGCATCTGAACTGCAAGAATCTTTGGAAAGATGCAAAAATTCGTCTGTTGGTCCAGATAAGATATCTGCAAAAATATTAAAAGACATTACTACTACCAACCTTTACTACCTCCTCTCCCTGATGAATAAACCGTGGCTTACAGATATTGTACCAGGAATATGGAAATCCTCCATTGTTATTCCAATCTTAAAACCGGGAAAGATGGCCAATCTTGTGGCATCGTACCATCATATATTTCTGACTAGTGTCATGTGTAAATTAATGGAAAGAATAATTTTGAAGAGATTTATTGACCATATATCAACCATATCTTTCTTGCATCCCAATTACCACGGATTTCTGCCACATCGAGGTTGTGACAGTATTTTATCCATCATTCATCATCACATAATCTCTGCCAGATCCTCTAAGAAATTTGTTATTTTGGTTGCAGTGGGTATTTTCCAGGTCTATGATTCAGTTTGGCCAGATGACCGAGTTTATAAATTACTTCAAGCAAATATGAAAGGAAACGCTGCTTTGTGGATTCAACAGTTCATTACAGTTCGCCATTTTCAAGTAAAGTGGAGAAATAAGATATTTTCATCAGCCACCTTATATAGGGGAGTTCCATAGGGAAGCGTGTTATTACCTTTCCTGTTCTCAGTGTTTATGGCAGACCTCTACGATATCCTTCCTCCTGACACATCAAATGCTTCATGTACGCTGAAGATATATTTCTACTATATGAATCTGTTAACTTGAGAAAACTTCAGCAGAAACTAACATCTGCACTTGGAATATTACAAAATTTGTGTCAAGAATGGAAATTATCGATAGACCCACAAAAATGTTCTATAATTAACTTTAAAACGACAACATAATTTCAACTTGTTTATCAATAATCATCCCATTTCCTGGAGTAAAAATATTCAAATTTTGGGATTACATTTTTCACACAGTTTATCTTTCCGTCATCATTTTCAGGAAAAGAGAAAAGCTATATCAAAAAAGTTGAATGCTTTAAAAGGTATCGCAGGTAATAGATGGGGTGCTCGTACCGCTCATCTTCAAATCGTGAAATCCTTTGTCTCCAGTCTGGACTATGGCTGTCATATATTTACTTCAGCATGCACAACAAACCGCAAAATCCTTGAAACTGTATACCACACTGCCCTCAGAATTGCCACAAGTCTTTCTAACTGGACCCCCATACTGATAGTTCTACAAGAAGCAGGAGAAACTTCTCTTCACTCTAGACATGAAATGCTCTCCTTAAACTTTTACATTCGGAATTTAAGCAAGTCATCATTATATCCCTGTGCTTCAGTTTGGAAAAAGCTAACTTACAATCGAGTCAATCGTAATCATCCTCTGGCCATTAAAGCCAAATTGTGGCTCGACCAACAAGGAATAAATACCTCGTGCATATTAAAAGTCCCATCTGGCTGGCCAGAAATGTCAAAAAAATCTCTATTTGCTCCTCTAGTCTCCCTTTTCAGACTAAACCATTGCCAAAAGATATTATTTGTAAGCTATTTCACTAAGTTTGCGAGTCATCATGGCAGACAGATACGATGGTTTTTACAGATGCTTCCAAGCCGGGATTAACTGTGGGCGTTGAAATAGTTAATTTTACAACTGGTTTATCAATATCAGTGAAAATTAGTTCCATAAACTCCATCTTCTCAGCAGAGGCTATGGCACTGCTTATTGCAGTCTCTAAAGTTTGCACTGAACTCAAAAAAATGTAATTTTCATAGATTCACTTTCTTGCATCTTTGCTCTTTCAGATTGTTCCAGGACATCACCAGCTATTATTAAACTGCTTCGATTCCAAATGATTCAATCTACTCAAAAGTGCTTATCAATACAGTTAGTTTCGGTTTCAGGACATTCAGGGATTGCAGGTAATGAAATTGCAGACTCATTGGCGAATGTAGCAACTGTGAGTCATTATGCTATTCGATCGATTTCTCCTGAAGATCTGAAACAACACTTCAAGAAATATTATTTTAAAGAAAGTCTCAATCAATGGAAAAATAGCAAATATGCTGAAGCATTCACTCATCTCACATCTATTCGCAAAAATCATAGGCTGTTAACAAAATCGCGACTAGAAGACGTATGGCTGGTCAGAGCAAGAACAAGATCTTTTCCTACCAAATCGATTCTATTTAGATTTAATCTCTGGCATACAGACCGCTGTCAGTGCTGTGAACCTGAAACCATAGATAATATTCTCCTAGATTTTCCTTTATACGGACATCTGAAGAATCAACTACGGAAAAAATTAGGAAGAGCATTATCATTCTCTTGGATATTTGAACTACCTACAAATCCAGAAATTAAAATTCTTGCATGCTGTGAATTTCTAGGCCTGTCCCAATAGATTCTAATTTTTTCTAATGAAAATCGAAAGTTACAACTCAAAATTCAACTTAAACTATTTTCTAACACGAATTTATAAATCCGAATTTTTTCTTCACATATCAAGACGTCTCTGTTAGTTATCACCGACTTCAACTGACTTTTCTTAAATAAGGGTAGTCGATTGACTATATAAATCCTCTCTAAATACCTTCTTCAATGAGATCTACAAGCATCTTAGCATAAAGCTCCAAAAGTGCCCGGCATAACCTACCTACCAATCTACCTCCAAGCTTTCGCTTTGACCGTTGCGTTGCATAGCAACTAAGAATGAATCCTTTTCGGCGTTGACGAAGGAAAGTATATTGAAAAGCGGATGCATGAATAAATATATTTCACTTTAAAAAGATTGAAACATTTGTAAAAATGGGAATTTTTAAAAATACATTTCTTATACCAATATTGTGGGAATATTTTATTTATCTTATGTACTCTGCAGTTTTTATCTTTTTATGAATTTCAGATAAATTTTTATTAAACTGAAGCTTTTTTAGAAACTTGAAATTATGCTCTCATATCAAAGCCAGCGTTAAATATTTTAAATTTAATATCAAATTCCGAAGTTAATTTTTATAAATTAAAAAAAAAAATTAAGCGAAGAAGCTTACGTACTATTCGATAAAATTTGAAATTTACTTTAAAAATTTATACTTTGTAAATATAATTTTTCACATATTAATCTTTTTTATTTATTGAAATGCATTATCATAATTGTATTAAAATTAATTTATGTATATAAAATTTTAATTATTTTAAATAATAATATAATTGACTATATTAAAATAATGTTTTTAATGTAATAATTCTAGACTCCTAAAAATGTATTTGATGTACTGCAGTTAAGGATTTGCATCATATTTCTTGTACAAAGCCGTATATAAAATTTGTGTTGATATAAAAGGTATTGTGTGTTAAGTTATGAGAACATAATTATTAAGAATCATGACAACGAATGCTGCAATGTATAATTATATTAAATTAATTATTGTAAATTTGTTACTGTAGTTGTATTTATTTAATAATGGAAAACAAAATCACAATAAAATGAATTTCCTATCTATTACCGCTGCAAATTCTAAATTTTCATCATTTATCTTTTCAACTTAAGTTATAATTATGACGAAAAAAAGTTTTCATAAAAGGATCTTTTTTGAAAATTTATTCCTATCTAATTTAAATACAAATCTTCAAATATAATTACGTTTTTAATTTTATATAACTGTAAAACAAATTACCCGATATAAAACTGCATATCCAATCAGTGGCGTAGTGAGCATAATAGGGCCCGGGTATGATACATTTTTTGCCGCCCCTTTGAAAAAATAGTAATACAAAATAAAGTACATTATGTAATGGCAATAAAATACATTAAGTAATAAGAATATACAATACTATAATATACATATATATATATAATATATATATATATAGTGTGTGTGTATATATACATATATATATATATGTATACATATATATATACACACACACACACATATATATATATATGTGTGTGTGTATGTGTATTAACTAAAACTTTAACTAAAACTTTTTTTGCTGCTAAAAAAATCCGACTACCTTGTGAGCCCTTTCTTGCAAACCGCACTTCTTTATCTCACTTTCTTCTTTTTTTATGAATTTTTAAAATTGTAACGAACTTTTGGCTCACCTGGTATATATGTATATATATATGTATATGTATATATATGTGTATATATGTATATGTATGTATATATATATGTATATGTATGTATGTATATATATATGTATGTATATATATATATATATATATGTATATATATATGTGTATGTATATATATATATATGTATGTATATATATATGTATGTATATATATATCTGTATATATATATGTATGTGTATGTATATATATATGTATGTATATATATATATACATATATATATATATATATATGTATGTATGTATATGTACATACACTACTGGACATTAAAATTGCTACACCAAGAAGGCGACATGCTACATACGTGAAATTTATACGAAAGGAAGAAAGTGCTGTGACATGCATATGATTAGCTTTTCAGCACATTCAAACAAAGCAGGTGCCAGTAGCGACACCTACATTGTGTTTAAGTGAGGAAATTGTTCAGCCGGTTCCTCATACAAAAATTACATTTGAACGTTGTTGCCTGCTGAAAAGTTGTTGTGATGCCTCGTGTAAGAAGGAGAAATGCGTACCAGCACGTTTCTGACTTTGATAAAGGTCGAATTGTAGCGTACCGGGATTGCAGTTTATCTTATCGCAGTATTGCTGCTGGCGTCGATCGAGATCCAATGACTGTTAGCAGAATGTGGAATCGATGGGTTCAGGACGGTAATACGGAACATCATGCGGGATCTAAACGGGGCCACCTATCACTAGCAGTCGAAAAGACAGGCATATTAACCGCATGGCTGTAATGGATCGTGCAACCACGTCACGAGTTGTGAGTCAAGAAACGGGATCGTTTGGAAGACAACAAGTGTCTGCACGAACAGTTCGACGACGTTTGCAGAAGCATGGACTCTCAACTTGGAGACCTTGGCTGCGGCTTCCCTTGACACTGCGTCATAGACAAGAGCGCCTTCAATGGTGTGATCAAAGACGAACCTGGGCGCACGAATGGCGAGACGTCATCTTTTCAGATGAATCCAGGTTCTGTGTACAGCATCATGATGGTCGCATTCGTGTTTGGCGGCTTCATGGTGAACGCAAACTGGCAGCGTGCATTCGTCATCGTCATACTGGCCCATCACCTTTCGTGATGGTATGGGGTGCCATTGGATACACGTCTCGGTCACCTCTTGTTCGCATTGACGGTGCTTTGAACAGTGCACGTTACATTTCTGGTATGTTACGACCCGTGGCTCTACCCTTTATTCGAGCCCTGCGAAACCCTACGTTTCAGCAGGATAATGCCCGACCGCATGTTGTCGGTATTATAGGGACCTTCCTTGATGCGGAACATGTTCGGCTGTTGTCCTGGCCAGCACGTTCTCCAGATTTTTCACCAAAAGAAAACGTCTGGTCAATGGTTGCCGAGCGACTGTCTCGTCACCAAACGCCAGTCACTACGGTTGATGAACTGTGGCATCGTGTTGAAGCTGCGTGGGCATCTGTACCTGTACATGCAATCCAATCTCTATTTCATTCAATGCCCAGGCGTATAACTGCTGTTATTACTGCCAGAGATGGTTGTTTTGGGTACTGATTTCTCAGGATCTATCCAGCCAAATTTTTTGAAAATTTAATCGCTTGTTATATTTCTAGTATAATCTATTTGTCCAATAACTATCATTTTGTTATCTGCATTTCTTCCTGGTGTAGCAATTTTAATGGCCAGTAGTGTATATATGTATGTATATATATATGTATATAAGTATATATATATATATATATATGTAATATATATATATATGTATATATGTATATATATATATATATATGTAATATATATATATATATATATATATATATGTATATATATGTATGTATATATATATATATATATATATATGTAAATATATATATATATATATATATATATATGTAATATATATATATATATATATATATGTATATATATGTATGTATATATATGTATATATATATGTATATATATATGTATATATATATGTATGTATATATATGTATGTATATATATGTACGTATATATATGTATATGTATGTATATATATGTATATATATAATAAATAAAGTATAATTGTATCATAAGAATATATTGCAAATAATAACGGAAAGTTGCATGTACTATCAAATAATCGAAAATATATTAATTTAAAATCACAATCTAAAATTTAAATTTGAAATAAAATTCATTTCTAGTTTAAAATAAAAACTTATAATGGATTTAGAATGTCAAAAGAATAATCAGATTTACGTGTTTTAAAATTAACTAAAAGATACTATTTATTTCATATTCTAACACAATTGTTTAAAAATACAAAATTTTTATGCAGAAAATAATTCAAAATATATTATAGATGTAAGCAGATGCAAATATTCGCAATCTAATTTAACAGACTATACTCATTTTTCTTGCCTTTGATGAATTGGATTGATCAATTACTTCCTTAAAGTTGATTATTTCAATATTTTCTTTTTCTATACTTAAAAATGTTGAATCACTTAGAAGGTTTTGTCTCATGGTGGATCGTAAATAGGTCAAAATTACAATCTAAAATTGTAGCAAGCTGTAAATTTGCTGAACGAAATTTACAGCTTGCAGTTGAAGTAAAAATAGTTAAATGTATTCGAATAGAAATCCACATACTTGGGGAAACAACTTTACCGTAAGAGATAAGGAAGCTTGAAGTTCCAATGGAGTTTTAGGTTTAATTTATTTTCTATTGCAGAGTAATATCTTGCAGTCACAAATATAGAGTTCTGTTCCATTGAAATATTTACGATAAAATTCACCCAAACTTTTGTTGTTACTTATGAAACTTTGACATGCAAAGCTCACTCTGCCGACGGATATACGAATTTAATTCAGCATGGTGCGTGTTTCATTTAACCAGTACATCACAAAGGTGAAATTACGACTTTGGTCTAAGATTCCTCCGATAGATGGCACCATCACCAGATGATCCACTCCCTCAATTTTAACATTGACATGGAGGGGCAGGAAATTTTTTTAAAAATATTACAATTAATGGTAATTGCTTGGTAAATTACATGGTAATTGCTCAACGACCGACGACAAGATTTCACTGATTTAACGATCACGAATATCACATGAACTCAGTGGGTCTTTAGCGGCAGTGGGAATCGAATTTCGCGCTACAGGATGGAAGGCCGATGCCCTAACTTACACTAAGCTACACCGGCCTATCGTAAATTTTTACAAGTGATAAGCCTGGTGATTGATACCCGGCGCCTCCATTTTGCAAGCATCGGTGGTTAAGTGATAAGCCCGGGGGCTTAAGTTAGTGCTTCGAGATCCCAAGGCACAGGTCCGAGGTTCAATACTCGACCAATGTGGTCTCAATCTTTCAGTGGGTCGATAAACTGAGTAACAAGCATGCTTGAGAGCTAAGCACCGAGGACTTCACTTTAGGCTGACCATCTAACTGGAACATATGCTTCACACCCAAAGGTTCTCGGTTAGGAAAACAGCTATGGGCACTGTAGGCCTTGACATTGACATTACAATTTGTGTGGAATTCAAGATATTTATTTATACATTAAAAAATTTAAAACTTTTAAGGAAATTTATTTGAATATATGATTTAACATTTCTATAACGAGATAAACTTGTGCGCCTGAAAGGATGGCCCGAAGGCGCACAAGTTTATCTCGAGCCTCAACAATGAAAAGTCATCTTGACAGTGGGAGCCAATATCCATAAATGGAAAGGAACTCACCAGTCCCATTGAAGTTGCTGCTGCTCTCAGCAAGAACTATGCAGCAATCAGCAGGCTCCATATTACCGCTAAAGACCGAAAATCTATTTTCAATAAAGGTCCTATTCCAGTTCCAAATGAACAAGACTCTCTTCTCCTCAACAGCGACTTTTCCCATGACGAACTGCTTTTGGCAATCACTTCACTTAAGAAAGGAAAGTCTGCCAGTCCTGATGGAATTGTCCCAGAACTCATCGTCAATCTAGGTTCCCAGGCATTGAATACTTTTCTTAAACTCATCAATCTAACTTGGGAAACTACAGTACCTAAACAATGGACTAAAGCTGAAATTATCTCGCTGCTAAAGAAAGGAAAACTTGCAGACAGTCTTAACAGCTACAGGCCCATCTCACTTACAAGCGTTTACTGTAAGGTTGCTGAGAAAAGAATAGACTACAGACTCCATAAATTCTTAGAGTCAAAAGGTGCCATTAGTGACTGTCTAGCAGGATTTCGCAAGCATAGATCCACCATTAATTAGGTTGCTAAACTTACACAAGCTGTTAAAGATGGTTTTCATCGTAAGCAATCCACTCTAGCCATGTTGATGGATCTCAAGGCTGCTTACGACAAAGTGTGGTGTGTTATGTTGAACCATAAATTAAAGAAACTAGGTGTGACAGGAAATATGTTGAACTGGGTGAAGAGCTTCCTCTCGCAACATTCGATGCAAGTTTCTCAATGCCACCTCTCCATGGAGACAGTTACGTCAGGGCCTGCCCCAGGTAGCAGTTCTTAGCTGTCTTTTCTTCAACATCATGATAGATGACCTTACTCTTGCCATCCACAGAGTTCCAGGAGTATCATGCCTCTTCTTTGCTGGCGACGTTATAATATGGGCCACGGGCACTAATATCAAATCCCTGGAAGATGCCATGAATAAGTCACTTCTGAATCTCGCCACATGGGCCGACATGAATAAATTGGAAGTCAGTACCGAGAAGACAGTTTCTCAACTGTTCACCATGTCTACCAAACAGCAGACTTTTAATCTGGTATACAAAGGATTCTCTTTTAAACAGGTCTCAATATATAAATACCTTGGAGTTAACCTCGACCGCAAGCTCTGCTGGAACTCACACATCACAGACACATCAGAAAAGAGTCATAAGCGTCTAATCTTCTAAAAAGATTGACTGCTACGAAATGGGGAGCCACACAAGATGTTTTAACCACAGTCTACAAGACCTACGTTCGCCCTGTACTGGACTATGGCTGTGAGATTGTGACACTGGCTAGCATGATCAACCTTAAAAAATATGATGTCGTGACAAACACTGCACTCAGAATTATAACAGGTGGAGTTAAATCTACTCCAAGAACAGAAATGCAGCTTTAAACTGGCATTGAACCCCTTAACATTCGGCGAAACAAATTCACTCTTAAATTTTGGGAGAGAGCAAGAAGAGTAGATTGGAAGCACTGGAACGGATTCAAATGTGCATCTCAGACTTTTAAGACCCAAACATCGCACCTGACTCATGCAGAAATGCAAGTTGCCATTGCCAGCGTCTCTCCAGGCTCAACTTCAGTGTTATACTACAGTTGCGCCTGCACTTCCTACCTACTGACTTGACTTGGTTAATCTGTCATCCAACAAGACAGAGGCAATCCCTGAAGAGCTCAAAGCTTGCGCCTTGGACACTATCGAGAAAAGATATTCCCTAATGAGTGGCTTCACTTTTACACCGACGGTTCGTACCTCCCTGAATCGAACGGAGCAGGCGCGGGTTGGTACTGCTGGCTATTCGAAGACTCATTGGCCGTGGGAAAATATGCCACGAACTACGACGGAGAAGTTGCTGCAGTCCACGAGGCTACAAATCAACCACTTGCTTTTGGCCTTTCTCCTGAAAAAGTTGTCTTCCTCGTCGATTCCCAGGCAGCAATTTTGGCTCTAAGTAACAATAATCCAACTTACTGCTTTCGAACTATCCAGTGCCGTTTAAAACTGGCGGAGTTCATCTTGCTGGGCTGGATTGTAACTCTCCAGGGGATTCTAAGCCACGTCGGAATCCCTGGAAACGTAAAGCAGACAAAAAGGCCAAACTTGGGGTAGATAGTGCTCACACAGAAGTTCATCTGACCCTAAGTAGAGCTAAGACAACTATCAATACCTACATCAACAAGTCCTCTAATGCGGCCCTAAGAGAGGAGAGTATTGGGAAGCGATGGGAAACCCTCGCCACTGTCCCGATACCAAATCACCTGGAGAGAGCCGAGGTTGTTGCCCGCTTTCGCCTTACCACTGGACACGATTTTCTGGGCGTCCACCTACACTGTATTGACTTGGTTTCCGCTGAAGACTGCCGCTCTGTGGCCATGCTAGGATGGATGCCGACCATCTAAAGCAGTGCTCTGCACTTGCCCTACATCCGGCTGACGATGTCGGCAGCCGTTATTGGGAGGCTCGGTGTCAAATGGCCGAAAGGCCAAAAACGGGAGTTGGCTAAAGTAAAGTAAAGTACATTTCTATTACAATCTTTTAAAATTTTTTAATGTATTTTATTGAGTTTGTTAACCAACTGAAACAATAAAAAAATTTATTCTCATTTAATTGTTCTTTATAATCTTTATGAAAAACTTTACAAATTGCTGTTCATCAGGCGTTGAACTCGTGCTGTATTTTAACTTAACAAATTTTCAAATATTTTAAAATATTACTCAACTCACAAACTTTAGCTATTTAATACAAAAAATAGTTGGGTAAGTTTTTACAACCTAATTTAGAGTCATTTAACCTGATTTTTCACGATGATATCTTTTCATACATTTTATTTACCCAATATACCATAAAACCAATTTTGCTGATTCCAAAACTAGAAAATCTATGTTTTTAAGTCTTCTGATTTCACTTTAGAAAAATAAATTATGCCAAAGCATTATTAATGCAAAATGCAAACAAGCAACGAAAGGCTAATACAAAAAACAGAAACATTTTGTTGTTGCAAAACAAATACAAATTTCTTGAATCAAAAACTAAAATTAATTTCTTTCAAAACACACGTAAATTCAAATAAAATTATGATTATTTAACAAAATCAAAATTTTTCAGCCAGTATTGTTTTTTCAAGTTTTTCATTGATTCAAATTATTATTAGGATTACATATTACAAGTGCTGAAATAAAAAATTATATTGCATAATTTTATTTAAAAATTGTATCGCATATAATTTTATTTAGTGCAATTTTCTCAAGCGTTTATTTTGGAAGGGAATTTTCTTAAGATATAGAAATACATTTAAATATTAAAATATGGGCTAACTGTTATTAGTATTAAAATTTATTTCTATTAAGAATCACTTTGGAAGTACTATTCATTCAATGGCATAATTTGTTTCCTTTCATAAAATTTATATCATTTTTATATATTATCATAAAATTTATATTTTTAAAGACAATCTTAATTTTTAAAATTTTACAATGTAGAATGAGAAATATCTCCTATTTCCTTATAATTTTCTTGAAGGATTTTTTCAAGTTAAAGATTTATTTTATATAAATTAAACTAATTAATTAAAAAACATTTTTAACAACTTTTAACATTTGAAAAAGGCACAGATTTTTTCAGTGCAAGGTTTACAGTCAACAGAATTACTAATGCAATAAAAATTATTTCCCGAATAAAAACATTTAAACATTTAATAAATTAATTTTGAATGAATAGTTTTAAATAATAAGTATTTTAATATTTAATTTTCAAAACTCTGCAAGCATTTTCATAGTAAATATTTATTTTGACAAAAATGTGAATTAAAAATTCAAATAAAAAGAATACATAGCAGACAGAAAATATACCTTACGACAATAATATTTTAAATGTCAAAATTCCAGGTTTTCAAAAGTTTAAAATTTTGCTTACGAAGAAGCGTTCCTTGGGAAGAAATGAAATACTAATGATGTGAACAATAAAAAAGAAAGAAAGTTATTTGTTTTTCTAGAATTTGGAGGTAGTTCTCGATCTCCTCCATTTCGATTCCCAATGCGGTATACTGCAATAATATTGTGAAAAATTTCCCCTTATCATTGAAGGTCAGTCTGGTGTCGGACACAACATTTTGGACAAATTGGACCGCTAAAAGGAAACACGTTTCAGCAGGAATTTTCTGACGAATACAACACGATACTAGGCTAGAAGGCTACAAAAAAGCCTGATATAAAAATACAAGGTTTTTTTATTTTTATTTTGGGACAATGGATAATGTAATTTCCCAAAGTCTCAATAACCACTGAAATAGATCCTTCTATATAAATCACTTCTTGATAACTTAAATAAAATCAGATTTTTCTGATGCTATTAGCACATTTAAATTATTACAAGTTTCCATTAAAATATATATTTCAGTTTTATAATTTTCTTTTTTTGTGGGTATTTTTTCATTTCGTTATTGTAGTCAAAATTATATTAAATTTTCACGTTTTTCATTATAAAATGAGATAAAAAAATATTAACGAAATATTGCTTGTTATATATTACGAACATTGCTTATGAGTAGTATTACTAAATATTGCTTATGAGACATTAAATAGCACGTCAAATAATATTTCAAAAACACTAAAATTTCAAAAAAGTGTATGTTTCTAATTTTTGAATTATTAGCATATCATCACAGTGGAAATCATATTCATTGAACGTTTTTTATTTATTTTGATTAAAACAAACATATTTGCTTTGTTAATATAATTGCGACCACTTTCATTAAAATATAACATGATTTATACAACCAGTATAACAACTAGGACTCATAAAGGGCACTGTGAGTTTTGGTGTATTCATAAAATTAAATAAGGTGTATTTCATGAACTTATTCTTCTGTAATCTCTCTGAGTTAATAGATCTAAAATTTACCATATAACACAAATAATTTTGTAAATAAGTTTATACTAAAGTAAAAACCTCTCATATACGAAAAAATGGAACTGACCAATCTATTATTCCAGAAATGTTATATTGAAAAACTAAGATACGTGCGTTGTTTACACATTAACAAGATTTGTAGTACAAAACAATAATATTATAAACATTGAGCAAAGTATGAAACTTGAAAATGAAAGTATTAATGGAATGAAAAACGATAATCTGACTGATTAAGAAACAAAATTCGAAAACATGATTAAAAGAATACACTTTTTAAAAGGAACTAAGCTATGAAAAATTAATATAAATAAAGAAATATAAAAGTAAGATTATCATTTATATAGCAAGCTTCAGTAACTATTCCCTCATTTTCTTCTTTTCCAATCTGATTCTTTCCCAGCGAATTTTCTTCCTAGACATGACACAATAGTTATGAAATGCAAAATTTATTTCTGCAAATAAAAATTATATTATGATTAAACTAAGATCGAAATTTTCTGGAAAATTTTGTATATGTGTGAAATGATGTGGCGCCCCTCTGCGAGCTGCGACCAATGTATAGCTCCCCTTTCCCCCCGAATCTACACCTCTGAATGCATTGTAATTTGTATTACATAGTTACACTGTTGTTAAATTTTAAGGAAAAGTACTGCATTTTTGTAAAACAAATTTTTTGATTATTTTTAAACTAACTTATGTCCTTTTTTGTAAAAATTACTTCTGTTTTCAGATTTTAAAGATTAAAATTTCCAAAAACTGTCTTCTTTGAATAGTCTTCCTAAATTTTTATATTTAACTTTTAGTTACTTTTATCTTTTGAAACAAAAGATTTGTAAATTATGTTTTAAAGGATAATATTAAATTTTTAATTGAATACTTAATGTGTTTGCAAAATTACATTTAATAATTAATGCTATGCAATTAATAAATGATGCGATATCATACCAATTCTTTAAACTTTTAATTTTCAATTTATAAAACTGTCACTGTAACAGTTTATTTGTTTTAATCTTTTCAATTAACTTAATTTCTATTTCAAATACAACTATTCAAGCATATATATTTTGCACTGTTTCCAAAAACTGATATTATGAATGAAACATTTTATTTTTACTAATCTGTAGAACTGATAAACTATTTTAAAATACACATTTCTACTGCAAATTTGAAAATAAATTTAATCTTAATAAATTCAAATATTAAAAATAACTAAATTTATTTAAAATGTCAAACGGAAACTATTTTCATAGTAACTAAAAATTTGTTTTCAGAAATATTGTTTTAAGTAATTCGAATCAAAATAGTTTATGAGGAAAAAAAATTGTTTTCCTATACTTAAATATTTAAATTTCTGAGGTAAATCATACCAACTTGTTAAGAATGAATTACCTTAATTTTGCTGAAAGTTTAAAATATAAACTTTCTATTAAATAGAGCATGTGATGGCGGAGATATTCTCCATTTGAAGATGATCCCAATAAAATGTCAGTTATTAAAAATAGTCAAATTTCTAAATCTAAATACAAATGTTGAACCAAATCGTTTTATTACAGAAAAGTAAAATTGTTCGAATATCGGTTTTTAATTAATTCTTTCTGTATTCATTCTGTTTTGTAGGTATTCTTATTTCATTTTTAATAAAAATGGTATATTTTTAGTAATTTTTTAAGAATTCGTTTTTCAAATGACTCATTATTTTCTATTAAAAGTTTCATTATTTTTTTATTGGAAATTTTCAAATTTGATGGCAATTGCAAATATTATGACCATAGTCTCTGAACCATTTTTTAAGTGTGTTTATATAATTTTTTTTATAACTTCACCAAATTACACCAAATTCAAGTAATATCAAGTTTAATTTAAAAATCGAAGTTGTGTTAAAAATAAAAGCCCCTCAAAAATGGGAAAATCATTTTACCCTCTTGTCTTAAGAATATAATAAATTTTTGTCTTAAGAGTTTCCTCCATAATTGTAGCAGTGAAAACTATTAAGAGTAAAATATCTTTTTATTTTTAAAATATGATAAATTGCAACAAGCTACTTGAATCAGCACCGTCCTGTAATTTTTAGTGCCGTGTTCAGCGTAAGAAATGAAGAAGTTAAAATTTTAAAGTAAAATACTGAAAATATTTTTTCTATTTTTGTAATATTTTGATTATATATTTTTGTAAAATATCCCATGTTATGGATAATATACTACAACATATATTCTTTTACCCGATTTATTGCATAACTTAATATTTTAACTGGGAACGAGGTTGTTCTTTGTTTTCCGTTAGTATAAAAATGTTATGGCTAAAGACGACATTTTGTCGTCAAAACATTGAATACAAAGCTAATCACGAAAACAGCACTTTTTTATACATCATTTCATTGGCTGCTGTGAAGAACAAAGAATGAACTACGTTGATGCGTTGAAATTGTCGCCTGTAGGTTTTTCTGCATTTCTTCCATGGATATCTAAAATGAGTTTCTCAATACAACGTTGTTTCGTCAGACTGAACTTCGTAAGTAAGAACGCCGTTTTACTACTATGAAATTATATATTTTTTGTTGTTTATCTTTTAAAGTTTATTACAAAATTTGTGATACATTGCTTTCTTTGCTAATTGTTGTACTGTTTATTACTAATAATTGAGTCATATTTTCTGATAATGCTGAAATTTTCCATACAGAAAGTAACATACTTTTTATATAGTTTGCAACATCTACTATATAAAGTTCTTTTCTTAACTTTTAGAAAAGACCATTATTTTTATTTTAATTATTATTACTGGATAATAAAGTATGTGACGTGAGAAAAGTATTTAAAACTTATTACTGCTCTCGCGCACTACACAATGGCTTCCAATTTATGCTGCAATATAGTTTTGTTTATATTGTTATCATTCCATTTTTCTAGTTGATGAAATTCGCTATTAATTACTATAAAGAGTGAAACAAATTATTGACGTAAGAATAAATAAATGAATCAATTGTTAATTTTAATAATACTTTTATGGTTTGGAACATTTAATTCTTCATTTTAATTAACAAAATTGTTAATTAAAATGAAGAATTAAATGTTGTAAAATTTAATAAAATTATTAAATTTTCATCCTAAAAAATTAACTGGAATTTTTGAGAATATTGTATTAAGTTAATAGTTAAAGATTATGATAATAGTTCATCGATATTAATTTTCATATTAATTTAATTAGAAGCATAAAAATTTAATTGAAAAGGTATAAATTTAATATACCACAATCTTTAAACATCTCTTTAGTTAAAACTTTTTTTGCTCATTAAACTTATATCTTTAAAAATTGGCATGGAGCTATATAAGAATTATAACTTCTGCCATTGATACCACTTCTAATGTTTGATGTAGACTAAGAAATAAGTTATCCATCCATTGATTTTATTTACGATTTTTGTAATTATTAAATACTAATTCACACACATAGTTATAATTCTGTTATAAAAATAAAAGGATTTTATAATTCTGTTATAAAAATAAAAGGATTTTTTCGCTGTTTGCCTCTATCAATAATCTGCTTAAGACGTACTAAAAATTTATTTAAAGTTTTATTTTGAAATTTAGTGACAATTTTCTTGTAAAATGTACTATGCAACATATTATTTCTGTTTAAAATTTTAACTTTTTAAATTATTTTGCATGTTTTCATTTAATTTAGATATTCCCCTTAAAAGAGTAAGATTGCTGTTAATGCATATTTATAAATTAATGCTTTGAATATATTTGAGCTTTAGTCATAAAAAACAGCATGGAATGGCTTAATTTCTTACTATCGGAATTCATCAGAACGATCACAAACTAAATTATTATGGTGTTGAATTAAAAAAGGTTAAATTTAGGCGTGATTAAAACAATCATATTTAATTATTAAACATGTTTAAAAGTAAAACATTGTATAGTTAGGAATTAATTATTTGGTTTGAATACCATTCTTTTTAACATAAAAATGATTTGAAATATAATAAAATCGTTTTGATAATTAATATATATTTATTACTTTCATTGTTTGCTTAACCATCTCTCATTAAGAATTTATTATTATATAAAATCCAAAATAAGTTAATTTTGAAAATTTTACTTTATTTAAAAATTAGTAGGAAATAGGCAGTTTTAATACAACTTCATTTTTTATGCCATTTTCATGAGTGAACTTAAAGTGCAATCCTCTGAATATTTCGTTGTGCAGTAGTAATTTAGTTAATTCATTGAGATCCAATTTTAATATAATAATGAGAAATATGAAGTGACAAATGCCAATTTTTAAATATGTCCAAGCCTCTTATTTTGAATATTTATTCTGAACTGTATGATATGTTTGAATAGTCGTGTGTGTGTATATATATATTCCATTATTTTTACTTAGTGTTCGAATGCAATTTTAATCATTAATTTTATCCGTTAAATATTGTGAAGAAAAAATCTCTTTATTTTAAAAGCAGAGAAGGTAATCGAATAGTTAGTGCTCTTGCTTTCAATTCAACTGATCGTGTTTTCGAATCCCAACTGTGTATGGTTATTAGTAGTGGTTCAGAATCTACTTTAAATTGAAATGGATTAATTAATCATTGTGTGCATAAAATGATCATGAAGCGATAAAAAAAACTTAACCAAATTCTTGCTGTAAAAACTTACATTAAGATGCTTTGCCTATGATAAGCTCTTTTGTTATAAATTTAAAACCAAACCCCTATAAAAATAGTCATTAATGAAAAACTAATTTAAATTTTTAATTTAAGTGGAATGACGATATTCTTATATTGTTACAGCATTTTTCAAAAAGCTTGTACCTTATTTTTTTATAAAATTCAATATAACTTATTAAAAAATAATTTAAAACATTTTTAGTTAAGAAACAATTGCATTTCACAGTTTTAAATTTTATCTCATAACCACTTAAGTTAAATTTGATATTACAACTGTCATTCTTTGTATCACTTTTGAAATTTTCGAATATATGAATAAATAATGAAAAATATTAAATATAACAATTTTTATTAAAAAAATAATAACTCTTTCCTATATGATCTCTAGACACATGTTAGAAATTTCTCGTATTCTAGATTTTTTTTCCGAGAAAACTAAGAAATAATTGGCATTCCAATTTGTTGTCGTATTTGATAGTAGATGATGGTGTAAATATCGAAAGTTTTATATATCTGCATATCTATTTGCAGTAAAAATAAAATGTTCTGCATTTTCTCCAAACTTTTACCTATCTCCAAACTGATATCTTAAATATTCAGATTTGCATTACCATTTATAGGTTCAGAATCTAATATATTTTATTATTATATCTTATTTAATTTACCCTGGATTTAGAAACTTAGGAATATTTTTCAATCACGTTTGAAAATGATATGTGTGTGCTTTATTCTTTATAATTGTTCATATATATTAATTAATCATTTTTCTGGGTAACTACTAAATCAAACATAAAAGGAAAATTCCTTCATGTTTACGTTTGATGAAAAATAAATTATATATTTCAAAGTCATTTATAAGTTGAAATTTTGTACTCGCTTTCACACTGTGTTACTTTTCATGTTAGGAAAATAATGTAATTGGTGTTAAACTTTTTGAGAACAAAAAGATCGAATCACCAAAGTATGTCACATTTATTTATTGTTACATATTTTGATGTAGTATTTTATGTAAAACAGTTTCTAAAAATAAATTACATTTAAAATTAAAAAAAATATTAGGGAATTAGAAAAGTCAATGTAGTAGAAAAAAAGTAATTTCTATCATTAAATATTAAAATTAATTTGATACTTTATAATTTACTTAATTATATAATTCTCTCTCTAATATTGTTCATGTAACTACACGCACTCTCCTACAGAATATATTGTGTATATTCTACTTCTTTCAGTTTGTCTGAAATAAGGCATCTCTGCTTCGAAGCATTTTGTACCATAATATGTATATTTGTCTCTCTTATGTAGATATTTTCATTGAGATTGTCTTGTGTAACTTATATTATCGTAACCAGAAAAATATTTTTAG
Source organism: Latrodectus elegans (assembly GCA_030067965.1). Taxonomy (NCBI): domain Eukaryota; kingdom Metazoa; phylum Arthropoda; class Arachnida; order Araneae; family Theridiidae; genus Latrodectus; species Latrodectus elegans. Next base: position 5,762,453 of record CM057820.1, read on the forward strand.
TTTCATCAAAAGCCGCTGCAAAACTTATAATATTTTACTTTCCAAATAGGCCTTTGCATAAGTTCTTCAAAAATAAATTAATTAATTTATAATTATTCAGTGGATGCTAAGATGAATTAAGCATAACTATAATCGTTACAATTTTTGACCAGTGCTATTGAATTCATATCAATTTTCATATCAAAGTATAGCTAATCGTTTTTACGTGTGTTGTTTAATAAATTTAATAGTTATGTTACAGCGCCTTGAGCTTCACTCCACGGGGTGCCTGATGTGAAATCAGACCCGTGAGCTCATGCAACGGCACTTGAGCATCACTCCTCGGGGTCCCTGATGTGAAATCAGACCCGTGAGCTCATGCAACGGCACTTGAGCATCACTCCTCGGGGTCCCTGATGTGAAATCAGACCCGTGAGCTCATGCAACGGCACTTGAGCATCACTCCTCGGGGTCCCTGATGTGAAATCAGACCCGTGAGCTCATGCAACGGCACTTGAGCTTCACTTCTCGGGGTCCCTGATGTGAAATCAGACCCGTGAGCTCATGCAACGGCACTTGAGCATCACTCCTCGGGGTCCCTGATGTGAAATCAGACCCGTGAGCTCATGCAACGGCACTTGAGCTTCACTCCTCGGGGTCCCTGATGTGAAATCAGACCCGTGAGCTCATGCAACGGCACTTGAGCATCACTCCTCGGGGTCCCTGATGTGAAATCAGACCCGTGAGCTCATGCAACGGCACTTGAGCTTCACTCCTCGGGGTCTCTGATGGGAAATCAGACCCGTGAGCTCATGCAACGGCTCTTGAGCATCACTCCTCGGGGTCCCTGATGTGAAATCAGACCCGTGAGCTCATGCAACGGCACTTGAGCATCACTCCTCGGGGTCCCTGATGTGAAATCAGACCCGTGAGCTCATGCAACGGAACTTGAGCATCACTCCTCGGGGTCCCTGATGTGAAATCAGACCCGTGAGCTCATGCAACGGCACTTGAGCATCACTCCTCGGGGTCCCTGATGTGAAATCAGACCCGTGAGCTCATGCAACGGCACTTGAGCATCACTCCTCGGGGTCCCTGATGTGAAATCAGACCCGTGAGCTCATGCAACGGCACTTGAGCATCACTCCTCGGGGTCCCTGATGTGAAATCAGACCCGTGAGCTCATGCAGCAGCACTTGAGCATCACTCCTAGGGGTCCCTGATGGAAATCAGACCCGTGAGCTCATGCAACGGCACTTGAGCATCACTCCTCGGGGTCCCTGATGGGAAATCAGACCCGTGAGCTCATGCAACGGCACTTGAGCATCACTCCTCGGGGTCCCTGATGTGAAATCAGACCCGTGAGCTCATGCAACGGCACTTGAGCATCACTCCTCGGGGTCCCTGATGTGAAATCAGACCCGTGAGCTCATGCAACGGCACTTGAGCATCACTCCTCGGGGTCCCTGATGTGAAATCAGACCCGTGAGCTCATGCAACGGCACTTGAGCATCACTCCTCGGGGTCCCTGATGGGAAATCAGACCCGTGATCTCATGCAACGGCACTTGAGCATCACTCCAAGGGGTCCCTGATGTGAAATCAGACCCGTGAGCTCATGCAACGGCTCTTGAGCATCAGTCCTCGGGGTCCCTGATGTGAAATCAGACCCGTGAGCTCATGCAACGGCACTTGAGCATCACTCCTCGGGGTCCCTGATGTGAAATCAGACCCGTGAGCTCATGCAACGGCACTTGAGCATCACTCCTCGGGGTCCCTGATGGGAAATCAGACCCGTGATCTCATGAAATGGCACTTGAGCATCACTCCTCGGGGTCCCTGATGTGAAATCAGACCCGTGAGCTCATGCAACGGCACTTGAGCATCACTCCTCGGGGTCCCTGATGTGAAATCAGACCCGTGAGCTCATGCAACGGCACTTGAGCATCACTCCTCGGGGTCCCTGATGTGAAATCAGACCCGTGAGCTCATGCAACGGCACTTGAGCATCACTCCTTGGGGTCCCTGATGGGAAATCAGACCCGTGAGCTCATGCAACGGCACTTGAGCATCACTCCTCGGGGTCCCTGATGGGAAATCAGACCCGTGAGCTCATGCAACGGCACTTGAGCATCACTCCAAGGGGTCCCTGATGGGAAATCAGACCCGTGAGCTCATGCAACGGCACTTGAGCATCACTCCTCGGGGTCCTTGATGTGAAATCAGACCCGTGAGCTCATGCAACGGCACTTGAGCATCACTCCTCGGGGTCCCTGATGGGAAATCAGACCCGTGAGCTCATGCAACGGCACTTGAGCATCACTCCTCGGGGTCCCTGATGGGAAATCAGACCCGTGATCTCATGCAACGGCACTTGAGCATCACTCCAAGGGGTCCCTGATGTGAAATCAGACCCGTGAGCTCATGAAACGATACTTGGGATTCATTAAACGAGGTCCTTTATGTATTCAAACCTGTGAACTCATGAAACGATACTCGAGCATAATATTCGCATCACGTGTGAGATAGAATATTCTTTTATTTATGTTTATTCATAAGAAAGTTCAATTATTTGCAATACCAAAAAAGTTAAACGATAATAGTTATCGATATACATTAGATAATGATGATTGTAGTGAGTTATGAGTACTTAGTAGAGTACCCTTTATTTTTGATTACAGCTTCACATGGACGTTTCATTGAGCTGACAAGAGTTTTAAGTTCTTCTTTTGTTATTACATGATGCCAGGAAACAATTTTAGCCTAAATTTGTTCCCTTTTATTTGATGGGCGCCTCATTCGGACAAGAGGTTTCAAACGGTGCCACAAATTTTCGATAGGATTGAGGTCAGGTCTGTTTCCTAGCCATGATAACAATTTAATGCTCTTTATACGAAACCACTCTTTCGATATTTTGGCTTGTGGCAAGGAGCAGAATCCTACTGAAAAGTAAACGAAGCATTATTGGGAAAGAGATTTCTGATGGAAGGTAGAAGTTTTGGTTCTAGAATAGTGTCAATGTATTTTCTGGCCTTCAGTGTCTCATCGATGACATGAAGGCGACCAATACCATCAGCTGACATGCATGACGAAATCATAACATTAACAGGGTTCTTCACAGTTGCTTGAATGCAGTCAGGATGTAGTTCTTCTCATATTCTACGTCTCACATATTTTCGCCAACACTACCGAATAACGATAGCTTAGTTTCATCACTCCATATAACATGTGACCACTGATCATCTGTTCGATTAATGTGTTCCTTTACCCACTGTAGTCTTTTTTTTTTTCGTTGCTGAAAGTTAAGATAAGGCTTTTTTTGTGGAATTCTACCTCTCAGTCCAATATCTGTTAATATTCTGATTGTTCTTGAACTGACAGAAACACCGGTATCATTCAGATCACTTCTGATGGCCGCGGATGTCATTTTTCTAACTTGGAGACATAGTCTTTTTATTCTTCTGTCATCAATAGATGTGGTGCACCTTTTTCGGCCTTTTCTTTCTTTGTTTTTTATTGAACTTGTCTCCTGATATCGTAAACAAAACTTTCTGACTCCAGATGTAATCACTGAACCACCCACCTGTCTTGCAATTCTCACATAGGAAAGACCACTTTCTCGTAACACAATAATATTACATCTCTTTCTAGGTGTCCAATCTACTCTTTTATTTAATACCATTGTTTCTTGACTAAATATTAAAAATTTTTACAAAAAGTTTTACTCTTAATTGCAGTGTATAAGAAACTGGTTTGAAAACTCTTGTCCGAATGAGGAGCCCATCAAATAAAAGGGAACTAATTGAGGCTATAATTGTTTCTTGGCATCATGTGTAATAACGAAAGAATAGCTTAAAATCTTGTCAGCTCAATGAAACATGGAAGCTATAATCAAAAATAAAGGATACTCAACTAAGTACTGATAACTCACTGCAATCTTCACTATCTAATGTATATTGATAACTATTATTGTTTAACTTTTTTGCATTGCAAATAATTGAATTTTATGTTTTGTATTGAATTCTCTTTAATAAAATTGCATTTTAAATTAATAAATTCTCTTTAAAATGATACATACAAGTTTGCATTTTGCGAAACGTAACATTTTCTATAAGCATACAAAGTTCAAAAACATAAAAATTCCAAAAGTGTTCACAATTTTGGCCACTACTATATATATATATTGTGATTAATTTTTGCACACAATGAATGTTAACTGATAATTTTATAAAATGAGATACCGTGAAATATTTATTTATGAAATAATTGATAAAATAGAATGAACTTTATGCGTTTTTTTATTCAACACATTTATATTATTATTGTCGCAATTTTATTTTTACTTATAAATTGACCTTTAACTGTAGCTATGAACTTTACAATGTTTAGAAAACAGCTTTAGGTAAAAGGCAAAATATTTTATTATAATTTCTTCTTTAGTTTGTCTTAATAAGTTCATATAACCTATTATCTTACATTTAATTTAATAGAAATGTAATATATATTATTATTATTCTTATGTGTGTGTGTGAGTAATTAATATAATTTAAGTTTGAACCGGTAGTTTTTGTTAACAGTTGAGATCATGTCTGCTTTATCATTGTACTTTTTTGCGCAATATACGCCTATATCCAGTATTATCTTATTTTTATTTGTTTGGGTCTCTAACTTCATTTAAAGTGTTTAACGACTTAACGATGCTTAATTATGTATTTTCATCACCAGCGCCGACTTTCTGATATTGCAATTGGAAATTTAAGAGCAAATATATGTAATTTACATAATATCACAATAGTTATACCTAATAAGTAAAAAATGAAATGGGTCACTGTGATTTTGTGGTAAAATAACGCATTTTAGATGGGAAGGTTCTGGGTTCGATCCCAGCCATTGTCAAGCAATGGGAGAATGATGTTTTGTCACCACGTAGTAAACATTCTAATGTCTTACTCTATGACGTTTTAATGCCGCTTAAATTGGTTTCCACTTGAGGAATTTTTGTAAGTAGTAGGCTGAATTCTCATGTTGCATGGGGGTGGAGCTGAGGGAAAAGGAAAGCTGAAGTATCCACCTCGACAGATTTGCATGCAGAAAGTAGGAACTTAAAACCCCTATAGTAATGTTCTATCGTAGCTGGGATGGGAACCAATAACTTTACCTCCAAAAGGCACGACCCTACATTTGACCATGTACTTCATTTGCATTTAGCTTATCTACTTTATCGTATATAGCTATTTACACCTACAAAAATTTGCATGCATTCCTTGATAAGGCACAATAAATAGCATATACCTCTTGGTGGAACAGCCCTCTTTGAAGCATAATGTCTTTAGGTTTGATAAGTGTCATTGTTGAACAATGGTAGAGAGAGAGATGAATGTCGTGCTTTTGTCTTTTGCATGCACATCTATCGGGTGACAGTTTTCGGGGTTTCCTCCCTTGCAAAACTGAAATACAATCCACTTTCAATGAGAAATCCTCCTTGAAGACAATTTATGTGGTTCATATTAATGTGCTTAACAACAATAAGCTGCTGTCAGCTGGATAGCATCAAACATTTTTTTTAGATGTATTTAAATAGATGATTGTATAATTCATGAACCTCGAAACTGCGCTGCCTCTGGAATGCACATATAAATATTATGTTCCGAAATTAATACTATAGATTCAACTGATTTTTGTAATAACACCATCACATATTGTTTTAAGTATACTGAATCGTTTTGTATTTCCCCCCATGAGAAATTTAAGTTATTTTAAATTAGAGTACACTTGGAAACAAAAGACTAAACACATATCTATTCAATTGATTAAAAGAAAATTCTGATTTAAAACTGTCAACAGTTAAATTACTAATAAAATAATGTGTACATCATTCATTAAATGTGTTGTTCAAAATTGTGAATTTTTTTTCTGATTAAATCTGATATGTATTTAATTATCCATTTATCAATTGTTGGTATAATTTGATGAAAGGGGCAATTAATATTGAATATATATAATTAAGTGTGTATACTAGATGCCCAGACTTCACTTCTCATTTAAAATACTTATTAGATAGAATAATTAGTCTTCAATTTCTTTTTATTATATATTGGATTGTATTAAAAAATTGACCTATCACTTATATTAAGAACATAAATTATAATTTTAAAGGAGAAAATCATTGAAATGTGGTATCTATGAGTCCAGATTAATAAGATATTCAATGAGATTTCATTATTTATCATTACTCTAGATTTTCCATTATTTGAACCTGTTATAACTAGTTTCATTAAACATTAGTTTGCTAGATAGATTTCATTGAATTTATGAGTCACAATATGTAAGTTGCCTTTAGTATATATATATTTTTTAATTTTTCCGAAACTGTTCTTACCGTTAAGAATTTGGATTTGTGTAAATTGATGCAATTAAAGTCAACTGTAAATTTTGTTTATTTCAAAATAAAAGTAATGCTAATAATTATGCCGTTTTATATTTGTTCAGCTGGAAACTTATTACTTAGAATTTGAGTTATACATTTTATGTAATAACTCAAATTTATAGATAATATATTCGAACTTAAATAAAATGCTATTGAATGTCACAGTGAATGAATGAATAACTAAATTAAGCAAAGTTAAGACTTGATATCATTAATAATTTGAAGAATGATTATTTTTTAAATTTATATTTCAACTTAAACTGAAATACAATGTGATTTGTTTTAACAGCAGAAAGAGAGAGAGAGAGAGAGAGAGAACAGCTAGAGGGGGAAAACATAGTCCCATGATGAGTGGGACTATGTTCTCAGTGGAAACAATTAAAAAATCAGAATTCACAGTAGCGATATCCAAATTGTTATTTGTGTACAAATATTTTAATTGTATTCAATCATTTATTTACCTACAATTTTGGGAAATCTCTTAAAAATAAAGGAATCTTCACCTTTTTAAAAAATTCTATTTCAATAATGTAAGTAATTTTTAGATTATCTTTATAAAGGAGATTATCTTATTAAAGTAAGTTGAAAGAGCAAATCATTTCAAAATAGAATTCTTGGATTTCAATAAAGTGTACTAGTGGTAAAAGCAAATATGTATTTGTAGTAAAAGCAATACATACGGTTAGAAGCGTAAAATCTGAACATTTTCATCGAGTAAATCAAATGAAATTCTAATAACAGGCGAAGCTTAATAATTAGATGAGAATCTTCGAAAAAATCTTTTTAATCATTAAAAATTTTTTAAATTATTTTGTCAGTTTTAAGATTTACTTGATAACATTCCTTTAGAACATTTCCTTACGACATTCCTTTAGAAATTAAATACCTAAAAATGCAATAAGCAATAAAATATAAGGGATTTTAAGAAAAATATTATAAAAATATTTGATACATTTTTTTCCAATAATTTGTGTTCAAGTGATATAATGATTTTTTTCATTATATATATATATATATGTATATATATATATATATATATATATATATATACATATATATATATATAATAGAATAATTTTGCACTTAAGGAAACTAATTTTGGATACATGAATAATTTAATGCAACCAAAATAATTTATGAATTGTTTAATTTGTTTAAGAAAATAACTGTATATTTATCAGGGTATATATAGATATTTTTTTTATATAGACTACCGAAATTATTATAAAAGAAACAGGAATATAAATATTGATTTCAATAATCCTGAAAAACAAAATTTTGCTGTATTTCACTAAATAATAGTTCACAATTTAAATTACATCAAAAATTGTTTTAATATTCTTGTCCTCGTTTTACCAAAAGAATATTTATTCTTTTGTTTTAGGATTTGTGTGTGTGTGTTGTAATATATATATTTCCTTTCATATAGTTTATTTCACTTTGCTTAATGCACGTGAAGGAAAACAATCCATTAAACGTAACCTGTTCACTGAAGTTTAATCTTTTAAAATTCCTAATATTCATCAAAATTATAACGCTGAAATGTTTGAGAATTTTATTCCTCTCCTTGATAATAATGATTACTATTCACGATATTCGAATCCAAATTAGCTTTGATACATTTGCGGCGTTCATCAAGTGAGATATAGATGGTGTATATTACGCTATGTTGCATTAGCTTTTTCTGATTCTGATAAAAACATTTATGAATATTATTTCATAATATTAAGAATTTCCATCCATTTGTCGCTGTGTAATATTTATGCCTATCCAATTACTGGCAAAGATTCAATAGCCTTTGCTTACGATTAACCCATTGTTTGTTTAACCATCTCTGTTCCTATAAATTATTAGAAAATATCGTCAACCTGCAACTTGTTTGTTTCATAACCATATCAGTAATTTGAGTAAATATCGGACAACTTTGTCAATATCATCATTTTCAAGATAAATTTAAAAAAGTACATTGAAAAACAATACTTAGTAGCAATATTTTTTAATATGTTAAAGTCCAGGAATGGACAAATTACAGCCCGCGGGCCAAGTCCGGTCCACCGGAAGGTTTCATGTGTCCCGTGAATAGAATTTTGATTTGTCGATCCGACTGAAATTAAAAGAAAATATGATTATATATTTAATATTCATTTCCTTTTCTATTTTGCTTAAATATTATTTTTTCTCTATTGTTTCAAAGAACGGATATCTTTTTAATTTCTCTTATTTTTGTTCTACACAAAACATAAATCAACTGAAATAGCAAGCACAGACAGCTGTAATCGTTGAAGTGTTAAAGCGGAAGTTCTTTGTTAGTTAGAGCTGTAAGACTGGCGCCTACAAGCGTTATCTCTTTCCCGGTGAGTAGAGATGTGGGTGAATAAGAACCTCACATGCAGCAGACTGCGCATTTTGACCTTTAGCCAGCCCTGAAAGTCAGTGCTATGTTTGCTTCATCTTATGTATGTGAACAAATGTTTTTAACTATGAACCAGAAGTTTTTTTTTTCAATGGCAGATTGTAGACAGTTACAACTGCAACAGAGTCTATTAATCTATTGTTTCCTGATACCCAAGGAACCGGCCAGAAACAGCGATCTCTTAGTAGCCAAGGCGTTGCCCCGGGTGCACCACAGGGGGTGGGCCACCATCGCACCCTCACACATGCCATAGGGACCCGTTTATAGGGTAGGCATCATTCATACTTCATTCACACACACAAGGAAAGGACAAAGACAGGATAGAGAGAGAGAAAGTACATCCATGCTTGAATTGTGATTCGAACCCAGGACCTTCTTATCCGTAGTCAGACACGCTGACCACTAGACAAGTTGGCCGGCATGAACCAGAAGTAAACTGAGAGATAACCATTTAGCTTCGTTCCTTTGAATCAGTACATCTGATTTCGAAACTCAATATTACTAGAGAAACTATTACTAGAGAAATCGCAATTTTACCCACCTCTATAACATATTTAAATTATAAAACTTGTATATCGTTTTTAAAATTTTAGAGAAATTTATCTTGGACCGAAGAATTTTGCCCATCCCTGTTATGATAGAACTTGGCCTCATCGTCGTTTTCGAGATGAACGGAAATATATCCATTTTTAATGAGATGTTCTTAAAACACTAAATATTCTGAGTTAATAATTTATCAGATTCATATTTAAGAACAAAACGTTCCCCAAGGGAGTGTTTTGAATATTACACTATTTTTAATAATAAATAAACTTTTTCAAAATTTCCCAAACAGAATAAACATTTGGATGTGTTGTGATAACTTAAGAAATTCATGCCGGCTGATGATTTAATAATTTAGTGCAGGTTGTGAATGGCTATACTATAAGGCTGTAAAAATTTTAACATTTTATATAGAGGCGTAGCGAGCACGATTGGCGCCAGGGTACGATACCAATTTTGGCACTCTATCTCAAAAAAAGTAATATAATATATAGAATAAACATGTAATAAGAATATAATGAAAATGACAACAGCACAAAGTATCTACTTTAAAATAATCTTAAATATAGATAATTTTAAAGACTCTGGTTGTACTTTTAAATTTGAGATAAAATATCTTAACTATAAAAGGATTCCGAAATGCATCAATAGAAATCAAACTTACGGACATTTAGAATTAGTCAGATTGTGTTAGAAAATCATTTTTTCTAAGATTCAATGATATTAACCATTTATTTCGAGACAGTGCAAATTTGATAAGTCCAAATGTAAAAAATCTGGCAAACTGTAATTCTAAGTGTTATAGCAGTCATAAGCTATAATTTAAAGCAAATATAAATAAATTCTTTCTTAGAATATGGTTTAAATTTGTTTGGACATGGAAGTGTTTTTATAAATTCTAATAATCTAAATTTTGTTCCCTTTTCCCAGATCTTTTAATTAACAAAATGTAAGAGGTAAGAGCTAGTAGATGGGTATCCGGTATTTAAAGTTCTGTATTGTTTGAATAAAAATTAATTATTTACTGAAATAACAATCTAGACTTTAATTTACTTTTGGTAGTTTTGATCACATTTTGCATTTTTTGAATACCTTTTACATCAGATATATAATTTATACTATTATCTAATATATCAATCTTATAATATGTACTGAAATGAGCGAACAAAAAAAAAAAAAAAAAAATTATTTAAATTCTTAAACTGAAAGATAATTGTATGTTTTATTCTAAAGTCATCGTGATGTTTTTCAAATTATTCTGGATGAATTATTTAATATAGTTTAAAAATACTTATTCTTTGAATTTAAAATATCATTTTTCTACAAAGTAATATGATGAATTTATGGCATTTCTCATCACGAATTGGGGATTATACATATATTTTAATAATTAATCACATTTACCGATTTTAGTGGGGATTATGTATAAACAATGGTTATTATACATAATTGCCGGATTAATCACTATTACCGTAACACTATCTTATGATTTTATTCTGAGAACATTTTTTCCTGAAAATTTTCAACTCATTTCTAATATGTTTAGTAAGATTCTTATGATTTTAATTTATATTTTTTAATTAAAATAAGAACTAATTCTTATTAAAAAGGAACTTATTTTTATTTTATATATCATTTTACGAATTACTTTATCACATTCAAAAATATTAATAATCTGTAGTTTTTACAAAGCATAATAATTTTGTTTTATTTCATTCTATTCCTTGAAAATGATTTCTAAACTAAACATGCTTTCCTTACATAAACTGAAATATAAAGTTAGTTAAAGAGTAATTACCAAGAAACATTTTATGTGTACAGATAAAATTTTTTTAATACATTTGATCTTTTAACTTTGCAAAAAAAAAAAAAAAAAAAAAAAAAAGGGGGAAAAAAGAATTTTTCAACACAAAGGCGACAAAATTACAAGTCAGATACAAATTATTTTCGAAAATCTTTAAATTTCAAATATTTTTATTTCAAATAAAGAATTTTAAATAAGCAATTTCATTTTAAATTTCACAACTATATATGTTTGTTAATAAATATTCATAATGGCTAAAAAATCTGCTAAATAAGCATATTGTAAAGAATACATTTCTAACGAAGTTTTTAACGAAATAACACTATAGACGAAAATTTGTGAGTGCAAAATGAAAATATTCTGACCGGTAAAATAGTTAAAATAAAAGGAAATTATGAATTTTCCTAGCATTTGGAAGAAATTATTTTTCTATTTCCAGCTTTGTTTGTATCGTATTTCGATTCCAGGAGCACAATTCTCTTTATTAAATATTGCAGTGCTGTTTTGAAAAAAGTATTCTCTTCTGTTGGGTGTCAGTCTGTAGCTAAACACAAGCATTTTCGGAAAAAGAGGACTGCTAATGAAAAATACATATCAACCGGGAATTTTTTTGTCACCAGTATAACGCGGCAGTAGACTAAGAGGTTACAACAAATATCCTGAAGTAAAAACAGAGCTTTACTTTTCTCTGGGACGAAGTACAAGAATTTCTCCCAGACGTTTTAAGTCTCAATAACATCTTTTAGTTACGTTTTATATTCCTTATTTTTCTGATACTTTTAATGATTTTTAGTAAATGAAATGGATATAAAAATCAACATCTTTTAAGTAATTTGATTCTTTTAACATTTATAGTTTTTTCATCCTTGTCGGATCCCTTCTTTGTTGGATAAGGATGAGGCTCAAGAGAAGTTAATTTTTTATTAAAGAGAAGTTAATTTTCTAAATTTCAGTGATCAGAATATGGCGTAACTTATATATTTGTAATAATAATTGTAATTATAAAAGTTAATTATTGAAAATTGATAAATGAAATACTTTACACACATCCATTCATTTTATCTGAAATGAAATTTTTTTATAGGTTTTATACCTTTCTCATTGATTATTAAAAATACAAATTTTAAGAACTTTTAAAAAAAATTTTCACTTGTGCTTTAATTATAGTTTGAAAAGTTTTTATTAATAATATTTTAGTTTTATAAAATTTCCTTTTTAGAGTGATTTTTTTATTTTATTGTAGTCAAAATGAGATTAAAACTTCACATTTTTTATTTATAAGAAAAAACATTGTTTATTAAATAAAATGTTTTATAATAACTATAAAAATGAACATCAAGTCAAATAATATTTTAGAACATCAAAATTTCTACAATTTTTTTTTAATTCCTAAATGATAAATAGCATCATGCGAGTTCCTAATAATGTATTTGTCAGTCAATGCAATATTCATTAGATATTTTTTTTTTTTAGTAGAAAAGATTTATTTGATTAATTAATGTTACAATTTTTCATAGGTATGCAATTTGATTTAGAATTTGATTTAGACACCTTGTAAAAAATTAGAATTCTTAAGAACATGGTGAATCTTGCTGCATTCACTAAGTCAAATCAGTTACAGATTAGATCATGAGCTTACCTTTTTGGAATCTCCCTAAATTATTGATTCGTAAATCAAGAGATATAACATTAACACATATTTGATAAATTAGCTGAAGCTAAAAACATCTGAAATGCATAAAAGGAAACTAAACAATATAGTTTATATTTCAGAATTTTTATTAGAAAATATTTAACATATATCCATTATTACATGTACAAGATTTATTATACAAAATAATGAGATTAAGCACCACAAATCTTGAGCAAAATATAAAAAACTGTGAGAAAAGGTAATGAAAAACGCAATTAAAAGACACCAAACTTTTTAATAAGAACAAAATTATACTAACTTATTAATATGGAAATATAAAAATAAGATCATTTTCATTTATGGCAAGCTCCTATACGGAAGAAAATAATTATTAAATTTAAAATATATTTCCCCGAATAAAATTGACATTTCAACTAAAAAGAAATAAAATTTTCTAAAAAATATTTTCGTAACTACTATTTGGTGCTCCCCTCAAAACGGCACGGGACACGATGGACCCCTTTACCCGCCCCTTCAGTACGCCACTGCATTTATAGGAGACAGAGAGAGAGAGAGAGAGAGAAACTTGGTATTCACCTTTTAAAAATAGAAAACTGGCATCTATTTCTGAAAAAAGGCAGATCCCATCCAAATCCTTAATGTCATATAGGAAGTAATTTCACACATGTTACCCATGCCGTTAAACGTCCAAGTTGTATTTTTATTAATAAATTTAATTACTATTTTCATATGATTTTTAAAGCTGATTTTCACTAAATATTCTTAAAGTGCTTTCCTATCTTGTTATGCTGACAAATGTCGTTAAATTCCCCCCTCATATGCTGAAATAATATCGGCGTCAAAAATTCTGTGATCACCGGTTGGGTAATGGAGCTACTAATGAAAGCCATCTGATATATCTAGGCTTGACAATACTGTGTCAGAATTCATCACCCAATATAGAGATTTTTGGAAAATAGGCCATTTAAATTGTACTTGTTATATGGGAAGCATATACTCTGATTATATTATTTTAAAATTAAATCACTACCAAATTATCCATTACACGAATTAATTGTTAATTTCGTATACTGTTAAAGTTTTTGTGCCAGTTTATCATGCCCACGCGCATTTTAATGAAAATGAAAATTCTGTCTAACATAAGTATATCTGATTATAACTTGATTTTCGTACTAGGTTCTTCCCTACCCTAGGATGAAAATCATGTGTTTTATTCATCAATTTATTTGACGATATTAAAAAAAAATAGATTAACTTAATAATCTAAATGAAACAGAGAGAAATAATCGCCACTTTATTAACTTCAGAAATTATTAAAAAATTATCCAAATATTGCTTCAGCAACCTATTTCTAGTGAACAGCATTTTTACAAAAATCTCTTGAATTTAATTCAAAATCGACGTCGACGCAATGGTAGCCGAGAGTGGCCAAGACGTCATATATCTCGTGTTTTATTGTTTGGCAAACTTTTCATTTGCCCAATTCTTGCTATTTGCTTTGTTTTTGTTTGATGCTCGTGTAGTAAATAATTTGAATTTCTTTTGTTTTGGAATCACAAGTTAAAATGCCGAAACGCAAGTGTTCGTTCAATATTAGCTTACAAGAAAAATATCCGTTTATCAAGTAAATAAATACTCCATCAAATGTCAGATGTGAAAAGTGTGGTATAGAATTTAGTGTTTTCCACAGTGGTGGTGGTAATATTGAACAGCATTTAAAGTCTTAAAAACATAAAAATGCCGATCGTGCCGCCGCTTTGACTTCTTCATTGCTAAACTTTTTCAAGAAATCTGACGCGCCAATTTTGAAGGACTTGGATCAGTGGCGTAGTGAGCATTAAAATGTATTAAGTATAATTAAAGATATGTAATAATATAATGATATATAATACATTATAATAAATAGAGTATATTTGTAATAAGAATACAATATAAATAATAACAAAATGTTTTATCTACCACAAAATAATCAAAAATATATTAATTTAAGGTATCAAGCTCAGCTTTAAATTTAAACAAAATTTAATTCCTGTTAAAAAAAAAAAAACTTATATTGAATTCGGAAAAGTGTTATTAGAATAACCGGACTTATGTAATTTAGAATTAATTATAAAAAGATATAATTGATTTTATATACTAATATAATTATTTTAGAAAACATAAACGGGAAGAATTCTTTCATATCATAGATATAAGCAGGTGTAATTTTTCGCAATCTAATGTACTACACTATTCACATTTTTCTTATCTTTGCTAAAGCGAATTGATAAATTACTTTATCAAAGTTGTTCAGTTTAAAATTTTCTTTTTCTATTCTTAAAATTGTTAAATCACTTAGACGGTTTTGACTCATGGTGGATCATAAATAAGTCAAAATTAATTTTATTTTGCTAAATGAACGTTCACAGCTTGTAATTGATGCAGAAATAGTAAAAAGTATTTGAGTGGCAACCTCTTCTTCCCTCTATCTTCACCGTTTGAGATAAGGCATGTTGGAAATTCTAAAAGAGATTTTGGTTTAATTTCTTTTGTCTACTGCTGAATAATATCTTTCAGTCCCACATTTCTCTATAGAGTTCTGTGTTCCATGGAAATCTGTGTGACAAAACTCACCCAAACTTTTACATTTGTTAAGCACCGTGACTTAAGGCTCAGGTCCGAGGTTCGATCTCATGCTAGGTCAACTCAACCTTTCATTCTTTCAGTGGATCGATTAACTGAGTACCAATCATGCTTGGGAACTAAACAACGGTGATTTATCTTTTAGCTGACCACCTAACCGGGACATATGTTTCGCACCCCAGTGCCCTCGACTAGGAAAACAGGTATGGGTAGTGTAGGCTTTGATCCGGACATTCTAGTTTTAAAAGTCGGGATATTTATTTATTTATCAATTGATTTTAAAGATTTAAAATCTCCATAACAATGTCTTAAAAATTTTTTAAATGTATTTTTTCTAGCTTGTTAACTAATTTGCAGCAATTAAGCATTTGTACTGCTTATTAATTGTGCATTATCTTATTTATGAAAGCCAATTGTTGATCATTAGGTGTTGAACGTATGCTATAACTTATCCTAACAAATTTTCAAAAATTCTATAATATAACTAACTTTACAAACTTTAGCTATTTATTGGAAAATAATAATTGCATAAGACTTTACATTCCTAATATCGGATCAATTCTGATTTTTTCCAATGATATCTTTTACAACATTTCATTTACCACAGATTAAAAAAGAAAATTTTATTTCGGAAAAGTTCCTGTGAAAACAACTTTAGTTTTATGGGAAATTTCACATTTAAAATAGCTTTTTAAATTATATCATTAAGACCATTAATGTAAATCAAAATTATTTTTACTGTAAAAAATTTAAACCACGAAACGTAATATATTGATAGTTTATAATATTTCAATTTTATACCATAAAACCAATTTTTCTGATTCCAAAATGAGAAGACCTTTGTTAACAAGTCTCTCTCTCTCTCTTCATCTAGTTTCAGTTTAGATAACTAAGTTATTCCATGACACATTATGAATGCAAATATCTAATGAGCAGCGAAACGCTAAAACAGACAACAAAAATATTTTGCAAATTTCTTAAATCAAAACACACATAAATTTAAGTAAAATTATGTATATTTAATATAATCAGAAACTTTCAGCCAAACAATATATATTATATTATTAATAATAATTTTTTTCTCAAAACTGATTCACTGTTTATTGTTCTATTAAGTTTTACATCTTCCTCGCTACCCTGCACATCGTAAGAGGTCTCTAACTGAGCACTAGTGGGAAGCTAGAGACATGTTAGATTAATAGACTCTGTTGCAGTATCTTTCAGTGTTATTGTTCTATCCTTTTTATTTATTTTGCTGTAACTGTGTCTATTATCTGCCATTGGAAATAAAAAAAAAAGTTTTACGTTAATTCAAAATATTATCAACAATTACACAATTTCCGAGATTAAAAATATATTTTAGCTGTAATATCGCTTAATTTTATTTAAGGAAATTTTCTCTGTTATCATGGTAGTGAAAATATATATTTTCTTCGTTATTTTAAGGCATTTAATGAAACTGTTTTTTTTTTAAGATATTAAAATGTATTTTATTATTAAAATAAGGAGTAATTTTTATTAAAATTTATTTCTATTAAGAATCGTTTTGGAAGCGCTGCTCATGCAGTGTCAGGAAGTTTTGTAATTTCAATAAATTTATATCATTTAAAGACTATGTTATTTTTAAAATTTTACAATGTCGAATGAGAAATGTGTGCGATTTCTTTATAAAGTTCTTCAACGAATTTTTCAAGTTAAAAGATTTGTTTTTATATAAATTGAACTAATTAATTAAGAAATATATTCTGTATGTTTAAGGGGTGTGTGCTATAGAGGCAGCTAAGACCTGTAATAGATTGTTACGCTATTAAAGAAAATTCTGTATGTGTTTATGCATACAGAAAAGAAAAAAAAAAACATTTAAAGAGGAAAAGCATTCATAGATTTTTAATTTCTACCATTTGAAAAAACGATTTTGAATATAATGTGCTAATGTAAACAGAACAAAATTACGAGTCAAATAAAAATTATTTCTCAAAGCAAAAACATTTTTTAAACATTAAATAAATTACTTTTAAATGTGAATTGTTGGAACTAATAAGTAGTTTAATTTCATAATGCTGGAAAAATATGTGAGTACCAGTTTTATACCAGCAAAAATATGAAATAAATATTCAAATTGAAAGAGTACACAGATAATATACCTTACGGCAATAATAGTTTAAATGTCAAAACTCCAGATTTTCCAAAGTTTACATTTTTGTTTCCGATGAAGTGATATTTTGGAAGAAACGAAATACTAACCGTGTGAACAATAAAAAAGAAGGAAAGTTTATGTGTATTTTCCTAGAATTTGGAGGTAATTAGCTCTTGATCTCCTCCATTTTTATTCCAAGAAGACAATTCCATAGGCGGCATACTGTAGTGCTATTTTATGAAAAATCCCCCCCCCCTCTTCTCTGAAGGTCAGTCTGGTGCCAAACACAATATTTTACTTTTGACAAAGGAAACCGCGCTAATAGGAAATACGTTTCAGCAGGAATTTTCTCACGAGTGTAACACAACACTAGGCTGAATAGCTATAACAGTAAAATCCTGAGATAAAAAATATACAAGGGTTTTATATTTATTTTGGGACAATGAATAATACATTTTCACCAAGTCTCGATAACTACTGAAACTGATCTTTCTATATCGCTTCTTGATAACTTAAGTAAAATCTGACTTTTCTGTTATTATAAGTACATTTAAATTTTTTGAAGTTTCCTGTAATAATATTTCAGTTATATGAAATTTTCTTTTTTTGCGCTTAATTATTTATTACGTTATTGTAATCAAAAGAGGATTAAATTTTCATATTTTTATCATAAAAGGATATCAAAAATATTAGCGAAGTATTGCTTGTTAAATAAAATGATTTAATCTGTTATGAAAAATTAAAAATATCACGTCAAATAATATTTCAAAACACTGACATTTCGACAAAAAGCTTTTTAATGAAGCTTTGAATTTTTGAATAATTATAACATCCAGGAGGGTCCAGAGGAAATAATATTCAGTGAACGTCTTTTTTTTGTTTTTTATTTTTTTTATATTGAGTAAAACAAGTTTATTTGCTTTGTTAATATTATTGTTATGACTTTTTTTTTAATATGTAACTTGACGTAGATAACTTGTATCATAACAATTGAGTCATAAAGGGCACTGTGAATCTTGGCGTATTCACAAAATTAAGAAGGTGTATTTCATGAGCTTACTCATCTGTAATGTCCCTAAATTAATTGATCCAAAAATTCCCTTATAACATTAATACAAATAATTGATAAATAACTTTATACTAAAATGAAAACCTCTCATAATCATTAAAATAGAACTAACCAAACTAATATATTCCAGATATTTTATATGAAAAAAAATTAAGAGATATTTTTGTTAATCACACATTTACAAGATTTATTTATTTTATTTATTTATTTTTTTATTTGGGAAAACAGAAATATCTCCCTGTCACCAAGGGATACTATAACAGGGCCCGAAGGTACAACAAATGTACACATAACAAATCCATATAAATCATGAGATGAAAATAACAATAAAAGAAGGCAGAGAGAAAAAAAGAGATATAAAAATAAAAAGGAGTTAGATAACAGCATGGATAAATTTTTAAAAAAATTCAAAATTCTCTTTCTTTACTTGGTCCACCAAAATCGGGGGCCACCGGTTATTTAAGTCTTTACAAAGCTCGTTCCTTTCTTCGGAAACAGATGGGTATCCAAGAAGAATGTGAGAAGGGTTGTCACTCCCAGAGTTGCACATGCACACCTCACTGTTTATAATGTGGAAACGGCGAAGATAGCTATTTACAAGATTTGCAGTTCAAAATAATAGTATCTGAAACTTTGAGCAAAATATGAAACTTAAATAGGAAAGGATTAAAAGAATGAAAACCGATAATCTAATTAAGAAATGAAAATCAAAAGCATGGTTAAAAAAGAACACAATTTTCTTTTAAAAATACTAAACCATGCAAAATTATTATTAATAAAGAAATATAAGAGTAAGAGTTTCGTTTATGGCAAGCTTCTGCAGCTCTTTTCCTCATTTTTCATCAACAACCTCTTCTCTTTCCAAACCTGATTCCTCCCTGGAGTTTTTTTAAAATTTTTCCCTAGACATGACACAATAGTTATAAAATGCAAAGTTTATTTCTCTGAATAAAATTGATATTATGATAAAATTACGATTGAAATTTTCTGTAAAATTTTGTTTACCTTTGAAAGGATTTGGCGCCCCTCTGCAAGCGGCGCCCTCGGTGTGATAACCCCTTTGCACCCCTCAAATCGTCGATACGCCTTTGGTTCCAATAGCCATAGGTAACACTTAAGGCCATTGTGAACTGGACAGAACATTTGCGCCATATACATTTTACAAGTACATTTCAAATTATCTTTTCAGTATATTTTTTACATTATTTCTCTATATAGATATATAATTATATTATTTCTGTACGTGGATACTATGTTCTGTATTCTTAGTGTTATTTCTCTATACATAACCTATGATATTATATCATTATTTTAAGCATGCATGTTTTCCAGATGTGGGTGTCTGGGAGTTTTCTGAGTTTCCTCCCTTACATTAGCAGCCTATTTTTTAAAAACATTACTTTAAGCATTTATATATTAAAATAACTTACTAAAACTTTAGCTTTGGATACGTCTAAGACACACCAGACTAAAATGCGTTTTTTCACAAAATTTGCATATTTTTTATAATAAAATTAACATTTTGAATTGCGCAAATTATGTTTCCATTAGTTTTAATACCAACAGTTTATTTATTGAGTTAAATGTTATAGTTTAAATTCTTCCACCACGCAGATTTCCAAATCTTGTTCTTGGTTGTATATAAATGGGCAAAAGAAACGCATTCCGTTTATAGAATTTCCGTCTTTGGGAAATACTTATTTTCCAATAAATGTCTCTAATTAGATTCAGTAAAGGATTAGATTTATATTTAAATTTAGGGTAGTGTGGTTCCAAAGGAACTTAGCACTGCGACGATAAGTCTATTGTACTATACTTCAAAAAGAAATCTCTTATTTGAAGAGACAAGTGGCTGAACCATTATTCAGCAGACTATTAACAAGGATATCCGGCAGCATCCAAGGTTCAGTTAAATGCTGACCCATGTGTTAAAATGTATGTGCAGAAAAAGTTTCACATTCACACAGAATATGTAATGAAGCTTCCTCCATAAAACGACAACCCCTGCAAGTAGGATATCAAATACTCCCATTATGGTGAGATGTCTCTTAAAGTCTCAGTGTCCTATAAGAAGTCCTATTGATTTCTTTGACTGCTTCTATTGAGCTTTACTATCTCTTTCGGACTTTCACTATGACATGTACTATTTACAACCCTTGCTTGTCTTTGATTACTGCCATTATACTAGTTCAAAAACTGTTAATTTCTGAAGACATCAAAAATGAATTCAAATCAGTTCAGGATAGATAGGAGTTTGATTTTTTATTGTAACGAGCTTGGATGTACATTATATTTTAATATTGTATAAATTCTCTCGCATAGTCAACGGCATATCGAGCTTGACTTGTCCAAGTATCATAAGTAACAACAACAAATCAATGAGCAAAAGAATTAATGTAAGAATGACATATAATTTCTGTTCACATATTAAGTTTCCGTTAATGTAATATTTTTCTGTTGATATACTCTATGAAAAAATTGATGAGTAAAAAAATTAAAATAGAGTAATTTAAAAAATAATTAAAATTTGAAGAAAAAACAAAGCTCATTTATTTAAATTTTAGAATATGAATTCATTTAAGTTTTATAGTTATATAAGTTTTAGAATGTGAAAATAAATGAGCTTTTTCAAAAGCTCATTTATTTTTATATTCTAAAACTTATTTTTCAGTGTTAACTTAAAGAATAATAACGATGTGTCGATACAAAATTCTTTGAAGTAAGATAATTTATTGATTTCTCATTGTCTCAGTTTATGAAACATATTTTTTCTCATTTAAAGAAAAAAATTAAAACGTTTCTTTATTTCATTAAATATAATTATTTAACTTATTCAACACAAATAATTATTTTTACTACAAGTGCTTTAAATTGAGCATTTTGAAGAGAGGAACACTATTATCTTTATTAATTAATTAGTTAATGATGAAACAAAATAAGAATATCTTACATTCAACAATTATAGAGATCTCTAAACATTAATGTATGTATAAAACAAGCGATGAAGTAATCAAATTTCTCCAACTTTATAAAATAAGAAATTTTTTTATAATTTTACTATATATATATATATTATATATATATATATATATATATATATATATATATATATATATATATATATATATATAATGCAGGCAAATTAAATCTTAATTTATTAAAAGTATTAAACTTGGTATACGAAAATATTGTTTCATTAAAACGTAATTTTTTAAAACGAAGCCTTATACTAATCTAGTTAAAGTAACGTCTGGTGGTAAGTTCTCAAATTATTTCGTATAACTACCAAGCTATTTAGGAAATATTAACTCATGATCGCGGGCACTTACTTATGTTGCAAGACAGCTAAGCTTTCTAGTGTCCATAGAATATATGTTTAACTCATATTTCCTAATTCTAAAATCAATTAAGAAAAATAATTCCAATGTACCCTTTGAATGGCATTCTTCCGAATATTAATTCGGAAGAATTTATAGAATTATATTATTTTATCACTTTATACTTAACTGTATTTTTCCATTATATATATATATATATATATATATATATATATATATATATATATATATATATATATATATGAAATGGGTGAGAAATCAGTAAATGAACATAATCTGTTACAAGACTAAGTTTGTTAGCCGAATTGTTCGTTAACCGATCATCGATTTGCCATAGATTTTTTTTGATGAAAACGATTATTTTGTTCTGGAGATCTTAAAAATGAAATTATAAAAAATGTATAATTTCTTATTATGTTCGTAAAAAGATAATACTTACATATAATCTTGCATATTGTTCAATCCTTTTAATTTCTTGTTTATAAGACGTTTAAGAAAAGAGCATGTTCTAGGTCGATTCCTTTTCTTTCTTTTCCAGAATTTTCCGGATGTAATTGATAGTATTGTCACTGTAAAGTGATTAATAACATTGTTGTTGTTGTTGCCGTCTGGAATTTGTTATTCAAGACTACTTAGGAGATAGTACATGAACATAGAGGGAGAGTGGTTGACCCTTAAAATGAAAGCAATTTTAGTTTTGAACGAAATGAAAACTACAATTGATGGTCAACTTTGGATATAAATATTCTATTAGGGAAAAATTTTATTTTACCAATATAGAACTTTGAAGTTCAATAGATGAGAAACATACACTCGTGTTCTTAAATTAGGGATAATGCAAGTTCAAGCATAGAAAGAGACAGAAGCAAAACAATTGTGAGTTATTTGTAAAGTCTATTTATTAAACGAAAGGTAAAGAGCAAAAGAGATGCTCTGTGTTTGACATCATTAATAAAAATTGCGATTTTTACTTTCTGAAGCAAATTTCAAAAAGAAACTGTTTACAAAAATAATAATAAAATAACAATATAACATGGTGGGTATGATGATTAATACATAGTATGACCCCCAGACGATGCAACAGTGGCCGTACAACGCCAAGGCATGTTGAGTATCAGATTATTGACCTGATCTTGGACAATATACACCACTCATCAAACAATGCTCTCCGAAGTTCTAGTAAATATGTGGGAGGGGTTTGACGGGCTGCAATTCGTCGGCCAAGTATGTGCCACACATTTTCTATTGGATTCAAATCCGGTGAGTGTGCTTGTCAATAAATACGAGTGATATCCTCCGATTGAGGGCATTTGTTAACAATGTTTGCACGATTAGGATGAGCGTTGCCATCCATAAACAGAAGTCTGCACCTATGACACCCCGAAACAAACGTACATATTGTTCTAGAATGACATCCTGATAAATGTGGACTGTTATGGTTACATTCTGAACATGCAGGTTAGTTCTGGAACCCAGAATAATTCCTCCCCAAATGAGCAATCCTGCACCACCGTAACGGTGTCGTTCAATGGTGTTCTCTTAGTGGTAATGGGTACCTGGCCCTCTCCATATAAAAGTCCAGCGAGTATCAGAGAGAAAGCTAAATCTGGACTCGTCGGAAAACAACACACAAAACAACTGTTGCGGTGTTCACAATGCATGCTCTCTACTCCAGGCTAACCACAGGCAACAGTGAATTGTGAACACATCTGGTAGGTTTACGAGTATATAGACCAGTGTCCCCTAAGAGTCTGTACATGGTCTGCCTTGAAAACTGTCGTACTGGTAGCTAAAGAGAGCTGAAGAGAACCAGTCTGATGATTTGCTCCGTGTATTTCTTTTGGCAGTAACTGCCAAATACTGGTACTCATTTGGCGTTGAAACTCGGGGGGGGGGGAGGGTACCTGTGCTGTAGCGTCTACTCACATTACCATCTTCTTGGAATCGTCGCCAAAGCCTGACATTTACATTGTGGGCGATTCCAAGTTCCTCGGATGCTTCCAGCTGGGTACGTCCACATTCAAGACGACCGATAATTCTACCTCGTAAAACATCATCAAAATGCTTCCTTTTTTGCTATATTCATGCGGTTATTTTACAGAAAGGCTTTTAAAGTGCTTGTGAACAATTCTACTTCTTTGTAACCATTCCTTATATACCCTTTTCTTACACTCTCGTCATTGTGACGTATTATCGGCGCGGTCTAATGGTTTCTTGTAATTTGCATATTATTCTTCAAGATGTGTATAATAATTCTGTACGTGAAATTTTTATTTTAGAGTTTAATTTCTGTGTAACTCTGAATTAACCTCTATTAATGGGCATGAGCGTATTTTAAGAGAGATTAAAACGATTATTCGTCCTTTGAGTTGAGTAACTCTGCATATATATACCACAATGCATGCTCTCTACTCCAAACTAACCACAGGCGATAGTGGATTGCGGTAAGTGGATATATATATGATATACATATATGTATATATATATTCAGTATACATTATGCTTAGACACATAAAGAGTCCAGTCATGTTCATGTTTTATGTGACCCCTGCGTACTTTCGACGTCGACGTTAAATAACAATCCCAGAGGCAGGTGGCATCACAGTGCAGTTGAGCGTATATAAATGGTGTATGAGGGTTTCGGAAACATAGTTATCTTTGGGGTAATGCAGAAACGGAGCGATTTAAATTCGAAATATGAAAGGGCCTAACTATTGCTTTTGGGCTATATATGAAAGCATTTCCTAAGAGGCTAAGCTTGTGAAATGTTCGCGTGCTACTGTACAATAAGTATAAAATGCTTGACAAAATGAGATTGTGCAAAATAAACTACGTGGTTAATGTGGTGTATCACCAGTCAGAGAAGACAGAGGTGAACGAAGCCTGCGGAGATGTGTTTGAGTGAATAGACTAGCTGCCATTGCAGCTGATAACCCAGATGAACCAAGGGGTTACCAGCAGTGTCTTCCAAATTATAGTTCATTGTATGTTGCTGCGTTTGGGCTTCCGAAGTAAACACCTGGTTCATTCCACTATGCTGATTGTTGCTAATTGGTGACGAAAACAGCAAATTGCACGCGAGTACCCCAACTGGATATCAACTAAGTGGTGATGGGTTGAATTTTCCGGTGAATCACATCTTATGCTCCAATGGACAAATAGCATATGAAACGTGAAACATCTAAAAGTAAACACCTTTCAATCCTTGCTGGAACTCTCCAGGCTGCAGATGGCAGCATCGTACTGTGTGAAATGTTTTTATGCATTCTCTGGATTCACTAATCTTTGTGGAAAGCACGACGAATCAATAAAAATACTGGTCTGATCCTTGCGGACTATGCCTCCCCTATATGCGCATTGCTTTTCTCAGGATGATGACATCAACTTGCAAAATAGTGCAATGCGTCATACAGCCGACAGCGCAAGTGCGTGAGTTAAAGAGCACCAGATTGAGTTTCCCGTTTTCCGTTCTCTCTTGGCCAGGAAACTCACCTGACTTGAACTCAATCGAGAATCTCTGGGACTATTTCAATCGGGTTGTTCGAAGAATCGATCATCTCCCTAAAAATCAAGCAATAGTTGGCCATGGCACTGTAGTTGGCAACGCTCAGAAATCTAATTGATTCTACTAAATGATACCTTAAAATATTTTTTACTCTTATTGTCTATCATTCAGTAAGTTTCACAGCAGCAATTCACTCAGTAAAAATTGGTTTTTCTTGTTTTTGACAGGTAATTACATTAATATATATATATATATATATATATATATATATATATATATATATATATATATATATATATATATATATATATATATATATATATATATATATATATATATATATATACATTAAAGTTTTCATCAAACTATACTTATTTATTAAAATAAATATTAAAAATGAATATTTCCGTTGTATAAACTCAAATAAATTAGTCCATGAGTAAGTCGAGTAAGTCAGACACTATTTCTCTTTCACTTTACGTGATTAGTCACTGCGATTTTGTTATAGAAACAAAAATAAATTTCCATCTGTTGTGTTTCCATCTGCTCTCAATAGATTTTCTGTCTGCAAACATTTCGGTGGCAACAAAATATTTGTTTTAGGGAGTCTAGTAGGAAACGTCTTTATGTGATTTTCTCTTCGAAGGTTAGTAAAGTGGCATTTCTGGTAGACTCTGCGATAAAACAATTTTTTATTATTTTGTTGTCTCATTCTTTCATATCGACAAAGTAAGTTTTCTGGAAGAATATGACATATGTTTATTGAACTTGATTTATCAGAAAAGTTTAAAAGGGATTTAATAAATCAGTTCCTAATTCATTGACTGAAAAAATGTGATGCTAAAAAGGAAAATTTAGTTTTTATATTTTAGCTAATTCTATAATTATTTTAAATGTGATTTAATACGTAAATAAAAGGCTAATGATATTGCAAATTGAATTGTATGCTTTTTTCAATATAATTTATAACTCTTTGCTCTATCCGTTTATAATATTTACAGATTATGTATCACAAATGATTTTAGAAAGAGAGTTAAAATTTTATACATCAATTAATGCAATGTTTGGAAACTTCTACAAAGCAAAGTTGAATAAAATCTCATTAACTTTTATCGAAAATAAACTTTTAAAAGCTGTTCAAAATAGCAATTTTCTGTATTAAAAAATCTATCAATTTTTCCAAATAATCTATTAAAGATAGAGTCGTAATGATAAAATATCTATCGCATATTTTTTATTCACTCTATTCACAGGCAACGATTTCTTGAAATACTAGGACTTGTAGGATTGGTAATAAAAGAATATAACGAGAAGAAATCATATAGTATCTGTTTTCTTTATCGATTTCGGATTTTAAATTTCGATTGTTATTTTAGCCACGTTTTGTTTGTTTGTAATTCATTCATAGATTCTTAATTCTTCAGAATAAAAAACTGCTACAGACAGACACTTTTATTATTTTGAACTGAGGTGAAATGCCGAAGTTGACACTTGAGCTTATATCTTTATCTCCATTTAAGGGTCCTTGTACCATACAAAAGTTTTCAATGGCGTAGCAATGCAAGCTACGCGAATTGCATGTTATATATAGAAGAGTACATTTTTTCACATTTAATTGAAATTAGTATTATTTTATATGGCCGATTGGAAAAAAATGAAATAAATTTTCAACTATCAGTTTTCACTGTATTATCACGCAACGAGACGGATATGAGAATCACTTTTTAGTGACGACACCAATTTAGTTTATTCCTACAGCATTTTTAAAAGAAATCAAATAAGTTGTTTTTTAATATGAAAACTATGTAAAATTTTTAACCGAAAACTTTTTCATTTATCATTCATGGTTTTTATTTTAATTGCAAAAATATATAAAAATTTTTCTCGAGTTTAATTAAATTGTGTTTGGAATTCATTGCTACTGAAATACCATACAAACATATACTTCTCTTGAAAATATTTAAAAACAATTAGATACCAAGGATAGTATTTTTAGAAATAAATAAATATTAAATTATACTCTCTCACTTTTTTTACAATTGGATGTGCAGCTAAAAACACTTTAATTAATTATGTTATTTTGTACACAAAAGGTAAGACAGGATGTTGCTTTTTTACTACTTGACAAACTGTTATCTCTCTCTCAAAAAAAGTAACAAGTCGATTGACATGAAAAATTAATTAAAGAATTCCTTAAAGTATCCTTAAGGAGACTTCTTTGAAACTACTAAATTCTTTCTTCATTTTGTTTGATAGTAAACAAAGATAAAAAATTAGTTATACTGATAAGAAAGATTTGTAACGTATTTTGTTTACTCCCTAACCATTTTAATTTGTTTGAAGAGTTTGAAAATGAATTAATCTTGACATTGATTTGTACGATAAATCGATTTAATTCAGTTCTCTCCCTCATAAACTTGATAAAGTGTTTTCTAAAGCTATTTTTAGAAAATTTAATTTACGAAAGATATTAAATTTCTCCCCCTCTTTTACTGTTATGTTAAAATGCATAAAACAAAGATATATGAGTCTACTAAATTGTACTTTTACCTGTATGCATTTCTTATGAAGATAAAGTTATCTAAGAAATTAAACCATTCAGAAAAATTAAGCACCACAGAATGTGTTTTGTTTTTATTTTCTGTTTACTTTATATACTTTGTAATTTTGGTCTTTCTAGAAATGAAAATGTAAGGAGAGTAGAAAACATAAAATGTAAGGAATGTAGAACCGCAAATAAATATTAAGTGTAAACCAAATTCATACATATTTTACCTATGATATTTATAAATCAAACTTTATATATATATATATATATATATATATATATATATATATATATATATATATATATATATATATATATATATATATATATATATAGTAAGCGTACGCTAAGTGTGCTACTGTTCTTTATTTTTCTGTTTCCTGAAGCAAAATATGCGGGTTTTCTTGTTTCAGTGACTTTAGAAGAGAATATGTTTCTTTTATATGACCTAGACGAGAATTCTTTCTTTAATATTCGAATTAAATTTCAATGGTACATACGTCTAATGACTCTATAATTGCTCTTTTAATTATAACAATGCTAATCAGCTCTCAAAACTATTAAATATATATAGTATATCTATATATATTGTTACTATTCAGGTTATATATCTATATAGAAAGAAAGGAAGCCTGGAAGCTGTTATATGAGCACTTCGATGAACATATATGTAGAAACCAGAAACGCAATCCCATATTTCATTGTTCAATCCCATGCATTGGTTGATTTCTTTATTTAAAGGTATTGACAGCATATGTTGATCCCACAACAGGATCAAGCCAAAGAGCTATTCCGAATAGCATGTTTCTATTAGTAAACGACTGTGAATCGTATTAAATAAAGCTCTGATATCATATAGGAAACAGCATAACTACTGAAAGCGCTGAAATATTAATTTAAGTGTCTTCTCTGTACTTTCCTTTCTAATTAGACTTTGTTTGCAAAAATGACGTTTGAGTGACAAACAAACCAAACCATCTGTGTACTTGCCTTCTGTAGCAGAGGTGGTCTGGTTGGATAGGACGTCGTTCTCATTATCGGAAGGTCGTGAGTTCGAATCTTGGTTTAACAGAAGATCCTACGTGTTCGCGAATTTCGGCAAGTTCACTTTAAACTAGGGGGAGTGGTAGCAATGTCCTTCAAACGAGATAATACTTCTGGCAAAGGCAGGCTAAGTATTCGGGCTCTTACTTGGTGCCTGCTCCAAAATCCCGAAGATTCCAACCAGCTGGTAGAGTACAATTTAGAACTAGGTGAAGAGGAAAACATGCTTGTGCAACAACAGCAACTTGCCTTCTGTGAGGATTTCTCATAGACAATGAGCAATATTCCAGCATCAAGATGGTAATAGAGGCTGATATCAAACTCAAGACTTTCTATTCTAAAAATATATTCTACTACAAATATCACAACTAATTTTTCTAATTAACGTTAAAGAAACAGTCAGCATCTATCATCACGTCTTGAAATTTCCTACTTTTCCCCTCCTATCTTTAACTTCCAGTGTCGTTAAAGTGAAAAATATTTTAAATTTACTCAAAATAATATATGATATTGCTCATCATGTATGATGCAGGATTTTTTTTTTATTTTATCGCATATTAAACTGATATTTAGGTTTTCCCAAGTCCTAGTTATGTTACTTAGGAAAAATATGGGGTACGTGATGATTAATAAATACCATATTCGGCACATTTATACATAATGCTATGATTGATAGATTATGATGTCTTACGATATACTTTATCAATTTTAATAGTTTCTACAAAAAACATGAAACATTTGGATAATTTCATGGGCGTGATTGAGTATACATATAATTCTTATTACCCATATAAAATTATTTGATTCATTGTCAAAACTGATGCAGTACATATTGACATATATAAGGATTTCGTAAAAGATTTCTTCTCTTTTATTTTATTAACATATCACTCCATTTAAAACAGAGCATTACATTTGTTTAACTTGCTTATGATCTTAAGTAAATCCGTTTTGTTTTTCGTTCATAGAAAAAAATTACCGATTTGGTTCGTTTCATTCCAATTTTTTTTAAAATTAATTTTACTTGATTTTGGTGTTGAGTTCCAAGAAGTTAAAGAAAGGAAATTTAATTTTTTCACGAATTTGCCTGATAATTTCAAAAAATGTAGAAAGTTTAAAAATGTCTTTTTAATCTTATTATTATTTCCTTTTTTCAATAATTACTGATTATCTTTGTTTCAATTTAATACTAATTGTTTCTTATGCTTTTTATGTAAAATGAATGTATACTAAGTAATTGTATGTCTGGATATTCTATTATTTTGGTGATTACAGAATAATTTATTTTGCTTTGAAATTAAATTTTAATATTTAATAATTAAATATTTTTATTTATAATTTACTTTCGTTTTTCTTATTTCACGATATTGTTATTTATTTTATACATCTATTAATTGTTTTATTAATTAATGTGTAATATTTTATTTCAATTAAGTTTTCCTTTAATGAACAGCATATCTGTGCTCAGTTCATCTCTTAAGAAAAATAATAATTTCTCTTTGAAAAAATAGTTAACGAGATTAATGATCAATACAAATTTTCGGAAGAAAGAATGATATGGTAAAAACGGTAATGTGATAATTACTAGTTTTGTGAAACAATTTTCTCTCTTTTACTTACTTAAAATAAGAAGATGAAAAGATTGGATTTCTCTTATTGTTATGTTGGGAAATATTGGATAGAATTATGTCAAATTATTACTTTGTTGTTGATAAAGTGTATAATGCAATGAGTTAAAGTATTATTTAAAGACTTTACCTGCAGATAATTGGATCTAGATATAATTACCACTTATTTTAGTTGCAATGAATGAATTTTAAATCAGTCCTTCAACATCACATTTATTAACATTGCCGAAAAGTTAATAAATTTTCAATATATTTTACTTTATTTAAAAGTCAGCAGATAGGAAATTTAAAAATGGTAAATATTGGTGGAAATATATTTTCAAGAGAAAAAAAGATTTTGACTATGATACATGGTGATTTCGGGAACTGGAAATAAAAATGTTGATGAATCAAAATATCAAAACCATTTTAATCTGGAATTTGACTCAAAACATTGATCGTGTTAAATAAGTAACACTATAAGTTAGTGTTTTAGATATAGTATAACATGATAAGAGTTTTAGATGTAGTAAAGCGATAGTTTTGTATTGTTACTTATAACACTTGGAGTCACCAAGCTCGATATACCTTTGGGTATACAAATTTAAATCAGTAGGGTGAATATTTTGTTTAACGAGATCACCCCGAATGTGAAAGTACGACTTGGTTCTAAGACTACTCCGATAGATAGTACCACCAGAGAATCCACTCTCTCAATTTTGACATTGATCTGGAGGGGGAGGAAATTTTCCTCCAGAGCATTATACTCATGGTAACTGCTCAACGACTTTCGATTTCACAGATTTATCGAGAATGTATATAACATGGGTCTTTAGCGGCATAAGGAATCGAAACCCACATTTCCAGAGGGAAGGCCGATGCCCCAACCATGAGGCTACCACGGCCACAGAAAAGTTAGTAATATCTACATTACATCTAACTTAATTCATAACTTTTTCTGATTTTTAGTGACTTAGTGCTTGTTATTTCCGATGCTACATCTAAAAGCCCACATTTTATTTGGATTTCAATTCTTATTTTTCATTATATATTTTCTAATATTTTACGTAAATGCATTAATATTCAACAGAGTCTTTTAGTACCTATTTTTTAATTAAATAATTTATATTAAAGTGTTTTCGGAATATAGACTCTTTTCGATGTCGGGCGTAGAATTCTCCGAGCTGACCCAGAGTATTTAAAGTGACAGGGCAATCAAAAACGTATCTAAGTATTAGTGGAATGTCATCGCAATTAATGTAAAGACGATAGGTTCTGTTGCCACCTTTCTAGATCTTCATATCTTGATAGTAACCGGTTCTAAGGCAAGTGATAGTTTTGGTAAAATCTCTGTTTGCAATTATTTACAAACCTCGTAACCATCAGGGGAGCTTGTAACCCCTAGAAGATGCGTTCCAAGTTGTCGGATATGGGAATGCCTCCTTTGGATTATCCTTTGGGTGGTAGAAAGGAAATAAAGTACATTCCACAGACAAACAAGCAGAAATCCAGCCTCCTTGGATGTAAAGGCAAACATTTTTCCATGGGCGAATATCTTAGATCCCTTAAACAATGTTCATTTGTTTGTTTGAAAAATCCCCGTTTAGTAAGTATTTGAGAATCGAGTTAATTTTTTTGTTAATTTCCTTCCCTATAAAATTCTCTGCATAACTTACATTATTTTTAATAATAAAGGATTTTCAGAAAAAAAGGGATTTTTCAAAACTGTTTACTTTTCCAAATGACTGATACTCTTTTAATAAAGAGATTTATCCACTCTTATTTGTCAGTCATCTAATCTGTTTTGATAAATATATTTAAATTCACTCTTGATAAACATATTTAAATGGTTTAATCTTATTCTCTTCCATTTTCTTTTTTTCCATATCCTTCATGTTAAAAATATATCGCTCTCATGCTATTGTGCATACATATTTGCCAAATATTCAAATCTTGCGATTCTGCAGGGAGAGATTTCATTTGATATAGGTTTTATGATTTTGGTTTTACTTGATAAACACGAATACTACTTATTACTTACAAGAATGTTTTCCTGAAGATATATATATATATATATATATATATATATATATATATATATATATATATATATATATATATATATATATATATATATATATATATATATATATATTTATTTTCAGTAATACTATAAAAAGCTTTACAAGCTTTTATGCAGTTTCCACAAATATTTTAATGAAAATTTTATCAGAAACAATTATCAGAAAAATTTCTATCGTCAAGGAAAGAATGGAAAATTTTTTTTTATCTTTCTTTAAAATTGTATTTACAAATAATGTATTGAATTGTGCAGAGTAGAAATTTAAATTTTTTTAAACTTTACCTTCTCATTGAATATAACTGAATGCATAATACTTTCTACAGTAAACATTCTAAGGATATGTCTCTCAATATTTTAATTAGCGATAGAGTTTGAAACTAAAAACTTCTTCTTCTCCTCCTAATTTTTAAACTTTGAAGTGATAATTCCTGCATATTTTTTTTTTATCAAATTGATGATAAAAAAGAAAATAAATGAAATTAAATATCATACATTGCACTTTTATAATAATTTCATTTGTCAAAAGAATCAACAATAGCAAGAAATTTGTTTCAGTAATGGTTTTGATATATTACATGCGATACAAATGATGTTAATGACAGAAAAATTTGGATGCTTAAATCAGATTTAATTTATCTTGTAACTTTTATTGTATTAATATAAATGAGAATATTTTTTAATTAAAGTATTATATTATTTTACTGTAATATGATTGATAGTTAAAAATTGGAATAAATACAGTAAGGTAATAATTCGTTTATTAATGAAATGTAAAATAAATATGGGTGCCCAAAAACAGCACCAAAATGCATTCTATATATTCAAAGTACATGTATATAAATTTTCATTCACGACCTTAAGGAAAGTTGGGTAGTAAGTTTACGTAACAATATACTTGACTGTATGTACCGATTCAGCTGTCATCTACTCAGCATAAATGCCTAATTTTACAATTACAATTGCATGAGCAGATGATTTTTTACATTTGCCAGATGTTTACTTCCTACTGTGCATTTGCATTT
Organism: Latrodectus elegans; assembly: GCA_030067965.1. Taxonomy (NCBI): domain Eukaryota; kingdom Metazoa; phylum Arthropoda; class Arachnida; order Araneae; family Theridiidae; genus Latrodectus; species Latrodectus elegans. The sequence goes on from CM057820.1 coordinate 5,796,247, forward strand.
TTGACACGAACATCTGTTACTAACCCGTAATCGAAATTATTATCGTGATCTTAAAAAGCTTTCTTCATTTTTAACTCGACGAGATATTTTTCAACTCTAGTTACTATGAAATAATATCAAGAATAATTGTTCAATTGAGATAAATGTTTCTTTTAAATGTTCAAAGCTCTTTTTTAAATTCTTATCCCCTCTATTAAGTTGCTCGTCCCCATATTTTTTTTCAAAGTTATTTTTCATGAAATGCATATTCCTTGAACAATTTCTAAGAAGCAATGGGAAACAAACGCAAGACTGAAAAAGTATTTTTAAGTACAAAATGTATTTCCAACTTAGAACAATAAATTTATTATTCAGTAGCATAATACCATCAATTTCTCATTGACAGAGGATATACAATAAAATTAACTATAATTATTGTTAAAAAGTTGCAGCAAGTACATTATAATTTATTTTGCTCTATTTAATTATCATTCAAATTTTTGATATATATTTATAAAAATACCATTTGGCATGTGTGTATTATTAAGATTAACTATAATTAATAAACATTAATTCTTCCAATAATTTTTTTATAATTCAGACATAAAACTTATTCTTATAAAATTATTTTGTTTTATCTGTACGATCTTCTTCGGCACACGAGGGTAATTTGATTAGTTGTAAGAAAGATTATTCGATTACATTAAACGAATGCACTAGACACGAACTCATGAATCGTTGTATTGAAAGTTATAGACCAAGCTCTTACTCTACTACCTCAACGATGCTTGAAAGTTCATTTAAATTTAAAGCGATCCACTCATTATTAAATTTCCTTACATTAAATGAATTTTAAAATTATTTAGAAATATTTTGTAAGTTTTCTTTAAAGCTATTAAAAATTGCGTATGTATATAATTAGGTCCTTATTAACAGTAAGTAAGAATTGATTCAAAATATTTTTCGTGGTAGTTTATTTATAAATAGGATATTGTTTGAAAACATTACAATATCAGCATGCAGATGAGTTTTGTTTATATTTAAATTCGAATTTTGTCAAATAAAATCAAGTTTAAAAAGTAAATTGTTTTTCTTGGAATAATTAGATTTTGCTCATGAGTTTTTGTTATATTGTATGAATTATTGATAATATTGAACTCAAATGAAAAATTATTAAGAACCTCCAATGAAAAATAATTGAGAAAATTTTGCTCATGGTGTTAATTAAATACAGGTGCAGAGTGGTTTTATGATGTTGAAACTGGTGCCGCTCTAACTAACTTATACAAATGTGCTATCATTTTTATAAGTCAGTTAAACACTAACTATAGTTGATTTAACTATAAATAAAAAATATAAGTACTATGAAGAATGTAATAAATTATAAAGGCTACACACCTTTCGTTACAAGATTGCCAATTTTCTAGAATTGAATATGGGATTTAATTATTTGTATAGTAGTTTTAGATTTTATTAAATAACATTCACATATACTAAAATATTTACGTGAACACGCAAATCGATAACTATTAAAAATAATGAAAACTAACGACAATAAATCGCATGAAAACAGAAGTCAATGAAATTTCAATTAGAACTGACTATAAATTTTTATAAAAATAAATTATTTTTTTTAGCCCAATGTAGAAATTTGTTATAAGGTATTGAAGAACATCAAAAGAGAAATTTTTGAAATTTTATTTTCGATGTGACAGTTAAAGGAATGAATACAAGAATACTTCTTTTTTAATATTTTATATTCATGCACAAAGTAATAATTTTAAATATTACTAGAAACCTAAAAATTAAATAGAATTTCGACTTTAGATTTCTGATAAAAATTACTTATGAATTCAAAATTAATTTGCTATAAAATAAATTGTCCTCTATTCTTTTATAATTATTACTTTATAATTGCAATTTTATAAGTTTATACTTTTAATTTAGTCAGTTTAAATGCTATCATAGATAACATGTGCTTTATTTTATGAATAATTTAATAATTTTTAAAGAAATACTTTTAAATGAATCCCAAAAATCTGTTGTTCTTGTTATTTTTCGTATTGTTCGGTTAGCCAATAGGGAAACCAGGTCCATGAAACAGTGAAAAGTTCAAAACGAGAAGAAAACTTCAAAGCCATAACTATCATTCAGGTCCAAAGCAGGGAAGTAGATAATCAAGGGTAAAAGCATGATGTTGAAATTTCTCGCCTGCTGATTACTCTATTGAACACATTCTAATATCTTCCTCCATTCTGTATGTAAAGGACATTTTATACCTAAATATTTGTTATAAAATAATTTCTTATATAAATAAAAGTTTCATTTACATTAGTCAATAAGAACTATTTTATATTTTTGTTATTTAATTAAATTAATGATCAATCATTAATCTTACTGAAACACTGTATCTAAAATTAATGACTGATTTTGTCAATCACGATAAGATATTTTATCTTTCATTTTATAATTTTCAAACATTCATCAATATTATATGTTGTTAAAAATATTTACAGAATGTTACAAATATTAATTTACAATTTTGTAGTTTCAAATTAATATTTAATATTTTTCCTAAATTAATAGAGGGGAAGTAATAAGATATACACTCGAATAGGCACAATGGATTAAATATATTTACTCCAAATTTAATAAAAACTACAGTTATGAGATCTTGCGAATATTATCATGCTTGTCGATAGTTACCATGACTACCAATGATTCTTAAGTTATTTTTAGTAAAGCCGAAATGCTTTTATTGGATGGCTTCCTTGTTAGCTCCGGTTTTACATTGCAGGAAAAACTGACTCACTCCATCTATAATGCGAAAGTTTTTAATTTTTTTATTGAAATAAATGCAGGTTAGTAAGTGTGTCATATTGCTAAAAATAGCTCGTGTTATGTTTTCGTTAATTTTTGTTTTCTAAAAATATAATATAAATTATTAAATGTAATATTTTTCTACCATCAAGAGTTTAAATGCACGACTATATAGACGCTAATTATGTTATCAAAATCAGAAATATATAAAATACTAGCTATGAAGAAGTTAAAAGAATTGTTTTATTGTATGAAACTGAATATGCATGTTGTTAGTTCTTTGTTACTACATTTTAAGATTAGATAGTATGTATCATTAAAACTTGCATTTGAAAATGTTGTTTATTATTATATTTATAAAACCTTTAATTTGTTTTATTTTTTATTATAAATAATTTTGAATTTTCAATAATCTAGAATGCATGCCTAATAATTAATTTTAAATATAATAATTGTAATTTTAAAAATGTTTTAATCTGAAGTTTTGAGAATTTAAGCTAAATGTACAACAGAGTCAGCTAATTTCTCAATGAAAGTTTTATGTTATTAAGTTGTTCATTGAAGTTTAAGAAGTCATATGATTCCTATTTAAATTATGTCGAACCCAACACTTGTTAATGAAATTTAATAATTCCACGAGGCATTCTTTAAAGGAATATTCCAAATATTAAACAAAAATATCTGAACCCTAATTTCCAATTGCACAAAAAACTTTCTCGATTTTCTGAAAACATGTTTCCTCCAACAAAATAAGTTTTCGATATGATGTTCCTTATTTATTTGAGACTACTTTTTCTCTCTAGATAGTTCATATCACCTGTTGAATAATCCAAATTATTTTTCCAATGAACAATGAATGATTTTTATTTGGAAACTCTGAATTGGAATATGCAATCATTATTTAGGCACATGAGAAAGGATTTTTTATAAATAACTAAATATAGTCATTTCCCACCCTTTAATTTGTTCAAATATTCAGGCCGTGTAAAACAATACATATGATTATAAAATCATTATCAGCTTGTACAATTAGTTGTTGATAATTATTGTCTATGTTCTTTAACAGTAATTAGCTTATCATTAATTATGAGTCCTTTTAAATACTATCCAGCTCCCGTAAACTAAAATTTGATGAATGGATGAATCTGAAAAAAAAAAGTTTTATTATTGTCTAGGATTAGTGATCACCAAACCTCGATCGCGAGCTACTAGTATTGTAAAGCTGTGACATTTTTGTATTTCACGAAGACTTTCTCTGGCTAATTTGATTCATCCAATGAGCTGGCGGCATAGGGCGCTGATAACAGCTCGTTTCTACTGAGCAAATAACTTAGTCAGCCGCACTTCATAGTTGATTGTATTCGTGAGATGTTATAATCAGGTTAATTTTTCTTGCTTGTATTACACATTTACTAACTTAATTTGACTTATGCGTTGGTACATGCTAGTCTTGTTGAAATATTGGCATGTTCAAGCAAATAAGTTTTCATTTATTCACTTTCATACACAGATTGAAAAACTTTTCTCTGATAAAGAAAAATTGTTTGTGTTTCTATGCTATGGAAATATATCCGTTCTTTCAAATGTTGCAGTCCGTTAAACAATTTTTTTTTGTAGAGATTAATGTTAAAATTTCTGTATTTAGATCTTGGAGGATTTTGGATTCCAGGATGTCAATTCTGCAGCAAAGTTGGAAATGACTGATTTCTTAAAATAATTTATCTGCGTAAAACAGAATTTTTTAACTTCTGAAAGTATTTGACGACCTCTCAGAACGATAAATTTATTCTCTTCCTGAAGAAAATAACTCAAATTTGGTATAAGTTCGTATCAAAGTGAAAATTCAAATCCAAATAGCTGTTGGAAATAAATTTTTCTAGTGTAAAATTTATTAAAAATAAGTATAGACACAGATTTACTGATGAACACACACAACACACACGCACGCACACACACACACACACATTTAGATAACTATAATCAACACCTAACAACTGTCTTAACATAAAAATATTGTTATAATGATAAAAAATACTTCTTTCCCATTAAAATTATTATTTCTAATAAAAATTTGTAAAAAATTTTGTTCACATAAAATTATTGATCACTTTGCACAACATTTCATATTTTTTTGTCATGTTCAAATGAATTTTTGTTTGTTGGATGCAGTTTAATTATAATTTTCATATTCCAAGAAGTGTATTTTTATTACCAAATTCATGATTTTTAAATAAAGCTGGTAGTTCTGTTCTTCTGGTTAGAAAATGTGGAATGGTTCACTTCTCTATAAGAGGCATTACAACTTGACGGGATGCATTTGATCGTTGATGTTACACTGTGTGTTATTAGCAATGATTATTTTAGACATCCATTGCAGTCTCTGGTCATTGATAAAAATTTCCTGCTTAGGATGTTTTTGGCAGGGATTAATGCTTAGAGATATATGCATTCACAAAAGATTCTCTAAATTGTGGGAATCAAGACCAGCTAAATCTTGTTACAATATTGGGTAAGAGTTTATCATTGGGTACACATTGATTCTTTGGTGATTTTTTTTGACGCCAAGATAGGCACCATTATGTAAGTAACAGACTAGCCGCTACCCAAAAGCTATACAAATATAAGGCTACCATAAATTAAAGTTTATCACCAACATGTATCTCCAAACTAAGGAGTACCCGATTCTACACCTCACCCCAATATTGATGTAATTTCCAATAGGAATAAGTTACAATATTAATGTAAGTTTCATTAGATAAATTAAAATATTTTGAAATATGAGTCGTGTTTGATTGTTTAGCATAACAAATAACTAATTTTTTTTTAAAAAAAAAAATTTTTTTTTTTTTTTTTAAAAAATTGCCTGACATGTAGAAATTAATCGTGATAACCAATAACTACATTTCTTTCATCTAATGAGTTACTGAGAATGCTTGTAAAATAAAATTAATGTGTTCATCACAAACTTCTCCGTCTCTTAAAGTACAATTTAAATATCAGAAATTGTAAATGGACATAATTGCTGTATAATAATTAAAATTTAGAAACCAGAAAATAGATAATTTTTTAAAAAACTGTGTTTGGTAGAAAACACCTGCAAATTGGAAATGATAACAATGGGAACGTTTAATCTCTGAATATATTGTTTATTTTCAAAATAATTTTTAATTCATAATATTTTTTACATATCGAAAAAAAGAGCTATTTTTTTATACTGTTATTGGACAAAAATTTTCTGTACAAGTTACAAATATAAAAAATAAATCATAAATTTTCAATTTATCTATTGTTAATTCAGCAATTTTTTAGATGATGAATACTAGAATAAAATTCCAAAATGATTATTTTTAGTATACTTTGAAGAAATGGGATAATCCTTTTAGTTTGTATTGATAATAATGAGGTTTTAATAAGATTTTATCGTTTTTCATGACTGAATAAGACTTAATTCAATCCCAGAATTTTTATAACTTTAGATAAATATGTATAAATATAAAAATTTACAGAAATTATATTCCAAGTTATTATGTGATTTTTTTGTAAAGATTTTAAATCTTTTCATTCTTTGTTTTAAATAATATCGAAAATTTAACTTATGACTTATGTAAATCTTTTATGTGAATAGTTATTATTTTCAAATCAATAAAATTGCTTAAATGTAAGAGCGGGTCGTTATATCTTTTTAGTTAATACTATTTAAGCTATATTATTTTGACTGCATTTAAACAAACAAAAATCTCATTATTTTCTAAATAATTGGAACCGATAAATTTTTTTTCAGCCAGGAAAAAGAAGCTTTCTTCTTTATTTCCGCGTATTATTTTATTTATATTTTTGTATGAATTGAAATTACTTTTAAATAAGTTTGGCCTATTTCACATTTTCGAAATATTTTATACAAATAATATTAGATGTCTCCTTTAAATTAATTTTTGTTTTTATTTTTAATTCTTCAAAAATTTGTCTTTTTCACAATTTTCGATTTTTATTCGTCAATAAGACAGTAAATTTAAGTTTCAAATTAATTTTCTAAATATATGTTTTTTTATATTTTACAAGCTTTTGATTACAACCATTTTAATCCAAATGCTGAAATCAGAACATATTTTTTCTAAATTAATTTAATAAAGTAATCAATTTCAAAACAAATGTAGTAAAATTATAATCTTTTAATTAATTTGGCTTCGAAAACTCTGCTAGGAAAAAGGTATTTATTTTTAAGAATAATAGTTTTCATTCAATTAATGTGTTTTGGGGAAACAGATGGGAAAATGTATTCCTGATTCTTTTAACAATATGAAAAAGTTGATTCATGCAATTTAAATTACGAATTCAAAATGAAAGTGCATCACACTATTGTTATATAATTTTTTTTTCATTAACTGGAATTGAATCTGAAATTGGATTGATTGAAGGAAGTTTGAAACCTTATTTAGTATTGTTATCAAATTCAGAAATAAGTTGGAAATCAAATTTTGTGAAACGAATAACGAAATTTAAATCCAAGTTATTTTTAGAAATCTAATCTTTAAAGATTTCAAATTTCTTACTTTTATGTTAAAATCTTCATAAATGGAAACGATGAAGTTTTAATATATATGCAAATAAGATATTAAACTTGTATGTATATATATGTGCGTTGCTTTTTGAATTGTTAAGTAATAGAAAAGCTTTGAACATTATGCATAAAATTTTTGATAGGAATTTCTTCAGCCGATAAGATGCTGAAAATAAACTAAATGTTTCTGAAAGTAATATTTTTAAATCAAGTCCTTTTAAATTTCTCTTTGAAATATAGAATAATTTAATGCTGTATATTGAAAAATTTCTTTTAATTTTGATTATCATATCTTAAAGTTAGATGCTGCTATTATTGAAAAATGTAGAAAACTTTTAGCATTATTTAATAAGCATTGAATAATTTCAGTCAATATGACCCTCTATGATAATAATGTTATATCAATGCAAGTTATTTTATTAGTTATTTTTAAATTTTACAATAAAATTAATTTTATGCAAATATTGGAGTAGTATGTTTTAAATTTGAGTTCATTCAAATTCTCTTTGATCTAGCTATTAAGTGGATTAACATTTTTAGAAATAACTTTTTATTAATCGCAATTTATATATTAATTATTATTATTTTTTAATATTAAAATAAAAATTATTTCGGAATATTTATTTTTTGAAGTGTTGAAAATTTAAGTACTATCTAAACCCTGCAATGCATATACCTTTACTAAAAAGAATGATTTATTTATTTCTAAGAAAATAAGGTATTAAGAAATTTATTTATTTTTATTTAGATCATCAAGAATGCAACCTTTTACTTTTTATTAACATGCCCCTCCGAAAAATGCTTTTTATTTTATTTTAAGCAAATTATATTCAGAATTTGATACGTCAGTATCTTTATTTGTGCTAATGATGATAACGTAGAATATAAAATATAATCCATCGCTGAGTGTGTTGTTGTTTCTTATGGCACTTGGACAAACTAAGCTCTTTATGCCGTTATAACTATAGTTGATTTAACTATAAATAAAAAATATAAGTACTATGAAGAATGTAATAAATTATAAAGGCTACACACCTTTCGTTACAAGAATGCCAATTTTCTAGAATTGAATATGGGATTTAATTATTTGTATAGTAGTTTTAGATTTTATTAAATAACATTCACATATACTAAAATATTTACGTGAACACGCAAATCGATAACTATTAAAAATAATGAAAAATAACGACAATAAATCGCATGAAAACAGAAGTCAATGAAATTTCAATTAGAACTGACTATAAATTTTTATAAAAATAAATTATTTTTTTTAGCCCAATGTAGAAATTTGTTATAAGGTATTGAAGAACATCAAAAGAGAAATTTTGAAATTTTATTTTCGATGTGACAGTTAAAGGAATGAATACAAGAATACTTCTTTTTTAATATTTTATATTCATGCACAAAGTAATAATTTTAAATATTACTAGAAACCTAAAAATTAAATAGAATTTCGACTTTAGATTTCTGATAAAAATTACTTATGAATTCAAAATTAATTTGCTATAAAATAAATTGTCCTCTATTCTTTTATAATTATTACTTTATAATTGCAATTTTATAAGTTTATACTTTTAATTTAGTCAGTTTAAATGCTATCATAGATAACATGTGCTTTATTTTATGAATAATTTAATAATTTTTAAAGAAATACTTTTAAATGAATCCCAAAAATTTGTTGTTCTTGTTATTTTTCGTATTGTTCGGTTAGCCAATAGGGAAACCAGGTCCATGAAACAGTGAAAAGTTCAAAACGAGAAGAAAACTTCAAAGCCATAACTATCATTCAGGTCCAAAGCAGGGAAGTAGATAATCAAGGGTAAAAGCATGATGTTGAAATTTCTCGCCTGCTGATTACTCTATGGAACACATTCTAATATCTTCCTCCATTCTGTATGTAAAGGACATTTTATACCTAAATATTTGTTATAAAATAATTTCTTATATAAATAAAAGTTTCATTTACATTAGTCAATAAGAACTATTTTATATTTTGTTATTTAATTAAATTAATGATCAATCATTAATCTTACTGAAACACTGTATCTAAAATTAATGACTGATTTTGTCAATCACGATAAGATATTTTATCTTTCATTTTATAATTTTCAAACATTCATCAATATTAAATGTTGTTAAAAATATTTACAGAATGTTACAAATATTAATTTACAATTTTGTAGTTTCAAATTAATATTTAATATTTTTCCTAAATTAATAGAGGGGAAGTAATAAGATATACACTCGAATAGGCACAATGGATTAAATATATTTACTCCAAATTTAATAAAAACTACAGTTATGAGATCTTGCGAATATTATCATGCTTGTCGATAGTTACCATGACTACCAATGATTCTTAAGTTATTTTTAGTAAAGCCGAAATGCTTTTATTGGATGGCTTCCTTGTGAGCTCCGGTTTTACATTGCAGGAAAAACTGACTCACTCCATCTATAATGCGAAAGTTTTTAATTTTTTTATTGTAATAAATGCAGGTTAGTAAGTGTGTCATATTGCTAAAAATAGCTCGTGTTATGTTTTCGTTAATTTTTGTTTTCTAAAAATATAATATAAATTATTAAATGTAATATTTTTCTGCCATCAAGAGTTTAAATGCACGACTATATAGACGCTAATTATGTTATCAAAATCAGAAATATATAAAATACTAGCTATGAAGAAGTTAAAAGAATTGTTTTATTGTATGAAACTGAATATGCATGTTGTTAGTTCTTTGTTACTACATTTTAAGATTAGATAGTATGTATAATTAAAACTTGCATTTGAAAATGTTGTTTATTATTATATTTATAAAACCTTTAATTTGTTTTATTTTTTATTATTAGAAATAATTTTGAATTTTCAATAATCTAGAATGCATGCCTAATAATTAATTTTAAATATAATAATTGTAATTTTAAAAATGTTTTAATCTGAAGTTTTGAGAATTTAAGCTAAATGTACAACAGAGTCAGCTAATTTCTCAATGAAAGTTTTATGTTATTAAGTTGTTCATTGAAGTTTAAGAAGTCATATGATTCCTATTTAAATTATGTCGAACCCAACACTTGTTAATGAAATTTAATAATTCCACGAGGCATTCTTTAAAGGAATATTCCAAATATTAAACAAAAATATCTGAACCCTAATTTCCAATTGCACAAAAAACTTTCTCGATTTTCTGAAAACATGTTTCCTCCAACAAAATAAGTTTTCGATATGATGTTCCTTATTTATTTGAGACTACTTTTTCTCTCTAGATAGTTCATATCACCTGTTGAATAATCCAAATTATTTTTCCAATGAACAATGAATGATTTTTATTTGGAAACTCTGAATTGGAATATGCAATCATTATTTAGGCACATGAGAAAGGATTTTTTATAAATAACTAAATATAGTCATTTCCCACCCTTTAATTAGTTCAAATATTCAGGCCGTGTAAAACAATACATATGATTATAAAATCATTATCAGCTTGTACAATTAGTTGTTGATAATTATTGTCTATGTTCTTTACCAGTAATTAGCTTATCATTAATTATGAGTCCTTTTAAATACTATCCAGCTCCCGTAAACTAAAATTTGATGAATGGATGAATCTGAAAAAAAAAAAAGTTTTATTATTGTCTAGGATTAGTGATCACCAAACCTCGATCGCGAGCTACTAGTATTGTAAAGCTGTGACATTTTTTGTATTTCACGAAGACTTTCTCTGGCTAATTTGATTCATCCAATGAGCTGGCGGCATAGGGCGCTGATAACAGCTCGTTTCTACTGAGCAAATAACTTAGTCAGCCGCACTTCATAGTTGATTGTATTCGTGAGATGTTATAATCAGGTTAATTTTTCTTGCTTGTATTACACATTTACTAACTTAATTTGACTTATGCGTTGGTACTATGCTAGTCTTGTTGAAATATTGGCATGTTCAAGCAAATAAGTTTTCATTTATTCACTTTCATACACAGATTGAAAAACTTTTCTCTGATAAAGAAAAATTGTTTGTGTTTCTATGCTATGGAAATATATCCGTTCTTTCAAATGTTGCAGTCCGTTAAACAATTTTTTTTGTAGAGATTAATGTTAAAATTTCTGTATTTAGATCTTGGAGGATTTTGGATTCCAGGATGTCAATTCTGCAGCAAAGTTGGAAATGACTGATTTCTTAAAATAATTTATCTGCGTAAAACAGAATTTTTTAACTTCTGAAAGTATTTGACGACCTCTCAGAACGATAAATTTATTCTCTTCCTGAAGAAAATAACTCAAATTTGGTATAAGTTCGTATCAAAGTAAAAATTCAAATCCAAATAGCTGTTGGAAATAAATTTTTCTAGTGTAAAATTTATTAAAAATAAGTATAGACACAGATTTACTGATGAACACACACAACACACACGCACACACACACACACACATTTAGATAACTATAATCAACACCTAACAACTGTCTTAACATAAAAATATTGTTATAATGATAAAAAATACTTCTTTCCCATTAAAATTATTATTTCTAATAAAAATTTGTAAAAAATTTTGTTCACATAAAATTATTGATCACTTTGCACAACATTTCATATTTTTTTGTCATGTTCAAATGAATTTTTGTTTGTTGGATGCAGTTTAATTATAATTTTCATATTCCAAGAAGTGTATTTTTATTACCAAATTCATGATTTTTAAATAAAGCTGGTAGTTCTGTTCTTCTGGTTAGAAAATGTGGAATGGTTCACTTCTCTATAAGACGCATTACAACTTGACGGGATGCATTTGATCGTTGATGTTACACTGTGTGTTATTAGCAATGATTATTTTAGACATCCATTGCAGTCTCTGGTCATTGATAAAAATTTCCTGCTTAGGATGTTTTTGGCAGGGATTAATGCTTAGAGATATATGCATTCACAAAAGATTCTCTAAATTGTGGGAATCAGGACCAGCTAAATCTTGTTACAATATTGGGTAAGAGTTTATCATTGGGTACACATTGATTCTTTGGTGATTTTTTTTGACGCCAAGATAGGCACCATTATGTAAGTAACAGACTAGCAGCTACCCAAAAGCTATACAAATATAAGGCTACCATAAATTAAAGTTTATCACCAACATGTATCTCCAAACTAAGGAGTACCCGATTCTACACCTCACCCCAATATTGATGTAATTTCCAATAGGAATAAGTTACAATATTAATGTAAGTTTCATTAGATAAATTAAAATATTTTGAAATATGAGTCGTGTTTGATTGTTTAGCATAACAAATAACTAATTTTTTTTTACAAAAAAATTTTTTTTTTTTTTTTTTTTTCAAAAATTGCCTGACATGTAGAAATTAATCGTGATAACCAATAACTACATTTCTTTCATCTAATGAGTTACTGAGAATGCTTGTAAAATAAAATTAATGTGTTCATCACAAACTTCTCCGTCTCTTAAAGTACAATTTAAATATCAGAAATTGTAAATGGACATAATTGCTGTATAATAATTAAAATTTAGAAACCAGAAAATAGATAATTTTTTAAAAAACTGTGTTTGGTAGAAAACACCTGCAAATTGGAAATGATAACAATGGGAACGTTTAATCTCTGAATATATTGTTTATTTTCAAAATAATTTTTAATTCATAATATTTTTACATATCGAAAAAAGAGCTATTTTTTTATACTGTTATTGGACAAAAATTTTCTGTACAAGTTACAAATATAAAAATAAATCATAAATTTTCAATTTATCTATTGTTAATTCAGCAATTTTTTAGATGATGAATACTAGAATAAAATTCCAAAATGATTATTTTTAGTATACTTTGAAGAAATGGGATAATCCTTTTAGTTTGTATTGATAATAATGAGGTTTTAATAAGATTTTATCGTTTTTCATGACTGAATAAGACTTAATTCAATCCCAGAATTTTTATAACTTTAGATAAATATGTATAAATATAAAAATTTACAGAAATTATATTCCAAGTTATTATGTGATTTTTTTGTAAAGATTTTAAATCTTTTCATTCTTTGTTTTAAATAATATCGAAAATTTAACTTATGACTTATGTAAATCTTTTATGTGAATAGTTATTATTTTCAAATCAATAAAATTGCTTAAATGTAAGAGCGGGTCGTTATATCTTTTTAGTTAATACTATTTAAGCTATATTATTTTGACTGCATTTAAACAAACAAAAATCTCATTATTTTCTAAATAATTGGAACCGATAAATTTTTTTTCAGCCAGGAAAAAGAAGCTTTCTTCTTTATTTCCGCGTATTATTTTATTTATATTTTTGTATGAATTGAAATTACTTTTAAATAAGTTTGGCCTATTTCACATTTTCGAAATATTTTATACAAATAATATTAGATGTCTCCTTTAAATTAATTTTTGTTTTTATTTTTAATTCTTCAAAAATTTGTCTTTTTCACAATTTTCGATTTTTATTCGTCAATAAGACAGTAAATTTAAGTTTCAAATTAATTTTCTAAATATATGTTTTTTTATATTTTACAAGCTTTTTGATTACAACCATTTTAATCCAAATGCTGAAATCGGAACATATTTTTTCTAAATTAATTTAATAAAGTAATCAATTTCAAAACAAATGTAGTAAAATTATAATCTTTTAATTAATTTGGCTTCGAAAACTCTGCTAGGAAAAAAGGTATTTATTTTTAAGAATAATAGTTTTCATTCAATTAATGTGTTTTGGGGAAACAGATGGGAAAATGTATTCCTGATTCTTTTAACAATATGAAAAAGTTGATTCATGCAATTTAAATTACGAATTCAAAATGAAAGTGCATCACACTATTGTTATATAATTTTTTTTTCATTAACTGGAATTGAATCTGAAATTGGATTGATTGAAGGAAGTTTGAAACCTTATTTAGTATTGTTATCAAATTCAGAAATAAGTTGGAAATCAAATTTTGTGAAACGAATAACGAAATTTAAATCCAAGTTATTTTTAGAAATCTAATCTTTAAAGATTTCAAATTTCTTACTTTTATGTTAAAATCTTCATAAATGGAAACGATGAAGTTTTAATATATATGCAAATAAGATATTAAACTTGTATGTATATATATGTGCGTTGCTTTTTGAATTGTTAAGTAATAGAAAAGCTTTGAACATTATGCATAAAATTTTTGATAGGAATTTCTTCAGCCGATAAGATGCTGAAAATAAACTAAATGTTTCTGAAAGTAATATTTTTAAATCAAGTCCTTTTAAATTTCTCTTTGAAATATAGAATAATTTAATGCTGTATATTGAAAAATTTCTTTTAATTTTGATTATCATATCTTAAAGTTAGATGCTGCTATTATTGAAAAATGTAGAAAATTTTTAGCATTATTTAATAAGCATTGAATAATTTCAGTCAATATGATCCTCTATGATAATAATGTTATATCAATGCAAGTTATTTTATTAGTTATTTTTAAATTTTACAATATAAATTAATTTTATGCAAATATTGGAGTAGTATGTTTTAAATTTGTGTTCATTCAAATTCTCTTTGATCTAGCTATTAAGTGGATTAACATTTTTAGAAATAACATTTTATTAATCACAATTTATATATTAATTATTATTATTTTTTAATATTAAAATAAAAATTATTTCGGAATATTTATTTTTTGAAGTGTTGAAAATTTAAGTACTATCTAAACCCTGCAATGCATATACCTTTACTAAAAAGAATGATTTATTTATTTCTAAAAAAATAAGGTATTAAGAAATTTATTCATTTTTATTTAGATCATCAAGAATGCAACCTTTTACTTTTTATTAACATGCCCCTCCGAAAAATGCTTTTTATTTTATTTTAAGCAAATTATATTCAGAATTTGATACGTCAGTATCTTTATTTGTGCTAATGATGATAACATAGAATATAAAATATAATCCATCGCAGAGTGTGTTGTGTTGTTTCTTATGGCACTTGGACAAACTAAGCTCACTATGCCGTTATCTATAAGAATTTAAGTTGGTAGAGTGCGTCTTTCGTTTAATCAGAGCAGCACAAAAATGGAAGTATGACTTTGCTTTAGGACTCCTCCGATAGATGGCATTAACATATGATCTACTCTTCAATTTTGACATTGATCTGGAGGGGGAGGAAATTTTCTCAAGACCATTACACCGATTGTAACTGCTCAACGACCGACCACAGGACTTTCGATTCCACAGATTTAACGAGCAAGTGTATTGAGTTGTAATAAGTGGATCTTTGGCGGCATTGGGAATTGAACCCCTCCCTCTTTGATTGAAGGTCAAAGGCCTAACCACTAGACTATCATGGCTCTTCATGGAGTGTAAGATCTCTAAGCACATTTGAATGCAGTAGAAAGTAAACATGATAGTTTTATTTGTATTTACAATCACAACATCAATGTGTGTGTAAAAATAACGACATAAGTTAAAAATATAAATTATGCATAAATGCACGCGCGTTGCAGATATTAAAAAAAAAATCAGTAAGTTATAAAATATTCTTTGCTCTAAACTAAATCCTAATTGAGAATTTTTCTGAGCAAAGTATAAAATCTGATTATAAAGCTATTAATAAAAAAGAAAAAAATAATGTCGTATAATATTTTTGAAAACAATTTTATTTTTGCAAATTAAACTTTATGAAAAAAAGGCATGATAAAATTTTGTAAGCTTAGAGCCAAATATTTTGAAGTAGAAATATCTTGTAATTAAATGTTTAATTATAATAAGCCTTAAAGGGGCTTATTAACATAAATTTGAGTGCATCTAACTTTGCGTCACATCATTTTATTACATTTATCATAACAACTAAAAGAACCTTTTATTGGAATCTTATTTTTATCACTGATTCTTGTAAATAAAACGGGGACGAAAATTTTCATTTTTAAATCCAAAGCTCTCCTTAAAGCACCATTTTTCAAGTTAAAAAGAATAATTGAATTTTAGTAATACTTTTCAGATTTTAAACAAAAATTTGCTGTAAATGCGTCATCTAAAAATGTTTTTTTATATTTGTTTCTGAGGATTATGCATTTAAAGAAACATTTTTAAAAACTACGAATAATTTTGATCAAAATGTTTCATTTGGTTCTGACATAAATTATGCGTTATTGAAAATTAAAGGAAAATTAAAAGAAAAGGTTATTGAAAATTAAATGCACTCACTTCCAAAAGTTAAGCACGAAGATGTAAAATGTCAAAAAAAATCAACAAATACTGCTTTGATTGACACAAAATTCGACAGGAAAGTAGCATATATATTTATGCATAAAATAAAATCAATAATCACATACAGAAGTAAAAACAATATTAAATTTTTGAAAGTTATCAGATAAAAACATACTGGAGATTTAAACAGAATTATGTATAAAGTGAAAATAAACAGCATACAATAAAAAAAGGATATTAATAAGGTATGTGATCTCCCCTCAAAAGTTTACAATTTGTGACCATTCTTTCTATTAGGTAGTCAACCACCTCAGAATTAAGGAATAGCCATTCTTCTTGTAGAACAGTTTCCAGCTCAATAAGGTTGACTGGAGGAGGGAAACGTGAAGATACAGCCAGCACGGCCGAGAGCATCTTAAAGATTTTCAATGGGATTAAGGTCGGACGAATATGCTGACCACGCCATTCACGCAATCCCTTCACTCTCCAGGTAGTCATCCACGATGTCAGATCTATGGAGATGCGCGTTATCGTCCATTAAAACAAAAGTAGGGCCTACTGCTGCAGCGTATATTCTCACAATGGGTTCTAGGACTTCATCTTGATACCGGGCAGCCGTCACAAATCCCCGTTTAAAGATGTGTAGATCGGTGCGGTATCCTAATGAAATCCCTGCCCACACCATTTTGCTTCCGTCTCGGGAATCGCAATGTTCGGTGATGTTTTGGGGCTGATCTTATTTCTAATAAAATTTTTAAAAAATAATTTCTTTTTGTGGAAAAATGTTTTTTAAAGCTTCAATCTCGATTTTTTGAAAATGAACTGAGTGTTTATCATAATACCCATGATTTTTGAGCTTTCACAGAATAAATTATAGATTTCATTTTAATAAAAATAATATTAATTTATTACATTATTACACCCTCTGTTTTCGATAGTTTCCATATTTAAATAGATTGTCAAGAGAAAATTCACCACAACTAAATAATTAAGAAGCGAATGAAGGACA
This sequence comes from Latrodectus elegans, assembly GCA_030067965.1. Lineage (NCBI taxonomy): Eukaryota > Metazoa > Arthropoda > Arachnida > Araneae > Theridiidae > Latrodectus > Latrodectus elegans. The sequence goes on from CM057820.1 coordinate 5,813,782, forward strand.
AAATTTGGTCAGCTTTGTCCGATTTGAATAAGTGACAGCTTGTCAATAAAACATGCAGTTCGGAGATTTTGAGTGGCGACTTAAATCAATACGCATTTTCATATAATGAATGCCCTTTATAATTTTTTATATTATTTAAAAATATTTATTTGATATTAGTGGTTTTTATTTGTATTTACAGATGATTTTACCAAGCAAATGCAATGAAATAAAAAAGTTGATACTTTAATTAACAGAAATAAATTTAATAAGGAGTTCCTTTAAATTATACATACATATATTAGAATTGCAAACCTTTTTTTTATAAGACATTCTTTTTAGCTCTTGTTCTCTGTTAAAAGCAAAAGTACTATTTTCTTTTTTTAAGCCAAATAATGAAAACAAACCTTTTTCCAAAATATTTGGAAAGCATCCAAAATCCTTAGAAAAACTTTGATATATCTTTTATTTTCATTTAAGATTTAAGCTTGAAAAATACATTTATTAAATGGACCTGACAATAATAAAAAATATAGTAAAAATACCAGAAATGTGAAGTTCAAAGAAGATTGTCTTTCTAATAATAAGCAGATTTCTAAGAAGACAATGTTTCATTTAAAGACGCACCAAGATTAATTCGTTTTTATTGTCATAAAAATAATTGTTTACTTATGAATCTGAAATATTTATATAATGAGAAATGAAATATTCGTATAATGCGCTCTCATCTGAATACCATTATAATTATGCCAATGGATAATATGAAGAAAAATGTTTTCTTGTAAACTTTCTAGAAATAGGTTTCTTACACAAATAATATACAAATGAAATGAAGGAATTTGAAATAGGCAGAAAAAACAACTATCAAAGAGAAATGTATTCAAAAAAATAATTTTACTGTCAAATGATTGGCTACTACTGACTAAAAGTGCTTTTCCTGCGTCCTTCTAAATAAATAAAAATTGCAAAATTTGACAGGTGGTTACGTTGAATTTCTACCATTAATTGTACTGAATACATATTTTCTTCGAACAAAATTTATTTCTATTAATTATTATTAATCATAAATTTAAAGTAACAAAAATGTAATTTTCTTACAAATTAAATATAATTAATATGTGAAGAGTTTTGATTCATTAAAGGAACTGAATATTAAATTTTTATTGCTCTTAATTTGCTTCTTTTTATGCTATTTTACAGAATTTACAGCTTACTGATAACAAACGTTTTCGTCTTTTTACAGACAAGTTATGTATGTTTTCAAAATATGAATTACTTTTTAAACTTTTCTTTTTGATTAATATCTTTAAAAATAAAGTAAAAAACTCCGTTAATAATAATAATTTAATAATAATAATAATATCTTCTTCTTCTTACTAATCCGTCTGATCTGAATCAGATCAGATCAGATCCAGGAAGTCGTCCGCTTTTAATTTCAACACAGCCAAACCGGGCTCCTTTAGGAGATAATCACGAAGTAGACCAGCGCAGTCTAAAAGATGTTTGGGACTGGTCTCTTCAATGTGGCATTCGGGGCAAACTCGGAAGGTCTTGGTTCCATTGTAAAATATTGAAGAGTGTTTAAATGTCCAGTGCCAAAACAGTAGAGCCAAAGCGAACTATTCTTAGCCAAGGGGGAAATGAACAGTTTCGTTTAGTACTAAGTACCTGGAACACCATGGGAAGGAAGTTCCCGTTAATAATATAAAATATCTTAACAAAAGTAAACAATATCAACATAAAAACATGCCATGAAATGGTGGATTTGATTAAAAATAAAATTATCAACTTTTTATTATATATAAAAATATTTTGCCTTACCATTTCTCATACAAACATATGTAGAAAATACGAAGCAGATTTCACACAAACATTAAGCTATATTTTTACTACGATTTTTAATTCAATTAAATAATGCCTTTAAGATTTTCTTAAAATTAGTTGTATTTCAATTATGTATTCTTAAATTTTTAGTTAAATTAATGAATTTTTGTCTTATAAAATGTATGCATAATTTGACTGTACATGTAATTTGACTGCAATACTAATACAGAAAATAGCATCCTCAAAAATAATTTTTCATTTTTTACCAAGAATTTATATTAAAGTTTTCCCTTCCAACCAACTGTTTAATAAGATTTAACATTAAATATTAACTTTAAATTTCCATACGGTGAAACAGAGTTTGTGGAAGAACGATATAAGAGATTAACGGAAAGAGAGATTCGTTAAAGTAATAGTCAACGCATTCTATTTCTTTAATTGGATGAAAAAGCTATTTTTAAATTATATGTTTACAGAGAAGACTTAATTAGAGCGAAGGTATTTTAATGATATTAATGAGTGCTTACGCTTGTGAAACAATTCTTTTATTTTAACAAAGGAAAGTATTTCATAAAAGCCCATTCTTTTAACTTTGAAATTTTGTAGTCTGTAATTATAAACGCTGGATTATTATTTAAATAATAAATTTGCTTAAATACAATGTGTAAAATTTCTAAGAGGTTAAAAAGGCATAAATTAAGAATATAAAAATCACTTTATTTTGAAATGAGCAAAATACAATATAAAAATTTAAATTTCGTAGCAAAAACAAAATGCTAGTTTATTGTTAACAACTATCAGTTATGATTTATTTTAATCTTTAATTTTATTCAGAATTTTAATTATGTAAGATTTTTAAACATTTTCACAGTTATTTAGTTAATAAATATTGCCATTACGGTACACTTTTTTAATAGAAATGCTCATATAAATAAAAATATATAGTTAAAACTTATTGAATTTACTATTAAATTATAAAAATTAATTTAATAATATTATATTTCTTTTGTTGTACTCTTTTTAATAGTATAATTAAAAATTGATTTCGTTAAACATAAAAGTCAAATATTTTCTTTGACATGAAGTTTTCATTATTTGAATAAAAACTTAACGGAAAATTTATAAAATTTAAATTACTTAAGGATTCGAAAAATACTATACATAAAATGTAGGGTTTCTATAAATGATATATCTTTTACTATAAAAAAAAATTGTAACAAAAGCTTGTATTTAGAAATATTAAACTAACTATATATAAATATGTTACAAGTAGATCATCAATAAAAATTAATAAAACATTTACATATTTTGTGTTTAATCTTTCGCTGTTTTACAAACTATGTCTTCTTTTAAATTTATAGTTACAGATACTTAGAAAGAGATAGGTGATGGAAGTTAGTTTTCTCTGAATTTGTGTATAGGATTGAATTTATGAGGAATAAAACTATAATTTATTCTGAAGTATTTCAAAAATGGCTAATCATTCTAAATTATTCATTTTAAAGTACTCAAGGCAGACATTAAATATTAATATAAACTCTTTTTTACTCATTTAAATCTCATACGAATGAATGTTTTAAAAGCAATTGAAAACTTGTTATTTTCTTTCAAAAACATAAGTATACATAATTTTAAATAAGAGATAGATTATTATTTATTTTTAATGTGAAAATGATGAATTTACAAGTTCATGACAAATTACCAGCTGTGAGTCATAATGCAGTTAATAATATTATTAGGTTTTTCTGGGACATATTGATATGTCAATACATTATCCAATGTTTCCGTCAGGCTCATTTAATGGATGCTTGCCAAAAACGGATAATTAGTCTTCTGTAAAAGATAAAGCTTATTTCTAAAGAATATTCAGAAAGTGTTATGTAAAGCTAATAACAAAAATTTTATTTTTTCTATGTTGTAAAAGAAGTTTAGATTGTATATCTTTAGCAATAAAGAATCATCTACAGATTATTATGAATTTTTATTTCCTTAACATAATGCAACAAAATAATACTATTACAATAAGTTAACTGAGAAGCTATTTAACAAAAGAAAATGCATTTAATATTGTAAAAAGCTGCATTAATCAAATTCAAGTTATATATATATATATATATATATATATATATATATATATATATATATATATATATATATATATATATATATATATATATATATATATATATATATATATATATATATATATATATATATTATACTATATCTATATTATTTTGTTGCATTATGTTAGCTTAGTTTCTGGCTTTTTTAAATTGAATTCAATTTTAAATTCGCTTAAAAATGATCCATTTGAAAATGAATAACAAGTCCTAAGCATTGATTTTGGAGCCTAAAATATTTACAAATGGCTACCTTATGAATGAAATTATCAATTATTTTTTTTTAATTTACAAATGTTGATATAATACTAATCATAAGTTTTTTTTATCTTTTAAAAGAAAATATGGTTTTTTAATAATTTATTAAATATCAAAGATTTAAAAAAATGTTTTTTTTAAAATTTTTAAAAGTTAATTTTATAATACATTCAATATTTTAATGCTTTGAATTTGAAATCTAAAAAATATTTTAGAAATTTAAATATGAATAATTTTATGATTGAAAGTTTTCTAAATTAACAATTTTGCCAATTTTACTTTATCTGATATATTGAATTCATTACTGATTTAATATTTTAATTATATTTTAAGTTTTTATTTTAAGTATTTGATATTGAATCTTAGCATGAAGAAAAGGCATGAAGACTTAAATAACATATTCTCAAGTGAAAAAAATATAGATTTTTCTCAAAATTTATTTCGAAAATTATTTATATTTTTACGAAAATAATTCTTATTTTTACTGATCTTTTCTTATATTTTATTATAAAATTATATACTTATGGGAGGAATGTTTATAGAATAGGAAAATGTTTATTTATACTTGATTGGTATTTCAAATTACATACAAATTTATCAGGGGATAAAACATAAAAATTATATTATTTTTAGAAATATGAGTCTAGAATTTTACTGTCCTCAGGAATTTTAACTAAAATATCAGTAAAATTTCTGATTATAATTAGAATTTTAAGACATCATTTAAAGAAAATAATCTTTCCTGCATTTCTGTGGATTTACAATTGTGTATGAACTTTTAGAGGTAGAGGCTTAAAAATGTCTTTAATTCAACCAACTTATGTTAAGCTTGTTAATACATTTTTACATTATTCTTTGGAAAAACTTATTTGGAAAAATCACAAGTATTGATAGAGCGATGTTTTTACATTTCATAGATTATTATTGTAGATAGGTTATGAGTATGTATTGCATTATTCTGAACAATTATTTTATTCAATTTTACATATTTTATAGCTTTATAAAACTATTCCCTAATAAGCAATATGAAACTTTATGATAGGATATGTATATGATTATTTGAATATTTTTAAATTTATTTATATTTGCAAACGTATATTTTATTTGAGAATATACTTTTAAATGCATAAAAATATATAAAATAAATAATCAAAAAATAAATTAAATAAATGTATAAAATAATTATCACACTTTTATATTGTCTCAAAATGAGCTAGTCATAAAATTATTTTCAGATCTAAAAAGAAACTAATATTAAAGACATATAAGTAATTGCATTTTTGTTTGAAATTGCTTTATTTTTGATAATTGTCAAAATTGTTTAACAAACGTAACGTTATTCATTTTTTTCCCAATGGGCTTGCAATCTGTAATTCAATTTTTAAATTAAAAACATGCTGATCAAGCATATAGAAATAATTCTGTTTAAAGATACCAGTAAATCTTTTTTATTTTCTTGGACTTTAAAGAATATTTGTGTAAAAATGATTATATTTCGCACATTAAAATAATTTTGCGGCTTAAAAAATAAAAGTGGGAAAAATGCCTGTGAAATATTACGTTAAAGTACATATTTTTTTAGTCATAACTTTTGGAAAATAGCCTTTTAAAAGGCATGAAAATGAGCGATACAATCGATTGCACTTAAGATGCGTGGATTTTAAAATAATACGATGCACTTGTTTTATTTTCTGTTTACTTTCGTCGAAGGAATTTAAAAGAAATGAAAGGGTATTGGCATGAGCAATATAATGTCAAATCATATTCCATTCATTTGAAATTCGGGATGTGATTCTAAATAGTATTTTTATGTAGAATTTCTTAATCTTCAAAAATATTTACTGTATTGAATGCAATGATTTACAAGAATGAGCATTCCAAATTTAAACTTGAAGAATAAAATTTCAAAGAAATTTAAATAAAAGATTACAGTTTTAAAATAAAAGTTTTCACGACTTTCATGAAAATAGTATCTCAATAGCTATTTAAATGTCTCTTTCAATGTTTAAGATTTAAACTAATTATATTTGAGAATAAATTGTGCTAATGTAAGTTATTTTATTGCTCAATAAAATGTCAAGTAAAGCTAAAGGTATGTAATTAATTTAAACTTACAGATGTTTACTTACGAAATGAATTAGACATTCCACTAATATTAAACACTTAATTGATGGTTACTTGATGATTGCTACTCAAGCAATCAATAAACAATGGATTGGAAACTAAAATGTATCCTGCATCCATAATGATACCTCTTGTCATGGTGTAAACAATATACATTGTTTCATAAGTTGGCAAGAATTATAGATCCTATTCTTTCAAAAAGTTTAGATGCTTATAGGAATAGTAATAAATAAATAAAAAATAATTGTCATCTGGTAGAAAAAAACGATAGTCACGAGAAATGTGAGAAGGTTTCGGATGAAGAATAATGATATGACTTCTTGCCCTTTTCACTCTTTTTTTCTGTTAAAGTGGGATGGATAGATGAAGGTTTGCCACAATGCGCTGATATAATAAAAATTTACAGTTTCGCGGTATGATTCAGTCAAGAGGAATATCTGAAATAAAGAACTAAATAAATTGGTCGTCAAAAGTCCCTAATGTCTAATCATCAAAAATCTCAGAGTGACATTATCCAAATATCAATCAAAATCCTCAGCAATACTAAATTGAATACCTAACTCCACAGCAGCATGGAATTCTTACATCGAAGTCAACGGAACAACATAAGATTGGGTTGAATCACTAGTCACATGGTGATCCAGTCCATTTCTAAGGAGGACGAAATCAAACGAACAACTTAACTTTGGGCTGAATCACCAGACACATGGCGATCGAGTCCATTTCTGAAGGACCTGGTAACTCTTGAAATGAACATTTAAATGCTGTGGTTTTCCTTCATTCAATAATTGTTGAATGAGTAGTATTCCTTTTTTATTTAGAATTGCATGACAATAGATATTCAAGCCGCTTAAGAAAATCATTCAAAATTATTTTATTTGAATGATATCTACATCAGTTCACAGTTATTCTGAACATAGATAATCAGAAGTAGATATTACATACCATGATTGGCAGTATTAAAAATCTCTTTATGTGACATATACATCATAATATAACGAACACTTATATACCGCAAAACATGAAATATGATAGTCAAATTCTAATATCTATATATACATAATGAGTTTTAAAACATAGAAGATTAAATTTATACTGTATGAAAAACATTTTTGATATCATGTTATGGATTTAAATCTAAAACATTAATACACTGAGATAAAATTTGTAATGAAAAAAGGTCAAGACATACTAATAACTTTAAGAATCATTTCTGGCCATTATTATGTTAGAAATAATTTTCCTACAAGGTACTTTTTCAACAAGAACTTGTGCGCAAAAATTGTCATAAAATAAAAGTTTATTTGGTAGTCCTTGATTTTTTTGACGACAGGATAGGCGCTAAAATGTGAATAACAAAATGGAAACCCTAAAACTTCATTAATTAAAGAACTGAAAATGCCGGGGTTATCAACAATTAAAATTTATCGCCAATATTTGTCACCAATTGTTTTTCAAACCACGAGGTACCTGCATCTAATAAGGAAACCAAGCGAGGAAACAAATCATCCTATTGTATATGAATGTAATGTTCTTTTACACTTACTCGATTTACCCCTTTATATACTCTTGCTACTATACAATATATCTCAGCTGCATAAAGAAACCTTGCTGGCTTCATAAACAAAGTGAGGGACCCAAACAGACTGAACTAGGTTATTTAGCTTTTCCAGTTGATACAAAATGCTTTTAGCAGTTTTACCTTGGTTGTCGAATTCAACTACGAAGATTAAGTAATTATGGCTAAAAACTTTAACACTCATCATTGTTGGAAATTGCACTGATTTAGAGATATGAATTTGCCTTGTGTGTGTTAGATTGTCTATTTCATTTAATACGTTTATGTGCATGGTTTTTAAAATTCAAACATTCTCTTGAAATTTGCTGTTATTTTTCATGGAGAGAATTACGAAGTTATTTAATTTGCAGACTTAGTCCAATCATCAAATACTAGATATTCTGTTTATTTTGGTGTAAGAATAGTGGATAATGTCATCGATTCAGATATCGATTTAAGGATTGTCGTTCATCTTCTTGGCATCTGATTATGTAACTGTGGCTAGAAGCTTGACCCAATTATCAATTCATAAAGAGATTTAAAATGATTTCATTAAATTTTTTTGAATATATTTGTGTTTATTTATAACTAAATATGTTTCAAAATGTTAACTTAAAAGTCTGTATATATTTGAAATTAAGTTAAACATATCAGAAAAAAACTAACAAATGATTCATTAAATCTTGATTTATAGAGAAATGCTCTATATGGAAATAATTTGTATTCACATAATATTAATGTAAATGTGTACAGTATTTGTTTAAAATAGTATTAGTTAAATTTGAAAGAGCATATTTTACACAAAAATATACTTCTTCTTTACTAAAAGTGTTGTAAAAGAACTGCAATTCAATATGTTGCAGCGGAAATTTTTATTTTACTTTATATTATTTGAAAAGGAATGCTAAAAAATTCAATTTATGAATAATTTATAAACTGCTTACAGTTTTCAAAGCAAATCTTTCGTCATATGTTATATATCTGAAACTTTCTCAGAGGTGAGGATTTTCAAAGGTGACTTAGAAAATCATCTCCATTTGTTTATGATGATGATTTCGAAAGGTGATTTTATGTCTATAGTCCTATAAATATTTCCTAAGTCCTTAAACGTATCTTGCTGAAAAAAATGGTATTGATGTATACTGGATTCACTGAAAACTTCATTTTGATATAAGCATGGGATACAGGGTATTATGTGCTCATTTACACATAAAAATACAATTGTTACTGGAAAGTAAAATTATTTACACTGTTAGTTACTAAGGATTAATGATATCAATCCATAGTATTTAATGACTGCATATGGGAAATACAAAAGTGAAAATGGCTTAACTATAGTGTTCACATAATCAAGTTTTAATTTTTTACTACAATTTCCCTTATGAAAACAGAAAAGGAAAAATAATGTTAATAAACGAAAGATTCAAGAGTTACGATTTATATAAGCTTGCTGGACAAGAAGCTTCTTAATTCAAGCGGAGTACGATTTCTGTCAATTATTTTCATAATATATGCTGCCTGGTTGGTTAGGGACTCGTAGTCGTTATCGAAAGGTTGTGAGATAGAATCCTGACCCTACCTAAAATTCATGATTGTGGTCACTAATGGCAGCGGGAGTTAAATAAGATATCTCGTGGTCTCAACGTTCTCCTTATGAAATGATTCCTTAGGGGTGGCAGGCCAAGTTTGGAAGTCTTTCTCTTGGTTCCTGCTTCAAAAATGCGAAGACCCACACACTTCCCGGTGTGGATCACGATGACACGTCCACATCTTATAAATGCGCCATTATTTCTGTCCCTTGTGCCAATATGACGGGACATAATGGTATTAGAGCCAATTGTCTGCGGTATATTATATACTACTTATTTTATAATTATCCATCATATATTTTACGTTAACTTTAAAACAGACATAAAATAAATATAATTTTGGTTATGAATTTGAAAAACAGTAGTAAACAAAAGAAAAACAGTAGGTATAAAAATATTTTTTAAGGTAATTAGTATCAATAAAACCATTTATCCATCTTAATAAAAGTTTTACTTAACTTGTGCGTTTTAGTAAACTACCATGAAGCAGTCGTTGGAAAGCGCTCATGGAAACAGTGGATAGGTTCAATCCAAATCAGTGTTAATTAGTGGGAGGTGTATATTGCATATTAGCTTTCTGTGTGCATTACATCGTTTTGATGTCTTAGAATTTTTTCGGTTCCAACTATAAGACGTAAATTTGTCCCTCTATCTATGAAAATATTTTTTGAAAGACAATAGCATTCATTGAATAAAAATAGACGTTAATTATTAAGTTATTCAAACAATAAATTGTTACAGACTTAATTTAGTTGGTACAGAGGCTCTATAATCTAGGATTTCAAATTCCAAATCTTTTTGGCGATGGAGAATTGTTGCCAAAGTGACGTATTGTGACGTGCGCGGGTTGCCAAAATACAACTTTCTGCCTAATTTTTAGGAATCTCCATATCTATCACGTAATAAAAACCAGGTACCCAGATACATAAAAAAATCCACCAAAAAATCATCATCTTAGAATTTGGTATTCTGGATTATATGGCATTTGTGTCATTTAGTTTAACTAACATAAAAATTTAAACTATAATCCAATCATGATATTTAAATTTGAAAAAATGAAAATCTATAAGTGCAAATAAAACTGATTTTTTTGTCACCATTTGAAGTTTCTAATGGAGACAAGAAATTGATTTTAGTTTTACGAATATATGAGGATGAATTCGAAGAAATGTTTAAATTATGGTAGTATAAAAGGTTGTTTCTTATATACCACGTATATGAAACAAACCTTCTAAATAACTTTAAATGAGTAATCATGAATAATTCCTCAGATTTATTCATTGTAGTTAGAGGAAAGAATAGAATTGAAAATAATTATTTCAATTTTTAAATTGTAAAAATTGTAAAAATTTATAAAATTTTTTGTTGTAAATGATAGCTCACTCTCCCTTTCTTACTTCAAACTTACTTCAAATTAACGCATAGATATCACTTTCAATTTTTCTGACTTTAATAGCTGTAATGACTTAAAAGTATTGCAAAATTATTAAAGCTGGTACTTTCTATGTAACTGTTTTGCGCTTGCAAAATTTCTAGTACTACTCAATAAAGATATCAAATATAATTATTACTCACTTTTACGCTAATTTATTATGTTATTGTTCTTATTTAATTATATTGTTTATAAAATATGAAAATCTTAGTTTTACATTGATAGTAAGTGATATATATATATATATATATATATATATATATATATATATATATATATATATATATATATATATATAGATATATATATATATATATATATATGTTTAGCAATATTCATACATTTTAAAGTATAAAGTTTTGAAAAAATTCATATATTTTAATATTATTCAAAAAAAAAAATGTATCAATTTTTTTTTAAAAAAAGTTGACCTTGTTTATTCAGAGTTATTATTTTTTAAGTGAAATTCTTTTATAAGATAGCATAAATGCATTATATTCCTAAAATTATATTAATTACAAATAATGTAATTATGAAATAATGAAAAATATATGTACAAAATTGAGTTTAAGAAAATAATTTACATTTAATGAGCAGATATGCATCATTTAAACTCTTTAAATTATTATTAGTGAAATTAAAATTTTACATAAAAATAAATTATGTATATATTATAAATAAGTTTACATAAAAATAAATTATGTATCTAAACGATGCAAAAATGCATTTAGACTAATTATCTCTGAAAAATATTTAATATAATGTAATATGCTGAAGTTTATTCATTTAGTTTTGCTTTTTGTTTATTTCTAGATATAAATGTGTGAGAGAAATACACTTACAATTATATATTCAAATTCAAAATATTATTTATATCAAAATATTTATTTATTATTATATTTATGTCAAAATATTATATAAGTAAAAAATAAAATAAGTGTGACTAACAAGTTTATATATATATATATATGTGTGTGTGTGTGTGTGTGTGTACACCATACATAACCATGTGCGTATAACAAATAATCATTTTCTAAATGCACAAGTAAAGACAGAAAATTATTACCACACAAACTTAAAAATTATGAAAATCTATTCAAAACTAAGTAAAACTGCAGATAAAAATACCGAAAATAACTAACGAAATTCAGACACTAAAGGTCACTTCAAGTTTCTAGTAAGAACTTGAAAGCTTGTGTGACTCGTAGGCAGTTAATAATTAATTTTTTTTTTATCCTGCATCTGTCTTTAGCATCTCGCCCATTAGTCGATGAGCAGCCCATTACAGTGATGATGCATCATAAAAAGACTTAAAATTAGTGTCTTTAGTGTTACCTTCAAGAAATTTTAAAACGATATTTCTAAAGTTGTCATTATCCATTTCCCTCTGGTGGCGGATAGGGCAACACAAGTTAATAATTACACCATACTTCTCTATTTTCCATATAGAGTTTGATAAAGTTTATTGCTGTATTATTTTTAGTAGATTTTTAAAACTAATATTTTAAAATTATTAAAAAGTTTACATATTGTATCATATTGTGTATGATAAAAGTATTATAATCTATTAACTTTAAAATTTAATTTATTCGTTTTATCATGTATATGACTTTAAATAATATTTGTAATATATGTTTTAACTTCAATCTGAAATCCATATTTTAATTTATACGAAGATTTAGTTTAAAATCGTCATATATATATATATATATATATATATATATATATATATATAATGTTTTAAAAATTATTATATTTATTATTTTTTAACGAAAACATGGGGATTGAAGAAAAAGTTATACAACGATGGTTTTAATTTTTATTTTAAATAGCATTTTTTATAATGAACGCGTAAATAGTTATATTATCTAATTTCTAAAGTTTGGATTCATTTAGCTTAAATCGTATTCACGGAAATCCTAGAAAATGTACAATTAGCATTATCTCATTCAAAGGAAACTCTCTAATTAATTTAAATTAGAATTGTTCAAGCTTCGTTTTAATTAAAAACTTATTAGACTGTGAAGGAAAGGTGTAATTCTCAATGTAAGCACAAACTTGACCGTTTTGAAATTAGTAGGAATCAAGAAACAAGTAATTGGATTTTACTGCAGATTGCGAAATTCACCTTTATTGAGCTAAGAGAATTAATTGTACAAATCTGTCATTCAAAGTTTGGTTGTCCAAGTTTAATCTGCTGGGCGATTTCTGATTACTCAACATTCACGATTATTTGGCTTAACTGAAGGCATGCATTTGCTCCTAGTCTTTTGTCAGCTAGTTGAATTATTTCATTTCAAACACAATTATTCAGCTAGATAAATTGTCTAAATGATGGACTTTTGAAATGATTGGTATTGACCCCTAGTATTTATAAATGTAATTCGATACACTAAACTTTTCATTATTAAATAAAGATAAAAGAGTTTTTTTTCAGTATTTTTCATGTTTTTTTATAACTGAAAATGAAATTAACATAAATACTTGAAAACTTGAGGAAAAAATTTTAAAAAAGTTGTCCGATTATAAGGTGTGCTCTTTCCTTTTACTAAAAAAATTTATACTCATCAATTTCTTAATAAATATAGTTGATATAGTTTTAGCTCCGAATTGCAAATTTAGGCAGAAACTCTGAAATAAACTTAAAGTTATATTTTAACTTAATTAAAAGTTCTTTTAAAAATTTTAATTTTGAACAATTTTGAACTAATATAAAGATGATAAAAATGCATGTCTTTTTGTGATTTATTTTATTTTAGAGCATTTTCATCTCTATATAATATTCAAATTTGCTATAGTAATTTTGTCTTTAACAAACAAAGAGATAACATAAATATTGAATTTTGAGATCTTACAGATGATTAATGTATTACCAAATTTTATTTTGAACAATGTTATCTGTAAGTTGGATATTTGCTATAGAAAATATGTTTTTTATTAAATACTTCGACAAATTACCATGAAAATACGATAGTGAGAGTGTTAAAATATTAAATTATTTTATTTTAGACTCAACTGAACCCATAAGTTTGCTCCTAAATTGCTTCTTCCTTAAGATTACTACAATTTTCCAGCTGTATGCTAAAACATATTATTGTAATCATTACACAATATCCTTCTATGTAATTTTTTGATGATTAATATTGTCAACCCTATGAGCTTTCAATTGATTATTGATCCCTTTCAGAAAGAATATTCTGTGTGATCGTCTTATTTCCTCTCGTGAGAAAGTTAAAGCTTTTTTTGTTGTAGGATATTAAGAGCTTTAGTGAACAATTGTTTATAGTTTAACTTAGATTCAGTATTTTATGTAGAGGGTACCCTTTTAGGTTGTTCTTTAATGGTTCTCTTTAACAAACGATTTTAAAATTTTTAAATGTTACCCAAGTTGTCTAAATTTTACATACTTATTTCCCAAATCTGTAAATCTCTTTTTTTCAGAATAAATTATATTTAGGTATTCTTACACACATTAAATGATAATGTCGTTATATATGACACTTGGATGAGCAAAGCTCGCTATCCGATGATTATGCCAAACTAGTTCAGAACGGTGCGTCTTTGTCACGTCACCACGAAGGTGAAAGCAAGTTTTTGCTCGATGACTTCTTTGGTAGATGGCACCACCAGAGGATATTAAGTCTTATATTTTTAACTTAAAATTGTTCGTGGGGCCTGAGCAGCTACCAGGCGCGTCGGCAGGTGGTGGATAGCTGAATGTCTTGTAGGAATGACAGGATAGAGGCATCCGGAAAAACGGCTAACAGAGGAACAGACCTCCGACCTGGAACTCTTGTTAACCGAGTAAATAGAAAGGAACGAGGAGGATTTTCCCCACCAACCTTCCTATCCTGTAAATTTGAGAATGGAGCATTTATTGTCAACTGTCAGATCTGGAGAGTTTAAAGTGGCTGGAACAGACTGTCAGTGACCTAAGCCCCTGTCAGGAACAAAATCGTTTGGTGGGTAAGGCAAGGAAACTTGTCAGAGCCCCCCAGATAATTGCAAACTGCCAAAAATCTGCAGTAAACTGGAACCTAAAGAGGTCTTGAGGGAAATCGAGGCACAAAACGGTGGGATCACTCCAACCGAGTGGTATGTTCTTAACATCAAGAACGATCCATCTGGGCAGACCATCGTTCTTAGTGTACCGGAATTAGATGGTATGACACTTGTTGCAAGGGGATATAAATTTCATATCGGACTTCACCAAAACTGCTTGACAAACTAAAAGTGCAGGCAAAAGTGCTTGACAAACCCGCTCCTGCTGATGGGGATGAAGATAGTACAAGCCAACCTCCACCGCAGTAGAAGTGGTACCACTAACCTCAGTAAGAAGTTTCTTGCTGGGGATATACACCTGGCTCTGATTCAATAACCTGGCTGGTTAGGGAGAGAATCGGTGGCCTCAAAGGAACTAAAGGTAAGCGTATCTATTGTACCAATAGTAACGTTAGAACTTGCATACGTTTACATAAAAACATTGAGGTTTTACCCTTCTCTGAATTTATCCTTAGGGACCTGATAGCTGTGAAAGTCAGACTCAACATAGAGGGAGGGGACAGAGAAATTGTTTTTGGCTTTGTGTACCTGCCCTATGAAGAGAAGGCTCCACCTGACCATTCTGTGCATAAGGTCGTGAACTTTTGCAAAGACAACAATTTGCAGGTAGTCTTAGGACTATACTGTAATGCTCACCATGTTGTCTGGGGAAGCACGGACGCAAATAAAAGAGGTGAGTGCCTTTTAGAAATCATTCTAAACTACGGGTTAGATATTCTAAATGAGGGCACAATCAAACTAATTTCATTACTTCCAATTGATCTGAAGTAATTGACATTACTATAGCGACAACGCTAATTAGCAAAAATATCAAAAATTGGAAAGTACATGGTAGACCTTCTGGTTCAGACCTTTAAAACATCCACTTTGAAATTCACTCTAATGTGTGTCTGGATTGCATGTTCAGAGACCCAATTAGGACGGACTGGAAGAAATTCCAGGAGGAATTGGCTGGGTTGGTTGAGCTCGAGAGCAGACCTACTTGAGATTACTACGATCTAGAAGTTACAGCAGATCTTCTGCACTATAGTATTCTAGATTCTTATCATAACAATTGCCCTATTCGCACTAGGAGAACTAAACTCGAATGTCCTTGGTGAAATGACTCTCTAGCAGCCGAAAGAGTAAATGTTAGGAATGTTTTTAATAAAGCTAAGAAAAATGGCGAATGAGAGAACTATAAAACGGCCCTCACTAATTATAACAAACTTGTTAGGAAAAACAAAATTAACTCTTGGAGGAAGTTCTGTGAAGAGATAGATTCTATCTCCGAAGGAGCTAGACTCCAAAAACACCTCAAAAGGGTTGAACCTATTTTGGTTGGCACCTTAAAGGACGAGGAGGGAAATATTGCTGCTTACGGGAAAGAGGTTATGGAAATTATGACCAAAACCCACTTTCCAGGTACTAGAGATATTTATAGCAACGAAGGGGAGCACTTGGCTCTTTGCAAAGAGTCAATACAGATCAAATTACCATCGCTAAAAATATCGTTAACTACAACAATGTTAAATGGGCAATCTCGGCCTATAAACCTCTAGAATTCCCAGGGCCTGATGGAATTATGCCCATCATGATCCAGAAGGCAGAGGAGGTTATCATACCAGTACTAACTAGAATTTACAGAGCTAGCTTACCACTGAGTTATATATCAAAGATATGGTAGAAGACCAGGATTGTTTTCAGTATTAAACCTGGCAAGCACACCTATGACCAGGCCTAGTCGTACAGACCTATCAGTCTTTCTTCATTCTTTCTTAAAATTATAGAGAAAATCATTGATCCCCAAGAGATTACCCAAGTAATCTCTAATATGCCGATATTAGAGATTACTTGGGTAATAACAGTCCTTCGCATGCTCTTCAATTTGCCTATCAATCCGGTAAATCTACTGAAACTGCTTTACATCAGCTAGTTTCTAAGATTGAAACCACTCTGGATCAAAAAGAAATTGCCTTGGAAACTTTCCTCGACATCCAAAGTGCCTTTGATAACACTTCCCATCTATCCATCCTCAATGCACTTAGAGGGGCAGGGATTAATCAGACCCTGTGTGCTTGGTTTGGAGCCATGATTTTGAATAGATGTATACAAATGAGCATCTTCGGTGAATCATTTGAAAAAAAGACTGCTAGAGAATGTCCTCAAGGAGGTGTTCTCTCCTCATTACTTTGGAACCTAATTGTAAATAGCCTTATAAAATATCTAAATGATAGGGGCTACTATACGCAAGGATATGCTCTTGACATTATCATCCTTTTCCTTGGTAAAGATTTTGACATAACGTTCATCTGAGGCAGAATGCTCTAATTTATGTAAATCAGTGGTGCATGGATAGGGACCTGATTGTTAATCCTCAGAAAACCTACCTTGTACCTTTTTACACGCAAAAGGAAACGGGAGAGTTTTTTCATACCAAGACTTTTTGATGTTGAAATCAAGATGGCTTCAAAAGTGAAGTATCTGGGCATTTATTTAGACCAAAAACTCACATGGGATAAGCATATTGATGACAGAATTAACCGAGCAAAGAAAAGCATTATGATTTGCAGGTGGATACTTGGTAAAAACTGAGATACACAGCTATTGTCAGGCCCATTTCCACACATGCCTGTGTGATCTGGTGACGTAAGGTGGAACAGAAGACTGTGATTAACAGACTAAGAGGTCTACAAAGACTAGCCTGTCTCTGCATCACAGGAGCAATGTCCACCGCGCCAACCAGAGCATTGGAAGTTATATTGGATCTGACTTCCTTTGACATCTTCATCTGCAGCACTGCCTGAATGACTGCATACAGAATGAGGTTACAAAACTAGTGGTACGACCAGCTTGTTGCAAAGGCACAGGGGTATTACCGGGAAAATTCAAGATCCTATTTTCCTGATACCCTCGGACATCATGGAACAGTCATACATGTTTGAAAGGACATTTGAAATAGTTTTTCCAACTGGAGACGAATGGGAAAACAACATGTTCGAAACTATAACAGGAGATCTACACAGATGGATCACTGAAAAACAGCCTCTCAGGACTGGGAGTATGTGGCGTGTCACCAAGAACCAGCTTATCTGTGAGACTTGGGCGATACGCTACGGTCTTCCAGGCAGAAGTTTTGGCCACTATCCACTGTCTGCGACTAAATAAGAGGAAGGGTTACCAGGAAGGGTTAGAGGAAGAGCTAAGAGGGTTCTCATTTTTAGTGAAAGTCAAGCCGCTTTAAAATCACTCACAATTCTTTCGAAATCAAATCTAAAATGATTTTGTAATTCAGAAACCTTCTTACAGAACTGGCAACTAGAAACAAGGTGATCTTTGTATGGGTGCCAAGGCTCAAATGTATAAAAGGTAATGAAAGGGCTGATGAATTTACTAAACAAGGATCGTCTTTTGTTCCCATCGGTGTAAAACCATTTTGTGGGATCAATTTGAAGACCCCCAAAAACCAATGTTCTTAAATGGGGGAAACAGAAGATGTATGAAGCTTGGTTCAACACTCCTGGTCAAACCCACGCTAAAAGTATGCTCTGTGGATCATCAGCGAGGATTGCCTCTAAAATTCTAAGATGCTCTAGGCAGAAGATACGTTTAATCGTAGGCTTCATAACTGGGCACTACTATTTCAAAAAACACCTCCATAAAATGGGACTGTTTTCCATTTTATGGAGGTGTACAATTTTCCAACTGTATGCTATGACATATTAGTGTAATTACTCAATATCCTTCTATGTAATTTTTTGATGGTTAATATTATCAACCCTATGAGCTTTCATTTGATTATTGATCCTTCTCAGAAAGAATATTCTGTGTGATCGTCTTTGAAATAATTTTATTTCCTCTCTCGAAGAAAATTAAAGCTTTTTATTTGTTGTAGGATATACAATGCTTTAGCGTACAATTGTTTATAGTTTAACTTAGATTCAGTATTTCATGCAGAGGGTACTCTTTTATGTTGTTCTTTAATGGTTCTCTATTCATCAAATGATTTAAAAATTCTTAAATGTTATCCAAGTTGTCTAAATCTTACATACTTATTTCTCAAATCTGTAAATCTCTTTTTTACAGAATAAATGATATTTAAGTATTTTAAACACACAGTCAATGATAATGTCGTTGCTTATGACATTTGGATGAGCAAAGCTCGCTAGCCGATGATTATAACAAACTAGTTCAGAACGGTACGTCTTTTGTCACATCACCACGAATGTGAAAGCACGTTTTTGCTCGATGACTTCTTTGATAGATGGCACCACAAGTGGATATTAAGTCTTATATTTTTAACTTAAAATTGTTGATAATTTTTCACAATAATCTTGAGAATTCACAATTGTTTCCAATGAAACGAACAGTTATGAAAATTATTTTTAACATAGTGCTCTTATAAGAAGTAAAGCACAGTGTAAATAACGCAGATGTAATCAGTACAAAGCCATGTACACAACAGATGAAATTGCTTTAATTGAAGAATGTTGCTGTTAATAACAATTCTATATGTTATACTAATATATTGTGAATCATATAACTTATTGAAACAAGCGAAAATATGAGCCTAATATTATACTGAATTTCAATATTAATTGGTTTAAAATGCATACGATTGAATATTTACACAAAATGAAGAAAAATTTAATAAATAGCTTAAAATATTTTAATTAACAAAAAAGAATTGAAATTATCAACTTTTAATTGAAGATCTATGTTTTTTGTAATGAATAGAACCTTAATTTTAAGTATTAATTTTAAGTATTATTAAGTACTTTCATTATCTGAATATTAAAATATTTTAAAGAAATGATTAGGATTAAAAATGTTTATTGACAAACTTTAGCTGGAAAATTTCTTAGAAACATTTTGTAAGTAATAAATTCTTTGTAAAAATCTATCTAAAACTGGTATGTGTTTTTGTATTTTCAGAGTGGCAAATAATTCGTCATTTCTCTAAAATATCTAGTAAAATATAGTGCCATTATATAACATAAAATATCAAGAACAATTTGACCATTGTCTGATACTGCCCGGTTAACTGCTCATAAAACTTCTTTTTCTGACATAAATAATATGATGCATCCACCGCAAAATGTTGCCTTCCATTCTGCAAAATGTTACCTATTTTGTTTCCTGTTTTAGAATATTTTTTCATCTCTGATAAACAAGAGCATTAAATTTATGTGGCTCTCATTTTGGTCCTTTTTAAACCCAATCATATTTTTATCCAATGACAACCATTCTTGTTTTCTGACAAATTATGAAATTCAATCAGCTTCAAATTTAATGTAAAAATATAATGCAATACAATTAGCTTTTTCTTTACGTCTAATGCATCAGATTTTTTGATATATTAATTTTAGTATTTAATAAAAAAAATAATAAATAGAAAATTAATAAAAATTAAATTCAACAAAATAATTTAAATTTTAGATACTAGTTTGAAAAATTCTTTCAGATTCCCAGATCTTGAAATTAGTACAGGAATAATTGAAAATAGTTAAAACTTGTCACGAAAACAATTTTGTGATTAAATATTTTTCGTGCATTATTTACAGATTAACATTTTTAATATTTCTCTTATGTTATTTTTAATAATTCTCTTTTGTGATATAAACGGTGTCATCAGGGTTGGAAGGTGGCTTTAAAATTCCAAGTCCTTTAAGCATAATTTATTTAAAGGTGCAAGAAATGCCAATTTCAATTACGAAGAATTTCTTACCATAGTTACGGAAATCGAGGGAATCCTGTATTCGAGACCCTTGACTCCAATGTTGTCAGGTATCGATAACCTTGAGGCCTTAACGCCAGGTCATTTCTAAATTGAACGACCCAGAACTACAATTGTTAACTAAATATAGTCAATATTCTCATCAATCGTCTATTAAGGTGGAAACGAGTTGAAAAACTGACTCAGATTATTTGGAAGAGATGGAGCTTGGTACTTCTAAGTAATTTTCAAAATCGCAAAAAATGGAAAATTTTTAATTTTATTGTTAGCCCAGGTATGTTAGTAGTAGTAAAGGAGCCTAATCTACCCAAATGCAAGCGGCTTCTTGGGAGAATAGTAGAGGTTTTTCGTGACTCTGACGATTGTGTCAAAGTATGTTCGCACTGCTCATAGTATTTTAAAAAGACCCATTACAAAATTGTGCATACCTCTTGTAAATACTGATTAGAATTATTGTACTGTCATAGAGCTGTATTCTCTATATTGTTAATTATCATTATTATATTTTATATTGTTTAATTGCTTTAATATAATTGTTCTTACTATTTAATACTTTCAATTTGTGTTAATTTTATAACACAGATTATAAAATTAACACACAGATTATAAAATTAACAATATTCATTTGAATATTGTTTGCTGAATCTATGTAATTATTATTGGGATAGAATACTGCTGTAGAATTGTGTAAATCACATTATTTACTATTGTTTGATTGGTTGTTGAATTTTAACTATTCCACGGGGGCCGGAATGTTGCCACCTTGAAAAACTGTTGGTTTGGCGATAAAGTGCGCCAATTATGGCAAACTCCTATTCTCTTCTTTCACTCTGAAAATTTTGACTAAGAATTGCATTTGTAGTGGTATAGTCCGTTCAGTGTCGTCTAATAGATCTCAGTAAAATATTTGTTATTGATTTTTCTCGATCGAATAGTTATTTAAGTTCTACGAACATACAATCTTTGTCTTTTCTGAATTCGTAAATAAATCTCTATACAAATTGAAATTAAATTTTTTATAATTGCCCCCATTTTCAAATTTTTGTACTTTTTCAGTTTTGGTATTTTTACCAATCAAAATTTATTAGGTTAGTAAAAATCCTAAATATTTATATAAGCTATGCGGATATCTTAAGCTATATATTTATATAGCTTAAGATATCCGCATATGTTCGAACCAACATTTTCTTAAAATGTTGGTAAAATTTAAGTGCTTAAATGCTCAAAAAGTAAATTAAAAACCAATTCTAATTTACTTCAATCTTGTTTTTAGATTATTTATGTTGTAAAAACATAAAATTAGCCAAGTTTTTAATTAAATACAGCAAATATTTTGGGAAAGTTTAGTGAAATTTTAGCAAAACGACTATCACTCTACAGATAATTGTAATGCATCTATCTTAATTTAATTTGAGCATAAAGTTTACATGATAATGCTTTTTACCATGAAGTAAAATCTGAGAAATATATTGAGTTATAAAAAATATTGTTTAAAGTATACATCAATGTGGATGTTTAATGAAAGTTTACTGAGTATTACAATTTTAAAAATAGTTGTAAATGAAAACATTCTTCATGTATATTCTTCATTGATAATACCATTTAAAACATCTAAGCCAAATTTCATATAAATATCAAAATTTTGCTTCAAATCATAGATAATAACACTTAAAACATGGAGGTCAAGTTTCATTACATATTGAGTCGGAAATTTAGTGGCGAAAATCATCCTTTAAGTGTTAATCACCTTCCAGTGTAGAAAATCACCTTTAAAGTGAATCTCCTTCCAGTGTAGAAACTCACCTTTAAAGTGAATCTCTTTTCAGTGTAGAAACTCACCTTTAAAGTGAATCTCCTTCCAGTATAGAAAATCACCTTTAAAGTGTGAATCTCCTTCCAGTGTAGAAAATCACCTTTAAAGTGTGAATCTCCTTCCATTGTAGAAAATCACCTTTAAAGTGAATCTCCTTCCAGTGTAGAAACTCACCTTTAAAGTAAATCTCTTTTCAGTGTAGAAAATCACCTTTAAAGTGTGAATCTCCTTCCAGTATAGAAAATCACCTTTAAAGTGTGAATCTCCTTCCAGTGTATAAAATCACCTTTAAAGTGTGAATCTCCTTCCATTGTATAAAATCACCTTTAAAGTGTGAATCTCCTTCCATTGTAGAAAATCACCTTTAAAGTGTGAATCTCCTTCCATTGTAGAAAATCACCTTTAAAGTGAATCTCCTTCCAGTGTAGAAACTCACCTTTAAATTGAATCTCTTTTCAGTGTAGAAACTCACCTTTAAAGTGAATCTCCTTCCAGTGTAGAAAATCACCTTTAAAGTGTGAATCTCCTTCCAGTGTAGAAATTCACCTTTAAAGTGATAGTTTCGCTTGTCATAGCGTCGATGCTGTCTCTTCTTTCTGAATGCGTGAGCAAAATAACAGTCTCATTCATATAATAATTTTAAAAAAAGTAAAAGAAAGGATTTTTTTCATTTCCTATTTGAAAGTGGAACTTCTTATTTCGTTTTCCAAAATACGCGACGTATATTGAAATTCCTTTAACTTAATTTCTATTTGGTATACATTAAAACGAAAAACTGTTTACGAAACTACGAAGTTCTGGGTAATAGAATCACGAGTAAAAAAATGACACAAATAGTCCAAAATCAACTTTTCACCATCGGTGGACACCTTAACAGGTTAGTGATAAGCATAAACCTTTACATTTTTGCTCTTAAATTTCTTTCTTTTTTTTTTTTTCCTAATTAAGTCTATTATCACCAAATTCCAACGACAAGACTGTCCTGATTTGGGATACAAGAATTCTGAAATAATTTTCTGGAATAAAGTTTGGGACAGATTGTAACTCTTAAAATAAATTGCTGTTATCGTTTAATTTTGTCCTGCATATTTCTTGAAATATTTTAAGGTATGAAAAAGGAATTCCAACCTATGTGAAGAACTTAGTTCTTTCATTAAAATAAAATAAATGGAGTTAACAATATCTAATTCAATTTTTAGATAAAGGTATACATACTCTTCTGTATCTTGTTTGGTGTTAAAATCTGCTGAATTAAGATTTCGAGAGAACACAAAATTTCATAAGCATGAAGAAAACCATTAAAAAAATCCTGTTGTTTACTCGTTTTCTTGACAATTTATTAATAAAACTTTATATGTAGCTGAAGTAGATCTATTTATCCGGTAAAATGTGATTTGATGAGTGCCGATATATGTATATATTAAACTTAAGATTTGTTTTGGACACAAAGACTAAGCACGCACATTTAAGGTAAAATGAATGAAAATGTTTTACTTATATGATTTGTGTCATACATTATATTGTTGACAAATGTATTATTAAATATTTCCTAAAAAAATTCAATTCAAAAATATAGAATAACAACTAATATTTTATAATAACTCCAAATTATCCATTATTTTTAAATTCTGTTCTAAGACTTAACTTGTTAAAGTATACGCTTTATAACGTGAGTGTAAGAGATTCCTTTATCATTTCAAACTTAAAGGCTTATCTGTACCATTCTTCAATCTTAAGCAGATATTCCAGATGGAAGAGTAAAAGAACCTCATTTATGTTAATAAAGAGTGTTGAACGTTATCGAAACTTCAGTGATTTTCGTTATAGTCATAGTTTCGCAATAAGAACTTCACTAATGTCACTTAAGATAATATTGTTCACATCTCTTAATGGGAAACAATTTCGGAAATGTCACTTTCATCAAAGTAATCCACGCGCATTCCGATTTAGGAAATCATTTAAAGTTTTCTTCGTTTTATCTAAGATAAAATCCACATAATTTTAAAGCTTTCTAGTAATTTTTTTCAAACATCTGATTCAAATTTGTTCTTATAAGCAATAGCAAGGAATGCACAATCTGAGTTTTACTAACGATATTTTAGAATTAATTTTGTAAATAATCGAATTGTATTTATATGGTTAAATCTAGATTTTTTTCTAATATTCAATATTTAAGTTTTTTATTAATCACAAAATATAAGTTTTTATAGGTGAAAATTTTATTATATTTCTTTAAATGTTTTGCATAAATTAATTCACCTTTTACCTGATCCAGTTCCCTTCATTTTATTTGATAAGAATGCAATCAAATGTAATTACATTGTAAAATACATTTAAATGTATTTTTATCTAAATGCTACCCTACAATATTAACTGTGAGAAGCATATAATGTAAAGGGCAGAAACAAAGCATTTACTTTATCCTCTGATCAAAGTAGCTTTCAATTGCATGGAAGGTAGAGATATTGATTGGTTTGTAATGCAAATGCATCTTTAGTTGATCTCCAAGTTGTTCCAACAGAACAGTTGTAAAGCGTTAATATATCGTTAAGACACAAATACTAATAAGCTTAATATATAAATTTGTTAATAAAATGATAGCTAATTTTTAATATCCTCTCGCTTATTTAAAATGTAGTTAAGCTATTAAACTATATGATAAAATTTCATGTTACTTCATAATGATTTTTTGCAAACAGAAAATGTTCAGTGAATGTCGCATGAAATATGAGCTCCTTTTTAAGCCCTTTGTCTCATTGATTTTCATTTCTAGACACTCTGTATACTTATAAGAGACTTAATAATGCCACCTGACAGAAAGTAAAAATAAAATTCATCAATCAATCCAAGGGCGTAGCCAGAAATTCACAGACGTATTTACGAGAATTGAATCCAAATTAGGAAATAACGGTCATGTTCTTGCAAAAAATCTTCTTTCACACATAAAAAAAATAATTCTCAAATTTACACAAATTTATGCACTAATGTATATATAAAGCTGAAAATTCTTTTGTTAAAAATCCTTCTCTTTAATCATGGAAGGGTTCTACCAGAGCAAGAATGTTTTCTTTGTCTGAAACATTTTCTTATTAACTGCAAATAGGAAATGATAGAATTGATAAAATACAAGAATGTCATGTGTTAGAATCTGTACTGAATTTTTGAATTTTTTGTTTGCATTAAATTTTATATATATATAAATTTACAGTATTTATGAGGAAAGTGTTAAGAAACATGAACATAAAAATTGGACATAAAAATATTCAAAATGAATTTGATGGTTAATCTCAATTTTTTGTTAAGTGGAATTTCCGTAAAATCATATGAAACACATTAAAGCTGTGATAATAGTGTATACAGAACATTTTTTATTGGATCTTATAGAAATATATTATTTTTGGAGAATAATAAAAAATAATGTGGACAATAATTATAGCAATATTTAAAACACTTTCTTAAATACGTTTCGATATATCTGTATTTATGATACAATATCTTAATGGTGCCTAGTTTTGAAATTTAGCTTTACATGAGACATTAAGTTTTTCTTATGGAGAAATATGGTGGATATAATTATGTTAAAGCTTGATAGACAAATAAAGATACAGCACTAGTGACTTATAATGAAAATATAGTATAGCAATATTTCAGACGGGAACAGTTTATGGAAACAGGTCTCATTAGGCGGGATAAGCTATAAAAAATCTTTATAGCTTTAATTTGATTGCTTTTTTCAGCATATATTAAGAACAGACTTCCATATTTTCGCTTGTTTACATACGCACATACATTAATCTGCAGAAGCTAAGTTTACTTATGATTTTACTGTAGAATTCCAAGAGTTTTATTTCAATTTATATAAATCAAATTTATAATCATTAGTAAGATTTCGTATTCTGATACTTCTATTGAAAGAAAGTGATTGCAAAAAATTCATTGGATAAAAAAATTAAAGAAAGACAATAAAACATTGTTTATAATGCTTTCTATTTAAAATAATTTATTATTGTAGAATTCCAAGAGCTTCATTTCAATTTATATAAACTAAATTTAATAATTAATAAGCTTTAGCATTCCAAAACTTATATTAAAATAGTCAAAAAATTTAAAATTCAATAAAATATTAAAAGTTTTATTGCTTTTAATATTTTATTTCTTAATCAATAAAATTAATTTTGTAATAGAGATTTGAATTCAATAAGTATATTCTTAAAATAAATTTGGAATGATTGACAACGCTTAAACTGCAATTTTTCTAATGCCCCATATTAATGAATTTTGTATAGTTTTTTTGTATACCATAAAATATTATATTCCTGTGGAAAAGTACGAGTATGAAGTAAAGTTAATTTAAGTTGCATTTTATTATTCCCATAAGAAACGAACATAAGTGATTTTTGTAATGACATTCATTAAAAAAAATTAAAAAAAAAAAAAAAAAAGGAATAAATAAAATACTGTGTTTGCATTGCTTTCTATTTAAAATTTCTCATCATTGTAGAATTCCAAGAGTTTCATTGAAATTTATATAAATTTAAATATACTCCTTTGAAAAACAGAGTTTATTTGCTCAGCAAAATAAACTCTGAATATCTAACAAGTACTTGAAATTCAGAAGTTTCTCAACATTTACGATTTCTAAGCAAACAATCTTAGTTTACAAGCTGGTCTTCTTTATTTTACTTGCTTAAATTCTACTACTTATCAAATGTTTTTTAGAAACCGGAAACTCTATCTTAAATATTTTAAGAATGCTTTTCTTTTGTAACGTTTTTACGTGATAAAAAGAAATAAAATCCGTTTACTGATTCTTCAGATGGGGATTTCATTATTGAGAAGGAACATCATTCTGTGAAACAGAAAGCTTTGTAATTTAAGAAATATATTGGAAAATTTAATTAAAACTTTAATTGGAAACTCATTAATTTAGATAAAAGCCAATATAAATAGTTTAAATCTTTAACAGCTAATATAAATGGGTAATATAGAATTTAAGAACATTTAATTCAATTGACACATAGAAATGTTTTTGGTAATTTTTAGCTTATAAAAGTAGAATATATTTAAAATTTTTTTAATATGCCATAGATTTATGACTGCAGATTAAATTCAAAAATTAGGCAAAGATATTTTTGCCTGTAAAATATATAGTTTATTAAATCTTTAGAAAATAAATACTATAGAATTAATTTCATTATTAACAAAATCTAAGTTAATTATAAATATTTAATAAGTATTTTCTGCAAAAATATGTTATAAAATATGCGCAATGTAGAAAATGTTAAGTAACTAAAAGATACTCAGTAAAAATAGTAAATTATTTATGTGAAAGAATATTATTTTCTTTAACTTTAAAAATTAAAAGTTTAGTTTCCTGTATAAGTACATTGATTCAATATCAATTTTTTTTTTAAATGAGAAGTATTTATGAATATAGTTTTTAAGAAACCAAAAGACTTGGAAAAATAAATACGTATCTGTAGAGGGAGATATAATTTTACAGCTGAGGAAATTTACGCATAAAATTTTAAAATATTTACAATAACAGTAATGCCATTTGTATAAAATAAGAAAATATTAAAAATATAATAAATTTTTAAAACTAATTTTTTTTTTTGCATTTTAATGTTTTTTTCATATTTAAAATAATTTTAAATTTAATATAGTTAATTTTTTTCAACTTTTAAGTTTGAAACTATTCAACTAACAAATGAAAAATCAATTCATTTTTAGGTGCTATATGGTGGATATATCATCAGATCAGTACGAAGGTTTGAATGATTAAATAATTTAAACAGATTATTTATTAAATCAAAATAATAAAAATATTAAGAAAGAGAGATAATATAATTTCATTGATAGGCGTTACATAACCCATCTGAAAGTGAATTCTTGTGACAGCAATGAGAGGAAAGCCAGACCGCTTCACTCGATGTCTGCCTCCGCGGCGGATTAATACAAAATAAGTAGCACATATTTAATATATTTGACTTATTATTATCAAAACACTTCCAATACTAAATGAATAATTAATAACCTTCACACTAGTGTATTTTAATTTGAGAAATACCACAATACATGTTCTATTATCGAAATACTTTTTTTTCCATTTTACAAGAAATTCTCAAAATACAAAAGTGATTTAGAAAATTGCAATCATAATTTGTGTAACAGATACAGATCGCAAGGTATCCAAAGGTTATTAATATAACACTACGCATTTAGTCGAGGTAGGAACTTAAACTAGATTCCATTTTAGAATTATGCAAATAAATTATAATAAATGCTAAGAAACTTTGGCGTATAAATGTCTAGTTTCAGCCGCCATTCATAAGTTATTCAATTGAAAGATGATTTTGCACATTTCATTAACTATCGCAAGAGAACTTTGCATCAGAAACGATATGAATTTTGATAATATTTCTAAGTACTTTAATACAATGTAGGAAGTAA
The DNA here is from genome assembly GCA_030067965.1 of Latrodectus elegans. Taxonomy (NCBI): domain Eukaryota; kingdom Metazoa; phylum Arthropoda; class Arachnida; order Araneae; family Theridiidae; genus Latrodectus; species Latrodectus elegans. The sequence goes on from CM057820.1 coordinate 5,842,713, forward strand.
CTTCTACTCTATAATAAAAAAGATAATTAAGCTTTATTATTCTGTCCTAATTTATGAAATTAAAATAGTTTATTCAAAACTATTCATTCAAAGAGTTAAAATATTTTCATGAATTAAAAAACATTTATGTATCTTTTTTACATATGTGTTATTATTTTATTTAGGTGTAAAGAAAAAAATAAATTGATTGTAAAAAAAATTAAAAATAGATAAAAATAGTAAAAAATATTCGTAAAGTTTGTTTTAGTAATTTGAAAAAAAATTAAAAAATATATATACCTGTGTTAAGGAAAACAATAAATAACTTTCTTACACAAATAATGTATTTAATTTCCAATGTCTCTTAAGTTTATGTTTCACTTAAAAAGAATGTGTTTCTAAAAGGTGCAACGCAGGAAAAAGAAATTTTACAACTTTTACAATTTTAACTTCCTTGTGGACATAATAATTTCTTCCACTTCAAAAAATCTTCCTTACTACTTAAAACCATGTTAAAATAATATTTTTCAAGATTTTCGCCAACATCTGAGACCAGAAAGTTAAAAAAAAAAAAAATTAAGCATTAAATTAGAACAGTTAAGGGGAAAAACGCTTAAAATAGAGATCACCTTTTCCAATTGATTTAAATTCATCATTGTTACCGAGCTTCTGAATTAAGTGCTAAAAAGAATAAAGTGAAAATAAACACAGGTTAAATGTTCTTAATTAACCTTATTTTGACCAATGAATTGCTGAATATTAGAGCATGTGAAGCTGTTATAAGTTACAGCTTGTAGTGTTTCATAACGTCAGTATATAAGTTATAAAATTTTATCGTTTTAGTCAACATTAATTAAGTATGGTGGCCTAAGAAAAAATTTTTTTCAACTACCAAATTTTTGGATTTTTGTTATGGCTTTATCCGCAAAATGATAGCAGAATTAAATCCACCGCTGGAAGCTGGATTCGATTCCTAATGCAGTTAAAGTACATACAATATGCCTGCTGTAATTCTGTGGAATAAAAATTCCTGTGATCGGTCGTTGAGCAGTTACCATGGGTGTACTGATCTGGTGAAAATTTTCTCTCTCCAGATCTCCAGATCACTAAGTCCAAATCGAGGGAGTAGATCCTACGGTGGAGCCATCTATCGGAAGAACCTTAGACAATCAAAGACGTACTTTCAACTTCATGGTGTTCTGATTAAACGACAGACGAAGCCCTCTGACTTAATTTCTCTTAGCCGTCTGTTAGTGAGCTTGGATTTTCCAAGTGTCATAAGCAATACAACAATAAAGAAGTAGTCACTGTGTTAATTCATTTGTTGAAATTTAACTGTCTCATTGAATACTGATAAAGCATTATGTCTTTAAAAAATTTTAGTTTTCTCTTTTAAATTTTTGTTAAAATTTTGGAATATTTTTAGCTATGGTTTTTGCCAAAACTGAAATAAGCTTGTTAAAACAAACAATTAATTAAGCTTATGAATTTTGACATTTATTAAATAAGCATTTCAGTACAAATCCTTTTTTTTCATTTATTAAATTTAGTTAAAAAAATTGCTGCAAAGAATCTCTTAACCCTTAATTTTAAGCGACCTGCTAGTATTTTACTTTTATCCTTTCGATATTCCTTTGTAGATATATAATATTTAAGATTTTGAAACAATTGATTTATATATAAAATCATAAATATTTCACTAAAAATCTCTTTAATACACTCTTTATATGCCTAGTATTTTAAAATACTTCTTAAATTTCTTAGTATTTTAAAATATAAATTATTCATACAGTCCATTTTTCTCGAGTTGACATGGTTGGCATTTTTGCATACAATCAGAAAAAGTTTTAATTTATATGAAAAATAAAGAAAATGAACTTAAAATTCAAAAAAAGCATTATAAGTTAAATTAAATGAAATAAATAAAATTTTCATATGGAATGAAATTTATCTGTTCAAAGTACTTGGTTATAATTTACTCACGTGCATACATTGTTTTTTTGGCGATTATTTTTGACACAAAATAATCGCAAAAATTTGAATGACAAAATGGCAACCATAAAACTACTGATGGTTAAAAAACTTAAAATAACAGGGTTACCCAAAATAAAATTTTATCTCCAAATTTTTAGCCAAATCAAGGAATACTCAATTTTGCACTGAATCCAAATACTTTTGTATTTATATGAAGTTAATTACATTTCACATGATTGGAAATAATTCCAAAATATAACAAGTAAAAAATATGATTAATGATTTTTTTTATTTGTATCAAATTAGGATACAAATAAAAATTCATGTTATTATTTAATAATTATGCTTTTACTTTACTAAAGCTTTTAAATATTGATTTTCTCGTTTTTATTGATTAATTAATTAAATTGTTTTAACATTCTTTAAATTACAAGAAAATAAAAAATTTAAATGAATGTAAAATATAATTCTATATTTTTAATTAACGTAACCCCTAATTGATAAAGATTAGAAAAGAAGTATAAATGCTGAAATCAATAAAAGTAGGAATACTTTATTATCTCCAATTATAAATATTTATTTTATTTTATAATTAAATATAAATTCTTATATGATTTTTACTTGAATGTAATTTAATTATACATTGGCTTAGGACGTATTTTGCAAAATTTCATGCTGATAAATATTGAATTAATACTAAATAAATTATAATTGAGCATTTGATTTTTATAACGTAATTTCAATATGTTTTTTTTCTATAAAATTTAAATGCCCAAATCTTGAATATTAATGATTATTTTACTATTTAACACTGAGCTTTAGTTTATTTGATATTACTTTTCATTTAGCTAAAGATTTATTGATTTTTGCTTAAAATAATTTAATTATTTTTAAAGAGACATATGTTTATGAGAAGAATTAAAATAAGTTTCAATTTAGTTAAACTTATGAAATTTTTGCTTTTAAATATTTAATTGATTCTTTAGTCCTCTTAAAAATAAAGAAATATGAGTTAATAATTATAAGCATTTACTAAAAATATTTATATAAATTGTAACAGACACGCTTATAAATGTATACAACTTATAAATATCAGCTTTGGTTATATATTTAGGGTTTTAAATATGGCTTATTATCATAAACCTCATTCGTATGTGAAAGCGTTTCATATTCTATATGCATGACCTGACCATTTTAAAGTTGTTGTTGTTTATCCTCAATAGATCTGACGTAAATCAAAGATCAACTCCAGAAGGTTGTGGATGCCAGAAAATCAACGACAGTAAGAATGATCTAATGTTATCTATTCCTGGTTAATTCAACACAATTCAGTATGTAATCCGGTGAGGGTGGATGGTCGCAATATTTACTACAAGTGGGGTACATAGATCTTGTGTCTCATTCGAATGATAGATAGTTTAGGTGTCCACTTATGAATCTTATCATAATAGTTTGGTATCTTCCATCACATTTGATCTCCAGAAGAATGTCAGGGGAAGTTGTTTGTTGAGTTCCGGAGTACCTCAGGCAGAGAACAGCTTCTCTAAACTAGCAGTCATGACTAATCGTCTTCACTCACTGACTGTCTTCACAAAACTTACTATGTCGAGCTGCGGTATTTATACCTGACTTGGCGGGGAAATCTACTAATTTCGCATATTTGTTTTGTTTGTTTGTTTGTCGCTCAACGGTCATTTTTTGCATACGAGGGCTAGTTAGACCGGGACGTACGGCTTAAAGTGGATTCCAAACCACATCAAACATCTATGCCCAAGGTGGGATTCGAACCCATGAACTGTTGAACCAAAGGCAAGAGCGATAACCATTTGGCTATCAGCTCGGCACTAATTTCGCCAAGGTTCTAGAAGCTTCTAGGCTATCTCGCTAAATATTGGTCTTAGAGCTTAGGTGATGGATGTTTCCAGAAGTATCTATTTCTCGCCAAGTCGCCAACTGTCGCCAAGTCACCAAATTATTAGAAAACCCGCTTTTAAGGTATAACACTTCTAATTACCGCAATTTTTGCCCAAAATGTGAGTATTTCCGATCTGTTTGAGATATTTTGAGACATATACAATAATTATTTATAAATTTGTAACAATAGATTAAATAATTACATTATGATAAATGATGCGAAACATTATTGAACATATTTTGTTCCATAAGTTCAAAAGGGAGTTCAAACTTGTACAATTTAAATAATTTTCTTCACTAATATCGAAGAAAAGTTGTATAAATACGCAAATCCGCATTAAAATATCGTTTAAATATGCATACACTTATAATAAATTTCATAACAGCTATTACTTATTTTTCTTTATGACTTTGACTTATAATTGATAAGATTACCTTGCAAAAATTACAAAATGCCACTATTTTTTTTCAGTTTTATAATCAAAATTATATATTTATACTTGGTAGTTTTGTACTCGAATTAAAATTTTTGAATTAAAATCTATTCTTAATAAAATTAACCAGATTATTTGAACGAAAAGACCTTGAATAGTTCTTCGTAAGAATAAGTAGGCATACGAATACTTAATGCAAAAGGATAATAATTCTAATATATTTAAGTTACATGACAATATGGTTTTTAGTTTTATTCTTATTTTATTATTTTTAACAAATGCTTCATTTTAAATCAACAAAATAGTTTTTTGAGGATTAAAATGATTACTAATAACAGAATTATAATTTATCCGCAAAAATGTTAGTGCTGTGTAGGGAAAGAAAAGTTTGAAAACATGGAAGCAATTTCTATACATGTTTAAAAAAAAACTTGTTTAAAATTTAACAGTAAAAACGTTAACCTATATGAAACATATTAATACAAACTTCTCAGAAGTCATTAGTAGTATAAAAATAAATGATAAACGGGTTATAAATCGTAGAATTCAAAATTTAAATTCATTTTTTCAAAAATTTCTCAATATTGTCGTGTGCTTGAATAATATAATTACTTTGTAGAGAATTATTGTTGTAATGGTTGGGATTCATATGGTTGGATGATATTTTAAATTGATTCAATGGATTATTGACTCAATTTAAAATATCGACAAAATTAAGAAACATAAATATGAATCAGAGTGTCTGATTTCTTGACATTCTGCACATATATGCAAATAAATTAATGTTTGAAAATGCATGATAAATTTCTGATTCCATGTAATAAAATGAAAATCCTATTATAAAATGAAAAGCTCCGTTTCGTTAAATTCAGCCAAAATATATTTTAGGAAAATATTTGATTCAATTTATTTCGGAACGAGAGTAAACACAATTTCAAAATCAGTTATCTTGGTGATTTGTTTTGTTTTAGTTTGTGCGTATAGTAAATGTATTTTATTATCTGTGTTTCCTGATTTGAGAAAAAAAATTACATACAAAATGTTTTGATAGAATGATGATGTTATATAAGTGTGGTTTTTTTAATTTAATAATTGATTATTTAAAATGTATTCTAAAGTGCTTTTTCATATGAATTTATGTCCTTATGAATATAATTTTAACACTGTACAGTTTACGTGAATATCAATCATCATGGCATTCAATGGTTTTCACTGTGAATCAAATTCTAAAAATTGTTATAACAATTTTTAGATAGATGATGAAAAGTATATTTCTTTAACATAATGAAAAACTTACCTACGTTCTCAAAAACTGCTGAAGAAATGAACATGTCAATGTGATTAAAAATGCTTAAATATGATTAAAACTTTTATAACACTATTTTAATCCATAAGAAATTTCAGAAAATAAAAGAAGTCAAATTAATATAGAAATTAATATAACACATAAAAATGAAATTAATTTTAATTCATGTTATTCTAGAAAATACAAATTAACATAAATTCCGTAATTATTAAACAATATTTTTTGAGTATGTTTATCGTTTTTTAACCATAAAGTGGTTGTTTCTTTCGTTCCAGTTGAGATCATGATTACGTCAGTTTATTTCAATTTTTATTGTTTTAAATTATCCATGACATCATATAATGTTTCATCTACGTCATATCGTATTGAGACGGTGTCATAAATTCAACTTGTCAACGAATTTGCTGTCTGTCTTCAAATCACATTCTTCGAGCGACAGCAAACGACGCGAAGTTCACCATCGAATGCCTGATTATAACGTCGAAGTTCACTTTGTAAATATAACAATTTCTTATATAAAGACGAAAGCATCGGTTTGAGAAGCCGTTTTCCATTGATTCATTTCATTAACAAGTTGGTAATAGAACAGAAGAAACCGCAAAATGAAAAAATCAAGACTAAACACATCCACTTTATAGTTATTTTAAATCGGCAAGGACGATTTTAATTTTTTTAAATTGCTATAATTATTATAATTTTAAATTAATAGTTGCAATATTTGTAAACAATCTTTTTCGATTCTTGCTTATGCCAACATTAGAATTTTTTATATTGTTTTTTGTTCTTGTTTTACTTATAACTTGAGCTACAATATTAAGAAACAGAATACAATTTTCAGAAATATTATTGAAAAAATATATTAAGAAATGGTATTGATGCATAAGATTTAAGAGAACTTTGAAATTAAAAAATTCATATGAAAATAATAACTCCGAAAACATTCTTTAAAATATGACCATAATTTCATGGAAAAAATTGTTTTTGTATGCATATAAAACACTTCAGTGGATATACAAATAATATTTAGGTGTATAAATGGGTATACAAACTATTCATTGTTGTTATGGAAATTCCAGTTTTTTTAGAGTGTAACTAATATTTTCTTAATTTAAATTGAAAACTGTTTAAATTGTGAAATTTGTATTAAGCGTTACATGTAGTTTATTTTTAAATAACGTAATGACATAAAATGAACAGTAAATATGTCCTTTAATAGTGTGCCAAATGGAATTTCTGGATTTTAAAGCAAGGAAATAAATTTAGGGATCATTTGATCACAAATTACTGAAATAATAGAGTTTTAGTGATTCTTTTATGGATGCTGACAAAATCAGTAGTAAGCGAACACCGAAATACTTGCCTGCATCTGTCCCTGGATTGATCTCTACCACTTAAGTTAAGCAGCCGGAGAAGAGCACATTAGTATAATTTAGAAGGAAGCCTTGTGGATAGGGCATTGGCTTTTCGTAGTGAAAAGCTGGGTTCGATTCCTTATGCCACTGAAGTCCACCGAGTACATGCGATATACGTGCTCTTTAAATCTGTAGAATCGAAAGACCTGTGGTCGATCGTTGAGATAGATATATTGGTCTGACGAAAATCTCCTACACATCAAAGTCAAAATTGAGTGAGTGCATCCTCTGGTGCCATCTATCGGAGGAGTCTTAGAGCAAAGATGCACTTTCACCTTCGTGGTGATCTGTTTAAAAAGAATGATGCAAGCAATCTTCTGACTTAATTTTGCATTCCAGTCCATATATTCTTAGAGTCTTTAGTATTTGGAAAGATAAATAAAACAATTACATATATATATATATATAAGGAATAATTTTTTTAAAATCAATTTTACAGTTTAAGTTTCTAAGGTTTAGTGAAATTATATAATGTAAAGAGTATTTTAGTTAGAAGGGAATTGATTGGAGAAATGCATTGTATGAAGGAAATGTTTCATTGTGAAGTGTACTAATTATAGCACTTCATTTTATACAAACCCTCTTTATGCATAAACTTAACTCTAATTTTATTCTACGTTTAATTGGAAAAATTTCAAAGTTTCTTTTTCGGAAAAAAAATCTTAAAATCTTATATTTGCTTTTTCCAAAGTTTTATTTGTGCTTATAAAGGACAGCTTCATCATTAAAGTAATAAGTTCTGAATCACATCTCGTTATATGAAAGAGCTAAGAAGAGTTATCATTTCAAAAAGTTAAAAGAGTTAAACAAAAAACAAAAATGTTGCTTTATGGAGGAAATTTTATCTCATTATCTCTGAAGAATTGTGCATTCTTAAGAGCTGTACTTTACCAAATGCGCGATGCAGGAATGGTAGCTTCCGAGCCTACAGAAGTGGAATTGATTCAAGAATGAAACAGATCAAAGAAAGTTACTTGATTTTTTTTCCCAAAAACGATTGATGCTATAAAAATGATTTAAAATTTTCCTTTGAAAAACCGGGATATCATACGAGTTTGGACCATAAAGTGGTTGTTTCTTTCGTTCCACTTGACATCATGATTACGCTCCCTTATTACATTCTCATTGGTTTAAAATATACATGATGTCAGATAATGTTTCATTTATGTCATATTGTATTGAGACGGCGTTCTTAAATCTGACTTGTTGACGAATTAGCTGTTTGCCTTCAAATCGCATTTTTCGAGCGGCAGCAAACAAGGCGATGTTCACCATCGAATGTCTGAGAATATTGCCTAAGTTCATATTTTTAAAATAACGATTTCTTATATGAAGAACAAAGCTTTGGTTTGAAAAGTCATTTTCCATTGATGCAAGAAATTAACACATTGACACAGAAGAAGAAGTAAAATGAAAAAGACAAGAGAAATCAAGCACTTTATGTTTATTTCAAATCACCTAGGACAATTTAAATTTTTAAAAAATTTCACAATCTATTAGAATACTAAATTTATAATTGTAGTATTTATAAGCAATCTCTTTTAAATCTTAAGACTAATGCCCTGTTTACGCCAACATTAATTTTGTTATTTTTCGATTTTCTTTCTGTGCAGTTTTTTAAAAATCTTAAGATGAGTCTTTCTAAGCAATAAGACCTTTTTTTTTTATCTTTCCATATGATGTTTCTTTAACTATCGAAAACCATTCATGAAAAGAATTCGGTGTGATTGAGAATTTAAAGTATAAGGAATTATGATTCCATGACAAGAATTTTATAACTGATATTTTCTTTGAAAAGTAAATCCATGTAAGGTGCACATTTTAACGATGTTTCTTATCGTAAATAGATATGCTTCTAATCATAATTTCTACTATATTGCTATGCTATGTGTATCATATTTTCTTATAGCGTATTACACATTTATATCCATTTATTGATAGTATAACAATACAGATTAAACGATAGAGAAAAAGTGATGGGATTTACATTTCTCCAAAGTTCACAATGAAATATGTTAAAAAAAATAAGAATGAACTGTTAGAACTGAACACATTTTGCATTTCTTTATTATTAGTTTTATTTTCATTTTGTTAAATAGAAGCAAGGAGTAATTATAAAATATAAATTAGTTTTGAATTAATTGCCTAGTGTGTATTAGATCAAAAATATTTGCTTTTCAAAACAAGAGTTCCAATATATTTAAATTAAAAATTTCAAACACCACTATAGATAATTTTTGAATCATTTGTTTAATTATATATATATATATATATATATATATATATATATATATATATATATATATATATATATATATATATATATATATATATATATATATATATATATATATATATATATATATATATATATATATATATATATATATATATATATATATATATATATATATATATATATATATATATATATATATATATATATATGTTTTGTTTAATAATATGTTATTACGATAAATTAAAGATTCATTGATTTATTAAAGAAAAATCTTTTTTTTCTATTGCGTATGCAATTTATGTTCTGTAAAAATTCATCTGTTGGATATTATTTTTAACTATAATTAGTAAATGAAATTGATAAATAGTTCTAAAAAATATTTTTACTCAAAATTAAGATTAATTATTATAATTATTATTGTGATTAGGAATATTATTAACATTAATTTGTAACTTGACGTGACAAGGTCAGCGTGCCTGATTGCGGGTAAGGAGGTCCTAGGTTCGAATCCTGATTCAGACATGCATGAACTTTTTCTGTCTCCGGTCTTTGTCTTTTTCTTGTAAGAGTGATTGTGAATGGTTGCCTACCCTATAAACGAGTACTTATGGTGTGTGTGTACTGAGAAAGACAGAGTCCACACCAAATTACAGTTCAGTTGGATAAGTGGAGCAGCGCACCCCGTAACGATCTGGCACAAGATGACAACAACTTGACGTGACAAAAGTTACTATCATTTTCAAAAAGTTGAATTCGAAAAAATTGGAAGCAGACCAAGATTCTACTAAAATTTAGAATAAATGCATTATTTTTGTAATCAATTTTAGCTAAAATGTCACGATCAAAAATAATTAGCGTTTTAATTTGCATTCATCTTTAAAATTTCAAAATTTCTTTTAATTTTGAATTATTAATCATTTTGCAATTAAAAATGAAACTTAAAATTTAAATTTTACGAGAAATAAAATGTTAAGGAACAATGAATATCATCTCATTGTTTTTGCTTAATTCATTAAATAAAATTAAATTTAAATTATTCTTTTAAATATATTCAAGGATAATGTATTGAATATTTGAGGCTCTTAAAATTCTCATTGTTTCGAATAACTACAGAAAACTGTTTAAAAATGAATGGGATTTTCTAACTAAAAACATTTATTGCATTTAAAAATCATGTACTTAGTAAACATTAATTTGTTGATTAAGAATCTTATTGGTAGCAAAAATCGCTTATGCTATGAATATGCATTAATTTCTTGAAGAAATGCATTATTTCTATATTAAAATAATGCATTAAATGTTAGAAATGCATTATTTTATTTATGTATAAAAATTCATTTAAATAGAAATTAGTAATATTAATATACTCGCAAACGAAATCTTAAAAAAAAATTTTTTTTTCATGTGAATAATGTACAGGTAATAAAAGTCTAAATTCGGACGTAAAATTCCTGTTGGATGCAATCAATTGAAATTTTTAGTTTCATGTTATTCAAGATAATTATTTTTATTGCAAAAAATAGACTGTCATAATCATGCTAATGTGATAAAAAGACAGCTGATATCCGATAAACCTCAAAATTATAAAGCTAGGACTGTGACACAATACTTAACTTGATTTGGGATTAATGAATTGTTTTGAATTCCTCGGCAGTCGTTAATTGTTTAAATAATATAATCGTGTTATATATATAAAAACTCACTTGTAAAGCCATTGTCAAACCGTGAATAGTTAATGTCATTCTCAGATATCTAAAAGCAAGCATTTAAAGCTGTTATAATAAATATTGCTGAAGAAATAAAATGCAGAGACACAGTTGTATTATTAACCATGCCAAATTCTGAATTTTTTTTCCGAAGAAATAATATGGTTTAAATAACATACTATGACGCCTTGCAATGATGTAAATACTAGGGTTGCCTAAATAGAATCTTCTACGTAATTATTTTATAGATCTCCAACTCCATAATGTAATAAAAACCAGGCTACCAGTTAAATAAGAAAATCTGCCAAAACATTCACCAAACTGAGAATTTGGCATGCTGTATTATCCAGCATCTGGGCCAAATAAAATGTGTGAAATATAGGCCCAAAAAGTTCATTGAATTATTAAAATCTTGGTGTCATTTTGAATTATTATTTAAATGTGGAGAAATCATCAGTAATTTCAATTTTTCTGAAAATATTTGACTTACAAGAGTTTATTTTACACAATGGTAACAATGATTTGGATTGATTTAAAAATACTTTCTTTTCATATAAATTAATGTTGACAATTTATGCTTAAATTATTGTATTATGTTTATTGAATATATTTTAAATCAATTGATTTCATAATCCTGTAGACAAACTTGCTAAATATCTTTGAACAGTAAATTGAAAAATATATTTTCATGGACGTTTATTTTTATTTTTCTAATGAATGATGTTTTTATCAATGAGTATTCAAGGCGAGAAATTGTAATAAAGAAGAATAACAATGAAAAAATGATGAAATTATCCAGATAATAATGAGAAAATTTTTTTAAATCGTGTTTGCCAATTTAAACTAACCATAAAGTGGATGTTTTCTTTGGTCTTTTTGATTTTTTTTCTGTTCTATTTACAACTTCTTCAATTTTGAATGTAATATAGTTTTAGTATTGAAAAATAATTATTTAGAACAAGTAATTTTCCCGATTTTGATAATTCTTACAAATGAAAAGAATTGTTATTAAAAATATTTCTTTATTACCGGTAAAAGTCATGAATGAATTTTTTCTCATCACTAACGACATAAAGACATTCAATGGTTAACTTGGCCTTGTCTCCCGCTACTCAAAGAATGCAATTTGAAAGCAGTCAGCAAATTCGTCGACAAGTCGGATTTACGACGCTGTTCAATGCGATGTGCCTAGATAAAACATTATCTGACATCACGGAATTTAAAAACAATAAGAATTGTAATAAAGTGACGTAGCCATAATCTTAACTGGAAGGATAGAAGCAACCACTTTATGGTTAATAAAAAATCAAAAATAAAAAATAAAGAGTTTAAAAAGCGAGAAAAGTATTCTAGCAATTAAGGGCAAATTTTGCATTACAACGGTCATTAATCTTCAGAACGCATTTAAATGCATAAATTAAATCGAAGGTAAATGTGGACTAAATGGTACCACTTAATTTTTTTGACGCCAAGATAGACGCCAAAATTTTATTAACTAAAAAAAGGCGATGCTAAAACAACGTTAATTACAGAGCGGAAAATACCAGGGTTAATAAAAATCGCCAATTTTTTTTTCCGCCAAACTAAGAAGTACCTGTATTTACAACGAAACTTAATCGAGGTATTGTCAAATTATGAGTTTTATATTTAACTAAGATCTATAAGGGTATTGGAAAAGAAATAAGGGATATTTGTGTCAGAGAATATTGGGAATTCATATATCGTTATCATTAAGTATTAACTGTATATCAGTTTGCGTCGTATTCAAAAAGATAATAAATGAACTAAAAAGAGTTAATTTTGTGGAATATTTCTATAAAAAAATTGTGAAATAGTTTTATAAGCAAATATAAAAAACTATTAACCAAGAATCCTTCAAAAAGTAATGAAAATTTTCAAGGCCATCATGTATAACTAGTCTATGTTTTACTGCATGGAACATTTTTGTATAGAATCTTCCTGGAAAAGAGTTTTATATTCTAGGTATAAGAAGTAATCACAAAACTGTATTTTAAGTTATATATAATAGCAAAATTTATAACTCATTGATAAAATATTCCTATTTTCATTTCTCCTTAACTTTTCGATTCCTTAACTTACATATAATTGTATGATCAATTCTAAAATTATCATACTTGATTTGAGACCAGTCAAAACTGAGCATTTAGGTATAAATTCATGTTTCAGTATTATTTTTTGTTCTAAGATTATCGTGGATGATACCCATACCAGCTCCAATAAATTAAATAAATTAAATAAGATTTGAAATTAAGAAAATATAATATTTTATGAAATAAAAAAATATGCTAAAATTATAGCATAAAATTGATAAAATCTAAAATAAATTTCAAGCATTCTTTTTTTAATGTATTTCTAAATATATAGTATCGGTTTGTGAAAAAATATTCTTAGAGTATTTCTAGTAAAAGTTTCTCACTGGTAAATTGAAACTGGCGAAAAAAAAATCACTGCTTAATGAGAGAAGACAGTCTGTTGACATCAATTTTCCTTAAGGAAAGAACATTGTTTTCTCTTTTAAAAGTTTTGACGACTTGATCAGTTGATACGTTTTCTATTTTCTCTGCCAAGCAAAAAGAAGAAATAAAAGCTTAGGAATCATCTTAGCATTTCTAAATACGAATTGCTGTTGTGAAGAAGATCGGAAAGCACGTGTTTTTAAATTACAATAAGTTTATTGTCTGACAAAATGTGATAAATATATTTTCAAACAGTGTACATCAAATATTTTGATTTTTTGCATGATTCACTTGAACACTTTGAGCACATAAAAAGTTCTTAAAATGTTCCATTCTTTACCGTAAGAAAGATGTTTAGAATCACATTTGTGTTCTTATTTTTGTATGCATCGCCTGATAGATCTGAGGGAAAATCTATTCATAGAAACAGCTGTCCTCTTTATATCTATATTAAAAAAAGGAGAAATGTTTTTTTGCCTTACGTATACTTAAAAAGTTCATAGATTTCCTATGAAATATATTGGATTAGCCAGAGGAAAGAAAACTGCGGTTCTATGGAACTACCTGCTCTTTTAGTGCATTGTGACTTTATGAAAGGTTTGAAATATTTTGGTTATGTGAAAATCAAATTATACTAGTACTTGTTTTTAATTTTAAATGCATAATAAAAAGGATTAGTAATAAGAACAGCACTTCAAAATGTTTGTATTAGTGTGATATAAATGAGATAATAGAGTAAAAATTTAATACATACATGTGTTTGATAAATAATTTAATGTATAAGTAGTATAAGAAAATATACTTTAAATTGAGTACATCGCGTGTATCAAAATTAATAGACACCATACCAAAATTATATAATAAATATTAATTCTAATATTGGTATGTAGTAGTAATTATAACTCGGAGTTACAGAAAAGAGCTTGAAATTTTAAACTTTAAATGCAAATTATTGAAAAAGAAGAAAAAAATTTTTTTTCCTAATTTCGGGCTGCCCTTAGGATATACTAATTCAATAAGCGAATAGAAATAAAATATGGCACACCCTCTGTGTGGGCTATCTTACCCCCAAAAAGTGAAGGGATAAAGACAAAGAAAAAAAAGGAACCGAACCATGCCCGAACCAGGATTCGAACCTGGAATCTACTGCTTCGAAGTTATTGACGCTAATCTCTCCATTATCTCCAGAAAAACATTTTGTCACGTTATTGAAATATTCTTAATAAATTATTGTCTTAATAGACAGATAAAAGCCATATTGCTCTTCACACTTTCAAGACTAAAATTGTACTAAACAAAAAATCGTTCGACATATTATTGCTATAGTAGAAAGTTACACATGTAAAAATAGAAATAAAAATAAAGGGAATTAAACAAACAAATAAAGAAGTAAAATATTTGTCGAAAAGTAAATAAAAAAGAATAAATAAAACATTTTTAATTCTAAATATTTTAACTATAACCAATGAAGCGAAATTTATACATTTGCGAAATTAAATAATCAAAATAAAAGAAAGTCTTATTTTTTTACATATCTTTAGATTCTTGATAGAATATAAAACTTTCATTCGTCATAGAAGTAAATTTAAAATTATTTTACAAATTCTTATTTACCTCAATATTTTAGGAATAACTGGAAATGTTACGCTCAATTAATCAATAGCTCATTAATTTAGCTTTATTTTCCAAAATTAGAAAAAAATTCTGAAGTTTAAACATAATTTTTAAAGTAAATCTCTTTTAACAGTAAATTATTGGTTAAATTGAAACATTTATTTTAAGAGAATAATAATGAAAATCATTACGCTTAATCGTAAATTTATTATAAGTTACTTTATTATTGTAAATAAATACGTATAAATAATATTATTATTATAATTTTTTCCCAATTAAAACTCTTAGGTAAATTTTTGTCGTTTAAATTTAGCTTAAGAATAGAAAATCGAAAAATATTTCTTTTCTGTCAAATAAGGCAACATGCCTTGATGAATAATAAGGGAAACAATTTCTCGTTTCATGCAACAATCTAAATCTGTTTATTTAACATTTTTCATAAAAATTCTTGATCGGAGAAGTTTTACTTAAGCAAGATATTTCGAGACATGTTGACAGGAGACACTTTTGGAAAAATTATTTTTACTATAAATAATGGAATAATTTTTTAAAAAAAATATATCACTGCCTTGAATTTATAAAATGATTAAAAAAGTAAAAGAAATAACGTTAACAATTTCGATGTTTCAATAAATTCCACTTATATTTTATAAACATTAACTTTAAAATATTTATACACTAAAACAATCCAAGTAAATTAATTTAACTTTCTTAACATTGAAAAAAAGACTATTATTATTTTTTCAAATTTATAACTAATCATTATTGTAAAATTCTAATAAATTTTCTAATAAATAAATAATTAATATTAAAAGCACAATTTTTGATAAGCCTAGAACTTGAGAGTTTTCCCTTTGCTTGAATAGCTCTTAAAAACTAGACTCAATAAAGTGCGGTGTCTCTGTTGAAAGAATATTTCCACTTCAGGGTTGTTAACTTTGCTCTCCACACTTAATTTTTCCTTTCAGTGACAAAGTTTTCAGAAAATGTTTTTATTTGAAAGTAACATTATGTGTGTGTGTATATATATATATTTCTGCTACAAATAAACTATTTCTCAAAAACTGTTTCTTTCTCTGAAAAGAGTTGTTTTAAATTTTTTAATAATTTATATTATATGATTGATGATATTTTCCTCTATTATTTACTTTTCAAACTTTAAGCGAAATTTATAAAATAATTATAAAAAGGTTTGAGGTATCAAATTTTTAACAAAAATATATCTTTGAATCTCTTTCTGCATATATATATATATATATATATATATGGATTCAGAAGTGATTTAAAGTAAAAAAAAATTAAAGTTAATTAAGTATAATAATAGTGTAAAAGCAATATATATTTATTTAGATTTAAATTATATGAATTAGATTAAAATCAAGCAAACCACAAATTCTGTGGTAGGGTTTATATCCATTTAAACAGATTTGCAAGTTTTCTTGTTTCCTATCTTTGTCAATAATATTATCTATTCGGCGTTTACTTTTTTTATCAGCTTCTCGATGTAAGCTTAAGGGATATAGAATCAGGAATGTTTGTCTATTTACTTACAGCAATTAATTTCTTCTTAATAATAAGTGGGAATTTTCATGTCATTGACTGGATAAGTCTCTTAAAACGATTTGAAACTATAAGCATCCATGGCTCTTGAATAATTATTTACAACTGTGAAAGAATAAAGTACCGACCATCTGCCTCATTCGCCTTAGAAATGTGTTTGTTTGGATTTAAGTTAGATAACATCGACACCCAGAAAAGCTTTTGCAGTTCCGAGGAATGTCCTTTCAACCATTTCGCTTCATTTCGAGCAAGATGCTAGGATGCATTGTTTTCTGGAAAGACACTTTCGTTAATGAGCTATTGGAAAAAAACCATTAAGAACAGATGGATTTTATGTGTATTTCGGTAATGCATAAGAATACAAGCTATGTTAAACAATGCAAGATAATTTGCTGTTATTCAAAGATTTATTCTAAGATGTTATATTAATCTACTTCTTTATACATGAATAAATCTGAAAAATTAAAAAAAATATTCTCTTATTATCACTTTAATATTATTTTTTATTTGTTTAAGATATCATAATAAATTTATAGTTCTATTGAAATGTTTATTGCTCTGTAAGTTTAATAAAGAATACCTTCACTTTATCATTGAAAAATTTTCGAAAATATAAGAAAAAATTAATTTTTTTTATGATGAAAATAAAAAAATATTTTTGTAGTTGCGTACAGCTTTTGAAATAAACTTACTTAGTACATTTGTTACATTAAAAGTCTTATACATTTTAATCAAAGATGTTATTCTGGAGTTATATCTTCTTTCCTTGCACAATTTATGTAATGAACTGCCGAACAGGAACAAATGGGAACAGAACAGGTGGCTGTAAAATGTCCCTGTAACGTCCTATGAGAGATGATGTAACAGGTATATCATAGGTTCCATTTGAGGTCATTTGAAGACATCTTAAACAAGAATGCCACAATTAAAGATTCCTCAGCAGGCAAGGAAGATTAATCGCTTAATGATCCTTATGAGATCATGTCCTCTGTATAAAGGTTGTCTCCTATTCATAAATTTTACACCGTATACATACTCAGAATGTACACCTATGCATATAAGTGATTCTCGACTCATCATTTCAAGCAACATTTTATCCACATCCCTATGCTTCAGTGGCAACGTTTCGTATAGATGCTTATACTAATTATTCTTACCTGTTTTATGCAGTCCTTAGAGACATTTATACCGAATTGCAAGATCATTTTTTATGGTGCAGCAGCTAATGATGAGCATCAGCGTAAATTCGATTGGTTGATCTGTTACATATCCCTTTTTACGCTATTACACTTTCGCCTGCTATTGACGACCTCTGTTATGCGAACATAGTTATTCATGGCAATGAACTTTCTCAGAAATTGATTTAAAGGAATTAATACAAAGAACAACTAAATCCGCAAATATAGTTTAAGTTAATAATAGTTATTCATAGTACTAAGTAATGTCAGTTTTCACTATAATAGTTTTGGGGAAATGTTGGACGAATTGTTTTGGTAAGCAAAGTTTGAACAGCTGCTATTATGTCATTGAAATAAAAAGTATAATAAGCAAGAGAAAGTATCAGTTTATAACACAAACAGCAGGTGATATATAATGCGTGGAACAAAGCACCGACATTTAGTTAAAAATTTTCCTATCAATGACTTATTTTAAACGTAAAATATATCTCTGATATATTGACTAACTATAAAAAAGTTTAATATAATTTAAATTAATTTAGAAAAGAGAGTAACAAACATAAGAGTTATCTTTCAAGAGTCTTTTCATAATTTTCAGACAGTGTCTTTTACCTTAATCAGTATGCACCCTTTTACCTTGCTCCAAAGATAGACTTATTTTGAAAAGCTTATATTAATCATTCGAGCTCTAATAACGTGGTTACGAAATGTTTATCAAATATTTTTTAATAATTTATCTTATGAAAAACTGAAATATTGTGATGAAATGTTTAACTATAAATAAATTATCTAATGGAAGTTTCATTTAGATCAAGCGTTGCAAGATATTTCTATGTTAATTAAAAGAAGGGAGATGACTTTCAATATAAAAATGTTATCAAACTAATCGTTTGAATATAATCAATTATAGATTGATTATCAATCTTTCGAGGATCTTTTCATAATAATAATCCTTTAAGAGTCGCTTTCGTAAACTTCACAACTCTGAAGAAGGAAGATATCATATTTTTGTTAATTAAAGAATTTAATAACTTATATCGGTACTTTTTGTTTTTAATGATCATATTTTGATGAACTCATTTCAAGGTTTTCACCAACACATTCATTGGTATTGTTATCCAATAAAATATATGCTCTCCATGATGATGAAAATTTGAGTGCTAATAGCATTATTTCATGTGTGATTTTCTTTACTATAATAATATGTTAAAATTGACTAAAATGGAATTACTGAAGTTCATGATAAAATACCGCAATAAATTTAACAAAATGACTCTAATTCGAATGATCCTTTATTAATAATTTGTCAGTAGTACAAAAGAGAACCATTTGTTAATATCAGTTGTTGTTGCATTACCTCGAGGTCGGCACTGCTAGACCTGATACATGAGCACGTACACCTTTAAAAAGCCCAGTACCATAATTGGATTCTGCATTAGATCTCTCCCGGAGAGACCAACCCATTGAAGAATATGTTCAGAAGAGGCCTGTTCATTTAAGCATTTGGAGCAAATTTCGAATTTCTTCGTACCCTCGACGAATTTCAAGTTACTAAGATGGCCACTTCTGAAACGGACAATAGCCGTTTGTTCATGTCTATTAAGACCAGTAGCCAAAGTAGCATCTGGACGCGCGGAGCGGTACCAATGATGCTCAGGAGGGACAATCCAAATGGATATTTCTTGTGTTTAATCTTTGAATGAATATGCTGAAATGTGAGAGTTGCCGACGGCACATCGTCCTCGGCCACACCAGCTTTGGCCAAAGTGTCCGCAATCGCATTCCCCTCGAGATCCACGCGGGAAGGAATCCACTGTAGGTGAATAGAGTGAGATACGGACACCCGTTTTATCCGTTAATATCAGTAAATGGTGAAAGTGAAATCAGGCGTTGTTTCAAAATATTGGTTATTTCGACTAAATGGTTAAAAGGACCAATAAATACCTTTATATCAGTATTTATTCAAGAATAAATTAATTTTTTCCTAAAAAAATATATATTCAATACTTTACTTAATTTGTTCTGGCATCCTTTACATAATGTATACGTTTACTTTGGTAAAACATTAAATGAAGAAATATAAATATCAGATTAAAGTTTAGCATTATGTGTTACATTTTGCGTAGAATACAAACGTGTAAATGCCCTATTACATTAAAATGGAATTTAGAAAGGATTAGCTCGGACATTGATTTATAAAAAACATTATTTATTGAAAGCACCATCTTCTGATGCAATCCACTTAAAGGAAAGAATGAATGGTAAAACTATTAAGCATTATATTTTTCAGATGCCTAATACTGAAATGAGGCAGTCACGCATGAAATGGAAGCATGATATTGGATAATTGATTTCCTTCAAGTCCTCGAAGCGGCACTTTCCCAATACTTCATAACTCTTCGGATTATTCAATAAAAGATTCGCACATTGAAGTCTCTAAAACTTGTTTGTTTTTATATCATATTTATTTTCTGAAGCATTAACTGGAAGGATATTTCCTCATGGTAAAATGTTGCTTTAATTTCACTTTAAGTTGTTTTTATGCATTTACAATTATTTTTTTTATTTTTTTCACATCAGCATTCAATATAATCATTTATGCAACTGATAATTATTTGTTGATAAATTTTTCAGAGAAAAATAATTTTTATTTCTTTTTAAATTATATTTTAGGACTGAAGTAATAATTATAAAGTAGTTGCTATTGCTTTATTTTTTGTTGCATAGTTTATGCTTATATGTATAGTAGAAATCTTTTAGCTTTTCTTGTTTGTGTACTATCCTTTGTGTTGGAATATAAAGCCAAAATATATTTAGTATTCATAAAATAAACACTTGACTTGTGCTTAGATATTTTTTATGTTTTGCCACATTGTTTGCCTTCTTTTTTATAATATTTAGAAAAAGTGACATTTTACTCTATATGCTTATTATAACTATGAAATTAAATAAGGATATTTATTTCGTATAATAATTTGTCCCAAAACAAATTTTGAAATATCAATAAAAGGACAATTAAACAAAGAATTCTTCCTATATTTATAAAAAATGATTTTGTTCCCAATATATAATAAAAATTATAATATTTACGTGGTAAAAATATAATAAAAATATAAAAGTTAATCATAGTTATAACTAATTTAAGTATTAGAACATTTGTACCAATTAGAAAATAGTATAGAAAATATTTCAATATTCAGTATAGTTTCAACTTATTTGAGTACAATGAAAATAAAATATTTGCACTTAATAATAACTATATTAACCATTTAATTTAAAATATTTAAAAAAGATTTTACAATATTACTAAAATAAGTTTTTTGAATTAGAATATTTTGCAAGTATAAAATCTGTAAATTTCAATTTTGAGAAAAAAGCAATTATATCAAAAACATTGACAAAAATAATACTATAAACGGATAACACAAAGTAAAATAAAAGTAAAATATAAATTGACGAAAAAAGTTTCAAGATTAAAATACGAAAGGTTTAAAAATGAAATCCAATATTTCCAAGTTAAAATAATTTTTTAACCTGTATGTAGCAAAAAAAAAAATACCAAAGTATGTACAAATTCATTAGAAACAATTTTGCATCATAACAGCTAAAAAAAATATAATTATGAGGTGTACAGTTACAGCAATAAAAATAGACTGTAAGCAATTTTGAAAGCCAGTATAAATAATTAAAAATATGTTTAAAAATTATTTTAATGTTAAATTTTTTAATTTTGATAAATTAAGTATATTATTTTTATTTTGATATTTTATAAGCACATTTAATTATGCTTTTAAACTTTAAGAAGTTTCATCTACCCTTTTTTATTGGCTAAAAGACTTATTTGTGATTTTCTCTGAGCAGCGTTTCTAACTGTAAACCGGGCATCTTACTTCAAAAAAAGAAGGGCGAATAAAGTTGAATGTCGGGAAACCTTAAGCAACCGTATGGAATCGTTGGAGAATAAGTTCATAGCCTTTTTAGCAAAGACTTTTATTTAAACAAAAAACAATAATTATATCAATAAGTTAATCAATTATATATATTCGCCGTTGCTGTTTACAATTTTATCCTACCCTTCGACCCATTTGTTGATGCCGTTCAGCCAAAAGTCGAATGGGCTGGTGTCCAAGAAGTATTTGAGCTAGTTCTTAAGGACCTCTTGGAGTTCTGGAAAATGCAAAAACAATGCTACAGTCAACAAGCAGCTCTACATTGCCCAACTACACCACGTGAATGAGGCTATTTGACTGAAAAGACCTGATCGATATGGTAAAACCATATTCCTCTACGACAACGCCAGGCCCCATGTTACACAAATTGTCAAAGCGGCACTTTAAGCTCGAATGGGAGGTCCTGCAGCATCCGCCGTATCCTTCGGACCTTGAACCAACCGATTACAATCCTTTCCGCTCCTTGTTAAACCATATGAAAGGCGTTACCTTCGATAACAAAGAGGTCCTTAAAAACTGGCTCAACAACTTCTTTGACACCAGACCAGGTGACTTTCAACGGCATCAACAAATTAGTCGGCAGGTCAGAAGAGATTGTAAACAGCATCGGTGAATATATAATTAATTAACTTATTGATATAATTATTGCTTTATTGTTTAAATAAAAGTTTTTGCTAAAATCGCTACGCACTTATTTCCCAACGTAATATATTTGAATCACTAGACTGAGAAAATTGTCTTTATCTATCAACACGACAGTTAGTTACCAATGTGGGAGAAGTTCTAAATGCATCAGTGTTGCAAAGAGTTTTCTTGCATTGTTATTAGCTGGCAATAATTGGTGATTCTTTTGTATCTTGTATGAATAAAGATTCAATATATCATGCAAAGTACACGCAATTGTTATTTATGAAATCTCCACGATGATCTGTTTCATAAGATGGTCTGTTCAATCAGTAGTTCGAGCACAATTCTCCAACGGTCCAACACCAGTTCCCTCAAAACTTTATATTAAATTAAGTTCCCATTAAATGAAATAGACATTTTATTAGCTTTGCTTATTTTCATTTTTGGGAACTTTAGTAATGCTATAGTAATAATTTCACTGTTCTTGTAAAAAAAAAAAAATAATGTTGGATTAGGTAACGATAGTGTGCTATTGGCATTGATTAGGATTAATTTATAGTCTGCGAATTATTGCAATGTTGCTTATGTTTCTTTTTTGGTTTGCATCAGCAATTTCATTAAAGTATGATTGCCATCTATTGGCTATTTATTTATTTACTTTAACAGAAAATAAGGGAAACTTGAGAACCATTACAAATATTTTTGCCTAAACAAGTAACGCAACATTGCTCTTTCGCTTATGAACGTTGCTAGAATCGAATCCAAGACATTCTATTTTGAGAAGCCAGTTAGGCTGACATTACGGATTGAGCTGTTCCACTCTTCCAACAGAACCATATTTTGGTATGGAGTCATACTTTTTTAGTACACACATGCCATAGGTACCCGTTTATAGGGTAGGCATCCACTCACAACCCTTTCATACAAATGAAGGGACAAATACCGAATAGACAGAGAGAGAAATTACATCCATTCCAGCGAACTGAGATTCGAACCCATGACCTCCTTATCCACAGTAAGGCACTTTGACCATTAGAGAGGGTGGGGGGGGGCAATTAAAAATATAATTTGAACGATTAAAGGTGAAGTTCGATTGAAACATTTTGGAACATTTTATAGCTTTTATAACATTTTCTCAACAGATTATATAATAAGCTATTTATTCTTGTAGTTGGTTTATTGTTTATATATATATATATATATATATATATATATATATATATATATATATATATATATATATATATATATATATATGTATATGTATGTATAAAAAGTAAGGATTATAAAACCTCTCATTATTATTTTATAGTTTTATATTTTCAGATTTATGATTTGATTATAAAGAAATAAATTTTTATTGGTAATGGATGAATATTGCAAATTTGCTCTATGAAGAATATCCGCACCTGAACTGTCAAAAACATAAAAAATAAGAAGAGGGAATCAGTAATTTATGTTGAAAATGAAAAATTAATCTTTCTAACGGATATATTGTTTATGAGGTATTCTTCAGTAAATTTGTTAGTTTTATTTTATATACTAAAAACGATCTATCATACTTGTTTCTTTCTTTTTTCTTCTTATTTTGTGATTTTTTTACAGAAAAAAAAATTAGTGTTTCTTCTTTCAGTCTTAGAAAAAGAAATTATTTATATTTTTGTAAAAAATATTTGTCGAGTTATCAAAAATATCAGTTTCGCGTATAATAGATTAAAAGATATCAAATGTATCTAATAAATTACCTCATTTTTTGAATAATTTAATTATTTTTGCTTTATGGAATAAAATGTTTTCCTGTTGTTTACTACATATGTTAAATGAAATGTGGCTTTCCAATTATAAACTTTGTCAATAAAAAAATTATCTATTTTTTCATTCAAAAAATATTTTTGGTAAAGCATAAATAAATCCAATTTATGCTTTACCAAAAACATTCGTCGCTTTCTATTCAAATATAAAAGTACCACATATACCCCAAATATTTCAAGGATGCATGTTCACAAAAATGGTTTTGAATTTTCTAAAATTAACTGAAATGTTTTCAGAAACATAAAGACAATAAGTCTATTTGTGAAGATATTATTGAAAATATTTTTACTGAAAACTTTATTTTTATTTACGTTTTAACAGAGATTATATAATTTATTTTAATATTTAAATGATCCTTAAGTAAATTTGAATTATTTTTTTTAATTTGTGTAGTAGAAATTTAGTTCTTAATATTCCTAAGTAAATGTATTTTGTCCTTTGTGCTTGATTTAAGAGTAAAAAAAATATTTTTCATTCGTTTAATTTTTAACATTAAAGTTCTGTTTCATATTTGAAAAAAATATGCATCAAATTATAATTTTTGCTTTTGATGATAAAATGTTTAAATAAAAGTTTTACATTTCATAAAAAAATTTTTATTTGAACTATATCGTTTTTGAACAGATGATGAAAAATGCGGATTTTGATGCCACAAACTTTGTTATAGTTACTTTATTCTATATAATGTTTACTTTTTTATAATTAATTAAAAAAATAATTTTTTTCAATATATACTTCGCATCAGCAAAAATGTGCAAAATTGTAAAAAATGTCTGACATTGAAATTAATGTCTGACATTTTTTATGAATAGAATGGAAAGCAGTTATATTACGAAATACAAAACACGCAAACAAAGTGTATGATAAAATTATTATGATGCTACTCGTATTTTAGTAAATATAAAAAAAATTCACTCATTGACATTGATACGCAATTAGTATCGTCGTTATATAAAATAACAGATATATTAAGTAGAAAAAGTGATGTTGTACATGCGTCTCATTAAATTGCAAATAAATTCATAAAGGGGGACATTTATTTTGATTAATTGCGTTATATATGAGTTTAATATCAGCCAATCCAATAAAACGATGCTTATTGGTGGCCCAGGAACAATGAATTTAATGAAAAACTTGCTTGTGCTAATCTAGTACTCGCCGGAGTTCTATTTCTTGTCACTTCTTCCGATGTTGTTCTGCTTCTTATCATACTGTTTCCTTCCTTTGTTCGAGAAGTCTCAGAATTTTTTGGGTATAAAAATTTATTTTTTTAATATATAATGTTATTATTAAATGCTTATTATGTTTCTTCTAAGCACAATTAAAAGTACATAAATTTGGAAGAAAAAATATTTGATTTTATGAACAACTTAGGTAAATACTCAAATAATATGTTTTTGATTTCATCAGAATTAATTTAGCAATCAATAAAGTAATTCCTTATTTCCACAACGAAATATGCAACATTTCCTGTTAAATTCTTGCAGATTTATTAATATGATTTAATCAATACATAGCAAGTTACAAATTTGTAAATTTTGAAAATAAGTAACATATAGATTCTAAGTGATTTTATTTAAGAAATGTTTTTTATAATAATTTTATATACTATGCATATATATTTTTCCAGTTTAATGGGAAATGATTTTTTTTATAAAAATGTTGTTAATTAACTGTTAAACTTTAAGGAAAATAATTATTATATGCGATATTTCACTAAGCAGTCGAATTGAAATTTTACATTTTATCACCAGATGCTTAGAAACAAATGCTGAGATATATACATTTTGAAATACATAAATTTTTATGAAAAAAGTTCAATTTTTTCAGAATGCTTTAGGAAACATATCTCACAGAACAATTGTAACATCCATTATGAAATAGTAACAAGGAAAATTCGAGGTAATTATTAAATATAAATTTATTAAATTTGTAACCACGGAATTCAAATCATTAAAATTGTTACATTATAATTCTTGAAGGAAATTTGTAGGAGTTAATAGTTTGAAAAGTGTATCTAGATTTCTTGAAGGAAAAATTATAATTAAGATGAAAGCTGTATTTTATAAGGATTAGAATTAGCCAATAAAAAAAGAGATCTTCCTAAAAATTCCTCGAAACAAAAAACAGATATAATTACATCTGAAATATAAAACAAAGTAAATATTCTCCTAAGTAAATACTTCCAAAATGGAACAGAAATCTTTCACAAAATTTCGGAATTTAAATTGAACCAAATAAGAAAGAAGTAACTGTTATTCACTGATAATTATTCTCGTGTACATTTAGTTTTGAAAACATTGAGGTTCTTTTTTTAATTATATCCATTATTATTTAAATTGTTTATTCATTTATCAATAATTTATATTTTACTTACGATTCCTTACTGAAAATAATTTAATATCTTCCATTATCCTTAAGAGGATTTTAGTACGTTATTATTATATCAATTATAAATGTTGAATGAGAGTTGTTGCTTTAAATTAGCATCCTCTTTACAAAATGAGCCTTCCACTCAAAACACCATTCTTGTGAATATACTGTAAAACATCATATGAGTAAGTAAAACATTGTATCTTTTACATACTATTAAACAATTCAAGAATATAAATTTTAATGTAAAATTTTTACCATGTCATCATTATTTAACAATTACAAGAGTGTCATATTTGCAAACAATGGAATGGCGAACAAAGAGGAAATTTACTCATAAATCTTTCTTCCCAAAATTCTTATAAAAAATGGTATTTTTTTCCTTTAATGGGGAAAGTGTAAAAAGAAGGAAATTGATGATATATAAATTTTCAACTAAATATTTGTCGAAATAAAAATAAAGATCTTAAGGGTTATTTCCAACATTTACTATGGATAACATTTTTTGCTGTTATTATGTTCACTTTTATTTCAATGCATTGTTGCGTAACATATATATATATATAATAAATAATAAATGTAATATTTTATGCAATATATATATATATATATATTGCATAAAATATTACATTTAGTATTTAAAAATTAACTAGCTTTGCAAATATAATCTTATTTGCATACATAATTCCATTGAAAAATATTTGATTTCTGTAGTGTTAAGCAATTTTCAACTTCATGCAAAATCGATTCTGGAAATAAGTCATTATAATTAACCATTACAAACAAAGACCAATTAATATTTTGAAAGAAGCTAAGAGTAATACTTAAGAAACAACATAATAATTATTAATTTTGAATATTTATTCATAATTTTAAAGTGAAATGTCTACCACTAAATTAGAAAATTATATTAAATTAATTTCATATTTCAGCATCATAAAATTATATTATTAAATTTATTCTGAAATTAGATATTAATTATTTGAAAAATGACTTGAAAAATGTGGTAGAGTCATGGTGTCATCGAATTAAAATAATTGATTATAATGAATGCGTTTCTATTATGGGTTTTATATAGTATTTGATGATAAACTGCAAACATTTTTGTTATAAAGAATCACTAATTGATTTTAACAAAATATTAACTGATACTAAGGAAAATCTGAAAAAGATGAAAAATAATTATAATACCTAAAATAATATAGTAGATATTTTTTTACGTCTTCCTAGCTAAATATCTAATGTTATTTCCCCACAAACATGTAAAAGTTATTTCATCTTAATAATTTTAACATAAATAAATAATAATTTTAATATAATCCTTATTATTTATTAATATGATTTACTATTCAGACTAAGCTTTAAAAGAAAATTAAAAGTATTATATTAATATAATATTAATACTTTAAATTATTTATTATTTAATTAAATATAATTTTAAATTACAAAAATTTTATTATAATAAATAAAAATATTACTTAAAAGTAACTTTTTTTTTTATCAATCTTGGGAAACATAAGCCCTTTTGGGTGTAGGTTTCTATCTAGGTTTATGCTTGCTATCTAGATTTACCTAAGCCATTTTGGGTTTAGGTTTCTCTAGTACTCGTGAGAGTTAATTTATTTTAATATTTATGAAGTTTCCAAGCAAGAGTTTTCAAACAAATTTGTATGACGAATAATATAATATATTGTAATTGATTATAAAAATCACCATTTTAAATTTACATGAAGGTTGTTGAAATATTCTGAAAAACTTAACACAAATTTTATATATTTATTAATATGTCTAAATTATAAAACAAATTTTTGCATATTTTAGTAAATGTGTGAAGTCGAATGATTTTTTATTAAAAGTTTCTATAAAACGAGATGGTGCTTTTAATGTATATTTTCATTATTTTATAATAATTGTGTATGCTTTTTAAAGCAATATAATTTAAACAATATTAAAGTTCTAGGAAGATTGCTGTTGTTAAATGAAAAAAAAATGATAGAATGCTTCTATAAAAATTTTCCGGTCATACAAATGCAGAATGTACATTATAAAACATTTATAAAAATAAAAATAAATTAAACTTCATTTTACTATTTTATTGAATAAAAAAACGCTTTTTCTATATTTTTATTTAAAATATTTTATTTTTTGTTTTAAATATTAATATAAATTTTACTTAATAGAATTCCATATAATACAACTCCAATCATCCGAATCCATTGGGACGGAACCCCCATTCGGATAATCAAAAACTCTATTAATAACATTTTTTAAAAGTATTTTTATAGAAAAAGAATTTAATGTAAATGCAACACACAATATACATGTTGTTGTTGTTACTAATGACACTTGGACAAGGCAAGCTCGCTATGCCTTGGCTATGCAAATTTAAGTCAATTGGGAACGTATTTCGATTAATCAGAGCACCATGAAGGTGAAAGTACGACTTTTGTTCTTAAAATCCTCCAATAGATAACAGCACCAGAGGATCTACTTCCTCAATGTTGGCATTGATCGGAAGGGGGAGTGAATTTCTCCAGATCATTGCACCCATGGTAACTGCTCAACGACCGACCACAGGACTTCCGATTCCACAGATTTAACGAGCACGTATATTATATATACTCGGTGGGTTTTTGGCGGCATTGGGAATCGAACCCTACCCTTTCGGATGAAAGGCCGATACCCTAACCACTAGGCTGCAATACGCCTAAGTAAATTTAATATATAATTGAATAACTTTCATACAACCCCACAGACAATGCTTTTCCTAAGTTAATGAAACAATCAAACGATGCAATAATGTTCCATATTAAATAAGACAAAACAATAATTTTTTCCCATTTTAAGCGAAATTGCTTCATTTTAATATGTTTCTTCGTTGAATTTATGATTTTTATGTAGATCAGAATGCTTCATTTTAGGAATTCGTAGGACAGTTTTCAGAAACAATATTAATTAACAATTATGAAATTCGAAAAATGAAAATATTACTGACTCTTCCTATTATCAAGCATTTATTTTGACAGACTCAAAAAGAGTTGAAATCTATTACTTATTCGTGTTTAAAATTAGAAGATAACAATATTTAAATCTTTTAAATTCTTAGAGTAATATAATGGAATAATAATTGTGTAAAAATGATAATACTTTTTATACTTAATTCAATTTAATTTACGATATTTAAGAAAAATCAGATTTTTAAAATTTAATACAATTGAAAAGATAGAATAATTTGAGATGCAAGGATATGATAATAATTTAAATGTTATTCTTAGATAATAATAATTTAAATGTCATAATAATTAATCAATTAAATTGCTTCGTTTCCTAAAGTGATATTCCAAAAGATTTAAAATAATAAATGTTTATATTTAAAATAATTTAACACACTCTTATAAATTACTATTTCTATATTTTATTTGATGAATTACAACAAAATTATTTATGTTTGGTGAAATTATTTATTTTTAAAATATTTTATAAAATTGCATGTTTTTTATGATTAAAATAAATAATAACGAATCATATATTGACAAATGAAAACAAAGCAAAAATATTAGTTCTAACTTCATCACTAAGGTCACTAAAACATTAAATTATTATTTCAAATTTAAAAAAATGAGTATGTGACATGCCAGATGAAAATATTATAGTAATAAAATTTGTTTATTTTTCTGTGCAGTTTTTCTTATTTAAATTTTAGTCTAGTTAGTTAAGCAAAATGATCTTTGAGGTCATTTCTTCTTTCAAGATGCTTCAAAGAAGCTCTGTTGAAAGAATAGGGAATAATAATTGGTTATTCAGGGCATATTATCTGTCGTTAATTTGTTAGTAAATAATTGTTTATATGGATATTTTAATAAAGAAAAGGTAAACTAGTAGTTTGCCAAACATATAATTTTAAGTAAAAATAACATTATTGGACGTATGATATTGTGTGATTTGTTGACTTTATTTTGTAAACCAGAATTGGCAAAATTTCACTTAAACTACTTCTTAATTTTAAAATGGTGAAATCAGAACTGGTCTTTTCTCACACTCATCTTTTCCAACACAAACTTATTGGATTAATGTTAAATCTTATAAATAACTCTTGTAAAGATCATATCGCCAAGACGAGTTTTGGCTAGTTAAACACTGATTATGCTACCATTTTGTGATCCAGATAAATACCATCGAAAAACTCATCTATCTCAGGAGCCAAATATTAGAGTATTCATCGTACTTTAAAGTTTAAATTTTATGTTATTTTATGTCCTAATATTTTGAGTAATTGTGTTACTTGATATCTTTTATACAAGAAAAATTGTGCTCTACCATTTTACAAAATATTATTTCCAGTTTTATTTATAAAAATGGAATTGATTTATTGCTCAATTACTCGTTATTTTATGTAACTAGAAAAGTTCCATTGTTATTTTCACTGATTGTTTGCAATAAGTTTTCAGCTGTCTATTTCTAGCGACTTAAAAGCAACTGAACTCAACCACAGTCAATTGTTTTTCAATTTTGAACCACCATCAGCTTACAAAATTGATACTTTAGTTAGTACTATTCTGCTCATTCCACACCACACCTGTGATTTTCAATGATTAATTTCATTTCGTCTACTTCATTCATTGTTTCATTAACAGAAGCCTTGTTAAAAGGACATCCCGATGCATTTTTAGAGGAAACTTATACTTGCCGATGAGAACTTCTTAATCGTGGTGTTATTGTTTCCAATCCCCGTGATCAGCAAAGCTAAAGTCGTAACCAATTGTAATTAATCTTGCAATTTGCTCGCAATTAAGGATTGGAATAATATTGCTAAGTTTTAGTTTGATTAAATCCTTTTTTTTAAACGTAGGAAAAGATATATAAATTGCTAAGAAACTCACACACATACATATGACATTTTAAAAATAAAAATCTATTTAGATAAATACACTTAAAAATATTTTATTTTCAGTTTATAAATCTGCAAAAAAATCTTTTACATTCATTTTATTCAGTTTTGTTATAAGCTTAATAAGTTGAAATCTAGATTAATTAGAATAATGACGTATATTACTTGTTGTTGTTACTTATGACATTTGGACAGCCAAGCTCGCTATACTGTTGGCTATTTGAATTAAAGTCAGTAGGGTGGCGACTTTCGTTTAAACAGAGCACCATGAAGGTGAATGTACGACTTTGCTACAAACGTTTCCGATAGATGGATCCACTACCTCACTTTTGAGATGGATCTGATGAGGGAGGAAATTTTCCATTCCAGACCATTACCCATTACTAACATCCCAACAACTGACCATAGGATTTTAGATTCCACAGATTTAATGAGCACGTATATCGCATGTATTCGGTGGGTCTTTGGCGTCATTGGAAATGGAATCCAGTCCTTCAGGACTGAAAGCCAATGCCTAACCACTAGGCTACTACGGCCTTCGTATATTATTTAAAAATGTGAATCAACACAAATGTTAATCAGAGCATGGAGAGAAAGTGTTGGTCTATGTAGATTTTGATCTATATCTAGATATATCTAAAGTTGTTTAAATATATCTATATTAATCATTAATGATAACGATTAGTCTCAATCACTCATCTTACAGTTTGGTGAAAGAAAATGATGAGACATTTTTCTATTTTCGGATTTGGTGGACTAATTTCAAATATCTTCGGGTTAATAAACGCAATAATTTGTAGATTAGTTTATTACAGATTTAAAAGATCCAGAAATGAAGACACAGTTGGCAGTTAAGTGGTTACCACTGCCTTCAATTCAAAAGTTCGCTGTTTCGAATCTCACTTTGGGCTTTTCCAATTCTTTTCTATTCTTTTCTTTTCCAATAACAAATGAATATTTGTTGTAGAATATATAGAATCAAGTTTATTGAGCCTTCGTGTGCGATAATGAGAGAGAGTGTTGAGTAACAAACAGATTAAATTATCCAGTAATAAAAATTCCATTCAAAGATTCGTGTGACAGAGAAGTATCATAAATTTATTCAAGTTTAAAACTTGTTTTAACTAATTTTAATATAAAGTCTTTGCTTCAAATAAAAAGGCAAGAAAACCTAGAAAACAAAATCAGAACATACATTAAATGTTGAATTCCTCTTATACAGAATATCAAAAAGTATCTTTTTTAAAAAAAAAAAATATCGGATGACTTAAAATTGCTTTTTAGCTAGAGCTTTCTTTTCTGTATTTAAAATGTTTCTAAAGTTGAAATTTAGTACTTACGTTTTTTAGATCTCTAGGGATGAACTGAGAAGAGACTTTTAAGAATGGAACTTTTAAATGCCTTTAAAGCGACTTTATGTCCAAAAATGCCTTTATCTTTATTTCCATGTCTGAAACATACAGTTAGCTAAATTTCGTTAAATAATTCCCGTTGGAGCTTGTGTAACTCAGACTTCAAGTGAAACACAAGGAAAGACTTTTAAAAATTTTGATTATAATTTATTTTCGATTGTCATTATAAGGCAACAGTTTCTTGCGTTACAACTTAGATCCATAGATATAAGATATTATACAAATTTTCGGTAATACGTTAAAATCAGTTTAATGACAATTTGGAGCTGTACGTATTTTTGCTTAATGAGTTTTCTCAAAATTATTAAAGCAATATGAATGTTTTGTATATATTTTGTATTGTTACACAATGCTATCGAATGTTTGCTTTTGAAAATTTTAAATATACATTGAAGTTTTTTCTAAGTAAAATTCCAACCAAATATTGTCATTAAATGTTTGTATCCTTAAAAATATGTATTAGTTCTTTTTATAAGAAAAAATTCTTTTTATAGGAAAAAGGATTTATTTATTCACCAAATTGTTACATCATTTTACCATAAAATAATTAATAATTTAAAAGTATCACAATCCAAAGATTGTGTTTATATTCATAAGCTGAAACGATTCGTACGATTCGTTTAATTATTCTCATGTACTTAACATTTAATAAATATAGTTCTAATTTATTAATGATTTCTTAAAATTTATGCATTTAGAAGTCTATTCACGTGCATACATACCAGTAAGTAAAGCGAAACAGATTTCGTTAGATATAACTTTTTATAGAAAATCTGAGTTCAACTTTTTGGAAAAATAATTATTATAACTTTAAAAGATATTTAAAAATTTTCTTCTCTATGTGTAAAATATAACCAAGAAATGTGTGTGCATAGATAAGCGAAAAAATATCTTACGTATAGATTAGAGAAAAAATAATCTAATAACGTAAAAGCATTTGAAAATGCACTTTAGTAAGAAGTTATTAAATACTGAAGCATGGATTTTTTTCATTTGGCAATGCATTTTGGATCGGTGTGATGTTTAGGAGAAACCGAAAACCATAACATAACATAAACCAAAGCAATATTTGTTAAAAAAAATAGAATAAAAATATTTTAATAGAATAATAAATATTTTTTTTAATAATTATTTATTATTCTATTAGAAATAATTTTCTAAATATATTTTTTCTATACTCACCAGTAGTACTTGGACGACAGTTCCAAAGCGGGAAGAAAGTTTGCTTGCTTTTCTTCTTGAAGCGAGTAAAGTTCCGGCATGTTTTACACTGCTTAAGAAGCAATTCTGCACAGAGTTCAATGTACGTTGATCCCGGATTTGAATTCAATTACAAACACTGTAATTTAGATTTCGAAATGAAATGTTTATTTGCTTTGAATTAGCCAGAGGTCACATTTCGACAAGAGTTTCGTTCCATTCCAAACTGTCATTCTCAGTTCAACTCTGCAAAAAATTTCGTCAGTAATACAGAATAATGACTTCTTCTACAGGTGATTACTATCTCTACCTATGTGAATCTAAATATAATTAATATACATAGCTGCAACTTTACTGATTTTACGGGAAAGCTTCTGATTTTTCATTATTTCCCGATAGTTATGAAAATCTACTGATTTTTGGCGATTTCAGTGAAAAACTTAAAAACAGCCGAAATTTTGCCGGAAAAATATTTTGCTGAAAAAAGCCGAAATTTTGCCTGTCTATTCAGTTGTAGATTACTTTAATTATTCCAAATTCTAATGCAGAATGTGAACGGATGTTCAGTCACATAAAAAATAAATAATGAATTCAGTTTTTTACTTTCTCCTTAAAATTTAAAAAATTTAATAGCTAAACATTCCTAAAAGGAGGAAAAAAAATGTTTTGAACAGCAGTTCACCAATTCATTTCTAAAAAATGTTGTAAACAACACATCAATAAAGTAAATTGCCATGAGTTATTCGGATTTGAAATGCATTATGTTTTTCATGGACAAAGTATTTTATAATTTCAATATCTTATATACACAGAAGTATTTGTCATTGAATTAAATTTATTTAGCAATGCATTTTAGATTTTTATGTAACTTTCGAAGTTTAACATTTACAAACTGCATTAGTAAAAATTGCCCTATGAAATAAATTTTGCGACATATGTTGAGATTTTATTTTTTTACATGTAGTATATTCTTTCATTTTTCATAGTTCTCTTATGAGGGTGATGAATATTATATTAAAATATTAAGATTAATAGAAAATACGTTTAACATAAATTATTCTCAGAATGTATACTCTAAAGATTAAAATCTTCTTTTTGTGGTATTACTGTTATAAACATTCTATATATATATATATATATATATATATATATATATATATATATATATATATATATATATATATATATATATATATATATATATATATATATATATATATATATATATATATATTATAAGCATTTTTTAAGTATCAAAAGTTCTTTTCGAAATATAATTCTTTAAAAATCAAAAAAATAAAAGTACGTCGTTCAAAATATGTTTTATTAAAGAAACTTATTATGTTAGTATTAAAAACTATTTAAAGATTTTATTAATTAAATATTATTTATGAGTTAAATTTACAGGTTTAAAAATTTTATGTTCCTGGATTAAGAATCTCCTACGAAAATTAATTAGTCTCATTCATATGAATATCGCTTATTTAGCAAAATATTTTAAAATGAGACGTGTTTTCCTTATTAATTAGTGAAATACAAGATTAATTTTAAAGTATCAATTAGAGATTTAAATTTTTTTAACATAAATATTTAGATTTGCTGCGAATTAAAATTTTAATTCTAATTAATGCGATTTTCTCTCACTTTAATAAATTAAATTTATCGAAATCATAGTAATTGCATTTAATAAATAATCCAATATATTATTCCATACAAAGCGCTTTTTTAAAAAAAGTGGATTAAAAAAAAAACTCTCCAACGTTTTCAACTACTTGAAATTTGCACTTGGAACTGATTTTAATCTATTGAATGTGAATATTATACATAATTAATTGGTCTGTGTAACAGAGCTCCGCAAATATCAGTTACTTACTTTTTAAATCTTGATTCACATTTCTTTCTCTAGAGAAGATAATGAGATAAAGAGATTTTTAATTCGAATCTTTGCTTAAAGTAAATTAAAGAAATATTAAATTTTCAGAAGAAAGATAATGAAATAACAGATAATTTTTAATGTATTTAAAATATATAGCTTACATTCGTTTATTTAATATGGATATCTTAATTTACTTCAGTGTATTGGTTAGAAATGAAATAATAAACATAATTGACTTTGTAAACTGTACAAAATATTTTTTAATCTATTATGAGTTTTATCTACTATTCTTGTACAAAAATTTATCAAAAATTTAAAATATTATTCATAATAATATCGCATTTTGAACAAAACTATACAAAACTATTTCTTTCATCAAACCGTAAATAAAATCCTTATTAGTTGTGTTTTAATTTGAAATGGGATATATATATATATATATATATATATATATATATATATATATATATATATATATATATATATATATATATATATATATATGCAGTCTTTGCTTTTTAATTAATTAACCAGTTAGTTCACGTAAAACTACTATGAAGTTAGAGATCACAAATATTATGAAAAATAGAGCAACCAAGAAGACTATTCCAATTGATTGCTTCTTAGTTTTTTTAGAAAGTCAAATAAACAGTATTTATTAAAAATGAGAATTTTTTTTTAAATGATGGTTGTAAATTAATTGTCAGTAAATGAGTCCATAATTTTTTAATTAAGTTTAAACTTTCCTAAAATGACTTTAATTGTAATTTGTTTTAGATTCAAATATCACGATCCTTGATAAAGTGAATCAATAGTAATGAAGAATATTTGAATGCGAGGCATTAATAATTGCGGAAATAAGTGTGGAATATTCACTAATAATAGATTAATGCAGGGACACATGCTTTTAAAGTTATTTTATCATATACATGGGGCGGCACCTGATGTTTACAATTCAATTAACCACGAAAATTTCCAGATGATAATACATAAATTTATCTGCAAAAATTGTTGATGTATATGATCTGACAAACGTGTCCAGATTTCAATTTCATGAGAATACTGCAATGTTTTTAACCCTTCATTTTAAATCAATTATAAAATAGTAAAAATGAAAGTTTTCAGTTCCTTCGATTTCTCACATTTTTATTTACATTTGCTAAAGAGACAGATTCTTAAGTAATACAGAAATGAAAATATTTTCGTATGTAAGATGTTGCAAACGATGTAAATCATAAAAAAGTTATTTTTCCACTTTCAAAAGGGGAAGTATGTCTAAGAATAATAATATGCATTAAGTCTTTAAATTTTTGTATCATTTCAGTTATAATTTAAAAAATTTCCATTTAAAAAGAAATAATTTATTTGATGTTTATTCAGTAACAAGATTCTGGCAATGAAATGTGTGCTAACTAAACGCAATTTAATGCAATTTATACAAATGTATGAAATGATGAAAAAAACATTTAAAAGTGATTAATTTATGAAATATCTATTGAATAAGATTTTGTTAAAGAAATTTGTACTAACTATTTCATTGCTAAAATTTTGAAACAATTTTACACATTTATTTAAAACAATTTATAAAGATATATAAAATGTATAAAAGAAGCTTTTTATCAAATTATGTATCTTAATCAAATGATTTATTGACATTGCTCACAAGAATTGGTTTCACGACATTAAAAGTCTAGCAATACTTGAATTTTTGCTTTATTATACTTCATTCGAAGTTTATCTTAAAATATTACTATTGAATGTAATTAAAATAAGAATCAGTAATGGAATAAAAGATATTATTGGCAGATTGTGAATGTTGAAAAAGCTTGTAACACAGTGGGTTAATGAACAGTTCTAAATACAAACAAATCGGACAATATTTTCGTATTCAGACAAGGCACACATCATCGGATAATGAAGTAAAACGAATTCTAACGAACACTTCTCGGAACATGATGCTCAGGGTTGCCAAACCCAACGAACCAAAAATCGCTTTTCATCTCTCTTGCCTATTAAGCTTCAAAATTTTATACTTGCAAATTTTTTTCCAATAGAATCTTTATAGTTTAAGAAGACCATCAATTTTGATTTTGATTTCATTGAAAACCGAAACTGATTTCGTTTTGAGCACTCCCTGTCGTTCATTCGTTGAAGAAGTGGATGGATGTCAGCGGAATGGTCTTAAAATGGCATCCAAACCAAGCTGATATCAGTAAGGTTAGAGAACTTTGCAACATCAGTGCTATTATTCCGAAAAGTCTTGAAAAAGAGAGTAAATCAATTGACATTGGACATGTTCTTTAATGCCCAATAAACAAAAAATGAAAACGACCGATTAATATGCAAGACTATACGAATCTATTATTTTTTAATAAACTTACTAAGAAATTATGTGTGCACTCTTTTTTAAATTTAATTCTTAGGATCTCTAGAACGATTTCATTTGATTTCACAAAGAAATTTATGGTAAATCGATTATCGGTTAAAGAAATATCCAGTTCGCGAACATAGTCTTGTAACGGATTATGCTCGTTAACCGATCACGAACTGTACATGATTATTTTTGATCATAAGCTTATATGCATATTTTATTTTAAATATTACTTAAAACCTCTTATAAATATGTAAATTATTAAACAGTGTATTCATTGTTAAATAGTTTTTGTATTGTAAAAAAATTATGTAACACAATTTATTAAATTTATTGGATTTACCACGGTTTATCTTATCTTAAATTATGTGTCTTAAATTTAGTAGATTTTATTCTGCTAAAAAATAAATTTCGTTAATAAAGTCTTGTAGTTACACGTCCAATAATTCTTCATTCACTGTAACAATTTAGTATTTTAAGAGAAATATTTATAATGCTTATTTTATTAAGCACTTAAACTGAAATTTGGAGATCAATTTCAAGATATGAAATACATTAAATGGAAATTGAATTGGAATTCCCAAATATGATATGCTCGGCAATATAAACTTTAATATTCTTAACAACGCTCTTCTGAATTTCATTAATCATTTAAATGTTTGCCAGAAAAGCTTCGTTTAGATTTTATGGTTTCCTCTTGATTCTTAAAAGTACCCTCAAAAGTGTTTTTAAAAAACATATCTCTCTGTGTATGTGAATTTAGTTTTGTATTTATATTCAAGTTATAAATTATTATATATTATCGGATAGATAGGAAAGTTCTCGCTGACATTTTGTGTATGCTACTATGCTGAGATGATATATATGATGGTATTAGTATTCTATGATACAAATAGATATGTATTACTATTATTATTATCATTATTTATAGATATAAGTTACAATATGTACCTTAAAATGGATAAACTCGTTGAAATTAAAATAGCTCTTTGTAATTTCAAAATTTTCTCTAATAAAATTATTTGGATATTTTCTTAAAATTAATTGCATTATTTTCCCAAGGGATATAATTATTTATCGGATATAATGAAAGAAAAATTTTAATATTTTCAAAAATGAGTAAGAAAAATTATAAATACCATAAAAATGATATAAATATTTTGTACTAACATGGTACACAATCTATTATGATTATATTTATGACAGAAGTTTTTCAATATACACTTCTCAAATACAAAAATGAGAAAAATGCATAAACATCTCTCCATCTTTATAATAGTAAATAGATAATAAATATATCATTAATTCTATTTTTTACCAAACAGAAACCTACTCTGAATTTTAAAAGATCTGTTATTTTTTGCTCACTCTTAGATTAAAATAGATTACTTTAATCAATCTACATCAATATAAATTGCTTACTTCAACATTTATAGAAAGTAAATAGTTAATATTTTTGTATGTTAAACATGTTGAATTTTTTAAATTCATATAATTTAAATTAAAGTCTTTTTTAATGTTAAATAATTTAAATAAAAAGTGAATTAAATAATTTACAAAATGTTTAAAAATTAATTTACACCATTCATAATGCTAAAAAGTCAACCAAGTATTTGATATTTATTTTTTATTTTATAGTATATATTTATATTAAGATATTATTTTATAATATAATATGATATTAAAGTTTCTATTATCAGTTTTCATAACAATCTAATTTTATTATATTTTCATATAAATAAAATTTTGAAATATAATAAACAATTTATACTGGAATGGTTACGGAGATGTCCTTGTGTGTGGTCTGTGTAAGTTATTTCTGAACATATTTCAAACGCTTACCCCATTCAACATATTTTTGATAGAGAACATTAACCACAAGAAATAAGTTCAAATGTAACAAGGTAGTTATCTTAACAGATTCCCTGTCTTTATCGTATTCAATGGAGCGAATGTAAGTGATCTCAGGTTAGAAACTTACCTTTATTTTTAAATCTTTAAAAAAATATTTTACGAAAAAAAGGGAAGCTATAATGCACATTAAATTTCGTATCAGATACTGAAGCTTTTGGCACAGGTGCGTTCAATCCATGATTCCAAATTCTGAATTTTTTTGGCGATGAAGAAATGTTACCAAGGTGACGTGCGCGATGACGTTAATACTAGGGTTACCAAATTAGAATTTTCTGCATGCTTCTTATAGGTTTCCATATGTATGACGTAACGAAAACAAGGTTGCCAGATACATAAGAAAATTCTCCAAAAAATCCCTAGTCTCAGAATTTACGAGTCGACGAATTTACGAATTTACCTAGTCATGGATTATACGTCACCTGTGCCAAACTTTTTTCTTCGTATATGAAAATGTTTTTTTTTATTTATTTAAAATTTTATTTTATAATTGAAAGTAATCGAAATATAAATAAACAAATTTAGAAGAATTTTTTATGTTTCTCTTTCATAAAAATGATTAAATATTATAGCCGACCAAAGTAAACAACAAAATTCAGGCGATATTTATTTCATTTGTTTATGAAAAATTATAATAGGAAACGCAAGGCAAAATGTGGGAATATGTTGTGAATCGTTTCAGATAAACTAGAATGATTCATTAGGAAGTTTAGTAGAGCAGAGAATTATGTTTTAAGTCAAAATGAAAATTCATTTCATGGCAGTTTCTAGTTTTTGAAACTTTACTTGGATTTTATTATGGTATATGGCATAGTGAGGAAGGAAACTTACAATGTATATAAGATTGTAATAAATAATTCATCATTAATTTTCATTCATTCATCAATATTTTTTATTCATAAGTAATTAATAAATTAGACGAATAAAAAAATTAAAAATGATATTATCCTTATATATTGTATACATAAAAAGAATATAATTTTTTTAAATTGAAGAGTCAATATTATTGAAAATAAAATTTTAATGTCAGTAAAACACTTACAATACCATTTCTATTTCTTTACAAATCTACCTATCATTCAATCTCTAAAATTATTAATTATTATAACCCTTAATTAAATTTGCTTATGAGTGCTGTATGATTTGGTTTACTAAATCTGACGCTTATTTTTTATCGTTAAAATTTCGTATTACTATCATATCTGAAAATGTTTTAATGATTTTCGTCATCAAGTTATCTTATAATAAACATATTTTTTAAATATTATTATATGTGTCCATAAAATATTAAAATAATTTTAAAATATTACTAAAAAGAAATCATATATATTAAATTTAATTAGTAGATACGCTGCTTTAAAAATCAAGATAGTATAAAAAGTTGATAGCAGATGAAAAAAAATATTATTCATTAATTTAACTCTTTCTTGCGTTCAAAATAAAAATTGTGCATAAATGTACGGTTTTCAGTTAACAACAACCAACTATAGTTTTTTTAAACAAAATTAACATATTTTTAATAGTGAGATTCTTAAAAAAATTGTTTTTGATAAATTGTTTTGAATTTATTTTTTGCATTAATTTTCGCAAAGCCTATTTGCCGACTTCAATTAAATTTATTTATTTTGTCTATTTCGATTGCCTATGAAAAATTGGTTATTTAACTAACAATTCAATAATTTTTTTTAATTACAGAGACTTTTAAATTCAAAATAGTTTTGAATTTTCATATTGATTTTTATAATTTCAATTCGACTTCCATTTTCTTCTTATTAAACAAGATTTATAAACATCTTTTTCTTAGTTTCGGCTTATAATATCAGAAAAATCAAAAATTTTGTATCATTTTTTTATTAAAATAATTATTTTGTGGCTCGGCAGTTTTGTTCATTAACTGTAATTGAAAAAATGTTTAGTTTTTACCATATATTATGAAATTGTTTTTATCTGAGCATTTCTCTTTTCATATTACGTTGATTAAAGAATTTAAAAATACACTAGGCATTCTAATTTTCATCAAAATACTATAATTTTTTGGAAAAGTTCTTTGCTACTAATAATACTAGACTCTAACAATATTTAAATAGAAAAATTTGTTTTTCAGTTAAACACAAAAAAACAAAAAATAAAGAAAAGTTTATTTATGTTTTTTTTTTTTTTTTTTGTGAAAACTACTTATTCTATAGTTCCTTGATTTCTTTGATGAATAAATATAATTTACTTTAAATATTTTTCATCACAATTTCCTTTAAATAATTTTCTATCAAAATATTTTACTTTAAATGCTTGTCTACATTACAGATTTGGCAAAAGTGTTATTAATAAATGAAATAAATTTATAAAACAGTTGTCTTATATTGTTGTGAAAAAAACGGTGTTATCAGGTTATTGTTATTTATATAAATGTTAGTCATTGTAAATTTCATTTTAATTACAGTATACTATAGAAATTGAGACACTTAAAGTATGGATATAACTATTTGTAAACTAAATTATGAGTAAATAATATTAAATTTTTTTATATATATATAATAATTATTATTATAAAAAATTGTAACTATTTATAAAATAATAAGTGCCGACCAATGGCTGAGTGGTTAGCGTTCCTGACTCCTGAGTTGTGTGTCCCGGGTTCGAATTCCGGTTCGGGCATGGTTGTTACTTTCTTTCTCTGTTCTTTCTGTATTTCTCTGTCATTTCTTATGTGATGATGTATAAATGTGAGCCACCCTATAAAAGGGTTTGTGGCAGTATGGTGTGGGCAATGCTACTCGCCTCCGTGACTTGGTTCACAAGTGCCCTTTGGGTAACGACAAATGAGTAGCAGTTTCTGGCCTTGTTGTGGTATAGGGTTCGTCACCCAAGTGCCCGCCGTTGGAAAAAAAATAACAACTATCTCTAAATTGAAAATGAAATTCACGAAGAAAGAATAGTTTTTAATTGAATACTCATAAAGAAGAAACGACATTTTTTGATAATAGATAATATTTACTCCAGAAAATTATTCAAAAGAATATTTTTATAAATTAATATAAAATTATGTTATACATTATTTAATATTCGTAGAACGAAAAGCCGGGTAAAGTAATTGAATTCTTGAGAACTATATTGATACGTTGCTTGATATTTCTTTAATTTAAATGTTTGATTATAAGTAGATATTTTTTGCGTCAAACGAGTTTCAGTTTCATTTTTTACATTTGTGATTTATCTATAGTTAGAAATTACGTCATTGAATAAATTAAAATACTAAAAAGTTATAATTTTGATACAATCAACCATAACGTTTTGCAAACAAAAGATAATTTCAAGAATGAATAAATATAAATATGTCCCAAATTATGTGTGTGTGTGTGAAAGATATTTATTTCTTAAAACACAAATATTTTAGATTCATATAAAAAGAAAAGTTTTAATTTTTTAAATGCTGTATGTGTTATAAAATGTAATATTTTGCTAATTTTATTTTTATATTTAAGTGTGTCTAAAAATAAAACAATTTTACTTGTTTTCAGAGTTGTATAAATCTGGCATTGCATTTTGTAACTACATTTAAGCGAATTTTCTTGCAACCATTCTGTATTAGATGAATAACAAAAAATTTGGTGCAAAATAAATATTACTTTTGCTATTTTTGGTTTTGAAATATCCTTCCCATTTACTTTGTGATTGAAGAGATGTCAAAAAGCAAAATCAATAAAATAGAGGAAGATTCGAAGATCCACTTGAATTGTGACGGTTGATTTAGTAAACCGTTGAGTGCGATGGAATTAATATTTATAGTAAACTTAGACTTAAAAACTTTAAACAAATTAAATTAAAGAAACATTATTCCTTTATTGAAAAAATAACGTGACACATTCAAAAAATACTTTTTATCTCTTTATTATAAGGATAGTTCTTCCTGCAATAAATATTTTTCTACTCAG
Organism: Latrodectus elegans; assembly: GCA_030067965.1. NCBI lineage: Eukaryota > Metazoa > Arthropoda > Arachnida > Araneae > Theridiidae > Latrodectus > Latrodectus elegans. The sequence continues at coordinate 5,886,855 of CM057820.1, forward strand.
ATGATATTTTTCTATTTTTAGAACTAACAGAAAAATTCTTAAACTTTTGCACTGGTGATACAATGTTATTTTTATTTTCCTATTAGCTGCTTTTCCATACAATGCAATTAAAATGAATGATAGAAAACCAATTGACAGTCAAATTTTAGTTTGTCACTGTAGAAACATTTGAAAAGTTGGAGCTAAAATTTAGGGGGACAGATAAAAACGTATATTTCATCAACTTTTTTATAAATCCTAATATCAAACGTAATATATCATATAAAAAGATATAAAATATATTCATCCTAATGATAATTTTTTTTGCATTACATCATTGTACGAACTATTTTTGTATTAAAATATTTTAATGATTTATTATTCTTTGAAATAAATGGAATACATTTAAATATTTTGATGCATTAAAGATAAGATTTTGCTTCAGCTGGAGCTTTAGGGAGGTCTTTTATACAAATATATGTGGAATTCTGTTGATTAATATAAAAATTTGTAAATTTTTAGAAATGAAATTATATTTATTAACTTATTGATCCTAATTGTTTTAAAATTTTTTTCAAATGTTCATATATTTCTTAAAATGTCTGTTTTAATTTAAATGTTTTATATAACCAGAGCAATTTGAAAGAAGAAGGGCTGCTATCAGAAATATCCAATCTAGTGAGGCCAAATACAATCTGACTTCTGCCACTTCTATAGGATTATTTTGAATATTTGGTGACTGAGAAGATACATTTTTTGCTGCATTGTGTTTTTCAAAATTGGTTTGTCAAATGTCAATAATATATATAAAGAGGTTATTACGGTTGCACGGAATATAAGAAATGAAAGTTTAATTTTGGACAGAGAATTTGAAACATTAAATAATGAATACAAATAATGTATTTTGGGCAAAAATAAGCGAATAAATATTTTAAATAAATATTTCTTGATTTCAGGAGTCAAATTTACTGTGTCCTTAATTCAATTGAGTAAAAGAAAAATCTAAATACTGCAAAAACTAATCGTAGAAGTTTTTGTCATTAAGTTTGAAATAATAAATATTATTTTATCGTTAAAAAATTCTTCTTTAAATTAAAAAAAATATTTTTAAGAAATATTTTGAGAAAAATATAGATTATTAAGACAAATCTAAAACTATAGTGAAAATATAAGCAAATGAGAAGGTGCACATGCACAGTTATATTATCACTAATAATAAGGCTGTTTTTTATGCTTTTGATATCTTAATGTATTAAATCTTATTATTTAAAAATTTTAATGGAATATTTTATTATCATATTTTGATTCTCAAAATTATTCTGTAATTCATTGATAGATCAAGTTAAATTACATGAAAATGAGTCAAAATATTACCTATATACTAATTGTAGTCTCAATTTGATTAAGAATTGCTTTTTAACAAATTTTGTTGTTTGGAAATAGATTTCACGTATTGCAGAAGTATTTTGTTTCTGGAAACATCTGTAGCAAGTGATTGCAAAAAGTATGAAGGTTTGGAGATACTGTTCTATTTTTAAACACTATTGTGAATTACCAATCAAAATAACTACCAACATTTTGTTGTTAATCACCTGTAAACGTATGTTTTTAATAAATAGGAAATCAGTTTAAATTAAAGAGTATGTTAGAAAAAGAAGATGAAATTGAACTATGCATATAAAAAGAAAATGAAATATGGTTAGTTATAAATAGCAATAACAAATCCAATTACTTTTTTTTGAAATCAGACTTAACATTTTTAATGAGAAGGAGGAAATTCTTTTCTTGTGATCAACAGGTTTCTTAATGTGAAGAAGTACGGACTACTATTCGAATTCAATTGTTTAAATGTTGTTTAGTGAGACTCTTTTACTTATTTTAAATAATTGCAAAGCTGGAAAAGAAAATGAGACCTGAAAATTGCGTTTACTTAGGTATTTATCGAGAGAAACAAGAGACTAAATATTTAACGGTTTGAAGAAAGTAATTTTATTTATAAATCTTATTGAAAATTAATGTGTGTCTTCATTGAAGCATTATCGTCTTGAAAAATAAAGTTCTTCGTTATTCATAGAAGGAAATCTTCAACATCAATCTTTGTAAAAGGAAACTTTTCCAAAATGTGCGAGAGTTAAAATCCTATTGAAATCTTAGATGTGTTGTTGAGAATTCACATTTTACAAGCTTGAAATAGTTACAACGTATCAAATGTTGTAACTATTTCAGAGGAATCAAAATGTTAACCAATCGGTATGATAACGTACCATGCCGAGAATACCACGTTAGTAGTTTGGGTTTGATAATTTGGTGAACACCTCTCTGTCATGTCAACTTACACAATTCATATGTAACAGAACGAATAAATCTTTGTAGGTATAATAGGTATTTGATAAAAATTAAGTAATTAGATTAATTAGGTAATGGTATAGGTTAACTAAGTAATGGCTCTAGCATCAAATACCTAGGTAACGGCTCTAACATAAAAAACCTCATAATTTTTAGTTTATGAATTAGACACGAAATCGCCGAGAAGTTTTAAAATTTCTATACCATATTAAGGGAATAATTTCGAAATTTGAGTATATTTAAATTGCAGAAATCACATTGCGTTAAGAAACAAAAAAGCTTAAATGAGGCAAAAATCATGGCAATTTTTGTAAACTTCAGTTCTTTCAATCCACTTCACCAAGAGTACAATAAGGGAATAACTTGTCGTTTTTCAAGACCAATCATTGAAGAAAATTTGATAATAATATTTTCTATTTTAGTTTTACATTACATCAATTAATCTTCCCAATGGAAGAAGAAATACAAACTTTTTGTTAACAGAATTGGCAATAGTTATGGTAGTCATGTTAGTTTTATTTAAAATCATGCTAAAAAAAATATGAAATGAGTTAATCATACAGAATAATATCATAATCCTTAGCATTAAAGGAGGAATAAACTTATCGATAAATATAATTTTTAGGAATCTTAGAAGCTCATTTTTGATTTATATTGTGCATCATAATTTTTATAAATCAACGTTTTTTTCTGTCTTTTCGAGTTAGTAAATGAAATTTGAAAAAGAATAAAAAAAGTTTTGAGTGAACAGAAATTTAAAAAATTATTAGGAGAGCAATTTTATTTTATATATATATATATATATATATATATATATACATATATATATATTTATATATAATATATATATATATATATATATATATATATATATATATATATATATATATATATAATGCATATACAGGTATATGTATACATATACAACCATTATTTTAAAAACCACCTTAAAGTATGCTTGTACAATGATTAATACGTACAAAAAAAGTTTTTTTCTGCTTTATTGGATATGACGTTTTAAACGTTCAAATACAAAGAAAGCTGAAGCTTTAAAAGACGTCAATAGACATTACCTCAAAAACGTGGAAAATGTCACACTTACTTTTTCAGACACAGTTAATGTAGCATAGTGATTTAAAATATCAATTTAGAAACTTTTATATATATTTGGCTCGATTTTAATATATATATATATATATATATATATATATATATATATGAATTTCTCCTCTTTTTTTGAAAATACAAGTGTAAATAATTTCTGAAACTCTGTTAGTTATTAATTTATGTCTTCATAATATGAAAAAAAATTATTATTTATTTATATATTTCTACTTATTTAAAATTCAGTCAGGAAATTATATAAGAGGGAAAATGTATGCAAAATTGTTTGAAGAAATTGAACGATACTCACTCAAATGTTTTTGTGACTTATGAATCGATGTTATGTTATTGGATAATTGATTTATATATATATATATATATATATATATATATATATATATATATATATATATATATATATATACATATATATATACACATATATATGTATATATATTATAAAAGGCATGCAAGTTAGCACTGTATTCTTATTTTTATTAGGTATAATACATCTCACACATACAGTTAGATGTATTTTTTAACTTAATTTCCCATTTTAAAGTATTTCTGTTCTTATTTTAAGCATCGATATATATTTAAAATTAGCGATTTTTTTATTAGAAGTTAGATGCTTTAAAGAAGTTTTATCAAGATAGATTTTTATACTTTATTGAATTCTTGATAAGCCTTTAATTTTAAAAAATTGAGTTTAAAATTTAAAATTTTTATATCTGTTTCTTTTTAATTATTTCCTTTTAGTTTTCTTTTTTTATGATTATTTTCGTAAAATATTTTTCATAATATTCAAGTATTTATGCAATTTTATTTAATTAGTGAATTACACAAAAAATACAATAAAAGTTCTGATTGCACTGATTTCTGTACAGTCAGAAAATACATTATTCTATGTACATATTTGTTTTCTAAATTGTAATACAAATGTAATGAAATCGCGTATAACAGCATCTTTGCTAGAAAATTGATCAAAATGAGAGAATTTTATCCTAAAATATCAATATTTCAGATCATACGTTACTTGATTAAAGTAAATGTGAGTACATATTCTTTAGAAATAATTATTCTTTTTCTAAAAGTATGAAACTTAATTGATTTCTGGAGAAATTAACATTCTTAAGAGAGATTTCAATATTCTTACAATTGTAATTTCACGGTGTTTTGATACTGAGAAGACAGAATAAGAAACACATTTAATAAATAAACTGAAATTAAGGCACTAATATTAACTAAATGTTGTGAATAAGACATTTGATCCTGATACTGAAACAAAAATTACTGTCAGTTTCAGGATATTTCTTATTTCCTTTTATTTTGAGTCTATCATCATTTATGTTAGAACTTTAATTTAATACTGGCTTTGGTAATTATTTAATAAAAGGTATCACTAGAATACATAAATGTTTAATGACATTTATTTATTAGCATTGAATTGCTTAAAATAATTTCCATATATTAACTGACATTAATTACTATTAATATTATTTCGGCAATATCATTCTATTAATGTTATAATAATTCATCAAAATCTATTAGTTGAAAAATTCATTAGTGCGGTAAAAATTATACAATTTTACCAAAATTGTTTAATCTTTTATTTTCAAACAGTGAATATTTTTTAGGTATGAAATAAATTTAGGCACTGAATCTTAAAAGAAAATGTTTTATGAAGATAATAATATTAAGCCATTTTTCATAGGAAGATATCTTCATCTGTTTGATTATTAAGCATTAAGCTTGCATGCAAATACTTTATAACTTTGAAATATATATTTTATTAAATATTTATGTGATAACACATGATTTTTCGTCATTAAATAGCATGTTTTTTCAAGGACATTTGAAAATCATTTGTGTATTTCAAAAATGTTTTTTCTTGTAGCTAAATTCCATAAATTAAGTTTAAATATAGCAGTTTTTAAAATACGGAAATAAATGTTTGTCTTTAATTCGGTTTTATTTGATTATACTTAATACCATGAGCCTGAAACCAATTTATCTTCATAATGCATAAATTCAAATTAATAAGCATAAAGTCATAGAAAGGCTCTTTCCTCATTAATCTAATGAGGTCAATGAATGTACGAGTAATTTCAAAAAATATTCAATGCAACAGTTTTGCCAAAAATTGTAATTCTTATTAATTTGTAATTTTAAGCATAATGAAAAATATGATTAAAATTTTAAAAACTAGAAAAACATTAGTTATGTTATTTCCACAGAAGTTATGATATTTTCAGGACACGTAATATTTATTGCTGGCTGTCATAAAGGGAATTTTGAGCTAAATGACCTGTAATCTGATTAAAGTACGCATTTGAAAGTTTTTATTGAAGAAATTTCTTTCCCAAAATATACATAACATATATTATACATAAATTGAATATTGAATACATGTGACTTAATTACAGTCATAAATTATATTACTATATTATATTATTATAATTTAAGGAGTTAATGCTAAAATAGATCATTATAGTTTAATAAATTTAAGACAAAAGAATAGTTTCCTTAAAATAAGCCAATTTATATGTTTTGAGAAATATTGTGTGGCACATTACGTATTTAATAAAAAATTTACATTTTAAAACAAAAAAAATATCGGAAATGTAATACATATATTTCTAAAGAGTAAAGTGTCTGAATACAACAAATATTTGAGCGCGTGCGCACGCACGCACACACACACACACACAAACCAGACCATTTGCTAGACTGATGAAGGCCTCTTTGACGCCTTCTTCGAAAGCGTGAAGACACGAAGGCAAAAATTCAAAATTTCATATGAATGCATCTCATATCATAAATAATGCAAATGAAAAGTGACTAAATTGCAATAAATATATAAATGAGGAAATCCAAATTGAAGTATGATTTAAAAAGAAGTAAGAAAATAAAAATATATTAAATTAAATATAATTATATATGGTTGGCACACGATGTCAAAGAAAATTTAAAAATTAACACTTAATAGTTAGATTATGTAAAGTAAAAATAGCATGTAAATGCAGAATAAAAAGAATTAAATTTAATTAAATAAAAATACAAGGAAGTTATTTAATCTTTCAGTAAATTATTGTACATGCGTATGTAAATTAAGTAGATTTTAAAGCTACTTCTTTGACCTTTGAAGTTTGCTTGGCGCTCTTGCAATTTAAATGCTAAACATTACTTCATTATTATAAACATTAAATTAGTTGCAAAGTAGTGTTTTGTAAAATCTATCGGTTTTACTAAGAAAGTGTTGCGTAAACGTTTAATTTCTTTGTTATTTAAACAATTTAAAATATTAAAAATTCTAATTTATTTAATAAACATGTATTTTCGTATATAGTATTAGAAATATTTGAAACTATTGTTCCTCTAACATTAAAAATAATTTTGTTAATTTACACTCGGGTCCATAAATTAAGGATAAATCAAACTCAGGCAAAGAAAGAGAAAAAAAACTTAACAAATGTAAAGTATTTGTAAAGTCTATTTATTAAGCAAAAGGTAAAGAGCAAAAAACGATGCTATATGTTTGACATCATTAATAAAAATTGCGATTTTTACTCCTTGGAGCAAATTTTAAAAAGAACCTATTTACAAAAAACGAATATAACAGGGTTGGTATGATGGGTAATACATAGTATGCCCCCCCAGACGATGCAATACAAATCATAGAATTCCTGGGCATTCTGAGTATCTAATTATCCATTTGGTCTTGGGGAATATAGCACCATTCATTAAGCAATCCTCTCCGAAGTTTCGATAGACATGTGGGAGGGAGTTGACGGACTGCAATTCATCGGTCAAGCATATCCCACACATGCTCTATTAAATTCAAGTCTGGTGAGTATGCTGACCAGTCCATACGGGTGATATCCTCGGACTGAAGGCATTCGTCTGCAATTTTTGCTCAGTGATAACGGATGTTGTCATTCATAAACAGAAATTCAGCTCCCATGGCGCCAGGAAACAAACTTACGTATTGTTCCAGAATGACACCCCCATACATGTGGCCTGTCATTGTTACATTCTAAACATTCAGGTTAGTTCTGGAACTCAGAATAATTTCTTCCCAAACCAGCAATCCTACATCACAGTAATGGTGTCGTTTAATCATGTTCTCTTGGTGGTAACGGGTACCTGGCCCTCTTCGTATGATAATCCGGAGAGTATTGATTGAAAGATAAATTTGGACTCCTCGAAAAACATCATACAAGACCATTGATGCGATATCCAACGCATGCTCTCTATTCCAGGCTAACCGCAGGCGACAGTAAGTTGTGGTAAGTGGAACACGTCTGACAAGCTTACGAGCATATAGACCAATGTGCCCTAAGCGTCTGTACACGATCTGCCTCGAAACTGTCATCCCGGTAGCTGACGAGACAGGTATGATTCTGGCCTCAGTCAGTTTTTTTTTTGGTAGTAACGGCCAAATACCGGTCCTCATTTGGCGTTCTAATTCGGGGACGACCTATGCTGTAACGTCTACTTACATTACCATCATACTGGAACCGTTGCCAAAGCCTGGAGAGGACACTCTGGGCGATTCCAAGTTCCTCGGATACTTCCAGCAAGATATGTCCACATTATAGATGGCCGATAATTGTGCCACGTAAAACACCATCCAAATGCTTCCTTTGTGCCATAACTATGCGGTTATTGCACTGAAAGGCTTTGCAACCAGTTCTTGTATACCCCTCTCTTACACTCCTGTCATTGTGACGTACTATCAGTGACATCTGGTGGTTTCTTGTAAATTGCATGCTATTCTTCAAGATGTGTGTGATAATTCTACTTGTGAAATTTTTATTTTAGAGTTCAATTTCTGCGTGAATCTGAATGATATTTAATTTATGGACATGAGTGTAAATTTGAAATATCAATAAATAAAATGCGATTCAACATCAAAAAATATATCAAAATATTTAGGTTTTTTAAAAAAAATATTAACTGCCATTGAGCTTAAATATTCAGGTTTAATAAATAAAACATTTTGTTCAAATTTTGACTATAAAATAAAATAACGTATCCTTGGAATGCGAATGGCAGTTGTATAGCATAAGAATTTTTGTTAAAATACAGAAATAACTTAGCATGATGATTTAAAATTTTATATTACCATGAAGACTTATCAAATATATTAATGGGGAAAATGTTTTTCTGGTTTTAATATAAAGCAAATATAAATGCATAAATTTTTAAATGTTTTTGAAATTTTAGGTTAGTGACAAGAATATTATACTTATAACAAATCCAAATATTTATAGTTTCCGCGAATATTTATAAGCATATTAAAATGAAAAGAAGTTTAATAAAAATTTAAGCTGTAGAAACAATACTTATTTTGTATTTTTTTAATATCATGATGGTATTAATATGGAAAATACTATAAAACATAGTCTTTCATTATTAGAAAAATGTATAAAATCAGTTTTATTTTTAACTGACTTGCGTTACCATGAAAAAAATTAAAATATTTGTCTAAATAAATTTTTAATTAATAGTTTTGAGTTCAAAATTAAAATAGCTATTTTTTTAATTTTAAATATTTTTTGAAGAATTACTTTGCAAACAGTTTTTTCAGAAGCTTCTAATGGCTTAAAAATACAGGACTTTAAAATTTCATTTTACAGAATTTTAAAAAAAATTTGTTTTGCAAAAATATGTATTATTATTAGAAACGTTTTACAAGAAGGTTTTCAAAATAAGTCTTAAAAAATTCTATTGTAGGAATAAAAAAATGGACATTTTGTCGAATCTATTGGTTCAATGACTTTCTTCAATGTTTATTATATTACAAATATAGAGAAAACGAAAGTTTTTATTAAGATATTTCTTTGGAGTTTGTGTAGATCTATGCAATCCATTGATTGTAAAAATTTTGCTCTTATATTTTATACCACAGTTTATTAATATAACAGAGACAGTTTCCATTTTTTACACATTAACCGCTTAGAAAAATGCATTAATTTTTTAAGGCGTTTATTGTTTACTGTATCGCAATATTTTAAATTAATTATTACTGATTAATTTAAAATATTGTGATTCTCATTAGCTTGATGGAATTCTTATCCTTCACATAGGGAACTAAGCAAGATAAATTGTTACAGAATGAAGAACATATAAAACTCTTACATTTATCAAATGTTTTACAATGTTTAAATGTTTTACAAATGTCGCATCGGGAAATATTTTGGACATTCTTCATAACACGATTAATATCCGTTCCTCATAAAATATTTACTTAATCTTTTTACTTTTAATAGTTTTTGTAAATTTAACAGCTTTTTGACACTTAACATATACTAACCTTTCAATCAAACCACAATTCGAATAAAATATTTTGAATTACTTAAATTTATCTCGTCATCCAGGAGAATCATAACAATAATTATATTATTACCTAAACTCTACAAAAAGGATAATTGGAAAATTTAACTTTCAATGTTAAAATATGTAGAAATCAAAGATAAATTGTAATGTTTATTGAATGAAATCATACTTTTCATACTGAGAAAAATAAAAATTGTGTAAATGAATAGAATTAATTTATAAAAATGTGTATTAATAGAAAAGTATGTTATATATGTTAAAAAAATTATTTTTATATTTAATATCGAACATTACCTCAGCAATATGATGCGAATGTCTCTCGCAGATAAGAGATAAAATGAAATATATATATATATATATATATATATATATATATATATATATATATATATATATATATATATATATATATATATATATGTATATATATATATATATATATATATGTATATATATATATATATATGTATTTATACATATATATATATATATGTATTTATATATATAAATATATATATATATATATATATATATATATATATATATATATATATATATATATATATATATATATATATATATATATTAACGATTTGTATTAAACAAATAAAAATATATTAAAGTATAAACATTTTCCTTTATCGAGATATAGTTAGGATATAAACTAATTTAAAAGAATTTTGTAAGCCTTTCAACAAAAAGTAAATATATATTAGAAAAGTTTCTGAAAAGATTCGTATTTATTATTAAAAGATATTTTTTTATATTCTCTGAGGGCAATTTATTTGCATACAAACGACGAATATTTAAGGGATATATTCTTTGAAATTTTAACTATTTCGAATTATTAGAAAGCATTTTTATTAAATAAAATATCATTTATATTTTAAGAGAAATATTTGAATTCATTTTATGAAAAATATTAAACACGAATTTCAAGTAGTTTTATTCTTCCATGATGATTAGATATGATTTATATAATTTATAACAATTAATAAATCATTACAATATAAAAACTGTTCATGATAATTTTCAAAACAATTATGTTAGGTATATTTACTTCTTTCATTTGGATTATTTTATTTGTACAAAAATATACAAGTCAATTTTTGATCTTAAAGGAATTTGATATCAATTGATATACTTAAAATTGTTATGTAAAACTTGCATAAGTTTTTTGAATATATTGAATATAAAAAATTACTCCTCATTAGAGTTTATTGAATAAGTTTAAAGATTCACTTTAATTGAGAAATTTTTTCCCGAATATTATTTTGTTTCTATTATTATCTCTACCTGTAAAAACGTTTGCCTTTAGAAAAATACATTTTATTCCAAAATTAATTTATAATTTGAATGTTATTTCTGCTAATGCTGATTGAAATGTTTAGTTTAAAATTATTTTAATGAATGTGCTTATTTCTTTTTCAGAGATATTTTAAGTGTAACTTATTGAAAAATATTGATATTAGTACGGAAAATTTGAATATTTACTGAACAAAATTTTTATACCAATAAACAAGCGGATTATCTAAACATGGCTTTCGGGTATTGAAACTTAAATATTTTCGCGATGTTGTGTCCATGGAATATGTGAAAAAAAAAAAAAAAAAAAAAAAAACCCTTGAATGCCCCCGAAGCACTCGAAAACAGCCCTGGCGATCTCTGCAGCTTTTACCTGTAAAGAGAAGCTCCACAAGATTCTCTATGCTGATGTTGAAAATCTTGTTCAGCCCTGCTGGTTAGCTGAAGATGTGCTGCGGAAACAAAAAGACAATTCATGGAAAAAAGTTGCTGGAGCCCCTAAGGGGTTGTACTTCTGCCTGTTGGTCAGCGGAGAGTTCTTTATTTCCTCTCTATCACTCTAAGGAAATGGAGGGATTCCCCTATTGCCACTAGGAGAGGCGCTCTATAGAGGGAAAACAGAACCCGAGAAAAAACCCGGGCTCCCCCCAAGAGAAAAATTTTCCAAGAAAAGCAAATTAGAAAACAGCTTCATATGTTTTGTTTTGTTAGATTATACTAATTAAAAGTTATTATAAAGCAGTATCATATTTATAGCTGCTCAGAGGCACATTTCTTATTATACGCATCAATTTTAAAACACATATCCATTATTATTTTAAATCATAAATATCAATTTTTCAGATCTGCTAAAAACCTAATTCTATGTAAGCTGCTTCTTTTTTCTGAATTAAATAAGCTCTTGTCACCAAAGTGGTGCTTGGTATATCATTGCAGATTACTGCCAGTAGAGCTTTCTTTATTTTCTGATTTTGTTTGTTTTTGGTTTCATAATTTTTACTTTACTCAGCCTTTTCTACGAATTGTGTTTACTGTAGGAAGTTTTCAGTTCCTTTACTCTTTGATAGTATCTGAAATAATGAAAGAAATTATTTTTCATTTCAAGCAATACCTTAAGTTTTTTATCGCAGTTTGGCTTTATTACTTTATAAGTAAAGAGCCAACCTGTTGCATTATTAAATATTTAATTTAGTAGTGAAACAGATTCAGACTCGAGCATTCTCTAAACCATAACTGACGATCTTTATTGATATTTAGCCATATGAATATTTTAGTAATTGACTTTCTTGTACTTCTAATCCGAATACCCTCTAAATCACCCGACCTCTTAAGGGTAAAATGTACAGGACTGGTCCAACAACTTTTTGAAGGTCTGCAAAGTTCTTGTTGGAACATAAACTCAAACTCTGTTTTTGCTGCTTTTAATATTTCGGCTGACAGTCTTCTGACCCTAGATGAGACAAGAGCTCTCTCAGTTTCAATGGAATGTTCAATGTTGTGACTTTTAATTTTATTATTGGTGATTATTATTACTTTTAATTTTATAATTAGTTAAATATCTGGAAATGTTTTCGAAGATTATTTCGTACTAATTCTGTACTGCATGAATCATTGATAAAACGATAACAAAGGAGAATTTACCCAGTAGACGTCAAGGAAGTGATGCCATGGATTAACTTGCAGTTTTTGCTGTCAACCAAAAGGTGAAAGTGAAACAAAAAGTCAATACCTATAAGTGGCTTATTGACATCAACAATTATAAAAGACGAATTAAACTCTTTACAAGCCTAAATCCAATTTTAGCAGCTTTTGCCTATGCGTCTTAATTGCAACTCTGTTTGCTGCAAAAATTTCTAGTTTTGCAACATCTCTTTTTTTCTTTTAATAATGGTGGAATCACTGAAATATCCGCACCTGAATTGATTAAAAATTGGGTGGCGCTCTCTTTGTCTCCTATGAAAAAACGACACATTTGAGTACCATCCTGGACCGGCGCAACTGGTCTATCTTGAAAAGGATAATGTCCATTGCGTCGGATGACATTCCAATGATGGAATTCCAGCGTGTCACCGACGATGGTCCGGTCGAGAGCTGGGATGTAGAGGAATAGCATAGGATTTGACGGTTCGTAAAGGATTTAATAAACAACTCTTCTACGAGATTGTGTGCCAGAATAAGTGAGTGGGTGCCGGCGAGACTTCTCGCCTCCTCAAGGTATGGTTCTGTGGCTCGTCTACCGAGGCAGGTGGCGGCTGTTGGAAGGTAGACTCGAGTTCAAAGCTTTCGAGTTGCAAGGTATGAAAATTAGTTATAGAAGCCTCAGCTTCTGGCACTAAGCCTCGCAAACTCGATCCCCTTCTGTAGGTTAGTGTTAGGCCAATTGCAAGGATAATTACATTTGTAGACTTTACTGCCTAACCTTGAGCGAAAATAACATGTATTTTTATCCTTGATACTTCGTCTGTTAACAGAATTATTTCTAGAGCGGGGTTTGAATTCCTGATGTCTAGAATAACTTTTATTCAATTCGTTGACTTGTAGAAACAACTGTGCTATCTGATCTTGCAATTTAACTAAAATGTTATTATCATTACAGTAAATTACGGTAGCATTCTGATACGATGTGGAATTTTTTCTTCCATGAAAAGACTACACATATCTACATCTTTATCCTCTATCGTCTGTGAGAGTCAGGGATTCAGTTTTGATGCGGGTAAGAGTTAGGCCAATTTCAAGGGTAATAAGATTTGTAAAATTTATTGAGTGATAAAAACATAGATTTTTTATCCCTGGTACTACGCTTATTAATAGAATTACTTCTAAAGTGGGGTCAGAATTCCTGACGTCTAGAATGTCTTTTATTCAATTCGTTGATTTCCAGACACAACTGTGCTATCTGCTCTTGAAATTTAATTAAAACGTTATCATCACTAGAATAAACTATGACAGCATTCTGATATGACGTGGAATTTGTTTCCACGTTTTATCAGCTATTGTAGCTAATTTGATTAAATCATTGGCCCTGATAGATAAAATACTAGAAATTGCTGTTGGCAATTTTTGAATCTAGAAACTTTTAAAACAAGTTTCACCTATTTTAACTTATGCTAAATTTTTCATTTCACATAACATATGTGAAAGTTTTCTTTCACCCAATTCCACCTCAGTTAATATATAATATTTTGAGTTTTTGAGTTTCGGTTTCATTGAACATAGAAATTAGCATGTCTTTAATATCCCGATATTTATAGTCGTTTGGGGGATTAATCAGAAAGTGAGATAATCTTTCAGAATCAGTGAAACTCACGACATAATCGTATTTTGTTTAATCCGTCGTAATTGCAGCATTTCGAAATTGAGCTTGCAATTGGAGAAACCATACCTTTGGGTCCGGTTTCCAAAACGCATGGACTTTAACTCTAGAGATGGATGATGAAACCTCACTTTTATTTTCCATTTTCGATTCTTGAATATCACTTCCGGTAGTCACCCATGAAGTGATAATTTAATAAAAATCTTTAACCAACGACAAACTTTTGACTCTAAATAAATATAATTAGATGACTTAAGAAGAAGAGCAAAACTCGTTTATTTTTCCTTGATACCAATCTGTTGTTGCGATGTGAAACACAATAATTTTTTTCTTTCACAAATCTTCTATTGTCATCTTAAGGAAAACTAAAACGTACAGAAATTAAAAATAAGATGAAGAGGAAACATAAAATTGCTACAGCTATTTAATTGCCTCTCGCAAAGAATATATTAGCTTCACATAGTGGGACATTGGTTACTAAAGAAAGAACATAAATATTTTTGGATACAGCATCTGAAGTAAAGAGAATTTCTAGTTAATTTAAAAGCGATTTTCCGAATGTTAATACTCAGGATAGTTAAATACTCCTCTCTTTAAAGATAACTGTTATTTATGAGAACCTTGTTACTTTCTTGGTGTCCAAAGAAACCTTTCTTCAACTTCAACAGTTTGAGGACGCTGGACATATTTATTTATATAAGCACTAAATAGTATAATGAACACGAGGATGAATAATTGAAAATATAAAATGATAATGCAAGGTAAAGTTATGAATTCAGCAATTCATGGAAGGAGAGTAGCTTCCCTGTTATCAATCGACTAAATAATCCTCTTATGCCACAAAAATTCAACAAAACGGCCAGCCTTCCCTCTTGTTGAGACAAATTACTCAGTTAACGTAATTATTCAAAAGGCCTGTATTTTAATTATGAGTAGCAATTATTTACTTCTTATTCGTAAATACTAATATATTTACTGATTCTATTTTAAAAGCTAAATTAATCACTTAAAACTCAAAACTATCTATACATTTCAATTTTAGTCTTTCATTTATCATGTCATTTTTTGTGCAGATCAATGCATATATTCATTAAAAGATTTTAAATCGCTGCGGCAACTAAGTAATGCAAATTTTATTCCAGTTTAATACGTTATATATATATACTTATTTATTGTGTTTCACCAATAATTTTTTTTTAAACATGCCACAACATCAATTTTGCATGCATTCTATATCATTCTATTAAAAGATTTTATATAGGCAATGCAAATGTAGCAATATATAGCAATGTAAATATAGGTAATGTATTTTATATAGGTAATGTAAATTTTCTTCTTTATTGGGTTACACCAATTATGTATTTTTTTTAAACATGTCACAATATCAATTACTACATGCATTCTATCTTATTCCATTAAAAGATTTTATGAAGGCAACTAGGTGATGTAAATTTTCTTAAAGTTTGTGATACGTTCTTTATTTACTTCTTTATTGAGTTTCACCAATTGCATACATATTTCTATACATATCACCATATCAATTACTGCACATATTCTATCGTCTTCCGTTAAAGGATTTTATAAATGACAGTACATATGATAAAAAACATGGATAACTAGGCAAATTTAGACTTGCTCATTCTTATCTTATAAAAAGGAGACTTTTAAAGCTTTATTTAGTGAGTTATTGAAAAATATAAAATTTCGGTTTACCATGTATTTTTAAAGATGCTAGTACTTTGCTATTATGTAGAAAATGTATCTCTAAATAAGGGAAACTGATTATTGTTACTTACATAAACTTATATAAACTTATGATAGTTACAGGAAAATATAAGTGTTTTATTTTCACTTAACAGAAGTATAATCTATTAAATCTAAGTGAAGAATATCAGATTATTATAAAGAATGCCATAATTCTTGACTGCTCTAGGGACACCTAATATCTCCATAAATGTTATTTTTCATTATAGTATCAACCAGAAGTCTTTTTATGCATTTTTATTAATGGCATCTCTATACACTCTCTTATTATTCTTCTCAACAAATTTCTATTAATAAAATCAGTTATTACAAATAAGATTTATTTCTAGGAAATTAGCTTATTCATTTCATAATAATATGTTATTAAAATTATAATCGTAAAAGAAAAAAAATCACTATAGTATGTTTATGTAAATGCTGCAAAAAAATTAAGTCACAATGTTCCAAAAACTACACCACATGGGTATAAGGAAAGCTTTATACATAGATATTAGATTTCTTTTCGAGTACAATTAAGTAATTCGATATTATCTATATTTAAAATTCATATTATACAAGTATTCTTCAAATTTAACTCTCTCATATTTTCGTAGATTTAATTAAACAAACATGTGATATAACTATGTTTATTAAGTTTGTATAATATTAATTTAAAAAAGAATTGATTGAATAAGTATATAAATAATCATTCTATAAAAATGTATTTGTGAAGGGAATAAAAACTTGTTAAATATTTTGCAATTCCTACTATTTTATAATATGCTTAAGCAATTTTTAAAAATTAGGAAACCACAACAAAAAAGACATTTTCTCTATACGCTTTAAAAAAAGGTTTAAACTTATCGTGAAATAGATCCAAGCATATAAAAAATTGCCTATCACTTTATAGCATAAAGTTATTTTGATTTATGAATTATAGTAGCATTTTAAAATTGAATTATTTGCATTTTGTTAGGAAATTTTGACGCATTATGTAATGCATATAAAAGCTTTTATCTATTCCTCCGAAAAATTTAAATGCGTAAAAATATACTTGACGGAAATTAAAACTGCATTTGCAAAACTAGGCAATCTAAAGTACATTTAAGCATAAGAGGATTTGTTGGGAAAAATATTTTTATTTTATTCGCGTTTTTAGGGGTTTAGAATATTAGTTTCTTTTTAAAACTAGAAGAAATTCCTTAGAGAAATAACTCTCTTTTAAATAAGGGTACTTAAAATGAGGTACACAATTTTCTAAATATATACCTAGCAGTTTTAACATTTTTAAATGAGATGAAATAGAGAAAAAAATGATGATAAGATCTTAAATTTTTTCTTTTAAACCAACAACTGCTAATGCTATGTAACTAAAGATTTCTTCCAACTTTCTTTTGATGTTATTTGATTGTAAAACGAACTTAAAATTCTTTGAATATCAAAAAAATAGAAGTTTATCTAATGGGGATTATAAATAAATGTGTTCTGTAAAATTTACAAGTATTCTAGAATTGAAAATTAATCCTCTGTTTTTTTAAGTGTAAGTTTAGTATGCTTAATATTTGATTTGAATAATTAACAAAAACTTTAATTTAAAAATTTGATTTAAAGAAATTTATAGGAAAACAAGTAGAATATTAATATTAAATAACCGAATGATTTTGACTTAAAAATGTAGTATTTAATATGCTATCTACGCTATCTACGCAAACTTATGAAATGTTACAAAATTATAATAATAAATGTGACAATAACTCAATTAATTAATATATTTTAAAGAATGACTTATTGGTAACACTTATTTGAGTTAGAAATCACTCGTATTAAAAGAAATGTAAAAATAAGATTAATTGAAAGTAAATCAAACTAAAGAAAATATATTGCAAAAAAAAAAAAAAAGTAAATGTAAAATCTTCTTTTAGAAAATGAAAATTTCATTCTAAATTATTTAGCTAAATCTTTTAATTTGTAGAGATTGTTATCTTTATATAATTTTATTTATATCTACGTTTTATGGCTTAGATGTATTTGTTTCATGTGTGATTCTTTGCTAACATTTTACAATAGAGAGTTATTTCTATTGTTGTGGTTGTTTTCCTGTGCCAGCTGGTATTATGGGTTGCGCTGCTCCAATTTTTTTTAAGTGAACCATATTTTGGTGTGGATTCCGACTTCCTCAGTACACGCATACCATAGGTACCCGGTTGTAGGGTAGGCAACCATTCCCAACCCATTCAAAAAAGAAAAAAGAGAGAAATTATATCCACGCCCGAACCGGATTCGAACACAAGACAGGCACGCTGACCACTAGAAAGGGTGCGTAGCAGCTATTTGCATTAGCATCCATATTTTAATCTAAATTTTATCGAAAGATTTTAATAATCACCAAGTGAAGAATGATAACATCAATTTCTTCCCTTAACCTACGCTGATATTTTAAATTTTTCAAATTTATAATTTATTTTGACAAAAATGAACTCCTCATTTTTAAAACAGTATATTCTGAAATTTCAAACAAGCTTACGTCGAATGGTCTGATTAGTTTATTCTAGTGATTGATAAGTGTTTAAGGTATATATTCTGATTCTTTATCATTACAATTCTCCCCTGATTCAGTAGTTAAACCCACGAAATGTTATACTCCAAACTAGTTTCCTGCTCATTTAAATATTGTCATTAATGTCAAAAGAAAAGTTGTTCTACTAGTATTAATGAGAATGTAACTTTTTCACTTAAATATTTTTTATTCAACGGCAAACTTAATTTAGAAATCGAGTTTAAACAGAGCAATTCTTTATAAAAGTTAAAAATTAAAAAAAAATTAAAATAAGAATTGATCACTGCTCTAAATTGTCAATTAAGGAACCGAAACTAATACTTTTTCATGGAACATCTTAATCATTAACTAATTATTCTGATATATTTTATAAACTGTATTTGTTACAACATGTATAAATGTAAAAACGTGCTATTAAATATTACACTAACAAACTGTAGTGAAAGTGTAAAAACCGTAATCCTTACTAAAATTCCTAAAATTGGTCTTACAGAACTGCATCTAGTTTCAAAAATATTAAAATTGTTTATATATATATATATATATATAAATTTAATGATATTATAATTTTACAAAAAATATTAATATTATAAAACTTTCTATATCTTGAATGAAGTTTTGTCAGAACTGAACTGTTTGAGAAACTAATACCGCAATAAATAATTTAATAATTTTTTCATCAATTATTTATTGCATAAATCCTATATTTCTTCATTTATATGAAAGAGAGAAATGAAAATGAATTGCATTTATGTTTAAAATGATATAATCAAAAACAATAAACAATCTGCCCAGTAGTTGAATGAATATATTTTCACATTTTATGAACTTACTTACATTTTATATTCTTAAGTATTTCTAAGTCATGTTTTCATCAAATTTTCCTAAGAGTATTTTTATTAAATTTTTTTTAATTATAAAAAATCGACGTTGACATTATTTAATTACACCAATTAGATTTCATTGAAGATAAAAAATGATATACATATGATAAAAAATTCAAGTATATACTCTCAAAACACAAAAAATTGACAATGTTTAAAATTCCATGCGATATATTTCGAAATATAATTAATAATTTAATTCATAAAATATAATCGAATGAAGTTGTTTCAACAATGTATCAACTAAAATTCAAAATCTAATTAATTATTTCACACACATCTTAATTTTGAAAGATTTGACATCGAACTTCACAGTCTTAACAAATTACACGAGTATAATTTCTGTAAATACGTTGTTGCGTCACGACCAAACTCCATGAGAGGTAAGTTTCTCTGTTCTTGAGTGACAACAAAAAAAAAAAAAGGAAGAACTAAAGTAACGCTTGTATTATTAAATATATAAGGTGAAAAAAATAAGCGTTTTATTGCAGGTGATTGCTGTGGTGTGTTTGATTTAAATATATGTTGTTGATGTTTCCATCAATGTTATCATCTATAAAATACGGGACCTGATTATAGTTTAATATTTCCCACAGATCCTAATTTTTAAAGATTTGACATTGAACTTCATAGTTCTTCTTAGCAAATTACACCAGTATAATTTCTGTAAATGCGTTATAGGTCTAAGAACTGTCACCAAGTCAAGTAAGATTAAAAGAGACCAAATTCTTTTATTTTAGTTCCCACAATTCTTTACCGAAAGTAATTTTTAAGGTAAGATAGGATCTCTTCTATGAATTTTTATCAGAATGAGTAAAACTTCACTTTGGTTTTTAAGGGAAAACTGAGTTAAAGATATCACACTAATCACAACTTAGTGCGCATATAAAAAACAAAGGCTGCATACAAACTTCTGGATCAGAACCCAGTTTTCCGGACCTGATATTTAAAAACTTCAAACATATTTAATACATACAATAGGCAAAAGCATACAAAATTCATTATTTTTTATGATTACAAATACTTATAAAAATTAATTTAATCCTAAAAGCTCATACAGATTAATGTATAGTATATTCTGAACTTAACAGACCCAAAAAATTTATAATAAATCAACTAAAAACCAAAATATGTATTTTTAGGAAAGGAAAGTTATATATTAATTTACAATTTTATGATATTAATATAATTTATTTTGAAATTTTTAAAATTAAGAAACTAACATTTTCAAAAAACATATTTTTGAAATCGTTTGTCTTTACTAGCTTAGGGTTAAAATATATTTAGTATGCTTATAAATCAATATGTTTTACTGTATTTAATAGTCATAAGAGAAAATATGCAAATGGCAAACAGTTAAGGCAAATAAAATTGAATAATATATTGCTTTTAAAGGAAATCAAATGGTCACGTGTACATGAAAATTGCATTTTTTTCAATCCCAAATTTCTTTTATGTAATATGATTTATGTTTATAATGGTACTATATCATTAAAGAAAATATTGTTTGATCCACTTTCTTGAAAGATAAGAGGAAAAAAATATAAAATTTATAACCAAAAATGTCAATAGTGTCAGATAAGACTCTCGTAAAAGAAAGTTTTAGAGAAGAAAGCTATTTTAGGGTTTAACTTTAAGATGTCACTGAAAGCCTATTGAACTGTTTAGACCAGTAACCAACATGTAGCGGTTGAGTATTGGTTTGGTCCTAGTGAATGTGATAATAGATCTTTTTCTATCATATTACAGCTGTTCATCATCAATCCATTTCAAACTTCAGAATTCATGTTTTTCTTATGGATTTATATTTATTTCTGAAAAATGTAAGAGAAGATAATTGCACCAGAAAAAGAGATTTGACTAACTTTATATAAGGATTAAAAATAGTCTTTAAGAAAAAAAAATTGCTAAAACTTTATTAGTATTGATATATAAATGCAGCCCTGTTAGAGTATAAAACAAGTTTAATACTTTTAAAACAACATACTTGTATATTGGTAAACATTAATAAAATATATTTAGATTAAACGGAGAAAAAACAAACAATATATAAAATGCTAGATTTTTTTCAGTGGTTATAAAACGATTTCTTATGTGTACATTAGTTTAATTACTTAGTTTCATTAAGCAATCTTAGGATATTAAAATTATTATCACAATTGTTCTAATAAAAATATTAAGTAAAATAGGCATCGAATAATCGTTCCCCCGTTGAAACTAATAACGTATGAATAACATCACTACAAATTAGGAATAGATATGTATTTATGTTTTAGTAGGACAAAAGTAATTTCAAACTTTATATTACGAACACCGTACACGTTTTTCTTAATTTTTAAACTTATTCTTTTGTTAGAATGAATCATAAAATTCCTTAGAAAATCATGTTAACTTTTAATTTTCTTATCAAACTTTTACATGAGGTAGATTTAGTAATCAAAATATAACAGCTTATCATAGTAAATATAATTACATAAAACACTATAATAAATTGATGTAATTATAATCATAAATTTACTAACAATAACTTTATATAAAATTATGTACATATTTAACATTTATCACATACTATCATCGTAGTCTTTTCTGGTCTACAGCTACAAGCCTTAAAATTTACAATATTTGATTTTCTCAACTAATAGCATTTTTAGTCCACGTTTTTTTTTCTTTTCAAATCCCTCTTTTTTTATAAGACGCCTAGGTCTTTTCTAGTGTCGACTAACCGTCTAACTGAAGATCTTTTGCCTCAATTTCTCTTATGGATTTTTTGAAATTAGCATTCATTTTAGGTGCATTATTATCTGGGCTTCTTCTCAAAGGATGAAATCATATTAGTCTGTTATTCGGTAGGAATTGTGTTGTGTGTGTCTGCTTCAGAAATATGGGCAGCTTGAAACAGTTTCTAGTTCATTAACATCCTCTCACTTATACTAAGCCAAAGACAGCACTGAAAAATTTCCTTTTAAAAATATTTAAATTATGTAAAAGTCCATGTTTTTCATTTGCATAGAGCAGGTGAGGAAATAAAAAGTCTTTTACATTCCTAATTTATATGTAGTTGTTGACTGATCAAATTTGATTTGAGTTGCTTTCTCAGTCCAAAGAAATATTGGTCAATTTTATTTTATTGTGAACTTCTGTTCGAGGCTAGTTTTTAACACTGATTTTCCTTCTAATGTATTTAAGGTAATTAACTTCTTTTTTAAGAGTGACTGTTAATGCATAGGAGTTCATTGTTATTTACAGATGAAAGAGAAGTTTCCGTAAATTTCTTGTTATATCATCCTTATTGGTGAATGGTGGTAGAAATTTCAATGGCTTATAAAAGCTCTCTTATTCTATACTTCCAATAACACGTATAAAGTCTGTTTGGGGCCCAATATTCCATTATAATTTGCATCTCCCGCTCCCAGAAATACAATAAAATACACACATATTTTTAATATTTTGGCTCAAAGCTTACACTATGATTTCAATTTTAAACATTATAAATCAACAAGATTATGGAAATTTACCTTTTTGATTATGGAAGTTAACAATTAACAACCAAGATCTTCATACTGACAAAACAAGAATCTGGAATCTTTTTATTTCTCTTGCATCTACCATGTTGAACATTCTCTCGGTTTCGCAGAAGTTCCGGTTTACTTCGAAAATTCTGGAATGTCGACAAGATGCCATCTCTAGTATGCGCAGACTTGAAAATTATTCAGTTATGCTGACGAAGAATTTTAAAAATGTATTTTCTTGCTCACGATAAGCTGATAGCAAGTTATGAGTGGATTAAGAATCCATTTTATTATACTCCCGAAGGAGTCTCAATTGCCACTGAGTTCACATGTAGTGAAACCAAAAGCAATTTAGTAATAAATCACTCATTGAATTTTTGGTAGGAGTAAATGATCAGTTTCAGTACTAAAAACAATGACATTTTGCCTTCTCTTACCATTTTCAACATCCTACTTTTATGAAAATAGGTTTTAAGCAGTGGCTTCTTTGAAGACAAAATATAAATCTTAGCTAAATACGGAAAAGGAATTCTGTTTTCAGTGGGTACCTTCCTATGTCTATATGGGTACTTTCCTATGTTTTTGCATAAGAAGGATATGAAACTGTAGACACCTTGGACAAGGCCGGAGCTCGTGATTCCCCTGAGCCGTTGGCACCTCACCCCTTTTTGGAAATTATTTCAAGAGTAAAAAGGGGGATTAAAACCATATGGATTGTCCCTCCACAGAGACAATGTCATCAGTGTTCTCGTCCGGGAACTCACTGGCTTTAAAAGATAGGAACAAACGACTCTTCTTAATCATACTTCACAAAGTGGTCGCTCCCCACAGGTTGAGAATCATTGGTATAGGCCAAACGCATACTGGATTTATTCCATAGAATGCTTGTCTTTAGGTTAAACTAAAATCTAGTATGCATATCTCCAACACTACATTAAAATTTGATCAAACAAGGTGAATTCTCTCTTCAAAGGTTTCTCTCAAATGAAAAAGGTTCATTTACAAGGGTTACTCTGAAATTTTTGAGATACGCGCAGACGAGAATTTACAAAATAAAAATAATGGTTTAATTTTAAAATACAAAGTATTTTAAAACAAAACGTGATTTTTTACTGTCTTACTTCAACTTGCTTAGCGTAGAATAAATTTTAAACAGGAGAGAAAATGAAATGGAGTTGATGCGAAAACATTTTCGCGATATGATTTTCTACGATTTTAAAGCAGGATTAACTGAAGAAGAATGCGTTCATCGGTTGCAATTAACATTTGGTGATAAATCTCTAGCTCCTGCTACTGTATTCAGATGGTTTAGAGAATTTAGAAGAGGTCGCAATTTTCTTCAGGATGAAGAATACACAGAAAGGCCACCGTCGGAAGTAATCCCGGATAATGCGTCTGTCATACGAAAAATGTTAATGGATGATAATCGCTGTACCTATCAAATGATACAGAAGGAACTTAACATTGGATCCGCAACCATACACAAAATCATTCATGACAATTACATATGAAAAAAGTAGTTTGCCGTTGGGTTCCCCATAATCTAACCGAGCACCAAAAAGAGAAGCGCGTTAGAATCAGTAAAGAAACTCTTAAATTGCTAAATGATGGTGGCCACCGCATCATTTCTAAAATTGTAACAGGTGATGGAATTTATATACCATTTTTTGACGTTCCAACATGTCAAGAAAGCAAAGCATGAGTCTTTGAACATGATCCCACGCCGACAATGGTGAAAAAACAATGCGCACTGTGATGTATGACGCAAAAAAGTGATGTATGCCGTTTTCTTCAGAAGTACGGGATTGGTCAAAACCATCAAGTTGGAAGGACAGAAGACAGTAACAGCAAACTGGTATACCACTAAACGTCTGCAAGAAATTCTACAAGAACTGAATGTTAGGGGACCAATGCTTCACAATGACAATGCATCTTCACATACAGCCGGATTAACAATAGAGTTTTTAAAACAAAAACAAATTAAAGTGATCGCCTGAACTAGCTATGTGCGACTTTTGGTTACTCTTTAATCTAAAAAAGAACTTACGTGGACGTCGTTTTCATTCAGAAGAAGAGATTGATTTCGCTATAAATGCATTTTTTTCATCTATTCCAAGAAATGAATGGCTTGAGCCATTTAATCAGTGGAAATTCGTCTACAAAAGTGCATTGATTCTGGAGGAGTCTACTTTGAACACACCTAAAATTTTGTAAGTATAACTTTAAAAACATAGTTGTATCTCAAAAATTTCAGAGTGACCTTCGCATAATATCCAATTTTATATTGAATAAACCAATGTCTTAAATTATTTTCGTAAAAATAGGATCTTGTAAATATTTAGATTGAAAAATTTCTTATTGAAGTTTTACAAAATTTTAGTATCAATTCGGAAAAAACATTTAGTATCAGTAGAATTCATATGATAATGAATATATATTAATTATCAGATTATATATACATTATCATAAAAATACACACACATATAAATCATCATTTATTTTTTAATATAATTATTATACTCAAATTAATATTATCCATTTAAAAATCTCTAATTTTAACCTGCTTTACTATTAAAAATATTTGAATTCATTTTATTATTTAATATAAAAGTATGATTTTTGTTCTGTTATTTAATCTTTTTTTTTAGAGTTTATTCTATTTTATTTTCGAAACAATTGAATTTGGCAACATAAAATTAATTAGAAAATTATATTTTTCAATTTCAAAAGTATTTAAAAGGAAAATTTCATGTCTAAAAAATATAAATATCATATTAAATCATCTAAAAAATATAAATAATGGAAGCTTAAGTGACTTGAAAATAAATTCAACATCAAAACTAAAATAAGTATTTACATCTCTAATAAGATTTATTAATATCACAAAATTCATTATGATTTACTTTGCAAATTATAAACAATGAAATTAGCTTTCATAAATTATTCATCTTTTAGAAAAAATTCTAAGCTTTAATCTATTCTCAAGGGAATAATGTATTTTTGCATTTAACACTTCATTCAAACTATATTAATCTTTTTTTTTTGTGTGTGTGTGCAAATGTAACAAAAAAATTTTTTTAAATTCCGTACTAATTATAAAAAGAATGTTTTTGCATATTCACTTCAGACGTTTCATGAAAGTAAAAAAAAAAAAAAAAAATCCAACGACAGAAAAAGAATACTTTTACTATTTCTTTCTATAGCTTGAATCTTTTTGATAGCACTTATTTCTTTTTCATGGTCAAATAATGACCTTTATTATTTTTAATACGTTTTTCATAACATCATAGAAAAATATTATGTTAAAAGTTTCTGAAAAATATTAAAATTCTCCTGCACGTCTTAAAAATATTAATTGGATTAAAAATGCGTTTAAAGTAAGATTTACAAGAAGAAATGGGGAAATATATGTATGAGTTTATTTATTTAATGTAAGCGCGCAAACACTCTTAAAGTATATATTTAACAAAATATTTTATAAAAACATGTTTTTTTATAAAATAACTTTCTGTATTAAATATTTTTTCATACGCCCGTCCTCGGCATCTCTGGCATTAATGCACGAGCAGCCCAATAAAAAGATGAACAAGTATAAAAACAAGAGTAAAGTCCTATAATTACCTCGAAAGAGTTGTCAGTCATAAACTTTAAAACTTCAGGGCAGTTCTTGAGGCGAGCGAAATCCACATCATCCTGATTGCACAGTGGACAATGAGCAGTGTCCATTATACCCATTCGATGCAGGTGCCTCTGCAGATAGTCATGTCCAGCTGTCACCCGGAAACAAGCGACACCAAAAGTTCGTGGTAAAGAGCCAGGGATTTTATTGTTCTCATGAAGTAGAGTTTTTCACTGCCTATTCATAGTCTCATCAACATAAAGGGAAATTCTGTCATCCTATATGACAAAGTGTAGTTGTATTAAATATAGTTCTTACAATACAAAATATTTATAGTTCTTACAATACATTATTATATATTTTTATTAGAATATCAATACTGTTGATAGTAGTCAGTTATGTATATATTGTTAGCAGTGAACCAAACTCATGTCTATAAATTAAGGATAATTCTGATTCGCACAGAAATTTAACTATAAAATAAAAATTTCACATGTAGAATTATCTCACACATCTTGAAGAATAATATGCCAATGACAAGAAATCATCAGATGGCACCGATAGTACGTCACAATGACGAGAGTATAAGAGAGGGGTATTTAAAGAATGGTTGCAAAGAAGTAAAATTCTTCACAAGCGCTTTAAAAGACTTTCAGTGCAATAACCACATAGTTATGACACAAAGGAAGCATTTGGATGATGTTTCACGTGGCATAATTATCAGTCATGTATAATGTGGACGTACCTAGCTGGAAGTATCCGAGGAACTTGGAATCGCTCAGAATGTCATCTCCAGGTTTTGGCAACGGTTCCGAGATGATGGAAATTTGAGTAGACATTACAGCACAGGTCGCCCCCGATTTACAACGGCAAATGAGGATCGGTATTTGGCAGGTACAGCCAAAAGAAACAGACGGAATACAGCATCAGACTTGTCTCGTCATTTCTCTTCAGCTACCGGTACGACAGTTTCAAGGTAGACCGTGTACAGACGCTTAGGGCATATTGCTCTATATGCTCATAGGCCTGTCAGACGTGTTTCACTTACTTACTGTCGCCGTCGGTTATCCTGGAATAGAGAGCATGCATTGTGGATACCGCTACAATCTTCGTGTGTGTTGTTTTTCGATGAGTCCTTTGAGATTTATCTATCAGTTTGATTCTCACCTGACTTTCATATGGAGAGGTACCGGTACCCGCTACCACCAAGAGAACAATATTGAACGACAGTGTTACGGTGGTGCAGGATTGCTTGTTTAGATAGGAATTATTCTGGGTTCCAGAACTAACTTTCATGTTCAGAATGTCACCATGACAGGCCACATCTGTCGGGATGTCATTCTGGAACAACATGTACGTTTGTTACCGGACGCCATGGGTGCAGAACTTCTGTTTTTGGATATCAACGCTCTTCCTCACCATGCAAACATTGTAGAGGAATGCCTTCAATAGGAGGACAGCACTCGTATGGACTGGCCAGGATACTCACCTGACTTAAATTCAACAGAGCATGTGTGGGAGAGGCTTGGCAGACGAAATGCAGCCCGTCAACCTGCTTCCACATGTATACTGGAACTTTGGAACCTCCCACATATATACCGGTTCTTGATGAGTGGTGTAAAATTCCTTAAAATCAGATCGCTAATTTGATACTTAGCCTGTATTGATCGTCTGGGGGACATACTAAGTATTAAACATGATACCAACAATGTTATATTGTTTTTTGTATATAGATTCTCATTTGATATTTGCTCCAGGGAGAAAAAAATCGCAATTTTTATTCATGTCAAACTATGTATTTTACAAGTCTATCTATAGTTACAATGTTTCCGTTTTTTGATTCCATTTCCAAAAACATAAAATGTTTAAAAACATACTTCTTCAATGCATGATAGAAAAAAATAATAATTGGTATTATGATTTAAACACATTCTTTCAAATATATGACTCTACTCCAAAATTAAAGGAGTATTTTTAAATGCCAAGTTCAACTATATTTGTTGTAGTTCCTTTTGGAAAACACTTTTATTTTTAAAGAGATTTTTCTCTCATTAATTAGTACTATTTTGACAACTTTTTCCCTTTTTTCCTTTATTAACTTAGGGAATATTTAACTTGTGTATTGTTTATACTTCAGAAATTTTTCACTCATGAATTCGAAACGGTTTCTTCTTATCTTTATTTCTTACGAAAAGCTGCAAGTATTTATTTCAGCCTTTTTCTCAACATTTTAATTACAGTTTATATATTTCTCCCGTTTTTAAGTCTACATTTTTATTCATTCCTTTTTTCCCTTTTATTGTTTTCCAATGTTTTTTCTAAATTATTCATCTAGATTTTATTAAAATATTTTTCAGACTTACTACAAATCTTCAGTGACTTGGATATTCTTCATTACTTTATTTTTTCACTCATTCTACTGAAACTTCCTAAAAGATTTTATTGTTAATTAATTGATTTACTTTTTACTTAATTTTTTTCTTTAATTATTTAATTTAATTAATATATTTCGAATAATAATTTTACGCATACACGCAATTCTTCTTTTCCGTTTCAAGGAGAAATAAATTAATAATTTTTAATTTTAACGAACAATTGAGGATGTGGTTGTAAATAATTTTCGTATTCAATTAATTAAGATGTTGCATGTGCTTAGTAGAATTTAGTTTTTATATCTCATAAAAATGAACGCTGTGTCACTGCTTCATGAAATAGTTTCTGCTTAATGGAATTTTATTTAAGACAATTTAATTATTATTAAAAGTAAATTAGTGAGACACTTTTTGTGCCTACTGTTTAATTTAGTCTTTATTGTTATCGTTTGCTTTTTCTGCATACTATAATAGAATTTCCAATATTGCTGTCTTATAGACAAAAATATTAAAAACCATAAAGAATACAAAAAAATATTCCCGGAAATATAGTAAACAAGTGTAAGCAGCTTCTATAAGCAAATTCAGTGATGTTGCTCTTTCTAATTGTGTACATAAACTCTCTTTGATGTTACAAGCTTCGAGTAGGAATTGTTGTCTTCAGTCTAAATGGTCTATATTCTCTCACATATACTATCGCTTATTTCTTTTATAAAGAGTTGTGGTAGCTTAGTTTTTAGGGTATCGGCATACGATCCGGAAGGGTGGGGTTCAATCCCAAATGCCACCAAAGTACCACCGAGCACATGCGATGTACGTGTTCGTTAAATCAGTGGAATCGAAAGTTCAGTGGTCGGTCGTTGAGCAGTTACCATGGGTGCAATGGTCTAGAAAAAATTTCTTCCCCTTCAGATCAATGAAAAATTTAGGGTGTGGATCCTCTGGTGGTGCTATCTATCGGGTGGTTTGAAGAGCAGTGTCATACTTTCACCTTTCTGGTGCTCTGCTTAAACGAAAGAATCCTATTAACGTAAATTCGCTTTGCCAAGGCATAGCGAGCATAGATTGTCCAAGTATCATTATCATTAACAACAACAACACTACTTATTCAACTAGCTTGAATATATATATATTGATTGGTGAATGCCTAGGAGAAATGATTGGCAGTTAAGAAAAAATGTAAAGGAATTATTTATCAATTTTAAATATTGTTCTGCAAGTAAGCAGAAATATTGTTGAATAAATGTTGTGAGAAATATCACCGTGTTTTTAGTTGCTTCTAAAATGATAATGGATATGGGTTTATCTAAGTAAGATTTTTCATTATTGATTACTCCTGGAGAATAATTTAATACTGTACTGAACTGTCAAAATGTAATGGCATTATATCAATCGGTTGATAAATTTGGGTTTTACAGCAAATCCTTAAGTAAAATGTAAACTGTGAAATCATTTTATAAAATTCAAATGACATAGCCAGATATAAATGTGAGAAATTAAAATGCTAGCCGTGAGATTATTAACCCAATTAAGTATCTCAGAATAATATTTAATTAAATTTCTTAATTCGAACGAATAGCTTAGTACTGTTGAATTAGAGGTAAATTATTTATCATTCGGTTGTTCGGAAAGTCATTTCGTTTTTCATGAAAATGAAAAATGTGCAGCAAATAAATATTGTATTGCATTACACATTTTATTCCTATAGCTTTTACCATCTTTTTGGTAATAGCACGATTCCCTAGACATAAAGTGGTTGGTTTTTTAGTTACAGAAAGCTTATCCATATAGGAAAAACGAAATTACACTTCGAAAAGAACCCAATATATCGACTTATTTGGTGTTCTCATTTTACAACATTACTATATAATGGAGGTGTGGATACTTTTAAAACTACTATGTGTGTGATTGGCTATTTTTTCTTAGGAATCCTGGTTTTACCCTAAATAACAATATAAACTTAATAAAAGATTAAGTTTATAAAAGATTATTAACTTAATAAAAGATTAAGTTTTTTCTCTGTGACCACACTCAATCAATATCACAAAGCCATATACATATGAGGACAGATCTATGATTTTTTTTTAAATGCTCTGAGCGTCAAATATATCTGAAAAACCTCTCTATAAGATTAATGGTATTTCTATTTGTATATGCTTTGTTGTTCATTGAAGAGTTAATACTTAACTTCCAGTGTTATTTTCGAAGATTGTTTCGTATGCAGAGACTATCTACAGCAGAAGAAACTGAAAAAAAATAGTTAAAATAAACCATTATATGCAAAGAAAAGTTATATGTAAGAGCATCAACATTTTTTAAGCAATTTTATCCTTGTTCATTTATATTATTGCGTATGTATTCGCAATAATGAATATGATTTTTTTAATTAAAAGTCGAAAATTATTCTATAATAGGGACCGTGACCTTTCATTCTGATTTTAAATGGATGCTCTTTTTATTGATTATCAAAATTCATGAGTAATTTATCTATTTAAGTGTAATTGAAGTTCAAATGTGTGAATCAATGTCTAAAAAAACCCTATGAGCATTAATTGCATCTTTAATATAAGCAATAAAGAAGCGTTCAGTATTATATATATATATATATTTTCAATATTACGTGTTACATACACACAAACATATTGTTGGCCCAACATTCTCTTTATTTGACTATTCATTCCGTTGTTTGCTTAGCTGTACTGTTTAGTTTTTTTCTATGCATTTAATTTCGATAAATATTTATTGCATTTCCATATAACAAATATGCACTCCATATTTTTTTCTGCGTCATATAGAGTAAAGCACTTATGACTTAGCATTTTTTTATACAAATATATCAAATTTTAATCATAATATTATATTGAAAATTGTAACCAAGAACATGCAAATAAGCCCTGAACAGACAACCGTTTTCTAAGAATTGATTTCGGCAAATTAATTAAAGTATTACATTTTTGAGAGTTATGTGTATTGGCTCAAATTTTCTTATGTATTGTTACAAAATTATGCTCCATTTGCATCAAATATTTAAGAATGCACTTTTCTTATTTTATTTGACGTATATAAAATGTATCATAATCCAAGTTTACAAGAAAATAATTCTGTTCAATACTAAATTTACCATGTTTTACGATAAAATAAAAACTGTATAGTGCATTTGGTAAATATTTTGACCATTCTAAGGAAATATTCGAAAGGAAATTTAAGTTATTTTGATTTATAAATAGTGTTGGTTCATTGTAAATATAATTAAAACATTCAAAAGTAATATATTTATCTGCTTTGATATATAATATTTGTGGCATTTTAAAATAAAATTTTTTAATTGAATTTTATCTAATTTAAGAGAGAATAGGGTAGGACATTTATTTTAAACATGAGTCTCTTTCATCGAAAGATTACCATTCATTGCCTTATGTTTATTATAAGCCATTTATTGATTTTAAATTATTGATTACATGGAATCATTTATAAATAAACTTTAGTTAATCAACATACAATTATTTTATTTTTTGTATATAGTTGGGGCCCCAATAAGTGACTTTTAGAGCATAGAAATTTAAGACAGAAAAAACTTCAAAATACACATTTGTGTATCTAAATCTTTTAGATGACAATAAAAATTACCGAATCGATTTTACGAAACAAGAAATATTTTAGACTCTATTAAAAGAACTTTTATATTTTCTTGATAATATTCTGCATTAAATTTTTCAAGATAAATAAATAGTAAATACGTTTCATAATTTATCCACGGCAGATTGTAAATTGAAATGTTTCTATTTGAAATCTCCATTGCTTTTATAGGATGACTAAAAATGTTTTTGGGCTTCAACAATTCAACTATTTCAGAAGGAATTTATATTAAGAGTAATTTCTAAGTAGTCAATATCTGAAGTCACTTCTGGCAATGATTTGTAGAGTTTGCAATATTAAATAAATTATCTAAATATTAGGAATCACGTAAATCTTCTGAATATATTAATTTTATTAAGAATTCAGATTTTTTAATGGGAAATGTGACATTATTAATATTAAAATAGTTTTGTTTAAAAACGTTAACGCAACTTATAACATTTATATTTCTATCGGGATTATGGATATTTTTAAAATTTTTTATTCATTTGCGCGACAATAAAGTCTCTTTTAAATTTTAATGATTTATTTTTTTGATCTTTACTAATATTATTTTTGGAATCCTCATATTAAGAGATATATGAGGATTTATATTTCTTTATTATAAAAGCATATTTGTAATAGTCTAATGGTAAAATATTTTGTTTACGAAAATTGTGGATATCCATCCTAATAGAAGATCTTAATAAAAGTTTAGCATTTTTATTCACATTACTAAACGTATTTTCTTCATTTATATATGCTTAGACAAGTAAATAGCCAATAAATAAATATTCATCAGCAAACGTATAAGTTTATTGCAGAAACGTATTTTACACTGAACGATCTATAGTTTTCTATCATGATAGAAATAATAAAATATAGCCTTTCTGAGTTAAACATTTTTTGACGTTTTCGATTTTGTCACGTTTACAGTTTTATGTCGGAAACACATATGTCCAAATAATATTAGTGGAAATGGAGAAGGTCGGAAATCCATGAGTTATGGGATTTATAGCAGCAACTGCTGTTAGTTTGTTATATTTCCATTCTTTTTCGAGCATTATTGATGCTCCCCTATATATCACCATATAAGTTTATACTTAAGTGCAGCGCATTTACCATTCCTCACGTACGCATCGTAAAATAAAATAGAAACGCATTGTTGCTATTCCATAGCCAAAACAAAACATTAGCATGTATCCAACTCATATTATTTTGCATACCGTAGGGAAACGTATGTTAAATAATAATTTCTGTGCAAATTAATATCTATTAAAATGATAGATCATAATGATATTTCTTATAATAGACTTGTGTGTTTTACGTGAAGTTACTCACAAAGAATTATACTCATTCCTTTTTTGGACAGTAAGAAACACGAGTGAATGTAGGATTTTATAGTGAGGATGTATTTTGAAAACAAAATTTATGGTTCTAAGGTTGTCACATAATGATACAGGAAACAATTATATAATTTAGATGGTTGATTGACTAAAAAGTTAACTACTTAATTATAAAAATTTTAAATATTATAAATTATTTAATTGCTTTTTTATATAATTCGTAATATTCTAATTACTTAATCAGAAAGAATTATTACTTAACCATAAAAATATGTGGATATCATGAAATTGAGATAAAATAATAAAAATCTACACACAAAAAAAATTTAATTTGAAAATAAACTTTTAACATATGTAAAAACACACCTTTCGACTAGACGACATTTTTATTTTTGCTTATATATATATATATATATATATATATATATATATATATATATATATATATATATATATATATATATATATATATATATATATATATATATATATATATATATATATATATATATATATATATATATATATATATATATATATATATAACATATAATATACACAAGAAAGTACCAACGTCGCACAAATTGCATATGGACATTATATATAATTTAGTCGTAATTAAATATATTTACAAGTCATATTTTTAATTTTTACGATGATAGCAATAGTGGATATCTAATGAAAAATCAACCTGCAACAATAGAATATGAAAATTAAAAATGAAGTAAAATAAAATTTAATGTCTTTATAATTTCTGATACATGACTGAGCTTTATATAAATATTTTATTTTTTTATCAAATATGAAAATTAAAAAAATAAAACAAACTTTTCACAATCATTAACCTAAGCATCAATACATTTAAATATCATTAACGTAGTATAATGAAAATTTTCCGAATAATATTTAAAAGTTTTATTCGAAAACTCTTTCAAATTTATTGGGAGGAAATGTCTAATAAAAAAAAAATCAAATCCATTAAATTGAATATTCTTTCTGATTAGTTACTTGAATTAAAAATTTCTAAAATTTTAATTAGAAATTGAATTACGTAAATTTATATGCTTGAATCTCCAAAAATATTATTACAATAGTACATGTTCTAAATCTTCTTTTACACGAATAAGTTTTATATCAGTTTTAAATTCAGAAATTTTAAAGTGAAAAGAATATACTAATAGAATTTATATTATTTGTATTTTAAGAAAAACTGATATCAATTTATTAGAATTAAATGATTTTAAATCTATGTTTTAAATAAATAAATGTTAATTTTTCATTTTAGCAATCGATAAGTTCAAATGAAGTCTCCTGAATACCTCATGATTTTAAAATTTGAAGTTCAGACAATTCCTCTTTTATCATATCTTCAAATATGCTCACAAAAGTTTAAAAAATTCGTAAAATTTACTTTAATGAAGGTTAATTAAATTTTATACAGAGAAAAGATAATAATATGTAAAAGAACTAAAATGGTCTCATCAGATTAAGACCATAATTGAGGAAATTAGTTTAAAAATATAAAATTCCTCTAAGACGTACGATTAGCATAAACGTAACATGAACTTTAATAATCATATGCTTAATTGTCAACATCACAATGTCAAAAGCGTTACGTAATTCTTAAGATATATAGAATAATAAAGTTAAAAAAGTGCACTAAATATATATAAAATGTAAATTATAATTAAATTATAATTAATTAGTTATATAATTAAATTATAAGAGAGAACCAGTACCTAATTTTTAAGATATATAGAATAATAATTAAGAAAGTGCAATAAAAATAAAATGTGTAATTCATAAGCAAATTATAAAAGAGAGATGTTGAAATATACATATCTGTATTTATATTCTGTTACATTTATTTACTATTTATTTACTAAAAGAAATCAGTTTGCAGTTTTATGTATCGAAATGGTGTACAGCACAAGAAATTAATTTGATTAAAAAATAAATACATTTTTACTAGCAAATGTAAGTACAAAATACTTATAGTGATGTGAAAACTTCAAAATCTGATTTTTTATA
Source organism: Latrodectus elegans (assembly GCA_030067965.1). Classification (NCBI taxonomy): domain Eukaryota; kingdom Metazoa; phylum Arthropoda; class Arachnida; order Araneae; family Theridiidae; genus Latrodectus; species Latrodectus elegans. The sequence goes on from CM057820.1 coordinate 5,922,920, forward strand.
ATTCAATTATAGAATTTGTTAAGAGTTATATGCAACTTTTTATGTATAATCTTTTTACGGAGATATTTTTGACATTTTGGAAATATAATATTAAACTACTGGCCAGTTAAAATGGACAATGCCAAGGAAAACTGAAAATATCACTACAAAATTAATTTGGCTGGAATTACATTTTACATGTATAATAATAGATATTACAGCGCTTTGTAAGTATGATGATAAAAATCAAGTGTAAGTGTAGCCACACATTGTTGCCTATATGCTTAGCACATACCTCCGGATAGAATCCGAGAGGCTTTATGTGTATCCTTGAGGTATTGTTCTATACGGGTCGATATATCGCCAAATTTAGTCTGGTGTAACAATTGGCAGTGTATGCTGGGTCAGTTGTTGAGCAAGAATATATATTAATGTTCTTTGGATAATTTGACTTCCTTTTTTTACTTACAAGGATCGTTTATGAAAAAATGATTCACATTATTCATCAGCCAAATTTCAAAAATGCTTTGTCATTGAATCATTCGTGAATTCATGAAATAGCTATTGGTAAACACTAAAAAGGAATGGGGTAAGTGTAATAGGTTCTGTGTCTTACGTGTTTCCATTTCCATTTCAGTTATTAAATAAAAGAATATACATTACAATAATTGTTGTTATCATAAAATGCTATAATAAATTTAGTACATACAGATATAGCTTCTCTTTATTCAAAAAGTTGGTAAACAACAGTGTCGCCTACACAATATTTAACATTCAATTTTGACATTCTTAATGAATTAAAATTATTTAACCTTACGGTTGTGTAGATACATTCATAGAGTAACAGGAGAACTCCGGACTGTGCCTTAAGATTAAAAGGTTTTTGGAATACCCACCCATTATCATCCTCACATCCACCCAACACCAGAGGAATGATTTTGGATATCACAGATTGACGTGCACACGTCCAAACCCTATGCTTCACGTGGCTGATCTTAACGGGAAGCGGTGGGAAACTATTAATTGGGCTAGTGGACAATCTCAATGTTTTGTGGAGAATTCGTATCTAATAAGTATATACACTCTTAACACACGGAGGAAACAAAATGTGAAAGCATTTTGCAAATCTCTTTTCATATTTGTGAAATGAGGACTATTAATCTGTTAATTTTTCTTTGAGGAAAGATTTAATTCTCTTGATGAAATTGTTTTTGATGAGTGTTTAGTGAGAATGATTTAATGATGCAATCGATAAAAATGAACATGAAAACTATTCTTTGTTATTTTTAGAAAAATACATATAATAACAAAAAATACATTTTTTTAGCTTCTCAACAAATTAAAATAGAACATTAAATAGTAATACATTGTAATATTGATACACTCGTTTATCATTTAAAATTGCCATTTTCTATCAAATATTGTACTGGAGCTTTTATCAAACAGTTCAAATATCTACATTCAGCAGTAATTTTTGTTTCGAAAATACTTTCAAATGATTTTAAAAGTAAGATGTGTTTGGTAATAATTATTAGTTAATAACATAATACAAACTTTTTAAAATTTTGAAATTAATTTAGGGAATATTCCATTAAGTAAATTTGTATCGTTTCAAAAATATGCGGCATTAAATTAATTTGTAAACAATAAAAGAAATTAATTTGAAATTTCTTGTATAGACATATATTAATGCATGAAATATGAAAATGATTAAAAAATGAATATAAATTTATGTTTAAGATGTTTATTTTAATTATTAGAATTTAAATAACATTTAAATAATATTATTGCTTATGATTAAGATATGTTCATTTAAATTCTAAGTACTCATCTAAAAATGTCTATATTTTTGTAATAAAATTTTTCAAAGATGCAAATTTTAATTTATTTTTTAAATGAAAAAATTAGAATCGTTTGATTGGTAAATAATTTCATCAGCGCTAGTGATTGAAAGTGCTTCAGTCATTAATGCAGACTAATGCATTTTCCAATTAGCTATAATGAAGGAAATATTGGATTTTTGATTCGGAAAAGAATAATATTAATATTGGAAATAAAAAACGTAAAACAATAAAAAAATATTTTCAGCTGGAGTATCCGAGACAGAAATTTATGTTTTGTTCATAAGTAAAATTGAAAGATCTTCTGTCAATTAACAGAGTGTGTTATTCGCAAATATTTTCCTTAATTTCTTTTTTTATTTAAGAAATATGAAAAAAGTTTTCACACACCCATTCTTAAAATACTTATTATGTTATTAGCAAAACTGAATAATTTAAAGCTCGTAGTTTTTAAATTTATAATGATAGCTTCTTGTGATTAATTAGTCATAACAAAATTGGAACAATAAGCTATATTTCTAATCGATTTTAAATAAGCAAAGTCATGGGAAGAACAACACGACTGTTTGTTAATGAATGACAATCCACATAAAAAATCCTTACTAAACTGATCGATTTGCTTGTTCTTTAAATTATTTTGATGAGTATTTTAAGAAAAATTAAAGCGAAAATAGAATAAAAAGAAAATGAACACTCGATTTTTTAAGTAAACACATCTTACAAAAATATTAGTTTTTAAGTTCAACAAGTTTTGTAAGTGTAACATTATTGACTTCAATTCATATTGTTCAGTTAATTAATATTATGCACATGCCGCTTCTTTTACTTATATGGAGCTATTTCCTAAATATAAGGCAAAGAACAAGGCCATTTGGATGGTCTGGGTTATTGGATCCATAGTATCTTTGAAAGTGCCCTGGCGGCTCTTGGTTCGGTTGGGCAGTAGACAAGATCATGCTATTCTTATACTCGATTCTTTAGTGGTCGCCTGTCATCCATGACTTTTGTTGGTGGTAATAAACACTTCAAGATTTGCCTTAAGTGTTCTTCTGCATAAGCCACCCTGGTCACATTTTACTTTGTCTGGGGCTCAGCAGGCAGGACCTGGTTTCAAGATCCCCTATTGGAAGTGGACTTTTTCCAGGTGAGTGGGCTCATGGACCTGATCTAGCTCTGCTGTTGAAGGGGAGGAGAAACAACAACAGCAATTAGTATTATTATTTAAACTATCCTTCTCATCCATTTTAATGGATATTTTGTATACAATCTTATTTTAGATTCTATAGCACAGTAACAAATATATAGTTTATATAATAATTACGTTTTTTTATTTATAACTGAATTTTCTTTCAAACGACAGGAGAAAAATATTTTAAATATGCAAGTTTCATATAGTGATAATATGTTTGCTAGTTTTTGTTATTTCTCATAGCATTTGATGTCATATAATAATATAGAACCAGAGCTCTCATGGGAATAAATAAGTTCATTATTAGATTTGTCATGAATTACGATCATAAATGAAAAACCAAGCATGATATTTCTATTCTTCCTCTATTGGAGTAAATGCTAGAATTTTTCAGGAAATTTAGTAAATACCATTTTTCTCTTTATTTAAAAACCTTTACTCTGAATTTGGCATTAATTAGAATTTAGACTCTGATATCGTTATCATATCTAACAAATTTTAATAGAAACTATAAAATCTTGATATATTTTACTGATTTTAATTTAAAAAATTCTTTATTAAAACCTAATTTCTTTTAAACAAATTATTTATTACAGAAATGTAATAACATTTCCACAAATTGTTTTGCTAAATTACGTGAAAAAATTTGAAATTTCAAATATGAGATTAAGGTATCCATTAATTATTTATTTTCCCCATTTTAATTTCGAAGAATAACTGAAATTATATGAAGTTGTGTTTTATACTCGTGCATTTTAAAGTACTGCCTTATTACGAATTACTAGTACTTTAACCCAAGACCCTATTAAGTATTTTAATTTTTCCAAATATTGTTTTGCATCACAGAAAGATATATTACGAGTACATTTTAATAAAAGATTTCTAAAGTTTTAATAAAATATTTCGAGTGTTTAGATAATGCAAATATTTTATGTTTCTTTTATTCATGCTTACTTAATTTAATTTTAAAGAATGCTATATATGCTATATATACATGTACACACACACACACACACACACACACACACATATATATATATATATATTACACATAAATATTACATTTTCCATGAGCTAACCTATAAATATTAAAAATAAAATCAACTAATATGAAATTATTTTATCTTTTCACATTATATCTATTCATATTATGATGTACAGCAAAATGATATGATACTTTCATGAATACTTAAAATCGTATAATAAGTGCTACTAAATTTATTACTTATATTACATAATGCACCTTATGAGTCAAAAGTTAGAAGCATTTGCATTTTCTAAATATATAAAAATCCCAATTTTAAGCAGTTGAATCTTTCCTAAATATAAGTTTAGTAATTAAGTTTTGCAAAAACATTCATAAGAATCATAAAACGTTTCTGAAAGTTTGAAATTTTGATAGCAAACATCAATTTTTGGTGTAAAAATCTGATTCTGATATGTATATTTCATTATATTTTAAATGATTCAATTTATATTCCTATATTTTAAATGTTTTTTTAAAATTTAACCGTCATTTCAATCTATAGAAATTTAATGGCATAATGATATAATATAATACTGTCACAAAAATGTATTCAATATTTTTTCCATACATTTATTTAAGTTTAAAGTTCACTTAAATTTCTATATTGTGTATTTAATACAGTTTAAAATATTTTAAAGATTTTCGATGATCTTTGATTTAATACATTTGAAACTATTTAGCAAAACGTAGGATAATTTTACTTTTATTATTAAATGGAAAACATTTCAAATTCATTGTTTCATTTATGGTTGAACACATTTCCATTCGACTAGAGTTCTTCATTGTGACATTCAAGTGAACGTCATCTTACGTCAAGAAACTCTTTCCTCTTCCAAAATCGAACATTTCCTAATTTCCTAGAGACAGTCAATCCTTTGGCGTACTGACCAAAGCCGGAAGGTACTGACACAGATTTTGAGACAGAATCTCCCATCCAATCTTACATGAAGTAAGAATTTATCCTGCGGCAACAAATATCTAACCAGGAAAATATTCTCCGTTGATCGATTTAGAAATCCAAGATTTTCGTCTTTATGGAAAATTGTTCGATATGTTTGGAACTAGAAGAATAATTTCGCAAGAAGTTGAAAAGTTAAATATTCTCGAAGTTATGTTGAATAAGTCATTTTAAAGTTGTTGAATAAATAATTAGTTTCAGGATTTCGGATTCTTTCTGAGTTTTGCAACATAGAACTTCATAATAAAAGTGTACTTGTAATAAAATACAACTTATACTTTTCTTTAGATAAATATAAAAATAAATGAAAAAAGTGATATGCTTCTTTCAGAAATCATTAATTTATAATAATTAAAAGACTTTTGGGAATTTGATTTAGAGACATTAATTGCGTACTATGAAAAAAATTCGATTATGTTTAACAAAAACAAAGTTTGAAATGCAAATTAAAATATGTATAGAAAAAAAATAATGAATTGCTCAGTGAAAAATAAATTTTCTATTGAATTGGAAAGTAAAAATCTAAATGAGTTGAAATAAAATTTAAGAATAATTTATGATAATTCCTTAGTTAACTGCTTTTAATCTGGGATCATAAATATGAAAAACATGTGGATTAAATTATGTGGTAAAATGTTATCTCTAATAATATGTTTTAAAACAGGAGATATTTATAATATTTTAATTCCGTTTTTTTACATTTTTATCTTTTTAACCACTAAATGTAGGATTTATTACGCTTTTATAATACATAAAATATTTGCATTGCTTAAATTGAATTATAAAAAAGATGAATAATTATTTTGTCAAATCAATTCTGTATAGAAATTTAGCAATTTGTAAAAAAAAATAAAAAATAAAAATAAAAAAATAAAAAATCTAGTACCCTTAAAATGATACTTAACTCAAGAATTTAGCAAGAGTAAGATAGCGAGTTTTCTAAGAAAATTTAATATATTTCACTCTTTTTTATCTAATGGCTTGCACCGGATGAATGAAACCTTTCCCACAACTGGACCGGAAGCTTCTGCTCATTCATAGTTATTAGGTGGGCACTTGTAAATGAAGTCACGTGGGCGAGCATCATTATCTTCGTCCCATCACCACAAATCCGTTTACAGGAAGGGTCACACATTCATTCATCATCTCAACAGAAAGGAACAAGGAAATATAAGAGAGAGGTGTTTGTCCCGGGTTCGAATCCCGGGACAAGCAGCTTAAGAAGTAGAAATGCTAACCACTCAGCTATTGGCCAGGAAAATTAGCCATTGTTATTAATATGCATAATTAAAATATGAAAGATATTTGCCTACTTTCCGCCATAAATTTTATAATTCGTGAAATACAGAAGCTATCATTGTTTAAATATTAATTTGAAAAGTGCAATGAAACTAACACAGTTATTAATATTTTTTAAATACTTAAAATGTTTTGGAAGAATAACATTTATTAACTTTAAAATAAAATTGGAGAATTTATATGATGAAGATTATTATGTAAACCAATCTTCTCTTTGTAAAATTTACAATAAAATGCTGCATAAAATGCAAAATTACTGCAAGTGTTGTGTTCTTTAATAATTACCATAATAATTAAAATGAAACCAGAAAATGGCATAATATAGAAAAGATGTTAGAAATTCAGAATATTTTAAAAATTCAAATTTAATTTATTGGTTATTCTGCAATTCTAATTAATACTTTCATTTTTTTATTTAAAAATTTTATTTTTTTAAGGTTTTATAAGTATTATAGAAACGTGAATCATGTGAAAATTTTCTGACATTTAAGTTTGTAATTTTTTTACATAATTTGTGAATTATACTAATTTTTTATAGGAATAATATATTTTTAATAAAATGCGTAGTTTGTCCCAAATTGTATTTATAATTTAAAATATTTTTTAAGTTTACTGTCGTTTATAAAATAAAAAGTTTAATTGTGCATTAAATGCACAATATTAGAAATGATCGTGTAATGTTAGTAAACCAGGGACAATTATAAATATTTTGTGTATAATATTTTAAAAGTAAACGCCTTTTTTCTAAATTAAGAAATTTTCGAATAAGAAAATTTGAAAATTTAAAATTGTAGCTCTTTTCAATAGCGACTAAGCACATAAATTTTTAGAGAACGAAATAAATGAAAAAATTATTAGAAATGAATTCCACTTTTCATTTATTTCACGTAAAAGTGTTAAAGCAGAACAAAAGATTTAGATTTCTGAAGAGCAATTTCTGATGTGATAAGAACGAACAAAAATTCTAATGCATTTTTGTACCGCTTTATAAGATATACAAAGAAAGTGTGTGATTCCTTTTAAATAATTAATTATATATTTTTAAGGAAAAAAAAGGCAGCATATTTTTATTCAATTCCTGAGATATTTTCCTCGATGCTAATTCTTTTTTTTCACTTTGTTCTATGTGTGAGAGCATTGTTCGATCCTTAAAAGAGGAAAAACCGTTTTCAATCAGGATTTGTCTTGAGAATTACAGCTGGATTACAGCTGTCTGAGAATTACAGCATTAATTGAAGTACAACTGTGTAACCATTTCTATGCACATTTTGTCTTTGTATTGATTTCGATGACGACCGCTAAATAGCACTGCTGAGGCAGAGAAACTAGATTTAAGAACAGAAGTTAGAAAGAAGGACTGTTCTTTGGGTTCTAAAGAGAAAGAACGAGACTGTTGAGGAAGTTAGTGTGTATTTTGGTTTAAGAAATGTTCCCATAAATACATTTTTTTTTGTTCTGTGAATTCATAAAAGATAATAAATATTTAATTGATAAAATGATGCGTGTTAAATTCGTGGTACAAATTAAATTCAGTGTCATAATAATATTTTATTAGCAATCTGGTAGTTTACAGAGACATAAAGGGAAAATGATTTATTACTTTCTTTTCAGAATTCTTTCCCTTTTTTCCTAAGGGTAGCTTAGAACGCTGTAAAAAAGAAGAGATTAACTTTTCATATATTTCGATGAAATCTAGTAAATAATTTATGCTTAAATTGTCATGCATTTTTATAATTTTCAAGTATTCTTGGATTTATTGTTGTTCTGATGATTTTCTTCATAGAATTACATTTTATTGTAAACTTCAAATAATTTTCGAGAGTTTTTAAAAATCAAGAACTTAAGAAATTATATTTCCTCTAGTTAAAACTTTTAAAGGCGGCTGAAGTCCTTAACTTCGTATTAAATAGTGATATGTTTTTAAAAGACAGGACTTAAAATTATTCCCAAGTTATATTTTTTTAAACTTTTTTGTGTAAGTAGTTCAATATTTTAAAGTTATTATAACAAATTAATTAAAAAAGATATACATTATATTTTAAAGTAAAAAGGACATTTTTTAAAGTTAATTTTAATTGTATACATATGGTGTTACAGCTTATTATAAAAATGCATAATTTATTAAAATATGTTGTGATGTATATCTTAAAAAATAAGTCTTTAAAATACAAATACTTAATTGTTATTATAAATAATAATGATTTTATTATAAACTTTAAAATTTTCGCTTAAAAACAAGCAATATTTTTTAATATTTAGATATTTTATATATTTAAAATCTTTTATTAATGAAAAATAATTTTTCAGTGAATGATTTGTTTAAAATCTTCTTAATGTTTACTATTGATGAGGCAATTTGAAATTTTAGATATAATAATATCAACAATACTGAATTTTTAGAAATGTGTGATAATAAATATAAAAGATTTCACTATTCTCTTGAATTACTATCGAATATGTCATTTTAATATCAAAAGAATATTTATAGTTTATATATATATATATATATATATATATATATATATATATATATATATATATACCTATATATTATACATATATATATATATATGTATATAAAATTAATTTATATAGAATATATATATATAAAATTTTCTATGTATTAAAAATTGTTTGAAATATAATTATTTTATTTTATTTCTTTTGATACCAATAATACATAGAAATTGCTGCTCTCAGTCAATTATTTATAATTTTTAAAATATACAAAGTTATTTGAGTTACAATGTAATGTAATTTCAAAAATATCCTATCTACAATCCTTATCTTTTTAAATAAAAGATAAGAATTTTTTGTCAAAAAATTGTATTATTTTCAGATCATGTCAGAAGCATTCATTTTTTTTAGATTTATCACATGGAGAAAATTTCCTTAATACATGGGAGAACAATATAATTATAAAAGATATTGTTCATGAGATTAATAAAAACTTGAATGTTAGAAATATTTATTACATTATTATTTTAAATTGTAATTAATAAAAAATGTAATTAAAAGATATAATTACATTTTTTATTCATAACAATTTAAAATGATTTTCTTATAAACAAGAAATAGCTTGAAAACTATATTTTCTGTATATATAATGGGCATGATGGATGGGACGTGATGTTGCTGCTATAAATATGTTAATTTTTTAAATGAATATTTTAATAAAATATTTTTTTATGTTTTATATTTATTTGTGATATTATCTATCATTTTACTTGCAAAAATAGTAAATTAATGATACTGTCTAATAATTTAACGAAATTTTAAAATAAGTATATTTGTGAATTTTATTGAAATTTTATGATTAATTATAAAAAATAGTAAACTATATAGATAATAAGGAAATTTAAAATTAATTTTTTTCTTAGAAATCATTATTATATTTTAATTACTATAGGAACATATTAATAATGAATATACTCAAGCAAATGTGAACTTTATGATTTTTGTAATTTATTCTCCGATATATTAAAATTTGCTACGATAGTTAAAATTTATCAATACATAAAAAAGCATAAAGGTTAAAAAACGAAAATATTTTAAGTAACTAGATTTTTTATGGAGTGATTTTTGCGTAGAAATATGATTTAAATGCAATTTATTGAATGTACGACGTTTTTTTATATATTTTTAAAAATTCATTACATATTGATTTTTTTTGCATATGTAAAAATAGAATCAATGATAACTATTAGCTAAAGTTTTTAAAAATAAATTTATTTATTTCACAAAATTTATTTTACGAAAGAGTTTTATACTATTTAGAAAAACGATTTTGTCATTATTTGTTTATACGTATGTATAAAGCAATTATGCTGATTTTTAAATAGAGAATAACTCTATTTTTTTCCATATCCTTTTTAATAAACATAATATATTTAAGCTTCAAGTAAATGCAAATAAATTTAAGAAGTTAGTTTTTTCTAAATTTACCCACAGTGAAAATTCAGTGTTTATCTTGATCCAGATTTATGCTATCACGATACAGCTACAAGATTTTATCATTTTTACTTTAAATTAAGACACTTTTTTTAGCTTATATTTAAAACTGGCAAGTAAATAAATAATCGTCATCATTAGGATGATTTTGTATCTATTGATTCTTTTCTAAAATAATTGTATGTCATTTTGAGTTGTGCAGTTTGCAGATTATAAACTCAGTTATGTAAAATCCGATTAATATTTTTATTTTATTTTTTTATTATTACAATTAGTATTTTATTTTAGTATTATAACTACCACATTTGGTTTTCTAAAGATGATTTTATTTATTTATTTTCATTTACTGAAAGCCTAAATTCTACTGTCATAGAAAATTTCGTAAATACTAAAAAATTCCTAACATGTGAGAGAATCAAATCCTTATTTTTTCTCTTCGAAAAACTTTGATAAATCTTTGGTTTTGATGAGAGTGAATTAGAAGATTAAGGAAGTCCATTGCACATTGTTTTATGTTATTGCATTCAAAGTTATTCGATATTTTATAATATATTTAAATGATATATATATATATTCAATTTTATATAAGCGCGTTTTTAGTAAAATAAAAATTCGTTTTTGAGATTTTATTTATGTGATTTGATTATTTTATCATTGATATATTTTACAGATGAAGAAATTATTTTGTGGCGTTAAACTTATAAATATATTTTAAAATATTCGTTAAAATTCTATATAAGGCTGAATCCAGTGGAAGACAAAATAAAGAAAGAGTAAACACATAATTCATATATTTATTTCTTTTGGATATGTTAGCCTGTATGCGGAGCATACAATATACATGCTGTTGGTGTTGAACTTCATACGTCTAGGTAACTATACATTTCAATGCACAAAACTCAATACATTATTTAAAGCATAATAGCCTTAACTTTCTATCAGAGATATGTTCTTTCTCAAGATGCTTTTCAGTGAAGTGTCTCCTAATAGCTTCATCGGTTCTTTGCCGAGATGTATGAAGTCAATGAACAACTTACATCAGCAATTATTTATACTTTGAGATAAAACAACAGCACAACATTCAATCATACAATGCATCTATGTACACAACCACATCTAGATTTTAGTCAATCTAATTTCTAACAACAGACGCATACTTAAACTATAATTGAGGATTTTTATAATAATTTCTTAAAATAATCTATCTTGTGGCTAAAAAGATTTTATTTCCCACAAAGTGTTTGTTTTTGTATCAAAATTATTCTGTCATTTATGTATGAAAATTGGGATTCAAAAATTTCTATAAATAGCTTACCTATTTGCAAAAAATCATACTCGCATAAGCATTATTAAGGTTTCGTTCATTTTAATAGTAATGAAAAGAAATTAGATTTTACTTTGGTATTAATTAAATTGCAATTTCTATACTAAAAATATAAATAAGAAAAACGAAAACATATATTTTATTCCCTGTAACTTAAGTAAAATACGTAACTTAACTAAAATATTAAGTTTTTATTGATTTGTTTTCTTATTTAACTAGTTCAGAAACGTATGTATATTAGTTTTATCCTTTAGTATAATTTAAATTTCCAGTACATGGAACCAAAACATTTCGACATTTTACACATTTGCTAAACTGAAAAAGTAACTTTAAGTTCTTGAAATATTATACAGAATAAAAAATTAAAAATGAATGTTTTATGCAAATATGTATTTAAATAACAAATTTATTAAAAACATTTCAATGAATTTATTAAATGAATATTCTTCATAGGTTCTTGTATAGTATTTTGAATTTATAAATCATCTATAAAATTGATTGAGGGTTTAAAGACATATGTAGTATAAAACGCAGTGTATGTTAAATACTTGCATATTTTTTAAGTACCTCTTGAAATTCATTTTGTTCAATTAAATGAAGCTCAAAAGCTTTCTAAATTAAAATATATTGAATTTAAAAAACACATGATGATTATTTGATAGATAAATTACATATAAGTAAAAACTTTCTTCTTAAAAAAGATCATAAATTTAAAAAGCAATAAAATTTGTAATTCATTATTGTAAAGAAATCATTATTGTAGAAGTGTATTATTGTTTATAAATCATTATTGTAGAAGAAGAAGAACACAACATTTCTATTTTTAGGAATAAATCACTATACTATGTTTTAGAATAACCACACCACTATGCAAAAACTATTAAAATTTTTCTTTACCTAATATTAATTACAGATTTATCAAAGTGATTAACAATTTGAATTTGCAAATACTTGTCAGAAAATCAAACTTAAAATATAGTGTCATATAGTTAATTTAAATTTTAAAATTAATGTCTCATTTTCAAGTAAAGATCTATAGTTGAAATTTGAGGATTTTTAAATCTAGCAAAAATGATGATAAGCTTGGTTTTTAAGCGATTAAAGAGCATCGCAAATTATCATAGTCAGCCACCTAATATTTATTTCATTCAAAATTTTCCATTGCCTCAATTAATAATAAATTTACTTCAGATACGTGCCAAAATATTATTTACCTAAGCTACAGATGCATATAAAAGTTTAATTGAAAATATGTATTTTAAAAAATAAGATGTTTTTATTAAACGCTTCAGAAAAGAAAGTTTCTGAAAATTATGCTAAAAATGTAATGCTTCTTTTACTACTGTTCTTACATTTACAGCTTAATTATTGACAATTTTAAAAATTCACAGGCTTATAACCAATAAGCTTGAGAATAGTTTTATTCAAAATTGTATAAAGAATTACTTTGATGCTATGTTCCCTTAATGTGTTTTAATCGAACGCACACAAAAAAATATATAAAACTAAATTTATTATCTTGTTACTTTAATGTTTTCATGAAGGCAATTTTACTTGCAAATACGAAATTTAATAAGTTTCTAATCAATATATTAAATTCCAAAATTGCGAAAATATAACTTATTGGAATAACAAATTTTAATATCGAAAATATTCTGCAATTAAACAGTACACAAATATAATATAAATGTATCTCAAGGATAATACAAATAAAGATAAAACATTAAAAAAGGGAATGTAACATTAAAAAGGGAACATTTAAAAAGGGAATGTTGGCGTAATCAAGGCGTTATTCCTAATATTTAAAAAAGATTTTTTATAAATATTGCAAATATTAATTTAGAATTCTATTAACTAATCACCTCTCCAAATATCTTCTTCAATGTGAGCTATAAGCATCTTAGCATAGAGCTCCAAAAGTGTCCGCCATAACCTACTAACCTTAATTGATGAAATTTTTAAAAATTTATATTGTGCTTGTCGATATAAACTCACACTCACCTTAAAGTGGATGTTTTAATTTGTCTTTTTCATTTTGCTTTTTCTTCTGTTCTATTGTCAAAGTGGTCAAATTATGAAGCAATATCGCGAAAGATTTGAAAATTAATTATTTAGAACTACAGGTAATTGTCATGATTTAGAAAACTTTTACAGACAGAAATATCTATAATTAAATAAAACATTTATTACTGGTAAAAATCATGAATGGATTTTTTTCGTATTACCGATAACACATGAACATTCGATGGTTCACTTCGGCTTGCTTGCTGCCATTAAAAGAATGTGATTTGAAGACAGACAGCAAATTCGTCGACAATATCGCTCTAACGACGCCGTCTCAATGCGATGTCGCAATTAATTATGGTGACGTAGATGAAACGTTATCTGACATCATGGATATTTTAAACCAATGAGAATTCTAAAAACGTGATATAGCCGTGATCTCACCTGGAACGAAAGGAACAACCGCTTTGTGGTTAAAAACATAATAACAAAAAAGTCTAAATATTTTTAACTCTGAAATTTAATCAAATTTTGATTAATGCTTTAAAATTAAAATTTTTATGGAGTAACTTGAATCAACATTAATAAAATATTAATTTTGGGTTACTTTATACACTTTTCGTTGACTAAATAAGTTTTAAATTCATACATATATGATAATACTTCATTTTGGTAAGAGTATATTTTTTAAAATGTACACTCATTACTTTTAAGAATTGTGATACATGTGATGTGTTAACCAAATCTCTAAACCACTGAAAGTATGCTTCTATAATATATTAGTGATTACTTAAATTAAAGTAAGAAATTAATAGTGTTTATTTTTAATTAAAAAATCAATTGTATAGCTTCCTATTTTACTCAATTAGAAATGAAACGACAATATAAAATGATTAATGTATAATTTGAAGGATGAATAAAGGATTTATTTTATGTTTGAAAATAATATTGCATGTTGATAAATTTATTGCAATCAAATATCCAAAAATATTATTATTATGATGGAAAGTACATGTTTAATGCATGTTCTATATCAACTTTGAATTATATCATAAAGAAAATTTAACAGAAAAAAGGAAATCAATATATTTACTGATAAAGACATTTTTAAATATTATTTAATTATATTAAAATTGTGATATTTAATCATTATTTATGATTAAATTGCTGATAATAAAACTTTTAATTTTGAAAAGCTTTTTAAAAAACAAATTTTATTTTACTTTAAAGACTTTAGTAAAAGTTTTAAGAAATGTTATAAGTATATTGAGCTTGAATTAGACATTATTACTAAGAATTTTTAAAATTAAATCCTTATTATAAACTTTTATTCAAATTTGCAGCTTTATGTAGGTTCCCGCAAAATTAATGTGAATGTTATTTCGTAGTTTGGAACATTTATAATAAATTTTAAAATTTTAAATACACTTGCAATTTTACAATACTTAATTAAGAGCATTAGTAATTTCATAATATGAATATTTTCGGAGTCAATATATATTATATAAAAATCAATAATATTTAAAGCTGTAAAAAATTCTTAATTAATGTAAATTTTCTGTGAGATTAAATTTAAATTAAAAATTTTAACATAAAAGATATACTTTCTATTGTATAAAAAATATTTTTGATCACAAATCTAATTATTGTTGAGATACAATTATAAAATTTAGAGCATTATAATTTTCTAATCCCTATAGGTACTTTTCATCAGTTGTTTCAAACATAAAAACTCAAAATTACCTTGAGATTATATATTTCAAATTAAACTGACATGTAATTTTAATTTAAAATGTGATCATGATCTGAACAGTTTCTTATTTATAACACCAATATTTACAAATATGGTTTATTTGTTAGTGTATTCGTAAATTTATTTATTTTTCAGATATTTTATTCCAAAACATATAACCTGATATATTGAATTAAATTTAATCTTAGATAATTATTTGTTTAAGCTATGAACTACAATTTCAAGTCCCACTCAAGCCTTACTAGTGTATGTATATATATATGTGTGTGTGTGTATGTATAAAGTACATATTTCACTGAGAAAGGTTACGAAAATTGCTCAACAAATATAGCAATAAAATTAATGGATATTGCAAGTCTCAACCTAAAAATCTGATGCTTTTGTCTTTCTTATTAATTGACAATCATACATTTTTCTTTATTTCTTTGTAAATAATATAGCAGCATATAAATTTAAAACGTTACTATTAAATAATAATAATAAATCAAAATTATACAGTATGACGTTTACAATGGAACAATTTTTTACTAAAACTTTGTATACTGTATTTATTTGTAAAATGAAGTAAAATTATAAAATATTTTTCTAACGTAATATAATTATTCTGTACTTTTGTTACATAAATACTACTTTTGAATATATCTCTCATATGATCACTATCCACAAAAAATTTATCTTCACTTAAAATTGCAAAAGATTTCCCACAATGTTAATTACTAATTGTGCATGTCACAGCTGTAACATAAAAATAATAGTTTTATTAGGACGTATCGGCATTTACACATTATTCCACACACCAGTTCTGCGAAAAAAATACGTCACCAATTGTTATACTTTAGTAATCATCTCATATAAGAAATTTTATAAGCTCATGCTTAATATTTTTATTTTTAAATTGATAAAAGTTTTAAATCTATGGTTAAATATTATGTTACCGAGCCAATATAAATTTGGAATATGATTTTGAAGTATTCATCTATTTATTTAACAGGTTTTCTTGTTTAAAATGTGCAACATGTGTCGACACATATTTTTGAAGAAAAGGGTCAATAGAATAATACATAAGCACCGATATATATATATATATATATATATATATATATATATATATATATATATATATATATATATATATATATATATATATATATATATATACCTAAATATTACCATTTGATTGCAAATAACAAGTGCAAGAGCGGAGAAATTATGGCATGTACAAAAGGATAAACCTGTTAAAAACGAATATTTCATTATTGGCAGGAAAATACCACTCACAGAAGGAAAAATATATCTTTCCACTCATAAACTATAATTAATAGCACAGGAAAGCATCGTCGAATCACATACAGTACAAACAATGCATAACTCACACATTTATATACAAATGGCAAATAACATCCTCTTACGTGAATTATCCTGGTCCACTGATCTAATCTGAAAACAAGCACTCTTTCTCGGAAGCTTCCTCAAACAAGCTTTGAGTAAGGAGCAAACAAGGTAAATGTAAAGCTTATTTCCTCGATTTCTTTATCCTTATTTTTTACCTCTTCCATAATTCCTTTACTTTAATGCAAATCTGTATTTATTATGACATGTGAACTTACACATGTTTGTTAATTTTCTTAATTATTAATAATTAATATTTCGATAAACATGTTTGTTTTCGTAATGTATCGATAAATAATTTTCGTTGAAATTGCTTACAAATCACTAATGGAATTATATTTTTCTATTTTACTTTAAGGTTAGATTTTGTAAAATGAAACAAATAATCAAAAGCAAGTTTTAATAATTAATATACTTGATTAAAGCAACAATTAATATAAAATAGTACATTTTTACATTATTTCTTAAACAGACTTATTAAAACTAGATAATATTAAAAATTTAGTATTTATTTTAAAAAAAATACACAATTTTGATTTCTGATTCTTTTTAATAAAACTTTAGTGAAGGATTTGTAAATGCGAAAATTATTTATTATACTATAAATAGCTTAAATTACAATAATGAAGTATTTTTTTAGTTGTGGTGTTAGAATGAAAGAATGATTATCATTAATAGCTTTTTTTACTTCACAAATTACCAAATACTTTAATTTTTCAGAGAAAATATTATCTACCTTTCTTATATGCTCTACCTGACATTAGAAGTAAATTTGAATTATTTTAAGTACACAATCTAGACAAAAAGAAAAAAATTGAATTATTTTAAGTACACAATCTAGACAAAAAGAAAAAAATTGAATGCAAAATTATTTAATTTGTTTTATTATTTTTCTTTCAATTCTATAGTAAAATAAAGAAGAATAACAAGTATTTCTACACTGATATTATGATAAAGAAATATTATGATAAAGAAAATTATGATAAAGATATTATGATAGTAAAATAAAGAAGAATAACAAGTATTTCTACACTGATATTATGATAAAGAAATATTATGATAAAGAAAATTATGATAAAGATATTATGATAGTAAAATAAAGAAGAATAACAAGTATTTCTACACTGATATTATGATAAAAAAATATTATGATAAAGAAAATTATGATAAAGATATTATGATAGTAAAATAAAGAAGAATAACAAGTATTTCTACACTGATATTATGATAAAAATCCATTTACAAATTAAAAAATAAAGCGAAGTTATATAGCTTTATACTGTTTTAAAATTTTATTCATAATAGTGTGAATGCTTTAAGCCTTTCAATTCATTTAAACCAATTCGTTTTCAGGTTGTTTATTTTTCTTTAATGTTTTTAAGTCGATATATTTATTTCGATTTACTTTCCTTTTTTCGTTTTCAGAAAGATCAGTATACCAGAATATTCTAGTGTTTGAAAAATCTTTATGGAAAGCACCCCACGTGGTCTTCATTACAATTCTTCATTTTCTAACCGTAACTTTACATAAGAATATCTTTGGTTTCTTGAAGTTTCAACGAGCAGATCGCGCCGATCATCAGGACTGCTGCAGTGGTCAGGATAGGGAGGGCCTTGCTGATGCTGATGAAGTGGGCGAAGGTCAGATTTCCTAAGATGGCCGCCAACCTGCTCACTGCACTGAGGAAGCCATAGCCAGTTCCCCTGCAAAATAAGCGAAATTCGCTTTTCTTTACCTTATTTATGTGTCCAAAAGAAATATCGATATTTTTAAAGTTTTGTTTAAATATTAAACAAAACTTTAAAAATATCGATATTTACGAAACGAATATTTCAGTAGAATAAATCCAGATTTCATTTAAGGATAGCTTTAAAAACTGACATTGAAATATATGAATCAGAATGATTAAAACTAAATTTGAAATATGGATTACTTTTAACGCTTCTATGTTTATTAAAATAATATAACTGAGATTGGTAACACAGGAAAAGAAACTCGTTCTCACAAATTTTCCTTTTATTGGATTATAAGTTTAAATTATCTTCTAATATATACCAAGGTATAGTGCACATATATTAACTCAAAAGTTTTTATTAATGCTCTCAATAATGAGCAATAGAAGCATGTTATTCAAGAAAAATACAAAACATTAAATAAGAATTTTAGGAAATTCAACCAACTATTTGATTCCATGTTTCACAAGTCTGCTTGTTATTATTTCAGCAATATTAATTAAAAAAATTTTAATTTTCTCGTAGGCTTAAGATTAAAAAGAGATTATTTTTCAAATATTGCAATTATTAATTTGGAATTCTATTAATTAATGAAATTATTAAAAATTTAAATCGCCCTTGCCGATTTAAACTAACTAATAAAAGGAATTTTTTCCATGTCTTTTTCATTTTACTTTTTCTTTTGTTTTATTGTCCATGTGTTACACAATGGAAATCGGCTTTTCAAACCGATACTTTGCTCCTTATATAGGAAATCATTTTATCAACAGAATGAGCTTCTACACTATTCTCAGACATTCGATGGTGAACTTCGCCTTGTTTGCTGATACTCGAAAAATGCAAAATTTCAACTGTGACAAAAGAAATGACTATTTTGTGGAAATAAAAAAATTCCTCGTTGAAAATATTAAATGGCATTTATTAATTTTGCATTTTCAATAAATAAAGGAACAACTATTGTTTCAAAGTCATTATTTATTTTCATTAATATTGAAGAATTGGGAATTATCTAGTTGAGGCATTTGTTTCTTGATTATTGAACAAACTATTTACCTTAGAGAAGCTGGGTAAGATTCTGTAGTGATGACGTCCACGGCATTCCAACCAGAAATAGATATAAAGTTAAAGAGCGCTTCAAAAGCAATCACCATATTTTTTGTGTCAATGAACCAGATGAAAAACGCACTCACGCTTGTCAGAAACAAAGAGGTTACTGAAAAATAAATATATAAAAACATTCTCCCTTTTATTATTTTGAAAACTAATTCCTACAAAATACATTAATTTATGTAATAATATATTGGAACGAATGAATGTATCATGTCAGTAAAAATGATTAAAATATTGAGCGCAACATGAAACCGCACTATATTTTATATATCCACGAAAACTCGCAAAATTTTTAAAGTGGGCGTGTGAATTTTAAAATACGTACTATTAATAAATTTTACTTATGGTATATATTCAATGTGGTGTATTAAATTTCATTATCACTATGATTGTTTTAATTTTACTCTTCTAGACTAAAAACTTAACATATAAAGCACGGCAGCCTATTGTATAGCAAGACCTACAGTGTCCATAGCTGTTTTACTGACCTAGGGTCTTGGGGTGAAGCATATATCCCCGATAGGTAGTCAGCCTAATGCGAAAGTCCTAGTGTTTAGTCCATAAGCATCCTTTGATGGGATGAAAGGATGAGTCTTCCTCACCCAACCCAAGGCCAATCTGGCAGTCGAATGGTTATCGCTCTTGAATTCGCTTCAACAGTTCGAGGATTCGAATCCCACCTTTAGCATTGATGTTTGTAGTGGTTCGGAATCCACTACAAACAACTGTAGGTCTCAGTCAAATTAGCCCTCGTGGGCAAACAATTACCGTTGATTGACAAACAAACCAAATCACCCAACCCGACGGTAATTTTACTCTTGAATTCGGTTCAACAGTTCGAGGATTCGAATCCCACCTTTAGCATAGATGTTTGTAGTGGTTCGGAATCCACTACAAACAACTGTAGGTCCCAGTCAAATTAGCCCTCGTGGGCAAACAATTACCGTTGATTGACAAGCAAACCAAATCACCCAACCCGACGGTAATTTTACTCTTTACTTAATTGAAAAATTAATGAGTAATATAAATTTGTAATTTTGAGATTATGTTATAATTATGACAAATTAACGAACAATTAATGAGAAATTCCTTTTAAACAAAAATTAAATTCAAAAGACGTTTTGAGAAAATATAAATGCTCCTATCAAGAAAAATAAGCTTTTCTAAAATCCGGTGAAAATTTACAATATTTATTGATGTAACGATATTTATTGATGTTTATCTGCTTACCCATTGTCTTCACCCTTCCACATCTGTCCAGAACCAAAGAAGACAAAACATTCCCCGGTATGATAGCTGCTTGGGCGATCAGATTTTCTGTGAAGACGTCTGTTAAATTATAGTTCAGGTCAAAATCTACGCCGCAGCCTTCTGCTGTGTCTCGGAAGGAGGAATTCTGGAATTCGCAGTCGACAAAACGGTAGTCATAGAAGTCGGTGTTCTGAAAAAATAAGTTATGTAAAGTTAACATTAGATTTATCAAATTATTGATGAATAATGTTAAAGTTTACAAGCAGATCCGATAATCTGTTTTCAATTTATACAAATCCTTTTTTATTTGCCAACCACATTTTTGTCTGGAAATGAATGGAGAAAAATTTATGTCAGGATACCAGTTCACGGCCAACTTAAAGTAAAAGCTACGCTTCATTTTTAATTTATAATAATGTAGCATTTGAAAATAATTTTTTTAATATAAAGTAACACTAATTTTGAATTTTCAATAAGGTTCCTTATGCCTCGATGATATTAATTTAATCTATGTAATATTATGTCAAGGAATCTCTCACGCTTTAAGAAAGAAGTTGTAATTTTTTCTCTTTTTAAAATCGTTATTTATGAATGAACATTTAACGTTTTGAAAATTTTATTCATGTAAATTATTTTTCCATCTTTTCCATCCATTGTTAACAATATTTTTCATTTAACATTATTCTATATTTATTAGTTACATTATTGAAAAAGTCGAAAAATATCATTTTGCTTAATCGCTAATTATAACATTAATACACAACTGATTCATAGGGACAAAATCTACATGAATCACCCCTCCCAAATATTTGCTTCAAAACAATTCGAGGCTTTTTGTCTCTCAGAATGATCTTTTCGCCATCCTCAGTTAACCTCGGTTTTCACATACCGCATAATATAAAAGTCAATATTTGTTGCGTGCAAGGAATCTGCAAAATAACGTGACATAATTGATTAGCATCATTCCAATTGACAACTTGCCTTCTTTCGTGCTTGTTTAGCTCAGAAACTCTGTCAGTATAAACATTTTACTCACACTTAGCACTGTAAGTATTCCGAATACTTTTATATAATAATTATTTCTGTAGGAAGTTTAAAACTAACTGCAGCTAGTTTTTCAATATTATAGAAGTGGTATTTTTGTCTTTTTATGAAAAATAAACAAACAAATAAAACCATTGCAGGAAACATAGTTTCATGTATTTAAAAGTAGTTTTAAGGACAATTTTAATAAAACTAACAGAGTTTTTAAGAATTAATGTTTGAACGCAAAATCCAAATAATCTTATTAATTGCTTAGTGATCACTTATTACTTAATTGATTATTAGCCAACAAATTAATTACTCATCTAATCATATATTGTAAGTAATTAAAATAAATGTTGTTATCGAATGCCAGCTAGGTTGGCATTATGGGGTGCGCTGCTCTTTTTTTTTCCAACTAAACCATATTTTTGTGTGGAGTCAGATTGCTTCAGTATACACATGCCATAGGGAACCGTTTATAGGGTAGGCATCCATTCACAACCCATTCATAGAAGGAAAGGACAAAGACAGGAGAGATAGAGAGAAAGTACACCCATGTCCGGACCGGGATTTGAACCCAAGACTTCTCTATCCACAGTCAGGACTCTGACCACTAGACAAGTTGGGTGTGCATTAAAATACATTTCTGTGATGATCGAAACAATATTATAAATAGAGATTCTACTTCGCTTGTAATTATATGTTTAGCCAGTTGGAAATATGTGATTCAATAGTTTTAAATTTTAACATAATTAAATGAAATGATATTTCTAAAAATATCATTGAATTTATATATATATAGAAACGTAAACAATAAATTTGAATGCAAATGCGTCGGTATATAACGTCCTGCCTCTAGGATTTTTCACTACAAGGGGTGGAAGGGACACCTATTGAGTGTGAAGGGCCACTTTTATTACGGAGCACCTAGTGGGTGTGACATCATAGCTTCGAAAGTGGGTTATCGTAATAGATTCAAGCACCAAACGGAAGAATACCTGATTTGTCCTGGCAGCCCTAGATGTATCATTCCATATGGAGGACATTGCGATCATGACAATTATAACTTGCCCTAGTCTCCACTAACGAATACAATGAATCTTTAGTTGGATCGAAGTTCAAACACACAACCTTTCAATACCGAGAATGAAAGTCCTAACCAACCATGGTTCCGAGGCTTTCTATAAGTAATTTTTTAAGCGAGATTCGATCATACTTATTTATATAATTCATAGTGTACCTAATAATATTTTATAATAATAATAGTTTGAAACCCTATAATATTATAATATTTATCAATATTTAACATTAAAAGCAATATTTTTTCCCAACGGCGGGCACTTGGGCGACGAACCCTCTGCCTCAACAAGGCCAGAATCTGCTTCTCATTTGCCGGTACCCAGCGGAAGCTATTGAATCATGTCACGGAGGAGAGTATCGTTGCCTACGCCATACCACCACATAACCGTGAATAGGGTGGGCCACATTCATACATCATTTCAGAAAAAAGGACATAAAAACACAGAACAGAGAAAGAAAGTATCATCCATGCCGAACCAGGATTCGATCCCGCGACCCGCAGCTCAGGAATCAGAAGCACTAACCACTCAGCCATCGGTCGGTTTTAAAGCAGTGTATAGACACACATTTTATACCATTCAAAAAAAAAGCAGAAAAAATTTATTTTAACACAAATATATCATTTAAATCTTACCTTAAATATGACTCTCTTAAATTCCGAATGGTAGAAAAATGTTCTGGAAGAATGAACTTCGTCAAATGTTACATTCTCGAATTTGCATTCATTAAAGATGCAATGGCTGAGGACGATGTCGTCGAACATGTCGTTAGTAAACTGAACATTCTCAAACCGGTTATTGGCAATGACGCCTCTAAACTTATGATAGCGGATTGTTTTATTTGCATAGACAGTTGCGGTGGATTCATATTCTTCCTCCTGCAGCTTTCGAATATATTCTGGAAACCAAATGGACATCCCGTAGAAGCTGTAAGCAATGAAATTATTAATTATCTCCACTTTACATTAATTATGAAAATTAAGAATGAATTTTATTTTTCAATTACACTCGTGTCCACAAATTAAGGATAATGCAAGTTCTATCAAAGAAAGAGACAAATACCAAACAAATGTAACTTATTTGTAAAGTCTATTTATTAAACAAAAGGTAAAGGGCAAAAAAAAAATGTTATATGTTATGAGCAAATTTCAAAAACAGAACCTATTTGTAAAAACCAATATGTATACAAGGTTGGTATGTTAAGACATAGTAAGCTCCCCTCCCCTGACGATGCCATACAGGCCCGTACAACGCCTAGGCATGTTGAGCATCAAATTAACGATATGATATTGGGGAATATTTCACCACTCATCAAGCAATGCTCTCCGAAGTTCCGGTAGATATGAGACAGGAGGTTGATGAGATGCAATTCGTCGGCCAAGCATGTCCCACACATGCTCTATTGGATTCAAGTTCAGTGAGTATGTTGGCTAGTCCATACGGGTGATATCCTCCGATTGAAGGCATTTGTCTACAATGTTTGCAATGTAAGAATGGACGTTGTCATTCATAAACAGAAAATGTGCACCCATGGGGCCCCGAAACATACGTACATGTTGTTCCAGAATGACATCCCGATAGATGTGAGCTGTCATGGTTACATTATGAGCATGCAGGTTAGTTCTGGAACCCATAATAATTTCTCCCCAAACGAGCAATCCTGCACCATCGTAACGATGTCGTTCAATGGTCGTTATGGACGTGAGTGTAATTAAACTAAAGCAGATGGTAGGCTATAAGATCATCTTTAATTGTCTTGGGGTAGCCCGAATAAAAAATTAATTTTAAAACTTGAATCAGATAAAGGAATATTGTTTAAGAATACACACGATAAGAGAAATATTCACGTATAACTTTTATTTTATAAATTAAATATTAAGAACATTTATTATATTTCACATCCCCAAATACTATATCCACAGTCAATACTTTTATTTTTTTGGTGATTATGTCTCATCAATAATTTGAATCCCTTCTGTAATTTGATTTTACTTCGCGTAGCTTTAATCCCTGCGTATTGCCTGAATCCCTTTGCCCTTATATTCTGCATTATTAATTTAAACAATCTTTGAAGTAATTTTTTTTTCAATTACGATAGTTAACGAACTCCATAAAAGTGTTTTAATTAATTTAATTTAGTAACACTATATATATAAGGCATCCTCAGTCTCATTTGTTAAATAATTAAACGTATCTATTATTGATGAAAATAGATTTGATTTTCGAGAAAAAATTAAGAAAAAGGAAATTTAATAAGAATTTTAATTCTATTTAAAATATTTTTGCATAGAAAAGACTATAAATTTTTGAAAATAAGGGAAAAACAGCTTGAACAAAATTTTTGTTAAAATGAAATAATTTTTTATTGTAACATTTTTATTATTTATAGAAAATATATGTTATGACTTACAGAATAGTTTATGTATAATTTTAATAAACAAAAATAAAATTAAATAAGTAAAATTTACTCCAAAAATTGTAGCTGTTTGTAACAAAATCTAAATGAATCAGACAGAAATAAGACTTTATTTATTTGGAAATCATCTCGAATTTGGCAAATTTGAATAATTATTGAATCTTCATTAATTGAATAATAATTCAAATTATATAGTTAATTAGAATTTTTATTTTCTTATTAACGTTAACTGATAAAATTTTAATTTGGAATGAAAGTGACGTCAATAAATTTAATATATGGTATATATATAGGGAGCTAATTTATAACCCTTTTATTTAAAAAATTTAATGATTTTCTTTTTCTGAATTGATTTTAAGCTTGTAAGTATTTCACAGTCATGTTGTTCCAGCAAAATTTTACTTCAGTAACTTGAAATAGCGTAAAGCCTATAATTTAAACTAAATTATAAAGGATTTACTTTGATTTCTTTTATTATTTAATTAATTCCATTTTAAATATAATACAATATTGAAATAAAGAGAGAGAGAGAGAGACATTTTAATACATCTTTTAATATATGTTTACCTGACTATGTTATGAGTACACTACTTTTCCGTAACATGCATAAAGTTTATCCTTAAATGATTATCATCTAACATATTTCTCAATTTGAAAATGATGACATTGGTCATTTATTTTATATATTTTTAAAAATAAATAGTAATTTTTCTAATTTCCTTACATTAACTCTAAAATTAATCATGTAGTTAAAAAACTATTTTTAATCTTAAACTACTCAAGCAGACAAAACCTTTATTTCGAATTCTTAATTAGATGATATTATCATGGTTGTCGAGCTTTGGAAAGTCACTCATCCAGTTTAGTTTGGGCGACCGACCATTTGAGTGTGTTGGTGGTGTAAGTGTACTTATAATTGTTCTGGAGAAATTTTTAGTCCATAACTTAATTCGATTACTTGCTTCCTTAATTTAATAATTTTCTCCGTCTGGTGTAAACTATCAGAGAATAATATCGTTAAAATTATTCAAATTATGTAAAATT
Source organism: Latrodectus elegans (assembly GCA_030067965.1). Classification (NCBI taxonomy): domain Eukaryota; kingdom Metazoa; phylum Arthropoda; class Arachnida; order Araneae; family Theridiidae; genus Latrodectus; species Latrodectus elegans. Next base: position 5,949,294 of record CM057820.1, read on the forward strand.
AGTTTAATTTTAAATAAAATGATATTAGAATTAGTCTACCGTGAATTGCCTCGTTATTAAACTTAACAAGGAAATTTGTTTTTATAAATATCATTCAGCAATTTTTTAAAATTGTTTTGCATGCAGTATGACTAATATCCCTGGGAGTAAGGGATTTCTCTCTTTATATTTTTAGACCTTTTCTTGTATTATAGATCAAATCTAGAATAGTTCATGTTCTTAATGATCTGCAATACAATTATTCTTGTAATATGATTGGAAAAAGTATAGATATTGATTTTATGAATTACATATTTAGCTGACAAACTTATGATTGATTTAAATAAATGAATTATTTTAAAGGTAGATGTAATTGTGAAGAATTTTACTGTCACGCACACACAGAACTATGTGTTGGTAAAAATATTAATATTTTTGCTCCCTTTGCACAAAAGGGGAATTTAAAAAATCCAAATTATTTTCAGATATGATTTGATATATATACAGATAAACATTGTGAGGCAACTCTATTTTTATGTGTTTCTCTGAATGATTATTTAAGAACTTTGTTCAAGATCTTATTAGTTTGTTTCACCTGAAAGAATGGTTTATTCTAACGCTTTTATTACCTGTTAGTTACTAGCTGCTGTTTTAGATAAAATTGAACAATTTCTAAACTATAAGTGAAATTGAAAATGGATTAAAATTTTAAAAAAAATTTCCAACATACCCGAAAGCAGTAGTCACCCACACAATAAGAAGAATGGTCGTGACCTTGGTATACGGTGGCCATAAGATTTGTATGAAAGAACCCCAAAACTATAGAAGAAAATAAATGTGTAATTGTCTATTATTTCAAATAATAAACAGTTTTTAGTTTTCATTAACATAAAATACTCGGAACATTCATGAAAATATAGAATCTGCTTCCAATGTTTCGTTAAGATATGACTAAATATTTTTTGACTACCAATATTCAGATTCAATTTCATGAAGTGTTTTGTATTTAAATCTCACTGAATTGCTTGAATATGACAAAATGATTTACAACTAAACTATAAGGATATTCTTGATTTTCAGAAAAATATGAATGAATGGAAAAGATAAGTTTGAAATACTCAAGCTAATGATCAATACATTTGTGAAATCAGCACTTTAATAATAAGAACAAATAGAACAGAATATTCTTAATCAGAATATTTGAATAGTTGTCTTATTAGAAAATATAAACATTCTTAATATAAACAAATGCATTTTAGAGAATGCGTTAATAGCTGAAAAAGAATTAGTGTATATGTACATCTTAATAATACTAAAAATATCCAAAATTTTCATTGTCTATAGAATTTCATTGCAATAAATACTTTTAAAATTTTATAAGATTAGAGATTTGAAATATATATATATATATATATATATATATATATATATATATATATATATATAATATCATAGGCGAAAATTGAAAGATACAAGAATAGATATGACACTTATGTTTAGCAGTACATTCAGCATAAAAACAGCTAAAATAGAATTACTAAAATATAATTAATAGTACATTTTTATAAAATTAATAATCAAATATTAGATGGAGAAAAATATATTGAAAATACACACACGCAATGGAGAATAATATTATTATTCTCCATTTCTCCATCTAGTTTTCGATTACCAATTTTATAAAATTGTAGTATTAAATTATATATATATATATATATATACACATATATATATTTTAAATTGCGTTCTTATGTTGTCTCTTTCGAGCATAATAAGTCTTGCAGTCCAATAAAGAAAAGATGTATCTCCAGGAGTGGAGAACGTCTTGAAATGTAAAGTGCGGTCCTCCTGGAGGATAAGACAAAACGTGGGCCTGGAGACAAGATAAAACGTGGCCAGGGGAGGATTGTGCAGGAGCAGACTTAGTGCAATATTTAGTAATGCTCCGCTGGAATGTTATCTGCCTGTTCGTAATTCTGAGCCAAGATTCCACGTTTGGATGGAATAATATTCGATTTTTCAAATTGGACTGTTCTTAACTAATACCCTTCGCCAGCTTTTACAACTTATCGTTGGAAGATTTTGAATCCAGGCCAGCCTAAAGTTCATTTTACTTGTCTCTCTTGGTTTGGGCGTACATCTTTTTTTTAAATCAACCATGGGTGGGATAAGAGGCAGCTTTTATGGTCAAAGATCTGTTGCTTCCGAAGACTGACTTAGCTCCAAGGACCAGAGAATTTGGCTGGACATAGTGGAGTGGCCTTCATGCCTTGGGTGGCCCTAACAGTCCCAACAGCAGTACACTCCCGACGTACTTCACCTAGTGCCCCCCCTTCATCACGGTGAGGAAGTTTGTAGGACTAGAGGGAGCTGCTACAGTTTCAGTGAATGAACACAATACAGCTAGAATAGTACGCATAGAGTTAAGATTTAAAAATTGACAAAATTACATTTTCAACTGCTTCGAAGAAGTCACTGAGGCAACCTCCAGGACCCGTGAGACCAGCGCTGGGTGACCTTCTTGTGGGCAGCTCCATTTCACTCAACTACGAGAAGATAAGAAAATTAAAATAAGATAGCCTTCATATTATCGATTTATATTATTTATAATTAATGATTAATATCTAGCAAGTTATTTCACACTAGTCTTTTAACAATATTTTGCAATATATGTAGCATATAAACTGTAATGAAACAAAAGAATACCTGATTTGTGGTTGACCTTTGATATTTCAAAAGTAAAATAAGATTTTTCTTATTCTTTTGGAGAATATTGTGTATGTATATTTTTATATGTTATGAAATGCTAATGTTATTTTTATTGTTATGAACAAAACAAAATTTACTAGAATATATACAGAATATATTATATTTTAAAAATAAAAAAGAGAAATAATCTTATATTTTAATATTTGAAATATTTAAGGTTTTTTTTATTTACTTTGGTGGTCACTGAGTTTTTACATAGTTGAAATATTTTAATTTAATTAAAAAATTTTATCAGTTGCTACCTTTAAAAATAATATAATCTTATGCACACTAACTTACTAATTATACACTAACTTACTAATTTTTGAAAGATTAAGTGTAATTAGTAAGTTAATATTATGCACATTAACTTACTAATTATATTATACTTAATCTTTAAAAAATATTTGTAATTTTTTTTTTTCAAAATTTACAATTTGGAATATTTTATGCTGAAATCGCATATGCCTTTCCTTGAACATTCTAATGAAGCAGTTAAACAGGATTATTTTTGGTATTAAACATGTCAATAAACATTAAATATTTCAAAAGGATTGACAATTAATTTTTGTGTTTACAGAATAAAATAAAATAAAAAAATTAATTACAGAAATTAAATTAATTATATTATTTTATTATAAATTAAAAAAAATGTCTGTATATACGTCATGAAGAGAGGAAAACATCACTGATTATTATAATCGCGAAAGAAAAATAACACAGTTTTTAAGTGCATAATTAAAGTTCCCATATTATTCGAAAGAATCATATGATTTCTTTTATATCATGAATTAAGTTACCATTACAACTACTACTCTCAGTGTACTAACTAATAAATATAAAAGATTTATATAAATGAGTTGTGATTTATACAATATGATTAAAAGCAATTTCAGAATTTAAAAATTTATAGATTTAAAAAATATACCTAAAATTAAATAAATTTTAATCAGGAATATTATTCATCGTAAATTTATTTTTTATTAACTTTGTTTCGTTAACCCAATTTTTAGAAGATGATGTACACATTTAATATAAATGTACACATACTTCTTACCCCACAAAATAATAAAGACGTACGTATATTTTTCGGCTTTTGTTAAAATATAAGTAAATACTCTTAATTATAATTTAATGCGTGCGCGTACACACACTCACACATACTTAACAAGCGTTTTTAACAAGTATATAATAAGATTAACATAAAGTTCATGGCAAGAATACATTTTGAAATGTCAAATATTTAAATATGTTTAATAAAGCAATTCTCAAAATAATTGAAAAATGATATTCTTTTTAGTTATTCAGGGGCTACAGTATACTGTCAATACTATACGAAGAAGTGAGCATCTTCAGAGCTTAGCAGTTTTACTAGAGATTGCTTGTAAGAGGATGTTTCTGCTGAAGTGCAATCACTTGCATCCTCCTTTGTTATAAAGCCTAAATATTAAGCTAGAAGTTTGATTATAAAACCTTTAATTCATCTAAGTATTTTAATGGTTAAATCTAAATTCTTACGTACATTTCAATAAAATGAAAGCTAAGATTTGAACACAACATACAAATGAAGAAAATAGATTTCAAAAATAATTACTAAAATATGCGTTGATGTTTTGTATTAAATGACGATTTATTATACATATTAGAATTTTGGGGTATTTAAGATTTAAATTATTCTTTATTTAATAATTTCGAGGTAATGAATGAAACAAAATATATTCTTATAGATATAATAAAAATCTTCATTACTTCACTTTTCTTAAAGGAAACTTAAAATAAAAAACAGCCCGTAATACTGAGTTATAAATATTTACCTGATATTCATCTGTTTGTTTGTGGTTTACACGAAACACTTTTTGGTATACATACATAGCTTCAACATCACGGCCGCACTGGAATAAAAACAAATGTAAGTTTAAATAAAGAGGTTGCAAAGAATCAGAATAAAATTAAATGGCAATGGCAAAATTTTGAACGAAGCTCTGGGAACAAAACTTATATCAATCTTAATCTTCCATTGTTTAAAAGTGTTTAATAAAAATCAAATTTCCTAAAAATTAATTTTAATTTATAACTTTTTAGCAGACATTTTTAAATTCAGCTTTAAATGGTAATTTTTAATTAATTGAAAACACTTTAGATTTAAAATTCGGAAAAATGTATGTATAATATAATTCAAATTAACAAAATGTATCTTCTGGTGGTGCCATCTATCAGAGGAGCTTTAAATCAAAGTCGTACGTTCACCTTCATGCGCTCTGATTAAACGTAAGATGCGCCCTTCTGACTTAATTTCGTAGCTATTGGCTAACGAGCTTGTCATAAGTAGCAATAATATAATGTAATCCATAATTATAAATATGGACAGGTAAGTTTAGCTTTCATACATTGTATGAATGAAGAAGATTCTAAAATTTCACCTTTATCTTGCCTTACAAAAGGCAAAATAAAAATACTTCTTTCAGAGTTACAAGCTTGGGTTTTATAGATGAAAAAAACAATGACAAACTTTTTAAAATCATTACTCCTGAAAGGATCAAACAAAATCAGTTAAAAAATTTTCAGCACGTAAATTATTAAATTAAGTAGTTATTATGATTATAAAAAGAAGTACACATTGTATTTGGTGAAATTCAGAAAATGTATAGAATTTAAATGAAAAATAAAAAAATTGTTGAATTTCAAAAACCAAAAAGGAAACAAATATAAATTTTACAGCTAATCTTGTCTAAAAACAAAACTACCACAAAAATATTATGCGACTCTTTATAACTATAATTATAATAGTGTAGCAATATATATATTGCCAGCCAACTTGTCTAGTGGTCAGCGTGCCGGATTACGGATAGGGAGGTCCTGAGTTCGAATCCCGGTTCAGGCATGAATGTACTTTTTCACTCCATCTATCCTGTCTTTGTCCTTTCCTTGTGTGTGAATGAGGTGTGAATGATTGCCTACCCTATAAACGGGTCTCTTTGCCGGAGTGGCATGTATGTGTACTGAAAGTACTGAAATATATATATCTGTGTGTGTGTGTGCTAGTAAGCCATCAGAATAGAATTCAGTAAATGTTGAAGATCTAAGCATTCTATACACATTTATTCTATACACATCGTTCCTTTACAACTGTATTGTAATTTTAGCATACAAATGAATAAAGGACAACTCTCCCAGACAACATACGTTACAATCTAATCTGAAGAGTCTGCTCACTAATAAGTCAGAAAGTAATTATTCCAATCTCTAAACGTCATGTTTCAGTTTCAAAGATATCTAATTACTGGTCCACATACTTAGGGGCTATTCTGATGAAACTTGCAATCCAAAAGACACGCCCATATCTTCTTCATCTTTGAATCTCATTAATTGGTAAAATTTTCGAAATATTTACATTTAGTGCTAATGATGTATAGTGTCTTAACAGACATTTAACATTCGCTAATTTTTGAAATTGATTACACAGACTTAAAAAACAATCTTGTGCTTTTCATTATAGTAAACCGCATTTTGTTTTGTTTCTTTAGTTTCATGATAATTCACAACTTCATAGATTCAATAAAATTAAAATTGTTGAGATAATTTTTCCATTCTACAGTAAATTATATAAAAACCTCGTTCTACACATGAAATAGTATAACAAGAATCACCTGAAAAATCTCTATTTTGCTTGGATCAATATCTATTTTCTGAATTTTTAAGATAATGATCGTGAATTCGTAGAACTTTTATCTTCTCTCTCTCTCTCTCTTTTTTGACAGTTAGGAATATTTTATTTAAATCAATTGATCAATTAAAAGTGAATGTAATGGTTTAATTTTTTGGGAAGGCCATTTGCATATTCTTATTTGTTATATTATTTTTTGTTTTAACAAAGATATTTATTTACAGTTATATCAACGTATTTGTAAAAGATAGTTTTTAACGAATTTAAGCATAAGATTTCCCTAGATTACTTCAACTTCTGCTTAATTGTTGCATTTTTGGTTTTATTGAGCTCATTGAAAGTGCATTAAAATTGTGTAAAAATAAAGTTTTATATAAGTTATTAAATTAAATTATTATTATTTTCACTTTAATTTTTTTATAAATATTATATAGTACTTTATTTTCCACAAATTAATAAAACATTAAACATGCTTAGTATTCACAAAAAATAAAGTGAGAATTTCTTACGTTTCAAGCATTTCTCAATCTAAAAAAACACTCATCCCCAGTAAAATCTACTGCTTTTCATTTAAAATCTTATTTAGTATTTTGACATTTCTTTCTGAAAATATAGTTGACATTGAATTATCAAGCTTTATTCATCACAATTGCAATTTAATTTGTGGTTGCCTAGTGGTTAGAGTATCGGCCTTCCATCCGGAAAGGCGGGGTACAATTCCCAATACTTCCAAAGACCCACCGAGTACGTGCGATTTACGTGTTCGTTAAATCTGTGGAATCGAAAGTCCTGTGGTCAGTCAATGAAGAGGTACATGGGTGCAATGGTCTGGAGAAAATTTCCTCCCCATTCAAATCAATGCCAAAATTGAGGTAAATGATTCACTAGTGGTGCCATCTATCGGAAGTTTTAAAGAGTAAAGTCGTACTTTCAACTACATGGTGCTCTGATTAAATACGAAAGACGCACCCTATTGACTTAAATTCTCTTAGCCAAGGCATAGCGAGCTTGGTTTGTCCAAGTATCATAAGTAAGACCCAAAAAAATACACACACACAGCAAAGAAATCTAATTTTTTTTTATTAAACTATAATTAAATATAATTTCGAACAATACTTCAGTAAAATTTAAAAGTTGTTACATAATTAATACTAAAATACAATAACTAAACAATTAATATTAATTCATAGATATTTGCACTCACTTCAAGTAGGTATCGTGGGCTTTCAGGAAGAAAGAAGAGACCGAAAACCGTAAGCAACGCTGGTGTCGCGCAAACTACCAGAAATACTCTCCAGCTACTAAGGCGAGTGCCCAAACCATCCGCTTCTGTATAGAAAAAATAAACGGAGATAAAGTTATCAGTTTAGTTATTTCAAGAACACTATGCCCTAAAGAAAATAGTTCCAATTTACGCAGCATTATACAATATTTTGTAAATAATGTTAAAATGAATATGAAATAAAAAAATGTATAGTTTATGCAATGAAATATGCAGAATATTACTTAAATTATTAGCTAAGTTCTAGCTTTCTAATTCTGATGAATTCAGTAGTACAGCTAATAAATAACTTTACATTGCCTAAAAAAAAGTTCATACCAGCTTGTATAAATATCAAGAACTGCAGACTGTGGATTTTAAGAAATGTTTTAGGAAAAATTAAAATTTATATTCATATAAATTATAAATCACGTTCTTGAAATTGTAGAAGTTTTTGTTTATTTAAATGTAATCCCTTTATTTTGAGTAAAAGCAAATAACTCATTTTAGTTACTCACGAACTTAGAATAATAATTAATAAATTAATATACAATTAACTTTTGATTTGTCAAAAACACATTTTAAAAACAAATGAAAAAAATTGACCTGAATAAGATTTTCAAAATAAATAAAATTGAAACAATATTATTCATTTTAATTTTAAAAAAGCTCACTTGTTCAAGTTAATTAATAATTAAAAATTAGAAATAACGGTAGTAATATTGAACACTTCTACAAATGTTAACTATTTTGTAAGGATGACATGAAAAAAAATTGCAAAGTTTCACTTGTATATCTACTGGAATTATTTTTATTTCCTTTAAATATAGGGAAAAGTTCTCGTTAACGGAAAATAACTTTTGTAAAACTGTAATATTATTCTAAAAAATTTAAATATATATCTCAAAATAGAAACCTCTTAAATATATTACGAAAAGATAGTAATCTTATTCGCAAGTATGCAAAACAAGTTTTATTTTTTATTAACATTACAGAAAATATTTCTGTAATTACTTTAACAGGTTAATTAGCCATAATTAATTTTAAAACTAGTATCAAATATTTTAACGTCTAATGTTTCATAAGAGATTTCTCATTATTCATGTTTTTTAAAACATGTAAGTCATTATACATTTCATTAGTTTAAAAACGCGCGCTTAAATATATCAATAAATGGTTTAACTTAAACTTAGTTTATATGTTAGAAATGATGAACTACAAACATGATTGAGAATTTCAATGTTAAAAGTATGTTAGAATTTTAAAATATATTCATTCGAATGCTGAGTAATTGTATTCATTTCCTAAATTTGGATAAAGATAGAAAAAAACTACTTGCATTCGCTTTGATGCACATGTGAATAATGTACTTCTCTCAAAGGAGACAAGCAGTTCTTTCTATCTCCATAATTTATTACAAAGAATATTGAGTTAAAGATTCCTGAAAGTTAATCTGGATTTCTAATTTTTTTAATTTTGTGTATCATCCATCAGTTAGAATTGCTTCTCTTTAAGTTTGCTCACGTAGTTTGATAATTCTACACTGAATTAAATTAAACTCTTTTGAATTTTATGTGTTTATAATTCATAAATTAACGAGACAAATATAAACGTGGGAGGACTGATAGCTTTACTCTTGAAAACTGATTTGTTTCTCAAAATTATCTTTTAATTGAAAGCTGATTTATTGTTTTAAATAAAAATGCATAAATTAAATGTGATGAATAATTTACTTTTCATCAGTATTAGAAAAAAGATTTTTGCATTAGATCAGTTGTTATAATTTTGTCAAAACAAAAACAAACTTTATAGGAAGTTATATCATCTCCGATGGTTTCAAAAAGTTTTTCATCAATGAGAGCTGTTCATTTTTTACCACCGTCCTTTGTTGCAATTTTAATTTGATATATTCTTACTAACATTAATTTGAATTTATATAATGTGATAGGTTTCAATTTAAACAATTTACATATTAATATTTAATTAAATTTAATAGAAACATATTATGTAATATATATAAATGCAAAGGAAACATTCTGCAGCCAAATATGTTTATTTATAATTAAATATAACATTTTTTTATTTAAACATTATCCAAGACAAAAATTATTGTTACAGAAAATATTGCCTATTTATATTTTAATATTCAAATATTGTATAAAGTAAGAACTGTCAAAAGTTACAAGGTTATAATATAACTTAAAAAAAAGAGTATATATAAAAAATAACGTTTATTAATGTTGCCTATCGGAATTTTTGAAAACGTAAGTTTACATTGTGATTCTTTTTTGATAAATAAATCATACAAGGAAAATTTTATTTTGCATTCAAATTTTTAAAAATCCTATGTATTAACATTTTTATTACTGTTTCTATTTGGGAAAAGTATTTCCATATTTTACAATACAAAAATATATTCTTAAAAAAATGATTTATTAAAAATCATTCATTACAAATAATAAATTGAAGTCGTGGGTGAGGTTGTTTTAAACTACTAGGTGTAATACCAGATCTATAGGAACAATTATTATTTATCAAGAACAGCAATAATTTTCGTGAAGACAGTGATGTACACTTGTTCATACACTGTGAAAATTATTATATCATATTAGCTACATCATAAGGGAAAGTTAGAAATATTTCGTAGATTATTCCGAATTTATATTGGTCAACAATGTGATAATTTCTGGAAATGAATTATATACTTATTAATGGTATTAAACACCAAAAGTTTAAGATAAATATTATTTGTGAATTGTAAAAGTATTTTGAATAACAGAATTTGATTTCTTTATTTCACATATGAAAATTTATCAAGGATATAAAGTCTTATACCGTGATATAAAATATAGGTCTTATCCTTTTTAAATGAAAAATAGCTTTATACAATATCAATTGTGAAAAAATCGGATTTCATATCTATAGATTATTTTATCAACAAATGATTTTGATGTACATTTATATAGATATTCGTTATTATATTTTATTTTTGAAATCTCTGTTAATTGTAACATTTTAATTTTTCTGAAGAAAATCATCTTTAATTTACAGATGGTCAACTGTGTTATGAAATGACCAGACGAATATGGAAAAATATGCTATAAGCAAATATTTAGAGAGTAATTCATTTTTCAACGAAAGTTTCATGTTGTGTCATGAAAATTGTACGAAATATAATTGAAGCCATTTACTTACCGGGTTCAGTAATCATCAACCAAGCCATGAATGCCGTGTAGAGCCCACCCACGCCCCAGAAGGTCAGCAGCCAGCTCAAATGCCTCCCTCTATTCGCCTTTGTTAGAAACTCACTGTAGTACGTGAAAACAATAGGGAGAGACCCGCCTACCCTGTGAGAAAATATTTTCACTTAAAATTAATATATTCTTAAAGTAAACATTTTGTAAAACTATATATATATATATATATATAAATTTTGTTTTTATACAGATAGCAGAGTACAAGACATTATGGCACATTTATTTATGCATTCATGCGTATAAAAATATAATCCCAATTATGGTGCATTTATTCATGTCCAAATACATAAAACAAAATACAATGCATTTTATGAGCATTTCTTTATGTAATTTCCTTTTAGTATTTCTGTCGCACCTCATTAACATAAATTTTGGTAATTTTTCCACAAATATCATGATTAAAATTTTTTGACTGTTTTAAACTATGACATACAAGTGTAAAAGAAATATGTTAAATAAAACACTGTTTAAAGAAAAAATGGTGAAAATAAACTTAATTTTAAAAACATGTTTCCAACTAACAAAATTTTCAAATAATGTTGGAATGCATTACTTTTATTCTATTGTAAAATAGCTTCCAATAACAAGGCATTACATTGAATGAAAATTAGAACACACAAACTACACACTATGTTAAATTTAATAAATGTAAGGTTCTTCACTATCTGAATTAATAAAAATATGTAAATTCAAAATTAAATGGGAATCTAAATATCGAAAACATTTATGTTGTTTATTCATTTTCTCTCATGCATAACCTTTTTATCTATTAACATAATTTCTTTTCATCCCTTTAATATACAAAAAACGATAAGATAAGCAGATTCTTAATTAACAATAGTTGTTATATTTAAAATTCCTGATTTGAATTCGATTTTAAATTTATATATTTCATCTATTTAATTCAATAATTTCCAAGATATCCAAATTTTGAAATAATATCTGTTAAAAATATAAATTAATCAATACCTGTTCTTTTTAAATCAAGAAAAAAATCTTGAAATAATTTTTCTGAAATGTAATTATACAAAAAATTAACAGCTTAATCATAAATAGGAACTCTGCTATTCTAAACGAAATGTAATTTTTGAACATGTGAACACTTACATTTTTATCTGGAAATTACGATAATTTTTATTGAAAAAAATAATTTATATGTAAAAAACGAAAAGTATAACAAATTATATTTTATAGCAAAAAGTTAAATGCTTTTTAATATTGAATATAAAGTGAAAACAAATAAAAACAATCTTAAAAATAAATTTTGAATTTTAGAAGTCAGCCTTTTTTTTTTTTAAAAAAAAATTAACATTTGATTTTAATATTTTTTAAATTTTACTTAATCAATCCTTTTCAATGCATAGAAATTTTGTAAGCAAAATCTTTTCAAAATACAGAATATTTTCTATAATGATAATCATTCATAGGTGTGAAAATATATCAGAAAAAAATTTCTCACAAATAGTTGTTTTATACAGCTGTAATGATGAATGAGTTAATAAAGATGGAAATATCAAATAAAATATGTTTAATACTAAACAATCAGGATATATTGTCTCGAGACAAACCTTCATTTATATGACTTCTTTTATGTGCAAGACTTTGTTATAGCAACAACAATAAATGAATGAAAATTTATGACAATAAACTAGTTTATGCAGATGCCTTTATTTCTAAACATCTGCTCCTTATATAAACAAGCAAAGTAAGCATTTTTTCTTCCCGTTTTGTTGTCTTGCATTCATTATTTCTTCTTCAAGATTTTATTTTGCGACTGAATAATAAGATGTAAATTTGGAAACAATGGGAAATGCTTACCCTCCAATCGCTGTATGCTTGTAATTTAGAATAAATTGGAATAAGTTTAGTTTTAAAATTGGAAATTTTGTGATTTTATATTTATATATTCATTTATCTTGTGTCTATTTTATATTTAAATTTAAAAAAATATTTTTATGAAATATGTATACTAAAATATCAAAGACAAATAACTATGCTACATAAGAGATTCAAATATATTTAGTTACACTAATGAAAGTATTTTATGTTACAAAAATTTCACAAAAGAAAGGAAAATGATTAGAAGTGGAAGATTTTGTCGGGCACTTTTTACACATTTAAAATATTAGAAAGTTAACAAAAACCAATATTGATGAACTCATGAAATACTTATTTTTGTAAGTATTCACTGCTTTTATCATTTACATTTTTTAATGCTACAAGAAAAAAATTACCGTAGGAAGAACATCAGTTAAAACGTTTCTTCAATAATATTTTCTGTTTGCCGTATGTGTTTAGGAAAATTATATTCACGACAATATATATATATATATATATATGATATATATATATATATATATATATATATATATATATATATATATATATATATATATATATATATATATATATATATATATATATATATATGATATATTTTTCCACTAGGAAAATTTTAAGTCAAGATGTTTTACATCAAAAAACTAAATAAAAAACATTTTGAGATTCTCGCAGTAACGTTTAGTAAAAGTTTACATTTATCGTTATATTTTATATTATAAAAACGCGTTCTTTTACCGTTAACATTCAACATACTCGTATTACAGTGAAACTAAATGACAAACAGCATAGAGAAATTGTATGTATGCATTGAGAATGTATATGAAGAAAAGAGCTTAAAGAAAGCAATATTTTGAAATTAATTTAATGTTTATAAAATAATCTAGCACTAAATATTGACAGAAAATTAGGTAAACATGTTTGTTTGCTAATTTATTAATCATCAGAAAGGTACTAAGAAGACATACGACAATTGATTAAATCGTATATTAATTTTGATATATATGTACAGTTCTTTGCATGATGAAAATATAGGTAGCTATAATGTCATCGACTTAACAAGTTTAATACAATAAGTAAGAAATCTGCAGAGAATTATTCACGGTGCTTTTCCATTATACCATCCTTTTGATCCTAAATAAATAGCGTGGTTTTTACAGAAAAGGGAAAATAATATAATCAAAATTCTATATGATTTTATTACTTCAAAATTTTCATTTTAAATTTAATATATATTAAATCGAATTTTTTATGCAAATATTGATTAAAATGTGGTAAACAATGGAAAACAAAGCTAAAGCTAGTTGGTGCCAAAGATTCCTAGGCGATAATCTTATCGGGTAAAAGAAGTATTATGGTCACAAATCACCAAGGAAACATAATACTAAACTTAGCAAAATTAAATCTCATCATAAAATATACTATTACATTACTCTTACACAATCGATCACCGATGCAATCACTAAATCGCTTCCGCCAAAAATAAGGATTGGCGTTTAAATAAGTTTTATCAATAAGAAGTAATTGCTTATTCTATAAAATGTAAATAAAATGTTTGCATTATTTTTAAGTAGTTTCTGAAAACGTAAACATTTACAAGCAATGCATGATGCAAAAGGAATATTTGTGACAATAATTTATGATTTTTTTTCTTTCCCGTCACGGTGATTATCAAAAGCGAGGGTATAATGGAAAAGTACCTTATTTACTTATGTTGTCACCACACAAGTGTTTTATAATTGCAGTTGTTCTTAAACCACATAATTTTCTAACTGATCTGATTTAATTCTATAAATGTTTCAAGAGAATCATACACTGTTATTAAAAGAGGACTTCATTTGTAATTCGATTTGTTCACCAATCAAATAATGAATGATTATGTATAAGCGATTGGACGTGTAACTGGAAGCAACAAAAAAATTGGTAATGAAAACAGTTTAAGAGTTTTTCTTTATGCACACAAATAAATGTAAATGAATAGATAACTATTATATTTGGTTCCGAATCATATGAAAGTAAATATAATAATTGAGCTTAACATACATTGTTAAATGTTTAAGGCATGCATTTATGAATGATACTCGTGAAGTTGTTAAAATCTTAGACGATTATTATAGTACATTATATATATATATATATATATATATATATATATATATATATATATATATAATAGAAACATAATGTGTGGCATTTCTTTTATTAACCTGAAGAAAATCTTCGCATAGTAAAAATATTCAAAAAATTAATCTAAAGTTGTTCCACACAATAAAAACTGTTCAGGAAAATTCATCTGAAGTTTAATCGTTCGGCATGTTATATATCTATTTCATTTTACAAACTAATTTGACAAAAATATATTATATTTATATTATTACTGACAATGAAAATATTTATAATATTAATATTTCCATTGTGAAATTGGGTTCGAAATTTATTCATTTAAATGATAATGCCTTTAAATTTCCAGATTTCAACTTAATTAATTTAGGTTATCGTATTTTATGTAAGAAAGGTACAATTTATATTAATCTTAAAAGTTTGTGAATTTATTTAAAATTTTAGTTACATTTCTTACTTTAAAAGTTCTGCTTGTTTAATGAATATTGTAAATCATTAAAAATAGAGTATACAGAAGTAGTACACATGAGTACTTTCCTTATCGATAGCTAATGATTATATTATGTACTACACGATTAATATATTTCCATTTGGATGTTCTGGCCGTGAACTGCAGTCATTCGACACTCACTTGTCATTTTAGCTGCAATGGTTATTAATTCCTCAGAAATCTACAGATATAGGATGCCAAAATTGATCGTAAGCGATATCATAAAGTGAGTCTTAATGGATATAAAATCACATTAAGTGATTCATTTTATGAACAGATGCATTAAAACATTAATATATATTGTCTTGTTAATATCATTAATGGAAATTTTAATAAATTTCCAGTACTAAACTAATATAGATTCCTCAAATAAATTGAAGGACAGTACTCTGGTTGCAAATAGGATTTATTTTACTGGATGCCACTTCTTAATTTGTAATTAATTATTTCTTAATTTGTAAATAAAGAAAGGATGAGTGTAACTAAATTAAGCAAGTAGAACCTCAAAAATAGTTTTTTGCTATTTTAATTCTTTTAAAATTTAATTTCTTTAAATAATTGTTGTATTGATTGCAGTTATTACTTAACTTGTTACAGTTTAATACTTGTTATGGTGTAGCTATTATTTTGTTATAAATGTAGTTGAATTATTACACATATTTTTGTCCATTGTCTCATCTTATGAACATGCATATATTCATAAGAACATATGCGTGTGCATATATATATAACTCATTAAATATTTTATAAAATGGTAAAAAACTCTAATAATATACATGGAATGTTTTTAAATAATTTTTACATTTACCAAATTCGTTATCAGTATTCCAAAGAAGAAAACACATTTTAATTGGACAAATGGATTATTTTGATACTAATTGTTAAATTATTTTACCTGAAAAAGTTTTAAATGCTGAATCAAAGAATAATAAATACAAAATTGCATTTATTAACAAACAATAATGAATTTGATATTATTTCTCTATTTTTTCAGTGAATCGCTT
This sequence comes from Latrodectus elegans, assembly GCA_030067965.1. Lineage (NCBI taxonomy): Eukaryota > Metazoa > Arthropoda > Arachnida > Araneae > Theridiidae > Latrodectus > Latrodectus elegans. Next base: position 5,965,657 of record CM057820.1, read on the forward strand.
TATTTTTGAAATTTTCAATTAATTTCAGAAATGCTTTCGATGTATTTTCCAAAATATGTATAAATTATCTAAATAAATAAACTGTACTTACTATTAAAAGCTACGAATTTTTATGTTATTAGAAAATTTTTAAGTGTCATTTTCCTTAACTTTTGCATATTTAACAGGTTATCTAAATTGTTATTCCTTAATGTAATTAATTTCAAAACATTTACAAATTATCACAATCACAGTATTGGCATCAAACATCTCTAATGTAAATTTCGTCTTCTCTATCAGAATAGATACCCATAGTCCTCTGCGGGATTAGAAAACGCCATTATATCCGTTTAATGGATAAGGATTATGCTGCTCAAAACTTATTAATACATTATTGTGTATGTGGTTGAGACCTAAGTAGATAATCTGATTCAGTAAGACATGGGATTAAGTTCACAAACAAACAGCGTTGTTATCTGAACTTTTGTGTGAAGATTAATTAGTTGGAGTTGCCCTTTGTAGACTCTACTCATAAATTATTCACGTGAAATGTGATTTGTGTGCATGGCCTGTTTCTGTATTTAAATATTTCAGTATTTGCATACAGTTTGCTTGATTCATTTCATTAGAATTTTGAAACATTTGATGGGATAAATATAACTAGTAGTAAGTTTATAACATTACCTGAAGAAAGAACTTTATTGATAATTTACTTTGTAAAAAATGTGTTCTTTTGCTGCACATAATGAATTGATTCTTTTAAATTGATTAAGCATATTAATATTTTTACAAAATTATTCTACGCACATTATATGTTATGACTTCTTCATATCTTTTATTTCACACATTAGTTTAACAGAGGCTTGGAGTTTGCTGAAAATTCTAATTCACTAAATTTAGATGATCTGTATTTATAAAGTTAGACACTACTAAATCTAATTTTATATAAGTTTTTTAATTATCATTCAGATGATATATGCAAGCGTGTGGAATAATTATTATATAATTTGATTTAATATTATATATATATATATATATATATATATATATATATATATATATATATATATATATATATATATATATATATATATATATATATATATATATATATATATATTAGAGTAAAAAATTAGCAATTAATTATTATAACTTCATTTCAAATATTTTTATAGATCAGCCGGAAAATTCTGCCGTTGGTAGATGACGATGTTCTTAAAACCATATTAAAAGCAAGATATTTTTCTGACAACAGCGGAGATAGAAGAAAGTTTAATTCAGCTCAGCAAACTATTTCGGAACATATTCGAAGGATAGGAATGATGTGGAAATATTCAAAATGAGGGCCACATGAATTACGTGAGAAGAATTTTGATGATAGAGTCATTATATGCACATCGCTGATTGTTCGGATCAAAATTGAACCCTTCTTGAACCGGATGATAACTGGGGAGGAAAAATTCAGGAGGAAAATGGTATATTTGCTAAAAACCTAGTCCTTCAAACAAATGAATGAGAAGGCTATGTATATGGAAAGACATTTGAGGACCAATGCATTATAATTGTTAATAACAGAACGAAAAGAAACTCTGGAAAAAATTACATTCTAATTGCGATGTATTAACTAGTTTCATCCTTGCCTGATATAGCAACGTGTTAATTTAACACTACAAAAGATTGTCGATTATTTGATGTCCTCAAAAACTCCTGAGGTGTATTGAAAATTCTAGGGTTCTAAAATAGTTGAATTATCATTTCTTATGCAAATATCGACTAATTGTTTTCTCTAGTAAATAAAAAAATTCTTAATAAATAATTAGTAACGTATTATCTATGAACAAAACACGATAAAATACTTTTAATCACTGCGATCATTTAATTCAGTAAAAGTTTTGAAAATAATAATAATTTTTCAATTACACTGTCTGTGTGGTTGTAAACTAGAACTACGAAAAAGAGATATTAAGTTATATAAATTCACAGATTTGTTGGTGTAAGTAATTTATATAAATGATTAAAAATGAAAGAGCGTAAAAACAATGGATTAGGAGATGACAACTTAGAAATTGGATTAAGTGTTGCGATTTTAGATTTAAACTGGGTTTTCATTTCCCATTGAAAGGATTTGGAGAAATAAGCAAATAATTTTAAGATACATCATTTGTTTCTTGCAACAAATAATATTCATCGTGTGAAGTTATTATCCTGTTGGGACGATAAGCAATGACAATATTCTTAATTTTTTTGGTGATATTTATTTCATTATTCCATATAGAGTCAAGAATAAATGTTAGAAGACAGTAATAAAACTGATGCTACTTCTCCCCATGAAAGTCTCTAGAGAAATTTATTTCATTACGATCCTCAATTTCAAGAAAGAAAAATAGAGACATTTAGTTTTCTTATTTTTTTAATTCCTGAAGTAACATCAATTTCATTTCAGAGAGTGTTATACTGATTAAGTATGTTTATGCTCAGAGGTCTCAAGTTGAAGAATTTAATGTAATTTATAAATTAAAAAAAAATAAAACAGTCATGAATTTATGCTTCGAGATTATTTTTGCCTTATAAAAAGAGAAAGGTATCTCTTATTATCAGTCCCGTGAAGGATCTTTCGAAAGAGAATACTGATAGAATAAAAGCTTTTAAATTTTGTAATTTTTAGATTGTTTTGGTATGTAAAATTAAATAATGATAAACTTGGTACGTAGGATAATGGTATTTTGGAGAGATTGGATGCCATATTTTCTTCATTTTTGTTTTCGTAATACTTTCTTGGATTTGATCTAGTGCAGGCGCACGTTTTGTTATTTTGCTGTTCATAAAACTGAACCAATTATAGTATCTTGAAATATTAATCAAATGCAGGCACACAATCTAGAACTCTGTTATTTTGTTATTCAAATACTCTCATTCGAATTCATTGGGACAAACATATTTCACAAGAAAACAGTACCTTTCTCGGAAAGTTCCTGCCTCAGAGCAGTTTCAATTGCAATGTTTTTACTCTTAGACTTGTCTGAACCAATTTGGCCACGTGATCATTTATTTTAAAAGCACAAATAAGAAATATTCAAAAATATTTCTTAGTTATGCTTCATTTGCCGTGAGAAGTGGTCGATTGAGTGAATTGTTTGCTTCTAATAAGCATTTATTTTAAAATATGTTCCCCATCCAGGAAAAGATTAGAATTGTTACTCTTGATCAGCATATTTCATTGAGAATATTGCTGAAACAGTTGGAGTTGGAAAATGCAGTGTTTTTTTAAAATTATTAATCAGCAAAAATACTTTGGAACATTTTGTCTGTTGTCTTTGGGACAGTCTGTTGAACAGACAAATTTCTTGAGCGAAATAGTAAAATAAATCCTCACAAAATAACTTCAAATCTTCAGAGAGAATAATATGCTATTGGTGTTAATGCAGATTCACTGACAGTTTGAAGGAGACTAATTGAATCAAGGATATTTGAAATAAAACCAATACAAAAACAATTATTAACACCTGCTATGAAGAGAAAACATTAGAAATAAAGCAGGCAATATCAACACTGTAATACACAAGACTGGAAGAAGGTTTGTATTCATTGGCGAAACGAATTTTTTTGTGCAAGGATTTTGACCAAGATTTCTTAGGCGAAGTTATGGGGAACCGAACTGATCAGGGAACAACATCATATACAAACTCTTAAGCACTCTCCAAAATAGATGTTTAAGGGTTATTTTTCCTCTGGTGGACCTGGCAGCTTAGTACTTGTCGAAGGGATCATGAACTCTACAAAATACATTTCTATGATATAAAGAAATATTGTACTTTTGATGTGCAAGCGCTCGCTGGTGATGTTGGTATATTTAAACAAGATCTGGTTCCATACAATTCTTCTAAGCTGACAAGGAAATATTTTCAACAGTAGAAATTAACGGTTTTGAATTGGCCTGATAATTCTTATTATGTAAGCACCATCGAAAATTTTTGGAACGTTGTAAAGAAACGCATGAATAAAATGGACTGCACAAAAATGAAAACAATGATTGGGGATTTTTTTTAAATGTTTGGTTTCGTGATAACAAGATCAAAAATGCATGTTCCAATTTAGAGGAATCCATGCCAAACTGTGTACATGGTCTCATTCAAGATATAAGTGGTTATATTTGGTATTAAACTGCTATACCGTGTATGAGACTTATAATAATTATACAACATATGTGAAGATTTCTGTGTTTGACTCAATTAATTCGCATAGTAGTCTAGGACTGATTACACTCTCTTGATATACTGAATAAATGCATGCACACGTTCTAGAATTCTGTTAATTTGTTGTTTATAGAACCAAATATAGTATTTTGAACTCTTGTATCATACTGTTAATAAAGTTAAGTTTGAAAATCCAAAATAGTCCATTGTAATGAGGGAATAGTTTAACCAAGTCGTAAAATAATAACTACAGCATCTGGATCAAACAATAGTTTTCACCATTTCAAGAAATATTCCCCTCTCCAAATCGTACTTTCTTTTTCAAAGTATTAACTTTCATTGTAAATAATGTCCAATACATTCTATTGCATTCCAAAGTTATAAGACTAGCTTCAATGATAGCGATGCATTGCATAAAAACGCTGTAACACACACACACACACACACATATATATATATGCCTGTTGCAGTGAATGCATTGGCTTAGCGAAGCGTATAATACGCTCAAGGCATTTAAGGTGTTAACTAATTTTTAATGAATAATATTCCTATGACATGACACAAAAACAGAGTTCTAAAATTTAAAAAATGAAATTATCATGAATGAGAGAAAAAAAATCGTTATGCTAGTTAAGTACCTACCCTATTCCGCTGCATAGCCTGGTAATCATGAAAAGTCCATAAGTGGGCATAAATGCTGTTGCAACGGCAAATATGGCGTTGGTGGTGAGAGCTGACACCAAAGTCCTCCTTCTGCCAAGCTTGTCCCCGAGAGTTCCCCACACTAGTCCTCCGATCATCATGCCGAAGAATGATATGCACACTAGTCAGAGAGAAAAAGGGATTTTTAAGAATAAGCGTAATATGCAATTCAATTCGATAATAATCAAGATTTTGTCTACATATTGTAGTGACGATGATGACGTGTCCATGGAGTGCGCCCAAGAACCCTAAATGTCCCCGAATCTGTCGAAGATGGATCTCTACAGCTTTATTTGTAAAAAGAAGCTCCACAGTTATGTTGATGTTAAAAATCTTGGCCAGTATTGCTGAACAGCTTAAGATATGATGTGGAGACACTTGGGTGTTATACGAGCAGAGAGGATAAAGCTTGGTTTAGTTCCTTTGTTTGTCTGCGAAATTCTCATGCCTTTCAAATGTTTTGTTCTAAGTCTGACTATTACAGTTGAAATGGATCTGTCATTATTTAATTCTCGAATGGAAAACTTTTTAATTTGCTGGCAAATTTATTTTTGACTGGAAATTGCATTAGCGTCAATGAGGGTCAAGCATTTGAATGGTTGAAGAGAATTGCGGGCCTCTTTAAGCGAGCTTATCGGATATCTCGTTTTCAAGGATATCAACGTGCGAAATATAGTAGTAATCATGATTAGAATTCACAAACTCAGAAATAAATGGTGATTCATGCTATTTGCAAATAAATTTTATTTAAAGCTAATGTCACTTTAGTAAAAAATTATGCAGACAAATATATTTTGCTGATTTTCTTACATTTTATAATCGCTATAAAATACTATTTTGGTTCAAATAATATTTGTGCATCTCAAAATATTTGTATATGCTTTAAGTTACAAATAATTAGAATAAACCTGCATTTAGAATCCTTTAAACACATTTAATAATTTTTTTAACTAATCAGATTCTTAATAATAGATAAAAAATATGTATTTCTTTTTTAATTCAACCGAAACCTATTACAAATTTATAAGTTTGATTATATATGCCGTCACATACAACAGTCATTTAGTGAAAGTAACACTACAATAATATGCATTTTATCTCTTTACTTTCTTTTCGACTGGATTCTATTAAAAATATGGAGGACTGGCTGTACATTTGGTATGGAATCCTACTATACATAACACTCTTCGCACGATTTTCAAAGATTTCACCAAAGACAAAATGAGGCGTTGTTGAAGTAAATTGTTTGGAGGGATTTTCGCTAATGTCGCTAAATCCATTGTGTTACTAATGCTATAATTAAGCCGTGCAATTAAAATTAAATCCCGAAATGGCTGATATTATGAAAGCGTAAAAAATCAATGAAAAGTTATTAACATTTCGAAAAAATTTTTCTTATCAATAATTTATAGCTCATTTGATTGATATTTTGTCTTTTATGACATTCATGAGTTTTTGAAAATGAAAGCTACTTATTTGCTTTGGAAAATGGTAAAATGATATTAAAAATACTTATTTGTTTATATGAACTTTATTATAACAGGATTCAATTTTCAAAATTTCTGTATTTTGCTTAATACTATTATTTGTGAGAAATACTTACTCATTTACATTAATATTGATGAAATTTTACTTTTTATCTGAGTTTAGTTTAAACATTAAATGAAAACTTTTCATCCGATTAGAAAAACAAAAATTGAAACAAATAATATAAATCAATATGAAACTCTACAAAGATTTATTAATATAAAATATATTGCTTATATTTAAGATGTTTCATTATAAATATTTAACTTAATCTTATTTATAATTAAATGTATCACATATGTAAGCAACTCAGATATTACAGAAACTGTATTTTGCAGACTCCCACATTTTATTTCAGCAAAATAAGTGGTCATGTCAGGGCCAGACTTAAATTCATTGGAGAAATAATACATAAATGTGCATACAATAATTGAAATAAAATTTAAAATACTGTAAATTAAAATCCAAATATTTATGGTTAAATTGAAAAATGTTTGCTTGAGTAATGATATTGAGCAGAAAATTTCATAAAAGATAATCAGCGTTTGTAAAAACATAAAGGAAGAAAAAATAAAAATGTGTGATTTAATTTTAAAAAGCATTATTTTATTTTCTTAATATAATTCTTTAATAAATCTTGGAAAATGTTCCACTTCAAAAGTGTTTTTAGAAATTACGTATTTTAACGGCTGTTTATACAGCAGCAGCATTTTTACAGTTTAATATGATTTTTTTTAATGTAATACTATTTTTATTGTAAGAAAGAATTTTAGAATTTTTTTTAACCAATTTAAAGAACGGAAACAATCTAAAACTAGAGGATTCTTATACATAAATATTTAAATCATGCATAAAATTTGTAGCAGGAATATTTAATACGAATTTTTATTATAAAAGAAACTTGGTTGAAGCAGAAGAAATTTTAATTTGATGCATCTGTTTAGCTTATGAATAAAGATGCAAACATTTTTAAAACATATTATTGCATATTTCTATAATAGTTAGTGCCATTTCTTTAGATAAATAATTAAAAAAATAATATTTCGCTCTAAAATGAGTATTTAATTTATTTGATGTCATTATTCTTAAACTTTTAAACATTAGATAAGTAAATTACTAGTAATTTCTAAATTAGATTGAGTAAAATTATCTTTAATATAAATATCTCTTTTCACTAATTATATATGAATTGTGATATACATATATTTTAATATGTAGTGACAATTAATAGAAACTTTAATTTTCACTAAAATTTTAACTCAGGAATGAAACTGACTGAAAACTAAGTGTGTTGAACATACTATAATTTTCAGTGCTTGATATTAAAAAGTTTATTTCAAAAATTTCTGAAATTAAACTTATCTTCTAAATAAACATACAAAAATGTTATTAAATTATCAGTAACTATATAAACAAAAATTTAATGTTGGCGTAAGCGATGCATTAGTCTTTAGATTTAAAAGAGTTTACAAATAATTAAATTATTATTTTTAAATTCTATTAGTTAATGTACTTTTTTTTAAAAAATGTTAAATCGTTCTTGCCAATTCAAACTAGCCATAAAGTGGATTACTTGTCTTTTTCATTTTGTTTAATCTTACCGATGATTTGGGCATCATAAAAGAAATCTTTTATTAAAAAATGAACTTCGACAATATTCTCAGACATTGGATTGCCTTGTTTGCTGCAGCACGAAGAAAGCGATTTAAAGGCAGGCAGCAAATTTGTCGAAAACTAGGATTTACGAATCTGTCTCAATTCGATGTCGTAATTAATTATGTGTGACGTAGATGAAACGTTATCTGACGTTATACATATTTTACGCTAACGAAAACTGTAATAAAGTGGCGTAATCATAATATCAACTAGAACAAAGAAACAACAACTTTACGATTAATAAATAAATACAGAGATTACAAATAATAAAATTAACTGTAATTGAAAACATTTATACTTGAGCAAGCGAACATATACGATAATGATTATTTTCGTAACAATTTTTATTATTATTATCCTTTAATGTGTTATATTTGTTAATTTATTATTTTCTACGTAATTATTTTCGTATAATGTATTTATTCTTAAATAAAGAAAAGTTACGAACTTAGCACTTCTTTTCAGTCATTTTCAAAAGATATAAAAGGGTAATAATTTATCATTCCGTATTTAATATCCTCACGAAACTATGCAGGGTAATATCTGAACGTAAGTGGTTTTATTCGATTCTTACCTAGCCATCCTTTTCGATGATCATCCATACAAAGCTCTCTCTCAGCACTTGGTAAGACATATGCGATTACAAAAACTTCTATGGAATCGGCAGCCAATCCTAAGCCTAGTACAAGAAACAGGAAGTATTGAAAGAGACCAAACCCTGCCTGCAAACAAAAACGACGTGAAAATGAAACATATTATGTCGCAGATATGCTTTATCATAAGAATACAAAATACAGAATCTATTCTCTAAAATAAATTTCTATGATTTATGATAAGTTTTTAGCAAGGCCGCGGTGACCTGGTTGGTTAGGATGTCTTTCTCATTATTGGAAGGTTTGAATCTCGACTGACTGAAGATCCATCGTGTTCGCTAATGTAGACTGGAGCACGTTAAAACTGGGCCTGGTCCCAATGTCTCCCAAGTGAAATGATACCTCTTGGGGTGGCAGGCCAAGTATTGGGACTATTCTGCTTGGTGCCCCTGCTTCAAAATTACGAAGACGCCACCCGGCTGCTTCTATCTAATTGGTAAAGCCCAACTCAAGGCTAGGAACAGGGAAGCATGCTGGTGCAACAACAACAATACTTAAGTATTGTTGTTGTTACTTATAATATATATTCCAAAATTCATCATCAAATGAAATTAATTTAAAAATATTTAAATGTAAGCTATGTCTTCATATGGCCCTAAGGCATTCTAATTCTAAAATAAGGATGTTTATATCCTTTGAGTCATGATGTATCTTCATCGAGTAAAATAGAATTTTATCATATTCTATTTAACATCAAATTTCTAAAGATGTTTTTAGCTTATATATTTTCTAAAACTGTCGGCAAAGGAAATTAATTTAAAAAGATATTTATTTACATGCTACTTCTTTATTTGGAAGTGAGCTAAGCACATTTCATACCCTTTGAATCGATAAAGTGGGGGGGGGTAATACAATTAGTTACATAACAACAAAAATACTTGACTCTAATAATAACAGGTGCGCCAAGAAAACTTCCTTATTTGGTATTACAATGACACAAAAAGTATAAAATATATGTTTTTATTTATTTTTTGCATACAAAATTAGCATATTTAAATTTTTAGATTAAATAGTTTTAAATATCTTATTGGGCGAGTGTGCCCGTCATTGTCGATACACTGGGTGAACTTAATTCTGTTGTTCTCTTCATTCTCTCCAGCACATTGGCTGATATGTTCGTTGTTGCTCTTTGAATGTTTCTTTTCAGGCCTTCCAAAATTTATTGATAGTCATTATAGGAACATGTATTTAAATACCTATGTTAAAAAGAAATTACATAGTACGCGATCGGGGGAACGCGCTCGAGACTCCAGTTTCTCATTGAAAGGAGGCATCAGGGAAAACGGGCCTCTACTACAAAGGTACGATGTTCATTACTCAAACGCTTGATGGCGACTGAACCACAATGACACACAACTTCATGATCTCCTCTCTGAAACGAGACCACGCCAACTCCATTATCTTTACTACTTTTGTGTTATTGCGATTGTAAATAAGGGAGTCAGCTTGTTTCACCCAATACATATATTTTTTATTGGACTGATCATGAGGGACAAGGCAACAACTTATACTATTTGAGAGTGGTTGCTGAACTACATTTTGTTGTTATCATCTTCAATAAGGTGAAATATATTTTGGTCATTGAAAAGATTGAATAAGAACTCACTTGTGCTAGAGCATCTTCATGAAACTGTGAGAGGACGGAGACGTCTGTGTCGACGTAGTCCATTTCTCTGAGATCTGTACCAGGAGCATCGCTGGTAATCGTTCCTCCTTCTTCAGTGTAAGAGCCACCAATGCCCCCGTCCTTATTAACAAGTAATGACTCACTTTCAGAATCTTCCCTCTTTGGCATTTTGGAAGGATGAGAATGCCTCAGTTCTCAAGTTCTGAACTGTAAGAAAAAAAGGAAAAACTAGAATGAATAAAAAATAAAAATAAAAATTGACAAAGAAAGCATAATTATTAACCCTATAACTGACTGGTAGTATATGTACGCTTCTCGGCATCAGTAAAGCAAGACCCATGGCTTTGGAATGCAAAAGAATGTCCTTGACATTGTTTAGTATGAAATTTCCTATTTCAAAGAAGAAAGGGTGATTTGGAGAGGGAAATATTTCTTGAAACAGGGAAAGCCGTTGCTTATTCCAAATGTTGGAATTATTATTTGTGTTTCTTTTCTAGTAACTTATAACTTTTTATTTTTTCACTTAAATTTTCATTGAAGTATGTTGTAAAAGTTTTTCATTTCTTGTCCCATTTGTCTAATAGTGAGAACACATGATTAATTTCCTTCAACTTCAGGATTAGGAACGTCGGCACCTGCATTACACCACCGGAAGATTCTGTTTTTTCTTATTATTCTCTTACTCTATTCTTTAAATTTTATTGTTTTGTTTTTTATTTTTTTTATTATGTAAATGTAAATGATTTGAATGGAAAGCATACAGTTTCTTTTCCTGTTATGGAACACATATCTGTGTTAAAACCGGTGATACAGGAGGGTGAATCTCGTAAGTTTTCCTCTGCAGTTAAGGAGCTGACGAGTTTGTGAATGAATTTCAGTTCCTAACAACTAATGAATTAATTATTAATCAAATAAATATTAGATAAATATTCTACAGTTGGAATAATGAAATATTTAAGAATTATTTTTGATTATTCACTTTTCCAATTTTTATAAATTGATTGATAAGATTAATATTTTAAATCAAAATCTATACTTCCTCACATAGACATAGACAATGGAACATCTGGTCTTTACCTACAGCAAACTACAAAACATATGTAATGGGACAAGGTTTATTATGGAAAAAAAATATTTTATTTTATGTGAGCATTTTATATTGTATGCAACGAACATATTTCTTTAAATCTTGCTGTCTATAAAATCCATGCGTTGTTTTCATGATATTAAAATCTTGCCCACACACAAGATATATCCTTTGTTTCTTTACATTTCTATACAAGATTATATATGTTATTTCGGTTTCTACGTATAAAATTAGCTACAAAAGTTGTAATTGTGTAAGCATCTCTTTTATGTAATTATTTTGATGTCTTAGAGCCAATGAACTCTATTAACCGTGATCTTTCCATACATATCTATTGTTTCCTGTCGTAAGTTTTATTTTGGGGGTAAAACTCTAAGCCCTTTGAAAAAACTGTTTTAACTGACATATGTAGACAGTTGTAAAAGTATCCGAGATATAATTTTACCAAATTGATTATATTTGTGTTTATTGAAAAAATGAATTGTTTGAAAGTGGATAATTTCTTATAATATTTTGCATATTACAATTCGAAACTCAAATATGTAATGTAAATCGCATCTTTTACTTTTATTTTGTAATATCCCGGCTGTTCTTAGGATGTATCTAATCAGATTTATAAAAAGCGAATGTGATCGCATATTGTAGAGTGGGGCACCCAGTGGGTGTGCCATCTTCATCCAGAAAATGAAGGGATAAAGAATGACAAACAGAGAGAGAGAGAGAGAGAACGGAAAATCCATGCCCGAACCAGGATTCGAATTCGGAACCTTCTGCGTTCGAAATTAGGGATGCTAACCATCGATCGGCTTATAAAATCGGATCTTAAAAATGATATATGTACTTTGAAATTAGATTATACAGTAAAAATATAATTCTTTGTATTAGATTATACAGATTTTTTTTAGTTAAAAAAGAAAAATTAGTTTTATCAAATATACCACATATACCAAGCAACAATGAAAACAACTGTTATATTTGATACGCTTCATAGTTTAAATTTTCAAAATTTAAAATCATTACAAAATTTCATTTAAATGTTTTATAAATTCATTAGGATCTTGAGTTCTAATTTTAAAGCTTTAGAGAAATGGAAACAACGCTATATTTATATAATCTGAACTACTTATCTGTTTTCTTAATACTTTAATATTATTCAATATATTTGATATATAATTAAGAAAAAATCTTTATATAATCTTTATAAAACAAAATGTTGTGTTTTCTGTCAGTTGACTTAAGATCATATATATGTGTATATGTGTTAGTTTTCTATTAATTTTCGATATAACATTTTCTATTTGTAGTTATTTTTGTTTACATTATACAAAGGGACAAATAATTTGTTCTGACATTTTTATGACTGCAGTTTTATTTTTTTATTTTGATTTGAATAGCAAAATTAAAATTTTTAATTCCTTTAACAAAACCAAAAGTTTGAACAGTATGTTCCAGAACAAAAATTGTCTTTATTTTGAGTTAGGGGATAAAAGAGAGACTTTCAATGGAAAATCAATTGAAACAGACGACTGATAACAAACACCAGAGAGTTTTGGAAGTTGAAGTACTGTTCTCCACCTGGTTTACTGTGATATCGATCTCGTCATGTGATTTAAGGCCCGAAATGGTCAGCAATCACCTGTGAAAGTAGAGGGGATGGAAGCGTAGAAGGAGGATGGGCCTGAAGAGAAAAATCTCTCCTACTATTGATTGACTCGTGTTCAATCCTCTGAAGCGTCTCTTTCATGCTCTGTTTCCGATTCAATCTCTTGCTATTCAACTCTTCGAGTCAGTGACGCTGCTTTTGTTCACTGAGCAGCACATGCTTCAATACAATCCTTCGAGGATATTTCAACAAAAGATGTTGGGATTTTGATCCTCTATGCACCAAAAGTCTCAAGTTAATTCAAAAGTTGGGAAAGATTTTAAAGAAATTCTTGACATCTCTTAAAAACATTAGAATAGACAATAAAAAATCCGCATTTGTTTTTTTTTTAAATATTTATATATAGGATGGGACATTTGAATAGGGAATAATCTATTTAGTTTGCTTCGGTTAATAGGTGGTTGTTTTGGTTACCGAGATTAGAATCATCCAAAAAGGAATCCTAAAATTATTAAGAGTTTCATACAATCTCTAATTTCCTTTATAAGAATAAATTTTTTCTAAAATATTTTCATTTAAATATTTATCATGGTTGTGGAAGAGCTGTAAATATTTGGCCTATTACTTTTATGCTTAAAATATTTCCCTAAAAATTGATTTTTATAAAGCTTAAATGTAGTCCTGATAAGTGTGTTTACTGTATCCACCTACATCCAAACTAAGTTTTTCTTACAAAATAATTTTAATTTATATTCTATTTTGATAGACAATGCAAATATATAATATTAGCTAAAACTTTAGCTACATACAACTGGGTATCTTCTGATAAATTTCAGTAAAATTTTAACTAAACGACTAACACCCTATTGAAAAATCAAAAGACATCTATCTTAATTTAATTTGCAAGCGTATAGTTTCTGAGACAATGTTCTTTAAAATGAAGTAAAATCTAAGAAAATGTCTAATGATAAGAAAATATGGTTAAAAATATACTGTAAATTGTATAATTTGCAAAATTTTACTTTTATAATTCACTTTTAAGCATTCGCTTTAAAAATTGCTGCGAAAAAGTTATTCATATATATATATATATATATATAAATATATATATATATATATATATATATATATATATATATATATATATATATATATATATATATATATATATATATATATATATATATGCAAACTATTTTGCTTATTTTCCTAGATAATAGCTCAATTTAACCTAAGTTTCACATACAAATATCTTCACGATTACTTGGAATATATTGTTAAGTTTGGTGGGTTTGTGACAAATAGTTATTGGAAAGTTTGTTTCATATAATTATATGATTTTCACAGATAAAAAGGTGTAAAAATTCACCACGTTAATACATTATACTTTCTGCTTTTTCTCTCTCTAAATTTGTTTTTGCGAAATACACTAAATAATTTTGGTTAAGTTTTTGCAAGGAGTGATGAGTGTCTTTCATATTCGCAAAATAAAACATTATCACAGTCTAAAGTAGACCACACAATATTATAAGATTATTTAATACGTGTACTTTGCTTCCTTAAAACCTTCTTTGAACTTGAATAAATCTATAAATGTACTCAATTAAAATATTTGAATTTCCGTGATGATTTGCTTCGATAAAATGTTTCATAGAATGTAGATAAAATTTTTCTTTAACGTTTTGTGTCTTTCCATGAAGATGTTTTTTAATAATTCCTGATGACATAGTTTTATGCCAATGAACTAAGATTTTTATAATATTTTAAGGAAACTTGAATTTGTTTATTAGTATATATTGCATATCACCAACTATCTTTACCGAAAATGAATTGAGAGAAGTAAATTTACCCTAAATGTACATATAGAAAGATTGATTCACTTTCTTTATTCAGATTTATTTGCTTTCTTTTCGAATGGGTAGTTTTATGTTTGAATGTGCCATTCAATGTGCCCTTTAAAATGTGCAGTTTTTGTACTTCAACGTTTGAGCGTAAGACAAATGAGACTTTTGTTCCTAACATTAGAGAAATATTTAAGGTTAGGAACTAATCAATAGTACAAATAAGTATAATCAAATACACAAATATCAAACAAAATGAAATTTGCAACGCACGCAAACGCTTGTGATATTGACTATGATGCCACTTATTTGGGAATGAATAAGTAAACTAACGGCTTCATATGTATGGTTATTGTGTGTGTGACTATCACATTAAAATTTATATCATTTTACTATACATCTTTCCAGAAATTTTTTTATATGAAGCAGTAAGTTTTGATACGTCACGTATATGTTAAAAGTCACGTGCCTAGCCACGTGATGTTCAAAACTCGAATCATATATATGTATACATATACATATATATATATATATATATATATATATATATATATATATATATATATATATATATATATATATATATATATATATATATATATATATATATATATAGTCTACAGAATATGATATATATACATATAAGCATACATATATATAAGGCACAAGCTTCCTGGTCAGGGTCAACTCAGCCTTTCATGCCTTCAGTGGGTCGATAAAACTCAGTACCAAACATGTTTTTGAACAAATACTTGGGCTTTCGCTTTAGCATAACCACACAACCGGGACATATGCTTCACACCCCAATTCCACGGTTAAAAAAATATATATGGTGCTTGAAGGATGCAATAAGAATGATTTGCTTGCCAAATCAATTTACTCCACTTTCTGAATGTTACTAAATTTAGATACTAAAGCTGTAAACGAGATGCGACTATATATACACAAACAATTTTTTCATTTAAAAATTAATGCCTTCAAATATATGTATACATTTTATAAATATTTATGAAAGAGAAAAGCTTATTTTAATAATTTAATAATTAATTTAAAGAGTAGAGACATTACATTTCATCATTTCTTTAAAATTTTTTATGGATCTAATCAATTTGGCAAAATATAGTATTTATATATATTCAATATATATATATATATATATATATATATATATATATATATATATATATATATATATATATATATATATATACATATATATATATATATATATGATGAAATTGTTTTTAATAGACAGATGAGTATGCTGTAAGGCAAAAAATGTACAAATTAGAAGTCAAAGTCAATTTTTCATTATCAATGATGATCAAAATCTTTCAAGGAGCATCTCTTCTCAAAAAACAAAACACTTGAAGGTCCATATACATGAAGTTTTTATACGTAAATTATAAAGCAAAGAATTTTTTTTATATTGGATAATATAAATGTAAATATATTTATGTTTCTTATTGTTGAAGTTATAGCTCACAAAAAAGTAACTTAAATATTAAAGTCTTATTTAGATAAAGAAAATCGAATAGACAAAGTTTATTAGCATTGCATAGTTCTAATACAATTGCTTTGGTGTTCATATTAGATGTAATCTAGCAGACGTGTCTGCTTAGATCCACAATTTAGAACGCCTTTAAATGCATCTCAAACCTTTGCTACAGTGGTATACAGCACCTTCCGAGCATTAGATTTTGCGTTATAAGCCCAACCAGTGTTACGCAACGTCAGATGGATGTTCCGTTTCTGCCCTCTGCAAGTACATTCCTCGGGGTGGGTGGGAATATTCCAGAATCCTTTCCTTGCTACACGATAATTCAGGAGTTTAAGGAAAGCAATTTATGAGATGGATTTTAGGATGTCATTCACGGTTAAGCTGTATTCTTCACAGTACCAGTTGCTGCTTTCTACTAACCTAAATTAATATACATGCATGGAATATATTTACTTTGGAATACGAATATTGAAATTCAAAACTCTTTATAGTTTTGCATAGTTTTTAATATAAATAGATTTTTTAAATAGTTTCAAAAATTATATTTTTAATCAAATTACTTTTTAAGAAAGTGTCCAGAGATTTTAAAGTTAAATTCATTCACACAATAATTGTTATTTCTAATTTCTCATATGCTCTGAAGGAGTCAGACCAAATCAATTAATGAAACAGTTGACATTAATGAAGTCCGACACAATAAGTGCACGATTATAGATTTTCTGCTAGTACAGTTTAAGAAAGTCCAAGATGTGCGGCATGTTCTTGCCGACATTTAGGGAAAAAGGAATGAAGAGGAGTATGGACTATAGTAAATATTAGGAATGAATGTTAGCTTTGATGAAGGAAATTGCTGAAACAATCAAATTAAGAATAGATTGCAAGTAATATGTAAGAAATAACATTTATTAAGCATAGTGTTAACAACTAATTTTGATCCAAAGTTTTTGTTTTATTTTCATTTATTAAATAGAGAGTAATTATGAGTATTATATTAAAAATTGCGATATTTTATATAAATATTTGCTTAATATGTTATATTTTCTGAAAAGTCTAGTAAAATTAATGTTAACAAAATTTATATTCATGAAATTAAAATTAGCGATATATTAAGGAACCTATTTAAAACTTTCAAAATATTAGCGAAATATACTTAAGAAAAGTTTTGATTAAGTTTCATTTAATAGTTTTACCGATAACTCTAATGTAAATTAATTTTGAAATGTACAAATATAGTTCAGAAAACACTTTCAAGTTTTACTACTAATTAAAGTCTAGACTTAAATTAAGAAATTACTTACATGATACCAAGTGCAAGATGCAATGGGGTAGAATATTTTCTTGGTCCTTCAGTTTAGTTCAAAGCTTTTAGTGCAAAACTTATATAAGTAATTTAAGCAACCAGGAGGAAAAATTAAGAAAATTAAGGTTTGTGTGCAATCATATTCCATTATCGGAAATACTTCCTTTGGTAATAAGAGCTTTGTCGTATATTTTATTTAATTTGAGTGTCTTCAAATGAGAGAGATTTAAGCAATTTATATACTTTAGAAGGAAACGAATCTTTTAATATTACATTTATAAAACGTATGACGTGATTCAAAATGTTAATATCATCAAAATATCATATCATCTTCTGATTTCGATCTGATTTTATTTTCTATTATAATAAATAGTAACTATTACCAAATATTCTGTTTGAATTCTCTGCTATACAAAATACAAATTTATAGTATCTTTATTTTAGGTAAAGAATTATTTTAATGGATATGATCTTGTGTTTTCTTATACATTCCTTTCAATAATTCAATTTTAAGTTTTAGGTATTATTTGTATTAACATGCGTCGCATTATAATAAACCCAGTTTTAATAAAATTAATATAAATGTATGATTGATTTCACATTTCTTTTCTAATAAAATATTGAGTATTATTTACAGCATATGATTATACTGTAAGTAATAATCAAGTTATTATCATTTCAAACAATAAATAAGACTTAAATTATTACTAATATGCAAACATTTATGAAGTGACTAATTTTTTTAACAATAAATATAAGTTTTCTTCATTTAAAAATATTCCTCACGCGAAGTATGCTTAAAATCTTACTCCAATGAATATCTTTATAGTAAAAGTTATGGTTCATTAATAATAAGTAAAAGCCCAAACAAAAGTTGTCGTGTAAGACATAGTAGGAGAAAAAATTTATTTTGAGGAGTTAATTTAAAAAAAAATGTTTTATTAAAAAATAACTCCCATATTAGGTGACAATTGAATAGCAATTTCTATCTATAAAGGAATTTCCTGTTAAGAAGTGCCAGACGCGCGCGGTTATTCAAAAAAACCATACTATAACTTCCGGCTAATAAACTAACCCTACGCAGTATCAAATGAAATTATAAGGATTCACCGTGGTCCAGTGAAAAGAATATATCACTTTGCACTAGATTTTTTGGTTAATTACAGGCTCTGATATAGAATAGGGAATAAAGTTTCATTTTCGTTTTTCTGCATGCATAATTTCTAGATTAGGTGATTGAGAGAGATTTTGGATTTCACACTTATCAAAAATAATTGGCTCTTTATATATGAAGCACCTTCTCAGAAAAATAGCTATAAGAGATAAATGTATGAAATTTTGTAACATTTTTTGACTCTATGAATTGTTCTCTCGAGTCAAGTGAAATCACAGAAACCAAACAAATATGTATATCAAGTTCTTTTATGTATTAATATTGATTTTGATTTAAGCTAAATCCGGATTAAATCCAATTAAATTAAAATGACGTTACAGAAAACTTAATATTTTTGATATCTATGAATGATAATTTCTGTAAAAGTTTTTATTGAAAACTGAGATTTACTTTTTAATAGAAAATAAAAAGTTTCAACCCTACACACAAAATAAAATATTTAAAAAATGAAACACATTTAATTTATCAAATAGAATTCTACCTCATATGTACACGGATGTCAGTATACTTGATAGTTGCACTTCTGGTAGTGGCATTTATACTATATTTCAAGATCAAGAATTAAAAATTCAGAGTAAGAGTCAAGACTCTTGCTCGGTATTTGGAAGTGAACTCATTGCAATTTTAGTGGGTCTGATCTCCATCATGTTACCACCGCAGTTTAAATATATTTGATTCTTTCGAATAATAGAAGTGCCATCCAATGCTTGGCCAACTGACATTATGTGTGGAAACATACAGGTGCAGATATCCTCCAGAAATTAAAACAACTTTCCCTTTCTCATAGGATCCATTTTCCATGGATTCTATCTTAAGTCGACATTGATGAAAGGGAAATTAAGGACAGTCTGACTAGAATTGGTGGTGATAAGGCAACAGGGCCTGCTGATCTTCTTACTTATACAGAGCTATTTTCTGGATATAAGGCAAAAGAATAAGGTTATTTGATAGTCCACCCGGTATATCTATGGTATCAGAATAAGTACCCAGATGGCGTCTTGATTCGCGGCGGTAATAGGCAAGCTCAAACAGTCCTTATTCAATTCCTCAGTGGTTATCTGTCATTAACGACTTTTGTTGGTGGTAAAAATGCTTCAAACTTTGTACTAAGTGTTCATCTGCACATACCCCCACTGGCCACATTTTATCTTGTCTGAGGCTCATCAGGCAAAACCTGGTTCAAGATCACTTATTGGAAAACGACTTCTTCAGGGTGAATGGACTGATCTACTCTTCAAGACGATAAGAAACAACAACAATATAATTCTATTTGTCACATGATGATGACATCTATTTGTAAAACGAATTATTTTACTTTAGTCAATTATAAGATAACCAATAAAATTCTTCCCATTTTAATGGCCAGAAAAATAATCTATTCTTAGTCTTCGAAGTAATCTCCATTGTCATTAAGAACCTTCTGTCAACGTGATCCAAGCTGTGTAATCATCTTATTGAGGAAGCAATCTGGGGTATTGTGTGTGATGTACAGAAGTGTGTGCTCAGAGAAAATCGGTTTCAATGGTCTGAATCCCTCAACTTGAAATTTTGGGACAAATGTTTGCAGTACGTTAGCTCACAATGTTATGTCCAAACGGTTAGCATATTCGGAAATTCAATTCAGCTTCTGATAAGCCTATTTTGAAGTTGAAAAGCCAACAGCACTTCCATGTGTCTTCTTTTATTGTACAAGTTCGAACTGACGAAAGTGAGCTGTTCAAGTCAACTTTTAGACTGACTCATATATCTTACTGTGACATGTTTTTAAGTTAAGATACACATTGGTTTGCACAACTATTCCCACAGTATTCACAAGCAAAGTAAGTGATACAAGAACTTTATTGGTTACGTTGTACATACTAATGAAAAAAAATCTTATATACAAAACGCATACTTCCGATTATGAAATTTTGAGTTGATAAAAAAAACTATATATTGTTAATTACGAAACATCAAACAACATGGGGAGCATATTATGATTTTGTTATAAAATAGTATCCTTTTGTATATCACTTCATGCATCTGCACTTATAAACTTATATTTATTTATATATGGGTATCGAGCCACAACTCTTCATCAGATGGCGTAACCTACATCTGCCACAAAAACTTATATTTATTTATATATGGGGATCGAGCCACAACTCTTCATCAGATGGCGTAACCAACATCTGCCACAAAAACCCTTGAAGAAAACGTTTCTCTTAACAGTCGGAGAGACAACATGACTGATCGCTTGCATAGAATCTATAGCATAGCGTTATTTGATTGCGCATAAGCAACCAGAACTAACTGTTATTTTTAGGAACTATTGGTTGATTCTAATGAATGTTGACAAATCTTCCTCTCCCCCACGCACATATGCTAATAATTGGAGCACACGCACTTGTAAAATGGTAAACAAAATTGTTATATCTTGTAAGCGAAATTTTTTATAATACACAGGAAAAGACTGTAGACTAAAGCATACTAAAATTTCGACAATCGAGTCATTCTATTGGAGAATAATTAATTAAGATTAAATTATTACGTTTGCGTGTACGAAGGGAATTTAAGAACGCATGTTAGGAAGCACAATGAAAATATATAATATTTGTGTTTAAAACAAGATGAAAAGTGATGAGAGCAATGATTAGTTCTTTACGAGTTATTGTGAATAAAATAAAAAAAATCTGCAGAACATGTTCTGAATAAATGTTCAATTTATGATATCTAAAACAGTCATTCATATATTGCAAAAATATTCTTATATTGTAAATATGAATAAATCTCAATTTTACGATGAAATATAATTTCTTTCAGCTGTTTTCCTTACAATAGAGTATTTTTCTTGCTTTTGAAAACAAATTTTGAAATTCATTTGAATAAATTTTGAATCATTGAAATTACATAGTTTTACTCACTGATACTCTTCCATTCAGTTAAAAATTTGAAAAATAAATTTTAAATTGATTGAAAATATAATGAGGAATTTCAAACCCAATATTGAACTAAATTTCTTATTCTAAGTAAACATGTGCTTGAAATTCTTCTTCTGCTATCACCTGTGCTGAATTCAAGTATATTAATAGTACTTTTTGCTCATTGAAACAATCTTTGTACCTATAAAAATGTATTTACTCGGATAAGGGTATAAGAAAAATTTCACCACTATCTGATTTTTCACGAAATTCACGGTTTCTGTACGCAATCAAGGCGAATTCTTATCATTTGGAAGATAAATAAATCAGAAATTAATAGAATTACCGTTTTTTTAAAGAATTTGATAAGCTAGTTTTTTTTTTATGTGCCAGCTAAGCTGTCAATATGGGGTGCACTGCTCCACTTTTTCATACTGAACCATGTTTGGTTCAGTATGACAACTGCTGCTTCAGTACACACATGCCATAGGGACTCGTTTATAGGGAATGCTACCATTCACCCCTCATTCATACACAAAAAGGACAAAGACAGGATAGATAAAGAGAGAAAGTATATCCATGCCCGAATCAGGATTCGAACCCAGGATCTCCCTACCCGCAATCAGGCGCTCTGACCACTAGGCAGGGCAGTCGGCTGATGAACTAGAGTTTCTTATGTATGCAGTATAAGATGTAAGCAGTATTTACGAGATAATGTCATAGATTGGAAATTATATAGTACTCTTTTTTATTAACTGACTAGAACTAGTAATTTTTTACTAGAAAGATTCAGAAAAAAAAAAACATTAATTAAATGGTAATCTAGTAATTAATTAAGTGGGCTTATATCACCCTCATAGTATTCTTATAAGATTCTCATGATACTCTTATAATTTGGAAAACATTTATTTGTGAAAGTGAACCTATCAGTATAGAGATTCATCAATAATGGATTATTTATCCATAAGCGAGAGAGAGAGAGAGATCATTATAGAAAGTAAACATGTTTTATAGTGAATGCTTAACATAACCAAATGCAACTATAAATAATTGAATAACCTTTTGAAATTTAAAATTTCCAATTCTAAACAAAGTTAAATTTTAAAATTTGTTTGAATCCTTATCATTTCCTTATTTTGTATTATGTCTTTTTAAATATTATTGCAGGCTGAAATGCTACACTAGAGTAGGCTAATGAAATATTGTTTGCTCAATAAATATGGAAAATGTCTATCTTTAGTACTCGTAAGTATCGTATCACATTACCAAAGTGGAAATTTATCAAATATTCTTTCTTTCCATCAGATCCAATAATGAAATTGAACCTCATATAAAAAGATTACATTTTAAAAATTTATTTTTGTTAAAAAATTTCAAAAACATCAAAAAACTGTCGTTGTATAAAATATGCTTTTATCTCTGTTGGTACTTTTTGTAGATGAAAAATATATAAGAAATACTGTGCCAAGAAATTTGATGAAACGTTTATGCATTTGAGGATCGTCTTAGACTTGGAAGAGTCCATGAAAAAGTGAGGCTTGATCTCTAGCTTTTTGAAAAAAGTATGAGAAATAGATATAAAAAGCATCGTCCAAAAGATTTGGGCTCATGAAATATACCAAACTTACTTTTGTAAAATTCTTTCTCCTAAAAGCATAATACATTAAGAAAAATTCTAAGCGATATTTATAAATGCCAGAAATATTTTCATTCTACATTCAAGTTTTTGAAAGATGTGAAAAATTTGGAAAACTGATTCTCATATAAAAATTAATGCTTTATAAATTAAGCAAAACATCTTAAAATGAAACATATTTTCATGAGTGTGGACTGTTAAATATATATTTTAAAATATTTTTAAAAGATTTGTTTAATAAAGATATGATTTATCTTTTAAAATATTTTTAAAAGGTAATTAATATTTCTTCATTACAGTTATTTATTATATAACAATAGACATATATATATAGAGTTGCTTATTTGATAATAATGTATTTTTTATATCAAGAATGTTGCAAATTCATCATGAAATATCAGAAAATTATATTAATCTTTGTTAAATAGGCATATTAATGAATTGAGTTCAATAATTAATTAATTAAATCTATCAATAAAGTTTTAACATTCCTGAATCTCTGTCATTGAATTACTTGAAATATAAATTGAATTTCAAAATCTCATTTTTTATTGTAATTAAATATCATTACAGAGTTAGAAATGTATAATAGATTTGTGTTCCGGTGCAGATAAACAAATAAAATCACAAAACAAGAATAATTTAAATTATAAGATAAATTTTATTGTAATGTTTGTTAAATATACACTTATAAATAGATTTTTAAAGGAAAGGGCTAAATATAATAATAAATGATAAAAAACCGACACAAATTGTAAGAGTACAATGAAGACGAAAACATGCTACACATTTGTTGTTTAAATGATTTTTCGGTGTATAAGACGCCATTAATTCTAACTAAGGTAAGCATTTGAATTAAACATTTATTTTGTTTTTATACCTACAACTATTTAAATGGGTATTTTTGAATCTATATAGCATGCTATAACAGTATTTTCCTTCAATACTTGTTCATGTCAGACCACATGCGGATTGTCTTGTACAGAATATGCTCCACTAATCACGTCATATAAGAACATGCTAAAATGTATGAGTCCTCTGCATATTTCTTTAATTTAATTAATACCTCTATAAAAACGTGTAACTTTGTAGTGTGAGCCGTCCCACCCGAAGGTCTTCGTCAATCTATAAAAAGGTGTCAATTTACTAGAATATTAAGGTCTTTATTTATTATCTGAGACTTAGCTCTACCTGTCATGGACTCCTTAACAGAAAAAGACTTTTGTAAGGTTGTTTTTAACATTTAGCATTTATTACTGCATTCCAAGAAAATTTTTCATGGAAAATGGACTGAATTCACGTTACACGCATTCAGAAAACTTCTTTAATAGCGTAACAACCTGTTACAGGTCTTAGCTGCCTCTACAGCACGCCTTTTTCAGACCAGTCTGTCCAGAGCGACCTTAAGACCATCCTTGAGGTTATTTTCAGTGTCTACGAGCAATCTTGTTGGCAGTCTTCCTCGGATACGGGATCCTTCGGGGTTCTTAAACGTTGATATTTTAGTGGGGTTGTTTTCCCGGATTTTCTAGACATGTCCAGGCCATCTTAGCCTGTTGCTTCTGATAATCTGGGTAATCTGGGGGTTGTTATACAGCTTATACAATTCAAAATTATATCTGGTTATTCAGAAAACTCCTGAACATTATTTCATTTAATATCTATGCAAAAAGCATAATCTTAACAACCACCTGCAATCATTTAACATAGGCTGATTCAGAACCAAGAACTTTCCTTTGAAATAACATGTTTCTGCATTTAGGCTATAACTATCTCGAATAAATATGATTTGCGAAATTACGCTGTGTCAATTATTGTGCCGAATTTATCAGATTTATTGATAATCGCTTCGCATCGATGAAAAGCAGATACATATTATGCATACAATATACTATATAGATTTTATTTATTACAATACATATATTTTTAACATTTCACCCATAAATAAAAAACACATTTGATAAAAAAAAAAATGTTAAAATTGTAAAACAGTTTTTAGCAGTATAAATTCTCACTATCAACAAATAGTTTATTTACACTAAAAATATACATCTGGTTTTTGTTTTCTAACGATGGGCACTTCTTGACTAAGTCTGGGCCACAGCAAAAAAGGCTGGAAGCTGTTACTCGTTTATCGTTACCGTGGGGAAACTGTGAACCAAATTACAGAGAAAAGTGGCATTAACCACGTACTTTCATTACAAACCCGCTTATATACTGTGGGCTACATTCATTCATATTCTAAAAAGAAAGAAAAAAGAACATCCATGCCGAACCAGGATTTGAGCCCGGATCTAACAACGTGCGAGTGAGGAACGTTAAACCCTCTTGAATTGGAAAATGATGAAGGGGAATGAATGGAGAAGAAAATTTTAAATCAAAATTTTACTGTCTTATAGTTAAAGTTTCCGGTTATATTTCTTAAAATTCACTTTTATTTCTGAATTAAGATATATAATTTGCAATTAAAATTTATCATCAAACTGTTTTAATCGTTAAATTTAATTATAATCATTCAAATGTTTTAAATACCAATTTAACTGTGTTTTTCCAGTAATAATTCAGTAACACATCCAGAAATCTTAATTGAAATTGATTTTTGTACAGTTTTAAAGAATTCCTGTCTGATGGCACATAATGTAGACATAATTTTACTCTAGAGTTTACATACTAAAATTATTTTTACTTGGTTGATTCAAAGAAAAAATTTATGATTAAACGTAGCCGTGGGATGGCCTAATTGATTAGTGCAATCGTTCTCGTTATCGGAAGGTAGTGAGTATGAATTCCGACACAATCAAAAACCGTATTCACTAATAATGGGTGGGCCACTTTATTATCATAGTTGCAATATCATCCATGTGAAATATTACCTTTGGTGGCAAGACAATTCTGGAGACTTCTGCTTGGTCCCTTCTGAATTACGAGTGCCCATTCAATTTCGGGGACATTTAAGCCCCACTAATAATTCCCACTAATTACTAATACACATGTGTTCTACTATATAAGGTACTTTCACTTTCGCTTTTTGTGGAACTGAAATAGATGAAAATCATAGTAGCTGGTGAATGAAAAAAAAAAAAAAAACTAATATTGTTCCAATCCTTTTCTAATCTATTTGCTTTTTTCTTACTTAGCTTTTTCATTTATTTGCTTTTATTGAATAAAATGTTATTTTTAAGAAATTGAAATCATCATTACTATAAAGGATAACATTATTTTACTTTCTAACAAATGTAAGTGCGTGTGAAAGTGGTAAACATTGCATTAAATTCAAATAATTATTGGTGAAAAGCATCAGTGAATAAAAATTAGTACCTTGTTATTTACTATACTATTGTTCACAAGTAATGATTTTCCAGCTGTTATTTTCTTTCTTGGCCAGGAACAACGTTCAGAAAAGATAGTTTTTTCTTTTTATTAAACAACCAAGAGAATGACTTATGTTATTTTGTCTAAATACAAACGAAAAACTCATTAATATTTATCTTTCAGCATTATCTTACTCTGTTGGGAACATTTCATTGAGTCTATGTTTATATTATAATACAATTTGGAATATTTTTTTCATTTTCTTTCGTTTCCTATGTCTGTCATTTTGTATAAAACAAAATACTTTTTATTAGTTATTACACACCTTATTTATTATAAAGTATACAATTAATAAGAAACTAATCCTATATATATACTATGATTATAGAAAACTGATTTAAAATTCAAAAAGATTATCCTGGTTATGTTACCTTGCCATTGTTATCATTCTCTTAATCTCAGGCAAAAAAAAATAATAAACTTGTGTACTATAATATTTATAATAAAATATTTGTAGAATACAATTTTTCGTTGAACAAAGATGTGATAAAATAAATATGTAATTTATTTGATTTCAAAAAACATGATTTGTTCCTTTCTTTATTTATTAGCTGTAAATTTGACCTTTAAAATTTAAGTTTTTAACAAAAGACATGCATTCATTTCATTTTCTTCTTTCGAAAATACTTTGCTATCTATTTATTTAAAATGTTAGCAATCCAAAAGAGTGTAGTATAAATTTTAGAAAATACGTGAAAGTAAATATATAATAATGCAATACCAATATATTATGCTATTTTTGTGTTAAAAATTAATTTTCTTTAAAAGAAGATAGCTATAAAATGTTATTATAATATAAATTTTTAAAATGGCAGAGTTATATAAATAAAATAATTTAATTAGGAGATGTAAATTATGAATAGTTCAAATCCAATCTTTGTTATATTCATTGCTATGTAGCTATTTTGTTGTTATACACATTATTTCAAAGTTAACTCGAAATAATTAAAGGTAAAGCATAATAAAAGCAATAGAATGTTTGAAGAAATATGCACTGAGTGTAAAAATGGCGCTACAAGCTCAACTGACAATAATATTGCACAGAGGTTACTTTTAATTAGAAACACAGAGTTTGGAATTATATTTTCATTTTTGTGCTTCAGTTTTGTATGATAAAACTATAGGACATCAATGTCATTATTCTTCTAATGAAATAAAGATGCTTATCCACAATGTCAAATATTCTCGCTTTTATTAATTTATCATTCTATTTGATATCAGCTAACTCTGGAATTTAATGATATTCATGTTGCTTTCATAAACATGAATCTTATTTTAACGTAAAAGACAAAATATTTCGGTAAATTATTTCTGTATTCGATTAATTTAGGAATACATTTAATTTAAACTACAGTAATTTTATTTTACAAATATTCAATGATTATAGCATAGCTTAAAGTAAAATGAATTGATATTAAATTTATTATACATGCAATGTGTACATAGAGTTAAATAAATCTACATTTTTGAAATTTATAAAAAATTAAGTGTAGGGAAATGTTATATAAATGTTGAATTGGGAAAAATAAAGCACTGGAAATTTCGTAAAAAGTTGACTTCATACGGAACAGATTTTATTTAAAATTAGTAAATCTAGGTAGAAAAATTAAATTAAATTCTTCGAAACATTTTATTTTTTATTTTAGAATTAAGTTTTTTATTCTTAAATTTTCAATTAAAGTGGCATTATAATGTTATTAAATGTATATTAATGGAATTTTAGGTGCTTCAGTTTATAGTAGTATTATCGAAAAAAAATGTTTTTGAAGGTAGAATTTCTTTTCCTTACATTAAACACATATTTTTTATAGAATTACCTTACGCGTATTTATTACTTGGGACGGTACATTTTTACAAAGAATTACAGCTGATAGAATAAGTTTTACTTTTGTTAGTTGTTATTAAAAACTGTATAATTTAGTTGTTTATAGAACTTTAAATTTTATATTTAACTATAGTTTAGGAAGCTTTTTGTAATGCTTTGGCAATATATAAAGAAGTACTCTATTACTTATTGGCGTTGAAGATAAGATATTCGATACAAATTCGGAATTGAAATATAAACTTCAAAATTATATTTATAAATTTAATATTCACTTCATTTGCATTATATTATCCAGATTTTTCTTATTTGTTAGACATTTTGATTTTGAGCAATAAATGTTGTATAGATACAGATGAAAAGAATATATATATATATATATATATATATATATATATATATATATATATATATATATATATATGTATATATATATATATATATATACATACATACATATATATATATATATATATATATATATATATATATATATATATATATATGTAATTGTAATTAAAGAAAACTCATATCATAGATCACAGAACTATATAGAAAGCTAAAGAATACGATATCAAGAAAAAATATATAAATTCCTTTTCTTTTGACTTCAAAAAGAATAGCAGATATTTAATGCTTGTTTAATAAATTTTAGAAAAATAAATCTTAAGAATAATTTGTAAATGAATCTATATATTCAGCCAACAAACAATTTATGTTAATATGCTAGTTTGTTTACTTTAAAGAAATAATCCTGAAGATATTTTTAATATATTAGAAACTTAATAAATTAAACATTTAGAGAATTCTGAGATGCTATAGTAATAGTTTTAATAATATATGAAGTATCATAGAGTCGCAATGTTAATGCAGTAATAACTAGAATACATTTAATATATTCAAATATCATATATCCATTATTTTAAAGCATAAATTAGTTTATCTATTTGTTATTGAATATCCGGTTTTACTTTCAGATGCTATTTTCCCCGAATTCCAGTAGAAATGAAATCCTATTTGGGAAATAGTTATTTCTGAACAGCAAACTCTAATAAATTTTGCCTTACTATAAGCTAATTATATGCATTTGGAACTTAATGAATTTGAACAAGCATTTCCTGTAGATTTTGTACATTCGCTATGTTCATTAATCTGGAAAATAAACAAGATGTGTATGGGTTCACAATGTGTTTACAAAGTGAGTACTGTGTCAAATATACTGATTATTGGTTGTTTCACGTATTTAAATATTAATTGAATTGAAAAAGGTTTTTGGATAATAACCACTTGTGTAAAAAAATTACCATTAAATTGTTTTAGAATTTTACTTATTATCAGATTTATTAAAATGATTTACAAAATAATTTTGTATTTTAAAGCATCTGTAATATTAAATATGATTGAGATATGCAGTAGTAAGTTACTCTGTTTAAATACAAATTTCAATCTAAAAATACGTAAATCAGTTTTATGTGATTTATAATTCTTCTCTCTCTCTCTCTCTCTCTCTATATATATATATATATATATATATATATATATATATATATATATATATATATATATATATATATATATATATATATATATATATATATATATATATATATAATGAAGTAATTAAGATATTTCTTTGAATATTTATATCAAATTAGATGATGGAGTCAAAATTACACACTTCTTAAATTATTAATTAATAATATGTTTCATCAAATAACATAAGTTTTAAGTTAAATATAAAATTTTACAAAACATTTATTTAAATACATTTTTTGTTTTCGATATTTTAAACATTTATTTAAATACATTTTTTGTTTTCGATACATTATAAAATTTCAATCATAAATAGAGTATTCTACTTTAAGCAGAATAGAATGAAAAATATTTAAACAACACAACTGATGTGAAATTTTGAAAATTATAATAAATTAGTTTCTTCCATTATCAAGCATTAATATATAGGACTTTTTCTAACAATAATAATTTCATGTAATACACTTGGCCACAGATTTTCATAAATGAAATATGTTTGCTTTAAATGATCCTTGAAAGTACTTAACTTTAACTAATTCATTAAAATGTTGTTTTTCATGCATGAAAATTTTAAATTTTTAATAATATTTTTTTTTACTTCATTATTTATTAAAATCCTTGTCTTTAATAATGTTTACCAAGATACGTAATCATTCGTAAATTCTTCTAAAGAAGTACTATCAATGGATATTATGATCATTCAGTCTTTCAGATTTCCATTCTCTAAACAGAATTATATTAAATCACTATTTTTATATAATTTCGAAGTTTTCCTCCAAATCTATAGTTTAGTTTTCAAAATTAAACTGCTAACTTTCGAATTTTACTACCAGAGTTACGGCCTTATCTAAGAAATCAATAAATCAATTCCTCATTACTCAAAATCTTAAGATAAACACACACACACACACATATATAGACAGATATACATATTTACATCACTGATAATCAGGTATCGAATATATATAAAAGTTCAGCCCTTAAAAGAAGGAAAAGGATGAAACAATGCGTCCAATAACTACATAAAAACTAGTGTTTCTGCGACTACACTTATTTTAAAGGTAAGTTAGCTGCATATGCATAGTTTATTTTCAATACATAGTACTTATGGTACACACATACAACAAGTACATAGTACATTCTTGAAAAATCTCTGGAAGATAAGATTTCAATTTTAATTGTGGAACTTGTTAACAGTGTTTATGTTAAAATTGCTTGCTAAGTAACTGATAAATGTTTTTCGAAGAAGCTGATTTTCTTACAACAACATTTTCTTTTTTTAAAAAAAAATTAAATCAGAAATGTGTTTAAAATTAGGAGTCATGGTTGAGAGTTGCAAGAGTCATGGTTGAGAGTACAAGTTGTTTGGAGTCATGGTTTCATTCACATAAATCTTATTGTTGATAAAATTGAAATTCTGTAAAGTATTCTAGCAAAAAATTGACTCGTAAAGAAAAATACACATTTATGCAAATAGTATAATCAATCATACATGTCAGTAAAGTTAATTGTTTTAAACTAAATGAATGACACATTAAGAAAGAATACGTAAATATTAACATTCAGAAAATTTTATGGAATTATACACCTATAGATGAATAGTTTTGTTTACTGTTTGTTAGAAAAAAAATTGTAATACACAAAATTTTACGTTTGAATTTTAAAAAATTGCAATTGCAATTTTGCTCTTGTTTTATACTTTTAGGCACAAAATTTAATTTTTTATTCAAGATTACAGTATCTATTAATTATTATAATTTTACATATAATATTTATTATTACAATTAATTTTGTATACATTATTATTACTTTGAAGTCTTTCTCAATCAGCCTATCACTAATCTCTTTAATATTATCTTTGAATCTCAAATGTTCCAAAACATTTTTTTCTATAAATAAAGTAAAATATTTATCTTTTTATTTTATTCACAGAGAAAACATGTTTGAAACATTTGAGAGAAATGTGAGTATTTGATTCCCAAGAAAATGAAATGGTCGAAATTCTTATTTGTGCTTTCTTAGCAGTAATTAACAACAGCTAAGGCCATGAAATTCTTTAGATTTCTTCCCTTGAAGAGTTCCGTTTCGTCGTTACGAAAATTGCGGTCAGGAGATTATTTTTCTTGTCCCACTTGTAACATTACAAGAAGGTCCGGATATCAAACAAGAAGATTAATAACGCTTGGAACAAGTAGAACTCAGTAGGAAGAGAATGTAATAATAACATGTGTTGTGGATGAGATCGATATGGTGTTATTTAGAAAACAACTTTCAACAACTTCGTTTCCATTGCAAAAACGCTGCGGCGGAAGTTTACACCATCAATTTTCTTCCATTGAGCTTTTGCTGCTATCCAAAATAATAATAATAATAATAATAATAATAATAATAATAATATTTTTTGAAGATGTTGTGACGTAAGAGATTGTGAATGATAAACAAACTTACCTTTTATAGATTATTTTAACTTTATTCTTCACAATATATTAAAATCAAATTAAAACAGGATTAATGTTTAAATTTATTTCTCCTATGTTAAAGCTTTTTCAACTTACAGATTTAATTAAGATATTTCAAAAACAAATAATATTCCTTATATGTATTAAGAATACTTATAAAGGATATTATTTGCTTTTTTTCCAAACAGCTTAATTAAATCTATAAATATACTTAGTATAAATCTTAAGAATGCTTAGGCAGAAAAAAACAATTTTATTAATTTATTTATAATTAAAAATATTTTTTTAATTTTGATTTTTTATAGATCTTTCGTTTTTCTACTTTTGGGTATTTTGAAAAAATCCCTAAAACTCTTTTTTATATTAAATATTGATAAACTCAACGTTAATTACACAATATTAAAATTTACAAATGTAAGATGTGAAATTTTTTATAAATATTAGACCACAAATTTAACAAGTGAGAGAATAAATATTTAGTAGATTTAATTTTATAGTTTTATAAAACACCAATCCTTAATTTGGAATTATTTTTCTGAATTTGCGATATTTAGTATAATAATTATAAATATTTAGTATATAAAATATCTATAGATATTTTAGATATTTTATATACTAAATATTTATATAGATATTTTAAATTATAATTCTTAAAAGTTTTATAAGAAAATTGAAAAATTAGTACAGCCAAACCTAAAAGAATTACTTTTTTTTCTCTAATAATTACTTTGTATTGTATAACAGTACAATTAATTCTATGATCCGTAATGAACTACAAGTCGATATAACTAATTGCTTAAAAGTTTTTTATTATATTAATTTTTATTGATATGAAAAATGATTGAGAGCATTACACATAAATTATTGTACATATTTTATACTTATGACACTTTAGCAAGCGAAGCTTGTTAGCAGACGGCAAGGAATTTTAGTCAGAAAGTGCGTCTTTTTAGTCAGAAAGTCGTTTAATTAAAGCAGAACAAAGATGAACTCCTCCAATAGATGGCACTACCAGTTGATTCACTCCCTCAATTTCTACTTTATTTGGAGGGTGAGGAAATTTTCTCCAAACCATTACAGCCATGGTTGGCTTAATGATATACCACAGATTTGATGTTGTTGTTAACTATAACACTTGTGTAAACCAAGTTCGCTATGCCTTGGCTATGCGAATTTAAGTCAATAGGAAGCATCTTTCGTTTTAATCAGAGCACCACGAAGGTGAAAGTACGTTTTTACTCTTTAAATCCTCCGAGAGATGGCACCACCAGAGGATTCACTGCTCAATTTTGATATTGATCTGAATCGAAAGTTTAGAAATTTTTTCCAGAAACTTTCGATTCCACAGATTTAACGAGCACTCATATCACATGTACTCGGTGGGTCTTTCGCGGCATTGAGAATCATACCCCGCCCTACCAGATGAAAGGCCGATGCCCTAACCACTAGGCTACCATGGCCCATTCCACATATTTATTAAACACGTGTATCGCATGTTCTTGATGGGTCTTTGGTGAAACTTCGAATGGAACCCAGACCTGCCGGACGGACGATGCCCTAAGCAGTAGGCTACCACGGCCCTTTTTATACTTAAAACTATATATTAGGAAGGATTAATATTTTCAATAAAAATATAAAACTTGAATTAAAATAAGAAGCACTCATTCCTATACTGATATATAAGCCATATTCAAGGTTTAAGCTATTATTTAAGGTATCAACTTACAATTGTATTTAATTCTTTCTTGTAAAATTAATTTTCGAATTCACAGATTACTTTAATTATATCAAATTATCAAATTTTCTTTACATAATTAGTTTTTAATCAATATATTGCGGACCTACTTGTCTAGTGGTCAGCGTGCTGATTACGGACAGGGAGGTCCTGGGTTCAAATCCCGGATCAGACATGAATGTTTTTTTTCTATCTTGTCTCTGTCCTTTCCTTGTGTGTGAATGAGGTGTGAATGGTTGCTTACCCTATAACGGGTCCCTATAGCATAAGTGTGCACTGAAGAAGTCGGACTCCACACCAAACATGGTTCAGTATGAAAAAGTGGAGCTGTGCACCCCAATTTGTCGGCCTAGCTGGCACACGAGAATTACAGCAACAACCAATATATTAAGTATTGTTACTTGAAAAGAAACAATTGCTTTGAACCTCATTCAATGAAGCACAATTTTTATAAAAGAAAAAATTTGCTTATTTTAAAATTGATTTATTAAAAAAGTAATAATAGAAATGCCAAAAATACATACTGTAAATTACATGTAATTTATAAAATGGTTTTAGAAATCGATATGTTTATTATTTCTTTTTTATCGCGTATTTTCTTAGACATTATTCAACATTTCTAATTCTAATGAGGTTTATTTTTCATGAAGATTAGTTTATTCGAAATTGTAAAATTCTGTTCAAATGTAGGTAAAGCAAGCTTCATTTATTACGAATATGTATAGGTTATGAAGTAGGAAAAAATATATTATAATAATTTCTTTTAATATAGGATTATATTCCTTTAATTGAATTATACATCAATATTTATAAATTAACCAGGTAAATATTGCTTTCAACAATATATCAACACATTTTTAAGTTTATAAGCGATAAATGCACCAAAGATTTTTTTTAATCATTAAAGCGCATTATATAAAAATTAGAAATATAATATCAAAATCTATATCGCCATCTATTCGCACCAGGAAGTAAAAAATCATGTAATGTTTTTATTGTTGATGATAAATGCTATCTAATGATAGCTTGTATTAAATTTCATTACAAAATAAAACAATATGATTTTTTACATGTATACTCCTAAGAAAAGGAATCTGATTCATTTATACGTTGTACATAAAGTGTCGTAAGGAAATGGTACTATAACTTATTCTTTTCCACATTCTTCAATGTAAAGGAAAAAAGTTACGATATGTATTTCTGTTCGTCATGCTTACATTGTCAATGTTTTGTCTTCTCAGTCTTTTGAATTTAATACGGCTTTTTGTTTTGTCAAAAGTTTGATGTTACAGATTGGCTATACACACGGGAAAGCGGTTTTTAAATATAACTCTACTCAAAAAATCAACGATTTATTGAATATTATGCTCTGAATAAAAATAAGATTCTCTCAGTTTGCATAATTTGTGTTTTTTAAATATCTTATTATTTAGTTTAGATGTAAAAAAAATTCATTCTATTTAATTGTGATAGTGACGCAATTTTGTCTTATTAATATGAGTAAATTTTGACACATTTGCCAAAGCCTGATGAAAAGCTTCAAAACCATTGCAAAAGAAAAGATCAAATTGAGTTCGCCGCAATCTCTTTTTGATGGAGAGAAGTGCTGAAAGTTTAGTGTTTACCTTAAGAGTTGCACACACAAAAATCAGGACTGTAATAAATATCACCCATTATTTAACAGAATGGTTAAGATTGAAATGGAAACTTTCTCAATATTTCAAGAGCTGCTACAAACACAAAGGGAGCACAGATTAATGATTGTTATTTTTGTATATACAATGTGTACTCAATTTAAAGAAAAACTATCCGTTATACTCGCTCTAAATTTGAATCATTATCTGATAACTTACCTTGTCATGCTATTCTTTTTAGATTGTTTAGATAATATTGTTTTAAATGAAAAAACCGAAGATGTTTCTAATGAATGCATTATTCCCAAATACTATCACAAATGTTGAGATTTAAAACTAAACTTATCTAAACTAGGGATTGTTATGAATGTTACTATTGTTAACTGCATAGAGATCTTTGCCAAGATAAGGCTTTTGCATGCCATTATATTCGAAATTTTAATATACATATAATACACAAACAAATTTAATCTTTTAGCTCAAAGATTGAAATCGAATACATTAAAATGACATATGTAATTTGATCAAATAATTTGATATGTTAAATTATTTAATCAAAGTATTTATGGTAATTTGGTCCGATCATTTATTTTCTTAAATAAGCCCTATAAAATATTTGTACATTGGAAATGAATATAATACAATGTCAGCTAATGAAAAGCTATTACTTTTGAAAAAGTGTTTCAAAACTTTGTATTAGTTATAAAAAATCATAGAAATTAACATAAATAACTGAGACACACAGGAAGCCTTCAATGTGTTCATGATAATACTAAATTTAATTTTCTAATTAAAGCAAGATTATTTTTGGTTGTGATAGTAATAACAAAATCAAATAAGTTTGCCTTATAACATAGTATTGCTATACCTCTTCAACTTTAAACAGGCTTGCTATATATTCTCTCCTAGAAAATATACAGTGTTTAAAATTATTTGAAATAAATTTAGGTTAGCTTGCATTTAACAATCCACGTTTATGCAAATGAATCTAAAAATACTTTTATCTTGGGTTTCAACACGTCAGATGCAACACAAAGAATTTAAAAAAAAGAGTGCCTGAAGAAATTCAACTTTGGGGAATAATAATTTTGGAAACTTAGGTAAAATAAATAGAGCACTCTTTATTCATGGAATATGTTGCAATAAATAAGCTATCACCTCTGAAAGATAACTAAAAAGATTGTTTGGAAGAGTCAGCATGGTTAAATTATATACTTTACGAATAGTTTTATGAATTTCATTTTTTAGCAACTTTAAATTCTGATGCATTTTATTTTCTGTCAACCTGCACTGCGGATATAATGCATTATTCTGATACGGATAATGGATAAAATTCAATATTTAGACGTCCTTGTTCACTCTCAAGATGAAAGAAGTTTCATGTACAAATGTTCTTGATAAAAAGTTTAGAAGAAAAACCTTGAGATAGTTTTAAATTTTTTCTTTTATTTTTATGTTTTATTCCCTCTTCTCTTTTTTTCAATCCTCTGCTGATAATGTTGATGAAATGGCGACATGATGAGGTAACGTTAAGATAAAGTTACAACTCATTTTCCACCTCCAAAATTAAAAACCATATCAAAGGGAAGTCACGCCTGATGAATATTTATTTAATAATAATCATCACTCAGACGGATATTTACACATGGCATTGTTTAAATTTCTCTGTTGATCCTATCAATTATCATAAATGTGATAGTTAATATGGTGAAACTGTTTTTTATAAAGTAAAGATATGATTCTCTCGCATACTAAGATTGTTTTTAATATGAAACAATTAAAAAAATACATTTTCGGGATGAAAATGATTTTATTGCACTTAGAAATATATTTATGTTCATGGGAAGTATTATGCACAACTGCTGAATCTTTAACTATGTTAACTATTTTTCCTCATTTTTTCTATCATGATTAAGTAAATCTGTGGATCGTATATGCAAATATTAGACTAGCCAGAATAGCATATTGATATAATTATTGTTTTTTTTTAAATAAAAGTCTTCGGTAAAAGCACTACGAACTTATTCCCCAACCTAATAGAATTATTAGTACTGGATTACAAGTAACATTCATTCTTACTGTAGTACATTCATTCTTACTGTAATATTTGAGGTACGTATTCATAGGCCCATCATTTGCGAGAAATATCTTATTGGAATTCCAATTTCTAAATGCTTTAGTCTTAATATAATTAAAATTTTTAATGTATTATTGATGAAAAAAATATTAATAAATGATCATATAGAAGACACAGTCACACTTATATAGAAATTCGAGTAAATGTTTCAAAAATAAAAAAATTGCCACGAAACGTTAAAAATAAAAATAAACAAAAAATCGTTGATTTTTAAAGTACGTTCTAATGTCAATATCATATAAATATACTTTGATCTATCATAAGAAGAGTCTTATGCAACTTTTAATATTGCTAGGAAGAGTTATTTTACTTAACTCTGGTATGTTACGAGGTATTACAAATAGAAACTTCTTGTCATAGTGGTCATAAAGATGGTACAGATGCCGTATAATCCTGGATGCCAAATTCTGTGCTTGGTGATTTTTTGGAGAATTTTCTTATGTATCTAGCAATCTGGTTTTTATTACGTCATAGATATGGAGACCTATAAAATTATGCAGAAAATTCTGTTTTGGCAAACTTATGTAGAAAATTCCATTTTGGCATTTAAGTAGCGCGTTACAATTTATCATCATTGCAATATTCCTTCATCGCCAAAAATATTCAGAATTTTAGCAGCCTTGATTATACGGCATCTGTGCCATAAATATTTAAATGATGTTTTTTTATATTATGTTCCCTGCAATTTTTTTGATTCTCAATTTACAATTCTTATCTGTAATCACATTTCATCTCTTTCAATGCCATGGTTATGTTTGTCCCCTTTATCTAGAATTTGATTTTTCATTGACTAAAATATGATTCAACGATGGCTAATTTTTAGAGGAATAATTTACTGTTCAACTTCTTACATTTCAAATTTTGGAAGCAAGAAGCTTGTGTTAAACTTTCATGCTGTATCAGGACTTATACGATGAAATATTTTAAGAAAGTTTTTGAAAGAATATCCTTTCTTTATTTGTTAAAAAATCAGTTTTTCTTTTATCACCAAGTAACTCAAATATAGGATTATTTAATATGAGTCAATTCATATATTTTTTTAATATTCATTTTTGAAAAATATGATTGTCTCATTATACATAAGTGAAGGGAAAACAACTACATTTTAATATTTTTTATAAAATGCAAAACAAATGCGTTTAAAATTTTTTACTATATTATGTAAATCTCATCACATTTTCACGATTTTTGTTCTTTCTTGATAGGCTAATAAAACATTTTCATATTAAAACTACTTATTTATTTTTACCTCTCAGCAATGTTAATCATTTGTTTCAAAATAATATCATATCTCTACTCTTCTAACTTATTTTGTTTTCAGAGTTCATGAGTGAAAGCTCTAAGACCTACTTGAATCAAATTCAAAAACTAGACATTCACACCACCATCAATAGCTGGCAAAGCGAAATGCAATACTTTGGAAAACTCTATTCTATAAAAAATAACTTTGAATTAATTATATATGATATCAAAAGTACAGTTTTGAACACGTGCTGTCATCATTTACAAGAGCGAAAGGAAATATGAAAATATTATTTGCTGCAGATCAATAGTATGATTAACTGATTGGAAATCATTTTAAAAATAAAAATTAATTATGACTTTCTAGTCCATTACCTCTCAGAAATGTTAATTATTTGTTTCAAAATAATATCATATCTCTACTCTTCTAACTTATTTTGTTTTCAGAGTTCGTGAGTGAAAGCTCTAAGACCTACTTGAATCAAATTCAAAAACTAGACATTCACACCACAATCAATAGATGACAAAGCGAAAGACAATACTTAGGAAAACTCTATTCTATAAAAAATAACTTTGAATTAATTATATATGATATCAAAAGTACAGTTTTGAACACGTGCTGTCATCATTTACAAGAGCGAAAGGAAATATGAAAATATTATTTGCTGCAGATCAATGGTATGATTAACTGATTGGAAATCATTTTAAAAATAAAAATTAATTGTGACTTTCTAGTCCATTACCTCTCAGCAATGTTAATTATTTGTTTCAAAATAATATCATATCTCTACTCTTCTAACTTATTTTGTTTTCAGAGTTCATGAGTGATAGCTCTAAGACCTACTTGAATCAAATTCAAAAACTAGACATTCACACCACAATCAATAGCTGACAAAGCGAAATGCAATACTTTGGAAAACTCTATTCTATAAAAAATAACTTTGAATTAATTATATATGATATCAAAAGTACAGTTTTGAACACGTGCTGTTATCATTTACAAGAGCGAAAGGAAATATGAAAATATTATTTGCTGCAGATCAATAGTATGATTAACTGATTGGAAATCATTTTAAAAATAAAAATTAATTATGACTTTCTAGTCCATTACCTCTCAGCAATATTAATTATTTGTTTCAAAATAATATCATATCTCTACTCTTCTAACTTATTTTGTTTTCAGAGTTCGTGAGTGAAAGCTCTAAGACCTACTTGAATCAAATTCAAAAACTAGACATTCACACCACAATCAATAGATGACAAAGCGAAAGACAATACTTAGAAAAACTCTATTCTATAAAAAATAACTTTGAATTAATTATATATGATATCAAAAGTACAGTTTTGAACGCGTGCTGTCATCATTTACAAGAGCGAAAGGAAATACGAAAATATTATTTGCTGCAGATCAATAGTATGATTAATAGACTGGAAATCATTTTAAAAATAAAAATTAATTATGACTTTCTAGTCCATTACCTCTCAACAATGTTAATTATTTCTTTCAAAATAATATCATATC
The DNA here is from genome assembly GCA_030067965.1 of Latrodectus elegans. NCBI lineage: Eukaryota > Metazoa > Arthropoda > Arachnida > Araneae > Theridiidae > Latrodectus > Latrodectus elegans. The sequence continues at coordinate 6,006,492 of CM057820.1, forward strand.
TCTACTCTTCTAACTTATTTTGTTTTCAGAGTTCGTGAGTGAAAGCTCTGAGACCTACTTGAATCAAATTCAAAAACTAGACATTCACACCACAATCAATAGATGACAAAGCGAAAGGCAATACTTTGGAAAACTCTATTCTATAAAAAATAACTTTGAATTAATTATATATGATATCAAAAGTACAGTTTTGAACGCGTGCTGTCATCATTTACAAGAGCGAAAGGAAATACGAAAATATTATTTGCTGCAGATCAATAGTATGATTAATAGACTGGAAATCATTTTAAAAATAAAAATTAATAATGACTTTCTAGTCCATATAAATTATGAAATTTATGTATTTTTATCATTTGCAGCAAAATGCATAATTTTCCAAAATTATTCTTACTCAATTAATTTTTTAAAGTTCAAATTAATTCTATGAATTAATAATTAAATATTAATAATTAATTACCATAATTAAATATAATTAATTAAGAATAAAATTTATATTAATTAATTATCAATTATATTATTTAAATCGTGTTTGTGGTGGTATGGCGTGGGTTACACGCCTCCGTTACTTTGTTCACAGGTGCCCGCTGGATAACGGCAAATGAGTAGCTGTTGTGGCATAAGGTTCGTCGCCCAAGTATCCGCCGTTGGAAAAAAAATATTAATATGAATAGAATTAATAATTATTAATTAAGTCTTATTATTAATAATAATTAATAGTTATGTTAATGAATATAATTAATAATTAAGTATTAATTAATAATTAAGTATTATTAAGTAATTCTCTTTTACTTTTAACTTCATTAGATTAATAAAGTTATACATAAAAATATTATTAAGTGTAATAAAATCAATTGAAATTTTAATATTTTGATAAATAATAATTTTTACAAAGATGTATTTCAAACTCTTCATTTTGTTAGCAAAAAAGTTTCTATAGTTTGCAAAATAATACATATCTGAAAATAAAACGAAAATTTAATATTAAGCCTATAACAATTGCAGACTACTTTACTGAGGAGATATAAAAGTTATTTTAATATGAATTTTGAAATTATAATTACAATAATCTCCGAATCATGATAAATTTTGGTTTTGCGATGATATTTTGACATTAGGGAATTTCTGTCAAAATGAAATAAAATTTTCATTTGTTAGGTAAATGACATATAATAATTACTCATATGAAAATATTTTTGCATTTGATTAGGTAAAAAAATTGTATTAATAATTTAAATAAAATTTGAAATGTGTAAAACTTTCTGTTACTTATGTAAATTATTACTTACATCAGAACCTAAAGATTGAAAATTTCATTGCTATAAGTACTTAATTGATACAGATGCTTAAAACGTTTTTTTATATTTTCAAAGAAGCTATTTGTACATTTTTCTAATTAAACTTCAATTTTAATTCTTAAAGATAAAAGAGCTTCGTTCCTAACAATTAAATTATTTGATGTCAATAAAGATTAATGACAAAAATGAAATAAACTAAGATATTTGTTTATTCTTTAAATAATAAATTATTTTAATTAATTACAAACATGAGTATTATAAAAGAAATTTAACTTTTGTTTACCAAATTTTGGAATAGTATGTACTACTACATTTTTATTGTTGTATAAAAAGATATAATTCCCTATTTCTTGAAAAATTAATGAAATTAATTAAGTTAATTGCTTCCTCCCTCATTTCACTTAAAGAAATCAACAAGAATTCATAATGAATAAAAAATGTACTAAAAAATAGAAATTTTAATGTTTTACGAGTGTTTATTTGTACACATTTACATGCAGATAACATATTTATCTATGAATATGTATTTAATATTTTACAAGGAAAAATAATTAATATGGTTGTTTAAAAATATAAGGCACTTTGAATTTAAATACATTTGTTTTCTCATATTTTTTCTAAAGAGGTATTTTTGCTGACTAAATGTAGTGAAAACATTTAAAAAAGATTATAATAAAATTATGCATTTTTGATAAAAGTAAAATATTTTATACAAATATCCAAATTCTATCCAATCTAAAAAACAATTTATCATTAATTTTAAATTTTTGTTTCAGTCCAATATGCAGTTTATCAAAAAGAAAATGCAACAAATCGCTTTTGTCATTTTCACGTGACGTTCTTGAAAACAATATAGCATAAATATAATTCTGAGCTATATTCATGTATGGTTTCAATACTTTGAAAGAAGTTTATGTGAATTTAACCTAGAAAATGTATATTTATGCGAAAAAGCTCCAAGTATATGTGATGGAAAATGTTTTGCTCAAAATAGTTTTGCCTTAAAGTGTATTTCATGGTAGATTTTTTCCTTTTTTGAGAACTACTTTCTTTGAGTCATAAATTTTATACAAGTTTACATTTCGATGAATTCATAATATTATGTTAAAGGGCAGTAAAAGGAAAGTATAGCATAATGCTTTACTTCAAAAAATATCATAAAATCTTCTTAACAAAGCCGTAAGTAATAAATAATATAAAAACTTTAAAAATACATATATTTATCATATATAAAAACTTATCAAGTTATCATTGAAATTAGGTTAATGATAAAGTATCTATAGTGCTGTGTGTTTTCTGAAGTATATAGCAGAATATGGAGGTATAAACACAATACATGGAAATTTCGTTTTTTATAGAAAGAAGTGTTAAAAATGTTTTCCAAAAATGTAAATTTTTTATTTGATAAAAATGACTTCTTATCCACAAATAGTTATGTGGATCAGAAGAATATTTTTTTAAAACAGTTTAGATATGTAATCTAAAGGAAAAATTTTGGAAGTAAAGTTAATTATGCTCCACAGGCAATCAAATACAAAAAAGAAGATTTTATCTTATACTTGATATTTTACGAAATTCCTAATAAAATAGAGATAGCATTGCGCTACATAATAGTTGAATTTAGCAAATTTTGTAAAAATATATAATTAACTTAAGAAAAATAAAAAATACTCATGTGAATGATTGTATGACATTTGTCAAACATTTCCTCGGATTACTTGATTTCTTTAATAAAATTTCCCTACAATGCAAGTACAAATTTTATGAATATGCTTTTAAAAATTGCAGGTTGCTGTATATCCAACGAACCATAGGACGCTATATCGATAATAAACAAATATATTTTTGAGTAATCTAATTCAATACATGTAACCTGTAAAAAACAAACACTTAACAGAAGAGAACTTTCCATTTCGTTAAGTGCGGATGTAAGAGATTCAAGAGGTATAGCTGGAGTGTGTCGGAGCGAGAGGAACGGTATGGGTGTGTGTAAAGACGAGTGGTAACGGAGGTACCGCTTCCAGGCAATGGAATATACATGTGTTTCGAATAATGCTAAATGAACAATCAAAATTTATGTTTGTGTCTATAATAAATGTTATGTTTGATAATGTAAAATAAATCTGTCGTAAAAAAGAAGATAAGTTGGTATTACTGAAAACAACAGGTTCGTGAAACAATCACATAACCACTTTTTAAAAAAAATATTCTCGTACAAAAATAATAATGTAAAGCATATTTAGTTAGTGTTAAAACTCGATTTCATGATACTTATACAATTTGATTATACTATGAATCACTTAAACATTTTTAAGCTTGATATTGTCATAAATTAAGCAATTTCATCATATGCGAAATAATAATTGGATTTCGTTTATTCATTCACATCTTAGTATTGCTAAAAATAACCTTTAGCATATACGCTTCACCAGAAGCTTAATGTGGAACTTAATGTTAAGGAGAATGTCGGAGATATTAATCTAAAAGAAATTTGACAACACCACAAATTTGAATTGTTTCAGCATTAAAATCTCAATGTTACTTGGATTAAAACTGTTTTACTGAATTTTAAGGAAATTGTTTTATTATTCCAAATTTTATCTCTATTATGGCACATAAATTCTATGGAAGTAACAAGTGCTGAATATCTAAGTCAGAAAACTCATGAAATAATATGTAAATATATTGAGACATGTTTTTTTATTCCATTTTATGACAAGTCGAAATTATTTGTGTAAATATTTAACGTTAGAAACAAAAGATAATCTTTTGTTTGGGCACTTGGGTAACGCAAAGCCTAGCCACAACAAAACCAGAAACTGCTACTCATTTTCTATTTTGCCCAGTGGGCATCTTTAAACCAAAACGCGGAGGCGAGTAGCATTGCTCGCGCCATACCACTACAAACCCGTTTATAGGGTGGGCTCCATTCCTATATCATCACAGAAGAAAGGACAGAGAAAAAAAGTAGCATGCATGCCCAAACCGGGATTCGAAACATGGACACACAGCTCAGGAGTCAGAAATGCTAACCACTCAGCCATGGGCTGGCTACATATATATATATATATATATATATATATATATATATATATATATATATATATATATATATATATATATATATATATATATATATATATATATATATATATATATATATATATATATATATATATATATATATATATATATATATATATATTTTATTAAAACTAAGTGACCAAAAAAATGGAATTTTTGATGAAAAGTTTTACTTTGTTTCTTTATTTTATAAAACAGAAATTTAGCTTGCTGTGCTTTAATTTAATATGGGTTTACAATGTTCCTTATAAAATAAGAAATCATTATATTTAAACGATTTATCGTCATTTACATATTTACTATAATTCACATACATACATTTTACATGTGTATGTATAAAGCTTTACAAAATAAACTGAAATTTCAGGTTCTTAAAATTGATACTATAAGAATCCTAAGCTATATAGAAATTCACAAAACGAAATATTCGCTTTCACTACAAGAAATGGAGATTAGTATTCAGTTCAGCGCACAGATATGTATAAAATATGATTGGCTGTATACCTTAGTTTCGATTCCGTTTTGTAAAATGCTGTTGAAAATTGATGAAGAAATTGGATTTCCTAAACCTGGAAAGAATATGGAATCCAGCTACACATTTTACAAAAATAACCCTGTGCAATAGCTGACAGTTTTGCCTTATCACGCGACAATGTTATTTGCAGAACAGAGTTTCAGATATCATATTTTACATTTGCAAAGCAATTGAAAAATAAAGGAATGTGATGTTGGAAAGAAGTCTTTACCTCTTTTGTTAGAAATATGGAGTATAGAAAATCATTCGAGAACAAATTGCTTCAATTATAATAACAGAATATCCTTTCTTTTCACAAAAATGCTTGGCATATCATATATTTCTGTGTTTCAAGCTTTTTTTCTTTTTTTGAAGAAGAAATTTAAATAAACTGTCAAATGTACATTTTTTGCGTGAATCATAGAATATTGCTTATTCGATAACTATATATATTTGTGATTGAGTCTTTTTTTTTATTTAAAATTGAAATTGATTGTTCTCTTTTCTTTCAGCATGAGAGTGTTTGAAACAATCTTATTATTATATTTTCGGAAATCAAATTTTATGTTTTAATGCAAATTCATATACATAACTTCATATATAATTAATAACAAATTACATATAATCTAAAACTGCATATCAAAAATGTTCTTATGTAATATATATTTTAAATGATAAAATATGTATAATTTTCTTAGTATTAAAATCATAGCTGGTCATATAAAAAAATTAAAATATGAAAGCTCATAAAGTATTTTTTATACTTTGAACTAATTTTTTTACAACAACAAATCAACACTTCAAAAATATTAAAAAGTTTATAAAAAAGAAAAATCAATCGCAAATAATGTGAAAGAAGATAACTTGTATATCGTTATATAATTTTTATTGAATGTTACAAATACTTGGCAAATTAAAGTCAATATATTCTTCATAAAATACAATATAAAATAGTATTAAATAAAAGCTTTTGTGTAAAATAAAAAAAAAACGTATAAAATGTCATTTTTATGTTATAACAGAAGGGGTGTTAAAAAGAAAAAGTACGAAACGACACTGTTTGTATGAAGGAAGACTAATCAAAGTATGCACCATCGGCCTTATCACAACGATCCCATTGATTAACAAGCAAAAGCATTCCTTGTTCCCAGAGATCTTGTGGCCCAGTTTTTCACGGGGTCCTTGAATTCGTGGTCCAAGTTAAACCACTTTACTTTTAGATGTTTTATCAGGGGTCCAAACACATAACAATAGTAGGGCAACATGTCTTGACTGTGGAGTGGAGGGTCAAGCTTCTCCCACTTGAACTTGGCCACTTCCATGTGCGACCCTGGAGATCTGTCGATGTGCGTTGTCATGGAGAAGAACCTCACCTTCCGTGAGCAGCCACTGTCTATTGTTCTTGATGAACTCGTGTAGGCGTTGGAATTTTTCACACCGCACATCAAAGCTAATGGTTTTCCGATTTAACACCATCCTGTCCTCATATGCAAAGCTACGTCATTGGAGAGGTCACTTGATAAGAGTCTCTGCTCCCTCCTGCGCATACTCCGATCAATAATGGAGATTCTAATAATATCAACAAATCTTGAAATCAATATTGTTTCAATATATTTAAAATATTTTTAAGCTTTCTTTTTATTAATAAAGTACGTAGGATGTTTTCTATTTTTGGAATTTTGGCAAAAGTCAGTGCTTCTAGGCAATTGCTGATATCACTTAGAAATAGTTTATTACTCTTAATGATAAAATTCTAAAACTTTGTTTTCAATTTTATTATGCTTTGTGTGGTTTACAATAAATTACAGAATTCATTTTAGGCAAAAATGGAATGCTTCTATGAATTCAATTCTGTATTTCGTGATAACGTACACTCCTATTACAACGTAAATAATAGGAATAATTCAATCGCGATTGAATTTGGCTCAAAATGAATGCAATCCGAAATCATTTCTTTGGTCAGAAAATATCGATAGTATATATGAGCTGGTAAAGTAAGATCGACGTATGACATATCATGAAACTCTGGTTCTCATAAAAAAGGTTACTCCGCAGGGAATCCCTCCTGACTTGAGAAATGTTCACAAGAAGACTTGTGTCTACTAGTGCAGGATAATTTTAAAAAACCATTCAAGTTGCATCAAATAATATGTGTAACGTATACAAATTGGTGCCAATCATGAATTTATACATATGATCAAGAAACAAAGGAAAATTCAACTGTCAAATATCGCGGAAGAAATACATCAAAGGAAATGATTGCCTATTTCTTCGGCATTATGGGGTATGTGGAGGAGGCATAATGAATGGTTCATAATCATTTGCATGCCAAAATTCACTAGAGAAATTTTTCAAAAAATTAGATGAAGAGTCTAATCATCATTCAATATGCTTTTATACATCAGCTGAAAAAAAAAACGAATTTTGGAACCGTCAAAACATAGAATTGATGGGTTGTCAATCTTTCCAGCTCTGATATGGAGCCGAATGGCGTTTTTTATATTCTTACACATAAAAAAAGTTAATTTCTTGGTCAACGTTTTTCGAAGCCCGTAGGTACCAACCAAAGCGCTTAAAACGAATGTTTTAATGGTGTATCAATCACAGAGAAAAAAAATATGATGAAAATGGGTTGGAAGACTTGAAACAAAGGATTAGTTTTCCCGAATAATATTAAAAAAACAATTTAAGTCTTGAATAAATATTATTTCGTTATTAAACTAGAAATATAAATCTCAACACTCGTAGTGTTTTGTATGACTTAATAAGAGAGATTAAAAATTGTTGTGTCTTTTAAACATTTGTTTATTATATATATATATCTATGCCGATTGAAAAGGAGTTGTTTCCATAAGTATGAAGTTTGGCTAAATGAAATTAAGAAAATATTTAGAGACACAGTGGGTAATCAGTTAACGACCGTAATTAGTTACAAGAATATGTTCGTTATAGAATTATCCGTTAACGCATTATCGATTTACCATAGATTTTTTTATGAAATCGATTAATTTGTTTTAGAGATAACATAAAAATAAAATTAAATAAGAATGCATAATTTCTTATATTCAGTTTATAAAAAATATACATAATATAGTTTTGTATATTTAATAGTTCTTTAAATTTTTTTATAGGGTGTTAAAGAACACGTCTAATGTCTATTGCTTTCCTCTCTTTTTCAGGATTTTCTGGAAGTAATAGTATTGTCGTTGTAAATTAATAACATAATTGCTGTTACCGTATGGAATTCATTATTCAAGTTTAAGACAGTCAATGAACAAGGGGGGAAGGAGCTCAAAATAAAACCCGTTTCGATTTTGAATAAAATCGAAACCGAAAGTGATGGTCTACTTGAGCTACAAGTATTCTGTTGCGAAAAGTTTTTACCAGTGTAAGCCTTTCAAATTTCAAAAGCAAGCAACATAAATCAAAACAGATGAAAAACGTTTTTGGACCGTTGGATTTGGGAACTTTGCACATAATTCTCGGAAAGACGAGAAGTGTTCCTTCGAATTCATTTTAGTTCGATAATTGAATACGCATTCGTTTTCGATTTTATTCCAACTTTCGAATTCTAAATAATGTGTTTAAAAAACGGGAAAAATATCTAAATTTGACTACTTATAAAAATCAAAGAATTTTCCAATGAGCAAAAGATATAATTGTTGTAAGAAACTTCCATTTTAAAAAGAATGTGTTATTACCATTTATATAAAATTATTATATTACCATTTATATAATAATGTTTGGCATATGTGTTACGAACTGTACCAGTGTTGCTTCCCTCCAAACCTCAAATTCTACAATTAAATCAAAGAAAGCTGATTAGGCTTTCAACAAATTATTTTTTTTTCTATTTTTCAATTTGAATATGATTCAAGATCATAAAAGTATTTTTTTTTAAATTTGAATTAGCATAATTTTTCTGCTTTCAAAGCTTTACAAAATGTGATTACTTTTAGCTACAATTGTGTTAAAAATGAAAATATGATTAAAATTTTAATTTTTTGTCGCAGAGGATTAAGGAACATTTCTTAAATATAAAGCATAAATTAAATAAATTGATAAGCAAATTCTTTTAAATTTTAATGATTGAAAAATACAAAAAACAAACTAATGCGTTAAAAAATTTTTTATACAAAAACAAATGAAAAACAAGATTTGATTTTATATAATACTCTAAAACTTGTTCTTTACTTCACAACTTATGTGTCACCTAGTTCACTGAAAGTCAAAAAATTATTCATCGATCATAAATTGTATATTTTTATTCTGTTTCAAACTTTGATGAAATTGTTTATTGTTTGTTAAATTTTCATTATTATATTCATCGTTTATTTTATAACATTGTCTTAATAAACAATGTTATAAAATTTCATTGTTTAATGTTATAAAATAAACAATGAACATAATTATCTTAATATGAAATAAAATGAAACTGAATTCATTACAAATATAATGGTTCAAATAAATTAATTTTAGATGGAATAAGTTACTTTAGTAGTTTTGTACTATTTAAAAATAATAAGTATTTGAATAAAAAAAATTCCCTTTTCTTTAGTTTACTTTTTTTTGGGAAAATAATTAAAATGAGAAATATCACAACACATTTCTCACAGGAATTCCTACAAAATACTTTTCATTTAATTGCTTTACATTAATGCTTATTTATAAGATACTGTAATATTCTCAAGGGATACCAAAGAAAAGAAATAAGTCTACTTTATTTTTACTGCAACGTCCATTTTTGACAAAAATAAGTTTTCTAAAAAACAGGAACTTTCTTTTTTCTTGAATTATAACCCAATTAAACACAAAGTTTATTACCTAAATCAAATATTTCAATTTCGTCAATTACAGATAAAGATTTCAAATATTGAATTTAAAATAATTTATATGAATTATTTGTATTGGTTTGTGAAAGTCAATACTTAGATAAGCATTAACATTTTTTATTAATACTAAATTACGAAGAATAAAAAATAAGCTTCATATATTCTACATAACTAAATATTCTAAATGTATTATTTTTAAATTATCTACCGGGGTAATTTAAAAATATTTATCTTAATTAAATCATTGGAATTAAACGGCTTTTGAAACAAGAGGAAGAAAATGCTACAGTTTATAAAAAGGAACTAAATTGTCAAATTTATTGTAATTTGCAAAGTATTTATATAGTTTTACAAAAAATAAATTTTATCATGTATTCTTACATTTTTTTAATTTATAAGAAATTAATGAAACTGTAAAATATTCTGTTAATTGTAAACGATATGTGTCATAGAAAAAAAGAAAAAATTTTGTTCAGTTTGTCTGATATTCTGACTTCTCAAAGAATGTTATCAATATTAGTGAGGATTTTTCTATTTGCTTTTTTTAATAAAAACTCATAATCCCATCAAAAGTTATTACATTTTTCAAATTCATTGAAATTATAATTGGATATTAGGAGTTTTAAGAAGAATAATGTTATTTTCAAATTCTGAGTAATCTCATAAAATCAATTAAAAATTTAGCAATAGTTTTAACTAAACACATTTTTATGTTTCACATTAAAATTCTTTACAAAGGAAAATAAAAATTAAACTTTTATTCAATTGAAGTTATGTATATATAAACATATATATATATACTGAATTACTTTTATGTTGTTTAGATTATGTTACTTCAAAAAAGTATGAAAGCTTCTAAAATTGGCAAAAATTATATTTATGTAAGTGCATTAAATCTGTTGTGTTATAGAATATCCATTTATAAATATTCAAAACATTTTAATACATCAATTATTCTATGTACTTAAATTATTTATTGAAAATGGAAATAAAAATACCGAGTAGAGATTGATTTAATTTTGCTTAAGACATTTTAGTATTGACTCTGACATAGAAACTTCTTATAAGCTAATAAGATAGCTTCAAGAAAAATATAAAGTAAAACGATTTAAAAGAATTTTATTTCTGTGTTTAAATTGGCAGAAAAATCTAAACTCAGTGGCACGACATCCGATATGGGGGACCAAGGCTTACGTATGCAGTGCCCATATCTATTTTTCTGACCGAAGTCCCAGGGCTGCGAAACGTATGTCCTGATTAGCTGGTCAGCCTAAAGCAAAAATATCCAGTGTTTAGTTCCCTTGCATGCCTGGTTCTCAGTTTTATCGAACCACTGAATGTATGGAAGGGACCTCGCCAAGCTTGATTACCAAACCCCGACCTGTGGATTAGAAGCGGAAGTGTTAATACTTTACTTCCGATCTTCTTTAGAAATACAAAAATGATGCTTTTAAATACATAAAATAGGTTGTATGGATTATATTACATATCAGATTCATAAAAGCAATGATAAAACACCATTTTTTAAAACACTTTTGAATAATAATATTTAAATATTTGCAATAAATGAAAACTCCCTATTTTCCTCATTTATAACAGATTATTTTCTTATATAAAAGAAGTGAATGTATCAAAATGTCGTCACAAAACTGTCTCTTCATATATCGTAACAAAGGAACTTTATTTTTTAGAAGAATGTTACCTTGTTTTTGATTTCCCATTTACATATTTTTCTGCTTCTAAAAGCTTAGAATTTTTTTAAAATTTCATTGTTATAAAATGTATTAATATTTACAATAACATTCAGTTTTGTCACAAATTTTGAATAAATCATAAATTGAAATTCGTGAGAGTAGCTAGAATTTTATGCTTCAGTTAAAATGGTTTTAAGGAACGTATAAAATGTTCTTTAAAATATACTTTAAGTTACGATTTCATTTTTATTTATGAAAGCATTTTGGTAACGTCTATTGTTCTTTTTTTAAAAAATATTTTGTATAATATTCTTACGAGAATATTTTGAACGGTAAGTTATATACACAATTTTCTTTTTCCAATGACAGGGCAAATACAAGGAATAACACAAATAAAACACGTGAAAAATCACAAAATAGGCATGAGACGAAGACAAGCCAGGTGAATGCAGTACGTAAACGTAAACCAGATGTGGAGTCATCGCCCCAACAGTTCTCTGGCTTGCCAATAAGGATTCAGATCTGCCAAGCAGTGCAGCACAGCGGGGGAAGTGGGTCCTATTTACGGGTTCTGTCAAGTTGCAGAGTGAATAGTTATATGAATTTAAGATACCAATGCAGTGAAAGTGTACAACCAGACAGTCGTGACCCGTCAGAAGTCGAACTTAAAGGCGTGGACCATACAGGATATTCAGAATGTCGTCTTTCCACAGCTTGGCTGTTATCCTTTTTTGCAGTTTAGAAAATTGAATTTTTTAAACAAAACTTGTTTCACAGGTAAAATTTTAAAGTGTGGTAGCAAATATCTGTGTGTCTTGGCTGATGAAATCCTGTTCTCTCTTTGCAAAAAGTCCATCTGCTCGTTTCCATAGATGACACAGTGCCCTGCCGCGGGTTGCAAAGTAGACCAACCTTCTTGTGGTGCACCCTGGAAACATAGTTCAAATGGCATAGCGGTCTACAGCTTTCGGCATGTTCTCTCGTCACCAACGCTATCGTCGAAGTTATATTAAGTAAGTTCCGCTTAATTTCTTGTTTGGTGTACTTTATTAAAATTATTTTGTTATGCCAAATGGCATTGTAAGTTGACATAAAATTCCTTAAAATAACAATTTTATAGCAAATCAAGATGAAAACATTTAACATTTTACAAAAAATATATCATTTGATAGCTTATGTTGAGAAAATTCTTTTTTTAAAGTTCAATAATATCTTTCATTTTTGAAAAATGATGTATTGTTTAAAATTGCATTTAAAATATATTATAAATTAAATATATTATATTAATGATATCAAAATCTCTTGTTTTCAACTGAAAAAAGTAATATTAATTAATTTTAGTGCTTTTTTCATTTCATAAAATTTTGGATATAAAAGACAGATTTACTGTTAACAAATAATAAAAAATAATCATTTACATAAAACACACAACTAGAATATTAAAAGGTTCCAAAGATGATAGAATGTGTCTTTTAAAAATGCTTAAAGGTTTCTTTCTTTAGTGACAATGAATTGTTTTGTTACAAATTATTAACTGATAAAGCAATTCAAAACAGATTTTTGTTAATCACTATCATTTAAGTTGCAATATTTCAATTTTTTCTTAACAATTTAACAAATTTTACGAGGGGAAAAAGTAAAATTAGCATTCCTTATTAAAGAGCCATAAAATGAATAAATTATCCTTAAATGGAGGAATCCATTTAATTCAATTGCTTATTGCTAACTTTGAATTTTTCATTTGATAGTTAAAAAAGGATAAATAAATATTAAAAGTTTTCTGACATATTATTTAATTCTAATATAAAATATTACATTTTATGTCCTTTTAATGATTAAAAAAATGTAACTAAAAAAATATGAAACAAATAATGAGATGAATCTGAATATCGAATTTAAAGTATCAAAAATAACTAAGAAAGAGAAATTAAATGTAATTCAATTTTTATCTGACAGTGCATTCAAACTGAAACTAAATGATACCCATTTGATTTTTAAGTAAATCGAAATCTAAAGTATTGTGTCTTAGATCAACTTATTCCGGAGAGCAGTTTTCTGCATTAAAATAATTTCTTTAATATTAATTTTAATATAAAATTTAGAAATTGCAGAAATATTAGTTAATAATGTAAAATCATAGTATTGTTCAAGAAAATGTGAAGAAGGAATAATTCATATTTATATTAGTTAACCATTTTTAATTTATTTGTTTTTGAATCAAATCTTTTCGTGGTATAAATATAACAAACAGAAGATAATCTTCGATTTGTCAATAACTGAGAAATATTGAATTCAACTTTTTGTTAGTTATTACATTATTATCAACAACATTTTTTATTAGTTATGAATAACAAGCATTGAAGTGTTCCTTTTAAAACATCTTTAATGTCGAAAATCTATTTTAAACTTTTACTTTAGTTTGTTTAATATATATTTCACGTACAGAAATCTCGCAATAAAGCCATTTATTGAGGACGGATATGCTTATAAATCATCTTCCCTAATACATTTGAAATGAAATATTTTTTTCTCTTCTTTCAAAAAATATGAAAGTGTAATAGAAAAATATTGATGCATCGAACTTCCGGTTTATCGTTTCCATGGAAACCCAGTTGATGAGAGTCATTTACCAAATAACATCATCGATTACCACCATGACACTTGTTATCATCGCTTTCTTCTTGCCTATTTCTACTCACTTTGAGTGCCATTAGTCTTCAAACCATTATTAACCAGATTATGAAAAACTTCTTTCAATAATGTCTCTGGTGGTAAAAAAGAAAACCGCCAGTTGCAAGTTCGAGGGAAGATAATACACCTGCTTTTTGATTAATGCGTGTGAGGAGCGCTGTGTGTATTTTGTTAAGACATGCCGAGAATTGAGTATATAATATAAAAAAATTAGAAAACAATATTATAGACGCGTTCGATTTAAAAGATTTTGTAGTGCTGTAACCGTTGTATCATTATTGTAATCAATAACTTAAAAAATTTTAAGTTTATTTGGCACCAGTTGCTAATTATTTTTAGTCAATTTATAGCTTTTCAGTGTCATTAGATAGCTGATGGGATTCGTAACTTATTATTGTTGTAGTAATTAATAGAAGGTTTGTTTATTTTTTCTGGTTACCAGTCCTTGAAACAAAACAAACATTGCAAAAGTATCAATCATATAAACTAATCATTTAACCATTTGAAATTTTTATATAACATGAGATAGATTATGTATTACTTGGAAATGTTAAATTTTAAAAATAACAATTAAAATGCAATATATACAAAATGAATATTTTCTGGAAATATATATTTATTTAATTTGAAGTATTTTAAAGAATACATGAATATTTTTTACACGATAAATTTAACAAAATGGAAAAATATGTTATTGCTGTTTAACGTATTTGCTCTCATGTACATGGATTTGCATGTAATTGTAACTCATTGATTTCAAATCAATTAATTAATTTTTATTCATAAAAATATCTTGCCGTAATAATTTTAGAAACTGGAATTACAATTTGAGATTAATATCCCAACAATGAATAAACATTACTATTTTCCAGTTTTTCTAATGTTATACTGAAATTAGATATAATAATTGAAGAAATGAATGAATGACAATTGATGATATATATATATATATATATATATATATATATATATATATATATATATATATATATATATATATACAACTATAGTAAATAAATAAATAATTACAGGAGATGCAGCCATTATAATTGTTTCTTTCTAAACAATGCTTTTGTCTATTTTAAAGTATTTTCAGAAGAATCGTTGTTCTTTACTGTTAATTTTAAATTTATGTACTTCTAATTAATCTTTTATATTCTGAATTTATAGTTTTAAAAAATAAACTTATTCAACGTTAATGAATTTTTTCATTTAATTGATAATTTGTTTTATTTCCGACACAATCCGAGTTTGCTTTGTGCTCAGTAATTGTGGTTGGGCCATATAAAATTAGACATTGTTGCAGTGTCATCTATTTGAAATGATACTTCTGGGAGTGGTACGTTCCCTGTCCACTTTGTCTCTATTTTTAATTTACAGAGAACCAACCTTCTTTGAGGAGATGATGGCCCACCCATTAGGTATTCACCTGCATATGTTGTCATTAGTTGTGCCCTTTGCTGTGCTAAAGCTTCATGATGAAATGTATTAATTGATCGGACATTAGAAAAGAAAAAAAAAACATGCCGCTGGTGATTGAGTTATATATTTTTATAATGAAAAACTATTTTTGAGTTTAACAAATTTCTTCTTCTAGTTTTGTTTTGTTTTCTGTATGAACAAATACATTCTCAAAAGAAAACCACTGTGAAACTTTTTGTGTATAAAGAATTCTTATAAAGAGAGAGTTTTTGTTTACATGAAAAGCTTACATTCATCGTACGGCGATTCTGAAATCAATTTCTCATTCAATAGCGCTCTTCAGATCATATTTCAGACATTTCTTCATCACGTGACTTGCACACTAAAGTACGCTGAATAAAATATTTGTACGCTTTTCTTTCTTTCTTTCTTTCTTTTCTTTGTTTCTTCTTCTTCTTCTTTTTTTTTGTTTAGATTTTCAAGTTTGAATTCTACATAGAGGAGCTTACAGAAAAACAAATATACCATATACCTACTGATATTCCTTTGGTTTCATTTTAAAAGTAATGCTTTTATATTCTTTGAATGATGTATCTTTGAAGAATATAAGTTTTTATTTAGAAAGGAAATCATTCTTTCTCGCTCCCGCAATGAGATCTAATGAAAAGAATTTTGCTGAATTGTGAAGTATTCCTTGACTTTGAGTTATAATTTGAAATTGAAACAAAATATTCTTTTTCTGTTTCCTTATATTATTTTAAAAAAAAGTTATTTTTAAAGTTTATACAAAAGTTTGTTTTAACACACACACACACACACAGTTATTTTTAAAGTTTATACAAAAGTTTGTTTTAACACACACACACACACACAGTTATTTTTAAAGTTTATACAAAAGTTTGTTTTAACACACACACACACACACAGTTATTTTTAAAGTTTATACAAAAGTTTGTTTTAACACACACACACACAGTTATTTTTAAAGTTTATACAAAAGTTTGTTTTAACACACACACACACACACACACACATATATATATATAAAGTACTATTTTAAAACTATAATTACATACATAAAATTTTAATCTAAATAAGGAGAAACGAAATATTGTAGAAATGGTAGGCAATTTTATTATTTAACTTGTTCAAAAATTTATTATTAGGTTATTGTTATTGCATACATAAAATTTAATTTCTTATGATAATATTCTTTTTTTGGCTGACTTTTAAGCTCTGCTTTTTAAAGGAGTTCTTATGGATAACAAAAGTAACATTAAAATGTCTTTGTAATTTCATTTTTAAGTTTTAGAATTATTCTGAATTAATATAATTCAGCTGTTATTTGAACCATGTCCATAAGTAACATATTTAGTAAATGTTTTTTAATTGCCTTTTTTTTGTCTTAAGCATTTTTATTAAATTTTACATTATATAACAAAAATGTTATGCAAACTGTATATTTCAATACATTTTTCTTTTTTAACATTTTTTGTTTGTTACCAAGCATGATTAAAAATGTAAAGCAATGTGCTATTTAATATAAAGCGCTATTAAGTATTATTAACTGATTATGTATCTTAGTTTGATAGAATCAATAATTCTTACAGTAACGTCCTTAAAAATATTCATCTTTCTTTTATCATATATCTAAGAGTGAAAAACGTCTTTGGGCATTTCAGATGTGCCAATTATATTTATTCCAAAATTTTAGAGCCTTCGTTATTATATTGATTTCAGCTGTATTCAACAAAAAGCTGTGAAATTTCTTTTCATAACGTTTACGAGACAGACGCCATGAGGCTACAATCTCAACAGGACGTTGCTATAGCGACTATTGGCAGAAGATTCCATATCATTAAACGAAGAGTTTTTTTTTTCACAAAGCACTTTTTTTATTGTTTGCAAAAAACTTCTTCTAGTAATGGCTGCTTGGAAGAAAAAGAAAACCATTTGTGATCGTTCAGAATTTTTTCTTTTTTTTAATTAAGTAGTAAAAAAAGCAATGCTTGATTTCTGTTTGGTTTAATAAGAAATTTTACTGTTATTTTTTTTCATTATATTTCGTTTTTTCTTGCCTGTTGTTGGTTTAATAATTTAACCTCGCATACTAGAATGCGTTTATGGAAATATAATACTAATAATGCTTAAACTAACTTTAAATTTTTTTGTAGCTTTAATTTTTAAAATTTTTAATATTTTGAAATTTTTATGTTTTTTAAATTAGTTTTAATTTGTTCTTAGGTTTCAATTGTCGTTAAAATTTCACACACTTTTATTAGTAAAGAAAGTCAATTGTTCTCCTTGAACGTATAATTTCAAGTCAGTCTTTGGATATTTTTCAAATGTTATATAATATATATTAATTTTTTTAACTCTTTTGTATTAATGAATTTTTTTCTATCATACAAAAATGTATAAGTTAACATCGAAGCAAAATCATGAAAATTAAGCTATTTCATTTGTATAAATGATTGATAATATTTCTATATAAGCAAATATAACGAGACTGAATTTATAGTTAGGAATATGTATATGGAATACAAATTATGATCTTAATATTGTGGAAACAAATTGTGATATACTTATTTCAAATTATCTAAAAAAACTGCAATTTACTTCAATACTTTTGGAGTAAATTATTATAAAAATATAACAATTACCATAACTTCAAATGCAGAATGTATATGCTGAATTGTATCATGTTAAAATATGTAAAGCTTATTTTTTAAAAAATAAATTGAAGTTTAAAATATTTGAATGAGAAATAAAATTTGCTTGAAAAATATAGGCTAAAAAATGTGTCAATATTAATACGTCGGGCATTATAATATTTAACATGTGGCTTTGATTTGATTATAATATTAAATTTCTTGATAGTCATTTTATTAATATATTTTAATCTTTTGCGTCATGTTCAATTTATAAATAGGATTTCTTCTACTCAAACAGAAAATTAAACAGCCAAAAAAAGATATTTTTTACAATTTTTTGATAGAATATTTCACCATATATTTACTTTTGCACCTTTTAATGACAATAATATAAAAGAATATCGTTTTTTAATTTCTTAAGTTATCTTTTTCAATTATCATGATGATTCGATTAAACAAAAACTTTTAAGATATGGCGGTTAAGAAATTTCTCTTTTATTGTGAATATATAGGTGCAGACAATGATAAGTCCTCTATCCTCCACAATGAATGGCTATTTAACAATGTCTTCTAAGATAAATATTTGATTAAATAATTAATCCAAAAATGAATTTCATTAATTTATTTATTAATGAATTTCATTAATTCATTACTCTTATTAAGAGAAAGTTTTACAAAGGCTATATGAGTTGTATTGATTGTTAATTTTATAAGCAAATATTTTCCGAAAGAGCCGGTCTTATAGTTTATTCTTTTGATGTTGAAACTTATCAAAGGCTTTTAAAAATTTAGTTATAATCTATTGGTTAAGAATACCGAGATAAGATCTACTAACTCACTAAAAGTTTTTAATATTGTCTATTTTGACAACAATTACTATTAAAATTATGTGGTGATGAGATTAATAGTAATATTATATAAGTGAAATTTTTAATTTAAAAGGAAACATTACAGCTCCTGCTATATTTAAGATTTTAATATATTTTAAATTAAAATTTTGATAATAATATTAAATTTTTTATTTATTTTATGAAATATATCTCTCAAAATATCACAATTATGTCACAATTATTTAATAATTATTATTTGTATTTATACATTGTATTTTAAAATATGTACAATATAGAATATAGTTCTGTGGTGACTTATTTCATAGATAAATACAAAAAATTTAGGCAGTCTAATTATGCATTTAATAAATAGAGCAAAACAGAAAATAGTATACCAATACTTAATATTTTTATACATTATAAGTATTACTACAATAAACTTTAAGTAATATAAAAATTCTCCAAAAAAAATTCAAACTCAAGAAACTTAATTAATGTGTAGAGTAAAAACCGTAAAATTTTTAAATATTTTAGAATATTAATTAATATCATTATTTAAAATATTTTGTATTATTGTTTATTTATCCATGTTATATTGTATAATTAGCAGATGAATAATGAAGGGTGTATCTTTCTGTCCAACAATTGCTTAATTCACTTTTATTAAGTGACGACTTTAAGACATAAGATCTCAATCCACACAGTAAATTCCTCTTTACATTTATTGATAATATATCAGCTACATTACTATTTTGTTGTCACTAGTTTTTGTTTATTTATTTATATGTATAATTTAATGCTAAACTAATTATTTACTTTTCTGTATATTATGAGTGTTATATCAGTTACATACGTATGCATGACGTTTAGCTTTTATGTATAATTTAATATAACATTAAGTAAATTAGTTTTCTATTATAAATGAAATAAATAGCATTTTCTCATATAAATCGCGCGAACAGAACTTTTTTGATTAGGTTTAACAACATTTAATCTTTTGTACTCCTTTTATAAATGAAAAAATGAATAATTTTATATACTTGCTTAGAAACGTTTTTTTTTTTTTATAGAAAACTTGGATTTTCTTTTTGTTTGTAATTCAGTCAGTACAAAAAGGGTTTTTATATATTTTTTGGCGATTGTCGAAATACAAATCATGTTTCAGTAGAAATAGTGTTGTAATGCAAAAGAGAGAGGGAAAAACTAATAATGGATCAATTTTTAAGATCATAATACTGAACTTAATCCGGTGTTGAAATTAAACTGCAAAATATAAAACAATATAAAATATTAGAAACAAAAATATAATGTAAACAGTTATTAAGTAATTCACTTTAAAAATTAGAATGATGCGAGTCACAAAAATCTAAAATATGTCACGATTTTTTGACTCGAAGAAAGACTGAATTCCACAATTCTGTTGTTGTTGTAAAAGTCAAAAATTGTAAATGAAGACAACACAATTTATTATTGAAAGAGTGAAGGTGTACAGAGTGTGAATGATAAATATTTAACAACGTCAAATGTTCTTAAGCTAAAGAAAACTAGAAATTGAAAATTTAGCACTTCGCAAAACAATGAAAAGAGTATTAATAAAATAATCTTCTTTTGCCTAAAAGGAATAAGACAATAATTCAAATAAAAATATAAAATTCCTACTTCTTCCTATTATCTATCTAAAATAACGAATTCAACAGCAGGCTATTCTTTCTAGCCTGCTATTGAATTCGTTATATTAGATTATAGAAATCAATTTCACGAAGAAATTAATTTATATAGATAATACAAATTTTAAATGTAAGTTCTATATTATTAAAAAGTTAACTATCTCCATAATAGTTTTTTTATTTTTGTAAGCCTTAAGGAGGATGCTCGCATTTTTCATTAATGTTTTATATTTTTATTGAATTACATTATATTTTGATCCTTTCAGCAAACCTTTTCATGTGGCATTTTTTCCATTTAAAATAAGTAATTAATTATAAAAAATGCTTAAATCAATTGAGTATATATATTCCAATGGCAGAATGTAGACCTAAAAGGAATAAGACAATAACTGCAACAGTTACAACTGCAACAGAGTCTATTAATCTATTTTTCTCTGATACCAAGGAACCGGCCAGACACAGCGACCGCTTAGCTGCCGAGGTGTTTACGGGTGCACCACAGGGGGTGGGCCACCATCGCACCCTCACACATGCCGTAGGGACCCGTTTATAGGGTAGGTATCATTCATTCTTCATTCACACACACAAGGAAAGGACAAAGACAGGATAGAGAGAAAGTACATCCATGCCTGAACCTTGATTCGGACCCAGGACCTCCTTATCCGTAGTCAGGCTCCCTGACCACTAGACAAGTTGGTCAGCTATATATATATATATATATAATATATATATATATATATATATATATATATATATATATATATGTATATATATATATATATATATATATATATATATATATATATATATATATATATATATATATATATATATATATATATATATATATATATATATATATATATATATATATCAAGTGCTTGCTGCTTCAACAGCGATCCTGGTTTGAATTGTTAGAAAAAAAACTTTAGATGATAACAGAAGACGGTCATGTTAAGACTTATTTTGAATTTTAACGGTTCCGAAGAATAAATGCTGTATTCATAATCCTTTTTTGTAATTACAGTTGTAAATAACTGTTAAATAATATTTAATATACTATAGTTAAAATGCCAATTAGTTGTATTATTAGTGTATTATAAACTCTCCCAATAACAAAATAACAGAACACACATATGTGTGTGTGAATTAATTACGAATAATTTTGGTTAGGAAATTTTACGCTGATTATTCGGAACATTCTTTCTCAAAGAATAAAAGAACTATCATTCCGATTTCATGACGAAATAATTCTGATTTACCCGCCATTGTCAACGAATTCATTTATTACTCTAATCCCTCCTTTGAGAATGTCTGAGATAGCAGTTTAATCCTTTATTCTGCTGCAGAAAATGGAGAAAAAGAACGGATAGACTGGATCTTCCCCTGACATTTATTCATTGTATTAAGCTGTGGAACGAAATAATTAGAAAAGTATCCGTAATCGTATGACATTCATTCATTGAAATAAATCCACATGGCATTGATATTACTTTAGGAACCTCGAGACTACGAGAATTTAGTGAATATAATGTGTAACGAAAAATAATGATTATTTCTAATTAGTTTTATCTATGGATACAAATAAAAATGTACTTGTAAGGTGGTAAATGACTATAAAAATAGCTGTTATAACCGTCATTAATTTAAAGAATAGAATGTATAGAAAAGAGAATTGTATTAAAATTATAAGTTTGAAATAAATTTAATTATTAATATAAATAATTATCTTTAGAAATTTAATTATATATATAATATAAAAATAATTATCATTATAAACCTGAAAATTTTGTAAATTTTTTCTAAAATTTACAAAATTTGCAAACTTGATATTTTTTTATTTAAACAGAGCAAATAAGTTAAAAAAAAGACTAAGGCATGAATTAAATTTTTCTAAACAAATATAAATTTTTATAAATACTTTTTTGCAAAAATTACATAGTGCAGTTGAACTACTAAGTCTTTTACTTTCAACAAGTTTAAAATATTAATAGTTTTATAAGAACTTATAGTTATTTGACTCAGAAAATGTAAAGAAATAAATAATATATGCTCTAGAAATTGGCATCTTTATATTGAATTTCAATTATCTTTTGGTAGTATTAGTGTGAAAATTTTATACTATTTATAATCCCAATTCTTAAGTAATCAGTAAAGCAATATGAAGTTCAGACGGTTATAGTTTTACTGAATTGTATTACAATAAAGCTGGATTGAAGCAAATCTCATTTCATGCAAGGTAATATTGCAACTCAATATACTCAATGCAAGGGAATATTGATTTCTATCGACTGAATATAAAATGTTTTTCAAGAGATTTCCTCTTGTAGTTATAAGAATACCGTACGTAATAAATAATTTTCTCACATATATAACAAATATTATAGATTGAAAATGCTATTTCAGTAATGATATGTGAAAGTTTTTCAAATTTTTCTTATCGTTGTGACAAATATTGAAGCTGCACATTTAATATTTCTCCAGTTTATAAAAACAATGTTTTACAAAAAACATATTTTCACAGATGTTTCTAAACATTATTAATGATTATGATTATGAATATTATTGTCGAACATCATTAACAATTTTGTAAACATTTAGAAACATTTTATCAATAAAATAATTAAATAATTTATTGAATGAAAATAAAAGCCTACAGTAAGTAGATTGTACTTGTTTTAAACTGGTTAGAAGCATTTTTTCAAAACTAAGCAAGCAAGAAATATATTTTAATAATACTCTAGAAAAAATAAACTGTGCATCGCCTTGTTACATATTTCAATAATATTGATTGCTAAAAAGTGTAATATTTCTGATAAGTATAAATCCAATTAGTTACTTTTAGGAAAAAAAAAGTCTCTCTTGAGAAAAATATCGTTTCTTTTGTTTGGTAACAAATCCATGTTCGTTGTTAGATGAATATTTCATTTTTAATGCAAATTAATACAAATATTGTTAAGTCATTAGAAATAACAATGTTTTACAAGTTTGGCAACAACTTTTAATATGAGTTTAGTAATTTCTCATAAAAAAATACTTGAAAATGGAAGTACATCTTTTACATAATTTTAATAAATATTGATACATGTAAACATTGAAAGATAATGTAAGCATTGATGCATGTAAATGTATCTCTTTCAACTTGCAGAAAAGCTAAAAATATTCTTTTCATAATTTGATGCTGTTAATAAATAAGTTTAGGAAAATTATTTCATTACATAACACTCCATAGTTTGGACTTGTTTTTCAGTATTCATAAAATGCGATGGTATGAAAGAAACAAAAAGGATATTTTTTTCTCATTATTGAAAGCAATAAACTTAGTGCTGTATTATTGACTATAATCTTCATGTAAACAATTTGGCGAAATAAATGTGATATTCAAGTTTTTCAAAAGCCTTTCACAGATTACACATGATTAATAACACGGTCTATATTCTGAGAAATGTAATAAGTAATATATGTATTTTAAAGCAAATAGCGATAATACTTTTAAAGTTTAATTAAAGAATAATGGAATACAAATCCGCTTATTCAAATAACTATTTTTAAGCTGTTTACATAGTTATTTTATTCAAAATGGTTTTTACTCCTTTGAAATCTAATTTTTAATATAACGTAAAATTTCAAAATATTTTTATTGTTTAAGTATTATAAATTTTAATTTTTAAGTTTACTATTATTAAAATTAAGTATTATAATATTTTGTGATATTTGTTTTTAAAATATTTAAGACTAGTTACAGTTCCATGTGTAACACATTACTTTTTTATTAAAAATTATTTGGAAATCATCTTATTTTAACAAGTTTATCAGAAGTTATTATTTATCATTATATAGAAAAATTCTATAAAAATTCATATTAATATATTATCGATATAAAGATGACGAAACTAGTTTATTATCTCTGAGAAAATATATTTGCCTTTAAATTTTAGATATATTTATAATTTAATGTAATTTACATAATTTAAAACGAAGCACTTTTTTTATTTGTGTAATTAAAATAAAATTTGATGTGTTTTCTTTCATAATATAAGATGTATACAAATATTCAGCTACGTAAGAACCATAAAAATATCTGTTTGCTCTAACAGAATTTTCTGTAACTGTATGTAGCCTATAAATGTGTAAATATTACTAGTAAGATAAATGGTGCTGATTCAGCGCAATCGTAATTCAGAAGCAGAAGTTAAATAGAAGTCACCCCCAATAGTTGAAATGCCACACCCAGAAATAACCTTTCATTTGAGAACATTGCGACTCAACCAACTGAACGTGAACCAGCCTCATCGACTCCAATTTTTAAACAATCCAGGCTACTTTAACTCATTCATTAAAACATGTTGTTGAACCAGCTATGTTTCTCTGTACTTAACTGAGAGTTCGGCTATACCAGGAAGTAATCAGTTGGGAGTCTTCGAAATTTAGAAACAGGAACCAAGAAGAAGACACATAAAACTTGACCTTCATCTTCCAGAGATATTATTTTATATGGAGGACATTGTGACCACAAATCTAATCATTTTGCCGCAGCCACATTCAGTTGACACGACAAATCCTAATTTAAATCGGAATCCCAACTGCCTACCATTCGAAAAAGAAAAATAAGTCGTAAACAACCAGGCCACAGAGGCCAAATATGTTAAAACATGTTGTTGTTGCAGTAACAAGATTTCCTGTACCAAACCTTGAGTTGGACTACCAGTTAGATAGAAGCAGCCGGAAGAAGTGATTTGAAGCGGAGACCAAGCAGAAAATCCCCAATACTTGGCCGGCCACCTCTATAAGTATCATTTCTCTTGGAAGACATTGTGGTTACTATCTATGTAACTTGGCCCAACCACCTTTAGCGAACGTATCTTCGGTTATCCTGGGATTCGAATTCACTACTTTTCGATAATGAGAACGACACTCTAACCAATCAGGACTCCATGACCTTATGTTGTTGTTGCACTAGCATGCTTCCCAGTACCTAGCTCTGAGTTGGGATCTACCAGTTAGATAGAAGGAGCTGGGTGGAGTCTTCGTAATTTTGAAGTAGGGACCAAGTAGAAGATCCCCAACACCTGTCCTGCCACCCTCAGAGGTATAATTTCTTCGTTAAAACATGTATATAATAATTTAAATCACAGCCTTTTGAAATTAATATGTGATTAGAAATACATATAATTTACTTTGGTATATAAAACACAGCTATGCTGTATTATACAATAGTATTTACTGAAAATATGTTATTAAAAATAACATTTTATAACATTTACTGAATATTATTTACTGAATAGTTTTATAACATTTACTGAATATTATAACATTTACTTATTATTTAATAACATTTTAAAATATTTACTGAAAATATGTTATTAAAAATAACATTTTATATGTGCATAGATTTGAATATAAAATGAATTAAAAATCTTTGGAAATCTTTATTAAAATCTATTTTAATAATTATTTTTTATTATCACATGGTGCTATATTTTAAAAACAAATTATATATACAAAATTTGCAAAAAATATTACACAAATTTGAAAATATCAAGGACATTCTAAAATTTTAAGCAAACATAAATTACTATGTGGTATAATTTCCTGTATGCTAAACGCTTTTTAATTTTTGGTTTTACATATATAAATAAAATAAAAATAAATATTAAAGCACATTACCTAAAAGAAGTATAATTTTGCTTAACACAGGTTTTTCTGAATCAACAACAAAGTTATAAAAAAAAAAAACAAATGTTATACTTAAAAATATTAAAAAATATCTTCATATTTTTAAACATGTAGTCCAATATTCATAAATGTTCATTCAAAAAGAATAATTCTGTAATTTTAAAGAAGAAAAGGATTGTGGTACCTAAATTTATTTATAGAGGATTTGAAACCAATTAACATATTAATTTAACGGTTCCAAATGCTCTAGTAATTAGTCTCATTAATATTATAATCTCATAAATTATTTTAACAAGCTATTAATTTTTTTACTTTACATTTAAATTCACATTAGGATGATTTAAAATATGATGTCGGTAATTCGCAAACTTTTTTTTATAAATTATAACTGTATGTAATTTTTCAGAATAGTTAAAGCTCATACAAAATTTTCAAGCCCTTTATCAAAATTTATCATTATTATTTCACAATATAAATGAAAATTTGTCTTTTTATTTTCTTTCTCTTTTTACTTAAAATTTACTACTTCATAATAATAAATTATTGTAGTTAAAAAAATTAAAGACGTAGGGAAGTAATTTTATATGAAAAATAACAATATAAACAGAATAAAAATAAAAATATTAGAAGACAATTATTTCCTCAGCTAAAATTTCTCTTGCGAATTAATTTATTATTCTTTAAGTGGAACAGAATAAAACTCAATAAAAAAAACTTGGTTCTTAACTGAGTGTAAATTTGTTAACTTTTAAGCTTAGTTTAATGTTTGAATTTTATTCATAGATGAGCATAAATTTCCTGTATAAGAAATGTATAAGTCAAATAAGAATTGCTTAATACATTAATATATTAAAGTAATCTTTTTAAGCACATTGCATTTATAAGTAAAATTATACTTGCTGGTCTAATCTGTAAAATAAATCTCACAATTGTTTAGTTTTTTTATTCATCGTGAACTAAAACGCCTTCTATATTTCTAGCATTGATTTTTCATTTTCTCATATTTCTATTCAAGTGTTTTGCTCCTTGCTTTTCGTGACAGCTGCTCTCGACCCAACAACAATGGCACCCCGTGCCAAGCTTAATGCCACATTCACGTTAGCGATGTAAATTAAATTTGAAACTTATGAATGATGCAACAGCATCCAGAAGCTAGTACGTACTTCGTGATGAAATTAAGATTCCTTTATAGCTAAAATAATTAACGATGCGTGCAATCGGTAACTTTTAACCTTTATCACCTCGTTAATTACTTTGATAGAATATATACTGTACCTCGCGTAATTTAATTTTTTTTAAATAAAAATTTCTAATAGTGATACAGTGATTGTCCTATATTTTTAAAAAAATATTTTATGAAATCAGTGATTCCTAATAAATCATAATCAACCAATCAATTTTTTCAAACATCGAAATTCATTTTTTGATCATTGATTATAAAAATTGTAATTTTATCAGAGTCAATAAATTTGAATAACATCGCTAAAAATGAATATAGATATAGAATACTTCAAGATATTTCTATGGTCAGTTGTTTATAGCAAATTTTCTGATTAAGTAACGGTTTTAAATTATGTTTACATTTTAATTCTGTTCTCTTTTGTCTAAAATATTCTATCATTTTACTAAAAACATCCATTTTAGTGATGTATCATGATGTTATGTCATCAATCATGAAAATATTCATGAACAGATAATATGCATTTTCATCAATTTCGTAAGAGCTAGATTACTTTTCACAATCAGGCTATGATTAACAAGTTTCACCTTAGGCTACGGGTATCTAATAAATATAATTTCTGGATTTGATTTACTTAGTAATCTAATATTTCTATTTTTAGGGGAACATAATTCCGCCTTCCCAATTCCAGTTGAGCGAACTGAACGCAGAAGTGGATAATTCGCGAAATTTCAGGTTGCTGTTTTAATTATCTGATACTTTCAGGTCAGCGAACTGTAAATAAAAATTGATGATTTTTTTTATTTGTTTCTCAACTGTTACCAGCTAAGGCATTTTCTGATTTAGGACTTTATTTGTAAAAGTTCCCTTAGTATAGCTACGAAAAATTTCTGTTTTACTTTCGCAGTGAAATAAATCAGCTCAGAAAAGTTATTTATTTATTAAAAATAAATAATAGTTATATACCAATATTATAAAAATATTTTTAATAATAAATATTTAAAACTATAAATAGTAAATGCTAGTGATAATGCAAATATTTGCAACGATTTATTAGTAAATTAATTAAATTCATAACTGTAGTAAGTGAATTTGATACTAATGTAGGCTTAACTGGCGAAATAATGTTAAATTTTCTAAACAACGTCGATATTGCTCCCATTTATTTAAAAGATATAAAAAAAGTAATCAATGATAATATTTATTGTTGCCAAATATTTTTTGAAAAGTTACTCATGAACTGTTCTAAAATTCTGAAAGATTCTTATTCGACTAAACTTATATATATATATATATATATATATATATATATAATATAGATAGATAGATTTTAACTGCTATGCGGATTACGTGTCCGTCTATTTACAGTAACAATGATTACGGATTTTACAATCATTGCGCATATATTTATGCAAAATACAAGGAACATGCTGTTATAATTATAATATTTATGCCCTCTAGTTTGCGCAAAGTGTGATCAGACTTAAAATTAAGAATTTGAAAATATCTTTGTTTATCTCAACAATTTAAGGTATTATATATTCGATATGTTTTTGTTTTTTTAGATATTTTAAGTATATTGTTTCCCATAAAATGCAAGTAACGGATTATAAAAAGCTGAAACCACACTGAATAAATTATTTATATGGTATTCTTAAGGAAAAATTATTTTTTCGGTCATTGAAAATAACACTCGGACACCATTTTGAAAATTTTGACATAATAATCACTTAAAATGTCACTACACCTTTAATGTAGCCCATAAACTATATTTTTGACACTTGTAATGACAATTTTAAATGTTTCACACACACACGCACATACATTCTAATGTATTCTTATCTAGGAATGTATTACTTCGACAGAGTTTATTTCGATTTCTCGATTCATACATTCTAAATTCGTCTTAGCCCCGAGACAGCTCACAAACAAACATTATATATATATATATATATATATATATATATATATATATATATATATATATATATATATATATATATATATATATATATATATATATATATATGAAATTTAAGTAGGCAAAAACGAGTTATTTTAAGCGAATAATTCTTGTAATTTTGTATACCATAGAAATGCATATAGATTTAAATTTGATGATTTAAACAGAATAATCATTACATAAAATTGGGTCAATATATATTTTTCTCTCCTATACAATATTAGATTTCCTTTCCCATTGATAAGCAGTATTTTACGATGGCACTCAATTAAATTCACAATATCAGGTGCATTGATAAACTGAAGAGCAAATCAATTCTATTCCACAATTACTAAACGGAAACTCGTATTAAAATTAAATAAGAATTGCTATGATTCTGTACTTTGCATTCGATGATTCAATGCTTTGAATAAATAAATAATTAATAAAGGGGAATAACGGAAAAGCTTCTTAACACTAATTTACTACAGCAGGTAATTATTTATTAAAGATGAATTAGGTAAAGAGTTTTGTGCTTACAAAGGAAGTTATCGATTAATGGATGTAAAAGGATTATATTTGTGAGACAGCTAAGGAAAGAGAAGAAATTTGCTAATGATTGTGCCAATCATATTTAATTATATTGTGTTTGCATATTGCAGTAAATCCTTCTTTTTTCATTCGTAAAATATCCTAATTTTAGTATTATTTCCTCCGTATAATTTACTATTATTCAAAAAACCCTTATATACGATATAAATTAATGAATTCCAGTAATTTTTAAAATAAATATCCTACAAAAATTACTTTATTATGTTATTTTGAATATTAGTTTATAATGTCTTTTTTAATTATAATTTTGTAATTCATTAAATATCTTAATTTAATATGCAATCATACCAACGAAAAACCAGAAATAATTGAGTACTTTTTAAAAGCTTCTTTAAAGAAATTTTTGTGTATTTTATTCACCATTTCTAATTTATTATAGTATATTTCCTATACAAAAGATTATAAAGAAATTATAATTTCGATAAACCGAATAAAATTCGCAAATTTTTTATTTTCTTTAAAATGCATCTATTTCAAGCCCCATGTAATAATAATAAGAGTATGAATGCTTTTTTAGAATAATATATAATCACATTAATATTAAATAAAAACTAATATTATTTAAGTTCATTAAAAGTTAGTTACATTATTTTTTGCTATATAAATTTATTTCATAGTATTAAAAGTATAGCTTAAGATTTATTTTATTTTCTATTATAATAATTCTATTTATTGTAATAATAATATTTTCTATTATAATAATAATATTTACTTTATTAATAAATTATTGATCTCAAATTTATTTACTACTGAAATGTACCCAAACCGATTTAAAATAATAAGTCCAAGAAAAGATTTATTTTATTTAGAATTACATGAAAGTATTTTTTAAAATTAAAAATATTGAAAATGAACAAAGCTATTAAGTCTGATCTACAAAACAATTACTTAAAATTTTATAAAATTTAAATTTTCATGCAAGAAATATAAAAATTATCAATCATTCAATAAAAACAAATTTAAAAAGATATTTTATTATATCATAAATGTAACTGTTTAGATAAAAAAATTCACTTTATTTTATAATGATATTTATAACCTTAAATTTTTTTTTCAAATTTAACTTATTGCATGCCAAAAATGAAACTAAGTGAACAGATAATTGAAATTGGAGGCTATAATTTAAATCTGCTTAAAGTGTAATATAAGGTCAGGTACTAAACTTATTTTTGAGGAAAATTGGAAAAATAAAATACAAAGTAATATAGTAAAGTTTCGTAAATAATATATTGAACAATTTAATCTTACGCCAAAAATTTAAACATGAACAGAATTTTAGATGCATCTACGATGAATAATAAAACCTATTTTAATCTTGGCGTAATCAAGGTATTAATCTTAAGATTTATAAGATTGTTTACAAATATTGCAATTATTAATTTAGAATTCTTAAATTATTAATTAATAATTATTAATGTTCACCGATTGATTAAAATAATTCCATCGATGTTTTATAACCAATGTTAATCAATTGACTCTATAAATCACCTCCAATTATCTTCTTCAATGTGAGCTACAAGTATTTTAGAATAGAGCTCCAAAAGTGTCCATCATAACCTATATATTTATCAATTAATTAATGAATTTTTTAAAAAACATTTAATGGTCCTTCCCGATTTAAACTAACCATAAAGTGGATGTTTTGTCTTTTTCATTTTGTTTCCTCTTCTATGTTATTGTCAACGTATTAATGGCTTGGATCAATTTAAAACGGCTTTTTAAGCTGCTGCTTTGATACTCATATACGAAATCGTTTTATTAAAAAACCGAACTTCGATACAATATTCTCAGACATCCGATGGTGAATCTCGCCTTGTTTGATGCCGCTCGAAGAAAGAGATTTGAAAACAAGCAGCCGATTTTAAGTAGGATTTACTACACCCTCTCAATACTATGTGACGTAAATGAAACGGTATCTGACGTCATAAATACTTTAAACCAATGAAAATTGTAATAAAATGATGTAACCATAATCTCAACAGGAACGAAAGTACCAATCATTTTATGGTTAATAAATTTATTCGTTTGCTTCCTTTGTTTTATGGTTGATAATAGTAAAAGTTCTCGACTGCTAACCACACACACAAACCAGATTATTTAAAATCAAACTTCAAAACGTTTTGTAGTTTATTTTTAAAATGAGTATTAAACAAACTACTAAAATTATATGTTACTTAATTTTGAATAAATGTACTTAAGAAAATATTCATGTTCAACTTGAAGGTGTTTTTATAATTTTAAATGGAATAACAAAGATTTATTATTATTAAACGCAAAGAAGTTTATTATTTTAAAATGGATAATATTAAAATTAAATTTTTAGAATTTGAAAAATTTAAATTCTTATCTTATTTTGTGGAGTTGGAAGCAACTTTCAATGTTATCATATTTGAAAATAAGTTTTCGTATCAAACCAATTATAAGGAATCATTTATTAATAAGCAGTTGGAACCAGATTTTCTATCATCAGCCCAAATAAATAGAACCAAGTATTCTTGAATAAACAGATTTACTTTCTAATTGAAAGTAAATCTGTTTATTCAAGAATACTTGGTTCTTTTTATTGAAAAAAACGTGGCTAAAATATTATTTTATTCCTAAGATTTTAAATTTTAGTTCCGATTTGTTTATATGAAATCATATTAAAATAGACAGAAAAAATCACAAGCACAGTTGATAGTTTTTTTTTTTTTTTGGTGGGTCATGCATGTTTTTTGACTTCTTTATGAAACCATATTTCTTGAAAAAGAAATTTAGTACCATCAATATAACAAGCAATGTTTTTAAATATCAGAATTTTATCGTAGAATATAGAGCCATTTGCTTAAAATCTTTAATGACATACGATCTTAACCAACGGTAATGCAATCAAAAGCCCAGGTATCGTCTTGACACATTAATTTACGTCTAATGCCGCATTTTAATGTTAATGAAATAAACAGAGAAACAGTAGATAATATTATGTTATTAGAGCATATTTATATACCACGTTCAATAATGTGTTTTCAGTGCATAAATATTTTTGATAAAACTAATGCCAATGCAAGGAATATTATTTAAATTAAAAAATAAAATTAAATTATGAAAATATTTAACATAAATATACATATTGAAATATAGCTAATATATATCTTAGAAAATGTGACATGAATCTTTTATTTATGTTACCATACATTGAATTACAACATACTGATATTATTTTCAATTTTTTTAAAATCAGAATGAAATACCATTTGTAAAAAAAAATCTGCAGAAGATTTAAGAGGAAAAGTACGATTTTTGCCAAAACTTCCTTGGAATATATAAAACTATCGAAGTTACGTGCAGCTTATTTTTCTGCACTATTTGAATTTCATACATTATATTATGTGTAAAGGTTATGAACAACTTAATTTTTTCCTAATGGAAAAAAAAATCTTAAGAATCTTTTAAATAATGCCATTGACATTGCGATGATTCTGAATAGCTAAACGAAACAAATGATTTCAACATTATTGTAAAGCGAGGAAAATGATTCTAATCACTATGATTCTGAATTGAAAAACGAATGACTTCAATATTATTCTAAAGCGAGGAAAATGATTCTAATTGCTAGGATTCTGAATTGCTAAACGAATGACTTCAACATGATTACAAAGTGAGGAAAATTATTCTAGTTGCGACGATTCTAAATTGCTAAACGAATGACTTCAACATAATTGTAAAGTGAGGAAAATGATTTTAATTGCGATGATTCTGAATTGCTGAATGAATGACTTCAACATAATTGTAAAGTGAGGAAAATGATTCTAATTGCGATGATTCTGAATTGCTGAATGAATGACTTCAACATAATTGTAAAGTGAGGAAAATGATTCTAATTGCGATGATTCTGAATTGCTGAATGAATGACTTCAACATAATTGTAAAGTGAGGAAAATGATTCTAATTGCGATGATTCTGAATTGCTGAATGAATGACTTCAACATAATTGTAAAGTGAGGAAAATGATTCTAATTGCGATGATTCTGAATTGCTGAATGAATGACTTCAACATAATTGTAAAGTGAGGAAAATGATTCTAATTGCGATGATTCTGAATTGCTGAATGAATGACTTCAACATAATTGTAAAGTGAGGAAAATGATTCTAATTGCGATGATTCTGAATTGCTGAATGAATGACTTCAACATAATTGTAAAGTGAGGAAAATGATTCTAATTGCGATGATTCTGAATTGCTGAATGAATGACTTCAACATAATTGTAAAGTGAGGAAAATGATTCTAATTGCGATGATTCTGAATTGCTGAATGAATGACTTCAACATAATTGTAAAGTGAGGAAAATGATTCTAATTGCGATGATTCTGAATTGCTGAATGAATGACTTCAACATAATTGTAAAGTGAGGAAAATGATTCTAATTGCGATGATTCTGAATTGCTGAATGAATGACTTCAACATAATTGTAAAGTGAGGAAAATGATTCTAATTGCGATGATTCTGAATTGCTGAATGAATGACTTCAACATAATTGTAAAGTGAGGAAAATGATTCTAATTGCGATGATTCTGAATTGCTGAATGAATGACTTCAACATAATTGTAAAGTGAGGTATACTTGAATAAGTAAGAATTATTGTTAAGTGAAGAAAATGATTATAAAGAGATGCATAATAAAAAAAAATGAAGACTATATGCAAAATAATTTACTAGAATCAATTATTTAGTCATAAGCCCGAAGTGTCTCTGTCTCATCTACTTCAAAATCAAACATTCAGTAAAATATCTATATATATTCAATCCTATAAGAAATGCAATTGGATATATTTATGGAGAAACTGGAACGAGGATTTGCTCTTCAAGCAGAGTACCTGTGCCTGGGCACGCAACTTCTTAATCTAGTGAAATGTGTGTTACCGGAGTTCATAGCTGAATAGCATTTAATTGTTTGTCAATTTACATTTCCTAAATTTGCTGTGGAAAGTCACTCTCATAAACTTCTTTCGGTGATCGGCGCGACGGCCGGTAATTTTTTATAAAACAAATAAACAAAAATTGTTTTTACATATATATATCTGGCATATCAGCTTATATCCATATTTAGATACATAATTTTCTGGTAGAATTTAAAATTTAACATTTCTTGATTATACAGATTTATAATTAATTATTTAAATTTAAGTTTCTTGAGGTAATTCAATTATTTACACGGCTGTTAGATTATGTTTAGGGAGCAACTGCAATCATCGGTCTCATAATGATCTTTTATTGCCAATATTGTGATAATTGTCCTCGACCACATAATATCATTGTAAACCACATTGGGTAAATTGATGTTATCAAATTCTGGATATAGAAATGATATTATTTGCTCCTAAACTCTAGTTTCATAAGATTTGTAATCTTTTGCTGATGTCCCTCGCATATTTTTGCTTCTTCTCTATGGTGTTGATATTATTCCAAGGACAGCAAGAGTTCCAAACCTTTCGTTGACTGTTTCATAATTCGCAGCTCACCTCATAAATGGTTAATCCCTAATTCATAAATCTAGAGTTAAAATTGTCGAATTTATAACGCCCTTCATTGGTACTTTTGTGCAAGTTTAATCAAATACTGAGTTACAATTTATAGCATACATTTTTAAAGCTTTTAGTGGAACAATATAACACCAGCAAGTCTATCACTCCTTTTCAAAAATTATTAATTGTTTTTCATTCTTTCTAGTTCACTTCACGATAAGTCACATAATTATTCACAGATTTTGAGCAAAAAATTATGAATTCATACATTATTCGTGTAAATTAAACCATAGAAAATCCACTAAGATAAACAGCACCTTAAAATGAAATTAAAAATTCTAATCATTATTTATTATTCTTATCATTATTTTATGAATAAATAGAAGCAAGCAGAACTCTTAAGAACAATTATAAACATGAACTCGTTATTAGAAAAATCAGGAAGGAAAAAAATAATCCTTAATAATTAATAAAATCAATAAAATTTTATTTGTAAATAAAACAGACATTACGTTTATAATATAAAAGAAAAGAACTTTAAAATATTTTATAAAATGATAACATTTTAGAATCATTTTAAATTTAATGGATTTTTTTGTTTGAACACATTTCTTTTTTATTTTTGCTCTGCTTTGTTATTTTACGATGAGAGCATTGAATGTATAGAACAATGTTTACACCTTTTTTCTTTAATTCATAAGTTAAGAAAAATGTTTCTACATGCACACTACTTAAATACAGTTATTTACATGATATTTTTAAACTAAAAACTTAATAAAATTTTAAAAACTGAAATTGATGATAAGTTCTGCATAAACAACACAACCTAAAACAATAAAATAATTTCTTAAATTAAAAAATTAAGATAATCAATAAAATTAAATAAATTTAAAACGTGCAATATCCATTTTTAAATACAATTATATAATTCATTTAATAATTGTGTATATATATATATATAACTTATTATTTGATACTAAATTAATCTGATAGTGTATCATGGCAATCATAACTAATTATCATAAGTTATGATTCAATTGATAATCATAATTTATTGTTTTATTCTGTTGTTACTTATGACACTTTAACAAGCCAAGCTCGCAATGTCTTGGCTATGCAAATTTAAGTCAATAGGGAGCGTCCTTTTTGTCAGAGTACTAAGAAGGTGAAAATACGTCTTTGATTTTTAAATCCTCCGATAGATGACACCACTTGAGAATCATTTTTTTAAATTTTGACATTGATCTGAAGGGGAAGGAAATTTTCTCCAGATCGTCGGTCGTTGAGCAGCATCCATGTTAACTGCTCAACGACCGACCACAGGCCTTTCGACTCCACGGAATTAACTAGCACGTAAATCGCATGTACTCGGTGGGTCTCTGGCGACATTGGGAATCGAACCCCGCCCTCCCGGATGGAAAGCCGTTGCACTAACCACTAGGATGCCACGGCCCTATAGTTTTACTCTAAGTTGTTGATAGTGATTTCTAATTGCTTATGAATTGTTTCCTAATTGCTTATTGCCTTTCAATATCGAACACAATAAGATGCTTAAAATCTGAAATAAGAAGCATATAGAAATTGTTTTGATGAAGAAAAGTTTTGGTTTCTTAAAAATAATGATGCAGATCATAATTTATTAAAGCTATGGAATAATATCATGCATATTGATTTTTTATTAGAATATTGTATTATTAGTCATTTGGAATTTAAACTAAGCTATGACAAATTTATTTATTTTAAATGCTTCATTACAGATTGAATAGAGAAAGAGAGAGATTACTTTCCTTTAAATACTCTAAATATCACTTTCTATTTCTTCACACACACAAATTTCTTTAAATAGAGAAAAAATATTATACTGATAATAAAATATTATTCAGAAGTGGTAAATGAAGTGGAAAAATACTCTTCCTAATAATATATTTTTTAAAATTCTATCAAGATTTTTAGTAAACTTAAAAAAGTTAAATTGCTCTTAACTTACGACAGTTAAAAAAATGAAAGTTTTGAAATATCAACTCACAGAGTGAATATATTGAAAAAGTACATTTTATCCGCTAACGATGCCTAAAAATACATTCTGCATCTATCTTATGATTGTACAAATAATCTATTTTTTTTGGAATATTGGATTTCCTGTTTTACCGAAACTTTGCTTATTCATGGATAACATTTTGAAAGCGAATTTCCAAACCTAAATAGATACACTAAATAATTATAGAGAAATACATGAATAACTATATATGAATAATTAGAAAAGTTCTTTCATTTTCTTATATTTTATAATTTTAATTTATTTATTCATTTCAAGAATATGCAGCAACAACTTTAAAATTTGTGTGTTTTTCGTCATTGCAGCATGCTGCTATTTTACTCACATCTTTTCTATTTTATTTTTTAAATTTCCACTGACATGGCAAATACACGGAATAACACAAATAAAACATATGAAAAATCACAAAATAAGACAAGAGACGAAGACAGGACAGGTGAATACAGTACATAAACGTAAACGAGATGACCGGAGTCATTGCCCCAAAAGTTCTCTGGCTTGCCAATGATTCCGAACTGCCATGCAGTGCAGCACAGCTGTGGAGGTGGGTCCTATTCATGGGTTCTGTCAAGTTGCAGAGGGGACACTCGGGTGAATTTAAGATGTCAATGCGGTGCAAATGTACAACAAGACAGTCGTGACCCGTCAGGAGTCGAAACAGTGCCACAATTTGACGGTTTGGACCATGAGGGATATTCAGAAGGTCGTCTTTCCACTACTTGGTTTTTATCCTTTTTTTGTAATTTAGAAGCCTGAATTCTTTTAAAAAATTGTTTTAAGTGTAACTCTTCATAGTGTGGCAGCAAATCACTGTTTGCCTTGGCTGGAGAAGTCCTGCTTCCCTTTTTGTCTTTTCTCTTTTATGAAACGTTCTTATTTTTAAATATATGATGAAATTCAAATTTAAAAATTTGACAGTTTTGAATTGATAAGATTTACTTAATTTAATACACAACTTCTATGTCTATAAAAATATTGTAATGAACTTTCTTATTAATTTAGCTGAATTTCTTATGCAGAAGTACAAGTAACAAAAAGCTTTATTGTGGTTCCCATTTCAAAACTAAATAAGTACCTGAAACTTACTTCATTTCATGTACGTTATATTGTAAAATGATGCCTACAGTAAAACATTTATAACATTAAATAAATTATTTTATTATTTAAATAAATTATTTTATTATTTGTCAAATAATATCACTCAAAGCACTTTTTAATGATACTGTGTATTTTTTCAGTTTTTTAGTTTTAGTCATGAAAAAAGAAATAAGTGCTCATGAAGAATTTAAAAAAATAAATATTTTTTTAAGTTGACCTATAGTAAGCAATTCAGTATATTATCATATTCATTATCACTTAAATTAATATTTCCACAAAATAGAAATCTAAAAAATCTTATAAATAATTATTTATATAGAATGTTAAATTCAATGTATTTATTTCAACAATTTTATTTATTCCTAAATTTTTGAGTAAAAAAAAAGAGTTCCAGAATTAAAGGCTTAGCAAATAAAGAATCTCGAAATATTTTCCCAGAAAATAAATACATGAGAAATAATGACTTTGAAATGGAGGAGCTCAATATAAAGTTACTTTTGTTCCATTGGGTTTGTAAAAACCATTTTGGAAAAAAAGAAACTTTTATTGAGATAAACGATCAAGTTTCTGGTTGCTAAAAAGAATAAACGACGAATTCTGATAAGAAAATTCTTTTTTCCTGTTCAAAAGATTCCTCTGCAAATAAATCTTCCTCCCAAATCCCAGAGCACTTTTTATGCAGTTCGGTTCGTCTTTGTAACGAACTTCAGCTTTTCCCTTCAATCATACCAGTCCATGTTGGTTTTCTTTTCAAGCAATTAACGATTTTCTTATACTGTCCTGTACCTTATAACCTAAGAATCAATATTTCTTTTAAATATTTTGGTGAAGATATTATTAGTGTAATTTAGAAAAATATTGTCGTATTTTAAGAATAAGTAAATATAATTTGATATATGGAAATTTTTAAACATTATTATGAATTAGTTGATTTATTTATTTATATATTTTGATATTAGATAAAATTTTCGGTAGTAATATGTTGTTGTTGTTTCTAATCCTAGATAGTGTAGCTATGCTAAACCATCTCCATAAAACCAAAAATCATTAAAAAGCCTAAAAATAAAATAGGATTCTACAAAATCTCGTTCACAGTAAAATTCAGACAGTCAAGAATATG
Source organism: Latrodectus elegans (assembly GCA_030067965.1). NCBI lineage: Eukaryota > Metazoa > Arthropoda > Arachnida > Araneae > Theridiidae > Latrodectus > Latrodectus elegans. Next base: position 6,046,360 of record CM057820.1, read on the forward strand.
TCTCTGGGAGGCCTAATCAGCCTTGCTCTAGTGACACTCCAGAAAGAATTTCTGACCCTGTTGAAAAGAAAGGAACCCAATATGGCCACTCAAAAAACGTGAAAGAGCAGCCTGCTGTATCCTGAGGATATTGATCTGGTGCCACCAACGATGTTTTTTTCCAAAGTACTAAGAGTGGGTAGGCGGATATCTCCAAATTGCGTTTAATTTCATCTTTTTACTAATGGAAATTTCTGAAAACGTTAGAATAGCGTTGCCCTGCAAGGTATCAGCAGTGGCAGACTTGGCCAAGCTTTCTGCAATTTCTTTACCACTGAATCCAATATGGAAAGGAACCCACTGAAAATGTAAAGAGTGCTTAGTAGAGAGTCGTGTCACAAGGTCTAAAATTTTCAAACTTTTCTTATTCCCAATCGTCGTAATAATTTCTATAAAGCACAAAAGTAAAAATATTAGGTTTTATAAATAATGTAATCAGATTCTTCAGTAATGTAAAAGTTGGAAAAAAAAGAAAAGAAAAAGACAGAAGCTACATTAATTGAGGAATTTTACAAGATTTGTGAAGAAAAGTGCTATTCCTTTCGATTCAAATAAACATATGACGCGAAAAAGTTGGCATGCAATTTATTAGAATTGCAAAAATACTTTTCAACTTAAAAAGCAAAACATTTGAAGTTAAAAACTATTCTTACAGTTTATGGACTTCAAGTTGTAAATTGTATCCTTAAATGTAATATATTTTCAATAGCACAAAAAACAGACACACATATACGTAGACTGAAAAAGCACTCACGCACGCACACACACTTAATTTTGCAACAAACTTACCTTTAAATTGTTAAATTGGAAGATTGGTAAGATTTAAAAGAGTAGGAAAAGATCCAGGCTTAAGTACAAGCTTATTTAGAAAAACTAAAAATTTTGCAAAGTGAATTTGTGAAGTTTTCATATAAAAAAATTTATTTATATTATTTCAATTAGATAGAGCTGTCATATTTTGTACTTACTAAAAAAATGATAACATTTTATCGCAAGCTTTTGTAACGACAAATTTAAAAACACTGTTTTAAAATTTCTCGTTATATTAGTGTGACTCTTAAGAGTAATTTTCTGAACTTTTTCACGTTTTATTTCAATCAGAATCAGATGATAAAATTTTATAAATTGCGACACATCTGTTTTTGAAATCCTTTTACCATAAAAATTAATCACACCAGAACTCGATTTAACTAAATGAATCGAAGTGGCTGCAAGTTGATTAATTTACTAATTTGTTAACTAATTATTTTGTTGTATTGGTTATTTTGTATTACTCTGTTTGTTAACTAATTATCTATTAATATTTATTTTGAGCATAAACTATACAGCATTTCTCAACCTTAATTATTCGGGCCTCTCTGTGTACAATAAAATGTATTCAATAATAATGTATTTTGAATACTTTGATGACGAATCTACGTTACAAGCTTAATTTTAAACCTCACACACTACCAAGAATATTGAACTTCATTTGACATTTTGGCAACACAGATTTTCAACATTGACAAAACAAGAATCCGATGCAATTTTGCACCGGAATCTGCTTTTGTTTCCACCATGTTGAACATTCTCGTGGTTTCTAGAGAAATTCCAATCTTTCACGAATATTCTGGATTATCGAAAACATTCCGTCTCGAGTGTTTACAGATGTGAGTAAATTTTTTCTTCAAATTTACAAATTATTTCTAGGGAAAAGGAGAATGTTCAATAAGGCCATTTTGAATTCCTGCCAGTCTAAAATGAGTCCATCCTTTTATCGCTATCGAATCGATCTGTATATATTTTTTTTCTGTTTATTGCAGTTCACCGTATTAAATATCCATGCCAGAAAATTTATTCAGTTGCATGGATAAATTTTTAAGCGGTCATAAGCGAGCAACATGAGATGATAATCAAGCATTAACAAGTACACGGACAAAGATTGTTCTGAAAATAAAATCAAGAAAATTGTCTCAACAATACTTAAATTTTGAGTTTGTCAGTACTAAAACCAAAAAACAATTTAGTAATAAATTCTTCTTTGAACAGTAGTAGACAGGAGTAGATTATAAGTCTTCTGTACTAAAAGAAGAAGACAATTTGCATTCTATTACCATTTTAAATATTAAATTTTTGTGAAGTTGGATTTTCTGTGGTGGCTTCTTTTAAAACAAATTATAGACGTCAGCTAAACATAGGAAAAAAATTAAGATGTCTAATTTTCATATTAAAACCTTTCTGTGAGAAGCGTAGCTTTGTGCAAAATAGACCCAAATAATTATTTATTATAATTTACTAAATTTAGTAAATCAATAAAAGATTTGATTTAGAGTGAATTAATTTAATATAATAAGTTAATTATTAACAATTATGTTAAATTGTGTTTTATTTTGTATGCGTATGTGTCTTTCAGTCTGTTAATCGATTTTTTAAATTACATTTTCTCTTGGATATGCTCGTGCTCCCTAAGGGATCACGTTCCCCAAATTGATAAACCCTGATCTACTGGAAAGCTTCTATAATTTCTGCAATCTGATTAGCAAACGCAATTTTCTAAATGATGAGCAACTTTAAATTCTAAAAATGTCCTTAATTATTTGTTCGAAAGTGGTAAATTTCTTTGCTATTATCTCACAAGGTTTGTCTTTTCTAAATCAAAAGACGTGTTAAAAGCTCTATATTTATAAAAGAATATAGAGAGATAGCCCTATATTTGAACAAATGGATTAAAGGAGAAAATATACAATATATGTAAAAAGTATCCTTTTATTTTTGAATGATTTCAATACCATCATATGCTTCTCTAATCTTCAAAACAAGTTTTGTAATCTATATAATTCAAGGGATGTTAATATCTTTTTCTTAATTGTATAGCATGAATAATTGCTATGAACGAAATAAGGTTAAAAAAATTTGCAATAATAGTAATGTTAATTTAAATTTATGAAACAAAGCATAAAGCATTTGAATAAAGATTCTTGGTAAATCTGAAAGTACAAATTAAAAAGTGAAATATAAATTTAATTGTTGATTAAATAAAACACAAGAATTTGTAGTTGGGAATAAATTTTAAATTTAATATACGGAATCGGGAATAACAAGAACTTTAAGAAGTAAATCAACTATATATATATATATATATATATATATATATATATATATATATATATATATATATATATATATATATATATATATATATATATATATATATAAATTATTATAACAGTAAATCTAAATCATAGTTATAATAAGTTAGCTGATTCTAACGAAATAAATCGTTATAACTTTTAGTTCTAATAAATAGTATTTAAAAATTAATATTTAAAACAGCGTTTAATCACTTACAAAGATTTAATATTTTTTATTTATTTTTAAAATTAAAATAAAAGGGATAAAAGTAACTCTAAATTATTTAACATATGGAAATTAATTTAGTTTTCATATTTAATAACTTGAATCCTTTTATTACATTCAACAAACCTTTTTCAATAAACGCACTACAATCTTTTGATATTATAATTAAACCAGTTTCATAACAAAGGTTAATCAATTTTTAAATTCAGTTCCACAATACTTAAATAAATATATATACAACACAGTTATTACATTTGCTTTCATTTTATGCTTTTCCTTGCTTACAGCATTTTGAAAATTAAAGATTTTAGAAATATGAATAAATCTGAACATTCATTTATGAAACAATTATATTAATCACTATGGCTCTATATGAAGTTGTCATAGCCATTTTGCATATTAATAAGCTTCAGATATAAGTAAATTTATCCTGTACTATTGAATGGATAAAAATGTGAAAATAATTTTATCTATTTCAATTCTATAAAATAATTTCGTATATAAAGAGAATAAAATATTATATTTTCAGGAAATAATATGACAATAACACATTTTTAAAAATATTTTGTAATTGCATTTAAGTAAAGAAGCTTTTCCTATAAATAACCAATTGCAAGTGTATAGTTGATAAAAATATGATTAAAGTTTAATTTAAATCATTAAAAAATAGTTAAGTTTTTAAAAGTCTTGAATATAGAAAAAAAACTTCATTTAATAATATTTTATTTTGACAAATTCGTGAAAATGAATAAAATTTTAATTTATTTGATGAATGGGTGTATATTATTATTAATAAATATTTTAATTACTATATGTGTTATAAGACAAGTTTTTAATAAATAATTTTAGTTATTTTGGGACTGACACTTGAGAATAAAAGACATAATTTATAAAATGTAATTGTCTCTAGTGATACATTTCCTAATAATTTATTATTTGTATGGAAATTTATTTTTTTTGCAATAAGAAACTATTTAGTAACAATTAAATGTATAAATTACTCAATTTTATATTCAAAACATAAAAAAGCATAAAGAATGAGTAGAAATTAACTTATCCAAGTCATCTAATGCTATTTCGAAATTTCCATTAATTTTTTTTAATACTAATTTTAGGAAAATTACATTTTGTGACATTTATTACATAAGTAAATATACCAATAAAAAATAAAAGAATGTAGTCTAACTCTGAAATAAACTGAATAAACTAGTTTAACTGAATATTAGGTTTCAAAACATCAACTAAAAATAAGCCAATAGATTTTGATATTGAAATAAACCACACACATACACAAGTATTGATTAAAAAACATTAAAAAGACAAATCGAAACAGTATTTTAGTAATTTGGGATTATTTCTTAAAATTACACAATTTGAAATTCTTAATTTTTTTTCGTAAACTTCTTAAATTCATTGAATTAACAATAAATGATTTCTATGCTTTCTTGCATTGTCACTTATTTTCGCCCGTGATAAAATTTCCTAACAACAGAAAGGAATTCCTAATAAGACTAATCTGATTTTTTCTAGAAAATGAGGACTTTTATTTTAAAATATTGAAGTTACAATCGCTCGAAAGCTCTTGTAACATTTTGTAGTTTTACAAAAGGATTCTGTAATAAATAATTCTATTTTACGTGCAACATATAATATCCTTTAAAGGACTTCTCCTCTCGCCTGTCTCCTCTTATTTATGTCTCGTTTAGAAAATGGAACGATTTTCTGTCTAAAAGCTGTCTCGAATATCTTAATCTCTTATACAGCAGTCTTAGAAAAGATTTGACTTGTCCTAAGCTTTAAACATAACAAAGACATTAAAAGGCATTGAATTAACTAAGATAAGAAAATAAACTAAAAAGAGCAAAGCACTTTTAACCAAAAATGTTAAACAAAATTACACAAATAGCTTATTTAGAAAATTTATTTAATTTTATAAAATATATGGAAAGTATTTCAATTAAATCAGGATTTATTTTTTGTTTTTATACTAACACATTTGAAAGATTTTTGAACATTTAAAACTTCCTTCTATGAAAAAGATATTCGAAAATAGGTACTGATGTTTATATAATCTCTAAATGATACAATTATATAATCTCTAAAAATACAATTATTAAAAGATTCGTTGGAAAAATTTTGAGGCAGAAATTGATAAAAAGGAAAAAGATTTGCATGGAATGCATATGTAAGTATGAAGAATATTTTTTTATTTAAGTTTTAAGCTGCTTATATCTCAACCTAAGATTGGGCATTTGAAGACTTTTTGCAATCTAGAAGAAAATCTAGGTTCTGAAAATGAAAGAATACTTATAAAACGGAAAATACTTTTATCTGGTAAATGTTTATTAGTAATATTTAAAAATATGTGACATATACATTATTTTATTTAAGTGGACTTCGACTGGTAGAAAACTTTTTTAGCTATTTAATTTTAAATGTATTATTGCGAAATAAAAATATTTTATACAATGGCCTCCGTTAGAATAGGACATGATTTATGTATCTTTATTGTTAAGAAAGGCAGTACACATCTACACTGGAATTAATTGTATTTATCCTATAGTATAAATATTTCAGGAAACAAAACAATGCTATTTACTGTCAAAATAAAAATATGGAGCAAAATATAATAATCAGATCAAATAAAAAATTAATCGAGTAATAAAATAAATTAGGAATCATATTATTTCTAAATTTAAAACAAAAAATATGCTTTAAAAATTTTTATTTTATTAAATATATTTTTCTTAAAAGAACTAAATACAAAGGAAATCGATAGTTACATTTTTTAAATCAGGCAATATTTACTGTAAAGAGCTGATAAACGCTTCAAAAAAGCGTAAGTTAGCGAAGTGCTTTTTTTCTTTCTTTATCTGCTGGCTGATTTTCAAAAGTTTTACCTCACGCGACCTTGGTATAATTTCTGATCGATAGGTCTAGTTTTCAGTTCATTTAGGGAGAGAATATCTTTTCTATGTGAATTCCCTCCCTTACACATTTTCCCTTTCTTCAGAATGTTCCTCACTGTATAGGGAATTTTAACTCACACAGCTAATTACTGCAGACAGGAAATGAGGGAAATCGTAGAAGTGAGGCAATTAGAATTTGAGCTCGGCATCTAATTTTGTGTGACGTCTTCTACATTCGAAAAATTCTCGTCACTCATTATGTTCGCGAGTAATTTACTTAAACAGTTATTCTGAACGCATTTCAAAAAGCTCTAAATTAACTTGCAATCACTTTTCTTGAAAATCACTAAGCCATTCCTTTAATTGGTTTGCTAATTTTCAAATCCCAATTATATTTAAAAAGGCACAAAATATCGAAATTGGCATTACAAATATTATTTTAATAATAATAAATTCTGCTTTTTGTATAGTTTTCCTAAAATGTGTTTAATAAGTTTGAAAAAGTATATACATGCTAATAATATCACAATATATATTATGCACCATATTTATGCATTTATTGTGATAAAGTAAATAAGGCGATCTTTGTTAATCCTTAAAAGCGCAAAAAATTGCAGAATTACTCTTTTAATCTAAATTTTACGAATATATTTTATGAGATTTTGAAATAACATGTAGGGTTCTTGCTATATATTTACTTGAAATTTTTTAAATTTTCTAAGATTCAATCGCTTGTAATAAAACAATAATGTATAATAAAAATTAAAAACCTAATTATAATTTGTTAGCTTATAATAAATAGAATAAATTACGATTGAGTTAAAAGATGACATCTCTTTTATTAAAAGTAATTGTGATACATTATTTCAATTCTATATGCCCATTTTTATATTTACTTCAATAATATATAATCATTCCAAATTTTATATTAACGACAAATTTATTTTAAGAGATAGTTTATTCAAATACTTTCCCAGTAAAGATTTCAGATGATTTAATTCTTATAAATAAAATAACAAATGATTATTGCTTAAATAAAATTAATAATGCTACTTAATTAATTCATGCAATTTACATAGATCACATTCTGACATTTAATGATCTTGTTTCGTTTTACAGTTTTTATACAAACATTTTCTTGCCTTTAATATGTTTGCTTACTTTTTCGAAAAAAAGTCTTTAATTGAAATGTATTTTGCTTGATTTAATGCAAATATAAATTACATTTGAATGATGCACAAATATTCGGCAGTTTTCTTCATAAACAGAAAGAACAATATTTTATTAATGAATGCGTTAAAGGAAAACAATGATGAAATTAGGGGTCTGAAAAAGAAAAAAAATATCTTGATAATTAAAACAAGTAATATAAATTTCTTTATTTCTATAGATAAAATTGCTTTTTTTATTCTCTCTCTCTTTCTATCTCTTTATATACATAAGTAGTTTGGATAATTCTTTTAAGATAACTACAAAACTATAAAAAAAAATAATACTAATAAATTACTGTGCTAGTAATATAATTTCCCCTTTAAATTACATATGAATTATTATTTCAGAATATTTTTATGTTCTTTTATGTAAACGAAAGCATTTTTTGATGTAAATTCTCATAGTAATTAAATAAAATAAGACTTAATTACATGATCTAAAACTTTTATCCATCAATTTCTTTCAACTGTTTTTGTTTAGTTATACTTGATTATACTTGAGCTTTCTTTGAACGTTTTAACAAAATGTATATTTTTTTATCATTATGGGAATTAATTGTTATTAACAATAATAATCACTCTGGGTATATTGATATTTTAAATATATATTCTTACATAAATTCTATTGCCATATGCGTGTATTACAGCATTGGAACATAATAAATATATTTCTAAAATAACGTTTCCAATTTTTAAATTTTAAATCTATAATTATAATTAATTATAGATTTTAAATATAAAATTTATTATGGAATTATTTATAAGAGGATTTACAGATGTTATCAGTATATTTTCTTTAACTATACTTAACAAGTTAATTTACTTCAAACGTTTTAAGAAAATATATATTTTTTAACATCTGTAGTATTAATTGTTATTAAAAATATATATTTTAATTTATATACATATAATATGACATAAAATGTACAACAATATGTAATTTTTAAATTACATTGAATCATAGCTAATGTGCTTCCCAAATAAAATTTCCAATACAAAAAAGAGTTCAAATAAGTTTTAGATTTAAAAATTATATTATAATTATTTTTTCAATAAAAATAAAAATGATTACTAAATGAAATATGTTTAGAATTTGAATCAAAATGCAGTGCAAACTTGAAAATTTTAAAATGGTAATTTGTATTTTCAATAATTTATGATAGTTAAACTACTGCAATGATATAAAAATACAAACTTTTATACTTTTAAGGAAGTAATATGAAAAATAGAAAAGTCATTGCGTATTTTATTTAGGAAACAAAAAAGGGAGTTAACGTCTAAGAAATATCTACAATGAACCAAAAAAGTATAATTAAATTGAAAATATATCCTTTGAAATTATAAATAATAGGTTTAATGTAAAACATTCTAAATGATTAACAAAGTTGAAAATACTGAAAAAAAATTATTACCAATATAAGCAATTTTTATTCTTTAGACTTAATATAAATAACCAATGTAATCAAATTTATTATAATATTTACATAAAATTGTTAATATTATGAAGCTACGAACAAAATGATAGTCATTTATTGTATGATTTGATATGTTAATGATCACACACATACATACGCATACAGTTTATAGAAAATACAAGCATAAAATATATATTACTAAAAATATCTATCGTTTATAATTATAGTATGAAGCGATGTTTGCTAAAAGGTCTCATATGATGATAACAAAATAAGAACTAAAATCATTTTTCAGTCAAAAATGCATAAAATGCAAAAATAAATGTTAGAAAATACACAATTTTGCAAAATACTTTATGTCAAAATATCTTTTAAGACACTAAATTTCTAATTTCGGCATACAAAATTACAGGGATAGCAACCGCTATTTCTTTTCCCAATTTCCAATACTTTATCACATTGCAAATCAAAATTCCCGCTTAATGTAATTGATAGATACAATTAAATAGAAAACAAACTTACCTCTTAGGAAGAATCCGAGTGTAAACTAGAAAAGGTCATCTTTCCTTAATCTTGGCAAAAATGAATTTGTATGCACAAGAGAAATTCAAGTGAATCGTGTCAGAGAAGATAGTTTTTTTTTCCTGAATAGAAGCGCTCTTCTAAAGGGAGATGCAAATAGCAGTTGAGTTCAGTGCGTCGTGAGGCGCGGTTCTTCAAGAGAATCCAAGGAAAACGTGAGCTTTTCGGGGGGTTCTCCACTTGCTCTCCGAGTATTGATTTAAGGGGAGAAAATGTTCGATATCTGGAGAATTCTAGCAGCGCCATCTGCAAGAATACTATGTCACTAAGGTGAATCTAAGAGAATAAAGTTTCCTAAAGTTTAGAAAATACCATAGAAACATAGGAGTTTTTAATTTTATCCCCGAAGATATGAGGGATATTGATATTATTCTTTTCATTAAGCAAAAGGTATTTATAATCTACTCTACGAGTTCATCTCGAGCAATTTTTAAATAAAATTACCTCTACGCTATTTATATTACAAAAATGCATGCATTTTAATAATTAAGGACGTCGTTTAAATTAAATTAAAACATAAAATTTTGCATTCATCGAGAATACAGTTTTTAGGAAATTAACATTTTAATTCCTAAGAACATTGATATTTTGAATTGGTAATTGTTTGATATTTTATATTTACATCATGCCAACATTACAAATCCGAAATCAATAATAATCTATGTTTTACACATTATTTTTAGTATAAGCTATATTTTTTTATGAAATTAATATTTTAAAATTTCCGTTATTAAGAACTCGAAGAATAAAAATATTAATGAGAGGAAAGAAGAAAAATCTATATTATTATCTGTTATTATTAAACGTATTGTTATAGAAATAATTAGTAAAAGGAATAAATTAAGTAAAATAAGGAGATATAAAAATAAATAGTTCTACATGTTATCGAGAGCAAACAATGTTAATAGTTTATTGAAAGCTATTGATTGCGTTCTTGAGTGTGGCAGTACACACTTTATGATTGTTTGAAAAATACATTTAAATGGTTATAGTATAATAATGGTTATATAGCATTACATAACATTATATATTGGCTATAGCATTCACATACGTTTTATGAGTTATTTTGGGAGATTTTTGAAAAGCAAATAACCAAGAAAGAAAACGAACAATACTTTACCAGATGTTACTGTCTGTAGCTAATTGCTAGAGACCGCTAACATCTGGTAAAGTTTGAAGTGGCTTTAAAAATAATTGATTTATTTATACATCTGTTTATTTTTCTTGATAAAATCAAGAAATTATATGTCTGCACCTACAATGATGTTAGATACTGATTGATTTGATAATCTTAAAATATATATTTACAAACAATGAATTATATGCTCTAATTAGGAATTTTATTCTATTAAAGTTCTTTTCAAAAAAAGACTAGGAATGTTTATTTTCTTTACATAAATTCATAATTCTTCCATTTTTTATGCGTTTGCAATTTGATTTCAATCTTAAGAGAAAAGAATAGAAGTATATGAATCCATTTCAAATGATATTTTTGCAAACACGTTGTTATACACACATCACGATTTTTGAAATACTGGTTGTCTGCAAATGTCAGTAACGCAATGAGAATCAAAGAGTGAAATTCTATCTTACTTTTAACTTGAAATGTATGCATAATTAACGAGAAAAAGGATTTTTTCAAGAATCGATGTCTAGAGTATTGCTAAAAATAGAAGCTCATTTCTAGTTAATTTTCGATTTTATTTTATTTCGGCAGTAAAGATGAAATATTTCCATTATTTTGTCGTTGAGTGCTGTATAATTTTACCAAAGAAGAAAAGCATGTTTTATCAATTTTTATTTTAAGTTTTCATTTCATCTTGTAGGTATTTCAACTTGTATATCTATATATATACATTATATATATACATATATATATATATATATATATATATATATATATATATATATATATATATATATATATATATATATATATATATATATATATATATATATATATATATATATATATATATATATATATATATATATATATATATATACAAGTAAATTTCCGTAACAGATACTCAACACTCAATAGTAGCCAACTTCAAAAACTATTCATACTAACACCTGTCCTTTAACTGTAATATATGTAAACGTTAACACAACAATTGATAAAAGCAAATACTCAAAAATATTTTTTCCTTTATCAGTTAGGTTTCAAGCTGAACTTTTCCTTAGAGTTCATATGAACAGTTAAAGAAAATTCTCCCTGAAATGTTTTCAAAATTTAATTATTTCCTTAGTTTTATTATCAATTTTATATATCTATAATTTTAATATTTTCAAATTTTGAGAAGTAAAAGTAACATTTTGAGATTAATTTTTGCAATCATCCTTATAAGTTCAAAAGCAACAACATTTAATCTTTAAATTTTTTTATTAAAGCACATTTAAGTTGTCAACTATTTTTGTTTACTTATTCTTGATTAAACAAACATGCAAATGATATTTTCACTTTCAAATGTACAAATTGTCTTTGTGAGCACATAACTTTTATTTTTGCTCAAAAAATAACTCTTCTATTTTTCATTTTTTAATTAACATAATCAATTAAATTTAATATAGTTTTTGTTTTAAAATGTAATAAATATTTGTTCACTTTCTTCTAATTTAGTGATTTCAATTCTTAAAGTATAGTTGCAAAAATTCAGTTCTTGTATAGAATTTGAAATATCTTACTGTATGAATTTTTATGTGTGCTAGATATTTTGCGCAAGAACAGAGGATTTTTCTCTTAGTCATAGATATTATTAGCTAAAAATTAAAAAACAATGTTTAGGCACGTGGTATATACCTTTTAATACTTTACTTTCTTCAAATTTCCATTCATTTTATAATCTACAAATATTTCCAATGTTGGAAAATTGCAGAATTATAGTATTGCACTTTTTCCTCCTTTATGAGAGCAATCTGGTATGGAAAAACCTTAAAAAGGGAACATTTATATTTCCATTTTCATTTTTCCTAAATATCTACTCAAGTAAAAAAGAAATGTTAAAGAAACCCAAGAAATTTGATTTTTAAATTTATTGTCATCTATTAGTATTTCTTTATCATTTCTCTAAAAAATTAAAAAAATATATAATATATTGATGTATCAAATGTATCTATCAAATAATATCAAATGTAACTATGAATTTATAGATATCGCTTAATATTGCTATAAATTTGAACAAGAAAAATTAATCAAAAATTGCAGCAGAAAGAATTGAAACTTAACTTCAAATTTACCTTTTTTTTCTAAACATTACCATAATGAAAAATTAAGTAGTAAAATAACTAGAAAGTTAACTTTAAAATCATAATCAGTAATAAATATTCCTAAACAGTTCCCTAAAAAAATAGGTAACAAAAATCTTAAAAATTTATCTATAAAATGAGGATAATGAATTAATATTTAATGATTATTTTGACGAAAAAATTAAAAAAAAATTTTTTTAATTTTTTCGTCAAAATAATTAATATTAGAAATTAATATTCAAAGAATTAATATAGAATTAATATTAATAATATAGAATTAATATATAGAAGAATTAATATTCAAAATTCATATATATTAATGAACACTTTTTAACCTTTTCAAAAAAACATTTTATATAATAAAGATTTTTAAAACTTAAATATAAATTTATAAATAACAATTAATAGTTGCTATATATTTTCATGAAGAAATTTATAAAATCTAAAACCATAGAAATTTACTGTAAGTATATATTTATCAATTTTTCCTCAACAATTCTTCAAAGCATTATATTATACTTAATTTTAAATGTATTCTAAGAAGAAGAACGAAACAAAACATTTTTCTGCGATTTTCCATTTTTAATCATTACATTAGGGAAAAACTGTAAAATTTGTAACTTCAATTACAATCTGATAAAAATAGATACAATATTCATGAATAATTATTTTCAAACAAAGTCATTTTTTGGCCAAAATGTTTTCACAAATTTCATAAATTTCACTAATGTATCACCCATAACAAAATTACAAAACTTCATTTACATAAATAATTAGAAATAACATTTACATAGATTTTAACAAGTAAAATAAATTTTCCATCATTTGCAGAATTATTTCAGAGATCTAGTTTCCCTCGCATGTCATCAACTCACCTCATTTTTATGTACCCACAGCAGCCAAGCAAATGTGATTCTTCACCCCTTAAAAACTTTTGTCTGTAAATTAAATTCCTTGCAAATCTCACTATTTGTTATTTTAAGTTTTTATTTTTTAAGTGATGGAGCATCAGAAATTAATATTTTTGCAAGTGATTTTATTGTGCATGTAAGTTGTAAAAATTAAAGTATTTTTGTGTGGTGTAAGCACGGCATTGCAGGAACAAACCATTACTTTAAATAAGGAATAGTTCTAGTTCTGCTGAGACAATTTCTTTTCATTTGATGGAAACCATCCATTTTCTGGAGTGGAACGACACTGGAAGCTGTATAATTAATGAAACATATGCTTGAAGGAAACTGATAAATCTTGTGGTTAACCTTAACTTGTAATTAATTTTGTTTCGTGGAAGAGAAGTGAACTCAACGTTTGCTTAAAGGTGAAGTTCAAGCTACACACAAGAGATTTTATGTGTTAAAAATAGCTTTATTTTCTGTGAACACACAATATTAGCTTAAAAATAAAATAAAAATGTGCTTTACATAATAATAATATTGCTTATAATTTTATAAATTAAATAGGGATACCTGTGATTTATAAAAGAAAAGTTATTACGTAGAAAGATGTCATTTATAATTATTTTACAAAAAATTGTTTAATTCAAGCATACCAAATCTGGCTTAACAAGACTCATAAGAATATATTTCTGATATTTTAACAGATAATAAATACTTCTTACCCTCTGAAAGAGTAATGCCAGTTTAAATTCTTATGAATATTCTTTTAAAAATTTCAGCATATTGCTTTTTAGTTATTAATAACAGAAAAACAAAACACTTCTTATAAAAATGTTAATATTTTTGTGAGTAATTAATTTTTGTAAAACAGAGTAAAGAAAAATATACTTATATAATTTATAAGAATTATTATAATGTATCCATGTTATATTCATAAGCAAATTATTTCTATATCACGGATATTGTAAATATTTAACTGTTTCATATAAATGAAATATTTTCTATTTAAATAAATTTTTTTAGAATACAATTGAATATTACACTTAATAACTTTTAAAACAATTACATTTTCATTCCATCCAATGTCATAGCTGTGGCACTGTTAAATGAGAAAATGTTTTAGCCATAAATTTAAACTGTTCAAGAAGAACTTCAAGACTTTTGATGTTTATTTATAAATACAAATGAATTATTTCATGCAAATATGAATTCCATTACTTTTTGAGATTTTCTATGCTATGCAAATACAAAATATTACAGCTTTTATTGTACAAATAAATGATAATATTTTTAAAACGGAAGTTAAAAGTAAATAAGTATGAAATCAGTTTAAAATGGGAGAAAAATATTTGAATATCATTGTTTCCTTTAGAATTAGATTTGTGTAATTATGATCGTTCAAACGTATAAAAAACATATATTTATTCAATATACACCTAGGACTGAAAATTTCAGTAATGAAATACTAATTTTTATAAAGTAATATAATTGTTTATTTACTTCTAATTTAATTAAATAAGAAAAGCACAAAATATAGCTTCTCTCATTTGAATTGGTAAATATAAAAGCGTTATGCCACATATCTTTTTACTGCAATTAATAATAATTTCTGTGCATTTACAAATAAAACATTTGAAACAATAAAATTATTAATCTGAGTATATTTTTATCTTACTCATTATTCAGTTTAATTATAATTTTTGAAAAAATGTAAAGTAATTCAAGTAAGATTGTTGTTGATGACTATGAAATAAAAGTTTTAACGTTTTATTACTTACTTGAAAAATATTTAATTCCTAAGCACAATTCTAACTGAATGTAATCGTATTTACACTGTTCACAATTACGTATGCACTTTTACTGCATGTAAAACTAATCAAGATTTAAGATAAGTTTTATAATAAGTTTAAATAGTAAACATAATGATATTAAATTTACGCAAATTATGTTTTAAAATATTTTTATAAAATTGAAATCTTCTGATATTGTATTGGAGATGTTAGTAGTTCAAAAACTAAGAATAGAATTATACAAGATACCTTCTGATAAAAAACTAGGAAGCATATTTTACTATAATGTAAAAATTAAATCTCATCACAACACTCTTGATTTTTCAAAATATTATAATGTTATGAATGACAGAGGGTTCTTTTCTTAATTTTTTACTGGCCATACATGAAATTTAATTTATTTACACTTACTTATTAGTCTGATATAAAATTGTATAAATAAAAATTTTTTACGTTTATTGGATTGATATTTTTACACAAACTATTAAATAAGGCGTAAAATTCTTCATTAGACTTTTTGGTGTATATTATTACAAACATAAAGATCTTTAAATTTCATCTTTATATTCATTAAGTCTTAGTGTACATTTCAGAAATTAAATTCTTTTAATTGCTTTTGAATAACTACGTCAATAATTTTTTTTTTCTTTTTTGAAAAAGAACCTTGTTTTTAACGGAAGGTATAAGATCACCATTGCCACGAACATAAACAAATGTTTTCTGATTTTTTTTAGGGAAGAGAAAGTCTAAAAACCTTCGTGAAATTCCTCCGAAAAGTAAGTAAAACAGAAAATTAAATTAAACACATCAAAGCAATATACCTGAACCAATAAAAAAAAAAATCATATAATCATCGGGGAATAAATGAAATTGTAAAACCATGTATTGCCGAAAGTAGTTCGAAAAATCCTGAGGTAAATTAAAATCTAAAATAATTTGAAAAATTATAATGTTAATTCAAAGTTTAAGTGAGTATTAAAGTAGAAATAGGTGTTTTCAGGATTCTAAAAAGAAATGCAATGCTTTTGAAATCCTTATCTGGCTGTAAAAGCTATATATTATAATTCAGTCTTTTAAATTATTCGTTTAATCTTACTAAATTAAAAAAAAAAATAACTGGGATTCTTCAGGTCGTTACTAATAATTGAATTTGATTTCTAATTAATATATATTTATTGGAAATATTATATATATATATATATATATATATAAATCATTAAATAATTGTTAACAATAACCGTTATTAATTATCAAAATGCTTGATATTTCTTTCTGATACATTAAAACAACTCTTTAAAAACTACAAAAAACTATAAACTCTGTTACTAATGTAAAGTAAGAGATTCTTTTCATTTTTTCAATTTATAAAGCCTGGATGCATAACACACATTTTAAAACAAAAAGAAATCATTTGAAATATGTTTAAGAAGTGAACTAATATATCTTTATAGGAACTTATTTCTATTAAATTTGATTTGATAAAAAATGAGTAACAAATTCCATTACTGATCTAAATGAAATAAAAGAAAGATTATATAATAATGTGTGTGTGTGTATTTATATATCCAAATTTCCAGTTATATTATTGTAATTTATCCAAATAAGCTGAAGTATAGTTATTGACATGAGTTAAAAAAATAATAAAAGCATTTTTTAGAAAATATAGCACTTAAGAAATGTACTACTGAGAATACGTAAAAGAAATAAAAGTTGTTGGGTAGAAAAATCATTTCCGCCTCCTTCATCGTGGATAATATACGTGACTCCTTTTTCAATCAGTCGGTAAAATGGTTTCTTTGAGAAATTATAAGAACTGTTTCTGGGATTTTTTTTTGGCTAGTATAATGTTTGTTCCTGAGAATATTCAGATTTTTAATGCAGAAAAATTAGTTTTCTTTCAGCCACATTTGCAGATATTTGGAATAGAATAGTCAAAAAATCTCAAGGAATTTTTAAATTATTATAATTCACAAATACACACTATAAGTTTATATTGTTATTTAGTGTTTTCATACACTGCTTAAGTATATTATTTACTCGTGAATGAAACGAAAATATGAGTTTTAAAGCTATTAGAAAATTTTTTGTTGATAATTGCGTTAACTGTAAAATATCTTGGATGAACTTTCAATATTATAATTTTTTATGCATTGATGCAGCAAAATTTCATTAAAATCTAAAATATTTCTCTGAGATTTCTTTCATAATTTCCAGTTGGAAAGAAATAAAATCCTATAATTTCTGTCTTGCGAGGTCTTATGAACAAAATAAATGTAGATTTATAAATTGTGTCATAAAAACATCTAAATTGGAGTTTAATTTGGGAAAAATAATTGAGATATTCATTTTTAATGTAATCAAATATTACTTACATTAAAATCAATGTTTCATTGCACACTGATTAAAAACCTATAATACTATTCCGATTTGTTTCATTCAAAATCACCAGTTGATAAAGAGCAAAACTTTAGTATCTTTCGAGATTCGGAGTCCTTTATGAATAAAGTAAAAAAATAAATGAAATTAAGAATTCTTTCATAACTTTATATGATTTTGAGTGAAATTGAAATACAATACTTGAATTTGGAATTGCGTATAATTCAGTGTTAATTACTGAGGAAGTAAAAATTTATTAAATGTTAATTATAATTAAAAACAATCTTCTATTATTTTAATTCAAAGTCCGTAATTAAGGAAAGCGAATTATATTTTTTTCTTTTTTCCGCTTACATAAGATGTAAGTGAAGGTAAAAAAGAAAAAAATCAATACACTTGAATTACAGATTATTTTAAATCATAAATAACAAAAGAAATTAGAAACATAAGAAATGCAGAATACACAAATATGAATAGTAAATTTCATTGCAAAATTTCTCTAACGCCAATTGTAGAAAACTGTATAAATGGTAAATAAATGCTTTCCATTAAAGAAATCAGAAACATATGTCGTTTATAAATGAATAGCGATATAATATATTTATGATTTGCCATTAAGAGCTTTTACATAGAACATCTTAACATTTGAGAAATTCCTTTCAAATAATCGAAGAAAATTTTATTTGAATAATTATTTCTTAGCATGTATTATTATCTATTGAAACTGTAATGATAAATAAAACCCATTATATAAATATATGACGAGATATTTATATTTTTAATTTGAATAGAATTCTGAAATCTGTTGTTAAATTTGTTCTCTTAATTCAGAAATTTTGCTTAATATTTCAAAGAAAATTGTTGATTTGATAATTCTTCTAACGATACAATTCCCTGTAATATGAAATAAAAACAATGGAAAAATAAAAGAGTGTAAAAATTTATTCTTATAATATCTGGTTTCCTTTATCTCATAAAAAAAGATGACATGTAAAATATATTTTAATTCGTAATACAAATAAAAGTACTAAAGTAAAACTTTTCTGTTTCAGAAAATGAATGTTGACTGTTTAGATGTAAATACAGCATGATATGTTATCATCATTTAGTTCTAGAAAAAGAGTTGCTATTTATTTTTATGAATTTACATTATTTTTGTAATTTAATACTGGCACAGATTCCGCATAATCCAAGATTTTAAATTCTTAATATATATATATATATATATATATATATATATATATATATATATATATATATATATATATATATATATATATAAATATATATATATATATATATATATATATATATATATATATATATATATATATATATATATATATATATATATATATTGGCATTTAGCATTTAAATTCTATATTTTTTAAGAAATGGTGTACACTGTTATTAATTTGAAATATTTTTATTGAAAATAATGTTTTATCGTTGAATTCTAAATTCACTTAATACCTTCTGAGCATCATATTTACTTAAAAAAATTACACTTCATTTAATTGGATTATTTATCAAGAGTTACCTATTATATTGTGAGCCGAACTTAAATGGAAAATACTGCGAATACTGTAACATAAAAGTATAAAATAAAGCAATGTATATAAATTAACAAAAATGCGTATGGGGTAGCAAAATAAAAATGTAATATTACATAAGTTGGGGTCTAAGAAATTCGCTTTGTTACTGTGAACCAAAAGAATGGATTTCTTTACACTCTTCGTAAAAACAATTTTATTCTCGGCTACAAAGTCAATTTCTAAGTCCCCAGCTTCACTGTAACTTTTATCTTTCTTCCCTTTCAAATTAAACTCTTTCTTGGTTTAGTCAAGTCATCCGAACGTTCTGCCTCTCTCCTTTTCACGGATAAAATTCCCAACTCATTCATTATCTTAGCTTTAAAACATCTCATTATCTATCATCTTGTTAAGCAATGCTGCCATAATTTACTTCTTAAGAAATCTTACTATCATATTAAGTCTTGCAATTTATTTGAGCTTATGAACATAAAATGATGCTAAATTTAATTCCCCGATCTCTCTCTATTTTAATATATGCTCATTATTTTCAATATAAAAATAAGGAATTGAACGGTCATGTGTGAGAGTTAGATTATTCAAAATGTACAAAAAAAAAGGTTAAAAGTATAACCCCATATTATATTAATCTATCTATCTATATAATATATGTCTCATGATGATCTTAGTAAGTTAAGATGCCATAATTTACCCACACAAGAAATCTTTAAATTATATTAAAACCTCCAATTTATTGGGACCCTATGAACATAAGACAAAGTTAAATTTAATTCCACACATTTTAAAAACTAGATTCGTTATATTATAATATAAATTATTAATTTCAATCAAAATTAAAACATTTCATACATTTTTAACGTGGTGAAACTTAAAAAAGTACTATTCTATTCGATATTCAATAACGACATGTAATTTAAATATTAAAACTTTACTGTTTTATATATGTTATTGAGTATAGTAATTTATAAATAATAAGTTAATACGTAAGAGAAAGATATATTATAATTTATGTTATTCAATTAAAAAAACACAAATTTTGTATTTCATTTTCAATTTTCATGCATCACTTAAATAAGAAACTAATTTATGATTTCATAAATATTATAACTAAATGTACTATATGTTCCTGTGATACACTTAAATAAGGATAAAAGTTTGGCATGATAATTTCTTTCAATTTAATTATTAATAATTAGAAGCTTTAAACTTCTGTGTCGATAAATATCAAATTTTATATTTTTGCTTTTATTAAATCTACCATTTACAATATAATTTATCATATTTAATATAAGATACATTAAGTTTGCTAGTAAATACTTATATAAATTTTCAATCAGTCGATGCAATATTCAAAAATTATATAAAATTTATAATAACAATCACATTTATCTTTAATTATAAAATAATATTGTGAGTTTCTTATTGTAGTATTGAAAATTATCCATAAGTTTTATTATCGTTATGGATAATTTTATTATATTTTTATTATCCATTTCATAAAAATGTATGCAATTTATCCACTCAAAATGTGTGAAATCTTTCATTACTTTAAATGTTTATAAAATGAATTTGTGTGTTTTTGATTTAAAAACATTTGTAAATATCACAAAGCATTATTTGAAAATTATCAAAATATAATTGAAATAATTACTATTTATTAATAATGATTTTAATTATTTGTCATGAGGATATAAATAAAATATTAATAGATGAGTTTAATTTTCAAATTTGTTGTTTAGTAAAATTTTTTCAATAAATTTTTATGATGTAAGTTCAAAAAAGGTTATTTTCTAAATTAATTTTAATTGTTTTTATTATATTGATTAACGTATCCCCCTTAAACCAAATCATGATTTCTAAATTAATTGTTTTACAGTATTGACAATTTCTCTCTGTGAAATAGAGTCAATTTTTCAATTTGAAAATAATTTTATGTTATAATTTGGGATAATCTTAAAACATCTGAATGGAAATTTTTATAATTCCTAATATATGGAATTCTACAGACATTTTTTTGAATTGCTTGTGCATACAATTAATATTTTCAGGCTTTTAATGATTTAAAATTTAATTTTAAAAACAGAAAAATATTACAGCAAACTATTATTTCAGTTATACAACAATATAATATTATTGTCCTTTAATGGATATATTTAAAATCTGTCCTTTTTATCACAAAGTAATTACTGATTAATGGTATAGCTATTATTATAATTATATAATATTTCCTAACTTCTAATATGCATGTGATAATATAATTAAAACATAAAATTAATACTTTGATTCTAAAATTGAATAAATAAGTGCATTGCTTCGTTTAGTACATTGAATCACCTTAATCACTCTTTGATAATCGTTAAAATTCCTTTGTTTTATAAAGTGCTCTATAGCTTATGAAAAATTATCAAATATTAAGCATTAAAATACATTCATTATATTCCTAAAAAATTATTATTATATTAATAATTTATGCTTCCATTTTAATTAAAATTTATGTTAATTTGCAAATAATTTTATGTTAATCTTTAAGGCAAATTATGATTAAAAATTGTCCCAAGTGTTTTACAGTTTGACTTGATTCCCAAGTAATGTTTGATTCTATTTTAAATTTTCTTTTGCGATAAAACCATTTAATTTTCTTAAATTTTTTGTATATGCCACTCATCTGGAGTCAGTTTCATTAGTTTTAAAAAGAAAAGAAAAGTTGTAATCAAAGTACTTTATTTTAATTTACTTAGTTATCAAAGTCATGCCAGCTAATATCACCATCTAATTTATTTCAAATATTCTCTGAGTGAAACAAAAATATTTTCGAAAATTGCTTAATTTTTAATTTGAATGGATTTTTTATACTGTAAATAATTTGCCAAGCCAGAAACTGTTGAAATGTATTGTTTTATTGAATATATTATTTCAAATGGAGTTATTGAGACTCTAGAAAAGAGAATTGTACTTTGATTTTGAATAAGCATCTATTTTTGCTTAAGTTTATAAAAAAATATTTTAGTATTCAATTTTACGCTTGTTAATACATTCCTAAAACAATAAAATGATAATTTCATTATAATCATGAGTTATTTCAATACAATCATGAGTTACAAGACTTTATACTTAAAAAAATAAAAAATTCATCTATGAATCATAGATAAATTTTAAAATTAAAATATATAATGTGATGTTTACACATATTTGGTTATTACCCAAACTAATTTATACAATTATTAATACATATATTTATTCTCAACCTCAGAATGTATGGTGTAATGTGAGAGACCAATATCTTTTATTTATTCTGTAATTATTTATGAAAACCTTCTTCTAAATTCCTTAGTTAAAAATTTTTGAAGAAATCGAAAAATATTTCATACATATTTATCTTCGTATAACATATTTCATCATTGTTTATATATATATATATATATATAAACAATATAACAAAATTAGAGATATCCATTAATAACATAAAATTAAATTCTAAACACAAATTTATTACATTTTCGTACAATAATTTTCTCCACAAAAATAAAAATTTATGCCAACATTAAAATTACAAATTTTTCATCATATGTTTTGCCATTTAAAGTAAATTTTAATTTTTTTCACTTTCAAAATTTATTTATCACAGTAAGAATGTTTTAAACAATGCTTGCACATGAGTACTTTATTCATAATACTTTTATCTCCAATATTCATAAAACATTTTAAAAAACCTTCTTACCTTTATGTAAATGTTTCCTTGCTAAATTATTCTTTCAAATTGCTATGGTTACTCAGTTGTTAAAGAAAATAAGAGGGAAAAAGCCATACTAAAATTACTTACTTTATAGCCTTTTTTCTCTCTATAAACACAATTTTATCATTTCGAAATTAGATTTAAAAATGATCAAAAAAATTCCTATCGTTTCTTTTTTAAGTATTATTAGTTCTTTTAGTTTGTGGTATATGTTTTCTATGATTGATAATTTACAATAATAATTCCTTTAAATTTTGTGTTAAATTTTTAACTAAATTTATATGGAATTTTTATTTCCACTGTATGTTACGCCATTTTAGGTAAATTTTAATGTTTTTTTTCATAATCATAGTTTAATTAGAAAATAGTTTATCTGTAAGAATTGAACAGCATAAAATTTTGAAATATGTTCGCACATGAATATTTTATTCATAAAAGTTTTATCTTCGATATTTATAAAAATAAAAAAACCATTCATATTTTTTATACAGATGTTGTTTTATTATTTTATTCTTTTGAAATACTATGATTACTTAATTATCAAAGAAAATAAGCAAACAACAATATTAATAGATACTTAATTTTTAATTTTCCTTCCTATCATTTGATGATTAAAAAATGATAAGAAAAATCTGTGTCTCCAGTCTAGTTTGAAATATCTTCTCGTTTGAAATACGTATGAAATACAATTATGATTGATAAATTATTATAATAATTATTCAAATTTGAAGTTTAATTTTTACCGTAAAAATATGCAGGAGTTTTACATTTTTCTACTAATTAATTTAAAAAAAATATTTTTGCATCTAACATAACCTATAAATAGAGTCTAGAAAATATTCAGTGTATTATTTTTTGCATTTATGTAATAGAATTCAATTATTTTTAATACTAATCCAGTAGTATGTTTAACTCAAAATAAAACGTGTTCCTTTTTAGGAAAATATTTAGAATATTTACTCAAATTCTGTTTGAAATTTATAATATTCGTGATATATATTCACCTTTTCTTTGTTCAAAAGTATTGTTGAATATGTTTTGATGTAAATTCGGTTTCAGAATAAGAGTTCCCTGTTATTCTGTAATCACGAATCTGAGGAGAATAATGGGTTCTCGGCAAAAAGTGACAGTTTGAAGTTTTTTCTAAATGGCAGAATGAAAAATAATATAAATTCAGAGTTGAAAGAGAAAGAGATGGGTGTCAAATGGCCTTTCTTTCAGTTTCCATTTTAATAATCTTATTGACATCTTAGATAGAGATTGAATTGTATGAAATGGGAATATCGCTAGAATTAAGTATCAATGCCAACAGTAGATATTTAATAAATACTTTGAGAAAAAATAATTTCGTTTTAGTTAAATAGTATTTTGACAAATGGTGCAATTATACAAATAATATAAAAAATTAAATATATTTATTTATTGATTTATCAAAAGAAAATTGTTCGTTTGATAAATATATATATTATTTTTATATGTTGATATAAGAAAAAAAATTAAGGAATTTTTTTTTACTTCTCTTGAAATTTAGTTTTCTAAGAATCACAATGCTTGTGTTCAGTGCCACATTTATTTTCATAAATATATTGAAAGTTAAGTACATTTTCCATAATTGTATTTACAATAATCTTGTGTTTTCGTTAATTATCTTTTTCATTTTTAATCTTTTTTCATGTTTTTACTTCATTAAAATATGAAGAGTAATAAATTTGTTATGAATAAATGAAATGTAGTTATATTTTTGAAGAAATTTAAATTTAAGACTATTAAATTTCTTATAAAAATATACATTCAATTTTTTATTAGGTATCTCTACAAAAATCAAACTATTTATTTTCGTTATCATTTATTTTAATTGATTTTTAGAAATATATGCAGCTTTAATGATGCTTAAGAAATATTATTGCTTCACACAGTTGCGTCCCTAATACACTTTTTAATTTATATTATTATTTTAGTGGTTATTTAACATTAGAAACCTTTAGAAGCAATTTGCCCAGTACTTTCAATTTATCAACATATCTTAAATTCATCACCAAAAATATTTGTGATTTTATAAGCAATATGAGGAGAATTTAAATTCATTCATTCCATTATTATTCTTATTGTGAAATTTTGATTAATCTTTGAGTATTCTATCACTGTGTTGAAAAGTTTATAAAATGATCAATTTATGGTAGATATGTTTATATGTAAATATATAGAAAAGATAACACAAATGTCGTATTTTATAGAAACATATCAAATTTATCTTCTATTCATGTTAAACTATTGATAACATTTTTCGAAAATTACAAGCTATTCAAATTACTAGCTATTCAAATAAAGATTAAAATTTTTCCTCCTTATAAAGGGATGCTTTGCGAGATTCCTTTGCGAGAAAAGAGCTTACAGATTAAAGCTCTTTTGCTCTGCACTTTTCCTTGGGTAAAATTCTTAATGAATGCAAAGACCAATAAATAAGTCATGATCTCTTTCCCTCTTGCACAATTCTATCTCTAAGACCTTTTTCTAAAAACATCCCATGTTTGATAAGTCAGAAATGGTTTTTAACGTACAAACAAATTCGCAAATATATTGATTTTCATGATATTTCTTAGTGGGTGTCACCCAAAAACTGCTTTCTACCCCTTTTTTCACCTAATAATTTATAATTATGGTTTACTTTAAAACTGCAAATTTCTTAGACATAATTCTTGTGCTAAAACATTGACGCGCATCGTTTTCAATCTTTAAGTACCTTTAAAACAATCATTTATTTAATGTATTTAAACAATTAATGCCATGTTTAAGAAATCGAGTTATTAACCCCTTGACTGACTTTGACGAGTCTGACTCGTCATTGATTTCCTGGGCCATCACAGACTTTGACGAGTCAGACTCGTCAAGCGCTTCTTTCGGCGGACGCCGTGCAAGTTACAATTAGATTACATAGTTGCTTCACTCGTTCGACGATTCTCATTTAAAAAAGCACATTGAAAGTAAGAGTTCAGTTTAGCAGAAGTCTCGCACGGTGAATGTTATACTAGCCAATATTTGAGTTTAGTAAAGATTATAAATAATCCCCGTAACATGTATAAGCCGGATGCATTATATGAAAGTGGGGATGATGGTGTAAATTGATGGTGTAGTTCAATTAAGCGAAATTAAATAGTTTTTTTTTTTTGTCGCATCAAATTCCATTTAATTCGTCAGTCAAGGGGTTAATTGAATTTTTACTTAGAATTTGAAAACTAAAACTACTAGATAATATCAAGCGTTATTATTTTGATTCAATAACATCATTCTAATTGCGTAAATTGACTATTGTATGGACATTGGTACACATTAACTACGTAATGTTTCACTGATTTCATGTAATCATTTCTATTTATTAATGATAAAATGACTTCACACAATTTTAATTATTATATAAAAAGTTAATGGTATAAATATGAATTATTGCGTTCTGAAAGAACTTCAGTATTTTTTATAATGTTTAAAACTGTTAAAATAAAAATATTAGTCAGTCTGATGCATACAATGCATTTAATGTTTTAATTACAATTCATATTCTATATTTTATTAAATTATTATTTTACATTTAATTAGAAAATATAGATATCATTATAAAAAAATAAATTTCCCAAAATAAATTAATAAATAAAGCTTTATATCGGGTTGTTAGGAAAGTAATTTCGTTTTTCACGAAAATGAAAGACGCATAACGAATAAATATCGTTTTGCTTTGCATATTGTCCATTCTAGTCCAAGAGCTTTTACCATCTTTCTGGTAGTAGCACTATTTCACACTCATAAAGTGGTTGGTTTTTACTAGCAAAAAGCTGATCCAGGTGGGAAAACGAAATCACTTTCCGAACAACCCAATATTTTATTACAAATAATAAAAAATCATGGCGCAATATTCAATATAGAAATGTAAATATATGTTAATCTAAAATACTAAAAATTTACAAAAAATATTGAGAATATTTAAATTATTCTCTGTATAGATAATTTTTCCTAGACACACCTAAAATAAGTTTTCAAATGCCAAATGTTCGATCTGAAATACTTACGGCATTTTAAACATATAGAATATTCCAAATAATCCATCGAGATTGCATGCAGTGAGCACGTGTAATTCCTTACTGCGGGTTTATAAGTTGATACATTTCCTACCTGTGAAGGCTTAATTAAAACGAATACACATTGTGATTCGTAGAGACAGGGAAATATATGTTCCTTCTTTCTCTAATTAGAGGCCTGTATTTCACTGTTTCCTGCGGGCAGAAATGAAAGAACGTATTTTATGATGAAGCTCTTGTCTTCATTTTTCAGCACAATTAAACTACTTTCTGCTATGCAATAATGAAAAGGAATAAATTATGATAACACACAATTAAATGTTATATATAGGCAGGTATTTTTGTCAATGTCTTTGAAATATGTTAAAGTTTGGTTATTCTGAAATATTCTGTTCGAATTTCGTGCATTTTGTGATTTGTTGAATTTTGCCAATACCTAAGCAACAGAATTCATATTTGTTACCTAAAAAAAGAGAAAAGTATTGTCAATATGTCTATTTGAATTTTCTTACTATGTAATGGCTAGAGAATACAATATTTGCTTCGGGAACAGGTCTTATATTTTGAGAGTATACTATAATGTTCCACATTAAAGACGTATGTGCATGTTAATGCAAATATTCATTTTTCTCATGAGTGTTTTTAATTGAAAGTCACTTTTAGGGAATTATAAAAATCTGCTGGGTTTCTGTTGGATATTGATTAACTACTTGAATTTGAATAATGATAAAACTCTCCAACAAATTCACATATAAAATTCAGGAAATATGAAAAAACTGTAATCCTTATACAGATATATGTTTTATATAAAAATTTCTCTTAGACGATTCTAGTGAATATTTTCTCAGAATTTATGGGATTTGTACTTTTCTTACCAGTATATTTTGCTTCATATACTCTGTGCATGCATAAAATAAATGAATCAATAGGAATCTCAGATATTCATTTAGGTACTTACATACTCTATCGATGATACATATCTTTAGATCATAGGTTCCCAAAGTGGTCCAGGTGGACCCCCAGGGACCCATAGGAGACCACACGGGGTTCACATAGATGTGAAAAGAAAACAGGGGTTCATAAGTTGCAAATGGGAGTCCACGAAAATGTTTCTGGTTTAAAGAACAAACATTTTGGCTTGGATTTACCTATCAACGTAGACAGATAGCATCATTCACTTGGTAGGTACTCATAAATATTCCAGATTCAGTTCAAACACTGAATTGAATAGAACAATAGATAATAGTACAAGTGTCCACCACATGTCGAGACTTGCAAAGTGCCACCCGTGCGCCATTTCATTAAAAGTATGACTATTTTTTATTGTTAATTTACATTTCAGAGTTCATTGTTGATTTTTTGTCAATTGTTGATTGTTTATAATAAAAAATGCTTATAATTTTGTATAACCACAAATATTATTTTAATAAATAGGATACAAGAAAATGTGCTACTTTTTTTCCTTCTTAACACCCTAAATTTAGGGTGATATTTTTTAGGAGTTTTGGGAATACAGTAGAAATGCAGCTTCAGGGAGTCTACCAAAAATAGTGAAACTTTAAAAGTGGTCCACGAGAAAAAAAAAATTTGTGAACCCATGCTTTAGATAGAAACGTTATGGAATTCTTTTCATATATTGTAAATATCACTCAACAGATTTGATCATTTGACAAATTAATATGGTATCGAATTAGTTATTTTACTCTACACGATGTTGTATCTTTCAAACTGCACTATTTTCTTCAATTTGGTAACTACAATGCCTGAAATTTTAAAGTAACGTATAAACTAAATGAGCACAAAGTAATATAATAGTTTCACGGGCAATCAATGTTAAGATCAAATGATGTTCAAATTAAACAAAATGAATTATTCCAATTGTTTAATAGGAATAATTCATTTCCTTAAGTAACTTAGATTCATTTCCTTAAACAACTTATGCAGTACAATTAATATATGTTTCTAAAAGGTAAACAAGAAAGTTCTTGCCATTTTTAATGGCCCAAAAGAACATGAACTACACAAAGTGTAACTTATTGTTAGTCCTCGAAGTAATCACCATCGACATTTAACACCTTTTGACAACGAGTCTCCAGTTGTGCTAACTCATACACTTGTGGTAAAATTGGAGAGAGGTAAGACACAATGAAGTCCGTGATTCTTGGCGTAAGTCTGCTTTACTAGTGAAGGATTTTTTTACGAAGATGACTGTCCGGAAAATGAAAGAGGTGTTAATCTGATGATGCAAGGTCAGGTGAGAAAGGAAAAGGACACGATGCTCCCCAAAAAAGTCACAATATGGTACTCCTGGTCACAAACACTGCATGCGGCCTCGAGTTTGAGTCAAAAGATATACATCCTTATGGTTATACAATGCTGGCTCCTTCTGTTACAGTGCCTATTGCACACATTCAAATTGCTGTTAATACCGGTCCGCAGTGACCGTATGGTCCGTTGGTGGCTGAACATAGTGAACCACTTGATTACTAGTACACATCAGACATAAGTTCAATCACAGTGGGACACATCACCCCACCTGAATTTGTGAAATCAATGCCTTACCGTACTTTCATTCCCAGCATTATCTCTTACGCTTTACATAATCAGTGACTTGATACGACAGCTGATAAGTCCACTTTGATGTCGCAAAGCAAACAACACCGAAAGATTTGTTTCGATATGTCCATTTTTCTTTGCTTCTGTGCGAGTTACGATAGATGAATGTGACCTGATTTTCCACGACTGATATTTCTACTCTGGACAGACCGGTACCTCAACAAATTTCTACACTAATTTGCATACTTTTTCTCACTTCATTCAATGGTAACTAGAAAATTACAAGAACTTTTTCATTTACATTAAACATTTATTTATTTATGATGAACTGATAAATAATGTGAGCGAGGAATGATAGGAACAATTTTCATCTTTTCATCTAATAAGCTTAATCTCACATAAGCTAATCTCTTATATTTCTTTACTACTCTGATCTACCGTGGAGAAACTCAAATCAATCTATTAACTGTGTTTAAAACTAGTAAATTAGTGACCGATGAATAATATTGGTTAAAAGAAATAACCAAATAGAATAGCTCTATATAAATTAAATATTCTGGAAAAAGCGTTTCTGTTGTCAAAATATTATATAAAGAATGCAAATGGTCTTCAAATACTTTCAAACAATAATCAGTAAAAAATTACTAAAAAGTTAAAATAATTTAAGAAAAATTAAGAAAAATAGGCGCTTTGATAGAATAAATAAATTTTCTGCGTCTGATTCATTCTATAAAAATGGTTAAGCATTCCAATAAAAAATGCAATTTTTCACATTTGTTGTGAATTATAAATGATGAATCGAAATTATATTGAATATTGATATTAAGGATGTTGCATTCTGTGTGATAAGTTATAATCACTTTATGCATTACGAGTATATATATCTAATGCATATTTAAAAGAAATTCCTAAATTATTTATACTCCTGAAAGTTTTATCTAAATGGTTTTATTCATCATTTTATTGCAATAAAATTAGTTCTTACCATTACCAGATATACGAGAAAATTTCACAATATTCTTGTATATTTGTAGTTAAAATAAAATTCATTAAGTAGTAAATTTACTGATATTATGAAAAATATAGTTAAGCTTTTACTTTCATTGTTTTAAGGCTATTTGTTTTTAGTAAAATTAATTGTTTTAGGTAATTATTAAATTTATTGTTTTAGACAAAATTTACAATTATTCGTTTTATTGCTTCATTTAATTTTATTCAATTGCAAGAGTTCAAATGCAAACTCAATAAAATATATTGATGTTTAAAACGTTTATCAATACATTAATTTATATCTATTGCTTGTGTTATTTTTGAATTAAATAGCATGGAACTAACACAAATGTTCTAAAGTGTAATGATAAGCGTCTGATCTTAAACATATGATGTAATTTGAAAATTCAGGGTAAGTTAGCACTTTGGGCTCATTCTCAATATTTAAACTAAGACGATTTAGAAAGCAATAGACTAAGAACTTCCATATAACTAAATAAAAAAATTCAATGTAATCTGGAGCATGGTCACTTCCTACTGTAAAATAATTGTTAGCATCAATTAAATTAATATTTTAATATACGGACAAAAATACATTAATCTTTTTTATTAAAATGGAATAAATACTTTTAAAAAATAAGGTGAGCATACGTTTGATATGATTATAATTCTGAATGCTATTTTTCCCATGCACTATATCAGAATTATCTGCAGTTTTTATTCAGTATAAATTTTCCAGAGTTGAAAAATTAAATAAATCTTATTGCAATGCAATATTGAATACTTTTATATTAAAAAATTTTCCTAATCCTCTTTTACCTTTAATAATCATGTTTTTTTTGTCTGTAATGATGTACGTAGTTTCAAAATTCTATACATTTAAAATTTAGAATAATTGTAAACGATGTAATAACTGTAAATTATGTAAACGGTAAAAAGAGTAAGATTTATTTATTAATTTGAATATAAATCAACTTAACATATTTTTTCATAAATAATTATCTATTATGAAATGAAGATTGAAATGTATAATTAAATTAAATAGTAACACATATTAACTAAATTTGATCTTTTCGACAAAACAAAAGAAGTATTTGTTTTCACTTGCTATACAAAGCCTTAACAAATGTTAACTAATCTTAAAGAGACGAAAAATTCCATTTCTCTTAAAATCAAAAATATAGACGGATTTTAAGATAAAAAAATATAAATATACACTTATAAATATGTATAATATCTAAATAGAAATAATAAGCGAACATTTTTGTACATTAATTTCTAAAGTCACTTACTCTATGTCAAAATGAAAAACACTTCTTTAAAAGGTACTTCTTATACACTACTGGCCATTAAAATTGCTACACCAAGAAGGTGACATGCTACAGACGTGAAATTTATACGAAAAGAAGAAGGTGCTGTGATATGCAAATGATTAGCTTTTCAGCACATTCAGACAAAGCAGGCGCCAGTAGCGACACCTACATCGTGTTTAAATGAGGAAATAGTTCAGCCGGTTCCTCAAACACAAATTGCATTTGAACGTTATTGCCTGGTGAAACGTTGTTGTGATGCCTAGTGTAAGAAGGAGAAATGCGTACCAGCACGTTTCTGACTTTGATAAAGGTCGGATTGTAGCGTACCGGGATTGCGGTTTATCTTATCGCAGTATTGCTGCTCGCGTCGGTCGAGATCCAATGACTGTTAGCAGAATATGGAATCGATGGGTTCAGGACGGTAATACAGAACGCCATGCGGGATCTCAACGGCCACCTATCACTAGCAGCCGAGAAAACAGGCATATTATCCGCATGACCGTAATGGATCGTGCAACCAGTCACGAGCCGTGAGTCAAGAAACGGGGTCGTTTGGAAGACAAAAAGTGTCTGCACGAACAGTTCGATGACGTTTGCAGCAGCAAGGACTCTCAGTTCGGAGACCATGGCTGCGGCTTTCAAAATACTATCTTTACTTTTAAGGAATTATCTTACATTTCTAACCTTAAAATTAGTTTTTTGTGATATAAGAAAATTTTTCCTTATTTATTAATAAATGACCATGATTTATTTAAAATAAATTTGAGGCTCATTTTCAAAATTAATGTTTCGCAAATTTTAGTATCGGATGTCTAAAATTATTTATCAACAAACTTCTTTGCATTAAAATCTGATTTCCATAAAATCCGTCTTCATTAAAAACAATACCAAAATTTTCACTGTTTCTTTCACATTTCAATAAAACTTCACTATTGTTTTTAGTGTTGATTATATTATAAGTGGAAAGAATAAAACTTCAAAACTTTACATTTTCAGTTATACTATCTTTTTAACTATTAAAATGCTGTAATATTTACAATCACATATATTCGTATTATTTACAAATAATTTAAGATGTGGTATAACTTTCTTATTTAAAAAAAAAGAAGCAAAATGACATACCTTTTAATACTATCATTGTCTGGGTTCTTAGAAGGCCCCTTTTTTACATACTTTGTAAATGAAAAATCAGATCTTTAATTAAAAAGAGTTTACTAAAGATCTGATTTTTCGTTTACAACAACATAACTTTTTAACAACATAACAGCAACATTTTTCATTACAACAACATAACTTAACAACATAACATAGAATTAACATAACTTTTTTATGTTCTTTCTTTAAAACATAAAAAAAGTAGAAAAATTTGAAAACTTAAATATGATAACCTCCATGCTTTCGATTCAGGAGGTAAAAAAAGATACTTTTTGTAAAGTTGATCAGTACACCACACAAGAAAAGAGGGTGAATTTCTATTGATTTTAACTAAAATCAATATGTCTAGGGGTGTCATTTGCATTACAAACTAGAAGCTTCTTGCATTTTGAAGAAAAAATTGTGTAAAATAGAGTTCATCCAATTCATGTTATTCCTAATAGAAAAGAATACAGGTTCGGTTTTTTTCTTACTAGGAATCAAAGGAAATTAAACCAAATAAAACAATTATAAACTATATATATATATATATATATATATATATATATATATATATATATATATATATATATATATATATATATATAATTATAATTTAAAATTTTAGGAATTTAATTGCAACAAACTTAATGTTTGATTAAACTGCATTTAAATGCAGAAAATGCAGATGTATATTTATAGAGAAGTTTGCAATGATTTACTTCAGAAATATGTTCATTCGTAGAAAATAATATTTAATTATGTAAGCTAATGGAGTACATATCTTTGCATAAAAATTACATTTTGCAGTTTTACATTACAAAATTATTTATTCAATTTTAATAACGAATTTTTTAAAAGTATAAATGTATGTAAAAGTACAAATTTTCTCTAAATAATATTCAACGTAAATTATGTTAGATTGTTTTATTTATAATTATATTGCACTTATTTTATTTTTAGTTTGCTTAAAATTAAATCTAATTCATTTTAGAATTGTTTAAAAGCAATACACATACGCCCATGCACACTCACAATGCAGGCATTCACCCATTCTCAAGCACATTACAACAATAATTTCGAATAAGCCTATTATGTTTTTTATTACATTCATAATGATAATTCTTTATGTTATATGTCTTTATAAAATCATAAATCAAATATTATGTTGCAAATTGATGCTGATATAAAAAGTGTATTAATTTAATTTAATAATGTGATTGTGAAAAACAAATTTAACAATTTTAGCAAATACGTAATTACTCTTTAAATTAGAAAGAAATATTCAAAATCTGAAATAAGGATTTGCAACACAATAATGAAAACGTACTACAATGCAAAAACCAATAAAACATGTTTTAAACTTATAGGATGTTTTTTAAGCTATGATAAAAATTTATTATATTTTCTTAATTATATTTTGTAACAAAATTTTCCAATATCAATCATTGTCTGATAATAAAAGTTTAAGTACATATCTTTTTTTTCTCGAATGGCACAACTTTCATTTTACATAACATAAAATAATAAGCAATTTCAAATATAATTTTTTTATCAAACATAAATAACATCCTTATGAAAAAATATTCTGTAATAGAATTTTAAAAATAAAAATCAAAAAATGTTTTTTTACTAAATTTATTCTCATGTTAAAAAATTCTTCATTTTTGTTGAACTGCAGCTAGACTAAATAAACTATAAAATCATTTAAGTTGAAGTATGTGAGTACAAATACAAAATATAATTTCATATAGAAACAAAATATATTTCTATTCATATATGAGAAGAAAAATTATGCTAAATCAAAATAGCACAGGTACTTTGAAAGTAATTTGTTATCTAATTACATGCCTATGTTTTGGATTATTAAGATATAAATTATTTTCATTTGTTATATTTCCATTGAGTTTTAATTAATTTGTGTTATTTTCAAATGAAATTTACTCCAGGTATAATAAAATGTATTTTAGTATGAATCAAGAAGTCATCTTTAGATACGTGAAATTAAATATCATAAAAATTTATTGACTTATATAAATTTATAGCGAGGTAAATTGATTTTTGGCTTCACATTTAGTATATGATTTTTCTAAAATCATATATTTATCTTATAGAACGATATTTTATTATGATTAAATTAATAAATTAGATATCATTTATAACGAAAAAAGCATTTTGATTTTAAACACAAGTAACAAAATAATTAAATTTTGGTAATTAGTATTCTTCATTTTTTAAAATTTTTACTTTTTTGTAAATGTAGTATTTAATTTTAGTTATAAGTACTGCATTTTATCACACTAAAATCTTGCATACGTAAAGTATTCATTTAGGAAGTTTAATTTAAAACAATTGTTTTTTTAAGATCAAAGAACAAAAAATTAAAAATTAAAGAACCAATAATATAAAAATAAGGGCTCTTTAAGAACAAAAAATTACTCTTAAGTTCCTCTTAAAACTTCAATAGTTAAAGAGAAAACTATTTCAAAAATTAAAACTATTTAAAAAAATCTAAAATAAAAATTTTGAAAGAAGTTTAAAAATAACTAAGGTTAAAAAAAAACTGTGATTTCAGTTCCTTCTCTTCAGTATTTGCTAAGGGATTTAATTAAAGTCACATTAAGAATTTTTCAATTCAATTTTAAAAGAAATCTCTAATGCAAAATACTCTCAATATCCTAATATTTTTTTTTTACATTCAGAAAGGAAAATAATAAAAAAAATTAAAAATAATAACTTAAAATTCAATTATAATGCTATATCTTGACTTAACGGTACACTTTATTATCCAAATATTATTATTATTTATTTTTTTGATTAAAATGGATACCTTTTTTCCAGAAAAGTCTATTTAGCTGCATAAAAATGGATAGATTAAATAATTTTTTGCATTCAGACAGATAAATATTTAATGAAAATTTTTATGAATGTTATTCGATAAGATAATATAAATTCACGGTACAAATTATTGCTTAAAAATTACTTTATTAAAAAAGCCAGAAGCAAACTACTGCTTAAAAATTTCTTTAAGCAGTAATTTGTACCTAACATTTTTAAACAAGTGCAATTCTCGGTTCCTTGATTGGGAATTTTAAAAAGCATGGAAATTTTATTCTAAATTAAATAGATAGATTTCGTGAGCTTAATAACAAAAGAAGGCTTTATTATTTGGGTTCAACTGATTTATTGCGTGCATTAAGTAGCTAAATTCAAGATATTTCCTAATACAATTGGTGCCTTCTTTAGATAAAGTCTATAGATTATTTCAAACTTTCAATGATTTAAAATTAAATTTAAAATTTGAGTGTAAAATTTTTCTAAATCTAATTCATCGCATAAATCAAAAATATACTTTTAAATTGGTAAGATATATAAGCTTGCATTTTAAGCATGGGGGAGTTTTTAAATAAAACCAAGAAAAATAATAAATTCATTGCCCGAGGTTTATATTTTAAGATTGAAAATTTCTTGAAGCGTGATTGAGTTTTATTTCTGGAATAAATATATGATTCAATTATAGCACCATCTTCGGCTTCAACTTCAACCATAAAAAAATTAAATTAAAATGCAAAAGATATAAGAATATATATTTAAAAATGACTCTTTTCCCTTAAATCCCTTAAATCACTCTTACATATGACAAAGCCTTATTATATAATAACTTTACTAAGAATTTATTCTCACCGAATTTATTGATCAACTAATTTTTTTTCTATAAATCACGCACACTACTTGACAAACTTTGACTCAGTCATACCGTACATTTTCATTGGATTTCTACACATGTTGGGGTTGAAGGGAATGAAAAAGCCGACTCCTTGTGCAGACCTGATGACGAGGAGGATGCCAATCTTTGTGGGGAGCTCACCTTCTGCGAGATTTCTTCCGAGGCTAAACAAAATTGAATATGCTTTCGAAAACCCTTCCCCACTACTCTATGTATTTTGCAAAACATTAGGGGGTGATCTTTTCAACTTAGACATATCACACCAAACTGCTTTTTACGAGCTTCTTGAGTGGCCGTACAAAAGCCCTCATTTTTAAACAAGGTCAAAAATGTACCCGAAGTGCCATTGATGGACAGCTAGAACTGCTTTCCCCTCTAATATTTTAGTGTGCAAGTCTTGTGGGACCCTAATCTTTAAACGTTTTGGATATTTTCGTATTCATGAGAATTGTTGTTGTTATTGCACCAGCCTGCTTCTTTGTACCTAGCCCTGAGTTGAGGTACACCAGTTAGCTAGAAGCAGCAGAGTGGAGTCCTCGTGAATTTGAAGCAGGGACAGAAGAGAAGACCCCCAATATTCAGTATGCTATCCTAAGAGGTATCATTTCACTTGGAGAACATTGCAATCACTCCTAGTTTTAACATGCCCCCTTTCGTGAATACGACGGTCTTCCGTCGGCTGGGATTTGAATTCACTGCTCTCTTATAATCAGCACTACACCCTAACCAACCAGGCCACCGAACCAATTGTGATTAAGAATTTGACCCAGTTTTAGTATACGCTAGATATATTTTTTAAGGTTAAGTTAACAAATTTGATAAAAATATTAACTATAGAAACTAAAACATCTCTCATATTTTAAGTTTATATAAGTAAATTTAGAAAGTAATTTGCATTTATTTTCTAGATATGCGAATTCAAAGATTTATTCCAATTTATTTTATCGAGCGTTATAAAATATCGATTGTGAATATTTATAAGGCTTTTCACGAACTTTAAAAATGTACCTAATTATCGATGACAGTCAAGTATATTTCTATTTAAAGACAGTTAAAAGTAGGCAAAAAATGATTTTTTATAAATAAGTTAAGAACATTAGACTACAGAATTTACCAAAGATCTATCCGTAATATTATAAACGTTTACTACTTCATCTACGACCAATTTTTTTTACCTCCGATTCATAATTATTTTTAATCCATAATTTAAATTAAAAAATCAGTGTTTGTCATTCTTATTTACATAAATATATAATTAATATTTATCTTAAAACATCATTTTGTCATCATTTCAAAGACAGTGTTCTAAATTTATAAATTCAAAAAAATTGAGATAAACGTGGAAAATAAAAAAAACACATTTTAAAATCTAGGCTTCACAGTAATTTATTTCTTGCTTAAAGTTCACATTTGCCATAAATTATATAGATAAGCTTTAATTAAAATGTCAGTCAATAAAATAGCTAGGGGCAACATATCGTATTTCAGTTAAATTTATTTTTATACATAAGATTAGAGTTATAATAAATTTGATTACAAAGAAGAATTACTAAGAAAAAAAAGCTTACGGCTTCATTTATTTATGTAGAACTTTTAGATTAAATGCTGATCGCTTATGCATTAAAATAGTATATAAATAACTGAAGTCTTAATTAAACTGTCACGCTGAACATTACACCTCTCTACAGTTACATGAACATACAGTTAGTTGTTTTAGATTAGTATACCCTAACAAATATTGTATCTTTGATAATTCTATTATTACTGTTTGAATAGATACATGAAAAATACTTTTATTTTAACAGGAACACATAGGTACATAGGTTGATCGAAACTGGAAAGCGAGGACCATGTGAAAAATTGGTCACCGGAAATTTAAATTATCTACTAAATTTACAGAAACATTTTTTCGAAATTTAATATTATGATTTAAGACGTGATTTTTACAATTGTGTGACATAAATTATTTGAAATTTTTATTTTTTTAAATATGTGTTTTCACAAGGTAAGCAAGGACCTGAAATAATGACACACATACAATAATTGTTTTTCTATATTTGACTTGTAAATGTATATTTTTCTCAAAATGAATTACCTTTCAAGTACAGGATGACAACTTTATCTTGTTGAAAATATATATATATATATATATTGTATTAAACTAAAAACATGAAATTTATTTTCAAAAAACTAACTATACTTAATTCATTTGTTACTGAGATACAATATATTTAACTATTTTCAAAATTGCTCCCTTGGGCGTCGATATAGAGGCTTAAGCGTTGCGTAAAATTTTCTGAAGTCAGTTCAGTTTTCAGTTACTCAGGCGTTAATTTAGTCCATTCCTTCTTAAGAGTAGCATCACGCCATGTGATGGGCCTGTGTGACGATGACGAATGAACGCTGCCTGTGTGCGTTAACCACGATGCCGCCAAACACAGATGCGACCATCATGACGCTGTACACAGAACCTGGATTCATCTGAAAATATGACGTCTCGCCATTCGTGCGCCCAGCTTCGTCGTTGATCACACCATTGAAGGCGATCTTGTCTATGACGCAGCGTCAAGGGAAGCCGCAGCCATGGTCTCCGAGCTGAGAGTCCATGCTGCTGCAAACGTGGTCGAACTGTTCGTGCAGACGCTTGTTGTCTTCCAAACGACCCCGTTTCTTGACTCACGGCTCGTGACGTGGTTGCACGATCCATTACGGCCATGCCTGTCTTCTCGGCTGCTAGTGATAGGTGGCCGTTGAGATCCCGCATGGCGTACCGTATTACTGTCCTGAACCCATCGATTCCATATT
This sequence comes from Latrodectus elegans, assembly GCA_030067965.1. Taxonomy (NCBI): domain Eukaryota; kingdom Metazoa; phylum Arthropoda; class Arachnida; order Araneae; family Theridiidae; genus Latrodectus; species Latrodectus elegans. The sequence goes on from CM057820.1 coordinate 6,086,041, forward strand.
CTGCTAACAGTCATTGGATCTCGACCGACGCGAACAGCAATACTGCGATAAGATAAACCGCAATCCCGTTACGCTACAATTCGAACTTTATCAAAGTCAGAAACATGCTGGTACGCATTTCTCCTTCTTACACGAGGCATCACAACAACTTTTCATTCGGCAACAACGTTCAAATGCAATTTGTGTATGGGGAACCGCCTGAACAATTTCCTCATTTAAACACAATGCGGGTGTCGCTACTGGCGCCTGCTTTGTCTCAATGCGCTGAAAAGCTAATCATTTGCATATCACAGCTCATTCTTCCTTTCGTATAAATTTCACGTCTGTAGCATGTAGTCTTCTTGGTGTAGCAATTTTAATGGCCAGTAGTGTATTATAAACTCAGACTAGTTGTTCACTTCATGGTACAAATTGGAAACAAAGCACATAAAACTAAACACAATTTCAATTAAAATACTTTCTTTTTAGAAAATTTGAAAAAAAAGTTTAAGATGCAAAACAAAATAATAGATTCGAACACACAAAATATTTGCTTTGACAATTCGAGAATTATTTTTCAAAAGAAAATAACTTTGATTATTTTAATAAAAATTTTTAAAAGTATTGTAACTTTTAAATAATTTTCTTTCAAAAATTATTTTCATTGCAAAATAATTAAGAACTCATTGGAAAAATAATATTGTTACTCTAAGTTTATTTTTGAAAAGAACTCATTACTATTTATTATTTAAATATTTTTAATACTTGTTTCCAAGATATAAAATACACTTTCTCATTGATCAAATGAATCAAAAAATGAAACACTCTATGTAAAGAAAGATTTTTTGTGATAATATATACACACAATTCACAGAATAACTTAAAACATTATTTTACAGAAATAGCTTTTTATTCTAAGCATAAATTCTTTATAAAAGAAAGATGATCAGTATTTTATATCCTGAAGAATAAATCTTGGTATTTTTGACTGGATACCAATTAATAATTTTTATTACTTTTAAAAGTAATTTTGTTTTCATCAGCTAAAAAGTAATGTTAATTTTCACTTTAATAGTTAGAGCAGACATTTTTCTGCATTATAATTTTTACTTTTTTACGTAATTTACTTCACTTCAATTTACTTTATAAATAATCCTTTAATCGAAATATAATTGTTTGAGTTTATTCCCTAAAAATACCGAACAGTTCTCAAAATTCCCGAAAATTTTACATCTCTACTTAAAAGTGTTTTTTAGTTTTGAATCAAGCTATACAATTGGCTTAAAAGTTAGAGATCACTTTATTTACTCGAATGATGTTATTAATTTTAAAAATAATTATTTAGTTTCGTATTATTGCAGTAATTTGGCAAATAGTAATGAATCGATGTTTGAAGTGGGTAGTATATTTGAAACTATTTCATGAAAAACTTATTTTTTGAAAATACTGAAGGAAATTCATTTAGATAAGAACCTGGGATACACAGCAGCATTAGAAATGAAATCTTTGAAAAAATTTCAAATGGTTATTCTTTTAACTTGATTATTTCTTAAAAAGCAGGAAATACGCAATCATCGTTGCAGTATGCAAGCCGGGAAAAGCAGACTACCAACCTGCGACCCACAAATATGTCTCATTAACTTTGAAATGTCTTCTGAGAAACACAATAAGCGCGATGGATATTAAAATCTTACAGTCTTCGACAATTAAGATGTCTACTATGCGTTCTAAAAATATTATAGAGTCATTTTGAAGAAAAAATGTTTAAAAATCACTTAATTCAATAAAATAAAATAGTTTTGCGAAATAGAGTTTCAGATGAAATTTGTATTTTTGTACAAATTTAATAGAATATTATGCTTTAGTTAACAAAAACGTTTATTCCTTGCCCGATTGTTGTGGTTTTCAACCAGTTTCAGATGTAAGTAAAATAAAATTTCTATGTCTAAGTATCATGAAATGGGTACACCATAAATGAGTGGGAGGACAACCGTCTTTGAAACATTAAATATAGGCTTTGATCCCAGTGATGGCTTAACAACAGAAAACAGATAACCCGCTGCTACCTTTTAAATTCAGTGGTTGGGAGTTTTCCATGCAATTTCCCTTGCGTGACACGTGACCAAGGCTTCTTTCAATTGAAAATTTTCCATTTTTTTATTCCATTATTTTATTGAAACATTCAAATAATCATTGACGTCACCCTGTAAAATTCCGCAGTGCTTTCTTTATTAGTGATGAGTTTGTAGGAATAATAATGGAATTTTAATGTGAAGATTGAGGTTGCTTCTGATAACACAATTTTCAAAAACGTCAGTACTTGACTACTGGAGACGGAGGATGTCAAGTTCAGCATCTAGAAAGCTTCGGTATATAAATTTGGTGCCGGCATAGATAGAGAATCTGGATTCACACTGTAACGTGCTCAAAAGGCAAGGATCAGTACAGCGCATGCGCGCCAGATTCTACCGCCCTCCTCCTTTCCGATTATATTGTTTTTTGTTTACTTTAGTAAAGTGCATTCTCAGAGAGACAACGTACTGGAGGTGCGCTTGTGGCGGTGTCCGCCAATGACATTGTCATGATAATTAAGTGGAAATTGTTTTAAAATATGTGTAAATAGTAAAAATTATGTATATACTTAAAATTTATTCTCATAAATAAATTAAATTTAATTTAATTGAAATCGTCATCAATTGTCTTGCTACCTCGGTACGCTACAGTTTTAAATGGTGGCAGCGGTGGGATAGAACTTTTTCGAATAATTCTGAAGAATTAATGAGTGATTCTAAGTGAAAGATATTTCTGAGAAGTGTTGTCATCTCGACAACAGAAGATAAATTGATAGCAACCTGCTATTGATATTTGATTTGGTGGTTTCGATTCCGACCCTTGGAATCAGAAGACATAGCTTCCCGCTATTTTGGAGTGGAAAGGTAAAAGTTTTTCCAGTTAAATTCTCACCCGTGGAATAGAAGAAAAACGGTTAATTCCAACCCTTGGTAAAAGAAGCCTCCAGCTTGAAGTATTAATTCAATCCATAGCACCCTGCTTTTTTGATATGTTTCCTGTTATGCTTAATTCCATTCAGTGGAATAGAAATATGCTGTTTTGATTCCAGCACTTGGAACAAAAAGAAAATGGCTTTCTGTTTGTGATTTAATTTTATCCGAAATTTTGTGATGAGAATCTAAGAAATTTTGAGTTACTTCTGATTTTCTAATCCATCCTGGCCAAGTATACAGTTTCGGAATTGTGTAATGAAAACTCCTGTCCCTGGAATCAAGAAAAGTGTGATAATCAAGAAGTGTTGTGTGTGTGTGTTTTTTTAGGTGAAATCTCGGAAAAAGTGAAATTTCGTGTGAAAGTGAGAGTTCAAAATCGAAAATAAGTGAAAAAATATATATATTTAAATATAATTATTTCACTTCAAATGTTGATGTAATTGGATAGGAATTATTTTTGGGTTTAAAAACACCGATAAATTGTGTTTGTTATTTTCTAAACTCTGTTAAGAAGTTTCGTTTTGAATGATTAGTGAAAACATTCTTATATTTACATTAGTGTTTTGTAAAATAAAATTGTATATATGATATATAATTTCATTAATTTTATATATTGTTAGTTAAAATTTCTTGCACATTTGCAGAAATATTTGATTAGAATTATTGTTTTATTGGGTACCCTATCCTGTTTAGTTTTGAGTTGTGATGTTTTAAATGAAAATCTCTCTAGTATTTTCGTTTTATTGACATATAAGTTTGAGTAAAAGTAATAGTTGGTATATATATCGTATCTATGCATACTATTACTGTTAAATTTTGATACCGAATTTCTTTATTTCTTAAAATTCGTATATTTAAATTGTTATTATTCTTGTATGCAAATTTTTTAGTATAGGTCATGCTCTAAGTGTGTCGTAGACTACAGTACAGGTTTGTACGAATTTTAATAGAATTAATTTCTTCTATGAGAAAAAAAATGATTTTTAAGGTATATGATATGTTTTTAAGCCAGTTCTGTTTCCAAAAGTGAAACGAAATTATTATATTAATTATTGAAATTTTATCTTAAGTTTGAATATAATATAAAAGAAATATTTTAAGTTAGATATTGTTTTTGAAATATTAATATAGTTTATGTGCATAATAATGGTAGATTACTTTTGTTTTCCATCTGAAAAAAAAATTAATTTATGAAATATTATAATTCATGTGAAGTTGAAACAATCAATATTGTTAGTTAAGTATTTGGGTTTTGTTAGAAACGTATTAAATTAATCTTAGATTAACCATTAACTATGTCATTCTTGGGAAAAGGTAAAAAGCAGGACTTGTTAGTTTTAGCTTCGGAGCTCGAGGTAGATGTTGACTCAAACTTATCTAGTATATCTATTAAACAAGCTATTATTAAGAACCCTAACTATGAAAAGGACTTTGTGAAAGAATTATTCCTTTCTATAATCGATGAAAGAAAAAAACAAGAACAAATTGTGAAAGAGAGAGAACTTAGAAAAGCTGAAATAGAAGATGAAGAACGGAGAAGAAAATCTGAAATAGAAGCTGAAGAACGGAGAAGAAAATCTGAAATAGAAGCTGAAGAACGGAGAAGAAAATCTGAAATAGAAGAAGAAAATCTGAAATAGAAGCTGAAGAACGGAGAAGAAAATCTGAAATAGAAGCTGAAGAACGGAAAAGAAAATCTGAAATAGAAGCTGAAGAACGGAGAAAAGAAGCTGAAGAACGGAGAAGAGAAGCTGAAGAACGGAGAAAAGAAGCAGAAAGGGAACATGAATTAGAAAAGCTGAGATTAGAAGCTCAATTGAAACTTACAAATGGATCCCCCAGCGAAGATGCGCAACATTTTCGTAAAGATCTTCAAGGAATGATCCATAGATATGATGTAAAAGAAGATATTAGTCTATATTTAATTCTTTTTGAACGCCAGGCACGTCGTGCCCAAATACCTAAAGAATCGTGGGTTTCATATTTGTTAGGCTTACTGCCATATGAAATCACTCAAATAATTGCACGTGAGCCAGAAGAAGAAGCACAGAATTATGATTATGTTAAAGAAGATTTATTTAAAAGATTTAAATTGACCCCAGAGAAGTTAAGACAATTGTTTGTAAAACATCAAAAGGAAAATGATGTTACTTGGATAGATTATTATCATGAACTTTATAATTATTTTTATGGGTGGATCAATAGATTTAAAGTTGATACTTTTGAAAAGTTAAGTGATTTAATCCTAACGGATCAGATTAAAAAGAGAGCTCCACAAGAATTTAAAGAATTCTATTTAGATGAATGGGGTAATATAAACAATCCACTTCATTTGGCAGAGAAATTAGAAGAATTTGAGGACATTAAGAAAACTATCAAACCAATTAATGTGATGAAGAAAAAAACTATTCAACATCAAAATCAAAGATCATATAGCCCTCCTCACAGGTTTATGAAACGTGATAATAATCATAGGAATGAAAATTTTAAGACAGAGAAGAAAGATCTTAAGGAAGGATTTAAAGATAAAAGTTTTGAAAAAAGAAGGCTATTGAAATGTTTTGAATGTAATTCTACTGATCATTTGAGACCACAATGCCCTTTAATTAAAAGACACGCCCCTAATTCTATAAATAATGTAGGAGAAGAAATGGTTAAGGAATTACTCAAACCATATACAATTATTGGGAAAGTGAATGGAATTAAATGTGAAATTTTGAAAGATACTGGAGCCACAATAGATATTGTTAGTAGGAAGTATGTGTTGCCTAATGATATGACTGGTGAACATGTTTGGGTACAACAACCCTTAGATTTGAATCCCACATGTTTACCAATTGCACGAATTGTGTTGGAGTGTGATTTAGGAAATGTTATTACAAAGGCTGCTATTATTACAAATGAATTGGATCTGGGTAGATACCTATTAGGAAACCGAACAGCCTCATTAATAGAAGAAAAGAAGGAAAATAAGAATTTGGCAGATGAGATAAATAATGTGCAGACTGGAAGTCAGAAACGTATAGAAGAGGAGTTGAAGATGAACTCAAGCAAAACAAAAGAAGGTTTGAATACAAATTCCAATGAAGAGGTTGTGGATAAGGAAGACTTAACAGTTTTACCAGAAGCTCAGTCGGATGATCCTTTAGTTACCTTACTTAAAATTGATAAAGAAAAATTCAAAGAATGCCAAAGAACAAGTGAGGATCTCAAACCATTGTTTAAACAGGCTGAGAATATCGAGTCTGAAGAAGTCAATAAAACAAATTATGTAATAAAAAAGTGAACTGTTACTTAAAAGAAAAGTAGATAAATTAGGACATGAAAATTGTTTATTAGTTGTTTCTAAGGAGCACAGAGAAAAACTAAAACTCGCTTGTCATGTCGTAGGTACATCTGCTCATCTTGGAGTTACTAAAACAAAAGACAGACTAGCTCGTAATTTTTACTGGCCAAATTGTTACAAAGAATTAGAAGAATTTGTAGGTCCTGTGATCCTTGTCAAAGAGCCGGAAAAGTTGGAGAGAAAAAGAAAGCTCCTATGAAAGTAGTATCAATAATATCTGAAGTTTTTAGAAAGATAAATATAGATGCTGCAGGTCCTTTGCCTGTCACACCTTCAGGAAAAAATATATTCTTACTGCTATGTGTCTTGCAGCCAAATATCCAGATGCTGTTGCCGAAAATATATCATCCACATCAGTTGTTGATACATACTTCAAATATTTAGCCGTATGGGCTTTCCTAAAGAGATCCAACATGATCAAGGGACCTCTTTTATGAGCGCTCTAACAACAGAATTTCTTGAGAGGTTTGGAATAAAAATAATACATAGTTCGGTGTATTATCCACAAAGTAATCCTGTAGAATGATTCCATAGAACTATCAAACGAATTCTTAGAGTATTATGTTTAGAATCTTCCCCAGATTGGGAGCCGCATATTCATGCAGCTTTGTTTGCTTTAAGAACTATAACTCACGAGTCAACCGGATTCAGCCCTGCAGAATTAGTTTATGGAAAAAACTTAAGAACACCAATAACCTTACTCTATGAACACTAGTTACAACCTGAAGAAGAGCAAAATTCTGTTGTTGAATATGTTTTAAATCTTATCAATCGACTAAAACGATGTCAAAATCTAGCTGTGGAAAAAATGGAAGAATGTCAAGAAAAGCGAAAGACTTATTATGATAGAAACAGTGTTAAACGAGAATTTAAAGAAGGAAGCCAAGTTCTTGTTTTTGCACCTTCTCCTGCAAATAAATTAGCTGTTCAATGGCATGGCCCAGGAACAATTGAATCTAAAATCTCTCATACTAACTACATTGTCTCTTTGCCGAATAAGAAAGAGAAATCACATATTTATCATGTGAATTTACTAAAGTCCTATAACAGTAGATCCAATGTTATAAATCTTGTTGAGTTTGATGAAATGAAAGATACTCAAGATTTAGAAATTGAATTCCCATTTATTGAAAACAACCCAAATATTTTTAATTGTTCTGAATTAATTCAAAAAAATAATTTAGAAGAGAGATTAAGTAAAGAAAAGATTCGAATCTTAAGTGAATTGCTATGTAAATATTTTGACATATGTTATTTTATAGTTATATGGTTAAGCTTATTATGTTTTGTTATTAGTTATTTGAGTATAATTGTAAGACTTTTACTCATGTAAAAGTCCTTCCGGAGGGGGAAGGAGTTGTAATGTACTAAAAAGGCAAGGATCAGTACAGCGCATGCGCGCCAGATTTTGCCGCCCTCCTCCTTTCCGATTATATTGTTTTTTGCTTACTTTAGTAAAGTGTATTCTCAGAGAGACAACGCACTGGAGGTGCGTTGTCTCTCTGGAGGTGCGCTTGTGGCGGTGTCCGCCAATGACATTGTCATGATCATTAAGTGGAAATTGTTCTAAAATATTTGTAAATAGTAAAAATTATGTATATACTTAAAATTTATTCTCATAAATAAATTAAATTTAATTTAATTGAAATCGTCATCAATAGCCTTGCCACCTCGGTACGCTACAACACATGTATCTTGCGTCAAAATGAAAGTAGAACACATTTTGCTTTTTCAACAAGGTGGTAGAATTTTTTTTCTCCAATCGTATCCAAAAGTGTAAGTAACTATCTCTATCTAAAATAGATTTCAAGGTTGAATCTGTGGCAATTTCTATCAAGAACTCATATTCATTCAAGTATGTTCGGCTTTTTGGATGCAGCGAATGGGTTGACCACCCATTCGTATTGCTGCAGCTTCTCTTCTTGAGCTGTTGGAAAATAATGTGCCAACGATGACGTCAAGCTTCGGAGATTTCAAAGATTTCATGAAACAATTTGCTTCCAAACTGCAATATTTTGTCCTTCAAAAATCGTTGAAAAGAGGGATCGACCTTTTCCACACTCTTTGACCAAAAATCGATTTTCCTTCCTCTTAAACGCTCGAACTTTGTCGTTTGCAGTGATCGTTCTCATAGTTTTCTCTTGTAGTGAAGAATTCATTTCGCTCACTTTCAGGAAAATATCTGCCGAATAAAAGCAAACATATATTACCAGTTTTCGTCATTAATAATCTCTTCTAATTTTGTATTATGGCAGTCTAAAAGTAAAGCAAGGACTTTTAAACGTAATTCATATAATCGAGAGTGCATTCCCACGTGAGAGCCACCTTATTTCTGTATGCAGAAGCAAAGAATGATGAAGACTTCCCATATCTTCACACAGTATTTTGAAAAGTCTTGACTCCAAAGGCCGTCAGTTTATGTAATTAATAATTCCGACAGATTCATCTTAAACTTTCTTGAAGGATGCAGGCATTTATTTCGTACCTAAAACATGTCTGTGGAGAATACAATGACTACTACTGCAATCCTTCGAGCTTTCTATTATTTTTGTTACCGCTCCGACCATTGGACCTGTCATAGCTTTTGCATTATCTGTGCATCGATCTTTTGCATCGATGCCAAGAGACCTTGGAATTTCGTTCGTTCTTAAAAAATCATCCACCAAACGGAATATTTCAGCACTTGTTGTATGGTCAGAAAGTGGTTTGCACAATAAAAAGTCCTCTTTGAAACATCCCGAATATGCACAACGTACAAAAGCCAATAAAATCGCTAACCTCGCAACCTCAGTAGATTAATATATTTGGAGAGAAAATGAATTGTATTGGTTCCGAAAAACCAGAGATTCTTTCACATCATTTGGCATATCAACTATCCGTTTCTTGATAGTATAGTTTGATCGTGGCACTGAAGATGAAAGTTTTACTGCTTTTTCTTCTAACATACAAGAAACAATATCGCTAACACATGGTTTTATGAGGGTTTCCGTAATGGTATGAGCTTTGCCTGTCTTTGCCATCCGATAAGTTACAAAGAAAGAAGCTTTTAGTGAGTTTTTATTAATTGTTTTTGCATGAGAGTTTTCATGGATCGTTGAAAAGCAGCTAATTCAGTGTTCTTCCTCTTGAAAAAATCTTTTTGTATGGAGGTCCGGGTGATTACCCTCAAAATGACGACGCACTTTAACTGGAACCATCGAACTGTTCGAAAGGACTCGCGCGCAAATTTCAACCTGAGCTTTACCCTCCTCTGTCTGTAAAGCTCATTTTTAAATAACTTTCGTTGTACTAACGCTTTTTAGTTATTGCACTTCCGCCAGGTACTGCAGCTAATAGAGAACTTGCAGATCTTTCGCATAATAAATCCAGCTGTGGCTTCATGTGACTTCTTCATTTGACCGTCCTTCTTTATCATTAATTTCAACCGGGAGCTTTCCTTGCTGTGAAGACAATGGAGAAACTACTAGCTTCTTCAATGATCCCGACTTCAGCCACCGGTCTGCAATAGAAGTAATAAAATGTGCAAAAAGGAAATGGTGCACTCACGAAGGAAGTTTAACACTGAATGATGTCTTGAGAAAAACGAGAAAATGTGGGTGATTGTATGCCTCACACAAAGCGAGGAATGCATACGAGGCAATGAGCACTCAAACTTCCGAGATTCTGAGTTTATGCCATTCACGAAGATTATACTTAAAAGGTTTCTACACACCGAACGCAGTATACCGGCACGCACGCGACCTTTAGAGTTTAAAAAAGTCGAGCAGGGAAGCCATATGCACCAGCACTAAACGACCAGCGTGTCAACCTAAGGGGTCCACGAGCCACACGTTGGGAAGTTTGGTCTATTGAATTTTAAAATATGTTCATACATTTGAACATCATTCTATAGAAATTAATATTCATTGCATTTAACTTTCTATACATTTGAATTTGTCCTTATTACACAGTTTTTGCACATCTTATTGCATTCTTAAATAGTAGTTTACTGTTATTAAAATTCATGTCAACTTGAAATTGCTTCTTGATTATAAATTAAAACATGTTTTTAACGGCTATATTTCATTTGTTTCGGTTTTTTAGCAATCCCCTTTGACAAATTGCAATGACATTTTTTAGAAAAGACTTGTGAATTGTATTAAGTCCTTTAAAAAATTAGACTAGACTGCAAAATACAAAAAATATTTTAAGAACTGGTTGGAACAGAATATTTTAGAGGAAATGCGTAGTTCGAATCCAAAACACTATTTGCCCTATTGGCCTGTTTTCTAAGAAAATGCAAGAACAAATATTAAGCCAGTATTTGATGACTCTGCTAGAGATAAAATTTCACCTTCAATCAACGACTGCTTTGAAAAGGGTTGCAATTTGTGGAATAAATACCTCCTTATATAAGCATATTTAGAATAGGAATATATGGAGTGGTTGCTGATATTGAAATGGCGTTTTTATAGATTGGACTCTATGAACATGGTAGGCCATATATAAAGTTTTTATGGTGGTAGGGTGGAAAGAAAGAACAATTAAGAATTTTTAAGCATCAACGGTAGTTTTGGGGATTTTTTCAGGTCCTTTCTTGTTAGGAGTTACTTTAGAATTTCATTTGAATAATGTTCTGATCGAATACACAGAGAATACTCAAACAATTTTGAAATTGTTTTACGTGGACAGTTGTGTTTATAGTGTGAATAGTGAAAAAGAATTTGTGAAATTTATTCGGGAATCCCAAGAAAGTCTTTATACAGCCAAATTTAACCTACGAGGGTGGGAGCATACATTTTTCAAGCCAAGTGAATCTGACTTAACAGAAAACAAAAGTGTTCCTGTTTTAAGTTTAAAATGGGAAAATAGAAATTGCACTTTGTCAATTAATTTGAGAGATTTTGATCACATTTTAGAAGATTAACCAGTTACTAAAAAGATTATATTATCAACGCTCACAAATATATTTTTTTATGCCATTGGGTACACATGTCCCATAACTTTAATGCAAAGGCTAATATTACAGGAATGCTGAAAATTGGAATTATCTTAGGATTCTGATTTGCCACCTTGGATGGTAAAAAAAATTGTAAAATGAAAGAAATCAGCTGAAAACTTTAAATAACATTTCAACGCCTAAATGGTTAGACATAAATGAAGGAATTAGAAATATGTCTTTTGCGATGCATCACAAATGGCGTATGCTGCCTGCATATTTTTAAGGAGTGAAGGGCGAAAATTCTACAAATTGTTTGTTGATACAAGGTATGGCAAATGTCGCTGACATTAAATCGATATCAGTACCTAGGTTAGAGTTTCTAGCTTGGAATAAAGTAGCAAGATTTTGACAATCTGTGAAAGAGAGCTTAGGGATGGAGAAATTGACTACACAATAATGAAAACTGGGCTATTATTATTTTCGGTCACGTCAGAGAACTTCGCCTTCTGATTGATTTAGATTTTAGATGAATGGTATCACATTTGGGACAACTGAATAAGTTTATCATCTCAAGCACATATAGCGTTGTAAACTTTATCAAGTCAAATTAATAGCATAGACCTGTTTGGATAAGAAAACCTTCCAAAGAATGGCCTGAATTTGATATTTTTAATGATGAAAGAATTATCAAAATGCTGAAACAAGAAAAACAGTTGTTAGTGATACAAATACTGGAAAAGAAGAAAAATACAATTATTTCTTCTATTATCCTAAATTTCTCTTGATTGTAACGTAGATTTATAGAGTTTTTAATCATTGCAGTGTAAAAAAATAACAAAAAAATGTAGGAAATTTGGAAACATAACTGCGGAAAAAAGAAATAAATCTGAGATTTCTTTACTAAAATTAACACAGCTGAACTCTTTCACAGGACCATGAGATAAAAGACTTCAGAAACTTCAAATTTTGTGGATGGAATTAATATTTTCCGAATTAAGGCAAGACTCTCGTTGAAAGAAGATATAGATAATTTTAAATTCCGTTTTTTATTACCTTGCAAGCATCCAATTGTAGGAAAACTGATTCGATTTAAACTTTATTATCTTGGTCTTGGAAGCGATAGTAATGACCCATCTGAGTGTCGAAAAGCTCAAAAGCAAACTTTGACTTTAACTGCAACCGAAATTAACAGATAACCAGAAATTTGTTTTTGTAAATAGTTGAATGAATATAACGGAAAAAAATGTTGTCTTAGCATTTGATTATGATTTTATATTTGTTACATCTTTTAATTCTTATTATTTTTTTTTATTAAAAGAAGTAATGATTTATAATTTTAATGACATTTTATTTAAAATAGAGAAGCAATATTTTTTCAGCGGAAACTGAAAGTAAAATAATCTGGATTGGAAATTGGAAAAAAGCTTCAGTACAAAAAAAGAAACATGTAAGATAATTTTACCTTTAATTAAGATTGCAAATTTTATTATAAGAACAGAGCGTTAGAAATTTCTATAACTCTTTTGTTATGACATACTTGAAGGGATGTGAAGAAAATTTAATTTTTCTAAAAAAATTGTATATTAGTAGAGCTGTTTAATGAAAAAACAATGTCGTCAGATCAGAAAATTGTTAAAGAGAAAAAGAACACCACTAAGAATAAGTGGTACTTATTCACTGGTTAAAATAAATAAAAAGCTTTCGAAATCGGAAGATGCAGATTTCAATGATTTAGAAGGATTAATTGAAACATTAATAAATAAATTTGATTCTTTAAGTTGTGTAGATAATGAACTGAGAACATGTGCTTTAAAGATAAGTTTTAGGCAGAATTAAAAAAATCAAAAGAGTGTAAATAAAATTTAATTATTATCGAATTTTGAGTAAAAATGAAAATTAATCAAATGGAACTATCTATATTCAATAATAAAATCAAAAATTTAAACTTACAACCTCAATTATTTAGAACAGAAATAAACGAATCCAGCTGAAGAGGTACGCTATCAACTCCCAAAACTCAGCACCTCAAAATGTTGAGGAGACATTAGCCAATGGTTAAACTTTTGGAGTAGTTTCGAAACGGCGATACATAATATTGATAAATTCAATTACATTAAAGCACATTTAGGTGGATTCCCTTAAAATACGGTTGAGGGATTTTCAATTTCAAACTCATCTTAATATTTCGCAATTGAATTATTAAAAGATAGATTTGATAATAATTTACTTATTCACACACAAATGAGCGCAATTTTAAATATGTAACCGCTAAAAAATTCAAATGACATTCGCGGTTTTAGAAAATTTTACGGTAATTATATGGCATATATACGAAGCTTAAAATCTTTAGATTTAAAATCGAAAAATTATGGAAGTGTATTGTGTCCTTTGCTACTAAAAATAATACCCCAAGAACTAAAGTTAGAATATAATAAAAAGGAAAACGCGCGCGTATACTATAAAAGATTTTTTAAATTTTCTTTACAAAGCATTTAGTTGAAGAACATGCTCAAATCAGATAAATACAATACGTTACCTTAGGAATAAAAATTCAACCACTCACAAAAATACTAGACAAAATAGCAGGCGTCTCAGTATGAGGAAAGAAACTTCTCTTCCTCTAATAGAAAAATTAATATTCGTTGTATTCATTAAAGGAAAAAAACACAATATGCAGAGGCAGATTGATTTAGCTCAAAAATTAAACAAAATAAAAATAAAAGAGCTTCCTGTGTATTTTGTGAAAAATCGGATGATTCATTGAGAAATAAATTTGTTTTGTTTATAATTAGAAGAAAAAAAGGATATTTTGAAAAATACAAGCTTATTTCGGCTGTTTAATTGTAAATCATTCGTCGTGCAGTGTTATTAGAAAACAGTTTGCTCCATTCGTTCTAAACCCTATATCTCAATAATGTGTTATTTAAATTCCTATAAAATTAAAAAATAATCAACATATTGTAAATAGTGTTGTAACTAATAATTCTCGTAAAAATGAAGTTTATTTACAAACTTTAATTGCGTATTAGCATACGCAATGGTAAGAATTGATAACATAATAATAATAATTTTTTATACTGGCAGACAAAATTCTTTATGAATAAATTTGTAACTAGAATAATTGGTTTAAAATGCAATGGAGAAGAAACTGACGCTCGGACCTTGGTGGTATTGAAACTATTGTACAGCATAAACGATATCGTATTAACTAGCCATGATAAAATATACAGCTGTGAATTTGACATGATGGATCAAGAGCAAATTTGTGCACCCTCTCCTAAAATAAGTGATTCGAAGCATAAAAGTGAATTTAAAAAATTCTTGATATTTTGGCCAGCAAAGTAGAATTTAGAGGAAATTCCTATTTATAAGAAATGAACCCAAACGTTATCCACTTACACATTCGAGCAGATGAAATCAGTAAATTGCTTACGATAAATATAGAGCATTTACCAGAAAAGCTAGTGGGCGTAAACACATGTGTAGGGTGTACGGTCATGGGAAAATCTGTACGTGATGGCGCGTTTGAATAGTTGTCTATTATTATTGACATTACACGTAGATTATGCTAATATCGGATCTCTGGTAGTTAAATTTATTAGGTATTCACGATACAAGTTAAAAACTTTCAAAAACAAAACACAAGAAATTGTTTTGAAACATTTTCAAGAAACAATAACCAGAGATCAAAACGGTAGGTATCAGGTATACTTATCTTGGCGGAAGAGTCTATTGCCATTATCTGATCACAAAGAATTATCGGAAAAAGGTTTAGTAATACTGGGAAATTTTTAGTTATAAAATGAAGTAGAGACATGGGAGTGGTACACAAAGACTTGTTTAATGACATCAGACAACTATAACACAAATAATTACAATAAATAACACTAAAGAACATTTCCAGTGATATACAAGAGAGTCAACACATCTACTATCAAGCCAATCAGAAAGATGTCTGACCAGAACATGCACCTTTTGATCCATAGAAAAGGCACTCATTTACTTTAGTTAGGAGGATCTAATATGTAGAAAGGGTAAAAAAGCAGAGGCAGTGGGACTTTAATATCCTATCAGAAATCAGTTAATTCTATGTTGATATATGTTGAAGATTTATCAGGTGATGAATGAGAAAAGGAGGGCATTATTTAACAAATTAATTCCGATCAAAATGGCACAATTTTTGTAGATACGGTGGTACATTTCTTGCCTCGTAGAAGCAGTCATGGAGGAAAACTCAACAACCAAAATTGGTCCCATGTTTTATGGATCTGCCATAACTCGCATTTCTCTTTTGTTAAATGAGTGGATCGAAAAGAGACCGAGAATATGATAGAGCAAATACCATCGGTTTTAAATCGTTTTAGATGTGATAAAATCGGAGTAATAGGGGATAGTCGCAAAGGATTTTTGCAGTAACGCCTATATGAAAATGATACGGAATTTTTACAGTTTTTATAGTAGAGAGATGGAGATATTCACAAATTAATTTTTTACAGGCATTATTGCGTTGCTTTCGGTGTTTAAGCTGTCTTCATTTGGAAAACGTCTTAGAAAACTTGAATAAATTAGCTAAAAAACTAAAAGACTTTATGTACGTGAATGATTGTGTCTCAAGCGTTGATTCAGTCACAGAACTGGAATATAAGTCTATTCAAAATCTCATAAGCTATAAGCTATTAGCGTCTTTATTTGCTTGGATTGATAGATAGTAAATATTCTTAAAGAAATGATTTCCTGTTTTAAAGTCTTTCATGAAACTTTGATAACGATATTTTATAATGTGATTTTTACGATATAAGCACTGATGACAAAGAAATTACTAAGCAGAAAATCTTAATCTTGGCACATAAGATTTTTGAACCCATAGGTTAGATCAAAGACATATTTCAGTTCTTAGAAATTTATCATACTTGGATTTAAATGACTCAAATTTGACTTTATATGTTTTTTACGACTCCTAAAAACTTTTGTATGCTGCTAGCATTTTCTTAAGAGATGAAATGAAAGATGAAGGTACTTGCCATTTAATACAAGCTAATCACGAGTGCTTCCATTAAAAAGCGTGTCTCTTCCGAGAATAGAGTTACTCGGCTGCAAAGTTGGCTTAAGACTATCAACATCGGTTAAAAAATTATTTGAATTTGAAGGGTGTTGAGACAATATTTTGATCGGATCCAGTGGACGCATTGTATTGAATAAAGAAAAATTGCCCATGTGTTGTTTTTGTAGCCAATAGGGTGATAAAAGTAAGGATTCATCAGAAGCTAGCCAATGAAACTATGTACCAGGTCCAAAAAACCAGAAGTCCAAAACAATCCGACTAGAGGATATTCTGACTTATCAAAGTAAAATGTTCGAATGGGCCGCCACAATTGATGGAATCAAAAGACAGCTGGTCGAATTATAAGTTGATTCCAGATGAAAATGTTACAAATTCTGAGATGAAGGAATCCGTGGTATCTTCTTTGACTAGAAAAAAGGACAAATATTATAATCGAATATCATTATATAAAAGAATAACAGTTTAGATTCTCAGATTTTTCCGAAATAAAAAATCTGGATGATTACATGCTGAGTAAAGTCGAATTTTTAATCAAAAAGAAAGTCCAAATGAAAAATTCTTCAGTGGAAATGACAATAAAAGTAAATCTCTAAAAACAATATAGATGCAGAGGTGTTAAAACCACAATTTTCCGGAGATTTGATGAAGAAAATTTTAAACTTTCGCTGCTTTTACCTTTAAACCGTAATGTGCTAGAAAGTCTAATAATTTACAAACACAAATATTTAGTACATTTCTGGAGTACTATTTTTAATGTCTGCGTTAGAGAAAACTATAGGATTTTGAAGAACAGACGAACAATAAAGAAAGACATTAAGACATGCGCTGTATACCAAAGATTTAATTCAAGACCAAAGAATATTCCTGAAGGACCATTACTAACAGATCGAGTGAAGGAAGCTTGTATATTTGAGGTAGTTGGAGTAGATGTCGCTTGTCCTTTGTACCTTAAAGCGAATCAAATTTGTGGATACTCCTAATAACATGTGCTATTTACCAAGCAGTTAACTTAGAGCTTTTGACTTTTCTATCCACTGACAACTTCTTGTTGGCTCTAAAGAGATTAATACCAAGACATGGATGACCTTCAATTAAAATTAAAGTTGATTGAAATCCTACTGAAATATTTTTATCTAGAGAAATTGAAATGGCGAAATCGCTCCTATCACTTGGAAGTTCTTACTACTGCAGCTTCTTGGTGGAGTGGATTTTGGGAGTGCCTAGTGGGACTAATAAAACAGATTTTAAGAAAACTTCTGAGAATTCTACTAAATTATGAGGAAATGACCATTAGCCTGTACGATTGGGAAAGTCTTCTCAACTCGAGATATAAATGATCTGTATCCCATTAAAACAGGAATGTTTTCGTTAGATATGTTTAACTTTATTAAATTGACCAAGTACATGGGAAAAGTTTGAGCAAATGTTTAGGATATCGATTACGAATTTTGAAGGATCTATACGTTCAAGATTTCAAGTTAAATATTTAGGACAATTACTTGAACATTTTAAGAAGAAAGATAATGTCCATGTTCCTAAAGCAGATATTGTGCTGGTGTGTAGTGATAACATTAAGAGAGTTAACTGGCTGATGGCTAGAATTTTAGAAACTTATTCGCAAAATTAGAATTTTAGAAACTTATTATTGTAAAGATGTGCTTATTCGTCTAGCAAAAAATGAAGACAAAAGCAGGTGTCTTTATTCGACCGGTCCAAAAACCTTGCCCAAGGGAACTGGAAAATGATGTTAGTGTAAACAATACCACTACTCATAATTGTGTTAGTCCAAATCATTCTGGAGAAAACCCAACTAATGATGTCAAAAGTGATTCTGTGACATATCGACCTGGTAAAACTGTCCAAATGCCTCAGAAAAACCCAAAAGCTAACTTTTAATTTTGACTTTAACTGCAACTGAAATTAATACATAACGAGAGATATTTGTTTTTGTAAATAATTTAATGAATGCAACGAAAAGAAGAGGTTGAGCATTTGAGGGTTTTTTTTGTTATGTTTTCTTTAGTTTTTATTAAAAGGATTTTATTCTTTAACGGCGAAACTTATTTATGATTTTAATGACATTTTATTTAAAATAAAGTAGCAATCTTTTGCAGCAAAAACCGAGAGTAAGTGGGATTTACCGTGGAAATCGAGAAAAAGTTGCAGTACAAAAAGAGAAACAGGTAAGGTTATTGTACCTTTAATTAACATTAAATATTTTATTAGAGTAAGAAAAGTAACTAGCATATTTTATAACTTTTTTTGTTACTGAGATAAGAATTTTGGATATTGAATATTGAAAAACTGTACACAAGTTTATTAAGAAGTGCCATATTTGCAGGAAATTCGATGCTCTTCCAGTAGAAACTCAGCTCCATTACTAAAAGATCATCTGCCGTGATTGAAATAATTAGAATTGACTTTGCGGTATTGTAATCCAACAAAGAAATCTTGGATATTACTTTATATTTGCTATATTTAGAGCAATTCATATGGAATTGGCCGCTTCAATATCAAGAGAAAAATTTTCACTGTCATTACGAAGATTTATAGCATGATGAGGAAGTCTACTCATATAACGGGAAAAACTTTGTTGGAACAAACAATCTTATCAAAAGAATTAACTGGGATATGCAGTAGAAAAATAGAATGTCAACAAAATCAATTTGAAGTCTATCCCGCCATCTGCACCATGTTTGGGTGGCTTCTGGAAACGTTTGATATAAGTAATCAAGGGAATATTTCGTAGCAAATCTGTTTCCACTTTGAAGAATCAAGCATTGTTTTGTGCCATCAGCCAAATGACTTAGAACCCCTTACTCTAAATATGTTTTTGCAGGAAGTCATAGAAAATATTATACCTGATTTAGATTTCTCATATAGAAATACCTTTTATTTAAAGGTTTACTATCTCCAGGGTCCGCGACAGGCTTTTCGATAACATTTTCGCTCAGAATACTTAGGACAATTCAGGCAGTTTGTAAGAAAGTTGTGACCTTCACTCCCCATTAAGCCAGGCGATTTTGTTTTAATATCCAATTACAAGATGAAAAGGCTGGACTAACCCTTAGGAAAAGTTATGGAAAATGTTTAAGTTACCATAGGAATATTAGACTTGTAAAGTGAATAATAAAAATAGAGCAGTTCTCTGAGCAGTGTTGAGACTATATCCTTTAGAAATGAGTAAGAATGAAAAAGAAGAGTTCCAAGAAAATGAACGCTTGTTTAAAAGTGTATCATCAATAATACTAGTGGAGTTAATAGGAATCTTCTCGAGAAGACAGAACTTGATGAACGAAACTTTCGATATGGTAAGAAGTTAAAATAAATAAGACTTACATAGTAGAATTGAACTTCTCTTTCCTTCAAAAAATCTTTATTTTTGGACTTTATATCTTAAGAAGTTCATTTTAGAACATTACTTAAGATTTAAAATTAAGAAAAAATTTTGTATGTCAATTTAATTTCACTGATAAATGAATTATTTTGTAATTTTGCTATTTTCTTATTATTTGAAGTCTATTGATTTATTTTGATAAAGAGAATTTTGAATTTTTAAATTTTAATTTGAATATTCTGCTTGAGTTTTCTGAGATTTAATGACAACCTCCTACGTTTGTCCACGCTCAGGTCCCAAACATGGGAGGAGGATGTTGGAAGTTTTGGCGATCGTGAAAGAATAATGTAACCCTCTTTGTGCCAACTGAGAATTGATGACGTCAGACTAAAATTCCAAGCTCTCACGCGAGAAAAGTTAACAGAATGCTACAATGTTTTGATCTGTGAGGAATATACATGTGTGCGCACCGAAATTAAATCTTGTAAATACATCTGTCCTCCTGCAATATTTTTTAATAATAAATAGTTCGATAAATATAGATACTGGAGAATTTTTCTTCGATCATTTATGTTGATAGAATACTCCTGAATCTGAATCCCGGGACTTGCAGGTACGAATAAATTTTCACTTATAAATTGATTACTTTTGTTAAATAGTGTTATTAGCAAAACAACTATTTTTTATAGTTTCTACTGTAACTATTGACATTTCATTTGCTTATTGTTTTCTTGCTCACAAAACATTTTATTAATCTAGAAATTTATAAATGTTTAATACTTGCATAAAGCTATTATATAAGCATAATGTGAGTGGATATATGAAGAAAAATCACGAAATGATAGGCTTTAAAATTAATATTTTAAATATGCAGAAAAATATGAATTCTTTAATTATAAAATATGAATTTTATGATTTTTTATGATTAAGCAGTTCTTTTCAATATTACCGATTTCAGGTAATTTTAAAAAGAACTCCTTAACGAAAACACTCCAAATTCCTTATAAGCTGTTGTATTCTGGTCCGGAAACATTGATTCTGATTTTTATATAAAATTAAATCAAAAAGAAATAATAAATTTAATTTTATTTCTTAAAACTTTCATATCAAATAACTTAATCACGCAGGTAAATGCAAATGATATCATAAGAAAATTATTCGTTAAAAGAAGCTCTAAGTAATTTTTCTGTTTTTTGTGGTGTATATGTATATTTGTATCTAGTTTTTTACCTCGATGTTCACGAGGGGATTTTTTTGTTATTAATAAATATTTTGAGTAAATTATAATAATTTATAATGAAATTAAATATTTCAGTTACTACCGCTTAATTGATATTAAAATAGGGAACTGTTAAATAAACTTTAATAAATTTTAATGTTTTTTACTGAAGAAATGAATTTTAGTTTGTATATTAGTTTGATAACATTAAAAGGTTAACTACGAACTATCGAATTTTTCATAATCTTCTACATGAAAATAATGACAAACAAAATAACTTTACCATAACTAAAACTCCCAAGATAATAATTCAGTTAGAAATAAAAGCGAAAGTATAATAAATATCTGTACTTTTGATCCTTTTCTTGAAAACGATAAAAATGCTTATCAATGTTTATCTAAAAACCCGCATATTATGGAATTGAAAACTCGAGTTTTAAAACCTGGTTTTGCATGATGGGAAGGGAAATATTTCTTTCCCCTCTAGAAGATACATCTACACTTGAGTTCATTGTTTCGCGTGCGTTGCAATTTCATATTTTTATTAGTCTAGAAGCTTGGGTGCTGATACCGGAAATGATTTTATTAAATAAAATTACTTTTTCGACTAAAACTTTTCTGTTTTGCGTTGTAGTTTTCAATTGCTTATTTGGAGAAGAAATAATACAGCATTTAATTTGTTGAAATACATAAAAGTAAGTTTGAAAAATGCATTCTTTTTCTCTCTTTTTTTTAAAAATTATTTCATAATTTTCATATCTGAGTTTGGAATTTGATTTCTTTCATTAAGTGTACTTGTATCATGTCTCTAATAAACAAAATCATTTTCATGCTGAAATTTTGTTCGGCGTTGAAATGAGACTGCCACGTGCAATAAAGTTTATCTTATACTAGGAAGTTGGCATTTAGCTAAGCTATGCTTTTCCATATTTTGGTATCAGTATCAGAAATTAAATTAAACCGTGATTATTAGCAATTTGAACTTATTATATAATTACCTATGCCATGATGCACACTATTTCAGGCTTCTGTTCTTCAATAAAATAAAATGTTGTCCCGTCTTTAAAATTCTTATTTCTGCGCTGTAGGTAGAAAAAAGTGAATAGAGTACCTATCTCAATTAGGGATATTTGTAGCGCTTCAGAGTTCGCTTTAACGAGTAGGCTTTGGTTAAATTAATCCTTGAGTGAAAAAAGTTATTGTTTAGCGGCAAACATATACAGGATCCCGTAGTAAAATTAATTTTCATGTTTCAAATTTGAATTGTATATTTAATGTGAAAATTGTGTTTTTCTACATTTCATATTACTTCATTTATCTAAGTTATGGTTTCCCAAACATTTTTTTTTTCTCGTGGACCACTTTCAAAGTTTTGCTAGTTTCGGTTGACCCCTACTGCGGCATTTCTACTGCATCCCCGAAACTCCTAAAAAATATCATCCTAAATTGGAGGTGCTAGGAAGAAAAAAAAGCACGTTTTCTTGTGTCCTATTTATTAAAATGATACTCCTTGTTATACAAAATTATAAACATTTATTATAACAAACAATGAACACAATTGACAAAAAAAATCAACAATAAACTCTGCAACGTAAATGAACAATAAGAGGTAGTCCTACTTTTAGTGAGACGGCGCACTGGCGGCATTTTGCAAGTTTCAACATGTGGTGTACACTTGTACTATTATCTATTGTTCTATTCAGTTCTGTGTTTGAACTGAGTCTGGAAATAGTGATTGATTTTATCTGCCTACGTTGATAGGTAAATCCAAGCCAAAGTTTTTGTTTGTTATGAAAAGCCAGAAAATTTTTCGTGAACTCCCACTTACAACTTGTGAACCCGTTTTCTTTTCACATCTACGTGGACCCCCGTGTGGTCTCCTATGGACCCCTGAGGGTCCACCTGGATCACTTTGGGAACCTATGGTCTAAGTGAAACATACAATTCTGATTAGAACGTTATCAGAGATTTTTAGTTCAAAATTTTAGAATTATTGATTTAGTTGTATATTTTTATGAATTACGAAACCTATTTATTCTGTTTAATATGGAATTTAGTTTCTGCTGAAAACATTAAAATCATTTATTTTCCCAAATCCTTTTAAATATTAAATTGTGCTTTTTTTATATGTTGCATTTTATATCTGTAGGAAAACATTTTCGTAAAATACAATATGCAAATATTTCATGAAGAGCTCTCAATGCGGAAATGCTAATATCAAAATAATTCTTGGATATTTTTCCACACATTTTCTATAAAGTGAAGGATTTAGCCATTTATAGTGTTATACCTATATTTGTTGAAAATACTCATTACCACATTATCTATTAATTATTCTCATAATGAAATGTTGTATTACTGTTCAGCGGGGTTTACCTTTCATAATTCATTTGTATCGCCTTTCAAATGTAAGGACCTAGAAGGGCTTACCTTATTTCATCCCATTAATCTTAAATTCTAAGAATTATTTTTTTCATATTTCTTTTCCTTTTTTTTGAATAAGTTTCAAATAGATTTATGCTGCTGTTTTTAATATTTAAAATATTATATTTTACATTAGATATTATATATATATAAAATTGCGTCGATTAAACGGAATGTAAACACAAATTTTAAAAGCACTTATTAGAAAAAACAAACGTAATGTGTTATTCCATAAAATATTTTTAATTTTAATGGAAGAAATATATTGCTGGATATAAAAGAATTTTAATTCGAGTTGCACTAATTTATTCATACCTAAAAGGTCTGATCAAGTTTTAACTATTACAAAACAGTCTTATAAATACAAGTTTAACGTAAGATAATACACACACACACATACACACAGAGTATACCGTAGCGGTTCTTGATCACTTTTTGATATAATCTTTTGTAAAACTATCTTTGGAATTCCTTAGAATTTTTTAAATGCTTTTCTTTTATTTATGTTTAGTAGTAAATATATTACATGTTTTTAATTAATAATAATTCTTAAACCATTATCAAAAGAGATACGTAATTAAAAATTTTTAACAAATTTAAATTATGTTTATATGAAGGGCTTTGAATTTTTATTATACCTTTTTTCCATCCGTATAATTTAAACATCTTTTTTTCCGGTTGAATATTTTCATGCTAGCTTTGTATTGCCAATTTTATTTATACAAAGAATTATTTTAATAATATATATATATATATAATTAGCGGATATATATATTCATTTAACAATACCTAGGATTGAAATTTATTCTCAATTCTGAAGGGAGCTGTATTAGCCATGACAGTTCAATTAAATGAATGTGTTAATTTTCGATTATTTTAGTATTGCTTGGCATCAGATATGAAGGAACTTTTATTGTTCTTTATATCTGTAAAAGGACAAGATAGTATAAATCTTATGCCTTACAGCTCAGCAGACATCTGAAAGATGTTATTCTTTTTAAATACTTATGACAAATGTTTTACAAAGATGATTTTTTATACAGTTCGTATTACTGTGTTATGAGGAGGTGAAAACTCTTATGGATTCACATTGATAAATGTACACGTTGAAAGCTGAAGCCCAATATCTATTTTTCTGTTGTCTGCTATGAAAATGTAACTTTATTTTTGAAGGTTACGATTATGACAGTTATGGGCTAAGTAAATGGACATTCGAGATCACGAAGTGGAGAACTTAACAGTCCAAAAAAAAATTGTAAGTCATTTGCACCTCCGCCGCGTGTTTTTTTATTGTGATAATTTGAATCTTTGGTAAATATTCTATCTATATAGGTGTTTGGAATTTTACCTAATTTTCCTTTTAGCGATTTTCTAATTTAATTTGACTCACAACTGATGAAAATTATTTCGGAAGATATTTTATTTATTTGTCGTTTAACGAGAGAGAGAGAGAGATAATTTTTGGCACTAAACCGCTTATACTATTTTGGCTAGTTAAACCGTTTTAAATATGACATAAAGTTTACAGAGGGTTTCGAACACTACAAACATCCATGCCCAAGTTGTGATTTTGTTCCCTTGTAGTGTTTAATCGAATATTAACCCTTTGGTGCCACCTCTTTCATTTTTCTAAAAAGGTGTATGCAATGAATATTCAGTTATGTTGGATGCCCATATGTTGTAGGGGACCCTTAACTCTTTTATTTTTAATATTAACAGTTGGCAAGGTGTGAGTCGATTAAGAACTTGAAGTAATATGAATTTATGAGCAATACTGATAAATTTCACACATTTATTATAAATTTATTATTTTTTATTAAATCTTATATTCAAGACAAAGAACATTTTTTTTTTTTGCTGTTTGGTTCAGCCATTAAAATCTGCTTATATTTCACCGATTAGTTTACTGTGAATAATTCTGTATGACAAAAATATGTACGAAATTGATATAGCATTAAATTCAGTTTTAGTGCCTTGCTTCTTATATTACGTGGCAGCCGAATGGTTAGCGCTCTTGCCTTCGGTTCAACAGTTCGTGGGTTCGAATCCCACTTTAGGCAAGGATGTTTATAGTGGTTCGGAATCCACTTTAAACCGTATGTCCCGGTCTAATTAGCCCTTGTGTGCAAAAAATGACCGTTGAGCGACAAACAATCTTATATAACGCCTCTGTGTCCTGGTACTTTACGGTATTTAAACATCATATTTTTAAATTCAATTTTTAAATATTTAAACATCAATTTGTGCACACAATGGAAGGTTCAATCCCGAATGTTTTTAAACATTTGAACATTAGCTCTTTTTCATGAATTTTTTAATGCTTTGTTGGCTGTATTCGCGAAGCACGAAACCTGGAAAACTCCCTAGCACTCATCTAGACATTCTTGCATACAGAAAATCTAAAGTTCCATTTTGTATTGAACAATTATAAGGATCGAATCGGGAACCGACCATTCCAAATAATGTAATTGTATTGTCACGTCCCGGTGAGTTCAAGTAATATTGTTATTGTAAGTGAAATACAACCAATGACTACAAACTAGTTTATAAATTAATAAATGTCACAGTCATAAAACAAATTGCCAATATGTTAGTTTTTTCTTTAGCTGCAATCTGCGTCATGTGATTCTCAAGAAAATTTGAACGAAATATATATACAAAAATTCTGGTTATGTCTATGTCCTTCTGTTCAACAGTGAGAGAGTTCGAATCCCACCTTGGTGTTGAATGCTTGTTAATGTTCGGAATCCACTTTAATCTGTAGATTAAAGCCTAATTAGTCGTGTGCAAAAACTGACCTTTGAGCTATAAACAAACGAAACCTTAAACGAAAAATTGACGTCAGTCTACCGACTGTCTGTACGGGAAATGTTTCACTATACTTATCATTTATCTTAAAATATTTTTATTTATGAATGAGTTTGTGATTTTTTAATTAAAAACACTGTTTTCTGATTATTTTGTTGTTAAATTATCTAGAATCTCTGAAAATTGTTTATGGATTGTTATTCATTAATTTTATTTCCCTTTCTATAAATATCCATTTTGATGTTTAATTCAAGAAATGAAAGTCATATTTAAAATTTATTCTCCAGTATTTTATTATACATTACTAAATTTGAAATAAAAAAACACATTGTACAATTATATGTAAATAAAAATACAATATAGAAGTGATTATCGAAATAAAATAAAAACACTTTAAGTCCCTGTTACATTAGAGTTGTCGATATTTCACAACTTTCGTAGACTTAACATTACGTGACGTCACAACTCAAATTTCAGCAATTCGTTCTATTCGTCCAATGATATACAGATTTTTTTTAACAGCTGCGCTGTTGAAATTTGTTAATTATTTTGTTTTCGCCAAGTTTCATGCCAAATGAAAGCTATTGAGCATTATAATTTACCGGCAATCAGCAACTCAGGCAATTCGTATCGCTAATGATTTTAAAAATTGATCAAGTTTTATCTTTTCACCAAGAGGAAATACTCCAAGAAATGATTCTTTTCATTTTTGTAGTCATAATTCAGTGTTAACGAACAATCTTGAAGAGTTGTCACTATTTTTAAACAACAAATTTAGATTTAAAATAGTCATACTATCGTATCCTGTCAGATGATGAAATAATGCCATAATCTGTCAACTTCTACTTCCTTCAGCATTTTTGTATCATCCTGTCAGATGATACAAAAATGCTGAAGGAAGTAGAAGTTGACAGATTATGAAATAATATGGCATTATTTCATAATCTGTCAACTTCTACTTCCTTCAGCATTATTTTTGTATACATCGTCTGTATTAAATAATTCTAAAGGAAGTTGAAAATGTAAAATAATCAGCAAAGTCAATTGTAAACATATTCTTGAGTTAACAAACATTTTATGTTTCCAAAAATTTATAATAAAGACGATTGTAAATTTAGTAAATATAACGAATTCAATATATTATTGCATTTATTTTCTTAATAAATTGTGAAGAGTACAGAAGAAAGTTTTTAATATATTGATATATTTAGACAAAATATTTTTAGAAAAATGACATAACAAGAATATAAAAATTTAAGAGTAAAATGGGTTTAAACAAAGCAACGAAAATCCATTTTAGATAATTCATATGAATTAGAATTTTAAAAACTTGGCTATGAACAAAATTCCCAAACAAGAATTTATCATGAAATCTAAAATCTACTAGTTAAAATAATGCAACCTTAAAAATTGTATCCATAAAAGTGATCTATTATTAAATCTATTAAAACAGTTATTTTCTTATACAGCAAGTCTGTAAGAAATCTTAAGCATTCTTTGGGCGAATAGAACGAATTGCTGAAATTTGAGCTGTGACGTCACGTAATGTTAAGTTTACGGAATTTGTTCAAACTGAAATATCGACAACTCTCTCTCTCTCATGTAATAGGGCTTAAGATGTATCAAAATTCTTTTGATATGGCGTAGGACTATTCTTTGCATGTAATAGAACTTGGATTCCTTAAAGAATCGATTTATGCTAGTGTTGGAGAGGGAGAGAGAGGTGAAATAGTGTACCAAATTGTGTGAAATTTCTCGGAGATATTCTTTATTGAAGACTCTAAAATAACGGATCAATCATACTGACCTTGGTGCAAGCCAAGATAAGTTTCCTTGTTACCCTCGGGTGAGTAGCGTGTATGTGGAGAGGAGGATGCCAGCTCAGGTGTGACCTCCTCACCTGACCATGGTTCAAAATTACAAGGCACTTAATGAGTGAGTATTACAAACACGTTAACCTAAAGATACAATCCGAGGCTGGCTTGCACCGGCAGTTATGTATGTTATCCTCGCGTTTATCAAATATTTATTGTATCGCTGCATGTGACAGTAATTCTAGAAAATTTCATATCAGGCAGGAAATAAAATTTGCATCATAGGGGAGGAATTGTTGCAATTCCTCTATTTCTAAACATAAATCCTTTTATCCAAAGTTACGATTAGTCCAACAGAAACCCGCGACACTCCTGCCCATATCATGATAGATCCACATTCATGCTTTCAGTTGGAGGGAGACCTTCACGATTACACTTAAGCATGTATTTTCTAATGATATATCCATAATAAGTTTGGATGTTCCAATAACTTTGCTCCAGGTAGATCTTTTATAGTATTTAAAAATGAGAGATTGATATTTTATACTCTTTAAAAATATTCTGCACTTATACAGAGCTGGAATAAATCCTCCGCATTATCAGAATTATATATTTTAATTTATAGAAAAAAAGTCTGGCACAAACAACTTACATAATGTTTCCGAAACACATTCACAAATGCTGTTTACTGACAGGTATTTCTATTATTTTGATAACCACCTGTATGTATATATATATATATATGGATACTTTTAACACACAATACTTGGAACATTCAAACCCATTGCAATAGAAATGAGTTTTTATTTTAGACATTGGTTTTATTATTAAGTAAATTTTATTCTGTAGGGGTGTTATTAAAAATGTATGCTGTCTGTACTCAGTTATTTCTATATTTATGCTTAAAGCAGTTTTAATGGAACTAATTTGTGAATAGATGACTCATAATACCACTGAGATAAATTAGTTTTTAAGGTGAATGATTTGTATGCTTTTAAGAAAATGAAATCACACAGTGAGACTAGAAAACCATCTCTACAACTCATTTTACTAAATGTGAATTAAAATACAGGGTGACAATTTTATCCTGTTGACAAAAAATATTGTATTAAACTAAAAACATGGAATTTATTTTCAAAAAACTAACTTAAGTCATTTGTTACTTAGATACAACATATTTAAGTATTTTCAAAATTGCCTCCTTGGGTATATTGATACAGGGCATTAAACGTCGCGCAAAATTTTCTGCAATGGGCCGCAGTTCATCAGGCGTTAATTTAGCCCATTACTTCTTAAGAGTAGACTTTAGGCATTCCAAACATCGATGTGGTTTAGAGCATACTCTTAATTTCAGAACTGACCAAACACTCTAGTCCATACGCCTTGATCTATGGAAACCAAACGAGTTTTTCCAGATTCACAAATGCCTCCCCAAACCATAACTGACTGTGGTTTTGTCGACGTTCTACTCTTGTGAAAGTTCCAGGACAATCAGATGATCAGTAACAGTCATTTTGTCGGTTATAAAATTGTTCAATTGAGATAGTTTTCGTCCGTGAAGATGAAATGCTCCCATTTGCCTTTTGCTGATTTTCGAAACAGAGCTCGACATCTTTCCAACCGTGTACGCTTATTTTGCTCACTTAGTTTCTGTACTTTTCGAAGTTTATTAGGATTAAGTCCAAGGTCTTTTGCAATTTGTCTAACTGATTCTCTATTAACCTCTATTTCTTTATTTTTCTTATCGAGTTTATTTGATTTCGATTAATTCGTTTCTTAATTTTGCAAATTTAATTTGTATTCAAAGTTCTTTTTTTGGTTTTCGGGGTCTATCACCGTCATGGCCAAGTTTCAAGAATCGTTTTACAGAACGTGATGCCGTTTGTCAATGAATATTCAGCTTTCTGGCAATCTAAATTTGCTTTAATCCAGCCTCAGGAGAAGCAATTATTTGTCATCGTTAGTTTGACACATTATTTCAAACAATGAAGTGAAAACTACCTATTTTTTTACTAATATTAAGATTTCTTAAAAAAATGAAATTATTGTAAAAAATGACAGAATTGAATTAAATCAATGAAAAGTAATACAATTTTGTCAACAGTATAAAGTTGTCACCCTGTACTTATTTTACTTCATCAATTCATTGCCGTATTTAATAATCTTTTAAAATTGTGAAGATCAAACACTTATCAGACCAGAACTTTCGATTTCTTTAAGTGCTGATGTAAGTGAATCAAGAGGCATAGGGGGAGTGTGTCGGAGCGAGAGGAACGGTATGGGTGTGTGAAAAGCCGAGTGGTAGCAGAGGTACCGCTTCAAGGCAATGGAAAATACATGTATTTCGAAGAATGTAAAATAAACCATCTAAATTTATGTTTGTGTTTATAATTAATGTTATGTTTTTGTTAATGTATAATAAATCTGTCGTAAAAAAGAAAATATGTTGGTATTACTGAACGATCCTGGAAACGACAGGTTCGTGAAACAATCACAAAAATGTTATAGAAGTTAATTTGAGCTTAAAGCTTTTTATCGCAAAAGAGAAATTATTTTCCATTTTTAATAGATATTTTGTGTTCATATGTAATTACGAATAATCCTTAAGTATTTTCAAAATTATTTCATTTCACGTTTAGAATAAGTTTATGCAGATATATCATAATTTTGATTGCATACATCAGAAATGATACCTAATAATTAGAATAAAATAAAAAATAATGAAAGTGTTTGAATTTTTTTTGTTTTTAAATTGTTATCAGTAAGTATTTTTATTTCAGGAATACAACATTTGTATCATTTTCTTCTCATTTTTTAGTTTAAAAGTTATATTTATCTACTCATTTTTAGATGTTAAAGTAGTTGAATTTTTAAATATAATGATTAAAAAAATTGGCTTACAATTACCTACTTAGGTTACGAGGGTTACTGTTTATATTTATTTCTAGCCTTGTCAAATGTAAGTATTACTAGGTGATCGCTATAGTTTCTATTTCATATCTGATAGTTTTATACTGCTAAATATAATTTTATTAAAACTTTTTGCCATTTATGCATAACTTTTTGTTTGCATTAAATTGAAAAAATTATCTCAAGCAAATAATGAAATTGATTGCTGAAAATTTTCGTTTGATTAATTTTTCATAAATTTCAACGCTGATTATCATTACGATAAAATTAATTTATACAACGTTAAAGCTTTATTTTACCGCATTATAAAAAATCAAGTAAACGATTCACTCGTGGTCGACAGTCGCTTCAAGCCAAATTCTGTGAAGGCCATTCAAAATGTGTTTTTGCGCCTGAAAGCTTCGATGCTGTGCGTGGAGTGATAAAGTAAGATACTCCTGTGAAATATGAAACCAAGGCATCAATGGGAATCAGTATGATAAGCGTCAAGAAGCTTATATGAACAGTTGGCCTTAAGGCCTTAAAAAATATTTTGCTTTGGCTTTCACACATAAAATGACAACTGCTCCAAATTAGATTCGTGACAATTTGTACTTACAAATATTGAAATTAATACGTTTAACAGGCCTCAAAGATTCTGTATAGATTCTACGTTAGAGATGAATTTTGGATATATGTAAATCAGGGCTATGGAAAGAGAAGGGCTGGCTCAAATGCTCCCCAAAACTGACACCGGAAAATTACCGTAAATGACGTAGTCAGGCATCGAAGGAGAATAAGCTGCCTGGAGTTTCTAAGTAAAATACTTATTTTATTTTTAAGTTCATTTTGTTTTTGATCAGAGTGAAAACAATTGCAAATGCCTCTCAAATATTTAGCACATTTGCAAATTATTATTTAATAAACCCAAAAAATTATTATTAATATTGAAATTAATTTAAAATTGTATAACCTATATAAAAATATATTTACCTATTAGCTTCAGTTTATCTTGATTTTTTGACTATTGACCCATTTCTTGTTTTTTTGTTGAGCTTTATTATGAGATACTATTGCTGCATTTCTATTTAAATACCTAATTCGTATAAATATTCTCAAGCGATAGAAAAGTTTAATTGCTTTTCGATTTACAGCAGGAAAAGAAGACTCTGTTTCATTTTTTAATGTTGCTATGACATTTTTTTCCCCTTTAAATATGTGTCGCCATGAAATTTGCGAAACATTATGTCCATTTGTTTTATAGTTTCCATCCATGCTTTTGTTGGAACAGTAAGTCCCCCAACAGAAATTAAATTGATCTACTCGGAATGATTGGGCATATCGACTGAATTTCTTGATATAGTCCTAAGTGGATTATGTTTAATTTTATCAGAAATATAACCTGCCACATAAACCATAGCTTCTTTTTCAAATGGAGATACATCACAATTTGGATTGGAAGAGGCAAGTTCATTTTCCCAAGATAAAGGTAAGGGATTAATTAAGAATTTACAATTTAATTCATCATCTTGAGAATCAAAAGAATTGATAATTTCTTGACGTTATTTTACATTAAATGCAGAGTTTAACATTTCACTCGTTAAATAAGCGTCTGATCCATTTTCTAAAGAGTTTACTTTCGGTGACAAATTAGGTAATTTATTTGCGAGCAATAATTTTTTCAATCGAATAATTACTTCAGAAGAAGAAGGATGGTCATTGAATCTCCCGAGATCTCTAATTTGACTGAAGAGGTTTTCGAGCGCATCTTGAGTAAGTCTACTTATTAAAATATAAGATATATTTATAGATTTTAAGTCTTCATATAATCCATAAAGAGAATGAATTGAAATAATAATCCCTTTCTGAAACGCAAATCTGACTTTTTTTTCTAAATATACGTAAATTTAAAACTTCCTCCTTGATTGCGTTGAAAGTTTCTTTTTGAGTATCAAAGTATTTTTGCACTCCAAAAGCAGCTTATAAAGGCTTCTTACTGGGAGGTATTGGTACGGAGATGTTCATAATATCAAATAAATTATCGATTAATGAAAAAAATGCAGTTGCTATAGTATTTCCAGTGAAATGTATTATAGCTTTAGTAGTAGTTTCCGAAAATAAAGTCTTTGCAGGTGTAACCTTTTGTCTTTCATTTCCTTTAACAGTTAGAAATTGGGGCTTCAGTTTATGGCAAATTTTTATTTTCCCGACATCTTTATTTAATATCTCATATAATATTCCAGAATTTATTATTGTACCGTCACGCAAAACTAATCATTATCTAAAAAATGGTTCCTCAATAACTTGATATAATGAGGCATATCAGCGAAAACCCATATCTTCCTTGAATCTTTTGAAGGATGAAGAAAACACGATTTGTCAATAGTTATTTCGAGTTCTTTCCATAAGGTATGACTACCGCTAAGATCCCAAATTATTGCTCTAACTTGAGCACCAGTGAATTCAACTTTTTCTATTACAGTAAATAAATTTTTTTATTCATTTTAAGTCGAAATCAAAAAAAAAAAATATATATATATATTGGCTGTTTTCACGGGAATATTAATCCTCTCAATAAAATAACTTTAACTTTACTAAATAGGCCTAATATTTCATCCAATGAAGAGTCGTAACACAATTTCGAATCTATATGTATTTCGTCAAAACTCAAAGAACATATCTTTTCCACATAGCTCAAGTTTCACAATCAAAAAAGTTTCACAATTTTTTTCATCAATAAGATTACATCTTCTAAGAATTCCAGGCATGCAACTAAACTTGGAACACCATCTTTTGAAAGTACTTGCACTTGGCATATTTAATCCCATTTTATTTCGCCAAAAATCGTAAGATTTTGAAGATAATGACCGAATTAAAATAAATTTTGAAATTGTGTGAGATGACTATTTAAAGATGATGATATTAAAGATATTGAGATGACTATTATAAAGACTTCTTAATTTATTTTCTTCATCTTCACGCTTATAAGGGAATAAATTATTTATCCCCATCTTCCTAAGTTTAGCGTTCTCCTTTTGAAGTAATTTTATTTTTATTTTTAGTTTTTGTATTTCATTTAAAAGCAATTTTTTATTCGATTTCAATCGTTTAATTATTCTTGTTGAAGTTCGATTTCTTTTTGCTCATTTTTTATGGAATTTCACTGTATTTTCTGCGCATAAAATTCTTTTTTTCAATTCTTCTATATTTTTTAAATATTCATTGCATTTAAGGCATTAATTGTCACCATCACATTGATTTTCTGTATCACATAATTTATGTGGATTCAGACACTCAATTATTTCAATAGCTTCTACTAATCTTCTTCTTTTCTTTTGTCTCTGTTCTCTTGGAGTATTTCGAATTATATTTAAAGCCGGTAATTTAAGACTAGGCAGAGCCATCGATTGTAATATTTTTCTCTCTGGCAAACCAAGTACTTGATTTTGCATGTCGTCCATATATTCATTCATATCAAAATGCTCACTGCACACCACTCTAGCATTCTTGATGTTGATTTTGTCACTTATTCGACATCTTTGCACCCATTCCTTTGAAAGCATTTGATTTTGTTTTGGAAATCGATGAAATATGTGTTTTCCTTTTGTATTTTGATACGTATTTGAACACGTAGCAACAGCACACGATGTCATGTTTTCCTCTGTAAAAAATACTCTTGCTCAAAATGAAAACATGAAACAAGCCAAAATGAATGAGAAAGCTGCGATCAGACACAAGCTAGTATAGAGAATGCCAGCCAGTCGATGCCCAGTGACGTCACGCTCTTCCCCTCTCTGGTGACGAAGCGGCATGCGACACCTCAAAGCGATGAGCCAGTCCTTATGTTTTCACTAGCCCTGTAGTAAATGAGCCTAAAACAAAACAAAACAAAAATGAACTGTTAGATATTTAAGATGAGAAAAATCCAAGAAAAATTGTATTTGCGGAAAAAGAACACATTGAAACAAAGAATTACCTATTTCCACCGCATTTTTACTCATTTTGCAAAAGCCGGCGATTCAACAACACAAATTGTTTAATAGTATGCGGTGCACGATTAATTATTTTTAACAAAAGTAATCGAAGAAATTTGATAAAAGCAGAAGATGTGAATTAATTCTTCATGGCAAAGCGAGCTCCCACATATTGATTCTAATAAGATGTTTTTAGATCACATTAACATCAAGTTGCTGGGCGATCCACCATGAAGACCTGATCTTGCATATTTCGCCTGATTGTGTTGACATAATTTTGCTTTATTTTTATTTCAGCGTATCAAAATCTTCATTGTCAGTGATTTATGACATTCAAATAAATGTTCTTGCTCACACATGCTTCCCTGCCCTGTACTCATCCATGAGTTTGGCTCTACCGGTTAGACAGAAGTAGCCGGTTGGAGTCTCGCGCGATTTTGAAGCAATGACCAAGCAGAGGATTGCCAGTACTTGACCTACCACCCCCATATGCGTCATTTCACTTGGAGGGCATTGCAGCCAATCCAATCTTAATTTTAACATGCATTTAGCGAACATAATGGATTTTTGTTTAAGCCGGGATTCGATCTCACTGCCTTCCGATAATGAAAACAACGCCCTAACCAGCGAGACCACCGATGCCTTTCCAAGAAGCTGCTAGTGCAGTCAAAACCCATATTTTAGAGGCACCTCAAACGGGGTGGTAAAAGTGCCTCGAAAATTTGTTCGACTGTATGTAAAAGAGTATTTATAAACCAATAACACGTATTTCAATCACAAATATTTGTTTTACATTCATTATTAGGCCAAAAGTTTGAACGACAATCTTTGCAATGAATATAAGCACTTTTAGTACACATTTTGTTGATGCAATGAACTCTACCAATGTTTCACATTGTTAATGGGGGAAGTATAGGGAGGGACACGAGTATTAATGTGTCCTCATCTTAACTTATTTTTCTTACCTGATACCTGGGTGCAGATTATTTTTCTTATTTAATAATTTTTTTCTGTTAGCCCTCGACCATCTATTTACATGTGTATATGGCACTTCTATAATGTGTATCTTTAGTCTATGAACTTCATCAATCTAATGCATTGAAATCTTTTTAGCTGTACTTATTGCCAATGTTTTGAGAAAAAATTTCCAGGTTCGATTCCAAGCATTTTTGAGCAACGAGAGATGGAGATTCGTTTGTTTTTTTTGTATTATTTTTCGTTTCCTTTGAAAGAGCTTTGTTAATTATATCTACTGGTGTGGGTTTTATATCCAATGGAGAATGTATGGGAGTTTGCTAGGTTTCGCCGCGACTGTAAATATACAGTCTACTAATTATGAAACCGGTATATATTAAAATTGCAACAATCGCAGGTCATTATATTTTTCATTACGTGGTGTCCAAGCCTTTCTGTTAATGTATGTATTGAAATGAAAGCAAGTAAAAAGGCTTAATTTCTCTGAAGACAATCTTTGTTGCTCTTAATTTAATATTTATTTCAAAGGAATCGATAGTGCTTTTTTTGAGTATGTTATCTTTTCGAAAATTCAGTTCTGTTTTTTCTTAGTCGTGGAAAACCAGAATCAGATAATTTAAAAATATATATCCCAGTTGCTAATTCTGTAATCTATATTGTAAATTCTATAATTTCCAATTGTATACATTCTATTTGAGCAAATATTCTCGCCAGTAAGTGAATAATTTATTAGAAAAAATGTGTGCGCTTTGTTATTTATATTCGTCAAAAGACTCCCAGTCAATAGTTCATAAATTGTCTTGGTAAATCAGTAACAATATGATAAAGATATTGAGGTAGTAAATTATATTGTTAAACTCACGAAGACCTATTTTTAAAAGTCAACACAATCTGTGTTTTATATTAATTAAAGCTATTTTAAAAATTTATTGATTAAGAAATTGGAAATTTGATTTGCTTAATTTAAATGTAACTGCTTTTTAAAGTCCAAAGCCAAAATAATTATTAATATTTACGCTTTATGTGGCTGTAGTTAGTAATTCACAACTAGATTAAAAACGGTGTTATAAAAAATTTGCATCAGGTTCTGAATAACATTAGCATAATATCCTGGAGAACGTACAATTAAACAGTTGTTTTGAAAACGGATTATATAGAAAATGAATTCCTACTTTAAAATATATTTCATATTGAAATTGAACTTTGATTAACATAACTTTACATAGTTTAATATTTTGTATTGTGAACTTATAAATATCAAATGTAATATATATTTTAAAAATATAACATAAAGTTATGTAGTTAAAATAAATGCAAATTTAGTAATATTCATCGAAAGCCACCAAACATTATGAATCATTGAATGTTATGCTTGGTTAGTTATATTGTGAATAAATACCTGCTACCTATTAAATGAACTTTGTATTGTTTCTCCGCTATATTTTCGTCTGAGTTTGATTTAAGAACAGATGTTCAAAGAGAAAAAAAGAACTTTTGTCTGGATATTGATCTTTTCTTTACTTAAAACGTTTTTGTTTCAATTCCGGACACATTTCTAATTAATTTAAATGTAATTATTGTTGACTTAAAATAAAAATGCGGAATTAATTCAGTGTAAAGTTGCCTATGCCGGGATGTGATTTAAACGATGTAACATCATTCGCGCACGCCGAGTTGGCAACCAAAAGGTTAGCGCTCTTGCCTTCGGTTCATCAGTTCATGGGTTCGAATCCCACCTTGGGTATGGATGTTTGTGGTGATTCAGAATCCACTTTAAACCATAGGTCTCGATCTAATTAGCCCTCGTGTGCAAAAAATCACCGTTGAGCGACAAACAAACCAAACCAAATCATTCGCACACGATCCAGAACCCTGCAGATTTTAAAAAGGGAAGCCAATTTTATAATTCCAGATAGGCATGTTCGCTTGTAGCAGAAAAGATCGTATGGCGTCTAACACCCCATTTTTCCTGAAATTAGTGCAGTGTAATTTTTTAGGGTGTTCCTGCTGTGTAATTTCTTTTTTGAAAAAATTATTATTTTTTTCGATTTTTGAAAATGTATTGTTATTATGCACCTGATTGTATAGATTTACGCTTTTATCAATACGCCGCTCATCGAAGTGTATTAGAAGTGGATGAAATGAGTTCCAACTTTAATATTTACTAACAGCCTAACTAAAGAGAAGTTTCAAGTGCTGCACAACTCGTTCGATTTGTTTTTACTCATCAAAACCAGATTTCGTTGTGCGTTTTTATAAAAGCAAACTAAATTGTATTAATCATTCAAAATATTAAATAACGTTAACTTAAAAGAATGACAGATTTCCTCGAAATCTGAGTGAGTGTTTTCCACTGGAAGCTAATACCCTTAAAAGTTGGCTTCTCCTGCTAATCGACATGTTATTTCCTATTAATCTCATTAACGCTAACCTATTGATTTTATTAAATATATATAATATCTAGTACTTTTAATAACACAAATTGTTCATTGTTGAAATTACGAAAATGACAGTAAAATCATAGAAGTCATCTTTCATAAATTAGAAATTTGAATATTTATTAATTTTTTTCCCATTTGGGTAAACTGTACCGTTTTTAGGCACTTAAATTTCCAATTCCTACTTTTATTTTTTGTTAAAAATATGCCAACACAGAAATAATTTTAATTGAATAAATTATCCGAAAACAATCTACCATGTAAAAAAATTATTATTGAAATTTAATATTTACTTTAAAACTTAGATACACTTTTAGAATATCGAAGAATTTTTTAAATACTTAAAATGCAAACTTTCTTTTCAAATTCCGAATTTTCAATAGTAAAAATAATAATCCTGAAATACAATTATGTAATTTAATATTGCAAGAAATTTTTAGAGATACATGCTTAAAAATTTAAAACATAAATTATTCATTATTTTTACTTTTGTTACCTTGTCCATGGAAAAATAATATGAAAATTTAACAAGTTCGGATAAAAAGCTTTGCCAGTGATATTTTACTAAGTTTTTTTACAGTAGAGAACACAAGTAAAGCTTTTTTTATTTTGATTAGAATGAGATGAATTTTTTGTTTACCTGTGTATTTATCATCTTGTGAAATCTCTTCCAATTTCCCACACTCATCCATTCCCTGTTGCGCCTTTATTCTTAAGACTAGAGATGACATATTTTTGTTTATGAATATGCGCATTTATCTACAACTCACTTGCAATAGTTACAAGCTAGTTTTCTAAGACAACAATCAAAATATATACATAATTAAAAATATTTTCGAATAATTTAAAATTCTATGTAATTAAATATGAAATGTTAAAATCATAATTACCAATCAGGATTTTTAATAATATTTAAATTTATTTGTCAACAATTTATGGTTTATATAATTTAAATAAACAAGAAAAGTACATTGTAAGTAATGCTTAAAAAAACAATGGATTGAATAATTATATTTACACATTTTTTTCAGAATACTAAGATCTGTTAATGTGGTTACCATTTTGCTGAATTAATAAGGTAAGTGACTTATAATTTTTTGCACTATTTGTTTCATTTATCCAAAGTTAAAAAATTTAATTTTACATATAATTTACATATATACAATTTCATAATTAATACTATTAATATTGCGATAATGGAGTATATTTGAAAACTTAATTTTTATAAATAGTTTAAGGTAAAAAGTCTTGATGTGTTTTGATATGAAGTTCTACTAAACTTTGATGTAAATTTGACAGTTAATTCTAATTTCTCAGAATACTAATATACTATCAATAGATTTTCATACATTATTATAACATTTTGTTTATTTGTAAAATAGAAATTCTTTATAAATAATTTCTAAAAAGGTCCTATTGATTTTGGAAGGATTGAGTAATTTTAGATGCTAAAATTATGTTCTATCTATAAAAAAATCAAACAATACCCTCTATTATTTTAACCTCTTTAAATTAAGTCTTTACTGTATTTAGTTTTCATAAAAATCTAAGATGACGATGCATGAAGAAATCTGCTGTTTTATTTATTTTGTTTTTATCCTATTCCGTTAATGTAAAAAATTATATATTCAACTCTTCTTCTCGCAGTCGGAACTTAAAAATGTAAATAATTTAATTGCACAAATATTTAAAATACTTTTGTTCTTAATTTGTTACAGCATTGACAGCTCCTGTACTGGGTTTTTATTTATATTACAATTATAATTAGCCAATTAATTTCGTTAATTAAAATTGTAGATTTTACTTTAATAAAATTTAGGAATTATAATCAATGTAATTAGACATCCTCAATATTATTTTAAGCTTCTATGATAATTTACAGCGGCTAAAAATATATTACAAAATGAGATACTTGTTTTTATTCTTAAATTCATTTTCATTCTGAAATGGATTTAATTGTTATTGTATAAACACATTAAACTCAAAATATATATATATATATATATATATATATATATATATATATATTTCTGCCTAGTGGTTTTCATTTCTTTTTGTGAGTGACTATTAAACACGAAAAAAAAAACACACACATTATGTTAGATTCTAAATAAAGAAAATAAATAAAAGAAAAACAGGTGAATATTATTTATAGAAAACTTAAAGTAGCTGTATGCATCTTTTCTGAAAAAGGAAAGGAATAAATACAAGATAAAAATTTTAACTTTTAATTATCAAAAAACACAATTTTTAATTAAATTTTTAAAAAATAGATATCTTCACATTTCTAAATTTAACCTTTCATATTACTTTGTTGACTTCCTAATGATCTGAGACACTTGAAAGGAAATGTAATATTCACATCCTAAATAAGCCGCCCTAGAAAATATTTTATTGATAGGGAATCATTTTTCTATGTTGAAAAAGGTGAAAATCCAAAATTCTCCTGAATAACCATCCCAACAGACGTACATTTAAAAAAAAATAATGACATTTTTATCTAATTTTCATTATTCGCTGGGATCGAAATCTAGAACTTTCGTTTCAAAAAGCATTTTTTTTATTACAACATAGTGACTGTTACTAAATTTAACCATCGAACCTTTAAAAATATTAAAATTTGTAACAGAAACAAAAAGTCTCTAAGCATTTGTATAAATAAAATTTTCTTATTTTCTTTTCCCACCATGAATGTTATAGAATTTGAATTGAAATTTACTGCATGGAATGGAATGAAAATCAAACCAGTTTTTGTCTCTGGATAACTTTAAATGAATATCGCGTTTTATTTAGAAATTTTGATTACAAATTTTCGAAGTTATTAAAAACGTAATCAACCAAGGTTTGAACTCCTTGTAAAATTTGGTCCGATTAAGCATTTGAATATTTTGCAATAAAAATTCTCACTGCAAAAAGTAGGAAGTGCAGTTCTTTACCGTAATTTTAGAGTTGTCTTATCCGCACATTTGCTGTGAAAAAAAAAAAAAAAAAACATTCCTTTTATTTTGTGTTAAAAAATGTCCAGATTCTCTAAATAAAAGCAGAATCCAGTTTTTGAAAAAATATCAGATTTCATTAACTGAAACAAATGTATATTGCGTTTCCCATTATAAACCCAATAGGAAAACAAATGTAATGCAACTAAAGAAACATTATTTCATTGATTAAAACCTAAAAAAAACCTAACTAAAACAAAATTCAAAGCACACACTACCATATTATATCCATATATAACCAGCCTATGTAAAGTAGATGATTCCATAATACAAAAAATTTCTTCAACAATAATTAGAAAAAGTTAAACTTAATTTTCTAAATCAAAGTTTTTGTCCAATAACTAAATACAAATTTTCCGCTGGAAATTATGTCTAACAAAAGAAGGGATATTGGTAGAAGAAGGTAACCAGCATTTCCTTTCGGATCAACACAGTTCAAATGGACAAAAATCTCACCTTGGACGTAAGTGGTTGCAGTGCCCAGGATTCTACACTTTATATTACGCAGTCAGAATGCATAGCACTTCTGGGATTTTAGGACTGATTTTAATCAATGCTTGTAATTAAAATAAAAATGAAATACATCTATATTTCCTGTATTTAGAAATTACTTCCAGCGATGATTAAAAGATTCGTCTGGGAGCTCATTGGGATACATGTTATAATAAAATATGTAAGAATATTCTTAAAATTCAAATAAGCAAAGATATTATGAATGTCTATATTCTATCAAAATCTGCCTTATGGCAGCTAACTTGTAATACCCATGGGAAATCATAATGCTTATTGTACCTATATCGTACTTATTTAAAATTAATAGATATTATTAAAGAAGAATAATCTTATGTAAAATTAAATATCAAGGAAATACATCCCTTAGAGTACTTCCAGCGATGATTAAAAGATTCGTCTGGGAGCTCTTTAGGATACAATTTATAAAAGAAATGTAAGAATATTCTTAAAATTTAAATAAGCAAAGTTATAAAGAATGTCTATATTGTATCAAAATCTGCCTTATGGCAGCTGATTTGTAACACCCATGGGAATTCATAATGCTTGTTGTACTTATATAATATTTATTTAAAATTAATAGATATTTTTAAAGAAGAATATTCTTATGTAAATTTAAATGTCAAGGGAATATATCTATATTTCCTGTATGCAGAGAGTACTTCCAGCGATGATTAAAAGATTCGTCTGGGAGCTCTTTAGGATACATGTTATAATAAAATATGTAAGAATATTCTTAAAATTTAAATAAACAAAGATATTAAGACTGTCTATATTGTATCAAAATCTGCCTTATGGCAGCTAACTTGTAATACCCATGGGAAATCATAATGCTTATTGTACCTATATAATATTTATTTAAAATTAATAGATATTTTAAAGAAGAATATTCTTATGTAAATTTAAATATCAAGGAAATATATCTATATTTCCAATATGTAGAGAGTACTTCCAGCGATGACTAAAAGATTCGTCTGGGAGCTCTTTAGGATACAATTTATAAAAGAAATGTAAGAATATTCTAAAAATTTAAATAAGCAAAGTTATTGAGAATGTCTATATTGTATCAAAATCTGCCTTATGGCAGCTGATTTGTAATACCCATGGGAATTCATAATGCTTGTTGTATCTATATAATATTTATTTAAAATTAATAGATATTTTTAAAGAAGAATATTCTTATGTAAATTTAAATATCAAGGAAATATATCTATATTTCCTGTATGTAGAGAGTACTTCCAGCGATGATTAAAAGATTCGTCTGGGAGCTCTTTAGGATACATGTTATAAAAGAAATGTAAGAATATTCTTAAAATTTAAATAAGAAAAGTTATGAATGTCTATATTGTATCAAAATCTGCCTTATGGCATCTGACTTGTAAAACCCATGGGAATTCATAATGCTTATTGTACCTATATTATACTTATTTAAAATTAATAGATATTTTTAAAGAAGAATATTCTTATGTAAATTTAAATGTCAAGGAAATATATCTATATTTCCTGTATGCAGAAGGTACTTCCAGCGATGATTAAAAGATTCGTCTGGGAGCTCTTTAGGATACATGTTATAATAAAATATGTAAGAATATTCTTAAAATTTAAATAAACAAAGATATTAAGAATGTCTATATTGTATCAAAATCTGCCTTATGGCAGCTGATTTGTAATACCCATGGGAATTCATAATGCTTGTTGTACCTAATATTTATTTAAAATTAATAGATATTTTTAAAGAAGAATATTCTTATGTAAATTTAAATATCAAGGAAATATATCTATATTTCCTGTATGTAGAGAGTACTTCCAGCGATGATTAAAAGATTCGTCTGGGAGCTCTTTAGGATACAATTTATAAAAGAAATGTAAGAATATTCTTAAAATTTAAATAAGCAAAGTTATGAATGTCTATATTGT
Organism: Latrodectus elegans; assembly: GCA_030067965.1. Lineage (NCBI taxonomy): Eukaryota > Metazoa > Arthropoda > Arachnida > Araneae > Theridiidae > Latrodectus > Latrodectus elegans. The sequence continues at coordinate 6,129,655 of CM057820.1, forward strand.
ATCAAAATCTGCCTTATGGCAGCTGACTTGTAAAACCCATGGGAATTCATAATGCTTGTTGTACCTATATAATATTTATTTAAAATTAATAGATATTTTTAAAGAAGAATATTCTTATGTAAATTTAAATATCAAGGAAATATATCTATATTTCCTGTATGTAGAGAGTACTTCCAGCGATGATTAAAAGATTCGTCTGGGAGCTCTTTAGGATACAATATATAAAAGAAATGTAAGAATATTCTTAAAATTTAAATACTAAAAAAGATATTATGAATGTCTATATTGCATCAAAATCTGCCTTATGGCATCTGACTTGTAAAACCCATGGGAATTCATAATGCTTATTGTACCTATATTATACTTATTTAAAATTAATAGATATTATTAAAGAAGAATATTCTTATGTAAATTTAAATATCAAGGAAATATATCTATATTTCCTGTATGTAGAGAGTACTTCCAGCGATGATTAAAAGATTCGTCTGGGAGCTCTTTAGGATACATGTTATAATAAAAAATGTAAGAATATTCTTAAAATTTAAATAAAGATATTAAGAATGTCTATATTGTATCAAAATCTGCCTTATGGCATCTGATTTGTAATACCCATGGGAATTCATAATGCTTGTTGTACCTATATAATATTTATTTAAAATTAATAGATATTTTTAAAGAAGAATATTCTTATGTAAATTTAAATATCAAGGAAATATATCTATATTTCCTGTATGTAGAGAGTACTTCCAGCGATGATTAAAAGATTCGTCTGGGAGCTCTTTAGGATACAATTTATAAAAGAAATGTAAGAATATTCTTAAAATTTAAATAAGCAAAGTTATGAATGTCTATATTGTATCAAAATCTGCCTTATGGCAGCTGACTTGTAAAACCCATGGGAATTCATAATGCTTGTTGTACTTATATAATATTTATTTAAAATTAATAGATATTTTTAAAGAATATTCTTATGTAAATTTAAATATCAAGGAAATATATTTCCTGTATGTAGAGAGTACTTCCAGCGATGACTAAAAGATTCGTCTGGGAGCTCTTTAGGATACAATTTATAAAAGAAGTGTAAGAATATTCTTAAAATTTAAATAAGAAAAGATATTATGAATGTCTATATTGTATCAAAATCTGCCTTATGGCATCTGACTTGTAAAACCCATGGGAATTCATAATGCTTATTGTACCTATATTATACTTATTTAAAATTAATAGATATTATTAAAGAAGAATATTCTTATGTAAATTTAAATATCAAGGAAATATATCTATATTTCCTGTATGTAGAGAGTACTTCAGCGATGATTAAAAGATTCGTCTGGGAGCTCTTTAGGATACATGTTATAATAAAATATGTAAGAATATTCTTAAAATTTAAATAAACAAAGATATTAAGAATGTCTATATTGTATCAAAATCTGCCTTATGGCAGCTGATTTGTAATACCCATGGGAATTCATAATGCTTGTTGTACCTATATAATATTTATTTAAAATTAATAGATATTTTTAAAGAAGAATATTCTTATGTAAATTTAAATTTAAAGGAAATATATCTATATTTCCTGTATTTACAGAGTACTTCCAGCGATGATTAAAAGATTCGTCTGGGAGCTCTTTAGGATACAATTTATAAAAGAAATGTAAGAATATTCTAAAAATTTAAATAAGCAAAGTTATTGAGAATGTCTATATTGTATCAAAATCTGCCTTATGGCAGCTGATTTGTAATACCCATGGGAATTCATAATGCTTGTTGTACCTATATAATATTTATTTAAAATTAATAGATATTTTTAAAGAAGAATATTCTTATGTAAATTTAAATGTCAAGGAAATATATCTATATTTCCTGTATGCAGAGAGTACTTCCAGCGATGATTAAAAGATTCGTCTGGGAGCTCTTTAGGATACATGTTATAATAAAATATGTAAGAATCATCTTAAAATTTAAATAAACAAAGATATTAAGAATGTCTATATTGTATCAAAATCTGCCTTATGGCAGCTGATTTGTAATACCCATGGGAATTCATAATGCTTGTTGTACCTATATAATATTTATTTAAAATTAATAGATATTTTTAAAGAAGAATATTCTTATGTAAATTTAAATATCAAGGAAATATATCTATATTTCCTGTATTTACAGAGTACTTCCAGCGATGATTAAAAGATTCGTCTGGGAGCTCTTTAGGATACAATTTATAAAAGAAATGTAAGAATATTCTTAAAATTTAAATAAGCAAAGTTATTATGAATGTCTATATTGTATCAAAATCTGCCTTATGGCAGCTGACTTGTAAAACCCATGGGAATTCATAATGCTTGTTGTAATTATATAATATTTATTTAAAATTAATAGATATTATTAAAGAAGAATATTCTTATGTAAATTTAAATATCAAGGAAATATATCTATATTTCCTGTATGTAGAGAGTACTTCCAGCGATGATTAAAAGATTCGTCTGGGAGCTCTTTAGGATACATGTTATAATAAAAAATGTAAGAATATTCTTAAAATTTAAATAAACAAAGATATTAAGAATGTCTGTATTGTATCAAAATCTGCCTTATGGCAGCTGATTTGTAATACCCATAGAATTCATAATGCTTGTTGTACCTATATAATATTTATTTAAAATTAATAGATATTTTTAAAGAAGAATATTCTTATGTAAATTTAAATATCAAGGAAATATATCTATATTTCCTGTATTTATAGAGTACTTCCAGCGATGATAAAAAAATTCGTCTGGGAGCTCTTTAGGATACAATTTATAAAAGAAATGTAAGAATATTCTTAAAATTTAAATAAGCAAAGTTATGAATGTCTATATTGTATCAAAATCTGCCTTATGGCAGCTGACTTGTAAACCCATGGGAATTCATAATGCTTGTTGTACTTTATATAATATTTATTTAAAATTAATAGATATTTTTAAAGAATATTCTTATGTAAATTTAAATATCAAGGAAATATATCTATATTTCCTGTATGTAGAAAGTACTTACAGTGATGACTAAAAGATCTGTCTGGGAGCTCTTTAGGATACAATTTATAAAAGAAATGTAAGAATATTCTTAAAATTTAAATAAGAAAAGATATTATGAATGTCTATATTGTATCAAAATCTGCCTTATGGCATCTGACTTGTAAAACCCATGGGAATTCATAATGCTTATTGTACCTATATTATACTTATTTAAAATTAATAGATATTTTTAAAGAAGAATATTCTTATGTAAATTTAAATATCAAGGAAATATATCTATATTTCCTGTATGTAGAGAGTACTTCCAGCGATGATTAAAAGATTCGTCTGGGAGCTCTTTAGGATACAATTTATAAAAGAAATGTAAGAATATTCTTAAAATTTAAATAAGCAAAGTTATAAAGAATGTCTATATTGTATAGAAATCTGCCTTATGGCAGCTGATTTGTAATACCCATGGGAATTCATAATGCTTGTTGTACTTATATAATATTTATTTAAAATTAATAGATATTTTTAAAGAATATTCTTATGTAAATTTAAATGTCAAGGAAATGTATCTATATTTCCTGTATGCAGAGAGTACTTCCAGCGATGATTAAAAGATTCGTCTGGGAGCTCTTTAGGATACAATATATAAAAGAAATGTAAGAATATTCTTAAAATTTAAATACTAAAAAAGATATTATGAATGTCTATATTGTATCAAAATCTGCCTTATGGCAGCTGACTTGTAAAACCCATGAGAATTAATAATGCTTATTGTACCTATATTATACTGATTTAATATTAATAGATATTATTAAAGAAGAATATTCTTATGTAAATTTAAATATCAAGGAAATATATCTATATTTCCTGTATGTAGAGAGTACTTCCAGCGATGATTAAAAGATTCGTCTGGGAGCTCTTTAGGATACATGTTATAATAAAATATGTAAGAATATTCTTAAAATTTAAATAAACAAAGATATTAAGAATGTCTATATTGTATCAAAATCTGCCTTATGGCAGCTGATTTGTAATACCCATGGGAATTCATAATGCTTGTTGTACCTATATAATATTTATTTAAAATTAATAGATATTTTTAAAGAAGAATATTCTTATGTAAATTTAAATATCAAGGAAATATATCTATATTTCCTGTATTTACAGAGTACTTCCAGCGATGATTAAAAGATTCGTCTGGGAGCTCTTTAGGATACAATTTATAAAAGAAATGTAAGAATATTCTTAAAATTTAAATAAGCAAAGTTATTATGAATGTCTATATTGTATCAAAATCTGCCTTATGGCAGCTGATTTGTAAAACCCATGGGAATTCATAATGCTTGTTGTACTTATATAATATTTATTTAAAATTAATAGATATTTTTAAAGAATATTCTTATGTAAATTTAAATATCAAGGAAATATATTTCCTGTATGTAGAGAGTACTTCCAGCGATGACTAAAAGATTCGTCTGGGAGCTCTTTAGGATACAATTTATAAAAGAAATGTAAGAATATTCTTAAAATTTAAATAAGAAAAGATATTATGAATGTCTATATTGTATCAAAATCTGCCTTATGCCAGCTGATTTGTAATACCCATGGGAATTCATAATGCTTGTTGTACCTATATAATATTTATTTAAAATTAATAGATATTTTTAAAGAAGAATATTCTTATGTAAATTTAAATATCAAGGAAATATATCTATATTTCCTGTATGTAGAGAGTACTTCCAGCGATGACTAAAAGATTCGTCTGGGAGCTCTTTAGGATACAATTTATAAAAGAAATGTAAGAATATTCTTAAAATTTAAATAAGAAAAGATATTATGAATGTCTATATTGTATCAAAATCTGCCTTATGGCATCTGACTTGTAAAACCCATGGGAATTCATAATGCTTATTGTATCTATATTATACTTATTTAAAATTAATAGATATTTTTAAAGAATATTCTTATGTAAATTTAAATATCAAGGAAATATATCTATATTTCCTGTATGTAGAGAGTACTTCCAGCGATGACTAAAAGATTCGTCTGGGAGCTCTTTAGGATACAATTTATAAAAGAAATGTAAGAATATTCTTAAAATTTAAATAAGCAAAGTTATGAATGTCTATATTGTATCAAAACCTGCCTTATGGCAGCTGATTTGTAATACCCATGGGAATTCATAATGCTTGTTGTACCTATATAATATTTATTTAAAATTAATAGATATTTTTAAAGAAGAATATTCTTATGTAAATTTAAATGTCAAGGAAATATATCTATATTTCCTGTATGTAGAGAGTACTTCCAGCGATGATTAAAAGATTCGTCTGGGAGCTCTTTAGGATACAATTTATAAAAGAAATGTAAGAATATTCTTAAAATTTAAATAAGAAAAGATATTATGAATGTCTATATTGTATCAAAATCTGCCTTATGGCATCTGACTTGTAAAACCCATGGGAATTCATAATGCTTATTGTACCTATATTATACTTATTTAAAATTAATAGATATTATTAAAGAAGAATATTCTTATGTAAATTTAAATATCAAGGAAATATATCTATATTTCCTGTATTTATAGAGTACTTCCAGCGATGATTAAAAGATTCGTCTGGGAGCTCTTTAGGATAAAATTTATAAAAGAAATGTAAGAATATTCATAAAATTTAAATAAGCAAAGATATTATGAATGTCTATATTGTATCAAAATCTGCCTTATGGCAGCTGACTTGTAAAACCCATGGGAATTCATAATGCTTGTTGTACTTATATAATATTTATTTAAAATTAATAGATATTTTTAAAGAATATTCTTATGTAAATTTAAATATCAAGGAAATATATCTATATTTCCTGTATGTAGAGAGTACTTCCAGCGATGACTAAAAGATTCGTCTGGGAGCTCTTTAGGATACAATTTATAAAAGAAAATGTAAGAATATTCTTAAGATTTAAATAAGAAAAGATATTATGAATGTCTATATTGTATCAAAATCTGCCTTATGGCATCTGACTTGTAAAACCCATGGGAATTCATAATGCTTATTGTACCTATATTATACTTATTTAAAATTAATAGATATTATTAAAGAAGAATATTCTTATGTAAATTTAAATATCAAGGAAATATATCTTTATTTCCGGTATGTAGAGAGTACTGCCAGCGATGATTAAAAGATTCGTCTGGGAGCTCTTTAGGATACAATTTATAAAAGAAATGTAAGAATATTCTTAAAATTTAAATAAGCAAAGTTATTATGAATGTCTATATTGTATCAAAATCTGCCTTATGGCAGCTGATTTGTAATACCCATGGGAATTCATAATGCTTGTTGTACTTATATAATATTTATTTAAAATTAATAGATATTTTTAAAGAAGAATATTCTTATGTAAATTTAAATGTCAAGGAATTATATCTATATTTCCTGTATGCAGAGAGTACTTCCAGCGATGATTAAAAGATTCGTCTGGGAGCTCTTTAGGATACATGTTATAATAAAAAATGTAAGAATATTCTTAAAATTTAAATAAACAAAGATATTAAGAATGTCTCTATTGTATCAAAATCTGCCTTATGGCAGCTGATTTGTAATACCCATGGGAATTCATAATGCTTGTTGTACCTATATAATATTTATTTAAAATTAATAGATATTTTTAAAGAAGAATATTCTTATGTAAATTTAAATATCAAGGAAGTATATCTATATTTCCTGTATGTAGAGAGTACTTCCAGCGATGACTAAAAGATTCGTCTGGGAGCTCTTTAGGATACAATTTATAAAAGAAATGTAAGAATATTCTTAAAATTTAAATAAGCAAAGTTATGAATGTCTATATTGTATCAAAATCTGCCTTATGGCAGCTGACTTGTAAAACCCATGGGAATTCATAATGCTTGTTGTAATTATATAATATTTATTTAAAATTAATAGATATTTTTAAAGAATATTCTTATGTTAATTTAAATATCAAGGAAATATATCTATATTTCCTGTATGTAGAGAGTACTTCCAGCGATGACTAAAAGATTCGTCTGGGAGCTCTTTAGGATACAATATATAAAAGAAATGTAAGAATATTCTTAAAATTTAAATACTAAAAAAGATATTATGAATGTCTATATTGTATGAAAATCTGCCTTATGGCATCTGACTTGTAAAACCCATGGGAATTCATAATGCTTAATGTACCTATATTATACTTATTTAAAATTAATAGATATTATTAAAGAAGAATATTCTTATGTAAATTTAAATATCAAGGAAATATATCTATATTTCCTGTATGTAGAGAGTACTTCCAGCGATGATTAAAAGATTCGTCTGGGAGCTCTTTAGGATACATGTTATAATAAAAAATGTAAGAATATTCTTAAAATTTAAATAAACAAAGATATTAAGAATGTCTGTATTGTATCAAAATCTGCCTTATGGCTGCTGATTTGTAATACCCATGGGAATTCATAATGCTTGTTGTACCTATATAATATTTATTTAAAATTAATAGATATTTTTAAAGAAGAATATTCTTATGTAAATTTAAATATCAAGGAAATATATCTATATTTCCTGTATTTACAGAGTACTTCCAGCGATGATTAAAAGATTCGTCTGGGAGCTCTTTAGGATACAATTTATAAAAGAAATGTAAGAATATTCTTAAAATTTAAATAAGCAAAGTTATGAATGTCTATATTGTATCAAAATCTGCCTTATGGCAGCTGACTTGTAAAACCCATGGGAATTCATAATGCTTGTTGTACTTATATAATATTTATTTAAAATTAATAGATATTTTTAAAGAATATTCTTATGTAAATTTAAATATCAAGGAAATATATCTATATTTCCTGTATGTAGAGAGTACTTCCAGCGATGACTAAAAGATTCGTCTGGGAGCTCTTTAGGATACAATTTATAAAAGAAATGTAAGAATATTCTTAAAATTTAAATAAGAAAAGATATTATGAATGTCTATATTGTATCAAAATCTGCCTTATGGCAGCTGATTTGTAATACCCATGGGAATTCATAATGCTTGTTGTACCTATATAATATTTATTTAAAATTAATAGATATTTTTAAAGAAGAATATTCTTATGTAAATTTAAATATCAAGGAAATATATCTATATTTCCTGTATTTATAGAGTACTTCCAGCGATGACTTAAAGATTCGTCTGGGAGCTCTTTAGGATACAATTTATAAATGAAATGTAAGAATATTCTTAAAATTTAAATAAGCAAAGTTATGAATGTCTATATTGTATCAAAATCTGCCTTATGGCAGCTGATTTGTAATACCCATGGGAATTCATAATGCTTGTTGTACCTATATAATATTTATTTAAAATTAATAGATATTTTTAAAGAAGAATATTCTTATGTAAATTTAAATATCAAGGAAATATATCTATATTTCCTGTATGTAGAGAGTACTTCCAGCGATGACTAAAAGATTCGTCTGGGAGCTCTTTAGGATACAATTTATAAAAGAAATGTAAGAATATTCTTAAAATTTAAATAAGAAAAGATATTATGAATGTCTATATTGTATCAAAATCTGCCTTATGGCATCTGACTTGTAAAACCCATGGGAATTCATAATGCTTATTGTATCTATATTATACTTATTTAAAATTAATAGATATTTTTAAAGAATATTCTTATGTAAATTTAAATATCAAGGAAATATATCTATATTTCCTGTATGTAGAGAGTACTTCCAGCGATGACTAAAAGATTCGTCTGGGAGCTCTTTAGGATACAATTTATAAAAGAAATGTAAGAATATTCTTAAAATTTAAATTAGAAAAGATATTATGAATGTATATATTGTATCAAAATCTGCCTTATGGCATCTGACTTGTAAAACCCATGGGAATTCATAATGCTTATTGTATCTATATTATACTTATTTAAAATTAATAGATATTTTTAAAGAATATTCTTATGTAAATTTAAATATCAAGGAAATATATCTATATTTCCTGTATGTAGAGAGTACTTCCAGCGATGACTAAAAGATTCGTCTGGGAGCTCTTTAGGATACAATTTATAAAAGAAATGTAAGAATATTCTTAAAATTTAAATAAACAAAGATATTATGAATGTCTATATTGTATCAAAACCTGCCTTATGGCAGCTGATTTGTAATACCCATGGGAATTCATAATGCTTGTTGTACCTATATAATATTTATTTAAAATTAATAGATATTTTTAAAGAAGAATTTTCTTATGTAAATTTAAATATCAAGGAAGTATATCTATATTTCCTGTATGTAGAGAGTACTTCCAGCGATGACTAAAAGATTCGTCTGGGAGCTCTTTAGGATACAATTTATAAAAGAAATGTAAGAATATTCTTAAAATTTAAATAAGAAAAGATATTATGAATGTCTATATTGTATCAAAATCTGCCTTATGGCATCTGACTTGTAAAACCCATGGGAATTCATAATGCTTATTGTACCTATATTATACTTATTTAAAATTAATAGATATTATTAAAGAAGAATATTCTTATGTAAATTTAAATATCAAGGAAATATATCTATATTTCCTGTATTTATAGAGTACTTCCAGCGATGATAAAAAAATTCGTCTGGGAGCTCTTTAGGATACAATTTATAAAAGAAATGTAAGAATATTCTTAAAATTTAAATAAGCAAAGTTATGAATGTCTATATTGTATCAAAATCTGCCTTATGGCAGCTGACTTGTAAAACCCATGGGAATTCATAATGCTTGTTGTACTTATATAATATTTATTTAAAATTAATAGATATTTTTAAAGAATATTCTTATGTAAATTTAAATATCAAGGAAATATATCTATATTTCCTGTATGTAGAGAGTACTTCCAGCGATGACTAAAAGATTCGTCTGGGAGCTCTTTAGGATACAATTTATAAAAGAAATGTAAGAATATTCTTAAGATTTAAATAAGAAAAGATATTATGAATGTCTATATTGTATCAAAATCTGCCTTATGGCATCTGACTTGTAAAACCCATGGGAATTCATAATGCTTATTGTACCTATATTATACTTATTTAAAATTAATAGATATTATTAAAGAAGAATATTCTTATGTAAATTTAAATATCAAGGAAATATATCTATATTTCCTGTATGTAGAGAGTACTTCCAGCGATGACTTGAAGATTCGTCTGGGAGCTCTTTAGGATACAATTTATAAATGAAATGTAAGAATATTCTTAAAATTTAAATAAGCAAAGTTATGAATGTCTATATTGTATCAAAATCTGCCTTATGGCAGCTGATTTGTAATACCCATGGGAATTCATAATGCTTGTTGTACCTATATAATATTTATTTAAAATTAATAGATATTTTTAAAGAAGAATATTCTTATGTAAATTTAAATATCAAGGAAATATATCTATATTTCCTGTATGTAGAGAGTACTTCCAGCGATGATTAAAAGATTCGTCTGGGAGCTCTTTAGGATACATGTTATAATAAAAAATGTAAGAATATTCTTAAAATTTAAATAAACAAAGATATTAAGAATGTCTCTATTGTATCAAAATCTGCCTTATGGCAGCTGATTTGTAATACCCATGGGAATTCATAATGCTTGTTGTACCTATATAATATTTATTTAAAATTAATAGATATTTTTAAAGAAGAATATTCTTATGTAAATTTAAATATCAAGGAAGTATATCTATATTTCCTGTATGTAGAGAGTACTTCCAGCGATGACTAAAAGATTCGTCTGGGAGCTCTTTAGGATACAATTTATAAAAGAAATGTAAGAATATTCTTAAAATTTAAATAAGCAAAGTTATTATGAATGTCTATATTGTATCAAAATCTGCCTTATGGCAGCTGACTTGTAAAACCCATGAGAATTAATAATGCTTGTTGTACTTATATAATATTTATTTAAAATTAATAGATATTTTTAAAGAATATTCTTATGTTAATTTAAATATCAAGGAAATATATCTATATTTCCTGTATGTAGAGAGTACTTCCAGCGATGACTAAAAGATTCGTCTGGGAGCTCTTTAGGATACATGTTATAATAAAAATGTAAGAATATTCTTAAAATTTAAATACTAAAAAGATATTATGAATGTCTATATTGTATGAAAATCTGCCTTATGGCAGAGCTGATTTGTAAAACCCATGGGAATTCATAATGCTTATTGTACCTATATTATACTTATTTAAAATTAATAGATATTATTAAAGAAGAATATTCTTATGTAAATTTAAATATCAAGGAAATATATCTATATTTCCTGTATGTAGAGAGTACTTCCAGCGATGATTAAAAGATTCGTCTGGGAGCTCTTTAGGATACATGTTATAATAAAAAATGTAAGAATATTCTTAAAATTTAAATAAACAAAGATATTAAGAATGTCTGTATTGTATCAAAATCTGCCTTATGGCAGCTGATTTGTAATACCCATGGGAATTCATAATGCTTGTTGTACCTATATAATATTTATTTAAAATTAATAGATATTTTTAAAGAAGAATATTCTTATGTAAATTTAAATATCAAGGAAATATATCTATATTTCCTGTATTTATAGAGTACTTCCAGCGATGATTAAAAGATTCGTCTGGGAGCTCTTTAGGATACAATTTATAAAAGAAATGTAAGAATATTCTTAAAATTTAAATAAGCAAAGTTATGAATGTCTATATTGTATCAAAATCTGCCTTATGGCAGCTGACTTGTAAAACCCATGGGAATTCATAATGCTTGTTGTACTTATATAATATTTATTTAAAATTAATAGATATTTTTAAAGAATATTCTTATGTAAATTTAAATATCAAGGAAATATATTTCCTGTATGTAGAGAGTACTTCCAGCGATGACTAAAAGATTCGTCTGGGAGCTCTTTAGGATACAATTTATAATAAAATATGTAAGAATATTCTTAAAATTTAAATAAACAAAGATATTAAGAATGTCTATAATGTATCAAAATTTGCCTTATGGCAGAGCTGATTTGTAATATCCATGGCAATTCATAATGCTTGTTTTACCTATATAATATTTATTTAAAATTAATAGATATTTTTAAAGAAGAATATTCTTATGTGATATTAATTATTAAGGAAATATTTCAATATTTCCTATATTTATAGAGTACTTCCAGCGATGATTAAAAGATTCGTTTGGGAGCTCTCTAGGATACAATTTATAAAAGAAATGTAAGAATATTCTTAAAATTTAAATAAGCAAAGTTATGAATGTCTATATTGTATCAAAATCTGCCTTATGGCAGCTGATTTGTAATACCCATGGGAATTCATAATGCTTGTTGTACCTATATAATATTTATTTAAAATTAATAGATATTTTTAAAGAAGAATATTCTTATGTAAATTTAAATATCAAGGAAATATATCTATATTTCCTGTATGTAGAGAGTACTTCCAGCGATGACTAAAAGATTCGTCTGGGAGCTCTTTAGGATACAATTTATAATAAAAATGTAAGAATATTCTTAAAATTTAAATAAGAAAAGATATTATGACTGTCTATATTGTCTCAAATTCTTCCATACGGCATCTGAATTGTAATACCCATGGGAATTCATAATGCTTATTGTATCTATATTATACTTATTTAAAATTAATAGATATTTTTAAAGAAGAATATTCTTATGTAAATTTAAATATCAAGGAAATATATCTATATTTCCTGTATGTAGAGAGTACTTCCAGCGATGACTAAAAGATTCGTCTGGGAGCTCTTTAGGATACAATTTATAAAAGAAATGTAAGAATATTCTTAAAATTTAAATAATCAAAGATAGTAAAAATGTCTATATTGTATCAAAATGTGCCTTATGGCAGCTGATTTGTTATACCCATGGGAATTCATAATGCTTGTTGTACCTATATAATATTTATTTAAAATTAATAGATATTTTTAAAGAAGAATTTTCTTATGTAAATTTAAATATCAAGGAAGTATATCTATATTTCCTGTATGTAGAGAGTACTTCCAGCGATGACTAAAAGATTCGTCTGGGAGCTCTTTAGGATACAATTTATAAAAGAAATGTAAGAATATTCTTAAAATTTAAATAAGCAAAGTTATTATGAATGTCTATATTGTATCAAAATCTGCCTTATGGCAGCTGACTTGTAAAACCCATGAGAATTAATAATGCTTATTGTACCTATATTATACTGATTTAATATTAATAGATATTATTAAAGAAGAATATTCTTATGTAAATTTAAATATCAAGGAAATATATCTATATTTGCTGTATGTAGAGAGTACTTTCAGCGATGATTAAAAGATTCGTCTGGGAGCTCTTTAGGATACATGTTATAATAAAAAATGTAAGAATATTCTTAAAATTTAAATAAACAAAGATATTAAGAATGTCTATATTGTATCAAAATCTGCCTTATGGCAGCTGATTTGTAATACCCATGGGAATTCATAATGCTTGTTGTACCTATATAATATTTATTTAAAATTAGAAGATATTTTTAAAGAAGAATATTCTTATGTAAATTTAAATATCAAGGAAATATATCTATATTTCCTGTATGTAGAGAGTACTTCCAGCGATGATTAAAAGATTCGTCTGGGAGCTCTTTAGGATACATGTTATAATAAAAAATGTAAGAATATTCTTAAAATTTAAATAATCAAAGATAGTAAAAATGTCTATATTGTATCAAAATGTGCCTTATGGCAGCTGATTTGTTATACCCATGGGAATTCATAATGCTTATTGTACCTATATAATATTTATTTAAAATTAATAGATATTTTTAAAGAAGAATATTCTTATGTAAATTTAAATATCAAGGAAATATATCTATATTTACTGTTTTTACAGAGTATTTCCAGCGATGATTAAAAGATTTGTCTGGGAGCTCTTTAGGATACAATTTATAAAAGAAATGTAAGAATATTCTTAAAATTTAAATAAGAAAAGATATTATGAATGTCTATATTGTATCAAAATCTGCCTTATGGCATCTGACTTGTAAAACCCATGGGAATTCATAATGCTTATTGTACCCATATTATACTTATTTAAAATTAATAGATATTATTAAAGAAGAATATTCTTATATAAAGTTAAATGTCAAGGAAATATATCTATATTTCCTGTATGTAGAGAGTACTTCCAGCGATGATTAAAAGATTCGTCTAAGAGCTCTTTAGGATACAATTTATAAAAGAAATGTAAGAAAATTTTTAAAATTTAAATAAGAAAGACATTATGAATGTGTATATTGTATCAAAATCTGCCTTATGGTAGCTGATTTGTAATACCCATGGGAATTCATAATGCTTATTGTACGTATATTATATTTATTTAAAATTAATAGATATTATTATAATGAATATTCTTTTAAAATATGTGGAGCCCTCATTTCAAAGATACATGCCAACTAATCTTCCTTGTTAGGATCGAAGATGTAAAAAGAGCTGTCTAATTAATTAATTAATTAAATAATAAAAAGAAATCTGTATTCAAATAAAAAGTCATTATTTATGTATAGATTTCTTGCTGAATCCCTTATTGCAATCTATGGGTTCTCTCAAACTGCGTAATAAAAAGACTGTGTAATTATGATCTAGGTATATTGTTTTAGTTTTGACTTAGAAGAAATGTTCGTACATTTCCACAGTTACAAAATATCTGAGTGAAGATAAAAGGGTTTACAGGAATTTTTTTTTACTTTTTGTAAGATCAAAAGTATTTTTTCTTAAAAGATATCAAGTATTTTTTCTTAAATTCTAATAATTATGATAGACATTAATGATGCACATACAGAACCATTTCCCTGAAGATGATTCCTTTGCTACCCTCATTATAATATACTTGAAAAATAGTCAAGTGTTATGTGTGAAAGTGTTATTTGCATATTATTTTTTTTCTCTGCAAAGGCTTGGTAATTCGTGGATGCGTTCATTCTGTGTTATACGAGTACAATTTATCTTATTGTTGGAAAATATCCTTTTCGTAAGTTTGAACAGTTTTGCTTCATCATTTTGAAACGAAAATACCCAGTAATCGTGAAGGTGCATCGTAAATTTTAATTGTTTTTATATCAAATATCATTTTCTTTCAAATGTCTATTCATTCCATTCTTGGCAGCCAATCTCAATTCATCTACAGGCTATAATTTATAGAATGGATAAAATTAGGTTTTCAATTATGTTACCGGCAAAGTATGAAAGGCTGACGTTCCATAGAATGCGTAGGCATTGTATACAATGGCAGATGTCTTTAGGAAAAATATAAAATGATTACATACTTTTCCTAGTCATTGTGTTTTTAATACGTAGGCATTCTATAAAATCACAAATGCTATTTAGGCAAAGTATGAAAAAACATCCTGATGTAGTTATTATGTAAATGATGCGCACATTTCTCAAAAATACAAATGTTATTCTGAAAAATGAGAGTGTCATTAAAAAATTATTTAAAATGCTTAAAGGAAAATGAAAGTTGTACAAAATATAATTTATGCCTTTCCTATTAAGGGAAACAAAATTTTCATATTAAAAATAAGAAATTAACTTACTTGTTGCCATATTCAAGGCTTCAATGACATTTTGGATTAAATTTCCTTACATTTTTCATACAAAAATATTTCATATATTGTCACTTTGTTTTACACATGCATTTAACCCCTTGACTGACGAATTAAATGGAATTTGATGCGACAAAAAAAAACTATTTAATACCGGTGTCAATCTCATCATCAGTACTAGAGTAACCAATTGCACCATCATCCCCACTTTCATATAATGCATCCGGCTTATACATGTTACGGGGATTATTTATAATCTTTACTAAAGTCAAATATTGGCTAGTATAACATTCACCGTGCGAGACTTCTGCTAAACTGAACTCTTACTTTCAGTGTGCTTTTTTAAATGAGAATCGTCGAACGAGTGAAGCAACTATGTAATCTAATTGTAACTTGCACGGCGTCCGCCGAAAGAAGCGCTTGACGAGTCTGACTCGTCAAAGTCTGTGATGGCCCAGGAAATCAATGACGAGTCAGACTCGTCAAAGTCAGTCAAGGGGTTAATGAATCCTTGGTTGCTGCGCTGCCATTGGAATGAGCAATTGCAACTGACCGGAGAGAAATTTCGTCGTGGTCTCGTATATCTTGAATTCTAAGCAAGTTCTTTGAGCATAAAGTGAATTGTGATCTCCCATATATTTGTTTTAAAATTTCTTGAAGTTCCAAGTCAATAAAATCCATCCTCTGTCACATTCATTATAGATGCCAATATATTGCGCGAATTACTTCGCCCCTTGTCATCGTCAAAAATGGGAACGTGCACATGAATTTTCAAAGAAGCTGTGGGAAATTTTTTCCGAATTCATTTTAATTTTTCGTCTTGCATTTTGAGGTGGAGATTATTTTACTCTCCATAGTATTTTCATTTTTGAAAAAAAATTTGCACAAAATAGCCATTTCATCAACTTTACTAGCATGGCTGCAGAAGAAATAAATTTTTTGACAATACATTTTGCATATAAGTGCATCACACGTTTTCTTTAAACACACGCAACATATATTATAAGGCTCTCTTCGTTTAGTACACCTTGATCATGTTGGTTTAGTCAATTTTCGACTATAATCATATGCATGTTTTCTTAAACAGGCTTTTTTTTTGTAAAATCTGATTAGTTTCGCCTTTTTCCAGTGTTAAAACGCTTTCTATTACATTTTCTTGCTGCTCTTCTGAATTATTGTTTTTGAAACATCTTCAGGTGGAAAAGAAGTCCTACTTTAGGTTTGTATCTCAAAAGATTTTCGTGTGGTATTCTTTTGATCACAGAATGATAAGCTCTGTTTTTCATAAAACTGCAAGAAACGCAATTATCCACTGCAGTGGTCAGATTTAATAAGTTTCGTCCAAGTACAAAGTATATTTTCGACATCTTGATTTTCTCTTTCGACATTGCCCTGCCTTGTGTGTGTGTGTGATCGGCCTGCCCATGGATGATCTTGAATACTGGACATAACTCTTTCAAGCTGGTCACCAAATTATTGGCAAATTTCCTTCCATTCTTAGACTGTAATATTGATGACGCTCCAAACTTTGAGAATATGTCCGCTAGTTTGTAGCCTACTTCTTCAGCATTTTTTGTCGTTAGAGATTTGATAATCTGAAATTTTGTAAGATCTTCATACACAATAAAAAAAATTGTATTCTGTATTTGACAAACTGAAAGTCAATAAGAGCTATCTGACAATGGGAACTGAATTCAGGAAAAATCATACGTTTCACAACACAGCCTTTTTTTTTAATACTTTTCTGTTTTCTTCTGGTAAGATTCACAAATTCGGATGTGCATCTCAATATTATGACGTGTAATTTTTTTATTTGGTTGAAAATTTCAACATTTATCTCGTCCTCCATGTCCAACAGATAAATGCGTTTCATGAAATAGGAGAAATAACTCATAGTCAGTGACGTAATATTGTACTGTACTACTGACTCTTTTAACGAGATAAATGAATTTTCACAATCATACACCTTCATAGAAATCCAACAACCAATGTGCCTGGGTTCTTTTTGAATAGTCATTTTGTCTTTTTATACATCATTTATTAACCTTTGGTAAGTAATTTCAGTTAACGCTGAAAACAATAGTGTTTTCTTAACTCTGATTTTACATAGTTCATCGTCGAATCTTTGTTTCATATCTATAGACCATGATTCCTTCTCTAATATTACAGATGCCGAGCTGGCAGCCGAATGGTTAGAGCTCTTGCCTTCGGTCCAACAGTTCGTGGGTTCGAATCCCACCTTGGGTATGGACGTTTGTAATGATTCGGAATCCACTTTAAACCGTAGGTCCCGGTCTAATTAGCCCTCGTGTGCAAAAAATGACCGTTGAGCGACAAACAAAACAAAACAAACTAATATTACAGATCACTCCTCATTTTTATGCTGCACAGCAAAGCCAATGATTTTTGTTGAAATTGCTTATTTTTGACACTTGCGTGCGTGCTACAAAGTGTAACTAACAAATTCTGAGCTTGAGGCCCGCAGGAAAATTCACTTTCTAGGCACGTGATAGTGAAACGAATCAAAGATGTTTTTTTATACTTAGCCGAGTTTTTTTTTTCCTCATTTGGCAATCTATAGAATGCCTGGGAAATGTGTGTAAATTATAACCAAAAAATCCTTTCATACATTGCCGGCAAGTTTTATGCATTGTATTCAATGCTGGATTTCATACTCCTTTGCCGGTAACATATATAAATAGAATGATAGTCAGGTGTTTAATATATATTTTGAGTGGCAGTAACTTCTTTGGAATGGTGAATAAACTTGGAAACATTTTTCTTCCCCTGAATTTATACAGCCTATATTAGAAAAAATTGCTTACATCATCTTACGAATAGTTGAACGTTTCTGGCTATTTGGCAACTTAAAAATTATTTTAGCTTTTTATTAACTCTCTTATTACCATAATTAAATAGAATATTAAAGTGTATCATTCCGTAGTTTTGAAAATGAATGTGGCATAGTATCTTAATTAATCCTACACATTCTATTTAATATTACTTTATTTTTATGTATGTGAATTTAAATCGTGCATTAACGTTTATGTAAGAGCAACATTTTTAAGCTTGTTAAATGCTTCATTGCAACATATTCCTCGTCAATTTATGCATCAAACTAGACTTCAGCATGCAATTTGATAAGTTTTACCTTATATCTAGGAGAAGGGGAACTAAAACGATACGCATTTCACTTCTAATGGATTTTTTTTATTGATTAGAAGTGAGCATGCTTTATTGTTATCAACAACTCAGATTTAGAAGATCTGGTAGATGGTTTCCTCTTTCAAAAAAAAAAAAAATAAATAAAATAAATAAATGAAATAAAATAAAATAAAATAAAAAATAAAATGAATAAAATAAAATAAATAAATAAATAAATAATAAAAAACCATTAAATAAAGAACTTATTTTTATCTTGTTTAGTTTATATTAAAAATATTTTAGTTTCGTTTCAAATCGATCGAAATTTTGAATAAACGTATCAATATTTAATTTTTACGAATTTATTCAAATGTATATTTAAGCACCATAATTGATAATTTGAGAGCACATTAATTTATTATAAGAAACACACACACACAAAACGGAAGCGAAATATTTAATTTCATTCCAATTTTAATTAAAAAAAATAATTTTCAATGGAGGAAAAAAATTTTTTTCTAGTTATTATTTCCAATTTATCACAGAAATTTTTTTATTGGTCATTTGACTACTACTCATTATTTGATAAAATATTGAGTTTGTTGGAATTAATATTAAAAATATTCAATTACTGAAATCCTTAAGAAAATATTAACAAATGGACATTTTGCTTCCTCAAAAACATTTTACCAGGAAGGAATGTTTTCAAAACATTTTTAAATATTAATTCGCGAGTATTAAACAGTAAACCAATAAAACAATAGAAACACCATATTTAAATTGTAATTAGTTTGCGATTACAATTGAAGAGATATTGACTTAACGTTTTATTTATTTGTGCTTTTACTGAATAATTTTAGATTTTACAAAGGTCAGAGCCCACAACGTTATGCTGTAACAATGCTGTTTATGTTAAATTTTAAAAATATTTTTTCTAAGTTAATTTATGTGCATATAAGATTTCTAAAATGCATACTTAAAATTAAGAAATTTAGGATTTTTTTTTTATTTTTAGAGCTTGAAATCAATATATTTATTAATTTCTAATAATTAAAATTAAATTGAAAAGTTCATTAAGCGTACCTTTTCTAGATGTGTTTTTCTAATGCGTGGATGATTTTTAGAATTTAATCAGATTCAGCTCTACAAGGGGCGAAGGTAATAGCAATTTTTTTGGGGCAACCAGTGGGTGTACCCTCTTTACCCCGAAAGTGAAAGGAAAGATAAAAGCACCCAGTGAAATAATTCTCAATGCCTTTACCAGGATTCGAACAATGAGCTATTTTTTTTGTCGTGTCCATGAGAGTCGAACTATATGTGTCCGTGAATTTTGAAAATTTCCTCTACGACTTGCTGGATGTTGTCTCCATACGGATCTGTCATAGTCGGCAGCACTCCAACCTTTCTCAGGCTGGCGCTCATAGCCGGACACTCATAGATGTGAGTAGGCGTAAGCTTTGTATTAGGACAATGATCACAACTTCTGTAGATCTTTTTGCCCTCTCCATCGATCTTCATACCCCTGTGGTGTCCAGTTCTCAGCCTAGTTATGGTTTTAATAGTAGAAATAGCCGGACACTCATAGATGTGAGTAGGCGTAAGCTTTGTATCAGGACAATGATCACAACTTCTGTAGATCTTTTTGCCCTCTCCATCGATCTTCATACCCCTGTGGTGTCCAGTTCTCAGCATAGTTATGGTTTTTTTAATAGTAGAAATAGCCAGACACACATAGGTGTGAGTAGGCATAAGCTTTGTATCAGGACAATGATCATAACTTCTATAGACCTTTTTGCCCTCTCCATCGATCTTCATACCCCTGTGGTGTCCAGTTCTCAGCCTAGTTATGATTTTAATAGTAGATCTGTTCGCAGTTATTTTAGAGAGAAGATGTTTGGTCTGAATGGATTTCTCTCTAAGTTTGTATCTGGCCACTGCATTCGCATCCTGAAGAGAAAACATCATTGCAGCTCAATGTTCGACTATTCATGGAAATGGGTTGTCAGAGCCTAGGGAGGTTGGACTTGTTTGCCTGTAGTCGTTAGCTGAGCAAAGTGGAATGGCCTTCACGCCTTGGGTGACCCTGCCAGGAGAAAATCACCGGACGTACTTCGCCCGTTCCGCCCAGGTACACCCCTATTTGCTTCGAAGTTAGCATCCCTAACTTCCCACTTCGCCATCAGCCGGCTACCATTTTTAGAATAAATCAATAAAAAGTTCCTCCAAAATGATACTAATTGATAATTTTAATTATGTTAATTAAATTAAATTAAATTTGGTTTTGTTCAATCAGTTGAAATCTTCTCCAGACTGCGGTAAAATTATGATGACTTCATGCTTCATATTTTCTTCATGTGTAACTGGTACCTTACCAGTACTTAATACCTTAACTGGTACTTAATATCTTTAATGAACTCTGTGATATTTCTCACGTATGAACTTTTATTTTTTTAAAAAATGTATACATCTATATTCAAGACAATCTTGATATCATTGTCGTAACAGATTGTTTTAAGGGAGAGAAATAACAATACACTAGCAGTTTCAACTTTTTTTTCTAGCTCAGCTAGGAGTTCTAAAAAAACATATCAAACAGATTACTTGATTAATAATTTATTCCGGTTTCATTTATTGAAATGTTTCTTCGATAAATATATTTCAATGTCATTAGTATTATTTATGTCATATAAATTTAAATCTTGAAATTAATTCATACTTATTTATAGAACGTTTACTTATTTATTATTAGCTTTGTTATGTGTTTTTGTGGATAATATAATAACATGTTCATAATTATAGAGACAGTTACAATCATGTTTTTATTTTTTCTTTCATATCGCTTTGGATGAGATCTCAGGGTACCACAGAACCTTCTAAAGCAGTTGTGAAAATGAAATCTAGTAAGTGAATTGCAACCTTTTTTCCATTTTTGGAATCTAATTTTTTAATGATTTATTAATTTTAATTGGCATATCTTTAATCTGCTACATTTTATATCTAAGTTTGAGCATTCTAAAATTTTTCCTTCTGTAATAAATCATGCATCTATAAACCTTTTACAAAAATATTTATTGCATATTGATTTTGTATTACATTCTGATTAACTATTAGTTTCCTTAGTATAATTTATTTACAATGACAAAAATTTATTTTAAATGTATTTCTTTTTTGTATTTCAATAGATTATTTAAGAGTAAAACTGGATGAAGTCTTACATCAATTTCCTTGTTTTTAAAATTCTTAATAAAATTCATCGTTAATTATACATTCATTCCACAAGTAATTCCATACATGGATACATCTATTGTCAAATTTGTTTACTTAACAAAACAGGGAGTCGAGAAAGATAATAAAATAATACATGTTATTTTTTCAAATTCCTTTTTAATTAAAATTTAAAAATACTGCGTGTGAAACTTTTATGTAGCACAATATGTAGAAAGTGTAAGACATTTGCATTTAACAGTGAGAAGGGACCCCGTTCTATTGGTTATCGAGTTGGTTCCCCTCCATCACTCATATTTATTTAAAAAGAAAAAAAAACTGCACAAAGTAGGATGCTTATACGTCCTCCCTTCAAGTACATATCTAAAAATTAAAATACAATTTTTATGCAACAAAATATCTGTCAAAAAGAATCTGAAACTATGATTTATTAATACATAATTGAAAAATTTAAGAATGTAATACTTGATTTTAATACTTATATATGGAGGATATTGAACAAGTAGAATACAATTCACACTTTAAGTGATTATCATTAAATGCATGTAACACTAGTATAAAATCAGAAGTAAAAATATAAGAAAATAAATGTTCTATATGATTATAGAACAAAATACAGAAATATTTCATTGTTTATAAGTGAATGAGCTTCTTATGTTAAGTACGAAGAGCTTGATGTTTACAAATCTGCCGCAGGGTGTCTCTTCTGCAGACAAACATCCAATCACGGAACAGAAAGCATCACAATGTAATTTTTTTCCAAAAAGATATTGAAAGGCAAAACTTTAGAAATGAGGTGGATACCATATTAACAGGTTTCTTCAAATGTAGATGATTCATAAGAGGGCAGCCTATCCTATAAGGGTCAAATGTACTCTCAACACCACACACCCACAAGTTTGACTTGGATTTTTAATTCTTTTGAAGTAAATAGGGATCGTTATCATGTAATTGATATATGGATCTGTTTGGATAGTATTGTTTGTGGAACTGTAGAAATTATCAATTTGAGGAATCGGCCCTCGCTCTTCCACAGTGTTCTATTGCTTTTGCTATAAGGATTATAAGACTGCTGCTACAATTTTAATTGTAGAGCAGATTTTGGGAATGGAAAGATAATTATTTGGCCATTAGTATCCTTTACTGCTTCTTTTGTTCTTGATCCGGAAGCTCATTGCTTGAGTTCCTGCGTGGACACATATCCAGTTGAGTTGAATTCTCGTGTAATTTGTTATTTGTTGAAGCGATAGCTGTTCATGAATCAAGTTTGATTTATCTTGTTATCACATGTTGGATCATGAAAACTGATAAGCTGTCGCACCAAGTGGTCAGTAAGGAGTATTTCATTTCTTTTGCATGGTTAAAAATGTCTGTCTAGCTTCGGCTTGAAAAACTGATTTGACAGCTTGCAGTTTGTAGAGCTGGTAAGCTTCCTTAATCAAATTTATCATAATTGTGAAAGAAGTTCCTGTACATCGGTCGTACTTTGAGCTACCTGTATAAGAATTTACAACTGATGGATTGAACTTGTGTTGTTTGCTGATGGTGTTCGGTGATTGCGATAGATTATACAAATGAATATTCTTAAGCTAGTGTGAGTGATGAATGGTGTCTAAATGTGCAGGGGCTTCGATGGTATCTGCTGAGAAATTTTAATCTTTTAGTTATGTATAGGCTTGAATCTGAACTGTTGGGGTTAACAGCACTTCTTACTCTAATTGGAGGTGTAGCAGTGATAATCCCGGTAACACAGTTGTTGTTGATCTATCATGTGCTTCCCTGTACAAAGCCCTGAGTTGGGCTGTACCTGCGAACATAGTTGTCGCAGTAGCATCTTTTTATAAGGAGACTGAGGTAGCATTGTATGCTGGAGAGTTGTGCTATTTTTCTTGCACCGAGTGGAAGTACCCAAAATGAGGAACCGTAGGCGATGATTCTATCTAACGGTAAGGTAGATGGACTTCATTAATTTACTCTTGAGATCTTAGTATCTACCTGCTTTTGCTTTCAGTCTTTATGAAATTGATACAATTTTTTGTTTTAAGATACCTAATGTCGAGCAGGAATGATAGTTTATTATCTCTTTGAACACCAAGATATATCAAAATTTTCGCATAATTCAGGCTGATTATATCTCATATTATTTTTGGGTTTCTTATTATAGTTTTCCTACATTTGCTGATAGCTTGGGATTTCGTAAGGAAACACTTAGTTTTTTTTACCGAACTCTGAGAAAATATGCAAAGTCTAGTTACCATTATTTTTTAATTCTTCTCTTGTAAGACCTTGAACTATGAGAATCGTGTCATCAGTGAATATTTGTGTCTCTGTTCGATGGCCAATTATGGGAAAAAATCTTATAAAAGTAAATATTCCAAAGGGAAGATTTGGGCCTCGATAGAGCCTTGAGGACAACCTCTAGTTTTCTGGGTAATGGGTGAAACACCATTTGAACTAGTCATCAGTTTTCTATCTTCTACAAAACTATGAGTTCTGACACTATTCGATGCACAATTCGAGTTTAAATGTGCCAGTCTCAGAGCTGGCCACTAAAAAGTCAAAGGCTTGTTGAACACCGAAACTAAGAATGACAGAATAAAGATCGTTTTTTCTATTCCTGTTTATTATAATATTATTTTATAATGATCTTGAGGTATACTCTGTAGACATGTTCGAACGAAAAGCAAATTGACTATAACTGATAAAATTCGTTTTATGCAGATGATACTTCAAGCGATTATTAATTTCTCTCGTACTTTTCCAAGAGCTGCTAGCAAAAATATCGAATGATGGAAGGAAGTTATTTTTGATCTTTGTTTCTTCTTAGAAAGAAAATTACTTAGCCGATTTTGAAGTGTTTAGTAAAAAAGTGCAATTTTAAGCAGGTATTAAAAAAAAAAGGAATCGTGGACAAGCATGGAAAACTAATCTTACAAATGGGTTATCAATGTCTCCAACTCCTGGGATTTAGAATTGCTGAAATTATTTATAGTGTGCTTAAGCTCCATCAAGGTAAAAGGTTGATCAGGATCGTTAGACTTAACTCAATGAATTTAAGATTGACATTTAAAGGCAAATCATCCTGGACTGAATCTGGAAAGAAAGCTTGAGCGAAAAGTTCCTGATGAATTACGTTTGTAGATTTGAAATTATTTAGAGTATTTTACAGAGGTTAATATTAAGTTGTCTTGAAGACTTTATCAGCAATATACCAACATGTATTCCAAAAAATATTTGTACAAAACTTCATCCAACCAGATAATTATTTCTTCAGAATTTCTTTCTTGTAAAAAGCTAGTTGCTGTTTGTATTCTATGTATGCCCTAGTGCTGTGATGGCGAACCTTTTTTAATGCCCGGGCCACAAAATCATAAAAATTCGTTTTAAATAGGTAACGTGTCACAATAAAATTTCATTCGTTCATTCGAATTGTTAGCGTGGTGAAACTATACGTAAGTAAACAAAAACAATTCTTATTTGTTAAAGAATTTTTTATTATTCAATGTTTTACAAAAAGCAATAAGAGGTAGAAACAAAATTCACGTTAAAAACAATTGTTTTAATGTGAATTTTGTTGCTCTACACAAGATGATAAAGCTTTAATATCTGGTTCATATTTAGTTAATTTCAACAATGTGTATTCAGTGATCGACTCATCGTCATTGTGTTTTTAAATTTATTTTTTATAAAATTTAATTCTGAAAATAGAGATTCACACGCCCACGTCCATGACAATAGTGATAAAATTGATTTTGCTAATATTTTTAAACAATTAAACGTGTCAGGAATTGAAAAAATTCCATGTAATTAGAATTTCATCTTCTGCAGTTTTATTTATTTTATCCAATAATCTCGATTACTTTCAATAATTTCTAAATCATTTCTCAAATTACAAATTTTTGGTTCCATATGGTACTTGGCTGAAATTCAACTAATTCCATTTCTAATTCATTAAAATTTAACCACTTAAAGGCTTTAAAATTTAATATTTTAAATGGTATTGTATCAGGACATAAAATAAATTTTAAAGTTTCTTCAAAATCTTTAAACTGCGTAAATCTTGCAGAAAATTCCTGAATCAGGGATTGAATTGCCATTGAAAATTCATTTGTGAATATCTCTTTATTTGGATTTTCGTGACATTCATTCAATTTTTTTTTTGTATTGAGAAAATATTTATATGAATTTGAAAGAATATCACGATTAAAAATCTGCAATTTGACTTCGAACGCTTTGATCAAGTCAAACATAATAAAGACTTTTATTAACTCTTTGTAGATTTATATTTTTTTCATTTAAATGAGAGCATAAACTATTGAAAAAATATAACTGTACCAGCCATTGTACGTCCGATAATTG
Organism: Latrodectus elegans; assembly: GCA_030067965.1. Lineage (NCBI taxonomy): Eukaryota > Metazoa > Arthropoda > Arachnida > Araneae > Theridiidae > Latrodectus > Latrodectus elegans. Next base: position 6,155,967 of record CM057820.1, read on the forward strand.
ACAGCATTGGTCAATAATGTTCCCATTATTTAGAAATAATCTTATTTCCTCCAAACAATCTACAAATCTTTACAAAAGATTTCCGTATCTTAACCAGCTTACATTATTGTATAAAAGTAAGCTATTGTTACGACGAGTTTCCTTCGTTTAACAATTCCTGATATTTTCTTTTATTCAGTGCTCGCGCTGATATAAAACTGACTAATTTTGTTACAAAACTAAAAATATCATCAAACATTTTGAAACCTGTTTTGTCACATAGCGCTTGTTGGTGAATAATGCAATGAAAATCAAGAAGTGTATGTCCAATACGTTTTGTTAATGAATTTATAAATCTATTTTCCTGTCTAGTTAAGCAGCGGCCACCATCAGTAGTAACTTAGACAATTTTAGGACACATTTCTCTTTTTCCAATGCACATATAACTGCATTACAGATGTCTTATCCTTTTGTTGTTGTTGTTACTGTTGATAAACTTATTAACTCCTCTTTTATATTGTTTTGAACCAAATAACGTACAAAAATTGCTAAGCCGGTTGTCTGTAGAATCTTCAAGGTAAATGGATATAAAATCACTTTATATGAATTTTTTGTTGAAACTTTACATTTTCCATCATACCTTAAAACTTTCTCCTTCACTGTATTCCTAGCTCTATCGACATAATTTTAATTCTTTTGATAATTTTTTTATTTACGAAATCATCGAGTTAAGTATGGTGCACATTGCAGCTAAGCATCCTTTAAAAATTCGAATTTATTAAAAGGTTTCGCATTTTCAACAATAGCTTTTCAAACTTGATAACTAGCAGAATTGGTGTTTGATTGAGTTCCAATATATTTCATTAAAGAAAGAGTTTGAACATTTTTATTTTTTAAAGCATGTGATATATATTCATTTTGCTCTAATACACTTCGATCGGGAAGAAATTTATGATTAGTTTCACATTGACGCTATATTGAAGATGTTCTACAGACTACAGTTTTATAACATAAAAAATAAATTGCTTTACTGTCCTTTTCAGTCATACTGTATCTGTCCACCAAGCTTGAAATTCTCTGCTACTACATGTTTCAGGTAATTTCAATTCCTTCATTAAACTAGCCATAATAAGAAATTCTAAAAATATTATAAAATAAATTATTTATTCTGCATTCGTTTTCAAGGACTTATTTCGTCACATATTAAAGTACTAAAAATATTACCATAACATGAAAATAATAAATAAGATATTTATTCAAGGTAATTTTAATAATTATTTCCATATTTTGCCCTGATTTAATGATATAATTTCTTATAATATTAACACATTTTATTGTTCAAAAATGAGCAAAATAAATAATAAGTTTAATAACTTTTAATACCTTTAAGGTTGTTACAAGTTAAAACTTCAGTCGTGACGCAATATGTTCTTGCAAACGAATGCAGAATATAAAATATGAAATAATATGTAACAATATTTAACTAAAAGTAATATCTGTTTACGGTAAACACGGTTATATTATTTAACAAATCGCTGAAGCTTCATAGACTATGGTTTACTAAAAATGACTAATGCAGTCTGTCTTCTGATTCGAGCGATGCGACTGTAACGACATGCAATAACATTAGAAGGCGAAACTGGATACGCAAAAAATTTTTATCTAATGCAGATCTATATGTATTTCAAGAGAATCCATGACATATTTTAATAATAAAATGTATAATTTGACGGTTCTAGTTAACATAGTAAGATAGGTATTCAGTACTACAAATTTATATCATAAATTATAAATTAAGTGAAGATTAATAAGTTTTAATTCCGACATTTCTATCAAAAAAGATAACTTATAAAAAAATTGTTTCGTGCCATCTCTCAAAGTTTTCAAACGTGCCACTGGTTCGTCATCCCTGGCCTAGTGCGTTTTGTGTTTTAAGGAATGCTTTTCATTCTTTTTCTAAGAGTATTGGTTTTTTTGTTTCATTGACCGTAGTGATGAGTTCTACCAATTAATCTTTATTTTATTTGGGTTTTGAATTTTAAAGTGGTGTTCAGTCGTTACATGAATAATAAAGACGGATGTTGTTGCTATTTTAACAAGCATGTCTGAGTCGGTGCAATTCCTCATTTTATTATTTATTGATTGGATTAAACAATTTATTTGGGATATAGAATATTTTTGGTTACTGTGATGAATCCCCTATTGAGTGTTGATATTTTTCCTAGAGTTATTACAGGTGCAAAGTAACACTGAATAATATTTGAGTAATTATTGCTATAATTTTGTCGTATTTAACGGAGTAAATTCTTATGTCAACTGGACGAAATTTATTCAAATTTAGTAAATAGGAAAATTTTCTTTTATAATTTATATTTTATTAAAGATTTTATGGTAGAAACTAATAAGTGTTCTGTTACAGATATATAATACTACGAATAGTACTTGGTTTATCAGCACAAATGTCTTTTTCGCTTGCTTTATTTGTGCTTCCACCATATGGATTTGTTTTCCAATTTTTATTCATACATTTTCTTTTTTTTTTTTTTCATTTATCATAATTTTACCTGTTGTTTGCTAAAAAGACTAGTCTAAATTTTTCAGTCTCAGTGATCCTATTACTATTTTCTTATGCTAATGGAATTCATATTCATCAGAAACACACTTCAATTATTTAATAAGTGGTTTCAACTGTTCAATCTTATCCAACAGAAAAGTAATAGTTACAGGAATACCAGTAAATAATCTTAAATTGCACTGGTTAAAAAGTCCTCTAATATGTCATTTGAACAGTATGTAACAGTATTTTCTTTTAGGGGTTTTGATATTATATTAGTCACCTGGCATGGAAATGTTCTGATTTATTTGGTTGAGTTTCGATGATGGCAAAGTGTGAATCACCTAGTAAAGCCTCTATGTCCAATTATAGATTTCATTTAATTTATGTTATATGTTTTTGTACTTTTAAGTAATTTCAATAACATAAAAATAGTGTTTTAATATTTTTGTTTTATCCAGTACATTAGCTTCGATTATTAATTTTTACTATTTTTAACAAAAATATTTAGAAACTCCTAAACATAAATAAATTTTCCATGGCCCATGGGACCATTCAGTTTCCGGCCAATGCAACATGCTATTTATATTTTTATTGAAAGCAGAGCATTCAAAACTTTAAACATAGTATTCGAGTATGATAAATTACCGATGTAGTCCATTTTAGTTAAGTCACGTTTTTCTTTTCAAAATCGAAAGGAAATGAAAAAACTTCTGATGTTGCCATCTGACCTGAAACCATACAATTTCCCTTCACTCTTCAAACTTTTGCAAATGTACTCTGTTTTCCAATTTCACCATCCTTTTTCCCAAGTCCAAAGGCTCAAATTTTTAATCCCAGATCACAAATATTTCGTGTATCTTTGGACACGTGCGCGTGCTCGATTGAAATGTAAATTCAATTTAGTTGAAAATATCTTGTAATAATTTTCTTTCACTGTCTTCCTCGCACTGCCCTATATTGATGTACTAGTATACCTAGCTCTGTACCTAGATCTGAGTAGGAATGTACCATTTAGGGGGAAATTAATATGTTAGAATCTTTGTAATTTAAAAGAAGGGACTTGGAAGATGATCCAATAATTGACGAGCTACATCTAGAGGTTTCATTTCACGTGGAGGACATTGCAACCAAGAATTATTTAACGTATCCCACTGCATTACTTGTACACATAGAATTCGTACATTTTTTAAATATTGAAGTCCTCGTGTAAGTAATCTTTGCTTGGATTTTCACACTGTTGTGCAGCTACTTCTGTTAACCTAAATTAAATTCATCTGTTTTAAAGCATATGTTTGATCGTTTATATTTTCTGGAGCAAACACACAATGGCAATCCGCAATGAAACTTTTTTTTTTGTAAAAACAGTCGCATAGTTGTCCATAACTCAGCTGATAACTACTCTTTTGCCAGCTCAAATGTAATCTTTTCCACTTCTTCGAAAAAATTACTAGTTAGAATGTAATCTTGGAAATTTTACTGTTTTATTTTAAATGCATTCTTTTTGTTTTTAAACTTTTAATATGCTTTCTTAAAAAATAATTTTCTAAACCTGTGTCTCTAATTGATGAAATTCCTTTATGGTGTTTTCTTTTTATCCGAAATGATTTTGTCGCACTTCTGACGACATAAATATGGCATATTTACATTTTTTTAAAATTAATTAATTCCATGATTTTATTTCTGCTTTTTAAACATCATTATTATTTTGCAAATAGTAATCTAATTCACTATGTTTACATTTTTTCGTCCAGTCAAATTATAGGGTGGAATATTTTGATTGTAATGATTAGTTGATTAACCCAAATAAATACGAAATCATGTTTTCCAGAGTCCATCATTTTTCCAATTGATTAACTATTTAATTTATTTTTTACTTTTTTGAATATTTCTTATTAATTATTTCCATTTTAATATTATAGTAATTTATTTCAATAAAACACGACACTAATTGAAATTTATAAATGAGTTATTTCTTTGGCAGTTCGAATACAATAGATAATTCAATTTTCGTATTTGATTTGAGTGATAATAATTTACATGTAATGGTGACAAAGAAATTAAAAGGAAAACTTTCATATTTCTCCAAAGGACAGAGAAAAAAATGTGAAATGGATTAACTAGATTTTTATGATTTTAATTCTCTATATAAAATGATGTTTTGTCAAAAATTGGTCATTGAATTATATAAATTCTTATTACCAAAATTTGTTTTGAATATATTCAATTTAGTGTCACTGAGTTTTTCGATATATCTTTTCATGAAATTTGGAAATAGGAATTAAGGGAAGCATTGCTATTATATTGTGTTTTCTTAAAGTGTGTGGTTTGTTTATCGCTCAACGGTCATTTTTTGCACACGAGGGCTAATTAGACCAGGACCTACGGTTTAAAGTGGATTCCGAACCACTACTAACATCCATGCCCAAGGTGAGATTCGAACCCACGAGCTGTTGAACCGAAAGCGACAGAGAAGATAAGGGCAGAGAATATATAAAATTTGAGCCGTCCCAACGAAAGTGTGGATTACGCTGTAGCGCTAAATGAAGTTTTAATTTAAAAAAGATTTAAATCAGTAATATTTAATTGAAAAAGTGTTATTGTTATATAATAATAGCAGGAAACATATATTTCCTGACATTTCTGCACTTTCTTATTTTTTCATTTTTTGCACTTTCTGCTCTTTCATTGAGAAGGAGAAATAAATTGGTTTTATCTCCATAATTAAAAAGAAAATTAAATTACCAATAAAATGACAGTTATTTTTTAATAACCACAAATTCAATTTCATTCAAATTGGCAAATGGAATTTGAAATGATAATGTGAGAGAAACGAATGCTAACGAAAAACAACTTTTTTCGAGATTGTCTTTTCATACTTATTTAGTGTGTAATAAAAAGCGATTTCATTTATTAATGAAAATTTGCATCTAAGTAAGATTTCAACGGGAAAGGGGATTAAAATCTCAATACCAAGAACAAATGAAAGTAGAGAAATGAAATTGCACCGATATTGTATGAGTAATGTATTTAAAAGCTTACAATCTCATTTCTGAGACAGGTGGAATAAGATTCAATGCACTTGTAAATCTGTATCTAATGTATCTTCAAATGGTGTATCCCCAACAGAATGGAAAAAACAAGTATACATACATAGATCTCGTATAAGTATCAGATGTCGTTTTGTTGGATACAGTTCCGTGGATGGTGCAGTTTCTCAATCAGTACAAGGAAGGTTAATCTCAAGACGCTCGGGTTATCGTCCATTGATGTTTTGCAAGTCCTCCATATCTGATCCATCAGGCCGAGGCAATGTTACTACTCTGTAAAGCGTGATAATGTACGGACGCACAACATTTTGAATCATTAATGTACTTATTTTTAGTAAAATTGTTTGGGATAACAGCGGATGTATACCTGGTTGCTCAAGTTAAAAAAATCAATTTAGAACGCTAAATCCACTAGAGATTGAATTAAAAAAATATACTCTATACTTGGGTTGATGTTGATCTACTCGATTTTCGTCAAATCACCTGGGATTCACCTGCATCATAGGAAATTACTCTTCCGACTATTACTCCTAATATGTACGTAGTGAGTTTAAGCCATACTGCCTGGCCGGCAAGGTTCTTCTGTTTTCTCTTTTACCAACCCACGACCATCCATCATTTGCATTAATACAGAACCGGATTTCTTGAAAATAAGATTTCCACCCTTTCCTCCATGAGGCTGCAGAGGCTTGGTTATTTGAAACATTTTTCTCATTATAGGAAGTTTGCAAAATCAAATAGTGACTTAGACGAAGATCATTCATGTTTTCTAAGGATTTCGGTGGCACTTTAAATAGGTCGTGGTTGCAATATCTTTCAATTAAAATAACATTTCTGAGGTTAGCAGGTCAAATATTGGGGGTTTTGCTGCTTAGTCTCTGCTTTTAAATTTCTAAAACTTTCACTTGGCTGTTTCCACCAAACTGATAGAACTCTAGGATAGGTACCGGAATTTTGCTATTGCAACAATTCGCTCTCCAACCAGCGGTTACTTGACACGACTCACATCAGAATTGTTAGTACTTGATGGACAGTGGCAGCCATGCTGCAAGACTTCACTTGGGAACTATCCGTAAAGTAATTGAAGTTTAAAAAATGTTTGTGCCTATTGCAACTGAATAATTTACTGCAGACTCAAGTCACATCGAACTTCGCTCTCTGCTGTGCCACCTGTAACACTTATTTTAGCAGTATATTTCCTCTTGAACATTTCTGCCAATACATATTGCTCTGTGGATACATTCCTGTTCAATGTTTCTGCAATGTCGCGCTATTAATTTTTTGGACTCGTATTACACCATCTCATTCGAACATCAGGAATTTTTGATAATAGTCTCGTACTTCGTGTATAACAGCTGCATATCATATTGCAATAAAACAGTAATTAATGCCCATGAATGCTACAACTCCGTTTTAAAATAAAGCTGATTTGCATGCTAGTACTGGCACACGAATATACCAAACAGTCATTTTTCTACTTCTCGTAACAGGGATGTTTTTCTGATTGTGTATTTAGTTTCTAAAATATTATTTTAAGTGATTTACTGTTCATCGTCTGATCTTTTTAAAAGCTAGGATTTATAGGGAGTCACTGTAAGTAAATTTATATTACTATTTTGTAGTAAATCATTCTAATTAAAATTCTGTTCCACCTTTCTAGAACTAGCATGAAAAGTTAACAAAATTTGCGAAATGATATTATTTATTTCACTTAAATGAAAGACTCCGCTTTCCGTCTTACATCATTTTCTAGTCTTGAACTTTTTATCGCTGTGTATCTTGTTATCTTTCATCTTAATTTTTCTCGAATATCTGGAATTAAATCTTTCTAATATTACAAAAATACAGAAAAAGATCATGTTGAGAAAATTTGGCTTAATGAATAAAACTAACCACGGTGTGCTTTACTTGAAATCTACGTAAGAAAAAATTGAACATGTACATCCTAATTAACTGTCTCAAAGTACGTGATTAAGGAAGGAAAATCTCGACATCAAATAGAAGCTGTATCACTGACAGTTCAAACTTCGCAGAAAGATGCAGATGTTATATTGTAACAAGTGTGAACTAGAAATAAAACTTTAGATTGCATATTAACTTTTGAATGTTTTTATAGTTAAATTATTTTAATAAGTATTTCTTTTGTACTATGTTAAGTATGTCGCTACGATGCTAAATTTTGAAGTCTTATTAATTATTTTGGTTTACGTATAACATATTTACACATTTTTAAACTAAATTACTAACGAATCTTGTCTCATTTAATTTGCATAAACTACTTGCGATTTTAGAAATATAATTTCTTATGTAAACATAAGAATACGAACAATTAGTATTTTGAAAAAGTTGTATTAAGCATTGGATTTTTTTAACTTACCGGGTATTTCTTGTGTGAAACATTGAATATGAAAACCTTCGAATACAAAAACTTACATTTTTCTTCATTAATTTTTTAATGGCTCAGATTTTTCGTTCGAAAGTAAAAATTAAAAATTTAATCGAAAAATAGCAATCGAAAATAATAGTATTCTTAACAAGGAATTATATAATAAAGTTGCTTTATTATGTTATTTAAACATAAAATTTTTATGATAGATTATTCTTGCGTTTTCAGAGTGTAAACACCCCTTCCTATTCAATTACTTAATAAAAATATCCACGAAGTGAAAGAAACGCAACAAATGTTTAAAAATGGTCCTTTCTAATAATGTTGGTGTATAGAACATTAACTGTCTATCTTTATCACAATACCCAGTTAAATATATCTTCCACTGATATTTATTTTTGTATTATTTTAAATTGAAAGGGAAAAATATATCGGTGGCTTGCAAGTATCATTAAAGCTTCGTCTCAAGTCTAAAGTTCTTCAAATTATATAAAATTATTGTAAGACATGTGGAGAGCATTAAGAAATTCACTACATGAAATTGTTGTAAGAGAAAAAATTGTCTTTATTGTCTGAAATTTACAGTAATATTTATTTTATTTTAAAAATTGTTAATGTTAAAACAGTATCTCAATTTACTTTCAATTCAAAATTGTGTAATGCTTATGTGTAGAACTGTTTTCATTTTTATTATATAGATGTAAAGGATAAATTTTCTTTTATTATCTAGGATTGCAGTACAGGACTTTCTAAAGTCCACAATCAAATCTTGCTTCCTTTAAGCCAGTTCATTATCTTTCATCTAATAATTTGATTGATTTGGTTGCTACGAGATACAATCGTTTAAAGTAAGTGAAAATGATTTATTATATTCAACAAGAATCCTAAATAGTCATTTATTTATAATTACCACATTAAATTCAATCTAATTTTGCAAACATTGTATCAAACAGTTTGAGCAGCAATATTTCTGTTCTGTAGATGGAGTTATTTTTTATAAAAATTGGTTTATAAATAATTTAACAATTTTATAATGCTAAAAAGTGCGAAAAAGTTTAAAGAATTGATAGTGTTGTAACCGAGCTATACATACTATGAAATGGCATTCTCATTTCAGCAAAAACTAACTGGAGAGAAATTTTTCCTTCAAGGTATGATGAGATATTTTTTGATGAAAATTAAATAAGGTGGCTTTAAAGAAAACAAAGAGACTTCAATTTAAATTTATTCATTCATTCAGTAAACAGGTGTAAGGCAATAATTTTGCAAACAATGAAAGACATTTCTCCTATAGTAAGTACTTAAAGTATAATTTTATAAATGTTTTTTTATTTTTTTTTTTTTATTTTTTTTTTAAACTGGAAAGAAAAGTAAACATTTCATCTGATATTCAAAGAAAATATATAAAAACTGTGAATAAATAATTGATATTTAGAAAACAACAAATATGTGTGTGGAAAGAATTAGTCTTTTTAATTTGATTGGTTAACCATTTTTGATCAAATGTAATTATTAAAAAATTAGTCTTGGAATAAATTATCATTTTAGTTTAATAATCTGAATAATGAGTGAGGTATACGAGGGTTGTTATTTATATTTCTGGCCTAATAATGAAAAAACAAATATGTAGGATCGAAATTGGTTTTATTGTTTTTCAAAATATTCTCCATGATGATCAATACACTTTTGCATGCGTTTGAACCAATTTTCAAAGCACTTTTTCCAGTCCGATTGAGGTAACTCCAAAACATGCGTTTTGAATGCATCAACCGCTTCTTCGGGGGTCGAAAATCGTTGTCCACGTAATTTATTTTTGATGTGTGGGAATAAGAAGAAGTCATTGGGTGCCAAATCAGGGCTGTACGGCGGATGACCCATCAGTTCGATCTTTCGCTCCGTCAGAAATGCCTTTGTTTGAGTCGATGTGTGAGAGCTCGCATTGTCATGATGAAGAATGATTCGCCTGTTCTTCTGCTTTTTCGAATTTCTCCGATGACTTCTGGCAAACAAATGGTCGTGTACCATTCAGAATTGACCGTCCTGCGTTGCTCTAACGCCACTGTTGCCACATGACCGTTAATGCCGAAGAAACAGGCAATCATTTGTTTCGATGTGCTTCTTCCTCGAACAACTTTTGTTGGTTTTGCCTCGTCTTGGAAGACCCATACAGTTGATTGCTGTTTTGTTTCCGGCTCATATGCATAGATCCATGATTCGTCACCTGTGTAGATGTTATACACAGCCTTTGATGTACCTTGAATGTATTTTCCAACATTTCCTTGCACCAATCGACACGAGCCTTTTTTGAGCGTTTGTCAGATTATGCGGGATCCAACGCGAACAAATTTTTTTTACGCTCAAATGTTCATGCAATATTTTATTGATGCTAGTCATACTAATGTCCAAAGACGCCTCTATCTCACGGTATGTCACATGACGATCTTGCTTTATCAGTTCACGCACAGCATTGATCTTTTCTGGCACAACAACGGATTTTGGACGACCTGCACGGGATTCGTTCTGGATCGAACATCGACCACGATTAAATTCGTTATACCAATTTTTTACAGTGCTGTAGGATGGCGCTTTATCGCTGTATAAAGAATTAAGTTCATCGAAGCACTCTTGTCTTGACAATCCACGTCGAAAGTTATGAAAAATAATGGCACGAAAATGTTCACGATTCAATTCCTTTTTTTGACAGAGAAGAACTTTACAATTTACTGTCAACAACACAAATAAAGCTATAATGGTAAATTGTCTGCTGAATTTATGTTTAAAAATATCAAACTTTCGATTAAAATCGTCTTCGGTCGCCTAGCAACACTTACTGTTGCCAAGGCCAGAAATATAAATAGCAACCCTCGTATATCATAATTTGTTGTGCTTTTGACATGGATTGTATAAAATTTCGTCATCCATCGTTAATACGAGTAACAGCATAAATATTTTATCTTTTCTTAATGATCGTAATTTCGAAGACAAATTTTGTCCATGAATTCAATGATTATTCTTTTTGGCTGTTCAAATTCCGTAGAAGACACGAAAATTTTAAATAGGGAAAAACACATTTCTAAAAATATTCAGGTTTTTATTTATTTTTAGAATTGTGTTTAATGAAAAACAAAGTTCTAACAATTTTTAAATTTTGCAAACACACTAGAAGTAGTAATGCGGAAAAACATCCATTCAAAATATTAAGTTCATTTAAAGTTAACTGTGACCGATTTTTTTTTAAAAATGGTTTCTTGTGACAAGTTTCACTGTTATGTATAGTAGCGAGTATTATATTGCTAAACTATGTGAGCAACATGCCATACACGTGAAATTTGTATGACAAAAGATGCAAAGTATTGGATTTTCATCGCTTATAAAAACATGCTATTGCAAGGATGCGAGATGTTTTTCATTTAAAGTGTCTGTATTTGAAATTATTTTGAAACAAGAAACTAATTTTATTCTTTTAAGAAAGAAAGAAAAATGCGTATCACACTGAGATATTGAATAGCCTTTTGAGACATCAATAATCTGGACTACTACTAAGGACCTAAATGTGGTGAAATTCTAAATATTATGTAAATTTTTTCTTACTGACAGAAAATTTTATAAACACAATAAAATATTGAATATTATTTACTTATCAAATTAAAAAATAAAGCACGGATAAATGTAAGAGCAGCAACAAAGAATCTTAAAACATTGAATTCCTCGCATGAAAACAAACGTTAAATGTTTATGTACATAAATAATGATAAATTACCGATGAAAAATATCTGAAATAAATATGCAAGATTAAATTTAATTATTTAAATATTTTTTAAAATCAAGAGAAATTTAAAGTTTTCAAGATAAAGTTCAAAATAATTCAGTCATCATAGCTATTTTTGAAGTCAATCTGTCGAATTGCCAATTTAATGGTTAGCTAGCAGCGATTTTGTTATGGAATGCTGGTCTCAAAATTGTCATTCCTTTCTACAACTAGAGTTGTTGTACTGAACTTTTTAATTTACTATACATTCCAAAAATCTAAGAATAAAAACTTGCTCTAATATTGGCCTCGTACGTCCTATTTTAGTATGAAAAGTATTTCAAGATTAATGTATTAGAAAACCTGAAATGCGGAGCATTACTATATTGAAGGTAACAGGATATGGACAAATTTGTATTACCCTATGAGTTAACAACTGAAGGTTATATTGTGACCGTTAGTTCGAAACTAGTTAAAAGTATTTATACTTTTAATATCTTTAAAGTATAAATATGTAGTACGTCAGAGACAAGGTAAGAAAGCAGTTTTGCGAAGTATCGCAGTCTCCTCCATACTTGGTCGTTTCTATTCTTAAAAAGTTTGAATGTAAATAATGTCTGTATGGAAGATAAATTAAGATGCAAAATCCTATACAGTTTTCCAGTTATTAATATTTTTTATCCCTGAAAAAGTCAAATATTCTAATCTAATTTTTCCGAAGGAATGACAGTCATGCGTTAAAACAAGTTGTTTTGAACAAAGCAATGAAAAAAGTATTATCCATGTAAATGTCTACAAAATTGGTGACCTTTTTATTGAAAAATGTTAAAAATTAAACCCTCCCTTATATAAAATATCTTAGAGCTCCTGCACCAAGAGAACCCTTTTCCATAACCTTGAAAATAACGTTATTCCATATCGAGGAACGTAGTCGGGAATGCAGTTTGATTTCGTCTAATCATTGGAATGGGAATCCTTTCAACCCCCTCTTTTTTCCAGAAGACACATGTATGTTTGTTTCGGAGCGCCATGGATTCAGAATTTCTGTTTATGGATGACAACGCCCCTCCTCACCGTGCAAACATAGTAGGCAAATGCCTTCAACCGGAATATATCACCCGTATGAACAGTTCAGCATACTCACCGGACTTGAATCCAATAGAGCGTGTGTGGGACGTGCTTGGCAACGTCATTCCCCTCCCGCATGTTTATCGGAACTTCGGAGGGTATTGCTTGATGAGTGGTGTAATATTTCGTGAAATCAGATTGTTAATTTGATACTCAACATGCCTAGTTGTTGTACGGGATTGTATTGCATTCTTTGGGGGCAAACTATGTATTAACCATCATACCAACCGTGTTATATTGTAAATAGGTTCTTTGTGAAAAATTGCTCCAGGGTGTAAAAAAATGTAATTTTTATGAATGATGTCAAACATATAACCTATTTTTTTAGCTCTTTACCTTTTGTTTAATCAATAGAGTTTACAAATAAGTCACATTTTGCTTCCGACTCTTTCTTTGCCTGAACTTGCAATGTCCTTAATTTATGGACACGAGTGTATTTGTGAAATCAATTGTGTGGTGTAAGAACTCATAAAATTTACCTCGTTATGAAAAAGAAACTTAATTGTAACCAAATTATGAAATCTTTAATAATAAACCATATTGCAATAAGCAAAAACTGTAAAAGTAAAACAATTAAAAAATGGTTTAAGTAAATCGAACATTAAGCATTATACATTCCTAATGCGATGGTTATTCGTACGTACTTGAAAAAAGATTATGGATGTTTTGATCCAATATTGTTATTGTAAGGTAGAGAACTGCATTTGTTTCAAGCTGAGGTCGGTTTCGAGTGGCTTGTGATAGATGAAAACGCTTGTTCATATAAATAAGTTATTGAATCAGAATATTGATCATTTATTTACTTAGAAATGGGTATTTACATTTTATAGAAAAACAAAACTTAGGTTTTAATGAGGTTGAAGGTGATTAAAATGAAGTTTGAAGGCAACCTCAACCAACCGCTTTTGCCGCAGAAATATATTCTTTTAAAATGCATTCATTTTACATTGTATTGTGAACAAGTCGTTAAGTTGTCTTTTTAAGGAAATGATTAGTTTAGCAACGAAAAAAATTATCTGCCAGGTATGCACTCGTTGCTAGCCAATTGTTGGCCAAGAAATTTCGCAATTTCAGGTTGTTTTGTTCCTGGAAAAATAATTGTTCTTCTTCCCGCAAAGTGATGAATCGGATCAGCATTTTGGCCTTCGACAGTTTTCTTACCTCAGCATGGCGAAAAAAATTAATTCACTCAGAATCCATTTCTTCACAAAGAGAATCAAATATTCGAGAATCGAGTACTTTGTATGGAATATCCTATATTATATCAATGGCATTAGATAAGACGTGTACTTCTGCAAGCATTTTTTCTTTGTAAATTGTTCTCGAAGTATAATGATGCAGTGTGTTGATAAAATGTCTGAGTGACCACTATTTTTTACTTGTTATATTTGCAGCACACCCCCATAGACTTTTTTCAGTCAATTTCATCTTCCCGGAAATAACTTAAGAGCTTCACCCATCTTAGACCTGGTTGTTCTACCAGGCAAATGAAACGAATAATTTAATTCTTCATATACCGCTCCTTCATTGTTAATGTACCCGTGCACGTTGAAAATGTCAATTTCGATAAAAATAATTAATTAATTTTATTCTTTAGGTAAATAAGGCATTTAAATATCTTTCCAAAACAGGTTTGTGTGTCTGGCTCTACATTAGTTTCATTCCATGATATGAAGGATTTCGTAAACATTAGGAAACCATAAGTGGACATTTAAAGCACCCGAAGTGGGCGTTTAAAGGGCCAGAATGATATTAAAAATTAGTTTAAATAGTGTTTAATTTGCAAATATAAATTTTGTAAGCTTTTAAAAGATGCATAAAATGATTACTTTTCCAGAAATTAATCAGTAAATTAAATAAAAAAAATTAATCAATAATATGCAAATTTCTTTTAAACACACAATACTTTAAACATTAAATGCGATTTTCTCGGAACAAGATTTTGCCTATAATTTGCCGCTTCAAAAATGATAACTCCAAATATTTTAATAATATCACTATGAAATTTGAGGCGCTTAATTTGTCTATTGTTTTCTAGAAAATGTACTAAAAGAATTTAAATCACTTGTATATTTCCCAAATTATAGCCTGTTATTCAAATAATGGCATAGAAAAATTGGCTAAGATTTCAGTATAAATATTCAACTGTCCCCAATTTTTTTTATTTTGTAACAAAAACTTAAAATTTTAGTACATGCTCTAGATCACAATATGTATCTATTATTAGGCATTAATTTTTTTAAAAAATATGTTTATAGTTTTTTATGTAGCATTTTTGATATTTTTAAAAAAAAGCTTACAATTGTATACATATTTAACATTTCTGAAGAATAATATTGGCATATATCAAATATTAGTAACTCAATAATAATGTTTTCTAAAACTAAATAAGAAAAAATTGTTTCAGTAAATATATTCAGTGTAATTCAAAAAAAGTGCTCCGAACGTGTTCGGGTACCTTAAATTTCACAAAATAAACGAGTCTTTGCTTGTAATGCCTGCAGATTTGTCTAGTTATATTAAAAAAATTGATCAATATTTTACTATTTTTATTATCTGATTTTCAGTATCTTTAGCTATATTTTCAATTCTGCTTTTGATATTATTGGCGGACAAAAGAGTTATTTTCAATTTCTGAACAGCTTGCCTTCGCATGCTTTTACCATGCAAGATTAAATAACTCATCTGCAATCATGTTCTACTTTTTGCATTTTACGTTTTTATTTTATCATGAAATAGGAAGCCTTTAGTTATGATTTTCTTGCACAGTCATTTTTTTAAAAATAGTCGTTGGCGTTTAGTTATTTTCATCATTACTTCAAAGTATTTTGGCAGTTCCGCCCTCCCCCCCCCCTCTCTTCAAATACGGATGTTTTGAATTCAAGTGGCTTTCAAGTTTGGAAGGTTTTAATGCCTCATTCAGAACGTACAGCACAGAAAAGTCACGGGTACAGCTCGCTGTCAATTTTTCAAGGAATCTCAGTTTTAAATTGTAAAAATGATACTTTTTTATACTTTCCGTTTTTTATTCTGTCCTCCTCTCGTTCCAACCTTTTTCCAAATGGTGCCTGATGAAGAATGTGGGAAGTCTGATTTATTGATCAGTTTACCGTTAGGTGAAATAATACAAATAATAATATTACTATCATTCTCAATAATTTTTTAATTACTAAAGAATTTTTTTTACTCGTTATGCGATTAATTTATTTGAATATAAAATGAAGAAATATAGAAGAAAAGTCCAACTCTCTCTCTCTGTATATATATATATATATATATATATATATATATATATATATATATATATATATATAAAATACTGCAAATATTATACACGAAAGACGAATTTTGCTCTTGAAACACAATTTCGTATAATGAATTTCTGAATAGCTCTCCACATGACTTATAATAATTTTATGCAATTTGTAGAACTTTACATTTGTGACAAATCTTTAATGATATTTGCAACCCACCGATATATTTTCTTCAATCAATTAAAAGTATACAAAAATAAGAATGAGCGGATGAGATTTACTGAGTAATGATTAAGATTCCAAACAACTAATATTCTAAACGCCATCTTTATTAGAAAGGAAAAATTTCAAACATTTTTTCGCTTTATATTTCGTGGATATTTTTATTAAGTTATTGAATAAAAACGGGTGTTTACACTCCGAAAATGTAATAATTAAATATCATAAAAATTTTATGTTTAAATTGCATAATAATGCAATTTTATAACATAATTCCTTGTTAAGGATACTATTATTAAAGATTGTTCTCTTTTTCGATTAAAGGCATAGTAAGTTTCTATTTTGGTACGTAAAAACTAAGAAATTTAAAGATTAATTATGAAAACTTTTCGTTCCTGTATTCTAATGTTTCCATATTCAATGTTTTACATGATCAATTCGCTGTAATATAAAATGTCCCAAGCTTAATATAATTTTTTAAAAATAAAAATTGTGCATATTCTAAAGAGATTTATATAAGAAAATACTTCTGAAATCTCAAGTATTTAGGCAAATTAAATGAGCTAAGATTTCTAAGTAACTTAACATATTTTTTTCACCGATTTAAAATAACTTATGTCAACTATAAGTCTTATGGCAGTCAATCAAATGTGTGTCAGAGTTAAAGAAAATACTGTATTTATCATGTTTATGATTATGCTAACAACATATAATCTACAGAAGGATTATGACGAATATTATATCAATTTATGGGTCTCTAATCATCATAGCATTCACAGAAAGTGGATGAAATTTTGTCATAAGGTGTTTTGAGGTATGCGCTTAGGTTGGATATGGAAAATAACAGTGCTACTCTAATAGTTACACAGTGACAGTGAGAAAATTTCATTTCAAAGATATCAAATGACAACTCCAAGTTTTTGTATTTGAATGGATATCCATTGTAGAAAATCCTAAAGAGCGTTGGAAAGGCAACAGTTGCTGGAAAATCACAGATGTAAGATAAACTGAATGTGAGGACAACCAATAAGCGCAGAGAAGTAGCATAAAATAAAGCATTTTATTGTGTTTCACAAATTCTCTACATATCCTCTTTCACACACATGATACACTGCATGCGGCAGATAGTGGATAACTCTTGAGCACGCACCATGGCAATACAAATCTGTTGAATTGCAGTTCTGATGGCATTTTTCAAATCCGACACTGCTTGTGGAAGAAACTGATACACTTCGGATTTCAGATATCCCCACATCCAAAATGCCGTTGGTGTCAGTTCAGGAGACTTTGTTGGCAACATAAACGGAATATCTCGGGAGATTACTCTCACCAAACAGTTGACTTAATATCCTACATGTGGAGGTACATCCATATAGCTTTAGATAGAAAATTTTTCCGTTGCATTGCGGGAATCGACTAACGAATTAACAAGTCCAGATATCGAACACTTGTTTCTGTACACGTTTACCGATTACCGGCAATATCCTTTTAAAAAAATGAGGACCGCGTGGATACACGTACTCGTTATACCACACCACATAGTCACTTTTTCTTCGTGTAATGGATTCGCAAACACATCATGTGGATTATTCGCTGCTCAGTGCACAAAATAATCCTCATGTGTCCACATAATACGTAAAGACTTGATGCCCTTTTCATCGTACCGGATAAGGAATTGATTCGCAAAATTCAGTCGTTATTCATATCTCCCGTTTCTAATATATGGACACGTTTCCGTATCAATTCCAGCATGTTTTAGATCAGAGTGCAGAATCTTGCGGACACTTTAATCTCACAGATTTAGAACACGTGACACCCTGCGTGAACTTGTAGAAAGAATTGTGCTTATCGCATGATAACTTCTGCAAAAGTTTCTACATTAATGGAAGGTCGGCAAATCAAGTTCGATTTCACGCCAGTTTCTTCAAATTTGAATGAATCAAGTCCTTTTAAGCTTTGACAGTACACAGGTCTCGCCGTAATCCATGGTTTCTATGATAAGCAGTCATTGTTTCTGCGATATTTACTCCATTCGGGTAATATATCTTTATAATTTTCACATGTTTTTTTCCCTAAAATCTTCAGAAAACAACATACGCGCATCGCTTTTCGCTGTGCCTTTCCTTTTAGAGACCTAGACTGACGATATCAGTCAAGAATGTGTCTTACGTATAACCCGAAATTTGGCACTTCTGACGGTATAAATATGGCATATTTAGAAATGATTTTTTAACAAATTGTCTACCTTTATTTCTGCTTTTAAAACTTTATTATTCTTTTGGAAATTTCAACTCACCATGATTTAAGTTTTTTTCATCCAATCTAATTATTTTATTGTAAGGATTAGTTGATTAATCCACACATAAACACGGAATAGTTTTAGTCAGTCCATCCTTTTTCCAGTTAATTATTTCATTTAATTTTTTCCTTATTTGAATAATTCTTATTAACATATACCAAAATTATTAACAAATACCACATATGAATTTTAATTTAATAACGAGATTTAGTTTAATTCTTAAAATAGAGACAATGACACTAATTGTAATTTATAATTTACTTATTTCTGTGGCAGTTGGAATACAATAGCTAGTGCATTTTTCGTACTTGGTTTCAGTGATAATAAATTTACATATCATGAGGACAAAGAAATTAAAAGGAAAACTTTCAAATTTCTCCATAGCATAGAACAAAGAACTACAGTAGATAAACTGGATTTTTGTTTTAACTCACTATATACGATGGTGTAAATAATTGGTCGTTATTTCCATGGTGCGTGCTCCAGAGTTATCCACTATCTGCCGCATGCAGAATATCATGTGTGTAAAGGAGGATATCTAGAGAATTTGCGAAATATAATAAAATGCTTTATTTTATGCTACTTCGCTGTGCCTAATGTGTATAAAATCTTATTACAGAAATTTGTTTTCAATATATACAATTTAATACTGAAATTTTTTATATAATTTTTAATTAAATTCGGAAATGCAATTAGGTTACTGTTGGGTTGTGTTCTTAAACTGTGGATTATGTTGTAGCGCTAAATGTGAAAATAATTTTAAAAATTAAATCATTAATTATTTAATTGAAATATGGTGTTATTGTAATACATGCATTTCAAAGTATTTCTAAAGTTTCAGAGAGATATAACTTGAGAAAAAGGAATAAATTGATTTTTTTCTCCATTATTAAAAAACAAGTTAAATATCTATAAAATTAAAAATCCTTTTTAATTACTACAAATTCAGTTTTATTCAAATTGGCAATTTGAATTAAAAATAAAATTAGAGAAACGAATACCGAAGAAATTCATGGTTACACCAGATTGTCTTTTCATACTAACAAAGTGTATTTTGATTTCAGTTATTAATAAAAAATTGCTTCCAAGTAAGATTTCACTTGTAGGATAAAATCTCCATACCAAGAAGAAAGTACAGAAATTAAATTGCCCCAATATTTTATAGGCAATGCATTTGAATGCTTACAATCTCATTTCTGAGACAGGTGGAGTAGGATTCAATACACTTCTAAAATGCTAATACATCTGTAAATGATGTGTCCCCCTCCAGAATGTTGAATATAAGTTTACTAACTTATAGATGTGTATCTCATACAAGTGTCAGATGTCATTTAGTTGGATTCAGTTCCTTGGATGGTGCAATTGGTCAATCCTAAATGACGCTCGGGTTAATGATATCTCGCAAGTCCTCGATTGGTGATCCATCAGTCCGAAGCAATCTTATCATCCTGTAAAACGTATTGGATTACAACAGTGATATGAAATCTAATTTCATCCTGTTATAAAACTCTCTAAAAAGCTTATTTTGAATGATTGCGAAACAGTTTGAATAATGTATTTCTTCTTAGTCGAATTGTGTGGCATAAACTCGGATGGACCTCAGTGTGGAGGAATGTGCTCCTCGTACCATTCTCTAAGCGTGGGAGTAATGCGCTTAATCCAGACAGTCTGGACGACCAGGGTCAGCTGTTTTCCCTCTATGGAACCCTCGACTATCATTTGCATTAATACAGAACCAGCTTACATGAAACACAACAGATTTTCACTCTGCCCTCCATGAGGCCGCAGTGGATTGGTTATTTAAACCGTTGTTCTCACTATTGGAAGGTAGTGAAATCAAATCCTGACTTAGCCGAAGATCATTCATGTTTCTTAATGATTGCTTGTTCATGTTAAATAATTCGTGGTTTTGCAATGTCCTCCAAGTAAAATAATGTGGTTAACTTGTCAAATATTGGAGGTTTTCTGATTAATCTTTACTTCTAAATTTCGAAGACTCCCACCAAACTGATAGAACTCTAGGATAGGTACAAGGATTTTCTAGTGCAATAACTCGCACTCGCATCAGCTGCTTTTGAACACTATTTACGTTAGAATTAGTAATACTTGATGACCAGTGGCACCCATTCTGCAAGACGTCTGCCTAGGAACTATGTCTAAAGCGTAACTGATGTTATAAAGTTGTTTGTGCCTATTGCAGCTTAGTAGTTTGCTACAGATTAAAGTCACATCGAACAAGTCACGTCTCTCTGTTGTGTCACTCGTATCAGTTATTGTAACAATACTTACCCTCTTGACCACCTCTGCCAATAAGAATGCGCTGTTGATACATTCCTGTTCAATCTTTTTGCAGTGCCACGAAATTTACTTTGCAGTACGTTTTTATATGATTTCTTTCGAACATCGTGAATTTTTGATAATAATTTCATACTTCGTGTATAACAGCAAAATCTCGTGTTGCAATTAAATAGTAATTATTTCCTATAAATGCTACAGCACCTTTTTAAAACAAAGCTGATTTGCATATTTATAAAGGCATACTAATACACAAACCAATAATTTTTATACTCCTTTAGTTTGACAGGTATGTTTTTCTGACGGTGTATTTATCGACTGAAAATATTTTTAAGTGATTTACTATTCGTCGCATCTGACCTTTTTGGAAATAAGGATATAGGGAATAACTAAGTAAATTCGTATTATTTATCATTTTGTAGTAAATCATTCTAATTAAAAGGTAGTTCCACTTTTCTAGAACTGGCGTGAAAAGTTTAACACAGAAATTGCTAAATGATACACTGCTGACAATTGTTAAGGACGGATAAAACTATCATTCATAGCAGCCACAAAATGAAAGGAAGAAAAATGTGGAAAATTAGAATAAGTGCGGGATATAGTAAGAAGAAACATGCGTATGCAATTTTTTTTCGCGTCTTTTCATCACGTGATAGCTTTCATTAGATCTTTAAAAGTTCTAACGCTTGTGGACAGTTGTTGTTTCAAGTCAAAGTTTTACAAGAAAGATTTAATAGACGAACTTGAAATTTTTGACACGTCTTCCCCACATCACTTAGATGATTTTATTTGTGGCCGAATTATTGGAAAGATCGAAGAAGGGTAAAGAATAACAGATGTTGCAAGGGAGTTCGTTATCGCTCACAGTGTTATTTCACGGCTTCATTTAAAACTACTGGAATATGCAGTTAGCAGCACGGGGGCGATAGTGTTAGAAGTACGACGCCTACAGAAGACAGATATATCGTCCTATCAGCAAAAAGGAACAGGCGCACCACATCTCAGCAGGTGGCAAATCAGTTTCTTTCTGCCTCATTAAAGCAGATCACCCGAAAAACTAGTGTCAGACGTTTGAGGGAGGAGGACTTTACTCCCGCAGACCTGTTGTTTGTGTCCAATTGACCAGACAGCACCGTACTGCCCGTTTGCAATGGTGTCGTGAGCATCGCCATTGGACTAAACAGAACTGGGCATGCGTACTACTCGCAGATGAGAGTAGGTTCAGTCTGTCATCGGATGGTAGACGCCAACTGATCTGGCGCGAGAGTGGTACTGCTTATCGTCCAGAAAATATCCAGGAAATTGTCGGATATCGGTTAATAAAAGTTTATTAACCGATATCCGACATACAGTGTCATGGTGTGGGCCGGCATCACGATCAACGGCCGCATGCCCCTACATGTGATTGCGAATAGGACTGTGACGGTCCAACAATACATTAATGAAGTTCTAATTTCTCATGTTCGTCTTTTCCGTGGTGTTGTCGGTGATAAATTTGTTTTTATGGATGACAACGCAACATGTCTTCGAACACTTGCTGTTCAACATTGTCTAGACAGAGAATATTTAACGCTTAGTTTGGCCATCACATTCTCCAGATCTAAACCCCATTGAAAATGCGTGGGATGCTTTGGGGAGGCAAATTACTGGTCGAAAGTATCCTCGGACAAGAACACCCTCATCCGTGCACTCACAGAAGAATGGGATAAATTGTCTCAACAGCAGCTGGATAATGCTGCGCAAAGTATGATAGGACGTATGGAATGTTGCCTCACACTACTTGGGGGACGTATCCCGTACTGATACTTTTCTTAAAGGTTCCTGCTGACTTTTAAATGCATTGTTCCATTTTTCCATATGCAGCATCAAATGAACACTTTTTTTTCCTTTCAGATGTTTCACAGCTTTTGTAATTTAAAGAACAATAAATATTTTCATTCTTTATTCTAATGTCTGAACAGGGAGGCAACTATATTTTTCCTTACTAAGCCTCGTGTCTCGTTTAATGTTATGCTTCACTGCAATTTGTTATCCGTTCTTAGCAGTTGTCCTGCAGTGAATTATTTCACTTAAGTGGAAAATTCCTCTTTCCGTCTTCGCGCCAATTTCTAGTTTTTGTAGTTTTTGACATCTTATCGCTGTGTACCCTGTTATCTCTCATCTTCATAAGATTCTCGAACCCTAGAATTGAAAATGTTTAATATTATAAAAATACAAAAAACATCAAAATTTGATTAAATGAAACTAGCCGGTGTATTTTACTTGTGATCTAAACAAAAAAGGGAAAAAAATAGAATATTTACATCATTATTAAATGTGTTTGTCTCAATTTAAAGTACGTTAGGGAAGGAAAATATCGCCGACAAATTAAGAACTGTATCACTGCCAGTTTCAATTTTGCAGACAGTCAATCCGATGTCAAAATTTAAGATCGTATTATTTGACGTTTAAATATAGCAGATTCATTGTTAAACCAAGTAACTTAGAAATCTTAGCTCATTTAATTTGCATAAATACTTGAGATTTCAAAAGAATTTTCTTATGTAAATCTCCTAAGAATATGCACAAGTTGTATTTTCAAAAAATTATATTGAGCTTGGTACATTTTAAATTACAGAGAATTGATTTATGTAAAATTTTGAACATAGAAACTTTAGAATACATAAACATTCAATTTTCTGAATTAATCTTTAAATTGATTAGTTTTTACG
Source organism: Latrodectus elegans (assembly GCA_030067965.1). Lineage (NCBI taxonomy): Eukaryota > Metazoa > Arthropoda > Arachnida > Araneae > Theridiidae > Latrodectus > Latrodectus elegans. Next base: position 6,179,590 of record CM057820.1, read on the forward strand.
TACGAAAATAGAAACTTTCCATGTCTTTAATCGAAAAAGAAAACAATCTGTAATAATAGTATTCTTAATAAGGAACTATGTTATAAAATTGCATTATTCGAATTGCATTAAATTCCAATTCCGAGTGTAAACACCCGTTTTTATTCAATAACTTAATAAAAATATCCACGAAGTATAAAGCGAAAAATTGTTTGAAATTTTTCTTTTCTAATAAAGATGGAGTTAGGAAGATTAGCTGCTTGGAATCTTAATCATTACTCAGTAAATCTCATCTGCTAGTACTTAGTCTTGTATATTTTAAATTGGTTGAAAAAAATAAATCGGAGGGTTGCAAATATTATTAAAGCTTTGTCACAAATGAAAAGTTCTACAAATTGCATAAAATTATTGTAAGACATGTGGAGAGCTATTAAGAAATTGTGTTTTAAGAGAAAATTCGTCTTTCGTGTCTAATATTTGTAAGAATATTATTTATTTTAAAAATTCTTATGAATAACACAGTATCTCAATTTAATTTCAATTCAAAATTGTTAAGTGCACATGTAGTTCTGTTTTCATTTTTATTTTATAGATATAAAGGATACTTTTTCGTTTATTATCTAGGTTTGTAGTACCGGACTTTCTACATGCAACAATCAAATCTTGCTTTCTTTAAGGAAGTTCAGTATGTTTTATCTAATAAGATGATATGTCTTGGTTGCTACAAGATATAACCGCTTAAAGTAAGTATATAAATATAGTTTATTGTATTTTACAAGAATCATTAAAGTAGCCATTGTTTTAAATTTTCGACATTAAATTCAATCTTTTGCAAATAATGTATCAGTTTGAGCAGCAATATTTCTTTTTAGTAGATGGAATTACTTAGAGAAAAAATTTGTTTATAAATAATTTAACAATTTTATAATAATAAAAGTGCGACGAAGTTGAAAGAATTAATAATATTGCAGCAAGTTATGCATACTATGAAATGACATCCTCATTTCAGCAAAAATTAACTGGAGAGAATTTTTCCTGCAATGTATGATGAGATATTTTTTGAGGAAAACTAAATAAAGTGGCTTTAAAAAAACAAAAAGACTTAAATTAATTTTTAAGTCATTTCTCCTATATTAAGTACTTAAAGTATAATTTTATAAATATTTTTTGAAACTGGAAAGAAAATTAAACATTTCATCTGATATTCAAAGAAAATATATAAAAAATAAATAAATAATTTATATTTAGAAAACAACAAATATGTGTGTGGAAAGTCTTTTTTAATTTGATTGGTTAACCATTTTTGATCAAATGTAATTATTAAAAAATTAGTCTTGGAATAAATTATTTTAGTTTAATAATCTGAATAATGAATAAGGTATATATCATAATTTGTTGTGCTTTTGACATGGATTGTATAAAATTTCGCCATCCATCGTTAATACGAGTAACAGCATAAATATTTTATCTTTTCTTACTGATTGTAATTTCGAAGTCAATTTTGTCTATGAATTGAATATTTAATCTTTTTGGCTGTTCTTGGTGAGTTTTTTATTGAAAAATGTTAAAAAATAAGCGCTCTCTTATACAAAATATTTTATAGCTCCTGCACCAAAGTAACCGTTTTCCGTAACCTTAAAATTAGCGTTATTCCATTTCAAGGAACCTAGTCGGGAGTGCAGTTTGATTTCGTCTAATCATTGGAATGGGAATCCTTTCAACCCCCTCTTTTTCCCAGAAGACCGATTTGGCAGCTGAACGGTGAAGACTCTGGCTTTTGTTTCCAATAGTTAGTGGGTTCGAATGCCACCTTTGACATAAATGTTAGTAGTAGTTCCAATTCCATGTTAAACTGGACGTCTCGATCTAATTAGCACATAAGTGACCGTTGAGTGATAAGCAAACCTAAGCAACTCTATCAGCTCCCTTCTTACCGTCTCAATGCCTCTCAAACAACAAGTTTGAATTTCAACAAATGCATGTTGAAATTCAAACTTGTTGTTTGAATTTTGGTAAAATTTGATAAATAACTGATATGTGTATTACCCTTGAACATAGTAATAGAAATACCATTGCAAAATATTTCCGGGAGGTCTGTTTTTTCCTCGTCAGTGTAGTCGTAGCAGGTTGAATGGCGGATTTTCTCTCTCTCTTGTCATTTATGGGAAAGTCTTACAGCGCATCCTTAATTCTGATTCAAGTTCGAATATGATAATTATTTTTTGAGTGGATGACAAAAAGTTTATTTAATGTATCAGATCAATGTGTTTATATTATACGGGATGTTATATATGTAAAGGAGCTCTTTGAAACCTGGTTTATGCTTACATCAACTACTCTGTTTAGAATTAAAATCAACGGAAGGATAAATTTAGAGTTTTCTTATTTTCTCCACTTTTCTTGTGACACGTGGCATTATATTAACAGTACACTTCTTGGAGATAACATTTTTTTTATTATCTGTTGTGGAATTCAGATTATTCTTCAAAAATTTGTCATACCAAACGAAAATAGTTTAACCTTAAAATCTTCCGATTTCAAGCAGCTGATTAATTTATATTTTACCATTTGAGTTTAGGGATAGACGATTGTGGTGATTGCGAAACGTCGCACTCGCATTCAGACTCTCGATCAGTTGAGAAAAATGTACTAACGTTCTCTATTTTTTCTTAGTTTTATTGAAACAGGTAAAGATGATAGAATATCATTTCCAGCTTGTAAATTACTACAGTGCTGTCATTTATTTATAATTTCATCGTAATTATCTTTTTATTTATTTATTTTTTTTATTGCAAAATTATCTTAAGTGCTTCATGTCTTGGTCTTAGAAACTGTATTTAAATTTTTATTGTATTTTATTTTGGATTCTCTCTTTTATCTTTAACGAATTTGCATCTGGCATTATTTTAAAACATGTATAAAGTCCGCTTGTACTTTCTCCATTCCCTTTATTAATACTAAACTTTTTTACAATCTGCTGCCATTTCTTTCATCATATAAATAAAGAAACCGACCCAAACCAAATTATTATCAACACATATTCACAAGTTTGGTGACCGCTGCACTGGGATATTTACAACATTTTGACCTCTTGAACCAGTAAATACGTAAATTAAATCCCGCAGACTACTAATACGATTTGTTAAATGTTAAAAGTACATTCATTTCCATAAATTAAGGGTAATTCAGAATTACAGTGAAACTAACTTTTAAAATTAAAATTTTACATGTAGAAATATCAAACACATCTTGAAAGAATAATATGCAAATTTCAAGAAACCACTAGATGGCGCCGATAGTATATCACAATAACGAGAGCGTTATTGAGGGTTTTATAAGGAATGGTGGCATAGAAATAAAATTGTTCACAAGCGCTTTCAAAGACTTTCAGTGCAGCAACCGCAAAGGTGTGGCACAAAAGATGCATTTAGATGATATTCTACGTGGTAGAATTATCGTCCGTCCGGAATGGGAACGCAGCCAACTGAAAATATCCGAGGAATTTGGAATCACCCACAATGTAATTACCATTCTTTAGCAAAGATTTCAAGATGATGGTAGTATGAGTAGACGCTACAGCACAGGTCGCCCCCGAGTTATAACGCCAAATGAGGACCAGTATTTGGCATTTACTGCCAGAAGAAACAGACGGACCACAATATCAGATCTGTCTTTTCAACTCTCTTCTACTACCGGTACGACAGTTTCAAGGCAGACCGTGTACAGACGCTTAGGGCGCATTGTTTTATATCCTCGTAGGCCTGTCAGATGTGTCCACTTACCGCAACAGACAGCCGCCAGCGTTTAGCCTGGAGTATCGAGCATGCATTGTGGACACCGCAAAAGTGGTCTTGTGTGATATTTCCGATGAGTCCAGGTTTAGCTTTCAGTCTGATTCTCCTTGCACTTTCAAATGGAGAGGGCCAGGTATTCGTTACCACCAAGACAACATCGTTGAACGACACCGTAAAGATGCTGCAGGGTTGCTAGTTTGGGAAATAATAATTCTTGGTTCCAGAAATTCCCTGCATGTTCTGAATGTAACGATGACAGGCCACATCTATTAGGATGTAGTTATGGAAACGCATGCCTTTGTTTCGGAGCGCCATGGATGCAGAAGTTATTTTTATGGGTACCAACGCCCGTCCTTACCGTGCAAGCTTTGTAGACGAATTCCTTCAATCGTAAAATATCATCCTTATGGCCTGGCCAGCATACTCACCGGACTTGAATCGAATAGAGCGTGTGTGGGACATGCTTGGCCGACGAATTCCAGCCCGTCAATCCCATCCCACATGTTTACCGGAATTTCGCAGAATATTGCTTGATGTGTCGAGTAATATTCCGCAAAATGAGATTGATAATTTAATACTCAACATGCCTAGTTATTTTACGGACTGTATTGCATCATTTGGGGGCAAACTATGTATTAACTATCATACCAACCATGTTATATTGTAAATAGGTTCGTTTTTGAAAATTGCTCCAGGGAGTAAAAATAGCAATTTTTATTAATGATGTCAAACATATAACATTGCTTTTTAGCTCTTTACTTTTTGTTTAATTAATAGTGTTTAGAAATAAGTCACATTTTGCTTCCGACTCTTTCTTTGCCTGAACTTGCAATGTCCTTAATTTATGGACACGAGTGTATTTGTGAAATCAATGGTGTGATCTAAGAACTCATAAAATTTACCTCGTTACGAAAAAGAAACTTAATTGTAACCAAATTATGAAATCTTTAATAATAAACCATATTGAAATAAGCAAAAACTGTAAAAGTAAAACAATTAAAAAATGGTTTAAGTAAATCAAACTTTAAGCATTATACATTCCTAATGCGATGCTTGTTCGTACGTACTTGAAAAAAGATTATGGATGTTTTGATCTAATATTGTTACTGCAAAGTAGAGCACTGCATTCATTCCAAGCTGAGGTTGTTACCGAGTGATCTGTGATAGATGAAATCGGTCCTTCATATAAATAAGTTATTGAATCATAATTTTGATCATTTGTTTTCTAAGAAATGGGTATAAACATTTTATAGAAAGGCAAAATTTGGATTATAATGAGGTTGAAGTTAATTAAAATTTGAGAATTTTGTCAGACGACAGTCGATGAGGCTATCTTTCAGATACATGTTTATATTATTATCCGTAGTTTGAGCTAGATACGGAATTATTGTCCACGTATCACCTTGCCTGGGATCTTCATTCTTTGAATAAATATAAGCAAAAGATTTTGTAAGGGATTCCAGTTTCTCTTTTTAACTAGAATTATTACTTTTTGGTTAACATCACTTTCCTCCATGTATTCGTCAAAATTAAAAAATATTTCCCAACCAACCTCAACCAACCGCTTTTGCCGCAAAAATATATTCTTTTGAAATGCATCCATTTTACATTGTAGTGTGAACAAGTCGTTGTTTTTTAGTAGTGTGAACAAGTCGTTCAGTTGTCTTTTTAAGGAAATGATTAGTTTAGCAACGAAAAAATATCTGCCATGTATGCACTCTTTGCTATCGAATTGTTGGCCAAGAAATTTCGCAATTTCAGATTGTTTTGTTCCTGGAAAAATAATTGTTCTTCTTCCCGCCAAGTGATGAATCGGATCAGCATTTTGGCCTTCGACAGTTTTCTTACCTGAGCATGGCGAAAAAAATTAATACATTCAGAATCCATTTCTTCACAAAGAGAATCAAATATTCGAGAATCGAGTACTTTGTGTGGAATATCCTATATTATATCAATGGCATTAGATAAGACGTGTACTTCTGCAAGCATTTTTACTTTGTAAATTGTTCCCGAAGTATAGTGATGCAGTGTGTAGATAAAATGTCTGAGTGACCACCATTCTTTACTTGTTATATTTGCAGCACACCCCCATAGACTTTTTTCAGTCAATTACATGTTCCCGGAAAGAACTTAAGAGCTTCACCCATCTTAGACCTGGTTGTTCTACCAGGCAAATGAAACGAATAATGCAATTCTTCATATAACGCTTCTTCATTGTTAAGGTTCATATAACGCTTCTTCATTGTTGCACGTTGAAAATGTCCATTTCGATCAAAAATAATTAATTAGTTTTATTCTTTAGATAAATAATGCATTTAAATAGCTTTCCAAAACAGGTTTGTGTGTCTGGCTCTACATTAGTTTCATTCCATGATATGAAGGATTTCGTAAACATTAGGAAACCATAAGTGGACATTTAAAACTCCCTAAAAGGGCGTTTAAAGGGCCAGAATGATGTTAAAAATTAGTTTAAACAGTGTTTAATTTTCAAGTATAAATTTAGTAAGCTTTTAAAAGATACATAAAATAATTACTTTTAGGGAAATGAATAAGGAAATTAAATAAAAAATTGAATCAACAAATATGCAAATTTCTTATAAACACACCATAAACTTTAAATGCGATTTACTCGGAACAAGATTTTGCCTATAATTTGCACGCTTCAAAAATGATAACTCCAAATATTTTAATAATATCACTATGAAATTTGATGAGCTTAAGCTGTATATTGCTTTATAGAGAATGTACTAAAAGGATTTTAATCACTTGTATATTTCCCAAATTATAGCCTGTTATTCAAATAATGGGATAGAAAAATTGGCTAAGATTTCAGTATAAATATTCAACTGGCCCTAATTTTATTTTATTACAAAAACTTAAAATTTTAGTACATGCTCTAGAAAACAATATATATATTATTAGGTATTAATTTTTTTTTCAAATGTGTTTAATAATTTTTCATGTAGCATTTTGAAAATTAAAAAAAAATGCTTAAAATTGTATACATATATAATATTTCTGCATAATATTGGCATACATCAAGTATTAGTAGCTCAATATTAATGTTTTCTAAAAAACTAAATAAGAAAAAATGGTTACAGTAAATATATTCAGTGTATTTCAAAAAAAGTGGTCCAAACGTGTTCGGAAACCTTAAATTTCACAAAATAAACGAGTCTTTGCTTGTAATGCCTGTTGATTTTGTCTAGTTATATTAAATAAAGTGATCAATATTTCACCATTTTTATTATCTGATTTTCAGTGTCTTCGGCTATATTTTCAATTCTGCTCTTGTTATTATTGGTAGACAAAGGAGTTACTTTCAGTTTCTGAACAGTCTGCATTCACAGGCTTTTACCATGCAAGATTAAATAACTCATCTGCAATCATGTTCTACTTTTTGCATTTTACGTTTTTATTTTATCATGAAATAGGAAGCCTTTAGTTATGATTTTCTTGCACAGTCATTTTTTTAAAAATAGTCGTTGGCGTTTAGTTATTTTCATGTATTCCTTCAAAGTATTGTGGCTTTCTTCCCCCTCCCCCTCTCCAAATGCGGATGTTTTGAGTTCAATTGGCTCTCAAGTTAGGAAGGTTTTAATGCCTCATTAAAAGTTTGCTTTCAGAACGTACAGCTCAGAGAAGCCACGGTACAGCTCGCTGTCAGCTTTTTCAATAAATCCAAGTTTTAAATTGTAAAAATGATATATTTTGATACTTTCCGTTTTTTTTTCTCTCCTCCTGTCATTCCAACGTTTTTTCAAATGAATCCTGATGAATACTGTGGAGAGTCTGATTTATTGATCAGTTTACCTTTACTATTAATAATATTACTATCGTTCTCAATAGTTTTAAAATTACTAAGTAATAGTTTTTTTACTAATTATTGGTTTAATTATTTGAAGGTAAAATGAAGACATATAGGGAAGTCCAAACTATATATACATGTATATATCCCTATAAATACCAAATAAAATGAGGTATGCACGTATAATTCATATTTAAGAGCATACCTCCTAAATAAAAATACCAATATACAAAAGAACATACGCAAACACTTCCTTTATGATCCAACTAAAATATTGACATACAGAACAGTTAGAAAAGTGCGAAACGAGACGAAACAAACATGTATCCAAAAAAATGCCTCTACATCAGTAGGACTTATTTACCGTTGCCTTATTCTGTGAAGAAGCGTTTTTGTAATTTTTTTTACGTATTTTATTATAACTGAAATTTTTCTACTCCAGACCGACCTGTGTCTTAACATTAATTTGCTTATCTATTTGCACTTCATTCAATGACAATGCGAAAACAAAAAGAAATTTCTGTTTTACCTTGTAGTAATGAAATTTAATCAATGTTGTAACCGCGCCATCGGGTGAAATACACTTTCCCAGTAAGTTTGGTGTGAATTAATCCATTGTGTCTAAAAGCATAGAGAGTATTACAGTGGTCGAAGAAGTCATGAACCCCCTGCACGAAAGCATCTCTTGGAGATCAATTTGTCCCGCAGTAACGTGTCCAAATGCAGAAGTACATATTCAGTCATAGTCAAATGTGGTGAATAACGGTGGTGCGATTGAAGTTCATACTTCAACTCCTGGATTCTTGCCGTTTATTAACGGAAACGTGATCCATGCTCATTGCAGCCAAATGTATCGTGCTTCCGAGATTTCACCTTCGAACTGTCGTAACGTTGATATTATGTGGGATTTACTATCTACCGTAAATGTTTCACATCAGTACGTTTAGGTTTAACGGCATTTGCTCGATCGACGTTTCATTTCTACAGAATAGAGAAAGTCTTCGGATTTTCCGCTCATTCTGATGCTTCCATCCCATGCTTTGTTGATGTTGGACACTTGCTGCCACCGAATGTCTAAGCGAAACCTCATGTTATATCACGATGCACATGTTTCGTTATTCTATCACGGCCCTCGAAGATTTTTGGATCTTAGATCTGTATTCATTTACGAAGTGTCGTCCTGTGAAGTAGGCCTTTACTTCTTTATCTGTGGTATTTCCTTGATGGATAACATTTTGGTACAGACAGGGGAGACGCTAGGAGTGAAGCGTGAGGAACCGAGTCTTGACGGTGAGAGTCAATCAGTAGACAGCTGAGGGGGGGGAAAAATGAGTTGTAAATTCTATTCTACGTTAATCATAGGGGAAATAATAAAAATGAAATCAAACTGTTATATACAATGAAAATAGATAAACATAATAAATCCTGAATAAAGGATGAGTAATACTTGGTTAAATAAGGCAATATGCACTACATACAAATATTTTATTGAACAAATTTAGCTAAATGAATTATGGCGGTTGGCCTATATTTGCAGTCTTCTATGAGATATTTATAATGAAAAACTTGATTGAATGCATTTTCTGTGTAGTTAATTCCTTTATCATAGAATTTTTATTTAGGTTAGCAATATGCTCTAGAATATTATCGAATTTCAGATCTTTTGCCATGTTTTTATTGCGAATATTGTTGGGTGATTTCGTTAGTTCTCTAAACAGCTTTTGCTGAAACACTTTAAGTTTGTGTTTGTCTCTTGGTGAAATGTGTTCCATCAGGTGAAACGTAGGTGACGATTGGTGTTATCATTGAAAGGTAAAGCAGTCTTGAATTTTAGTGATAAATTTGAGTTTTTCCATTTAAATTAAATAGGCATCTATAAGCTTGAGTGAATTTTTTAATGACATTATTGATGTTTTCCATGGAAGCTGAGTAGTTATTGTTAGACCTAGATATTTAGTGGTTTTCATTTTTGGAATGATTTTATCGAGCAGATAGAGTTTATTATGAAGTAATTTAATTTTATTTCTCTTTTTGTGTTGAATACTATGAGTTGGTGTTTATCGGTCTTTATATTAATTCTCCATTTTTTGCACCAATTTCCTATGCTGAATAAAAGCATTTTGAAGTTTATGAATTTCATCATTTGGCATCATAGATTCCGCTATAATAGCAGTGTCATCTACGTAGAAAAGAAGTTGAATTGTGTTATTGTCCAAACCACGGAGTTCATGGGTGCAAAATAGGTATAAAAGCAGCCCACACAACAGGATGCTACCTTGATATACTCCAGCTTTGATGATAAGAGTAATTGAATTTTCATTTTTGTATTTAATATGGAAGAAGCGATTAGTTAGGCATGAGGTGAAGAGTAAGTTGATATCAGTGTTTATGTCGAGTTTAATGAGTTTGTATAGTAGGCATTCGTGCTATACCCTATCGAATGCTTTGGCTACGTTGAGCTGGACTATGGCTGTATATGTATTGCGGTGAATATTTTGACCAATAATCTCATTAATTATGAGTTGTTTAACTGTTGATAAGTTTTTTTTTTTTGATTTAGCATTGTTGATTCGGAATTAGGTGAAGATAACATTTATAGCTATTGTAAATTATTTTCTCAAATATTTTTCCCAATACTAGTAGCAGCCTGATATGCCTGAAGTTTTCAGGTATTCTGGGAACTTTTCCAGGCTTTGGGAAGACAATTGTGTTTGGAATTTTCCAGATTGTAGGAAAACATGATATTTTTAGACAGTTATTTTATATGTTTATGAGCTTATGAATAAAATCTAATAATAAATATTTCATCATATTGTTGGTAGTATTGTCTTCTCCTGGGGATTTTTTGGTCTTTAGATTTTAAATGATTTTAATTAATTCTTCAATATTCGTTGGTGTAATGGTATTAGGAATATTAGATTCCATATAGTTATAAATAAATGCAATAATATACTTTTTTAAGAACTCACCTGTGACTTTGTTAGGTTGAAATTGTAGAAATATGGTATTGGCAAAGATGTTCAGTTTTTCGTAGTTTGAGAGTAAACGGGTCAATTTTGGCCAATAATGCAGTGATTAGTTGTTGTTTTTCTTAATTGTTTTGCAAATTTCGAAATAGAGTTGCTTTCTCTGCTAAGACTTTCTATTTTATCTTGCCATTGATTAGTCCTGTAGTCTGTGTAGAGTTTTTTCATTTTTTTATTAAGTTCGATGACTGCAGTTTTCAGTCGTGGCTTCAAGATTTTATGAAATTGCTTTTTAATGTGATTTCTATTATGCTATTGGATAATTTTAAGTAGTTTTCGTTGTATTTAATTTTATGGGTTTCAGATTGTTTCGCATGGTTAGTATTTTCATTGAATAAATTTATATCATTATTAATTTTATTTTTAATTTCTAGAAAATTATTACTGTTGCGTTGATTATTACTGATTAAAGATTTATTTTCTTTGTTTACTTGATCTTGAAGAATGTTGGAATAGAGATGCCAGTTGGTTCTGAATAAAAATTTATTTGTAATATTTTTCTTTATTTCCAAGGATTCAAGTACTGGACAGTGATCAGATGAGAGACCATAGATTGTCTGTGCTGACAGTGGGTAGCTGATATTAGTAAAGATAATGTCCAAGATGTCTCCTTGGTGTGTATGATGGAAATGTGTAGGTTCGATTGGAACAATTATTTTTAAGTTATGTTTTTCGGCTATTTCAAATAAGTTATTTCCATTTTTATTATCAGTGTTGCATCCATAGATTAGGATTTTGCCGATAAAATTACCTCCAATATTTGCAGGAATATTTGCAGGCAGAATTTCCATTATTTCTTGATCTTGTAAATTATTCTGAGTTCTGTTGTAATAGCTAATAATTTGGAGTTTGTGATTATTTTCCAAGTTTATAATAACTGATGTTTCTTCAAAACCGTCACCTATGTTGCTACTACACTGTTGGACAATTGCTAAGGACGGATAACACTATCATCCATAGCAACCACAAAATGAAAGGAAGCAAAATGTGGAAAATTAAAATAAGTGCGAGATATATTAAGAAGTAAGCGTATGAAATTTTTTTCCATATCTGTTCATCACGTGATAGCGTTCATAAAAGCTTTCAAGGTTTTCACGCGGTTGAACAGTTGTTGTTTCAAGTCATAGTTTTACTGGAAAGATTTAAAAGACTAACTTGAAATTTTTGGCATGTCTTCCCGACATCATTTAAATGATTTTATGCGTGGTTAAATTATTGGGAAGATCGAAGAAGGGCAAAAAATTACTGATGTTGCCAGGGAGTACGACGTCGCTTACAGTGTTGTTTCACGGCTGTGGAAGTCATTTAATACTACTGGAATGTGTATTAGGCGGCATGGGGGAGGTCATGTTAGAAGTACTACGCTTGCAGAAGACAGGCCGAGCTGGTAGCCGAATAGTTAGCGCTCTTGCCTTCGGTTCAACTGTTCGTGGTTTCGAATCCAACCTTGGGCATGGATGTTTGTAGTGGTTCGAAATCCACTTTAAGCCCTAGATCCCGGTCTAATTAGCACTCGTGTGCAAAGAATGACCGTTGAGCGAGAAACAAACATACACACACACAAACAAACCTGCAGAAGACAGATATATCGTCCTATCAGCAAAAAGGAACAGCCGCACCACAACTCAGCAGGTGGCAAATCTGTTTCTTGCTACCTCAGGAAAGCAGATCTTCCGAAAAACTGTTGCCAGACGTTTGATTTAAGGAGGACTATACACCCGCTGAGCTGTTGTGGGTGTTCCATTGACCAGACAGCAACATACGGCTCGTTTGCAATGGTGTTGTGAGCATCGCAATTGGACTTAATAGGACTGGGCATGGGTACTATTCTCAAATGAGAGTAGGTACAGTCTTTCATCGGATTGTAGACGCCAACTGCTCTGGTGCGAGAGTATCTGTTTATCGTCCAGTAAATATCCAGGAAAGGGACCGATGTCCGACATGCATTGTCAGGGTGTGGGCAATGCATGTCACACATCCGGATGCCCCTATATGTGGTTGCGAATCTGACTATGACGGGCCAAAGATACATTAATGTTTTACTTCCTCATGTTCGTCGTTTCCGTGGTGCATTCGGTGAAAAATTTGTTTTTATGGACGACAACGCAACATGTCATCGAACACTCGCTGTTCAGGATTGTCTAGACAGCGAGGGTATTCAATGCCTTGTATGGTCATCACGTTCTCCAGATCTAAATCCCATTGAAAATGTGTGGGATGCTTTGGGGAGGCAATTTGCTGGTCGAAACTATACTCCGACAAACAAGAACACCCTCATCCGTGCACTCACAGAGGAATGGGATAAATTACCTCAAGTTCTTCTGGATAATGTTGTGTAACGTATGATACGATGTGTAGAATATTGCATCACACTCCACGGTGGACATATCCTTTACTGATACCTTTCTTCAAGGTTCCTGCTGACTTTTAGATGCATTGTTCCATTTTTCCGTATGCAGCATATCAAATGAGCATTTTTTTCGATTTCCGATGTTTCACAGCTTTTGTACTTTCCAGAACAATAAATATTCTTTATTCTAATTTTTGAACAGTGTGGGAACTATATTTTATCCTACTAGGTCTCATGACCCATCCTTTGCAATTGTCCAGCAGTGTATAATTTCACTTAAGTGGAAAATTCCACTTTCCGTTTACGCGCCGGTCTCTAGTTTTTGACTTCTTATCACAATGTGCATTGTTATCTCTCACCTTAATCAGATTCTCCAACCACTAGAACTGAAATTTTTTAGTATTATAAAAATACAAAAAGATCATATCTTAAAAATTTGATTAAATGAAACTAGCCGGTGTATTTTACTTATAAGCTAAACAAAAAATGGAAAAAATTGAACATTTACATCATTATTAAATGTGTTTGTCTCAATTTAAAGTACGTTAGGAAAGGAAAATATCGCCGTCAACTTAAGAGCTGTATCACTGCCAGTTCCAATTTTGCAGACAGTCAATCCGATGTCAAAATTTAAGTTCGTATTATTTGACTTTTAAATATAGCATATTCAGTGTTAAACCAAGTTACTTAGAAATTTTAGCTTATTTAATTTCATAAATGCTTGAGATTTCAGAAGTATTCTCTTATATAAATCTCCTAAGAATATGCATATATATAAATTGTATTTTCAGAAAATTATATTAAGCTTGTGACATTTTTTATTACAGAGAATTAATTAGAGGTAAAACATTGAATATAGAAACCTTAGAATACAGGAACGTACATTTTTCTTAATTAATCTTTAAATTTATTAGTTTTTACGTACGAAAATAGAAACTTACCATGTTTTTAATCGAAAAAGAAAACAATCTGTAATAATAGTATCCTTAACAAGGAATTATGTTATAAAATTGCATTATTATGCAATTTAAACATAAAATTTGTATGATATTTAATTATTACATTTTTGGAGTGTAAACACCCGTTCTTATTGAATAATTTAATAAAAATATCCACGAAGTGGAAGAAACGCAACAAATGTTTAATAACGGTCCTTTCTAATAATGTTGGTGTTTAGCGAACATTAACTGTTTGGTATCTTTATCACATTACCCAGTAAATATATCATCCACTGATATTTATTTTTGTATTATTTTAAATTGATAGGGAAAAATACACTACTGGCCATTAAAATTGCTACACCAAGAAGGCGACATTCTACAGACGTGAAATTTAAGCGAAAGGAAGAAGGTTCTGTAATTTGCAAATGATTAGCTTTTCAGCGCATTCAGACAAAGGCGCCAGTAGCGAAACCTACATTGTGTTTAAATAAGGAAATTGTTCAACCGGTTCCTCATACACAAATTGCATTTGAACGTTGTTGCCTGGTGAAACGTTGTTGTGATGCCTCGTGTAAGAAGAAGACACTGCATCATAGACAAGAGCGCCTTCAATATTGTGATCAACGAGGAACCTGGGCGCATGAATGGCGAGACGGCATCTTTTCAGATGAATCCAGTTTCTGTGTACAGCATCATGATGGTCGCATCCGTGTTTGGCGGCATCGTGGCGAACGCACACTGGCAGCGCGCATTCGTCATCGTCATACTGGCCCATCACCTGGCGTGATGGTATGGGGTGCCCTTGGATACACGTCTCGGTCACCTCTTGTTCGCATTGACGGTGGTTTGAACAGTGCACGTTACATTACTATTGTGTTACGATCCGTGGCTCTACCCTTTATTCGAGCCCTGCGAAACCCTACGTTTCAGCAGGATAATGCCCGAGCGCATGTTGCCGGTATTGTACGGACTTTCCTTGATACGGAACATGTTCGGCAGTTGCCCTGGCCAGCACGTTCTCCGGATCTTTCACCAATAGAAAACGTCTGGTCAATGGTTGCCGAGCGACTGGCTCGGCACTAAACGCCAGTCACTACGGTTGATGAACTGTGGCATCGTGTTGAAGCTGCATGGGCATATGTACCTGTACTACCTGTACCGTTTTTTATGTAATCCAATCTCTGTTTGACTCAATGCCCAGGCGTATAACTGCTGTTATTACTGCCAGAGGTGGTTGTTCTGGGT
Organism: Latrodectus elegans; assembly: GCA_030067965.1. Taxonomy (NCBI): domain Eukaryota; kingdom Metazoa; phylum Arthropoda; class Arachnida; order Araneae; family Theridiidae; genus Latrodectus; species Latrodectus elegans. The sequence goes on from CM057820.1 coordinate 6,194,733, forward strand.
ACTGATTTCTCAGTATCTATCCAGCCAAATTTTTTGAAAATTTAGTCACTTGTTATTTCTAGTATAATATATTTGTCCAATAAATATCATTTTGTTATTTGCATTTCTTCCTGGTATAGCAATTTTAATGGCCAGTAGTGTATATCGCTCACTAGCAAGTATCATAAAAGCTTCGTCATAAATCTAAAGTTCTTCAAACTACATAAAATTATTGTAAGACATGTGAAGAGCCATTAAGAAATTGACTATATGAAATTGCTCTAAGAGAAAAAATTGTCTTTAATGTCTTCAATTATCATTAATATTTTTTTTATTTTAAAAATTCTTAAAGTTAAAAGAGTTTTTCAATTTACTTTCAATTCAAAATTGTTTAATGCATATGTGTAGAACAGTTTTCATTTTTATTATATAGATGTAAAGGATAAATTTTCTTTTATTATCTAGGATTGCAGTACAGGACTTTCTAAATTCCCCAATCAAATCTTGCTTCCTTTAAGCCAGTTCATTATCTTTCATCTAATAATTTGAGTGATTTGGTTGCTACGAGATACAAGTAAAAAAGTTTAAAGTAAGTGAAAATGGTTTATTATATTGAACAAGAATCCTAAATAGTGATTTATTTATAATTTCCACATTAAATTCAATCTAATTTTGCAAACATTGTATCAAACAGTTTGAGCAGCAATATTTCTGTTTAGTAGATGGAGTTATTTTGATAAAAATTGGTTTATAAATAATTTAACAATTTTATAATGATAAAAGTGCGACAAAGTTGAAAGAATTTATAGTGTTGTAGCAAGCTATGCATACTATGAAATGATATTATCATTTCAGAAAAAACTAACTGGAGAGAATTTTTCCTCCAAGGTGTGATGAGATATTTTTTGACGAAAACTAAATAAAGTGGCTTTAAAGAAAACAATGAGACTTTAATTAATTTTTATACAGATATTAATTATCTATATTAAGTACTTATATTATCTATATATTAAGTACTTAAAGTATAATTTTATAAATATTTTTTGAAACTGAAAGAAAAGTAAACATTTCATCTGATATTCAAAGAAAATATATAAAAACTGAATAAATAATTGATATTTAAAAAGCAAAAAATATGTGTGTGGAAAGAATTAGTCTTTTTAATTTGATTGGTTAACCATTTTTGATCAAGTGTAATCATTGAAAAATTAGTCTTGGAATAAATTATCATTCTTGTTTAATAATCTAAATAATGAGTGAGGTATATACCATAATTTGTTGTACTTTTGACATGGATTGTATAAAATTTCGCCATCAATCATTAATACGAGTAATAGCATAAATATTTTATCTTTTCTTAATAATCGTAATTTCGAAGACAAATTTTGTCTATGAATTCAATATGTTATCTTTTTGGCTGTTCAAATTCCGTAGAAGAGAAGAAAGATATTAAATAGTGAAAAATTCATTTCTAAAAATATTAATGTGTTTTTATTTTTAGAATTGTGTTTAATGAAAAACAAAGTTCTAACAATTTTTAAATTTTGTAAACACACTAGTAGTAGTAATAAGCAAAAATTTCCTTTAAAAAATATAAAGTTCCTTTAAAGTTAACTGTGACCGCGTTTTTCTTAAAAATGGTTTCTTGTGACAAATTTCACTGCTATGGATACTAGCGACTACTATATTACTAAACTATGTGAGCAACATGCCATACACGTGAAATTTGTATGACAAAAGATGCGAAGTATTGGATTTTCATCGCTTATAAAAACATGCTATTGCAAGGATGCAAGATGTTTTTCATTTAAAGAGTCTGTATTTGAAATTATTTTCAAAGAAGAAATCAATTTTTCTTCTTTTAAGAAAGAAATAAAAATGCGTATCACACTGAGAGATTGAATAGCTTTTTGAGACATCAATAGGCTAGACTACTACTAAGGACCTAAATAATATGAAATTCTAAATAATACGTAAAATTTGTCTTATTGAAAAAAAAACTTATAAACACAATAAAATATTGAATATTACTTATCAAATTAAAGAATAAATCCCGGATAAAATTAAGAGCAGCAACAAAGAATCCTTAAACATTGAATTCCTTGCATGAAAACAAACTTTAAATATTTATGTACATAATTACTGATAAATTACCGATGATAAATATCTGAAATAAATATGCAAGATTAAATATCATTATTTATATATTTGTTAAAATCACGAAAAATATAAAGTCCCAAGATAAAGTTCAAAGTAATTCAGATGTCATAGCTATTTTTGAAATTAATTTTTCGAATTACCAATCATATGATTAGTTAGCAGCGATTTTGTTAATGAAAGCTGGTTTATATATATATATATATATATATATATATATATATATATATATATATATATATATATATATATATATATAAATTGGCATTCCTTTCTACAAACTAGACTTGTTGACCTAAACTTTTTGATTTACTAAACTTTCCAAAAATCTAAGAATAAACTTGCTCTAATATTGGCTTCGTTACTCCTATTTTAGTATGAAAAGTATTTCAAGCTTAATGTATTACGAAACCTGATATTCGGACCATTACTGAATTAAAGTTTACAGGATATGGACAAATTTGTATTACCCAATTTGATAATATTAATTAGTTAACAGAGGCAGGTTATATTGTGACCATTAGCTCGAAACTAATTGAATGGAACAAAGTTTAAATATATAGTACGTCAGAGGCAAGGTAGGAAAGCAATTTTGAAAAGTATCGCAGTCTCGTCCATACTTTATCGGTTCCATACTTGAATAGTTTGAATATAAATAATGTCTGCATAGAAGATAAATTAAGATGCAAAATCCTTTATAGTTATCCAGTTATTAATATTTTTATCCCCGAAAAATTCGAAGATTCCAATCTAATTTTTCCGAAGGAAAGAAAATCATACGTTAAAAACAAGTTGTAATGAACAAAGCAATGAAAAAAGAGTTATCCATGTAAATGTCTACAAAATTTGTGAGCTTTCTATTGAAAAATATTGTTAAAAATTAAGTCCTCCCTTAAAGAAAATATTTTATAGCTCCTGCACCAAAGGAACCCTTTTCCGTAACCTTAAAAATACCGTTATTCATACCGTTACATTTTAAGGAACCTAGTCAGGTATCGAGTTATTTTGATTTCGTCTAATTATTGGAATGGGAATCCTTTCAACCCCCTCTTTTTTCCAGAAGACCGATTTGGCAGTTGAACGGTCAAGACTCTGCCTTTTGTTTCCAATAGTTAGTGGGTTCAAATGCCACCTTTGACATAAATGTTAGTAGTAGTTCCAATTCCATGTTAAACTGAACGTCTCGATCTAATTAGTTCTGCTGTACAAAAGTCACCTTTGAGAGATAAGCCAACCTTAAACAACTCTATCATCTCCCTTCTTACCGTCTGAATGCCTCTCAAACAGCAAGTTTGATTTTCAACAAATGCATAGTAATTTTGGTAAAATTTGATAAATGACTGATATGTGTATTACACTTGAACATAGTGATAGAAATACCATTGCAAAATATTTCCTGGAGGTCTGTATTTTTCTTCGACAGTGTAGTCGTAACCATGTTGAATGGCGGATTTTCTCTCTCCGATTTTCTTGTCAACTATAGAAAAGTCTTACAGCGCATCCTTAATTCTGATTCATGTTTGAATATGACAATAATTTTTAGATTGGACGACAGAAATTGTATTTAATGTATCACATTGATATGTTTATATTATACGGTAAGTTATATATGTAAAGGAGCTCTTTGAGGCCTGGGTTTTACTGACATCAACCACTTTGTTTGGAATCAAAATCAACGGAAGAATAAATTGGGAATTTTCTTATTTTTTCCACTTTTCTTGTGACACGTGGCATTATATTAACGGTACACTTCTTGGAGATACGATTTTTTTTATTATGTATTTCAGGAGAGATTCAGAGTATTCATCAATAATTTGCCATACAAAACGAAAATAGTTTAACCTTAAAATTTTCTGACTTCAAGCAGCTGAATAATTTGAATTTTACCATTTCAGTTTAGTGTTAGACGATTGTGGTGATTGCGAAACGTCGCACTCGCATTCAGACTCTTGATCAGTTGAGAAAAATGTACTAACGTTCTCTATTTTTTCTTAGTTTTATTGAAACAGGTAAAGATGATAGAATATCATTTCCAGCTTGTAAATTACTACTGTGCTGTCATTTACTTATAATTTCGTCCAAATTATCTTTTTTTTTTTTTCAAAATTATCTAAAATTTTTCATGTCTTGGTCTTAGAAACTGTATTTAAATTTTTATCTTTATTTTATTTTAGATTATTTTATCTTTAGCAAATTTGTATCAGGCATTATTTTAAAACATGTATGAAGTCCGCTTGTACTTTCTCCTTCATTCCCTTTAAAAACACTTAAACTTTTTTTACATTGGACTACCTTTTTTCATCATATAAATAAGGAAACCGAAACCAACCAAATTGTTATCAACACATATTCGCATTTTGTTTGGCGACCGCTGCACTGAAGTATTTACAAATTTTTGACCTTATCGACCAGTAAATACGTAATTTAAATCCCGCAAACTACTAATACGATTTTTTAAATGTTAAAAATACAGTCGTGTAAATAAATTAAGGATAATTCAGAATTACACCAAAATTAAACTTCAAAATAAAAATTTTACATGTAAAAATATCACACACACATCTTGAAAGAATAATATGCAAATTTCAAGAAACCACCAGATGGCGCCGATAGTACACCACAATAACGAGAGTGTTAGTGAGGGGTTTATAAGGAATGCTGGCATAGAAATAAAATTGTTCACAAGCGCTTTCAAAGACTTTCAGTGCAGCAACCGCAAAGTTGTGGCACAAAAGAGGCATTTAGATGATATTCTACGTGGTAGAATTATCGGCCGTCTGGAATGGGAACGCAGCCAACTGAAAGTATCCGAGGAATTTGGAAACACCCACAATGTAATTACCAGTCTTTAGCAAAGATTCCAAGATAATGGTAATATGAGTAGACGCTACAGCACAGGTCGCCCCCGAGTTACAACGCCAAATGAGGACCAGTATTTGGCATTTACTGCCAAAAGAAACAGACGGACCACAATGTCAGATCTGTCTTTTCAACTCTCTTCTACTACCGTTACGACTGTTTCAAGGCAGACCGTGTAGAGACCCTTAGGACGCATTGTTCTATATTTTCGTAGGCCTGTCAGATGTGTCCACTTACTGCAACTGACAGTCGCCAGCGTTTAGCCTGGAGTATCGAGCATGCATTGTGGACACCGCAACAGTGGTCTTGTGTGATATTTCCGACGAGTCCAGGTTTAGCTTTCAGTCTGTTTCTCCTTGGACTTTCAAATGGAGAGGGCCAGGTATTAGTTACCAACAAGACAACATCATTGAACGACACTGTTAAGATGCTGCAGGGTTGCTCGTTTGGGAAATAATTATTCTTGGTTCAAGACATACCCTGCATGTTCTGAATGTAACGATGACAGGCCACATCTATTAGGATGTAGTTATGGAAACACATGCGTTTGTTTTGGAACGACATGGATGCAGAAGTTATTTTTATGGGTACCAACGCCTGTCCTTACCCTGCAAACATTGTAGGCGAATGCCTTCAATCGTAAGATATCATCCTTATGGCCTGGCCAGCATACTCACCGGACTTGAATCGAATAGAGCGTGTGTGGGACATGCTTGGCCGACGAATTCCAGCCCGTCAATCCCCTGCCATATGTTTACCGGAATTTCGGATAATATTGCTTGATGTGTGGAGTAATATTCCGCAAAATCAGATTGGTAATTTAATACTCAGCATGCCTAGTTATTTTACGGACTGTATTGCATCATTTGGGGGGCAAACTATGTATACCATCATACCAACCATTTTATATTGTAAATAGGTTCGTTTTTGAGAATTGCTCCAGGGAGTAAAAATAGCGATTTTTATTAATGATGTCAAACATATAACATCGCTTTTTAGCTCTTTACCTTTTGTTTAATCAATAGAGTTTACAAATAAGTCACATTTTGCTTTCGACTCTTTCTTTGCCTCAACTTGCAATGTCCTTAATTTATGGACAAGAGTGTATTTGTGAAATCAATTGTGTGATCTAAGAACTCATAAAATTTACCTCGTTATGAAGAAGAAACTTAATTGTAACCAAATTATGAAATCTTTAATAATAAACCATATTGAAATAAGCAAAAACTGTAAAAGTTAAACATTAAAAAATGGTTTAAGTAAATCAAACTTTAAGCATTATACATTCCTAATGCGATGGTTGTTCGTACGTACTTGAAAAAAGATTATGGATGTTTTGACCTAATATTGTTACTGCAATGTAGAGAACTGCATTCATTCCAAGCTGATGTTGTTACCGAGTGATCTGTGATATATGAAATCGCTCCTTCATATAAATAAGTTATTGAATCAGAATCTTGATCATTTGTTTACTAAGAAATGGGTATTAACATTTTATAGAAAGGCAAAATTTGGATTTTAATGAGGTTGAAGTTATTTAAAATTTGAGAATTTTGTCAGACAATAGTCGATGAGGCTAGCTTTTAGATACATGTTTATATTATTCTCCGCAGTTTGAGCTAGATACGGAATTATTGTCCACGTATCACCGTGCCTGGGATCTTCATTCTTTGAATAAATATAAGCAAAAGATTTTGTAAGAGATTCCAAGTTCTCTGTTTAACTAGAATTATTACTTTTTGGTTAACATCATTTTCCTTCATGTATTCGTCAAAATTAGAAAATATTTCCCAATCAACCTCAACCAACCGCTTTTGCCGCAAAAATATATTCTTTTGAAATGCATCCATTTTACATTGTAGTGTGAACAAGTCGTTAAGTTGTCTTTTTGTAGTGTGAACAATTCGTTGAGTTGTCTTTTTAAGGAAATGATTTTTGAAAGCAACGAAAAAATATCTGCCAGGTATGCACTCTTTGCTAGCCAATTGTTGGCCAAGAAATTGCGCAATTTCAGATTGTTTTGTTCCTTTAAAAATAATTGTTCTTCTTCCCGCAAAGTGATGAATCGGATCAGCATTTTGGCCTTCGACAGTTTTCTTACCTGAGCATGGCGAAAAAAATTAATACATTCAGAATCCATTTCTTCACAAAGAGAATCAAATATTCGAGAATCGAGTACTTTGTGTGGAATATCCTATATTATATCAATGGCATTAGATAAGACGTGTACTTCTGCAAGCATTTTTTCTTTGTAAATTGTTCTCGAAGTATAATGATGCAGTGTGTAGATAAAATGTCTGAGTGGCCATCATTCTTTACTTGTTATAGTTGCAGCACGACCCCATAGATTTTTTTCAGTTATTTTCATGTTCCCGGAAATAACTTAAGAGCTTCAACCATCTTAGACCTGGTTGTTCTACCAGGCAAATGAAACGAATAATTTAATTCTTCATATAACGCTCCTTCATTATTAATGTACCCGTGCACATTGAAAATGTCAATTTCGATCAAAAATAATTAATTAATTTTATTCTTTAGGTAAATAAGGTATTAAATATCTTTCCAAAACAGGTTTGTGTTTCTGTCTCTACATTAGTTACATTCCATGATATGAAGGATTTCATAAAGATCAGGAAACAGAAAGTGGACATTTAAAACTCCCTAAAAGGGCGTTTAAAGGGCCAGAATGATATTAAAAATTAGTTTAAATAGTGTTTAATTTGCAAATATAAATTTTGTAAGCTTTTAAAAGATACATAAAATAATTACTTTTAGGGAAATGAATGTGGAAATTAAATAAAAAAATGAATCAACAAATATGCAAATTTCTTATAAACACAGAATACTTTCAACTTTAAATGCGATTTACTCGGAACAAGATTTTGCCTATAATTTGCACGCTTCAAAAATGATAACTCCAAATATTTTTATAATATCACTATGAAATTTGATGAAATTTGCAAAATACAGCTTAAACTGTATATTGCTTTATAGGGAATGTACTAAAAGAATTTTAATCAATTGTATATTCCACAAATTATAGCCTGTTTTTCTAATAATGGCATAGAAAAATTGGCTAAGATTTCAGTATAAATATTCAACTGGCCCTAATTTTTTTTTATAACAAAAACTTAAAATTTTAGTACATGCTCTAGAAAACAATATATATATATATTATTAGGTATTAATTTTTTTTTCAAATGTGTTTAATAATTTTTCATGTAGCATTTTGAAAATTAAAAAAAAATGCTTAAAATTGTATACATATATAATATTTCTGCATAATATTGGCATACATCAAGTATTAGTAGCTCAATATTAATGTTTTCTAAAAAACTAAATAAGAAAAAATGGTTACAGTAAATATATTCAGTGTATTTAAAAAAAAGTGCTCCGAACGTGTTCGGATACCTTAAATTTCACAAAATAAAGGAGTCTTTGCTTGTAATGCCTGCAGATTTGTCTAGTTATATTAAATAAATTGATCAATTTTTTATCATTTTTTTTTATCTGATTTTCATTGTCTTCGGCTATATTTTCAATTCTGATCTTGATATTACTGGCGGACAAAGGAGTTATTTTCAATTTCTGAACAGCCTGCATTCACATGCTTTTATCATGCAAGATTAAATAATTCATCTCCAATCATGTTCTACTTTTTGCATTTTACGATTTTATTTTGTCATGAGATAGGAAGCCTTCAGTTATGATTTATCTTGCATGATCATTTTTTTAAAATAGTCTCTGGAGTTTGATTATTTTCATGCATTCATTCAAAGTATTCTGGCTTCCCCCCCTCTCCAAATGCGGATGTTTTGAGTTCAAATGGCTCTCAAGTTAGGAAAGTTTTAATGCCTCATAAAAAGTTAGCTTTCAGAACGTACAGCTCAGAGAAGCCACGGATACAGCTCGCTGTCAGCTTTTTCAATGAATTCAAGTTTTAAATTGTAAAAATGATATTTTTTAAAACTTTCCATTTTTTATTCTCTCCTCCTCTCGTTCCAACGTTTTTTCAAATGAAGACTGTGGAGAGTCTGATTTATTGATCAGTTTACCTTTACTATTAATAATATTACTATCGTTCTCAATAGTTTTAGAATTACTAAGTAATAGTTTTTTTACTAATTATTGGTTTAATTATTTGAAGGTAAAATGAAGACATATAGAGAAGTCCAAACTATATATACATGTATATATCCCTATAAATACCAAATAAAATGAGGTATGCACGTATAATTCATATTTAAGAGCATACCTCCTAAATAAAAATACCAATATACAAAAGAAAATACGCAAACACTTCCTTAATAATCCAACTAAAATATTGACATAAAGAACAGTTAGAAAAGTGCGAAACGAGACGAAACAAACATGTATCCAAAAAAATGCCTCTACATCAGTAGGACTTATTTACCGTTGCGTTATTCTGTGAAGAAGCGTTTTTGTAATTTTTTTTACGTATTTTATTATAACTGATATTTTTCTACTCCAGACCGACCTGTGTCTTAACACCGTCATACATTAATTTCCTTATCTTTTTGCACTTCATTCAATGACAATGCGAAAACAAAAAGAAATTTCTGTTTTACCTTGTAGTAATGAAATTTAATCAATGTTGTAACCGCGCCATCGGGTGAAATACACTTTCCCAGTAAGTTTGGTGTGAATTAATCCATTGTGTCTAAAAGCATAGAGAGTATTACAGTGGTCGAAGAAGTCATGAACCCCCTGCACGAAAGCATCTCTTGGAGATCAATTTGTCCCGCAGTAACGTGTCCAAATGCAGAAGTACATATTCAGTCATAGTCAAATGTGGTGAATAACGGTGGTGCGATTGAAGTTCATACTTCAACTCCTGGATTCTTCCCGTCTATTAACGGAAACGTGATCCATGCTCATTGCAGCCAAATGTATCGTGCTTCCGAGATTTCACCTTCGAACTGTCGTAACGTTGATATTATGTGGGATTTACTATCTACCGTAAATGTTTCACATCAGTACGTTTAGGTTTAACGGCATTTGCTCGATCGACGTTTCATTTCTACAGAATAGAGAAAGTCTTCGGATTGTCCGCTCATTCTGATGCTTCCACCCCATGCTTTGTTGATGTTGGACACTGTTGCTGCCACCGAATGTCTAAGCCAAACCTCGTGCTATATCACGATTCACATGCTTCGTTATTCCATCACGGCCCTCGAGGATTCTTGGATTTTAGATCTGTATTTCTTTACGAAGTGTCGTCCTGTGAAGTAGGCCTTTATTTCTCCATCTGTGGTATTTCCTTGATGGATAACATTTTGGTACAGACAGGGTAGACGCTAGGAGTGAAGCGTGAGGAACCGAGTCTTGGCGGTGAGAGTCAATCAGTAGACAACTGAGGGGTGGAGCAATGAGTTGTAAATTCTATTCTACTTTAAACATAGGGGAAATAATGAAAATGAAATCAAATTGTTTTATACAATGAAAATAGATAAACATAATAAATCCTGAATAAAGGATGAGTAATACTTGGTTAAATAAGGCAATATGCACTACATACAAATATTTTATTGAACAAAGTTCGCTAAATGAATTATGGCGGTTGGCCTATATTTGCAGTCTTCTATGAGATATTTATAATGAAAAACTTGATTGAATGCACTTTCTGTGTAGTTAATTCCTTAACATAGAATTTTTTATTTAGGTTAGCAATATGCTCTAGAATATCATCAAATTTCAGATCTTTTGCCATGTTTTTATTGCGAATATAGTAGGGTGCTTTCGTTAGTTTTACAAACAATTTGTGATGAAACACTTTAAGTTTGTATTTGTCTCTTGGTGAAATATCTTCCACACAGGTCAAATGTAGGTGACGATTGGTCTTATAATCGAAATGTAAAGCAGTCTCTTGAATTTGTGTGACAAATTTGAGTTTTTTCCATTTAAATTAAATAGGCATCCATAAGCTTTAGTGACTTTTTTAATGGCGTTATTGATATGTTTTCCATGGAAGTTGAGTAGTAACTGTTAAACCTAGATATTTAGTGGTTTTCACCTTTGGAATGATTTTATCGAACAGATACAGTTTATTATGAAGTAATTTAATTTTATTTGTCATTTTCTGTTGAATACTATGAGTTAGGGTTTATTGGTATTCATATTAATTCTCCATTTATTGCACCAGTTTCCTATGGTGAATAAAAGCATTTTGAAGTTTATGAATTGCATCATTTGGCATCATAGATTCCGCTATAATAGCAGTGTCATCTACGTAGAAAAGAAGTTGAATTGAGTTATCGTCCAAACCAGGGAATTCATGGGTGCAAAATAGGCATAAAAGCGGTCCACACAACAGGATACTACCGTGAGATACACCAGCTTTGATATCGAGAGTAATTGAATTTTCATTATTGTATTTAATATGGAAGAAGCGATGAGTTAGACGTGAGGTGAAGAGTAAGATGATATCAGTGTTTATGTCGAGTTTAATGAGTTTGTATAGTAGGCATTCGTGCTATACCCTATCGAATGCTTTGGCTACGTTGAGCTGGACTATGGCTGTATATGTATTGCGGTGAATATTTTGACCAATAATCTCATTAATTCTTATGAGTTGTTTAACTGTTGATAAGTTGTTTTGGATTCAACATTGTTGATTCGGAATTAGGTGAAGATAACATTATTTGCTAATGTAAATTATTTTCGCAAATATTTTTCCCAGTACTGGTAGCAGGATGATATGCCCGTAGTTTTCAGGTATTCTGGGATCTTTTCCAGGCTTTGGGAAGGCAATTATGGTTGTAATTTTCCACAAAGTAGGAAAACATGATATTTTTAGACAGTTATTATATATGTTTATGAGCTTATGAATAAAATCTAATAATAAATATTTCATTATATTGTTGGTAGTATTGTCTTCTCCTGGGGATTATTTAGTGTTTAGTTTTTAAATAATTTTAATTAATTCTTCAATATACGTTGGTGTAATGCTATTAGGAATATTAGCTTGCATATAATTATAAATAAATGCAATAATATCGTTTTTAAGTACTCACCTGTGAATTTGTTAGGTTGAAATTGTAGAAATATGGTATTAGGAAAGATGTTCAATTTTTCGTAGTTTGAGTAAACTGGTCCATTTTGGCCAATAATGCAGTGATTAGTTGTTGTTTTTCTTAATTGTGTTACAAATTTCGAAATAGAGTTGCTTTCTCTGCTAAGACTTTCTATTTTATCTTGCCATTGATTAGTCCTATAGTCTGTGTAGAGTTTTTTTTATTTTCTTATTAAGTTTGTTGACTGTAGTTTTCAGTCGTGGCTTTAACATTTTATGAAATTGCTTTCTAATGTGATTTCTATTATACTGTTAGATAATTTTAAGTAGTTTCCATGGTATTTAATTTTATGGGTTAAAGTTTCTTTTGCATGGTTAGTATTTTCATTGAATAAATTTATATCATTATTTATTTTATTTTTAATTTCTAGAAAATTATTTCTATTGCGTTGATTATTACTGATTAAAGATTTATTTTCTTTGTTTACTTGATCTTGAAGAATGTTGGAGTAGAGATATCAGTTGGTTCTGAATAAAAATTTATTTGCAATATTTTTCTTTATTCCCAAGCATTCAAGTACTGGAAAATGAGACCATAGATTGTCTGTGCTGATAGTTGGTAGCTGGTATTAGTAAAGATAATGTCCAAGATGTCTCCTTGGTGTGAATGAGTGAAGTGTGTAGGTTCGTTTGGGTCAATTATTTTTAAGTTATGTTTTTCGGCTATTTCAAATAAGTTATTTCCATTTTTATTATCAGTGTTGCATCCATAGATTAGGATTTTGCCGATAAAATCACCTCCAATATTTGCAGGCAGAATTTCCATTATTTCTTGATCTTGTAAATTATTCTGAGGTCTGTTGTAATAGCTAATAATTTGGAGTTTGAGATTATTTTCCAAGTTTATAATAACTGAAGTTTCTTCAAAACCGTCACATATTTTGCTACTACTCTGCTGGACAAATGCTAAGGACGGATAACACTATCATCCATAGCAACCACAAAATGAAAGGAAGCAAAATGTGGAAAATAAAAATAAGTGCGGGATACAGTAGGAAGTATGCGTATGAATTTTTTTCCACGCCTGTTATTCACGTGATAGCGTTCATAAAAGCTCTCAAGGTTTTGACGCTGGTGAACAGTTGTTGTTTCAAGTCATAGTTTTACAGGAAAGATTTAAAAGACGAACTTGAAATTTTTGACATGTCTTCCCGACATTATTTAGATGATTTTATGCGTGGTTAAATTATTGGGAAGATCGAAGAAAGGCAAAAAATTACTGATGTTGCCAGAGAGTACGACGTCGCTCACAGTGTTGTTTCACGGCTGTGGAAGTCATTTAAAACTAATGGAATGTGTATTAGGTGGCATGGGGGAGGTCATGTTAGAAGTACTACGCCTGCAGAAGAAAGGCAGAGCTGGTAGCCGAATGGTTAGCGCTCTTCCCTTCGGTTTAACTGTTCGTGGTTTCGAATCCCACTTTGGGCATGGCTGTTTGTAGTAGTTCGGAATCCACTTTAAGCCGTAGATCCCGGTATAATTAGCCCTCGTGTGCAAAGAATGACCGTTGAGTGACAAACAAACAAACAAACCTGCAGAAGACAGATATATCGTCCTATCAGCAAAAAGGAACAGGCGCACCACAGCTCAGCAGGTGGCAATTCTCCTTGCTACCTCAGGAAAGCAGATCTCCCGAAAAATTGTTGCCAGACGTTAGATGGAAGGAGGACTATACACCCGCAGAGCTGTTGTAGGTGTTCCACTGACCAGACAGTAACGTACTGCCCGTTTGCAGTGGTGTAGTGAGCATCGCAATTGGACTTAACAGGATTGGGCATGGGTATTATTCTCAGATGAGTGTAGGTTCAGTCTGTCATTAGATTGTTGACGCCAACCACTCTGGTGCGAAAATATCTGTTTATCATCAGAAAATATGCAGGAAAGGGATCGATATCCGACATGCATTGTCATGATGTGGGCCGGCATCATGATCAATGGCCGCACGCCCCTATATGTGGTTGTGAATCTGACTGTGACGGGCCAAAGATACATTAATGAAGTTTTATTTCCTCATGTTCGTATTTTCCGTGGTGCTGTCGGTAAAAATTTGTTTTTAATGACGACAACGCAACATGTCATCGAACACTCGCTGTTCAGGATTGTCTAGACAGCGAGGTTATTCAATGCCTTGTATGGTCATCACGTTCTCCAGATCCAAACCCCTTTGAAAATGTGTGGGATGCCTTGGGGAAGCAAGTGGTTAGTCGAAATTATCTTCCGACAAACAAGAACACACTCATCCGTGCACTCACAGAGGAATGGGATAAATTACCTCAAGTTCTTCTGGATAATGTTGTGTAACGTATGATACGATGTGTGGAATATTGCATCACACTCCACGGTGGACATATCCTTTACTGATACCTTTCTTCAAGGTTCCTGCTGACTTTTTGATGTATTGTTCCATTTTTCCGTATGCAGCATATCAAATGAGCATTTTTTCTGTTTCAGATGTTTCACAGCTTTTGTACTTTCCAGAACAATAAATATTCTTTATTCTAATATTTGAACAGTGTGGGAACTATGTTTTATCCTACTAGGTGTAAGACTCGTTTAATGTTATTCTACCCTGCTACTTGTGTCCCGTCCTTAGCAATTGTCCAGCAGTGTATTATTTCACTTAAGTGGAAAATTCCACTTTCCGTCTTTGCGCCAGTTTCTAGTTTTTGACTTTTTATCTCTGTGTGCCTTGTAATCTCTCATCTTAATAAGATTCTCGAACCTCTAGAATTGAAAATGTTTAATATTATAAAAGTACAAAAAAGATAAAGATTTATTTAAATGAAACTAGCCGGTGTATTTTACTTGTGATCTGAACAAAAGGGAAAGAAAATAGAACATTTATATCATTATTAAATGTGTTTGTTTCTCTTTGAAGTGCGTTAGGGAAGGAAAATATCGCCATCAAATTAAGAACTGTATCACTACCAGTTTAAATTTTGCAGACAGTCAATATGATGTCAAAATTTAAGATCGTATTATTTGACGTTTAAATATAGCATATTCATTGTTAAACCAAGTTACTTAGAAATTTTAGCTTATTCAATTTGCATAAATGCTTGAGATTTCAGAAGTATTTTGTTATGTAAATCTCCTAAGAATATGCATAATTTATATTTTCAAAAAATTATATTAAGCTTGGGACATTTTAAATTACAGAGAATTGATTATGTAAAACATTGAATTTAAAAACCTTAGAATACAGGAACTAACCATTTTTCCATAATTAATCTTTAAATTTCATAGTTTTTACGTACGAAAATACAAATTTACTATGTTTTTAATCAAAAAAGAAATCAATCTGTAATAATAGTATCCGTTACAAGGAATTCTGTTATAAAATTGCATTATTATGCAATTTAAACACAAAAATTTTATGATATTTAATTCTTGCATTTTCGGAGTGTAAACACTCGTTCTTATTCAATAACTGAATAAAAATATCCACGAAGTGAAAGAAACGCAACAAATGTTTAAAAATGGTCCTTTCTAATGATGCTGGTGCTTATAACATTATCTGTTTGGCATCTTTATCACATTACCCAGTAAATATATCATCCACTGATATTTATTTTTGTATTATTTTAAATTGATAGGGAGAAATATATCGGTGACTTGCAAGTATCATTAAAGCTTCGTCACAAATGTAAAGTTGTCCAAGCGACATACAATTATTGTAAGACATGTGGAGGGTATTAAGAAAATCACTATATGAAATTGTTGTAAGAGAAAAAATTGTCTTTATTGTCTGAAATTTACAGTAATATTATTTATCTTATTTTAAAAATTGTTAATGTTAAAACAGTATCTCAATTTACTTTCAATTCAAAATTGTTTAATGCATATGTGTAGAACTGTTTTCATTTTTATTATATAGACGTAAAGGATAAATTTTCATTTATTATCTAGGATTTCAGTACAGGACTTTCTAAATGCCACAATCAAATCTTGCTTCCTTTAAGCTAGTTCATTATCTTTCATCTAATAATTTGATTGATTTGGTTGCTACGAGATACAATCGTTTAAAGTAAGTGAAAATGATTTATTATATTCAACAAGAATCCTAAATAGTCATTTATTTATAATTTCCACATTAAATTCAATCTACTTTTGCAAACATTGTATCAAACAGTTTGAGCAGCAATATTGCTGTTTAGTAGATGGAGTTATTTTGATAAAAATTGGTTTATAAATAATTTAACAATTTTATAATGATAAAAGTGCGAAAAAGTTGAAAGAATTTATAGTGTTGTAGCAAGCTATGCATACTATGAAATGACATTCTCATTTCAGCAAAAACTAACTAGAGAGAACTTTTCCTCGAAGGTATGATGAGGTATTTTTTGATGAAAATTAAATGAAGTGGCTTTAAAGAAAACGAAAAGACTTCAATTAATTTTTATTCATTCCTTCAGTAAATAAGTGTAAGGCAATTATTTTGCAAACTATGAAAATTATTTCTCCTATATTAAGTACTTAAAGTATAATTTTATAAATATTTTTTGAAACTGGAAAGGAAAGTAAACATTTCATCTGATATTCAAAGAAAATATATAAAAACTGTGTGAATAAATAATTGATATTTAGAAAACAACAATTATGTGTGTGGAAAGAGTTAGTCTTTTTTAATTTGATTGGTTAACCATTTTTGATCAAATGTAATCATTGAAAAAATAGACTTCGAATAAATTATCATTCTAGTTTAATAATCTGAATAATGAGTGAGGAATATATCATAATTTGTTGTGCTTTTGACATGGATTGTATAAAATTTCGCCATCCATCGTTAATACGAGTAACAGCATAAATATTTTATCTTTTCTTAATAAACGTAATTTCGAAGGCAAATTTTGTCTATGAATTCAATATTTCATCTTTTTGGCTGTTCAAAATCCGTAGATGACACGAAAGATATTAAATAGTGAATAACTCATTTCTAAAAATATTAATGTTTTATATTTTTAGAAATGCGTTTAATGAAAAACACAGTTCTAAAAAATTTTGCAAACACACTAGAAGTAGTAATAAGGAAAAATATCCTTTCAAAAATAAAAAGTTCATTTAAATTTAACTGTGACCGAGTTTTTTTTTTTTTTTAAAATTGGTTTCTTGTGACAAGTTTCACTGTTATGTATAGTAGCGAGTATTATATTGCTAAACTATGTGAACAACATGCCATACACGTGAAATTTGTATGACAAAAGATGCGAAGTATTGGATTTTCATTTTTTATAAAAACATGCTATTGCAACGATGCAAGATGTTTCTCATTTAAAGTCTGTATTTGAAATTATTTTGAAACAAGAAACTAATTTTTCTTCTTTTAAGAAAGAAACAAAAATGCGTATCACACTGAGAGATTGAATAGCCTTTTGAGACAACAATAATCTAGACTACTACTAAGGACCTAAATGTAAGGAAATTCTAAATATTATGTCAATTTTGTCTTACTGACAAAAGTTTTATAAACACAATGAAATATTGAATATTATATACTAATCAAATTAAAGAATACAGCAGGGATAACAGTAAGAGCAGCAACAAAATGCCTTTAAATATTGAATTCCTCGCATGAAAACAAACGTTAATTGTTTATGTACATAAAAAATGATAAATTACCCATGAAAATTATCTGAAATAAATATGCAAGATTAAATTTAATTATTTAAATATTTGTTAAAGTCAAGAAAAATGTAAAGTCGCAATATAAAGTTCAAAATAATTCAGTCATCATAGCTATTTTTTGAAGTTAATCTGTTGAATTGCCATATGAATGGTTAGTTAGCAGCGATTTTGTTATGGAATGCTGGTCTCAAAATTGGCATTCCTTTCTACAACTAGAGTTGTTGGACTGAACTTTTTGATTTACTACATTTTTCAAAAAACTAAGAATAAACTTGTTCTAATATTGGCTTCGTACGTCCTATTTTAGAATGAAAAGTATTTCAAGCTTAATGTATTGCAAAACCTGAAATGCGGACCATTACTAAATTGAAGGTAACAGGATATGGACAAATTCGTATTAGATTAAAGGAACCTTTAGTTATTAACTCTTAGGGTATTACCCTAAACTCTTAGGGTATTACCCTAAGAGTTAATAACTAAAGGTTATATTGTGACCGTTAGTTCGAAACTAGTTGAACGTATTTATACTTTTAATATCTATATTTTTTTTTACTCGCATGAAAACAAACGTTAATTGTTTATGTACGTAAAAAATGATAAATTACCGATGAAAATTATCTGAAAAAAATATGCAAGATTAAATTTAATTATTTAAATATTTGTTAAAGTCAAGAAAAATGTTAAGTCCCAAGATAAAGTTAAGAATCGTACTACATATTTATACTTTAAAAAGTATAAATATGTAGTACGTCAGAGACTAGGTAAGAGAGTAGTTATGCAAAGTATCGCAGTCTTTTCCATACTTGGTCTTTTC
Organism: Latrodectus elegans; assembly: GCA_030067965.1. Lineage (NCBI taxonomy): Eukaryota > Metazoa > Arthropoda > Arachnida > Araneae > Theridiidae > Latrodectus > Latrodectus elegans. The sequence continues at coordinate 6,213,260 of CM057820.1, forward strand.
CCTTCTTTAATAGTTTGAATATAAATAATGTCTGTATGGAAGATGAATTAAGATGCAAAATCCTTTATAGTTATCCAGTTATGAATATATTTTCATCCCCGACAAACCAAATATTCCAATCTAATTTTTCGGAAGGAATGAAAATCATGCGTTAAAACAAGTTGTTATAAACAAAGGAATGAAAAAAGAATTATCCATGTAAATGTCTACAAAATTATTGAGCTTTTTATTGAAAAATGTTGTTAAAAAATAAGCCCTCCCTTATACAAAATATCTTAGAGCTCCTGCACCAAGGGAACCATTTTCCATAACCTTGAAAATAACGTTATTCCCTTTTAAGGAACCTAGTCAGGAATGGAGTTATTTTGATTTCATCTAATCATTGGTATGGGAATCCTTTCAACCCCCTCTTTTTTCCAGAAGACCGATTTGGCAGCTGAACGGTTAAGGCCCTTGCTTTTGTTTCCAATAGTTAATTTGTTCGAATGCCACCTTTAACATGGATGTTAGTAGTAGTTCTAATTACATGTTAAACTGAACGTTTCGATCTAATTAGTACATAAGTGACCGTTGAGTGATAAGCAAACCTAAGGAACTCTATCATCTCCCTTCTTACCGTCTCAATGCCTCTCAAACAACAAGTTTGAATTTCAACAAATGCATGTTGAAATTCAAACTTGTTGTTTGAATTTTGGTAAAATTTGATAAATAACTGATATGTGTATTACCCTTGAACATAGTAATAGAAATACCATTGCAAAATATTTCCGGGAGGTCTGTTTTTTCCTCGTCAGTGTAGTCGTAGCAGGTTGAATGGCGGATTTTCTCTCTCTGTCATTTATGGGAAAGTCTTACAGCGCATCCTTAATTCTGATTCATGTTTGAATATGACAATAATTTTTAGATTGGACGACAGAAATTGTATTTAATGTATCAGATCAATGTGTTTGTATTATACGGGATTTAATGTATGTAAAGGAGCTCTTTGAGGCCTGGGTTTTACTGACATCAACCACTTTGTTTGGAATCAAAATCAACGGAAGAATAAATTGGGAATTTTCTTATTTTTTCCACTTTTCTTGTGACACGTGGCATTATATTAACAGTACACTTCTTGGAGATAACATTTTTTTTATTATCTATTTTGGAATTCAGAGTATTCATCAATAATTTGTCATACCAAACGAAAATAGTTTAACCTTAAAATTTTCCGATTTCAAGCAGCTCAACAATTTGTATTTCCCCATTTCAGTTTAGGGTAAGACGATTGTGGTTATTGCGTAACGTCGCATTGGTATTCAAACAAATGATCTGTTCAGAAGAGATGTACTAACGTTCTCTATTTTTTCTTTGTTTTATTTAAACAACTAAAGTTATAAAATATCATTTCCAGCTTGTAAATTATTACAGTGCAGTCATTTGCTTATAATTACGTCCAAATTGTTTTTTTTTTTAAAAAAAAATTATCTAAAATGCCTCATTTTATGGTCTTAGAAACTGTATTTAAATTTTTATCTTTATTTTAGATTCTTTTATCTTTAACAAATCTTTATCAGGCATTATTTTTAAAGGTGTATGATGTCCGATTGTACTTTATCCATTCTCTTTAATAACACGTAAACTTTTTTACATTGTGCTGCCATTTTTTTTCATCATATAAATAAGGAAAACGAACCAAATCAAATAATTAACAAATATTCTTTTGTTGTTTGGTGACAGCTGCACTAGAGTATTTAAAACTTTTTAACCTTATAGACCACTAAATACGTAATTTAAATCCCGCAGACTACTAATACGATTTTTTAAATGTTAAAAATACACATGTTCATAAATTAAAGATAATTCAGAATTATACCAAAAGTAAACTTTAAAATAAAAACTTCAAATGTAGAAATGTATGCTTGAAGAATAATATGCAAATTACGAGAAACCTCCAGAAGGCGCCGATAGTACGTCACAATAACTAGAATGTTTGTGAGGGGTTTATAAGTCATGCTGGCATTGTATAATTGTTCACAAGCGCTTTCAAAGCCTTTCAGTGCAATAACCGCAAAGTTGTGGCACAAAAGAGGCATTTGGATGATATTCTACGTGGTAGAATATTCGGCCGCCCGGAATGTGGACGCACCCAGCTGAAAGTATCTGAGGAATTTGGAACCGCCCGCAATGTAATCGCCAGGCTTTGACAACGATTCCAAGATGATGGTATTGTAAGTAGACGCTACAGCACAGGTCGTCCCCGAGTTACAACGCCAAATGAGAACCAGCATTTAGCAGTTACTGACAAAAGAAACAGATGGACCACAGCATCAGATTTGTTTTGTTAACTCTCTTCTGGTACCAGTTGAGAGTTTCAAGGTAGACCGTGTACAGACGCTTAGGGCGCATTGTTGAATCGAGCATGCATTGTGGACACCGCAAAAGTGGTCTTGTGTGATATTTCCGACGAGTCTAGGTTTAGCTTTCAGTCTGATTCTCCTTGGACTTTCAAATGGAGAGGGCCAGGTATTCGTTACCACCATGTCAACATCATTGTACGACACCGTAAAGATGGTGCAGGGTTGTTCGTTTGGGAAGTAATTATTATTGGTTCCAGAAATACCCTGCATGTTCCGAATTTAACCATGACAGGCCACAGCTATTAGGTTCTGTAACCACATGTACGTTTGTTTCGGAGCGCCATGGATGCAGAATTTCTGCTTATGGATGACAACGCCCGTCCTCACCGTGCAAACCTTGTAGGCAAATGCCTTCAATCGGAAGACATCGTATATATAAGATACCAACGCCAGCATACTCACCAGACTTGAATCCAATAGAGCGTGTGTGGGACATGCTTGTCCGATGAATTCTAGCCCGTCAATACCCTCCCACATGTTTACTGGGACTTCGGAGGGTATTGCTTGATGTGTGGTGTAATATTCCGTAAAAATCAGAGTGATAACTTGTTACTCAGCATGCCTAGTTGTTGTACGGACTATATTGCATCATTTGGTTGAGAAACTATGCATTAACCATCATACCAACCATGTTATATTGTAAATAGTTTCTTTTTTGAAAATTGCTCCAGGTAGTTAAAAATGCAAATTATATGAATGATGTCAAACATATAACATCTTTTTTTTTAGGTCTTTACCTTTTGTTTAATCAATAGAGTTCACAAATAAATCACATTTTGCTTTTGACTCTCTCTTTGCCTGAACTTGTAATATCCTTAGTTTATGGACACGAGTGGGTTTGTGAGATTAATGGTGTGATCTAAGAACTCTTGAAATTTACCTACTTTACTAAAAGGAAACTTAATTGTAACCAAATTCTGAAATCTTTAATAATAAACCATATTGAAATAAGCAAAAACTGTAAAAGTAAAGCAATTAAAAAATGGTTTAAGTAAATCGAACTTTAGGCATTATACATTCCTAATGCGATGGATGTTCTTACGTTCCTAAAACAAGATTATGGATGTTTTGATCCAATATTGTTACCTATATGTAGAGAACTGCATTATTTTCAAGCTGAGGTCGGTACCAAGTTGTCTGATATAGATGAAAACGCCTGTTCATATAAATAAGTTATTAAAACAGAATCTTTATCATTTGTTTACTAAAAAATGGGTATTTGCTTTTTATTGTAAGGCAAAACTTAGATTTTTATGTGGTTGATGGAAGTTATAATTTGAGAATTTTTTCAGGCGATAGTCGATGAGGCTATCTTCTAGATACATGTTTATATTATTATCCGCAGTTTGAGTCAGATACGGAATTATTGTCCACGTATCACCATGCCTGGGATCTTCATTCTTTGAATAAATATAACCAAAAGATTTTGTAAGAGATTCCAAGTTCTCTTTTTAACTAGAATTATTACTTTTTGGTTAACATCACTTTCCTCCATGTATTCGTCAAAATTAAAAAATATTTCCCAACCAACCTCAACCAACCGCTTTTGCCGCAAAAATATATTCTTTTGAAATGCATCCATTTTACATTGTAGTATGAACAAGTCGTTAAGTTGTCTTTTTGTAGTGTGAACAAGTCGTTGAGTTGTCTTTTTAAGGAAATGATTAGTTTAACAACGAAAAAATATCTGCCAAGTATGCACTCTTTGCTATCGAATTGTTGGCCAAGAAATTTCGCAATTTCAGATTGTTTTGTTCCTGGAAAAATAATTGTTCTTCTTCCCGCCAAGTGATGAATCGGATCAGCATTTTAGCATTCTACAGTTTTCTTACCTGAGCATGGCGAAAAAAATTAATACATTCAGAATCCATTTCTTCACAAAGAGAATCAAATATTCGAGAATCGAGTACTTTGTGTGGAATATCCTATATTATATCAATGGCATTAGATAAGACGTGTACTTCTGCAAGCATTTTTACTTTGTAAATTGTTCCCGAAGTATAGTGATGCAGTGTGTAGATAAAATGTCTGAGTGGCCATCATTCTTTACTTGTTATAGTTGCAGCACGACCCCATAGATTTTTTTCAGTTATTTTCATGTTCCCGGAAATAACTCAAGAGATCAGCATCATAGACTTTGTTGTTTTACCAAGCAAACGACTAATGTAATTCTTCAAATAATGCTTCGTTATTGTTAAGGTACCCTTACACGTTGAAAATGTCAATTTCGATCAATATGATAAATTTATTTTATTCTTTAGGTAAATAAGAAATTTAGATAGCTTTCCAAAACAGGTTTGTGTTTCTGTCTCTATATTAGTTAGATTATATGATATGAAGGATTTCGTAAAGATTAGGAAACCATAAGTGGACATTTAAAGCACCCGAAGTGGGCGTTTAAAGGGCCAGAATGATGTTAAAAATTTGTTTAAACAGTGTTTAATTTTCAAGTATAAATTTAGTAAACTTTTAAAAGATACATAAAATGATTACTTTTCCAGAAATTAATCAGCAAATTAAATAAAAAAAATTAATCAATAATATGCAAATTTCTTATAAACACACAATACTTTTAACCTCCAATGCGATTTTCTCGGAACAAGATTTTGCCTATAATTTGCACGCTTCAAAAATGATAACTCCAAATATTTTAATAATATCACTATGAAATTTGATGAGCTTAAGCTGTATATTGCTTTATAGAGAATGTACTAAAAGGATTTTAATCACTTGTATATTTCCCAAATTATAGCCTGTTATTCAAATAATGGGATAGAAAAATTGGCTAAGATTTCAGTATAAATATTCAACTGTCCCCAATTTTTTTTATTTTGTAACAAAAACTTAAAATTTTAGTACATGCTCTAGATCACAATATGTATCTATTATTAGGCATTAATTTTTTTAAAAAATATGTTTATAGTTTTTTATGTAGCATTTTTGATATTTTTAAAAAAAAGCTTACAATTGTATACATATTTAACATTTCTGAAGAATAATATTGGCATATATCAAATATTAGTAACTCAATAATAATGTTTTCTAAAACTAAATAAGAAAAAATTGTTTCAGTAAATATATTCAGTGTAATTCAAAAAAAGTGCTCCGAACGTGTTCGGGTACCTTAAATTTCACAAAATAAACGAGTCTTTGCTTGTAATGCCTGCAGATTTGTCTAGTTATATTAAAAAAATTGATCAATATTTTACTATTTTTATTATCTGATTTTCAGTATCTTTAGCTATATTTTCAATTCTGCTTTTGATATTATTGGCGGACAAAAGAGTTATTTTCAATTTCTGAAAAGCTTGCCTTCGCATGCTTTTATCATGCAAGATTAAATTATTCATCTCCAATCATGTTCTACTTTTTGCATTTTACGATTTTATTTTATCTTGAGATAGGAAGCCTTTAGTTATGATTTATCTTGCACGGTCATTTTTCTAAGAATTGTCGCTGGCGTTTGATTATTTTCATCATTACTTCAAAGTATTTTGGCAGTTCCGCCCTCCCCCCCCCCTCTCTTCAAATACGGATGTTTTGAATTCAAGTGGCTTTCAAGTTTGGAAGGGTTTAATGCCTCATTCAGAACGTACAGCACAGAAAAGTCACGGGTACAGCTCGCTGTCAATTTTTCAAGGAATCCCAGTTTTAAATTGTAAAAATGATACTTTTTTATACTTTCCGTTTTTTATTCTGTCCTCTCGTTCCAACCTTTTTCCAAATGGTGCCTGATGAAGAATGTGGGAAGTCTGATTTATTGATCAGTTTACCGTTAGGTGAAATAATACAAATAATAATATTACTATCATTCTCAATAATTTTTTAATTACTAAAGAATTTTTTTACTCGTTATGCGATTAATTTATTTGAATATAAAATGAAGAAATATAGAAAAGTCCAACTCTCTCTCTGATATATATATATATATATATATATATATATATATATATATATATATATATATATATATATATATATATATATAATAGTTATATATTACTGCAAATATTATACACGAAAGACGAATTTTGCTCTTGAAACACAATTTCGTATAATGAATTTCTGAATAGCTCTCCACATGTCGTATAATAATTTTATGCAATTTGTAGAACTTTACATTTGTGACAAAGCTTTAATGATATTTGCAACCCACTGATATATTTTCTTCAATCAATTTAAAATATACAAAAATAAGAATGAGAGGATGAGATTTAATGAGTAATGATTAAGATTCCAAACAGCTAATATTCTAAACTCCATCTTTATTAGAAAGGAAAAATTTCAAACATTTTTTCGCTTTATACTTCGTGGATATTTTTATTAAATTATTGAATAAAAACGGGTGTTTACACCCTTAAAATGTAATAATTAAATATCATAAAAATTTTATGTTTAAATTGCATAATAATGCAATTTTATAACATAATTCCTTGTTCAGGATATTATTATTACAGATTGTTTATTTTTTCGATTAAAGACATGAAAAGTTTCTATTGTCGTACGTAAAAACTAAGAAATTTAAAGATTAATTATGAAAAATGTTCGTTCCTCTATTCTAAGGTTTCTATATTCAATGTTTTACATTATCAATTCTCTGTAATATAAAATGTCCCAAGCTTAATATAATTTTTTAAAAATACAAATTGTGCATATTCTTAGGAGATTTACAAAAGAAAATACTTCTGAAATCTCACGTATTTATGCAAATTAAATGCACTAAGACTTTTAAGTAACTTAACATTTTTTTTTCACCGATATAAAATTCCTTATGCCAACGTTAAGTCTTATGGCAGTCAATCAAATGTGTGTCAGAGTTAAAGAAAATAGTGTATTTATCATGTTTATGATTATGCTAACAACATATAATCTACAGAGGTATTATGACGAATATTATATCAATTTATGGGTCTCTAATCATCATAGCATTCACAGAAAGTGGATGAAATTTTGTCATAAGGTGTTTTGAGGTATGCGCTTAAGGGAAGTAAGACCTGATTAACCTTCAAAAAATCAATTTTTCAATTTTAGTTATTTTAAATAAAGTATACTTTTCTGAATCTAAAAATGTATAACACTCATTTATTTGATGTTTTTTAATGGTTTAAATAATCGAAAAAAAAACGTACACAAACAGTGCCACGCCCCCTTGCAGAAAAGTTTCGGTTTCAAATATGACCATTGCAGTACCAATTCAACAGAAAAGTAGTGAATAAATGATCATTTGTATAACCTCCGTTATTTTTTTCTGAATCTGGCATTAACATTTAAAGATAACAAAAATTCCAAGCTGTGTGAATGATTTGTTCACATTGCTTGCTGCGTTGTTTGTGTTTACTTTATGATTTGCCTTGTGATTATTAGTTCGATTTATGCTGCTTCATTTTTTAATCTGCTGATTAATTATTATAATTAATTCTATAACTCTGTTTGAGTTTAAATTCTTATCAATTGTTTGTTTATCATGCCTCGAAGGAGAAGTTTCAACAGTAGGAAGAGACATCAGAATCAACATACTACGAAGTATGATCAAAGCAGTGTACCTGAAGCTGAGAGTGCTTCAAAACAAAAGCTTGAAAATTCTTTTGTAATGAATGATGACTTTGAAAATAATTCAACTCAAGATGTAAATATTATTATTAGTGTTAAAGTTCTAAACAGTCTGATTAACGACATGTTCGTGTGTAAACAGTGCAATTCATCGGAGTCTTTCATTGTAAATGAAGAGTTACATAGCCGCAGAGGTCTTGCCTCTTTTATAAACATTCACTGCAAAGTCTGTCAAAACTCTTCCACAACATGCACATCCCTCATATCTAGTTTAGGATATGACATAAACATTAGACTGGCATATGCAATGCGTTGCATAGGGAAAGGCAGAAATGCTGCACAAACAATTTGTGCCATCTTGAACCTACCTCCTCCTCCACGAAAATTTGAGAGGCTCAATGACAGCTTAAAATATGGATTGACAGTTGTCTGTAAAAAGTCTATGGACATTGCTGTAAGTAATGCTGTTGAAGCTAATGATAATGTCAGAGATATTGCTGTATCTGTGGATGGCTCGTGGCAAAGAGAGGCCACACTTCACTCAACGGGGTTGTGACAGCTATTTGTGTGGATACCGGAAAGGTGATAGACTTTGAATGCTTGTCGAAGTATTGCTTCAAATGGAAGAAAAGTGAAAAGAGAGCTGCGAGGACTGCCAGAAGAACTACGAAGGTCCAAGCGGTGGCATGGAGACAGAGGGTGTCTTTCGCATTTTCAATCGTTCCATATCTTCGAGAAATGTGCGCTATACCAAATATTTAGGAGATGGCGACTCAAAGGGATTCTTGAAAATCAAACAAGCAAAAGTGTATGGTGACACAGATGTTGAAAAGTTAGAGTGTGTGGGCCATGTCCAGAAGAGAATGGGCTCACGATTGAAAGCCTTGAAGAATGAATTCAAAGGGATGAAACTCTCAGACGGCAAGGCAATTTCTGGGCGAGGTCGGCTAACTGATGCTGAGATTTTACTTTTGGAGAAGTACTATGGTCTCGCTATCCGTCGCAATGCTAAAACCTCTGTAGATGAAATGGCAAAAGCTGTTTGGGCTATATATTTTCATAAACTCTCAACAGACAGAAATCCTCAGCACGCTCTATGTCCTACTGGGGAAGAGAGTTGGTGTAAATATAACAAGAGTGTTGCTCAAGGAGGAAATTATGTCCATGAGCATTCATTGCCGGAAGCAGTGCTCTTGGCTATCAAAAAAATCTTCCGTGACCTGTCGTCAAAAGAGCTGTTGAAGAAATGCCTCCATGGAGGCACACAAAATTGCAATGAGTCCTTCAACAACTGTGTGTGGGAAAGGATTCCCAAGAACACTTTTGTGGGAAAAGAAACCTTAGAACTCGGAGTAATGGATGCAGTCATCTGTTTTAATGAAGGGGTTCTCAGCCGAACCTTGGTGCTGAAGGAGCTGGGTATTATTCCTGGTAAAAATATGTGTGACGCACTGCAAGAAATCGATCGCATACGTGTTCGAAAAGCTGAACATCTCATCAAAAAATGAATAAAGATGCAAGATCACTGAAAAGGCAAGAAAAAGAAAGAGGGAGGCATTGGAGGCTAATATGAATTCAGATTATGGTCCTGGAAGTTTTAATTTTTGTTTAAAAATAAGAATTTAGTACATTTTTTTGTTTTTGAGATTTTCTCAAATTGCATGTTTTTATTACATAGGTACGCTCGTAAAAACTAATGCATCAAATCTTCTAAAATTTTTTGTGCTTATGTGTGAACTTTATGTGCATGTAGTAAAGTGTTTAAAATTTGCTTTTTGCCAAAAAATAATTTTTATAGAAAAGTTTTTGTGAAAATTTTTTGAATTTTTGAAAAATTTTCGAAACGTTTAACATATTTTGCTCTTGTATAAGTTATTATGCATATATTGCAAAATAAATTACTTTGTTTAATTCTTTAAACATTTTTAATAAATGTATGCAAATTTTGTGTGAAATTTGCATCAAGAATTTATTTTAAGCGTACCTTAAGGTAACCTACTTTTAAAAACTGTAATGAATGCAATATTTTCAAAAAGTCATAAAAATTAAATATATGCATGTTTCTATTTAAATTTGATTTTGCTAGAAAGCTTATAACTAGTACTTTCCATAAATGCTATACTTTAACTCATAAATTATATATACTAGCCTTAATACACACTTCCGTTAGGTACAAAATATCCAAATTTGTCAATGTCGACAACGTCTTACTTCCCTTAAGAAGGTTGTGGAAAATAACAGTGCTACTTTAACAGTTACACAGTGACAATGAGAAAATTTCATTTCAAAGATATCAAATGACAACTCCATGTTTTTGTATTGGAATGGATATCCATTGTAAAAAATCCTAAAGAGCGATCGAAAGGCAACTGTAGCTGGAAAATTACAGATGGAAGATAAGCTGAATGTGAGGACAACCTGAATGTGAGGACAACCAATAAGCACAGAGAAGTAGCATAAAATAAAGCATTTTATTGTATTTCACTAATTCTCTTCATATCCTCCTTTACACATATGATACTCTGCATGCGGCAGTTAGTGCATAATTTTGGAGCACACACCATGGCCATAGAAATCTCTTGAATTGCAGTTCTTGATGGCATCTTTAAAATCCGACACAGCTTGTGGAAGAAACTGATACACTTTGGATTTCAGATATCCCCACATCCAAAATTCCGTTGGTGTCAGGTCAGGAAGCTCTGGTGGCCACAGAAACGGGATATCACGGGAGATTACTCTGTCACCAAACAATTGACTTAAGACCCTACATGTGGAGGTCCATCTACATAGCTTTAGATAGAAAATTTTTCCGTTGCATTGCCGGAATCGACTAACAAGTCTAGAACAAGTGTTCGATTTCTAGAATTAACAAGTCTAGAAATCGAACACTTGTTTCTGTACACGTTTACCGATTACCAGCAATATCCTCTTCAAAAAAATGAGGACCATGGATACACGTACTCGTTATACCACACCACATAGTCACTTTTTCTTCGTGTAATGAATGCGCAAACACATCATGTGGATAATTCACTGCTCAGTGCACAAAATAATCCTCATGTCTCCACAGAATACGTAAAGACTTGATTCCCTTTTCATCGTACCGGATAAGGAATTGATTCGCACAATTCAGCCGTTATTCATAGTCTCCCGCTTCTAACATATGGACACGTTTCCGTATCGATTCCAGCATGTTTTAGATCAGAGTGCAGAATCTTGCGGACACTTTAATCTCACAGATTTAGAACACGTGACACCCTGCGTGAATTTGTAGAAAGAATTGTGCTTATCGCCTGATAACTTCTGCAAAAGTTTCTACAGGAATGGAAGGTCGCCCAGATCAAGTTCGATTTCACGTATAGCCAGTTTCTTCAAATTTATGAATCAAGTCCATTCCAGCTTTGACAGTACACAGTTCTCGCCGTAATCCATGGTTTCAGCGGTAAGCATGCAATATCTCTGCGACATTTCCCCATTCGGGTAATAAATCTTTACGATTTTCACATGTTCTTTCCCTAAAATCTTCAGAAAACAACATACGCGCATCGCTTTTCGCTGCCTTTCCTTTTAGAGATCTAGACTGACGATATCAGTCAAGAATGTGTCTTACGTATAACCCGAAATTTGGCACTTCTGACGGTATAAATATGGCATATTTAGAAATGATTTTTTAACAAATTGTCTACCTTTATTTCTGCTTTTAAAACTTTATTATTCTTTTGGAAATTTCAACTCACCATGATTAAATTTTTTTCATCCAATTAAATTATTAGGTGGAATTATTTTATTGTAAGGGTTAGTTGATTTATCCGCACATAAACAAGGAATAGTTTTAGTCAGTCCATCCATTTGCCAGTTAATTATTTAATTTAATTTACTTTTTCCTTATTTGAATAATTCTTATTAACATATAAATATATAAATACACAACATATAAATTTTAATTTAATAATGAGATTTACTTTAATTCTTAAAATAGAGACAATGACACTAATTGTAATTTATAATTTACTTATTTCTGTGGCAGTTGGAATACAATAGCTAGTGCATTTTTCGTACTTGGTTTCAGTGATAATAAATTTACATATCATGAGGACAAAGAAATTAAAAGGAAAACTTTCAAATTTCTCCATAGCATAGAACAAAGAACTACAGTAGATAAACTGGATTTTTGTTTTAACTCACTATATACGATGGTGTAAATAATTGGTCATTATTTCCATGGTGCGTGCTCCAGAGTTATCCACTATCTGCCGCATGCAGAGTATCATGTGTGTAAAGGAGGATATCTAGAGAATTTGCGAAATATAATAAAATGCCTTATTTTATGCTACTTCGCTGTGCCTAATGTGTATAAAATCTTATTACAGAAATTTGTTTTCAATATATTCAATTTAATACTGAAATTTTTTATATAATTTTTAATTAAATTAGGAAATGCAATTAGGTTACTGTTGGGTTGTGTTATTAAACTGTGGATTATGTTGTAGCGCTAAATGTGAAAATAATTTTAAAAATTAAATCATTAATTATTTAATTGAAATATGGTGTTATTGTAATACATGCATTTCAAAGTATTTCTAAAGTTTCAGAGAGATATAACTTGAGACAAAGGAATAAATTGGTTTTTTTCTCCATTATTAAAAAACAAGTTAAATTATCAATAAAATTACAATTCCTTTTTAATTACTACAAATTCAGTTTTTTTCAAATTGGCAACTTGAATTAAAAAAAATATTAGCGAAACGAATACCGAAGAAATTCATGGTTACACGAGATTGTCTTTTCATACTAACAAAGTGTATTTTGATTTCAGTTATTAATAAATAATTGCTTCCAAGTAAGATTTCACTTGTGGGATAAAATCTCCATACCAAGAAAAAAGTACAGAAATTAAATTGCCCCAATATTTTATAGGCAAAGCATTTGAATGCTTACAATCTCATTTCTGAGTCAGGTGGAGTAGGATTCAATACACTTCTAAAATGCTAATACATCTATAAATGATGTGTCCCCCTCCAGAATGTTGAATATAAGTTTACTAACTTATAGATGTGTATCTCATACAAGTGTCAGATGTCATTTAGTTGGATTCAGTTCCTTGGATGGTGCAATTGGTCAATCCTAAATGACGCTCGGGTTAATGATATCTCGCAAGTCCTCGATTGGTGATCCATCAGGCCGAAACAATCTTATCACCCTGTAAAGCGTATTGGATTACAACAGTGATATGAAATCTAACTTCATCCTGTTGTAAAACTCTCTGAAAGGCTTATTATGAATGATTGCGCAACAGTTTGAATAATGTATCAACAGTTTAATTAATGTATTAGTCGAATTGTGTGGCATAAACTCGGATGGACCTCATAGTCGGAGGAATGTGCTCCTCGAACCATTCTCTAAGCGTGGGTGTAATGCGCTTTATCCAGACAGTCTGGACGGCCAGGGTCAGCTGTTTTCCCTCTATGGAACCCTCGACTATCATTTGCATTAATACAAAGCCAGCTTACATGAAACACAACAGATTTTCACTCTGCCTTCCATGAGGCCGCAGTGGATTGGTTATTTTCACCGTTGTTCTCACTATTGGAAGGTAGTGAAATCAAATCCTGACTTAGCCGAAGATCATTCATGTTTCTTAATGATTGCTTGTTCATGTTAAATAATTCGTGGTTTTGCAATATTCTCCAAGTAAAATAATGTGGTTAACTTGTCAAATAGTGGAGGTTTTCTGATTAATCTTTACTTCTAAATTTCGAAGACTCCCACCAAACTGATAGAACTCTAGGATAGGTACAAGGATTTTCTAGTGCAATAACTCGCACTCGCATCAGCTGCTTTTTAACACTATTTACGTTAGAATTAGTAATACTTGATGACCAGTGGCACCCATTCTGCAAGACGTCTGCCTAGGAACTATGTCTAAAGCGTAACTGATGTTATAAAGTTGTTTGTGCCTATTGCAGCTTAGTAGTTTGCTACAGATTAAAGTCACATCGAACAAGTCACGTCTCTCTGTTGTGTCACTCGTATCAGTTATTGTAACAATACTTACCCTCTTGACCACCTCTGCCAATAAGAATGCGCTGTTGATACATTCCTGTTCAATCTTTTTGCAGTGCCACGAAATTTACTTTGCAGTACGTTTTTATATGATTTCTTTCGAACATCGTGAATTTTTGATAATAATTTCATACTTCGTGTATAACAGCAAAATCTCGTGTTGCAATTAAATAGTAATTATTTCCTATAAATGCTACAGCACCTTTTTAAAACAAAGCTGATTTGCATATTTATAAAGGCATACTAATACACAAACCAATAATTTTTATACTCCTTTAGTTTGACAGGTATGTTTTTCTGACGGTGTATTTATCGACTGAAAATATTTTTAAGTGATTTACTATTCGTCGCATCTGACCTTTTTGGAAATAAGGATATAGGGAATAACTAAGTAAATTCGTATTATTTATCATTTTGTAGTAAATCATTCTAATTAAAAGGTAGTTCCACTTTTCTAGAACTGGCGTGAAAAGTTTAACACAGAAATTGCTAAATGATACACTGCTGACAATTGTTAAGGACGGATAAAACTATCATTCATAGCAGCCACAAAATGAAAGGAAGAAAAATGTGGAAAATTAGAATAAGTGCGGGATATAGTAAGAAGAAACATGCGTATGCAATTTTTTTTCGCGTCTTTTCATCACGTGATAGCTTTCATTAGATCTTTAAAAGTTCTAACGCTTGTGGACAGTTGTTGTTTCAAGTCAAAGTTTTACAAGAAAGATTTAATAGACGAACTTGAAATTTTTGACACGTCTTCCCCACATCACTTAGATGATTTTATTTGTGGCCGAATTATTGGAAAGATCGAAGAAGGGTAAAGAATAACAGATGTTGCAAGGGAGTTCGTTATCGCTCACAGTGTTATTTCACGGCTTCATTTAAAACTACTGGAATATGCAGTTAGCAGCACGGGGGCGATAGTGTTAGAAGTACGACGCCTACAGAAGACAGATATATCGTCCTATCAGCAAAAAGGAACAGGCGCACCACATCTCAGCAGGTGGCAAATCAGTTTCTTTCTGCCTCATTAAAGCAGATCACCCGAAAAACTAGTGTCAGACGTTTGAGGGGAGGAGGACTTTACTCCCGCAGACCTGTTGTTTGTGTCCAATTGACCAGACAGCACCGTACTGCCCGTTTGCAATGGTGTCGTGAGCATCGCCATTGGACTAAACAGAACTGGGCATGCGTACTACTCGCAGATGAGAGTAGGTTCAGTCTGTCATCGGATGGTAGACGCCAACTGATCTGGCGCGAGAGTGGTACTGCTTATCGTCCAGAAAATATCCAGGAAATTGTCGGATATCGGTTAATAAAAAAGTTTATTAACCGATATCCGACATACAGTGTCATGGTGTGGGCCGGCATCACGATCAACGGCCGCATGCCCCTACATGTGATTGCGAATAGGACTGTGACGGTCCAACAATACATTAATGAAGTTCTAATTTCTCATGTTCGTCTTTTCCGTGGTGTTGTCGGTGATAAATTTGTTTTTATGGATGACAACGCAACATGTCTTCGAACACTTGCTGTTCAACATTGTCTAGACAGAGAATATTTAACGCTTAGTTTGGCCATCACATTCTCCAGATCTAAACCCCATTGAAAATGCGTGGGATGCTTTGGGGAGGCAAATTACTGGTCGAAAGTATCCTCGGACAAACAAGAACACCCTCATCCGTGCACTCACAGAAGAATGGGATAAATTGTCTCAACAGCAGCTGGATAATGCTGCGCAAAGTATGATAGGACGTATGGAATGTTGCCTCACACTACTTGGGGGACGTATCCCGTACTGATACTTTTCTTAAAGGTTCCTGCTGACTTTTAAATGCATTGTTCCATTTTTCCATATGCAGCATCAAATGAACACTTTTTTTTCCTTTCAGATGTTTCACAGCTTTTGTAATTTAAAGAACAATAAATATTTTCATTCTTTATTCTAATGTCTGAACAGGGAGGCAACTATATTTTTCCTTACTAAGCCTCGTGTCTCGTTTAATGTTATGCTTCACTGCAATTTGTTATCCGTTCTTAGCAGTTGTCCTGCAGTGAATTATTTCACTTAAGTGGAAAATTCCTCTTTCCGTCTTCGCGCCAATTTCTAGTTTTTGTAGTTTTTGACATCTTATCGCTGTGTACCCTGTTATCTCTCATCTTCATAAGATTCTCGAACCCCTAGAATTGAAAATGTTTAATATTATAAAAATACAAAAAACATCAAAATTTGATTAAATGAAACTAGCCGGTGTATTTTACTTGTGATCTAAACAAAAAAGGGAAAAAAATAGAATATTTACATCATTATTAAATGTGTTTGTCTCAATTTAAAGTACGTTAGGGAAGGAAAATATCGCCGACAAATTAAGAACTGTATCACTGCCAGTTTCAATTTTGCAGACAGTCAATCCGATGTCAAAATTTAAGATCGTATTATTTGACGTTTAAATATAGCAGATTCATTGTTAAACCAAGTAACTTAGAAATCTTAGCTCATTTAATTTGCATAAATACTTGAGATTTCAAAAGAATTTTCTTATGTAAATCTCCTAAGAATATGCACAAGTTGTATTTTCAAAAAACTATATTGAGCTTGGTACATTTTAAATTACAGAGAATTGATTTATGTAAAATTTTGAACATAGAAACTTTAGAATACATAAACATTCAATTTTCTGAATTAATCTTTAAATTGATTAGTTTTTACGTACGAAAATAGAAACTTTCCATGTCTTTAATCGAAAAAGAAAACAATCTGTAATAATAGTATTCTTAATAAGGAACTATGTTATAAAATTGCATTATTCGAATTGCATTAAATTCCAATTCCGAGTGTAAACACCCGTTTTTATTCAATAACTTAATAAAAATATCCACGAAGTATAAAGCGAAAAATTGTTTGAAATTTTTCTTTTCTAATAAAGATGGAGTTAGGAAGATTAGCTGCTTGGAATCTTAATCATTACTCAGTAAATCTCATCCGCTAGTACTTAGTCTTGTATATTTTAAATTGGTTGAAAAAAATAAATCGGAGGGTTGCAAATATTATTAAAGCTTTGTCACAAATGAAAAGTTCTACAAATTGCATAAAATTATTGTAAGACATGTGGAGAGCTATTAAGAAATTGTGTTTTAAGAGAAAAATTCGTCTTTCGTGTCTAATATTTGTAAGAATATTATTTATTTTAAAAATTCTTATGAATAACACAGTATCTCAATTTAATTTCAATTCAAAATTGTTAAGTGCACATGTAGTTCTGTTTTCATTTTTATTTTATAGATATAAAGGATACTTTTTCGTTTATTATCTAGGTTTGTAGTACCGGACTTTCTACATGCAACAATCAAATCTTGCTTCCTTTAAGGAAGTTCAGTATGTTTTATCTAATAAGATGATATGTCTTGGTTGCTACAAGATATAACCGCTTAAAGTAAGTATATAAATATAGTTTATTGTATTTTACAAGAATCATTAAAGTAGCCATTGTTTTAAATTTTCGACATTAAATTCAATCTTTTGCAAATAATGTATCAGTTTGAGCAGCAATATTTCTTTTTAGTAGATGGAATTACTTAGAGAAAAAATTTGTTTATAAATAATTTAACAATTTTATAATAATAAAAGTGCGACGAAGTTGAAAGAATTAATAGTATTGCAGCAAGTTATGCATACTATGAAATGACATCCTCATTTCAGCAAAAATTAACTGGAGAGAATTTTTCCTGCAATGTATGATGAGATATTTTTTGAGGAAAACTAAATAAAGTGGCTTTAAATAAACAAAAAGACTTAAATTAATTTTTAAGTCATTTCTCCTATATTAAGTACTTAAAGTATAATTTTATAAATATTTTTTGAAACTGGAAAGAAAATTAAACATTTCATCTGATATTCAAAGAAAATATATAAAAAATAAATAAATAATTTATATTTAGAAAACAACAAATATGTGTGTGGAAAGAATTAGTCTTTTTAATTTGATTGGTTAACCATTTTTGATCAAATGTAATTATTGAAAAATTAGTCTTGGAATAAATTATTTTAGTTTAATAATCTGAATAATGAATAAGGTATATATCATAATTTGTTGTACTTTTGACATGGATTGTATAAAATTTCGCCATCCATCGTTAATACGAGTAACAGCATAAATATTTTATCTTTTCTTAATGATCGTAATTTCGAAGACAAATTTTGTCCATGAATTCAATGATTATTCTTTTTGGCTGTTCAAATTCCGTAGAAGACACGAAAATTATTAAATAGGGAAAAACACTTTTCTAAAAATATTCAGCTTATTTAAAATTTTGCAAACAAAGTAGAAGTAGTAATGCGGAAAAATATCCTTTCAAAATATTAAGTTCATTTAAAGTTAACTGTGACCGAGTTTTTTTTTCAAAATGGTTTCTTGTGACAAATTTCATTGCTATGTATAGTAGCGAGTATTATATTGCTAAACTATGTGAGCCACTTGCCATACACGTGAAATTTGTATGACACAAGATGCGAAGTATTGGATTTTCATCGCTTATAAAAACATGCTATTGCAACGATGCAAGATATTTCTCATTTAAAGTCTGTATTTGAAATTATTTTGAAACAAGAAACTTATTTTTCTTCTTTTAAGAAAGAAACAAAAATGCGTATCACACTGAGAGATTGAATAGCCTTTTGAGACAACAATAATCTAGACTACTACTAAGGACCTAAATGTGATGAAATTCTAAATATTATGTAAATTTTGTCTTACTGACAAAAATTTTTATAAACACAATGAAATATTGAATATTATATACTAATCAAATTAAAGAATACAGCAGGGATAAAAGTAAGAGCAGCAACAAAGTACCTTTAAATATTGAATTCCTCGCATGAAAACAAACGTTAATTGTTTTTATGTACATAAAAAATGATAAATTACCGATGAAAATTATCTGAAATAAATATGCAAGATTAAATTTAATTATTTAAATATTTGTTAAAGTCAAGAAAAAAATGTAAAGTCCCAAGATAAAGTTCAAAATAATTCAGTCATCATAGCTATTTTTTGAAGTTAATCTGTTGAATTGCCATATGAATGGTTAGTTAGCAGCGATTTTGTTATGGAATGCTGGTCTCAAAATTTTCATTCCTTTCTACAACTAGAGTTGTTGCACTGAACTTTTTAGTTTACTATACTTTCCAAAAATCTAAGAATAAAAATTTGCTCTAATATTGGCTTCGTACGTCCTATTTTAGTATGAAAAGTATTTCAAGATTAATGTATTAGAAAACTTGAAATGTGGACCATTACTAAATTGAAGGTAACAGGATATGGACAAATTCGTATTACCCAATTTGATAGTATTATTGAGTTAACAGAGGCAGGTTATATTGTGACCTTTAGCTCGAAACTAATTGAATGGAACGAAATATAAATATGTAGTACGTCAAAGACAAGGTAAGAAAGCAGTTTTGAAAAGTATCGCAGTCTCGTCCATACTTTATCGGTTCCATACTTGAATAGTTTGAATATAAATAATGTCTGTATGGAAGATGAATTAAGATGCAAAATCCTTTATAGTTTTCCAGTTATTAATATTTTTTCATCCCCGACAAACCAAATATTCCAATCTAAATTTTCCGAAGGAATGAATGTCAATCGTTAAAACAAGTTGTTATGAACAAAGGAATGAAAAAAGAATTATCCATGTAAATGTCTACAAAATTATTGAGCTTTTTATTGAAAAATGTTGTTAAAAAATAAGCCCTCTCTTATATAAAATATCTTAGAGCTGCTGCACCAAGGGAACCCTTTTCCGTAACCTTAAAAATAGCGTTATTCCATTTTAAGGAACGTAGTCGGGAATGCAGTTTGATTTCGTCTAATCATTGGAATGGGAATCCTTTCAATCCTCTCTTTTTTAATCTCATCTCCGAAAAAGTAGAAGATTCCAATCTAATTTTTCCGAAGGAATAAAAATCATACGTTAAAAACAAGATGTAATGAACAAAGCAATGAAAAAAGAATTATCTATGTAAATGTCTACAAAATTTGTGAGCTTTCTTTTGAAAAATGTTGTTAAAAATTAAGCCCTGCCTTAAAGAAAATATTTTATAGCTCCTGCACCAAAGGAACCCTTTTCCGTAACCTTAAAAACAGCGTTATTCCATTTTAAGGAACCTAGTCAGGAATGGAGCTATTTTGATTTCGTCTAATCATTGGAATGAGAATCCTTTCAACCCCCTCTTTTTTCCAGAAGACGGATTTGGCAGCTGAACGGTTAAGACTCTGGCTTTTGTTTCCAATAGATAGTGGGTTCCAATGCCACCTTTGACATAGATGTTAATAGTAGTTCCAATTCCATGTTAAACTGAACGTCTCCATGTAATTAATTCTGCTGTACAAAAGTTACCTTTGAGAGATAAGCCAACCTAAACAGCTCATTCATCTCCCTTCTTACCGTCTCAATGCCTCTCAAACAGCAAGTTTGATTTTCAACAAATGCATAGTAATTTTGGTAAAATTTGATAAATGTCTGATATGTGTATTACACTTGAACATAGTGATAGAAATACCATTGCAAAATATTTCCGGGAGGTCTGTTATTTTCCTCGTCAGTGTAGTCGTAACCAGGTCGAATAGCGGATTTTTTCTCTCTGTTCAACTATGGGAAAGTCTTAGAGCGCATCCTTAATTCTGATTCAAGTTCGAATATGACAATAATTTTTAGAGTGGACGACAGAAATTGTATTTAATGTATCACATTGATGTGTTTATATTATACGGTAAGTTATATATGTAAAGGAGCTCTTTGAGACCTGGTTTATGCTGACACCAACAACTCCGTTTAGAATCAAAATCAACGGGAGCATAAATTGGGAGTTTTCTTATTTTCTCCACTTTCCTTTTGACACGTGGCATTATATTAACAGTACACTTCTTGGAGATAAGAATTTTTTTATTGTATATTTCAGGATTCAGAGTATTCATCAATAATTTGTCATACCAAACGAAAATAGTTTAACCTTAAAATTTTCCGATTTCAAGCAGCTGATTAATTTGTATTTTACCATTTGAGTTTAGGGGTAGACGATTTTGGTGATTGCGAAACGTCGCCCTCGCATTCAAAAACTTGATCTGTTGAGAAGAAATGTACTAACATTCTCTATTTTTTCTTAGTTTTATTTAAACAGCTAAAGTTATAAAATATCATTTCCTGCTTGTAAATTTTTCCGGTGCTGTCATTTGCTTATAGTTTCGTCCGAATTATATTTTTATCAAAATTATCTAAAATGCCTCATGTCTTGGTCTTAGAAACTGTATTTAAATTTTTATCTTTATTTTAGATTCTTTTATCTTTAACAAATTTGTATCGGGCATTACTTTTAAACGTGTATGAAGTCCGCTTGTAGTTTCTCCATTCCCATTAATAACACTCTAACTTTTTTACATTGGGCTACCAGTTTTTCATCATAAAAATAAGGAAACCGAACCGTACCAAATTATTATCAACACATATTCGCATTTTGTTTGACGAACGCTGCACTGAAGTATTTACAACTTTTTGACCTTATGGACCAGTAAATACATAATTTAAATCCCGCAAACTACTAATACGATTTTTTAAATGTTAAAAAATACACTCGTGTACATAAAATAAGGATAATGCAAAATTACACCGAAATTAAACTTTAAAATAAAAATTTCACATGTAGAAATATCACACACATCTTTAAAGAATAATATGCAAATTTCAAAAAACCACCAGATGGCGCCGATAGTACATCACAATAACGAGAGTGTTAGTGAGGGGTTTATAAGGAATGCTGGCATAGAAGTATAAGAGTTCACAAGCGCTTTCAAAGCCTTTCAGTGCAATAACCGCAAAGTTGTGGCACAAAAGAGGCATTTCGATGATATTCTACGTGGTAGAATTATCGGCCGCCCGGAATGTGGACGCACCCAGCTGAAAGTATCTGAGTAATTTGGAATCGCCCGCAATGTAATCGCCAGTCTTTAGCAAAGATTCCAAGATGATGGTAATATGAGTAGACGCTACAGCACAGGTCGCCCCCGGGTTACAACACCAAATGAGGACCAGGATTTGGCATTTACTGCCAAAAGAAACAGACGGACCACAATATCAGATCTGTCTTTTCAACTCTCTTCTACTACCTGTACGACAGTTTCTAGGCAGACCGTGTAGAGACCCTTAGGACGCATTGTTCTATATTTTCGTAGGCCTGTCAGATGTGTCCACTTACTGCAACTGACAGTCGCCAGCGTTTAGCCTGGAGTATCGAGCATGCATTGTGGACACCGCAACAGAGGTCTTGTGTGATATTTCCGACGAGTCCAGGTTTAGCTTTCAGTCTGATTCTTCTTGGACTTTCAAATGGAGAGGGCCAGGTATTCGTTACCACCAAGACAACATCATTGAACGACACTGTAAAGATGCTGCAGGGTTGCTCGTTTGGGAAATAATTATTCCTGGTTCAAGAAATACCCTGCATGTTCTAAGTGTAACGATGACAGGCCACATCTATTAGGATGTAGTTATGGAAACACATGTGTGTGTTTCGGAGCGCCATGAATGCATAATTTCTTTTTATGGGTGACAACGCCCGTCCTTACCGTGCAAACATTGTAGGCGAATGCCTTCAATCGGAAGATATCATCCTTATGGCCTGGCCAGCATACTCACCGGACTTGAATCGAATAGAGCGTGTGTGTGGGACATGCTTTGCCGACGACTTCAAGCCCATCCATCCCCTCCCACATGTTTACCGGAATTTTTGACAATATTGCTTGATGTGTGGAGTAATATTCCGCAAAATCTGATTGATAATTTAATACTCAGCATGCCTAGTTATTTTACGGACTGTATTGCATCATTTGGGGGGGGGGCAAACTATGTATTAACCATCATACCAACCATGTTTTATTGTAAATAGGTTCCTTTTTGAGAATTGCTCCAGGGAGTAAAAATAGCGATTTTTATTAATGATGTCAAACATATAACATCGCTTTTTAGCTTTTTACCTTTTGTTTAATTAATAGAGTTTACAAATAAGTCACATTTTGCTTCCGACTCTTTTTTTGCCTGAACTTGCAATGTCCTTAATTTATGGACACGAGTATATTTGTGAAATCAATGGTGTGATCTAAGAACTTATAAAATTTACCTCGTTATGAAAAAGAAACTTAATTGTAACCAAATTATGAAATCTTTAATAATAAACCATATTGAAATAAGCAAAAACTGTAAAAGTAAAACATTAAAAAATGGTTTAAGTAAATCAAACTTTAAGCATTATACATTCCTAATGCGATAGTTGTTCGTACGTACCTTAAAAAAGATTATGGATGATTTGACCTAATATTGTTACTGCAAGGTAGAGAACTGCATTCATTCCAAGCTGAGGTTGTTACCGAGTGATCTATGATATATGAATTCGCTGCTTCATATAAATAAGTTATTGAATCAGAATCTTGATCATTTGCTTACTAAGAAATGGGTATTAACATTTTATAGAAAGGCAAAATTTGGATTTTAATGAGGTTGAAGTTATTTAAAATTTGAGAATTTTGTCAGATGATAGTCGATGAGGCTATCTTTTAGATACATGTTTATATTATTATCCGTAGTTTGAGCTAGATACGGAATTATTTTCCACGTATCACCGTGCCTGGGATCTTCATTCTTTGTATAAATATAAGCAAAAGATTTTGTAAGAGATTCCAAGTTCTCTTTTTAACTTGAATTATTACTTTTTGGTTAACATCATTTTCCTTCATGTATTCGTCAAAATAAGAAAATATTTCTCAATCAACCTCATCCAACCGCTTGTGCCGCAAAAATATATTCTTTTGAAATGCATCCATTTTACATTGTAGTGTGAACAAGCCGTTCAGTTGTCTTTATAAGGAAATGATTAGTTTAGCAACGAAAAAATATCTGCCATGTATGCACTCTTTGCTATCGAATTGTTGGCAAAGAAGTTTCACAATTTGAGATGGTTTTGTTCCTTGAAATATAATTGTTATTCTTCCCGCAAGGTGAAGAATCGGATCAGCATTTCGGCCTTCGACAGTTATCTTACCTCAGCATGGCGAAAAAAATTAATAAACTCAGAATCTATTTCTTCACACATAGAATCAAATATTCGAGAATGAAGAATTTTGTTTGGAATATTCTTTATAATGCCAGTGGCATTATATAAGACGTGTAAATTTACAAACATTATTTCTTTGTAAGTTGTTCTCGAAGTATAATGAATCAGTGTGTAGGTAAAATTTCTGAGTGGCCATCATTCTTTACTTGTTATATTTGCAGCACATCCCCATAAATTTTTTTCAGTCAATTATATGTTCCGGGAAATAACTTAAGAGCTTCAACCATCTTAGACCTGGTTGTTCTACCAGGCAAATGAAACGAAATTCAGTATAAATATTCAACTATTTATACTGAATTCAGTACTACTCAACTTAATTCAGTATAAATATTCAACTGGCCCTAATTTTTTTTTATAACAAAAACTTAAAATTTTAGTACATGTTCTAGAAAACAATATATATATTATTAGGTATTAATTTTTTTCAAATGTTTTTAATAGTATTTGATGTATCATTTTTAAATTTAAAAAAATGCTTAAAATTGTATACATATTTAACATTTCTGAAGAATAATATTGGCATTTATTAAATATTAGTAGCTCAATATTTATGTTTTTTAAAACTCTAAATACGAAAAAATTATTACGGTAAATATATTCAGTGTATTTCAAAAAAAGTGGTCCAAACGTGTTCGGAAACCTTAAATTTCACAAAATAAACGAGTCTTTGCTTGTAATGCCTGCTGATTTGTCTAGTTATATTGAATAAAATGATCAATTTTTCACCATTTTTATTATCTAATTTTCAGTGTCTTCGGAAGTGAAGGTGACGATTGGTCTTATCATCGAAAGGTAAAGCAGTCTCTTGAATTTGTGTGACAAATTTGAGTTTTTTCCATTTAAATTAAATAGGCATCCATAAGCTTGAGTGATTTTTTTAATGACGTTATTGATATGTTTTCCATGGAAGTTGAGTAGTAATCGTTAAACCTAGATATTTAGTGGTTTTCACCTTTGGAATGATTTTATCGAACAGATACAGTTTATTATGAAGTAATTTAATTTTATTTGTCATTTTCTGTTGAATACTATGAGTTAGGGTTTATTGGTATTTATATTAATTCTCCATTTATTGCACCAGTTTCCTATGGTGAATAAAAGCATTTTGAAGTTTATGAATTGCATCATTTGGCATCATAGATTCCGCTATAATAGCAGTGTCATCTACGTAGAAAAGAAGTTGAATTGAGTTATTGTCCAAACCAGGGAATTCATGGGTGCAAAATAGGCATAAAAGCGGCCCACACAACAGGATACTACCGTGAGATACACCAGCTTTGATGTCAAGAGTAATTGAATTTTCATTATTGTATTTAATATGGAAGAAGCGATGAGTTAGACATGAGGTGAAGAGTAAGATGATATCAGTGTTTATGTCGAGTTTAATGAGTTTGTATAGTAGGCATTCGTGCCATACCCTATCGAATGCTTTGGCTACGTTGAGCTGAACTATGGCTGTATATGTATTGCGGTGAATATTTTGACCAATAATCTCATTAATTATGAGTTGTTTAACTGTTGATAAATTGTTTTTGATTCAACATTGTTGATTCGGAATTAGGTGAAGATAACATTTAATGCTATTGTAAATTATTTTCTCAAATATCTTTCCCAAAACTGGTAGCAGGCTGAAATGTCTGTAGTTTTCAGGTATTCTGTGATCTTTTCCAGGCTTTGGGAAGACAACTATTGTTGCAATTTTCCAGATTGTAGGAAAACATGATATTTTTAGACAGTTATTTTATATGTTTATGAGCTTATGAAAAAAATCTAATAATAAATATTTCATCATGTTGTTGGTAGTATTGTCTTCTCCTGGGGACTTTTTGGTCTTTAGATTTTAAATGATTTTAATTAATTCTTCAATATTCGTTGGTGTAATGGTATTATTAGGAATATTAGCTTGCATATAGTTATCAATAAATGCAATAATATCATTTTTAAGGACTCGTCGGTGACTTTGTTAGGTTGAAATTGTAGAAATATGGTATTAGCAAAGATGTTCAATTTTTCGTAGTTTGAGTAAACTGGTCCATTTTGGCCAATAATGTAGTGATTAGTTGTGTTGTTTTTCTTAATTGTTTTGCAAATTTCGAAATAGAGTTGCTTTCTCTGCTAAGACTTTCTATTTTATCTTGTCATTGATTAGTCCTGTAGTCTGTGTAGAGTCTTTTCATTTTCTTATTAAGTTCGTTGACTGCAGTTTTCAGTCGTGGCTTCAAGATTTTATGAAATTGCTTTCTAATGTGATTTCTATTATGCTATTGGATAATTTTAAGTAGTTTTCGTTGTATTTAATTTTATGGGTTTCAGATTGTTTCGCATGGTTAGTATTTTCGTTGAATAAATTTATATCATTATTTATTTTATTTTTAATTTCTAGAAAATTATTTCTATTGCGTTGATTATTACTGATTAAAGATTTTTTTTCTTTTTTAACTTGATCCTGAAGAATGTTGGAATAGAGATATCAGTTGGTTCTGAATAAATATTTATTTGCAATATTTTTCTTTATTCCCAAGCATTCAAGTACTGGAAAATGAGACCATAGATTGTCTGTGCTGATAGTTGGTAGCTGGTATTAGTAAAGATAATGTCCGAGATGTCTCCTTGGTGTGTATGATGGAAGTGTGTAGGTTCGATTGGGGCAATTATTTTTTAAGTTATTTTTTGGGTTCTTTCTAATAAGTTAGTTCCATTTTTATTATTAGTGTTGCATTCCTAGGTTATGTATTTGCTGTTAAAATCACCTCCAGCAATTGTAGAAATATCTGCAGGTAGAATTTCCATGATTTCTTGGTCTTGTAAATTATGCTTTGGAATTTTGTAATAGCTAGTAATTTGGAGTTTGAGATTATTTTCCAAGTTAATGATAACTGAAGTTTCTTCAAAACCGTCACATATTTTGCTACTACACTGCTGGACAATTGCTAAGGACGGATAACACTATCATCCATAGCAACCACAAAATGAAAGGAAGAAAAATGTGGAAAATTAGAAAAAGTGCGAGATATAGTAAGAAGAAACATGCGTATGCAAATTTTTTTCCAGGTCTATTCATCACGCGATAGCGTTCACAAGAGTTTAAAAGTTTTGACGCGGGTAAACAGTTGTTGTTTCAAGTCAAAGTTTTACAGGAAAGATTTAATATACGAATTTGAAACTTTTGGCATGTCTTCCAGACGCCATTTAGATGATTTCATGCGTGGCCGAATTATTGGAAAGATCAAAGAAATGATAAAAATAATAGATATTGACGCGCAGTTCGACATCGCTCACAACTTTGTTTCACGACTGTAGAAGTCATTTAAAACTACTTGAATGTATAGTACGCGGCACGGGGTAGGTCGTGTTGGAAGTACGAAGCCTGCAGAAGACAGTTATATCGTCCTATTAGCAAAAAGGAACAGGTGCACCACAACTCAGGAGGTGGAAAACTAGTTTCTTGCTGCCTCAGGAAAGCAGAACTCCCGAAAAAATGTTGCCAGAAGTTTCAGGGGAAAAGGACTATACGCCCGCAGACCTGTTGTGTTTGCCCCATTGACCAGACAGCACCGTACTGCCCGTTTGCAATGGTGTCGTGAGCATCGCAATTGGACTGAAAAGGACTGGGCATGCGTACTATTCTCAGATGAGTGTAGGTTCAGTTTCTCATCGGATTGTAGACGCCAAATTGAGTGGCGCGAGAATGGTACTGCTTATCGTCCAGAAAATATTCAGGAAAGGGTTCGATATCCGACATGCAGTGTCATAATGTGGGCCGGCATCATGATCAATAGCCGCACGCCCCTACATGTGGTTGCGAATGGGACTATGACGGGCCAACAATACATTAAGGAAGTTCTACTTCCTCATATTCGTCTTTTCCGTGGTGCTGTCGGTGAAATATTTGTTTTTATGGACGACAACGCATTATATCATCGAACACTGGCTGTTCAGGATGGTCCAGACAGCGATAGTATTCAACGCCTCGTATGGTCATCACGTTCTCCAGATCCAAACCCTATTGAAAATGTGTTGGATGCTTTGAGGAGGCACGTTGCTGGTCGAAACTATCCTCCGACAAACAAGAACACCCTCATCCGTGCACTCACAGAGGAATGGGATAAATTGCCTCAACGTCTTCTGGATAATGTTGTGTAAAGTATGATACAACGTGTGGAATATTGCATCAGACTCCACGGTGGACATATCCCGTCTTGATACCTTTCTTCAAGGTGCCTGTGCTGACTTTTAGATGCATTGTTCCATTTTTCCTTATGCAGCATATCAAATGAGCATTTTTTTTCTTTCAGATGTTTCACAGCTTTTGTACTTTTCAGAACAAAAAATATTCTTTATTCTAATGTCTGAACAGTGTGGTAACTATATTTTATCCTACTAGGTCTCATGACTCGTTTAATGTTATTCTACCCTGCTATTCCGTCCACTTTCCGTCTTCGCGCCAATGTCTAGTTTTTGACTTCTCATCACTGTGTACCTTGTTATCTCTCACCTTAATAAGATTCTCCAACCACTAGAACTGAAATGTTTTAGTATTATAAAAATACAAAAAGATCATATCTTAAAAATTTCATTAAATGAAACTAGCCGGTGTATTTTACTTGTAAGCTAAACAAAAAAGGAAAAAAATGAACATTTACATCATTATTAAATGTATTTGTCTCAATTTAAAGTACGTTAGGGAAGAAAAATATCGCCATCAAATTAAGAACTGTATCACTGCCAGTTTCGATTTTGCAGACAGTCAATCCGATGCCAAAATTTAAGTTCGTATTATTTGACTTTTAAATATAGCATATTCATTGTTAAACCAAGTTATTTAGAAATCTTAGCTCATTTAATTTGCATAAATACTTGAGATTTCCGAAGTATTTTCTTATATAAATCTCCTAAGAATATGCACAAGTTGTATTTTCAAAAAATTATATTGAGCTTGGTACATTTTAAATTACAGATAATTGATTTATGTAAAATTTTGAACATAGAAATTTTAGAATACATAAACATTCATTTTTCTGAATTAATCTTTAAATTACTTAGTTTTTACGTACAAAAATACAAATTTACTATGTCTTTAATCGAAAAAGAAACAATCTGTAATAATACTATTCTTAACAAGGAATTATGTTATAAAATTGCATTATTAGAATTGCATTAAATTGCAATTCCGAGTGTAAACACCCGTTCTTATTCAATAACTTAATAAAAATATCCACGAAGTATAAAGCGAAAATTTTTTTTAATTTTTTCCTTTCTAATAAAGATGGAGTTTGGAACATTAGCTGCTTGGAATCTTAATCATTACTCAGTAAATCTCATCCGCTAATACTTATTCTTGTATATTTTAAATTGATTTGAAAAAGATTTATCGGTGGGTTGCAAATATTAAAGCTTTGTCACAAATGTAAAGTTTTACAAATTGCATAAAATTATTGTAAGACGTGTGGAGAGCTATTAAGAAATTCATTATATGAAATTGTGTTTCAAGAGAAAAATTCGTCTTTCGTGTCTAATATTTGTAGGAATATTATGTATTTTAAAAATTCTTATGACTAACACAGTATCTCGTTTTAATTTCAAGTTAAAACTGTTAAATGCATATGTAGTGCTGTTTTCATTTTTATTTTATAGATATAAAGGCTAATTTTTCTTTTATTATCTAGGCTTGTAGTTGCGAACTTTTTACATGCAACAATCATACCTTGCTTCCTTTAAGCAAGTTCAATATGTTTTATCTAATAAGTTGATATGTCTTGGTTGCTACAAGATTTAACCGCTTAAAGTAAGTGAATATAATTTATTATGTTTTACAAAAATCATAAAAATAGCCATTTTTTAAAATTTTCGTCATTAAATTCAATCTTTTGCAAACAATCTATTAGTTTGATCAGCAATATTTCTGTTTAGTAGATGGAATTACTTTAACATAAATTGGTTTATAAAGTTTTTAAGATTTTTATAATGATAAAGAGTGCGAAAATGTTGCAAGAGTTAACAAGTTTGACATACTTTGAAGAATTCTCATTTCAGACAATGAAAAAGTTTTGAGAAAATTTTTCCTTTAAGATATCATGAGATCTTTTTTGATGAAAAGTAAATGAAGTGGCTTTAACAAACATAAAGCGACTTTAAAAAATATTTTTTATTCTTTCATTTAGAATATAAATATAGGCCTATAATTTTGCAATCAGTGAGTTATACCTTTATCTACTTAATAAAGGAAATAATTTTATCAATGGTGATTTTTGAAGTGGAAAGAAAGATAAATAAAATATTTATGGTACATATTAGAATAACTTTCGCTGTTGAATGGAAAGCTTCATTATTATATAAATAAAACATAACGTATATATCAACGTCATTTTATCTGGTATTTATAGAAAATATCGAAAATATGAAATAAATAATATATATGTTTAAAAACAACAAATATGAATGAGTAAGTGTTTTTAATTTGATTGGTTATTTTAAATTTTTATTTTTTGTTCAAATGTAATCATTGAAAAATTGGTCTAAAAACAAATTATCGTTCTAATTTAATAACATGAATAATGAGTGAGGTTTATCATAATTTAGAATACTTTTGACATATTGTATAAAATTTCTCATTCCATTCTTAATTCTAGTAGCAATGTAAAAAAAAATTCTGTTCTCAATGATCTTACTTTCAAAGGCGACTAATTTTGTTCAAGAATTCCATATTCCTTCTGCTTGAACGTTCAAATTCTGTACAAGACACTAGAATAATTAAAGGCGAAAATTATCTTATCAAAAATATTACATTCATTTAGATTTCTGCAAAAGACACTAGAAGAATTTTTAGGAAAAGCATTTCTTGAAAGATATTAAGTTAAGATTCTCTGAAAAACAATTTGAAGATTAAATGCTGGAAAAAAAAACACTTTTTCCAAAAATATTAAGTTCATTTAAAGTTAACAGGGACAATGTTTCTGTTCAAAATGATTTCTTGCGACAAGTTTCACTGCTATATATACTATCTACTATTATATTGCTATACTAACTCGTGACCAAGACAAACACATGAAATTTGTATAACAAATGATGCAAAGTATTGCAATTTTGTAGCATTTATAAAAGCATTCTAGCGTAGTGATATCTTCTATTTATAAAGCAAAATTTCGCACTGTGTTTTTTATTTAAAGTTTGTGTTTGAAATTATTTTGATTCAAGAAGTTTATTTTTCTTTATTTAAGAAAGAAAAATGCATATCACACTGTAATTGAATTGAAGTCTTCTGAGACATCAATCGGATAGACTACTACTAAGGACCTAAACGTAATAAAATTTTAATACTATATAAAATTTGACTTATTGAAACAAAATAATTTTATAAACTCATTAAAGTATTAAATATTATTTACTGATGAAATTAAAGAGTAAAACATGCATAAAATTAACAACAGAGGCAACAAAGAATCTTTATATATTGAATTCCTCGCTTGAACACAAACGTTAAATGTTTATGTACATAAATATTGCTACATAAACGAGGAAATATTTCAGAAATAAATATGCAAAATTTAACTTATTTGAATATTTGTTAAAATGAAATAAATATGCAAAATTTAACTTATTTGAATATTTGTTAAAATGAAATAAATATGCAAAATTTAACTTATTTGAATATTTGTTAAAATGAAATCAATAAAAGTTTAAAGTCCCAAGATAAAGTTCAAAATAATTCATTCATCATAGTTATTTTTTGCAGTGAATCTGCCGAATTTCCAATCGAATGGTTCGTTAGCGGCGAAACTGTTATCAAATGATGTGTCTGAAAATTGGCATTCCTCTCTACAACTAAAGACTTGTTACATTGAACTTCTAAATTTACTAAACTTTACAAAAGTCTAACAATAAACTCGGTCCAATATTGGCTTCTTACGTTCTTTTTCAGTGTGAATAGTATTTCAAGCTTAAATCATTACGATAGCAGAAGAGCGGTGCATTACAAAATTGAAGGGAACAGGATATAGACAAGTTCGCATTTCTCTACGTGATAGTATTATCGAGTTAACAGCTGAAAATTATATTATGACCATTAATTCGAGACTATAGGGGAAAGGAATGAGATATACATAAATATGGAGTACGTCGGAAGTAAGATAAGAAAACCGTCTATCAAAGTATCGCAGCACCTGGTCTCGGTTTCATTCTTGAATAGTTCGTATATAAATATCGTTTGCATGGAAAATAAATTAAGATGCAAAATCGTATAATTATCTTGTTAGTCGTGACAATATTTTTTCATCCCCGAAAAAGCCAGAGATTCATATCAAATTTTTCCGCAGGAACGAAAACATTTAAAACAAAATGTTACGAGCAAAGCAATAGAAAAAGAACTATCCATATAAATGTCTGAAAACTTGGTGACCTTTTAATTGAAAATAACTTGTAAAAATTAAGCCCACCCTAGTGAAAATTATCTTAGAGCTCCTACACCAAGGGAGTTCTTTTCCATAACCTTAAAAATATAGCATTTATCCATAACAAGGAACGTAGTCTGGAATGGAGTTTTATTTTGTTTGATCCTTGGAAATGAAATCCCTGCATCCCTCCTGTTAATGTAGAAGGCCGAGTTTAAAGCTGAACGGTTTGTGTTCTGACCTTCGTTTCAACAGTTAGTAGGTTCGAATACCACTTACGGCATGCATGTTTGTAGTAGTTAAAAATACACGTTAAACTGTAAGTCTCGATCTAATTAGTTTCTTATGCAAAAGTGACTGTTGGGTGATAAGCAAACCTAAACAACTCTATCCTCTAGCCTCTTACCGTCTCAATGCCTCTCAAGCAACAAAGATGCTTTTCAGCGAATATAAAATACTTTTGGTAAATGACTGAGACGCGTATGATGACTCTTGAACATAGTAATAGAAATACCATTGCACAATATTTCCTGGATGTCTGTTTTCTTCCTCGTCAGTGTAGTCGTAACCCTTGTTCAATGGCGGAATTTTTTCTCTAATCAACTAAGGGAAAGTGTTTCCGCGCATCCTTAATTCTGACTGAAGTTTGAATATGACATTAGTTTTTAAAGTAGACGACAGAAATTTTATTTAATATATCACATAACAGTGTTTATGCTATAGAGAGGTGGGCTTGGGAATTTTCTTAATTTTTTTCTATTTTTTTGGGGACACGTGGCATAATACGTGGTGATAACTTTATCCTTTTGACGGAAAAATATTGTATTAAACTAAAAACATAGACTTTATTTTCAAAAAACTTTACTTAAGTCATTTGTTTTTTAGATACAACATATATATGTATTTTCGAAGTGGCTCCTTAGTTATCGATACAGAGCCTTAAAAGTCGTGTAAAATTTTCTTCAATGGGCCGCAGTTCACCAGGCGTTAGTTTAGCTCATTTCTTCTTAAGAGTAGACTTTAGGCATTCAAAACTTCGATGTGGCTTAGAGCATACTCTTTGTTCAGAATAGAACAATTACTATAGTCCATTGGGTTTAAGTCAGGTGAATAGGAGGGCTATATTCCCACCGCTATGAAATCTGCAAGATTTACTTTACTCCAGTCTTAGTTGCTATGAGAAGTGACAACATCTTGTAGAAGAGTCCAGATGATATTTTAAAAATGTTGTGGGGCCCAAAGATTTAAAGCCGACTATAAAATCTCATTGCAGTGCATCGTCTTGTTCATTTTGATGCCTTGATCTATGAAATCCAAAGAAGTTTCTCTAAATTCTCAAATGCCTCTCCAAACCTTAACTTTTGCCGACGTTCTACTCTTGTGAAGGTTCCAGGACGATCAGATGACCAGTAACGTTTTTTTTTATCGATTGTTCAATTGTGAAATGTTTTTCCGCCCGTGAAGATGAAATGCTTTCATATTCTTTTTGCTAACTTTTGCATTATAGCTCAACAAATTTGCAATCATGTACGCTTATTTCGCTCAGTTAATTTTTGTACTTTTCGAAGTTTATATGGCTTACGTCCAAGCTCTTCTTTTGCAATTTGTCTAACTAATTCTCTATTAACCCCTATTTCTTTATATATTTTTCTCATTGAGTTTCTTGGAGTTCTGTTATAGTTCGTTTCTTGATAAGTTAGCAAATTTCATTCGTATTCTCAGCTTTTTTTCTATCTTTTTTCTTTTTTTTAAGTCTATCACCATCATGCCCAAGCTCCAGGAATCGTCTTATAGTACGCAATACCGTTTGTCTGGCGATGTTCAGCCCCTCAGAGGTTTTCCTTCTTTATATAAATATAGGTGTCGCAATCCCAAGGTACCCTAGCGATCTGTCCTCTTCTTTCTTTTCTTCTCCTTTCCATCCCTCAGGGGCTTACCTTTAAGTAAATATGGGTGTCGCTATCCTAAGGTACTCTAGCAATCTTTATTCTTTTCTCCTCATGTCCTCTATTTTTCTTTTCCTATTTTTTGTCGTCGTCGAGATCAAGACTTGTTGCTTATGTTGCATCTTGCTTTTCAGTGGGTTTTACGTCCATTTTTTTCTTTGGTCTTCCACCCCATATGTTGGCCGTGTATAGTGTCCCGTAAGG
The DNA here is from genome assembly GCA_030067965.1 of Latrodectus elegans. Taxonomy (NCBI): domain Eukaryota; kingdom Metazoa; phylum Arthropoda; class Arachnida; order Araneae; family Theridiidae; genus Latrodectus; species Latrodectus elegans. Next base: position 6,247,977 of record CM057820.1, read on the forward strand.
GGGAAATTGGTGTCCTGGAGTCCCTTAGCGTTCTCTTTGGCCCAGGCTTCTCTGTAGACGGGTGGCTGGAGTGATCCCGCTTTCAGTCAATCGGCTGTTGCTATGTTAGGATTTTATTTTACCCCTTGCATGGTTCTGTAGGGCTAGTCCTGCATCCTGGATTGTGCGGACATATTCGCTAGATCCTCAACCCAACATGTAGTACTATATCCTGGTGATACCCCTAAGGTAAGTGACGAGGCTGGCTTTTGCCATAGCCGGTAACTGCCTTCCCTTGTTGGGCTCTGTGATGGGCGGGGGCCCACTGGGATGAACATTTCTCTTTCCGATGGGTCCAAAAAATTCTGTCTACGGCGAGGGCCTTAACTCGTCACAAATTGATAATAAGTTTGACAGAATTGGAAATGGTTACCCAAAATTCATATTAATACAGAACAACGAGGGCATGCCTAAGCAAATGTCATCTTTCAAAATTCTCAAACAGATTAAGGCAGTTGCAGGAGAACCTAGTAATGTAAAAAAGCTAAGATTGAGAGATTTACTAATCGAGAGTTCATCTGCTCAACAATCAAAATCGCTTTTATCTTTAAAAGTTTGTGGAGAAATTCCAATCATAGCCTCAAGTCATAAATCACTTAATCAATGCCGTGGTGTAATTTCAGTGATAGACCTTTTATCAGTATCTGAAACTGAGATCCTGAAAGAATTAAAAGACCAAAAAGTCTGCAATGTCCGTCGAATCATCATCCATCGAGGTGAAGGAATTTTCCCCACAAAAAACTTGATATTAACTTTTGACTGTCTTAATCTTCCCAAATCAATAAAAGTAGGTTACCTGAACTGTCCTGTAAGACCTTATATCCCAAACCCCATACGATGCTTTAACTGTAACAGATTTGGACACTCTAAAATGTTTTGCAGATCAAAAGCTACATGTACTCGATGCTCAAGTCTGGAACACCAGGAATCTGACTGCAAATCTAAACCATTTTGTATAATTTGTAAAGAAAATCATAGCGCATCTTCTAAGACCTGCTCACACTGGCAACGTGAAAAAAAATTCAACGGATAAAAACGACGCGAAAAATTTCATATCAAGAAGCTAAAAAACAACTGCAAAATACAGCAATTAATTTCAAGAAACCGTATACCCTTGTACAAAAAAACAGTATCAACTGCTGTACAAACAGACACTTCATCAATTAACTTTTTAAACCTGAAACACAAAGCAAACCTACTACAGAGAAATCCATATTTATAAGGTCACAAAAAACAAGTGACTCTGATAACAAAAAACTTAAGATTAAAGATCAATCAAATGCAACTGCTTTTAAAGCCAGCATTCCTACATACAGCCATAGTGATATGAATACTGATATTGATAACTTTGAGTTGATTGCGAAGAACAGATCACGTCACCGTAAAAAGAACCTTCATAATGGTGGTTCTTATTTCTTGGAATTGCCATGGACTCCGCAAGCATATATCTGACATTAAAGACATAATAAGTTCATACTCTCCTGCTTGTCTAACACTTCAAAAAACCAACTTGAAATCTCATTCTACTTTAAAAATAAATGGTTACACGCCTTATCGAATGGACATACCTGATGATTCTATATCAGGTGGGGTGTGCATTCTTGCTTCGAATAACTACCCTCACACAATATTTCCATTACGTACTTCGCTGCAAGCTGTGGCAGTTGAGATACATATTAATTTTCGAATTTCTGTAACATTTACCTACCACCACGTAATTTCTTTTCCCAAAGCAACTTAAATAAACTATTGCAGCAACTTCCCGTTCCTTATGTATTAATAGGTGATTTTAATGGACATAGTGCTCTATGGGGAAGTACTAATACAAATTCTCGAGGACGACAGATCGAGCAGCTGATAACTGATCACTGCCTCTGTCTGCTAAATAACGATGAAAAAACTCACTTTCATGCTCCTACGAAAACATTTCATTCCATAGATTTGGCTATTTGCTCTCCTATTTTATTTCCTCATCTGGACCTGACCACTGAAAATGATTTGTATAACAGTGACCATTTTCTTGTAATCCTTACTTTTGCTGATACTTCTTGATGATGCTTTTTCGATGCCTTCTAATGACTTACAACCTGCCACCTTTAGTATCACAAAGCAGACTGGCATTCTTTTGTAGAACTGGCAATTATTACAAAACAAATGATTACAAACACTGATATAAATGATGCTGTTATTAAAGCCACAAATACTATTATGAAAGCTGCTGAAATATCCATTCCAAAATATTCCTCTCGTCCTGCAAAATTGCGGAAACCCTGGTGGAATGAAACCTGTGCTAAAGCCTACCGTGAACAAATACGTTTTGGAACATTTTTCGAAGACATCCTACTACCAATAATCTAATTATCTTTAAAAAAGCAAAGGCTGTAGCCCGCATGATTCGCCGTCAAAGTCAAAGGGACTCTTGGATGCGATATACATCAAATATTACATCTAGCACTCCTAGCAAGCTTGTTTGGAAAAAAGTGAAAGCAGCTAATGGCTTGTACCAAGAATTCTATTTCCCGATATTGAATACTAACACTGCAGTTTATTCTTCTCCCGAGGATGTAGTTAATAAAATTAGCGAAACATTTTCTGGTGTGTCCAAATCTGAATCTTACACACCTTTTTTCCAAGAGTATAAGATTCGTACTGAGCAAATCAACATAAATTTTAATAATTCTGAACAGTTGCCCTACAACTACGAATTTCACATGTATGAGCTACAAAAGGCTCTATCCAAGACCCATAATAGCAGCCCAGGTCCAGATGGAATTGTCAAATGCTCCGCCTTCTAAGACCAGTCTCTCTTACCAATATCCTGTTCCTCTTCAACAGAATCTGGCAGGAAAGTATATTCCCTTCTATGTGGCAAGAAGCAATAGTCATCCCCATCCTAAAACCAGGAAAAGATCCTAAAGACCCTCTAAGTTATCGTCCTATAGCCTTAACAAGCTGCCTTTGTAAAACGATGGAACGCATGGTAAATGACAGTCTTGTTTTTTACTTAGAAAACAATAGGTGTATACCTCAGCAGCAAAGTGGTTTCCGTCAGGGTAGATCTACGTAATACAATATTATTAATTTGAAAAATGACGTTAGAACCGCTTTCGTTCGTAGGAACCATCTTCTATCAATATTCTTAGATATTCAGAAGGCCTACGATAGAACCTAGCGCTATGGAATTATTCGGACCTTACATGGCTTTAATCTCCGTGGTAACCTACCACTTTTTATTCAAAACTTCCTACAAAAAAGAAGTTTTAAAGTGCGCATTGGGTCTGTTTTATCTATATCATTTGTTCAAACTGAGGGCGTCCCTCAGGGTAGTGTACTTAGTGTAACATTATTTATTGTTTATATTTCCAAGATTTTGTCTGTATTACCTTCTTGTATTAAAAGTACACTTTACGTGGATGACTTGCAGATTTCCTGTCAAGGTTCAGATATACATTCAATTGAACGACAGCTACAGATGGCTATAAATCAAATTACTGACTGGTGTGACAAAAATGGCTATACCATTTCACCAAGTAAGAGCAGATACATCCATTTTTGTAGGAAACGTGGCCTTCACCTTGATCCTAATATCCAACTTCAGGAGGTATCCATTCCTGTTAATGTTGTTAATAAGTTACGATACCTTGGGGTAATTTTTGATAACAGACTTCCTTCTTGCCCCATATATTACATTTGCACAAGAAGTGCGAACGATCTCTTAACATGCTAAAAGTTCTTTCCAATACTTCTTGGAGTGCTGATCGAACCTCATTGTGCAGAATATACCAGTCTTTTATATTGTCCCGTATCGATTTTGGGAGTGTGACTTATGGCTCAGCTTCAAAGTCTGCTCTAAAATGAATAGACCCGATTCATCACGCTGCACTTCGTATCTGTAGTGGAGCGTTTTGCACCTCACCTGTCGACAGCCTCTATGTTAACTGCAACATACCTCCTTTAAAACTGCGACGCATCAAACTTTCCCTTAATTATTATTTCAAGAGTTTTTCTACTCTAAACCATCCACTAAGGTCTGCTAGAATTGACTCTATGTTAAAGAGACTTTTTAACGATCGCCCTTTTTGCACTCCTCCCTTTTATGCTAGGATTCAACCTCTTATAGAGGAAGCTGATCTTCTTTTAACTCCAGTTGAGATTGCTGACTACAATAGAATTCCCCCATGGGCTTTTCCACAAATACGCTGTTTAAACAATTTTGCTCTGTTTAGCAAAGAACATACTGATCCCATAATTTTCAAACTAATTTATGGTTTTCATCGGAATCAATTTCATGATTGCTTCCCAATCTTTACTGATGGATCAAAAACAGAAAGACACGTCGGCTGTGGCATAGTTTATGGCACTAATATCTATAGTTATTGTCTTCCGTCAATCTGTTCTATCTACACTGCTGAAATTGTTGCCATTTTGAAAGCTCTTAACATAATCAAGTGCTCTCGCAGCCGCAAATTCTACATTTATACTGACAGTATGAGCATTATGAAACAGCTCAAATTTCCCCAACACTTTCATCCCCTGATTTATAAAATCTTAGTTTTGTTAAATGAAATGTCTCATAATGGTTTCGAAATATTGTTTTGCTGGGTACCTAGTCATGTCGGTATTACTATCAATGAATTAGCAGACTTAGCTGCTAAAGAAGGTGAAGACCCTTTAAGACCAAGCAATCCCTTACGCCGATATCAAGCATTCAATCTTTGTATATACGCATTCTATTTGGCAGAATTCTTGGAATACGCAAGTAACAAACAAACTTTTCTGTGTTAAACCTCTCATTCGGAACTGGAGTAATATCTCATACAGACGTGCTGACGTTATTTTATCCAGACTTCGAATCGGTCATACTCGTTTGACACATATTTTATTTAAGGAGCCTGCACCTCTGTGTTCGAGCTGTAAAATAGTTTTAACTGTATATCATATCTTAATTGAATTTTAACCATCTTCGTCTTACGTTTTTCCACAACACTGTCTTAAATTTATTGGACTTGATTAGGGAAATACCACATTTAAATCTATTTGCTTTCTTAAGGACTATCAGAATTTTGCACTGCTGATAACGCATTCTCTTTACTCCAAATTAAATTTTAAATAAGATTCAAATTTATAATCTTTTACTGCAACAAACTTGTTTGTTAATTTTATAATGGATATTTTATTCTGATTTGATAGAATTTTAAACTTTCGTTCGGCGCAGTATGTCCTTTTTGGATTTTGCGCCAGAAAAAGACAATCACTCACTCACTCACTGGCGATGTTCAGCGTTTTGGCTATCTGAATTTGTTTTAATCCAGCCTCAAATAAAGAAATTATGTGTCATCGTTGGTTTGGCATATTATTTGAAACAAGGAAATAAAAACTACCAATTTGTTTTACTAACATTAAGATTTCTTAAGTAAATGCAGTTATTATAAATTTGTTACCCTGTATTAACAGTATGCTTCTTGGATATAAGATTTTTTTATTACATACTTCGGGTTTCGGAATATTCATTATTAATATGCCATACAAAACGAAAAAAGGTTAACCTTAATAATACTTTCCAGCTTCGTGATGCACAATAATTTATATTTCACTATTTGAGTTAAGAAAGAGACGAATTAAGGTGAGTGCGTAACGCCGTACTCGCGTTCAAACCCCTTTATCTGTTGAGAAGAAATTCGCTAATATTTTGTATTTTATTCAAAGTTTTAATAGAGGAGGTAAATATCACAAAATATCATTTGTACATTATAAGCATTAAGAGTATATAATTAATCACAAAAAAGTAAAGCAAAAATAACATTTATTATTTGAAGTCCAAAATTGTAATACGAGGGTTACTCTGAAAATTTTGAGATACGCGCAGACGAGAATTTACAAAATAAAAATAACGGTTTAATTTTAAAATACAAAGTATTTTAGCACAGAAGGCGATTTTTACTGACTTACTTCAACTTGTTTAGCATAGAATAAATTTTAAACAGAAGAGAAAATGGAATTGACACGAGAACATTTTCGCGCTATGATTTTCTACGATTTTAAAGCATGATTCAATAGAGAAAAATGCGCTAGCGGTTGCAGTTAGCATTTGGTGATGAATCTCTTGCTCGTGCTACTGTATTCAGATGGTTTAGAGAATTAGAAGAGGCCGCAATTTTCTTCAGAATGAAGAAAACACAGGAAGGCCGCCGTCGGCAGTAATTCCGGATAATGTGTCTTCCATACGAAAAATGTTAATGGATGGTAATCATGTACCTATCAAATGATACAGAAGGAACTTATATATAACATTGGATCCGTAGCCATACACAAAATCATTCATGAAGAATTACATATGAAAAAAGTAGTTTGCCGTTGGGTTCCTTATAATTTAATTGAGCACCAAAAAGAGGAGCGTGTCAGAATTTGTAAAGAAACCCTTAAATTGCTAAATGATGGTGGCCACCGCATCATGACTAAAATTTTAGCAGGTGATGAAACGTACATACCGTTTTATGATGTTCCAACACGTCAAGAAAGCAAAGTATGGGTCTTTGAAGATGATCCCACACCAACAATGATGAAAAAACAACGCGCTCTGAAAAAAGTGATGTATGCCGTTTTCTTTAGAAGTACGGGATGGGTCAAAGCCATCAAGTTGGAAGCACAGAAGACAGTAACAGCAAGCTAGTATACCGAATGTCTTCCAGAAATTCTACAAGAACTGAATGTTAAGGGACTAATGCTTCACAATGACAATGCATTTTCACATACAGCTGGATTAGCAGTTGAGTTTCTTAAAGAAAAACAAATTAAAGTGATCAAACATTCGCCGTATTCACCTGATCTAGCTATGTGCGACTTTTGGTTATTCTTTAATCTAAAAAAGAACTTACGTGGACTTCGTATTCTTTCAGAAGAAGAGATTGATGTGGCTGTAAATGCATTTTTTTCATCTATTCAAAGAAATGAATGGCTTGAGTCATTTAATCTGGGGAAAATTCATCTATAAAAGTGTATTGATGCTGGAGAAAACTACTTTGAACACATCTAAAATTTTGTTATTATAACTTTAAAAACCTAGTTGTATCTCAAAAATTTCAAAAATCTGGGGAAAATTCATCTATAAAAGTGTATTGATGCTGGAGAAAACTACTTTGAACACATCTAAAATTTTGTAATTATAACTTTAAAAACCTAGTTGTATCTCAAAAATTTCAGAGTGACCCTCGTATCACTATTCAGTCTCTAGTACTATTACAAATTTTTAAAATGCGCGTAATCTTAAGAAACCCAATGCAACAATTTTTCTATCATTAAGACGAACATAATTTTATGCCAAAATTATCAGCTGTGGAAAAATCTCTTTTATCATCTACCGTAACTGGTAGTACTATTAGCTATGCGTGCTATACTTCTTCCAAGTATTTGCATCTAAATTTTTCATTTTGTATTAAAAAAATTTCTTATCGGATGGTTTCGGATATAACCGATTTCTTCATTGCATTTTTGTTAAATTTTTTTAGTTATCATTTATTCTAATTTTTTCAACAATTTCTTTTCGCTTTCGATATTAGTGTAATAATTATTTTCGATAACTGCATCAAATTCTTCTGAATGTGAATAAGGTTGTGTGCAAAAAGATTAAGAAAATTTACTATAAACTTGAATTGGTTAGTCTCTTATCTTTGTTTTCATTTTCATTTTTAAAATCATTATAATTTTGTAAATACCTTGAGACATCTTCTATTTTGATATCGTTTTTTTCTGTTCGACTTTTCAATGTAATATATTATTCTTCAGTTGATGATGGTAGATCTCTCTTTATGACTGCAAGATGAAATTTATTGTTGCTGCTTATCTCCTGGGTTCAAGAGTTAAATGAAATTTTTACTTTCAAAATGTCCAAAAGTATTGTTGGATTTGTATGTAGGTCTGGTCTGGAAAGTCCCGGACAATCCAGAATGTGGTCAGGAGTTTCCTGTTCTCCGCGACACGTCACGCAGATAGTAAAGGTCTTTTTTACTATTACTGTTACACTGAGATCTTAAATGATCACCTTTAAATTTTGTAACGGCTATCTGATCGTTTCAGCAACGCTGGAGGGACAAAATTTCTCCAGTTCTCATTACCTGATACCTGTGGTGCACTGGAGGAAAATTTATTGTTACATTAGCTGTTAATAAATTAAAATTTCTATCCACCATAATGGTCGGCAAGGAGTTTTATTGGAAGTAAAACTGATACAGTTCTGGATATTAAGTTCAGTTCACTATTGGAAAAATTAATTTTCAGCTTTAAACAATCTCTTGCTTTTTGGGCTGGATTTTACAGTTTCGAAAATCGTTCTATCATAAAGAGTAAACTGTTCCAACGTTTATTTTTAATGAAAGAACCATATACTATTTTTTTAACATATGTTATATTTTATTTTCAGTTAGTATATGTTTTTATAATAAGGCATTTTTTCTAAGGAAACGTTTAAACATATTAACGGTTTTCAAACTTTATTGATTATAGGAAGCAATTCTTGATGAGTTATTTGATTCGCATTAGCTATATTTTGTTAGTGTCATTATCTTCATTGTCAATTTTCCTCTCACTCTCTTCAAAGTCAAAATCAGAAATGTTTATGTTCACAATATTTGGTTCCTTCTTCTTTTTATTTTATGGTTGAATTTATAGTTTATTGCTAATTGATTAACGTGGCTAATCGATTAACATGGCTCAGTTACCATTTTGCACCAATCAATTTTCCAACTTTTTTTATAAATGTTACTCCCTCAGTCACTATAGATGCAATATTTTATTTAAAGGATAGTCCATGTTTCACTAACTTGGACTTAAGCATTTTTACACATTTTTTTGGCTGGTATATTTTCAGAGACGCATGCAAATCCTTTAATCCAAAGTTTTTTTTTTCTGAATGAATATATTTAAATAACGTCTATTTCTTACACTTGCCAATTCATCAAATGTAGGACTAAATTTTCTAATATTTACTTTTAATTGTATTGACTTTGTTTTATTTCTAAGAACTTAATCTATAACTGTTCTTATGTTAATTGATATTATAGACTTCTGTGTGTTCTCGAAGTATAATGCAGTTTGTAGATAAAATGCCTTGGAGACAAACATTTTTTACCAGTTATATTTGCAGCACCACCTTTATGCATCTCCATATATTTTTTCGGTCAAAATTATGTTCCCTAAAATAACTATTCATAGTTTCAACCTTCTGAGGTCTCTTTATCCTACCATGCAAATTAAGCAAACAATGTAACTCTTCATATAACTCTGCTTCATACTTTAACCTCACAAAACAAAGGAGTCATCTTTGTCGAACGTAGATTTATCTAGTTGCATTGAATAATTTGATGCATTTTTCACCATTTTTGTTATCTGATTTTCAATGTTTTCAGCCATATCTTCACTTCTGCGCTTAATGGCATTAGTACACATAGAAATTACACTACTGGCCAGTAAAATTGCTACACCAGGAAGAAATGCAGATAACAAAATGATATTTATTGGACAAATATATTATACTAAAAACAACAAGTGGTTAAATTTTCAAAAAATTTGGCTGGATAGATCCTGAGAAATCAGTACCCAGAACACAATACCTAAATAGCCACCTCTGGCAGTAGTAACAGCAGTTATACGCCTGGGCATTGAGTCAAACAGAGATTGGATTGCATGTACAGGTACAGATGCCCATGCAGCTTCAACACGATGCCACAGTTCATCAACCGTAGTGACTGGCGTTTGGTGACGAGCCAGTCGCTTGGAAATCATTGACCAGACGTTTTCTATTGGTCAAAGATCTGGAGAACGTGCTGGCCAGCGCAACAGCCGAACATGTTCCGTATCAAGGAAAGTCCGTACAATACCGGCAACATGCGGTCGGGCATTATCCTGCTGAAACGTAGGGTTTCGCAGGGCTCGAATAAAGGGTAGAGCCACGGGTCGTAACACACCAGAAATGTAACGTGCACTTTTTAAAGCACCGTCAATGCGAACAAGAGGTGACCGAGACGTGTATCCAGTGGCACCCCATACCATCACGCCAGGTGATGGGCCAGTATGACGATGACGAAAGCACGCTGCTAGTGTGCGTTCACCACGATGCCGCCAAACACGGATGCGAGCATCATGATGCTGTACACAGAACCTGGATTCATCTGAAAAGATGACGTCTCGCCATTCGTGCGCCCAGGTTCGTCGTTGATCACATCATTGAAGGCTCTCTTGTCTATGACGCAGCGTCAAGGGAAGTCGCAGCCATGGTGTCCGAGCTGAGAGTCCATGCTGCTGCAAACGTCGTCGAACTGTTCGTGCAGACACTTGTTGTCTTCCAAACGACCCCGTTTCTTGACTCACGGCTCGTGACGTGGTTGCACGATCCATTACGGCCATGCGGATAATATGACTGTCTTCTCGGCTGCTAGTGATAGGTGGCCATTGAAATTCCGCATGGCGTTCCGTATTACCGTCCTGAACCAATCGATTGCATATTCTGCTAACAGTCATTGGAGCTCGACCGACGCGAGCAGCAAAACTACGATAAGATAAACGGCAATCCCGATACGCTACAATTCGACCTTTATCAAATTCAGAAACATGCTGGTACGCATTTCTTCTTCTTACACGAGGCATCACAACAACTTTTCACCAGGCAACAACGCTCAAATGCAATTTGTGTATGAGGAACCGGCTGAACAATTTCCTCATTTAAACAAAATGTAGGATTCGCTACTGGCGCCTGCTTTGTCTGAATGCGCTGAAAAGCTAATCATTTGCAAATTACAGCACCTTCTTCCTTTCGTATAAATTTCACGTCTGCAGCATGTCTCCTCCTTGGTGTAGCAATTTTAATGGCCAGTATTTATTAAAATATCGCGTGAATTCTCTCGGAGTATAAAAAGATGCGCATTAGATAAAAATTTTTGCATATCTACTTTTGCTTTCTAATGTTATTGCATGTCGTTATGTCGCAACACTCGAATCTGACGACAAACTTTATTAGCCCTTTTCAGTAAACCGTTGACTTTGAAACTTCAGCGACATTACTAAATATATTTTATCCAAAATTAATTGTTCGGCAAGATTGTACGTTATTATGAAACTAGATTATAATCCTTAAATTTTTTATAATGCTTCTTGTTAAAATGGACACTCATCTTTGTCCTCCATACTAATAAAAATATATTTATCCAGTCTTCCTGACACTCTACATTTGTCCCTCGTTTTACATGTTTTACGAAATTTGTCGTGTCACTAAAATTGAAAGTTTCTTTTTATTTATATTTCTAAGAGATATAATTTTAATCAATCAGATTAACCAATGAACCACTAATATGTATTTAATAGATCACCGATTTTAGCACCCCAAAAATGTCATGATTTGTTTTTCATTCTGCGTATTACGTATTAGTGCTGTCCACATGATAAATGGTAGATCCTTTCCCTTATATATGTTGACGTGACGTTCCTATTGGAAGATAGAAACGTATTTTTGGTCTTGCACAGGAAGAAAATCTTGAATCGTAGCTGGATTTCCCTGATAGTCTGAGCAGGGATCAAAAATTTGCACCCAACACAGGATATGTGAGTCAGTTACTGCTGTATTATGATATTCACTAAATGCTGTTTCAACTTAACTTTAAAAAGGAGCATAGCTGTTTGAATAATGGAATGAGATATTAGAATATAAAATATAATATATGTGAAGAGAAGATTATAATAAGATATCATGAAATTGGGGAACACATATTGTCGTCAATCAAAATTCACTTCTGAAATAATACCACAGTATTCAAAAAATTCTTTTCACTGTTCCTGAACTCAAATCTAAATTTTTTACCTTACATTGTTATACTGACTTTCTTTTTGGTGTATAATATTGCGGGTGGCTCACTATTCTATTTCCACCGCCCTTAATACATTAATTACCTAATATTATATGTAAAACTTACAAATCTCTTTTTCATACCTTCTGATCTTGACTGAAATCAGAGTTCCACTGGAAAATAATTACGGTATAGGTGACGTACATTCCACGATTCCAAATTCCGAATTTTTTTGGTGATAAAGCCAAGCTGACGTGCGCGATGACGTAAATACTAGGATTACTAAAATAGAATTTTCTGCATAATTCTATTAGGTCTCCATATGTATAACGTAATAAAAACGAGGTTTCCAGATACATATGATAATCCGCCAAAAAATCTCAAATCTCAGAATTTGGCATCCTTGATTATACGGCACCTGTGCCATAATTACTACAGAAAATCATAGTTTAGGCGCTGTATGTCCTCTTTTGGACTTTGCGCCATAAAACCCAACCAAACAGAGTACCACTGGACGTAATTACATCGACTCCATGGATTTCCAAACATTTTTTTCTCGTGGACCACTTCCAAAGTTTTCCTATTTTCTGCTACATTTCTACTGTATTCCCAAAATTCCTAAAAAATAGCATCATAAATTGAGGGTGTTAAGAAGAAAGAAATGTAGCACATTTTCTTTGCCCTATTTATTAAAATAATACTTGTGACTATACAAAATTATAAAACATTTATTACAAACAATCAACAATTGAAAAAAATCAACAATGAACTCTGAAATATAGATCAACAATAAAAAATAGTCATATACTTTTAATGAGACGGATGTACTTGATAAATTGACAGAGAAAGAGAGCAAATTATCAATATTTGGCTTCAGTTTTGTAAGAAGTAATCTCAAATCTCCCCCTTCTGTGATGTTCAATCTGCTCCTTTTTTTTGTTAACAGGTTGGTAACGTCACTAAAATTCATTTCGAAAAGATATGATGAGGCAAACGCTATCAAAAATTTTCGTGCCATTTCCCACAGCCCAGGATATTTTTCAGGGATTTCTGCCGGCAGCCAAAATGTTTGACAGCCTTTTTTAAATTTCGCCTTCAGTTCCTCGTTGCTGCTGATCTCAAGTAGCTCCTCTTGTAATACCACATTCGCCTCTTCCGTTTCATCAAATGGGGTTAAGAACCATGTTGGTATTTCCATCCTCGGAATGATCTTCAAATCTATTTTTGAAGTTATTATGCAGGGTATTTAAATGTTGAGGGTAAGTCTGAACATCCTCGTCGAGACATTTCTATCTGTGACCAGTGCGGAAACTGGGGGAATTCGCGCCGACTTATATTTTGCTTCATTAATTTCAATTTACCAAGTACACTTGTAATCTATTATTCTATTCAATTTTGCGTGTGAACTGAGTCTCGAATATTTTTGAATATCTACCTAGCGAATGATGCTATCTGCCTACGTTAATAGGTAAATCCAAATCAAAATTTTTGTTCTTTATAATGAAAATCAGAAATTTTTCGCGGATCCCCACTTACAACTTGTGAACCCCAGTTTTCTTTTCACGTCTGCGTGGAATCTAGTGTGATCTTCTATGGACCCCTGGGGGTCCACCCCGACCACTTTGGGAACCTATGATCTACTCTTTTCATACACTGTTCAAATAAACCACCATTTTTTTCCCTCTGACAATAGCCATTCTCTTGATTAATCATTTATGGATACGCCTGAACACTAATGAAAAACATTAGCTCTAAATTCATTTAACTTTTGATGAATGGAGGTGTAATTATGTGTAATCATTCACCGACAAACATGTAAAGCCTTCATGTAACGCTTCTGCGTTTAGCGACATTTATTACTGATCATTGAGGAGAAACTCATTACAGACTTTATCGTCTTCATCATCTTATGGAATACCGTGTTTCATTTAATACTAAATTAGATACTTTGTTTCAGTTAGGAAGAATTTATTTCAGTTAGAATTTATATCATTTAATATATGATTTTAAAATATTATGGTCTAATGGAATAAAATTACTGTTTCCGTTTAACGCATTCAAAATCTGTGCTAAACATTAAAAATTTGTCTAAGAGGACTTTCTTTGTTGAAGATATGAAATGTTGCAGCTTTAAATGTATACAAATCATTACGTTTGGCAACTACAGTTTGCTACGAATGATAAATTTTTTACCTCTATATAAATATAAGCATTTGCTATTTGAAACAATCTTCCTCGTCATGATTGTAACAATTTTTATTCATTTGTAATTTAAATAAGTCTATTGTTAATTAACTGTTTATTATTTCAGGTTACTTCAAAGCAACACTTACTTCATTTATTATTAATACAGTTGTTTGTCAAAATGTGCAACCATATTTACAGAAGAATGGAAGAAAATTTTATCTTAGGACGAAATTATTTTTTACTAAAATGTTGACTATTGATATTTAAAAGTTGATTGAATAATGCATATTTCCCTTCAATTTTTAAAGTAATCTTATATCATGGTGTGATAAAGCTAAGATCTAAAATGAAAATGTATTTTTATAATTTTGTTATAGTAAACTTTTCTTTGGTGTGGTGTCTTTATTTCTCTCACATAACACAAAAGCATGAGTGTTTCTATTGAATGTATGTTTGGTAATTTTTTCCAGAACAGCTATTTCATTAGCTAAAAAAATTAGTTTATCATTAATAACATTAATCTACCAAGCTTAAAATACTGTTTGATTATCAGTATCATAAATTGAAAACTTATATAAAAGCAATTTATACTATTTCAAGATTTAATATTTTTAAATGTTAAAATCTTTAGTTTAGAAAGAGGAATTCGATATGCTCTACTATTGCTAATGCTAAGATCTATCAGTCGAAAAATAAGTATTTTCTGCTGTAATCTCTTCATTGTTGTAAAAGAAGAGGGAAAGAGTACCGACTCAGGAATTGCCTTCCTCATTTTGTACTTGTGCAATTTTACAATATGAAGCAATGTATTTAGAGACTTAAGGCTCTTTTATGGGCAGAAAGTAACATCATAACATAATAAGCGTCTCATTCTTAAATCTACCTATAAATTATGGCATTTAACGTATTCTCAAATTTAAAAACAATTTTTCCGTTAAAAGTGTAAGCATAATATAAAATAAGTTTTTTTTTCCGGATTACATATCCATTGCTATTGAAAAGTTTTTAATATGCTTTTAATATTTATTTGATTATACTAAATTAATTGAATCGTCATAAGTTATTTTCTGTTTATTCCCTATCAAAAATTTAATTGTCAAATTTGTTGATTAAATTTTAAAAGGACAGACACACCCACGTTTCGTATATGAATATGTTAAACTCATTGCCCTTATTTATATTTCATGCCAGCTTACAAATTTTTTATTTCTACACTTGTATTAATTACCAGAATTTTTATTTCTGAGTAAGGTATAATTTCCTCCAGAGGAAGACAATCATGCCCACAAATGTATTCTTATTTAAAATATTCTATAGAAAATTTACACATTGCACATTTAAATCTACTCTAATTTTAGAAAACGAGTAATTGTATCGATTAATGCTTAGATTTTCAGTACAAAGGTTCGAGTCGAATCTTTCACATGAAAGTTGATCCTTGCGTACGTAAAGTAACCGTAGGTTGACAAGCCAAATTAAATACAGGTTCAACGCCCACCAACAAATATTTTCAAATCAAAATAGTCTGGAAGGAAAATTCTCATTGATTTAACATGTTTTATGGTATGTATTAAATGTATTACAAGCCACAACGGGGGGGGGGATTGAATCGAGGAAGCGTGCGTTGAACTGAAAGTCTGACCTCAATTTTATCCTTGCAGAAGTAGCAGTCGAATTTTTATCGATAATTTATTTACTGTAAATTAAATAATAAAATTTATTTACTACAAGACGTTTCCTAAGACTCAGTGACGTTGAAACCGATTTAATTAAAAATGTTCTTTTGAGACAAACAGAATATGATGACAGTACATATGATACAAATTAAGACGAGCATTTTTCATCATTTAAAGTTAAATATTTTTGTTAAAACGCTGGGTGAGATTCACTAAAAGAGTGAATTAGGTAGAGGCTATATTTCTACACATCATTTAAATGAATTTTAAGCTAACTGTAATTACTTTCATACAAATAAAAAAAAATCTGTATAATTCTTTTATTACGTTGGTAATTTTGTTTTAAATGGAATATTAGATTTAATAAAATCGATTCCGTTAACGAGACTCAAAAAAAGAAATGATTGAATGGCTCCAAGATTTGTAAATTTGAGGAAAAATATAAATGAATAAATTAACAATATATGATCAGTTCCAATTTTTATCAATTTTGCTTTACATTATTACAGGTTGATAAAAACTTACCTTATTTGCACATAATTATTATTGAATGTTAAAGTTATAGATTTTTAGGCTCTAATTGTAAGTATAGCTTGTTCAAAAGTCCTATTTAGCGGATTAAACTAATTATAGATTATATATCGTAATAAGAAACATTCTATTGTTATATAAATCCTTTCAATAATTTTATATTAATATATGTTCGATGGCCTATCGTCTGAGCTAATCCGCTTTCTTGAATAGCGGTCAAATGTTCAATTTTTTTATGTGTGACAGTATCATCCACATTTTTTTTTTCATGTGACGTCAGATGAGAAACGTTGAATTAATTCATATTGTTTTAATATTGATATGTAACCTTTTAATGTAATTATATATTTTATTATTTTTTTTACATAGCTGATCTACGCAAAATGCAACTTATAATTTGGTAATGTGTACTAGCGCTTTTTTAACATATACAATAAGACGGCTTAAAATGGTTTTTGGATAGTCAGATATTGAACTCGTAATGTAAAATTAGAAACTAGTTTTCCATAGAATCTACAATCGCATCCCGTTTAAAATATAGTTTTCCATAAAATCTGTTTTCTCTTTGTACGTACACACATTGTATTTTAAGTTTACGGTATAGATGGGGAAGTTTCTCGGTATCTATTTCTTTAATAAGATTTTTTAACATTCGGTAATTAACTATGATCATATGATGAGGTAGACCCTTGAATTGTCACCTCCTATCCAAGATATACCATATCGTGAACAGGAAATAAGTAGGTACATTTTAAAGGACAATCTTATTTTGTAAGTTGTAAATTTTTCAACTTTAAACTGTGGACAATCCAGTGACAGGCGATTCCATAGGTGTTGATAAATTTTTTTTTTATTATATATGTTTTGGGAAAAAGGGTAACACGTATGTTACGTATCCCAATGCAATTTTATTCGGTAAATTGATGACAATACTTTTTGATTTATAAAAAGTCGCGTTTATAATGATAAAGAGAGAGAGCGAGAGGAAACTTAAATATACATATATACAATTTCTAAAATTCCGACTGTTTGGAAAACACCTGAATTAAATTAGTATTTTGTTGAAAAATAATAAACTTTGTAGAGACGAGAAATTTCTCACATATGATGGAAGAATGAAAATGTTTGTATTCTATCATTGCTAGTTGCAAAAAGAATTGCGTAGCTTAAATATAATACTGATTTCATACTTTACCAGAGAATGTTTTCACAGAAATTAACTTCAATGAATATCAACTTTAATTAAATAAATATGGTGTACACATCAAACAAGCAAAAAATATCGCTGTACATACTTTACGTGGGTCTTCGACGTCACAAGAAGTAGGGCAAAAATTAAATTTTACATTTCCAGCTATACATGTATAATTGTATATATAAATAAATAAATATATATATACAATTTTATACATGTATATATATATATATATTTATTTATAATATATATACATACATACGTACATACATATTACCATTATACACAAAAATGTATATTAACATACCTTCCTTTTACCTAGAAAATGAGTTGTTAAGATGTTGAGATAAGGAGAAACCTAATGTGTCAGTATTTTAAAAATCTATAAATTTTAACTGGGTAACGCTCTATTTTCGATTAGTAGACAAAATTTTGCTTGTAGTATACTGCGGCTTATTTTTATGGACAGGAAAACCGCTAAATTGAAGTCGCTCGTACAAAAATATGTTTCCTTCAATACTGAGTTTTACAGTGAGTATCAACCAGTGGTTTCAAATAGTCACAAGTAATCAATTATTAAGTTGTATACATAGATATCGTTTGATTACGTTATTAGTAATGAAGTATTTTAAATTATTATTTATCTAAATTGTTACTTTTAAGTTCATGTATTTAATTATACATTTTTTAACATACTTCCGCTGCTTACTGTAGTTTTTTAGGGTTTATTTGTAAATATATATATTGTGATTTCTTAGTTACTTTAACTGCATTTTAAAAACTGCAACTTCCAGTAGAACTAAATACTAAATGTTTAAAAACTCTGAACTCCCTTACCTATTATTTTCATTTTCATTAAAATGAACTGATACGTTATTACCAGCCATCCTTAATTTTTTGAACTGTTGAAATTCGATAGACAGACCTATTTCAGAGAAAATTATAAAAATAACTTACGTTACCATGACAAATCAAACAAATTGGATTCCGTTTCTCTTGGTGTGGTACGTGAGGTAAGTTGAAAGATACAGAAAACTCGGTAATAAGTATTGAATCATCGGTTCTCACATATTTAACAGTTTTCAAATTGGCTCAATATGTATTTGTAAGAATTTTTCCAGTACTCTAATTTAAACTCGTGAGACGTTTATTCATTATCAGCTAAAATTACTGAAGATAATTGCATATAAACGTAGGATTAAAAGTAATTTTAAGGAGATTCAATTGATTAAATGAGTGTACCCCAAATAATTTTCATTGCTATTATTTATATTTGTGATATGGGTATTTTTTCACAAATTTCAGCTTAGTTGTATAAAATAAGAAAAAAAGAATAAAAAATATTCAGTAAATTCAATACCTAAATGGTTCGTTTTTGCTATACCTTATCATTAGCTGATTAAAAAATCAGTAAAATTTGCCAAGGCAGATAAGCGTTTATTTTACTAACGCTTAATACAGTGAATTTCAACCTATTATTTATGTCATTGCTCTGTTTTTAGCGATTTCAAAATTATGTCGCGTGAAAGAAAGATACTTTTAAAAGTTGTTTAGATACTCAGATATAAGACAGTGTGTAAAGTATATAATTTATGATAATAAATTTGAGCTTAAAATAATATAATGTATTCTACAGAAACATTACGCTTATTATATTATTTAAATCATAATTAAAAAAAGCATTATTATTTATACTATATACATTTCAATTATTTGGTGACACACAAAAAGACCCACAGCACAGTGTTTGAGAATCATGGTTCTACTATTATTCACAGTATCGAAGATAAGGCAACTCGTTTACGAACATTTTTTAAAAATAATACTGAATTAAAATAATATTCGCTTTCTCGTTCGTGATGCGGCTTTTATGACAAAATCCGATAGCGATATAGATTCGTATGATTTAGAATAACCACTTGTGAAATATTTCTCTATTAACTCTCTTATTTCAAATCATGTTATTAAATGATCTTAATAATAAGTCAATTCAAATTCTAAATGAGTTTACCTTCAGCAGTTTTTTTCTTTATTGAACATAGTTCATAAACAGGACAATACAAGACAGGACATAGAACAAACAGCTACCTCTCTAGGCGCATAATCTTATTCTGTTTGTAAACAAATATTCGTATACAGCGCCACCTCTAGACATATAGTTGCAACAACATGCAAATAAAACATTTTTTCTCTTCAGATCTTAAAAAAATTAGAGAAAACTTAATTTAGATCTTAAAAAATTAAAGGAAACTGTTAATTTAAAGTTGTCGTGTGATTAATAAATCCATACATATTAAAATTTAATGCAGAAAGAGACAAGTAGAAGCAAAATGCTTTTGAACTTAACAAATGAAATAAATAATTTATGTTCATTATTTCAACATCGCTGACGTCTTTTGCAGTCCTCAGTAGTAGAATGGAATGTATTCCTACCACGTAGATATGAAAAAAGTGTCTATGGTTCTGCTTTCCGGGTTAAAAGACCTTGATTTAAATATTCACTAAAGTTAGTATTAACTGGATTAATACAATGCTGGTTATATCACAGCTGGTGTGGCATTCTTGGAGCAATCGATTCACTCTTTCTGCTGTAAACCGAAAAATTGAAGGTTCGAAACCACCGGAGAGCGTAGTATGTATCCATAAAACTTCTCTCTCACTCATGAAAGAAAAAATGTTAAAGTTCATATTTACTCTTTCACAAAAGAGTAAGCGAGTTTTCAGATTCATTAGTAATAAGTTGGGAAATTCATGTATATTATAAAGACTCTAAATTAAAGTAATTTCCGTTAAGTATTCTTAGTACACAGTACTCGTGTTCTGAAAATTCAAAAAAAGGAGATTAATCATTTGATAGTAAATTATATCATTTAGTCATTTGGATACGGAAAATACTATTCAAATATTGAAATCTTTATTTAAACCTTTTATGTGCGTGAAAATTCAATAGGTGTGGAATGAGACGATCCAAAACCGATAAATAGAACCTTACCGTTCAAAATTCCAAATCAAAACAGTAATTTATATGACTTATTTCGAGAACATATTCTTATCTTTACAGTCATCGGAAGTATAGTAATAAGTATCACTTGTCACTAGCGACATCGTGGTACCAGAGTGATTCTCGACCTTTTTTGCTACTGCACACTTTTAATCATTTCAAAATTTGACGGTACTGAAAGAAAAAGGCAAGTTTAAAAATGTTAATATTATTTTACATCAAAACTATTATCATAAGCTGCATAAGCAACTGTACATTTATTACTTTACTAGTAGTAAAAACAATTTTAAATTTTTACTACATACGTTACTAAAATTTGGTGGCACACAAAATTTTCTGACACAGCGGTTCTGAATCTCCGTCTTAATAGCTTGGATAATCTAAGACTTGTTGGATTGTGATACTGTCTAAATCTAGATTACTTAGGACACAAGGCCAGTTTAGAAATGTGTCTTCCTTTTCATCGTTTTCTTCATATCGCTATTCAATTCGGTAATTTTAATATCATCTACACCTTTACCCCTTTTCAATGTACGGATTATAATGGCTTTTCCACATAGTAAGTACATAAGAATTCCAGCTAAGATTAAAAATTAATAAAAAATTCATTGGGCACTATACACTGATTAAAAAAGTGGAGGAACACTAAATTTTTTCTAAATAAGGGAAGAACTTTAAATTTTTACAAATTAATTTCATCATATCACTTTTAAAAACTTGTTCACAATCAGATAACTGTACCTGTAACAGGAAATAAAAAAACTATTTACTAATTGCAATTAAAAATCAATTTCATTCACATCATTCTGTGTGAAAAAAGGAGGAGGAATGTTTCACACTGCATGATTTCTAAGCAATGAAAACAAAAGTTTTGTTAATGAATTCGTGTGTTTCATTTGCTTTAACTAATTCAAGGACCCTATTTACCGTTGAATCATATGAGTCTTGAATTTTGCTTTGACAAAAATTGTCAGAAGCACAATTCAAAGCTTCTCGACGTTCGATCACTGATTCATACGTAAACACACCGAACAGTTACTGGACATATATTTTAAGCAATATTGATGTGTGTTCTTTTAGCAGACTATGGCAAAACCTGAACATTATTTGTTTCAAACCAATTTTTTAAGACATTGGCCGTGTGAATTGATGCTCCATATTGCTAAAATATCTAATTGCTTCTGCCTAGCTCAGTGCCATAGGGAAGAAACTCTGAATTTAAAATCTGAATGTAATATACGTGTTTCTTCTTTTATCCAGAAACTGTCGATTGGTCTTTCCAACGTAGTCAAATGACATTCAAACCATTATAAACTGCCTCCTCCTATCGGTCATGTAAAATAAGTTTCTTGTGTACTCAGACTACGCCAATAGCATAGACAACATTCTGGCGCATCTAAATTTAACTTTTTTCATCATAAAAAAAAGTAACTGAAGTCCATTCGAAGTTCCAAGACATGGGTTCTTTGACACTCTGTAACCGATGCTTAATGTGCCTTTCGTTCTATTTAGAAAGGTGCTTTCTTTTCTTCAATATGAAGGTATTCCGATATTTTATGTAGTTGTAATATGTTCTGATTACATGTGTGAAACCAGATGGGTTTTGAGCTCTTCCAATGTTTCCACGCATTTTAATATCTTTAAAAAATTTTCTTTGATCCTGTAGAGTCAATTTTGTAAGTGTCTCAATCATTGCTTTCCCCTGACACTTAAAATTTTTCAAGAAGTTAGAAACACACACAGCGTTAGGATTTATGAGTGGGTGCTTTGAAATTTCTCTTACACTTTTGCACACATCTTTACGCGTTACAATTTGGCGTTTTTGAAATTAACTTACAGGTTTCCCATTGGGCATTTTAACTGTACAATAATTCAGGATTTCTTTCAACAAAATGTATCTTTTCAAAGACAGTTTAAAAGAATATTTCCAACATATTAAACTGCTACAGATTCCAAAACGAGTATGTTTTTGCAGGTGTCCTACATTTTTCAGACCAAAAATCCTTAATTACTACTATATAATATTTTCTTAAAGGTAGATAAAACTCGTTCACTGAAAGTGTAATAAAAATTTGATTAAGTAAATTGGCTTTTTAATTTTATTAAATTGCGCTAAAATATAAAGCCTAATTTATAAAATAAAAGTGTTTTTCTACATTTTTTTCAGTAGTGTATATCCTACATCAGCATTCTCCAAAGAGCAAGCCACTTGAGGCCCTCGTTCCAGCTTGGTGCGACCCGAATTTGAGTTTTAAATATTAAAACGGAAGAATACATTTTTCCTTTTTTTTCAAATTTTCTTGGTAGAAATAATTTTTACATGGTATTATAAATAAATAATAAAAATATAGTCTTATTTGTACTTACGTATTTATGAGTCCCGTTCCGACTCTTATCTAGCCTTATTCACGGCGCGCAGTTGTCTGTTTCCACTCAAACTACTACAGGCTACTGCGCAGAATAACAGGAGTTGCACTGCTTTGATCTTTTGAAAAGCCGCCCGATTCGGCAGAGAAGGGCATTGAAATTGCAACCGATAGATGTATTAGAATGCGTATCGGTTCCCAGCTAACAGTAGGAAGAACCTTCCCGCCAAAATGCCGTGCGATAGAGAGTGTAACAACATTTGCCGTTGACTGTCGTTTATTTATTGGTTGTGATTTGACGCTACGACTGTTGTGTAGTAGCTGTTTAGTAATCGTGGAGGTTGTATGTAATTCAAGCTTGCTCCTTAATTTATTTGGTAAATTTAAACTGGTAATTTATTTAAAGAGTAAACAAAACTCTATTGTGCAAAATAGCAAGCCTCATTATACTCGTATCTATGAAGTAGCGAAAAATAAGTGATGAAAAATGGGAATTAGACTATCTGATCTGTGTGTGTGCAGAATAACAAAATTCAGAGTATGATTTGTATGCAAATTTTGTCGTTAGTAAGGAATACAATGTGAAATGGAACAATATTACTTTACATGAAGAAAAGTATAAAAAAAACAGGTGAAGCAAGAAAAATTATTGTAGCTGAGTATAAAAAAATAATACATCAAACAAGTGTGTTTTCAGAAGAAAATACAAATAATGAACAAAGTTTGGCTGCGTCTTATGAAGTTTCTTTACTATTAGCCAAACTAAAGAAACCACTCAGTGATGGGAGTTTAATGAAAAAATGCGCTGTTTCAATGCTTCATGCGGCCAAAGTTGGCGGAAAAGTTTGAATCTGTAGCAATATCTCACCAAACAGTGGAGCGACGAGTGGATGATATGAGTGAATAAGTTTCGAAAACATTGAGTGATTACATTTTGGATTGCGAATACTACTGAATATGTTTGAATGAAAGCACCAACCAGACTGATAACAGTCAATTATTAATATTTATTCGTTGTATTTCAAAAGATTTTACTATTACGGAGGAAATGTTAAATTTTATATTGATACCCGACTAAAGGCACAGATATCTATCTAGCTGCTATTAAAACTGTTTTAGACTACGGAGAATTTCGAAAATGTTCTTGCATTGTAACAGATGGAGCAAAATCTATGACGGGAACAATGGCAGGATTAGCGGGACTTCTTAAAGAAAATGCATTAATTGTCCGTTGTTTCACTGCAGCATACACCAGGAAGCTTTCTGTGGAAAATTTTTGCGCCAAACGAATGTCATGAAAGTTGTTGTTAGAATAAAGAATCTCATAAGAGACGGAAAATGAGTTTTCACTCATAGAAAAGATGACGAGTGACTTGAGATTATTTTAAGTGAAATTGACGCGATCTATGGAGATTTGTTATTACACTTAGAAATAAGATGGCGTAATGATGGGCGGTGCCTTAAGCCTTTTTTCTTTACGGATAGAAATACATTATTTCTACGAAATGAAAGAAAACCAGACTCTTCTGAACTGCAAAATTGTATGCAAGATTTCCTGGCTGATCTTTCATTTTAACTGACACGACAACACTTGAACGAATTACATTTGAAGTTACAAGGCAAAGTACACAATATTGTCAATTTATATGGATATGTAAAGGGCTTTAGAAGTGAACTAAAATTTTTCAAAACGTCACAGGATTTTTTTTCCGAGTTGCAAAAAACATTACACAGAGATAAAAATTTTGAAGGTTGTACATTTAAGGATTACCTGAAGTATATTGACGATGTAATTAGAGAGTTTGAGCAGCGATTTTGCGGATTTTAAAGAATTATACAGTGATATATCACTTTTCACTCATTCATTAGCAATTGAAATTGTAAACGCTAATTATCAATTGGAATTGTGTGACCTACAATCAGATCCTTCTTTACAAGTCAGGGCAGAGTCAGGAATAGATTTTTTTAAGCTCTTTGGGGCGAGCATTTCCCCAAATTAACCAATCTTGGCTTAAAAATGGGTTCGATGATGGGGAGTACTTATCTTTGTGAAAGTGCGTATTTCAGAATCAAATCTGTATATATATCTTCCCTGTCAGATAACTCACTCGCACACGCACTGCGTTCGGCAACAACTAATATTAATGTTGATATAGAAAGGAGATTGTAAAAGATAAATTAATGAAGCACATTAATATGCAATTTAATGTAACAGTTACATAGTATAACTATATTAAACCTTTTCTTAAAAATGTGTTTGTGTGTGTGCGGACATCCAATGTGCTTAGTTATGTGCATTGGCCCGAGATCAAATTTGGTCTGAAAAGCCCTATCCTAGATGTTTAATGAACTCCCAATGTATGTCATCCGGGCCTAGATTTTGTTTTATTTTAAGGAAATCAATAGCTGCTTTTAGTTCCATAAAATAAAAATTCTTATTAAAAATCACTTGTCCAATTTCAAGAGCTCAATGGGAAGTCTTGATAAATTTCTTCAGCTTTTCTGTTGCCTCTTGAGTTCACGACTCAAACGTTAAATAAGAGCGAAAAGTGTCAAAAGAATTAGGTATATATTTACTATAGATCAAAGGCTTTCCCTTAAGAATATTTGGTACTTTTGAAAAATGGGTTGCCATGTTTCAGCTTATTTTTAAATTTAAAAATCTTAGTTCTATTTTTACGTTATCAAAAATTTTTACAGAAATATTAAAATTGCGCTTTGTTATTATGATTTTCTTACGGAGGATAGCTATGTTTGTAGGAGCCGTCTTACTAACTAATGAATTTAAGTGGACTGTATACTTTAAATTAACCAACACACATTTTTTTAAACATTAAAAAGGAATAACGGAAGACCGGTGCAGGCCCGTCTGTCACCTTCCAATGTTACAGCTACTATCTTACAAAATTACGTAAACAGCTTCCTCTTATTATAACGGAGGTCTTAACAATGTTCTTTCTCTAATATCTAACATCTGGTATTTTATAATTTTCAGCTTTATAATGAGTATTGAATGATTTTTCTTTTAACAGCCTAAGTTAATCATCCAAAAAAATTTCTAAGTATTGTTTACCTCTAGTTATCCAACGTTTGACCACCGAAAAATTCCTGATGTAAACTAAAATATTTCTAGTATTATGCGAAGATTTATGCAGTAGTTTCAGATAAAAACCAGCGAAGTCAAATCTAACTAAATCGTTATAAACACGGTTTGCTTTGATAATCATTATGTAACTCTAAGATAGTTGGAAGTTGTGTTTATTTTTTGAGTGATTCTACCGGCATTTCATTTGAGAATTCTAAAACTTTGAATGTCCCCTAAAGGGCAATTATTATTTTAAAAGACCATCACTAAAAATAAGACAGAGGAAAGCGGTAGATTTAACATGACCACGAGTGCACCATGAGTTGCGTTACATCCCTTAAAAATAAAATATTTATTTGCATATAACGAATTTGTTTAAAAACCAACGAAATTTAACACAAGAAACCCTGAAAATACAAGACTTAAAAACTCGATTTCTAGTAGAGAAATTTTGTTAATTCCAATATTTATTTTCATATTCCGGCAAATTCACCAAAATCAAATTTAAATTTTATACTTATTTTTAAATGATACAGAATTTTTTTCTAAAGAAGTAAATTTATTAAATTAGAAAATTTTTTAATAATAATTTTTTGTTTATGTTTAACATTTATAATATTTTATTATTTAATAAAATAAAATATACTTTTTAGTTTAATGTAAATTTAATTATTTTTAAAGAAATTCCTTTAATTCTCAAAAGTTTATTTAAATTCTAAAAAATTGATTACCTAAATAAGAGAAAAAAATTCATTCTCTTAATTACCTTAACTTTAGTTTATTAATTCTCAAAAAATCAACTAAAGTTAAGGAAATTAAGTTTAATTAAAAAATTTTAATTTTCTTAATTAGGTAATAATTAAATATTTGAAAACATAAGTATACTAATTTTACATACCGAAAAAGGTTGTTCCAGAGAACTAAATGTACGATTGAAATATTTATTGCTGCCAGGTTGATATTTTTATAATTCATTTTTACTTCATGGCACCAAAGATTTTTATAATTATTTTTAAATTGTTAGTTTTGTATTAAAACGATAAAGTTTGTTGACAATCACACAAAATAACAAAGAGAATAAGCAATCTCAACATTACAATCCAGATGCAAAACAAGAGCGAGAGAAAACAAATCAGCAGTTCTATTTACACAGCCTTTGCAACTTCATTGCAGAAACTTCTCCAGAATAGCTTTTTAATAATATCACAATGAACGATATTTTTGGAAATCGGTTTGACATACAAGATGTATATTTTATAGCCAAACCGAGAACATACATAAAACTCGTGTTTTTCCAAACCACTGAGGACGTCACATTTTATACTATACACAGGTCTAATGCAAAAGGTGTAAACAGAGCACATCTTTAAATTTCAATAAAAGTGACAAATTATATAAAATGTATAATTTAGACATAAAAAAAGCAAAAGAAAATCGAGAACTTTCTTAAATTTCAATGAAATTCCAGCTAAAATTATGAAATTTCAACACAAAAGATAAATATCCAAACGAAGACCTATACCTATACTTTTGTCCCCATTTTCCTTCTCTGTCTAACACACACACATATAGGCCGTTGTTGCTCCAGCATGACTCCAGTTGACCAGCAGTCTTGAGGTGGACTCTACAAATTAGAAAGAAGCAGCGGGTGGAATTTTAGTGATTTTGAAGCAGAACCCAGTAGAAAACTCCAAAGACTTGGCCTACGATATCCAGAGGTATCATTTCACTTGAAGGACATTGCGATCTTACACAGTTTCAACGTGACCCAGCCCCCTTTAGTGAACAAGGTGGACCTTCGGTACGCGCGATATTCGAAATCTCCACCTTCCGATAGTTAGAACAGAGACCCAACCCACCAGGTCACCACCGCCCTATATATAGTCCGGCTTAGCCTAGTCATTAGGCCTTTAGTGTTCCATCCGGAAGGGCGGTGTACGATTAACGATGCCTTAAGAGACCCACAGAGTATATGCGATATACGAGCTCGTTAAATCTGTGGAATCAAAAGTCCTGTGGTCTGTCGTTGAGCAGTTACCAAGGATTTAAAGGTCTGGAGAAAGTTCCCTCCCCTTCCAGATCAACGCACAAATTGAGGGAGTGGATCCTTTAGTGATGCCATCTATCAGAGGATTTGAATAGCAATGTCGTACTTTCACATTCGTGTTGCTCTGCTTAAACTAAAGATGAATTCTATTGACGTAAATTCGCATAGCCAAGGCTTAGCGAGCTTGTCTTGCCTAAGTGTCATATACGTAAATAACAACATATATATATATATATGCAGGCAGGCAGGCAGGCACTAGCATACTTAACTATCTCTAGGTCCGAGTTGACTCTAAAAGTTAGATAAAAGCTACTAGATGGAAATCTTAGTAATTATAAAGTAGGAACCAAGCAGAAAATGCCCACTTTTTATTTTTCCATTCCCAGAAGTATTTCTCTTGGAGGACATTACAACTACCAATTATTTACCGTGTCGCAGTAACACAATACAGTTCACTAAATGTGTACAAACACGACTTTAACGAACACGAAAAATTCTTTGTTATGTTGAGTTTCCAACGCATAACCTTACGATCATGAGAATGAGGTCGGGACGGAACCTCCAAGGCTTCCCTATGATTCGAGTACACTAGTAAAAGCTAAATCATTGTGAAGATTCATCTGTTGATCTAGTTAATAAATTGAATGAAAAAACAGAATTTTTGTTAAGTTGTAAGTAATTTTCGTTATCTAATATGAGTTTCCACTTGTCAAAATATATTTATATCTGTATCCTCTGCTTAAATAAAAACAGTAAAACATTTTCATGATTACCAGATGAAAGTATTTTGCTATTTATTCCATGAATTCATAAATTAATTTTTGTTAAATTGTATATTATCAAAACTTATCATTAAATTATTCAATATGAAATTAAATAAGTCTATTTGAGCTTTGGCCTTTTAAAATCACAAATTTAAGATGCCTTCTCAATAATATATATATATATATATATATATCATTCTGATTGCTTGAACTGTTGATGCGTAGTAAAGTAAAAATTCGCGTCACATTTAAGAATTTACTCTAAAGTTGAATGAAGTCCGTGGAACAGTTTATTTTTAGTGGGCAAAGCGTTTAAAGAATTTATCATGAAATATCGGTAGTGTATGTTCCCAGTGCATTGTCACCGCGAAACACTGAGAAGTTCTGTTAAAAATAAATGATTAACGGTTACTAAGAGCGCTGTGCTCTTGCACGACAATCCAAAACCTCACGAGACATGCGCAGTACAGGATTTGCTTCGCAATTTTGGAGTTGATGTCTGGAACCACCCACCATACAGTTCCGATTTGGCGCTCTGTGACTTTGATGTGTTTGGCGAGCTCGGGATGCATTTAAGTGAAAGATAGTTTTCCAACGATGACCAGCTCCAGACAGCTGTTCGAATTTGACTTAAGGGCCAAATAGCTTTTTCCTATCGTCAAGATATCCAGCGATTAATGCTACGTTCCGATAAATGTCTGCAGTGACTGGGAGATTATATAGAGAAATAGTGTGTTACATGTGTGTGTCATAATATATATATGTTAAGAATAACTATAATAAAATTTAATAAATGCGGGAATTTGTTTCTTTATAAATTTACTTACAAAGATATCAAGAATGTCTACTGCATTGTAAAATGTATCAATTTGTACATGGATTTTGCATTTTATATGCCTTTTTTTACATGTATTTAAATATAAAATAAAAAGTATGTCGCATAATTAACGTTGTTATGTTTTCTGCACAACAATAAAATGATGAGGTCATCTTTAAAACATTTTAAACTCATTTTCTTTTAGAAATCTTGAAAATACATTTGAATATCAAAAATTATAATCAATATTTTATTAACTAAATTAATAATAATGATAAATAGACATTTTAACTATTGTTCATTATCTTAAACTGAAATGTGAGCATTATCATACTTATACATTATTATTATTTTGTATACTATTATTTTCACTTAGATATATTAACTATAATTGAAAAATATTTTTATTTTTAACATGAAAATAATACATTA
This sequence comes from Latrodectus elegans, assembly GCA_030067965.1. NCBI lineage: Eukaryota > Metazoa > Arthropoda > Arachnida > Araneae > Theridiidae > Latrodectus > Latrodectus elegans. The sequence goes on from CM057820.1 coordinate 6,277,948, forward strand.
TTTCCATATAAGAAATCTTATGCCAAAAGAAAAAGGAAACAGTACGTTACAAATTTCAGTAGCCTGAGGTGATATATCAATCTAAACTCCTCATCAATATAAGGTAAAATATTTCGAAAATTATTTTCTTCTTTTTTCGAAAACCAGTAAAATGATACTATTTCAGGTAGTAAAACAATTTTGAAAGGTGAATGATTGTAGAAGAAGGGAATAAGGTTTTTTCAAAATGTAGGAAAAAAAAAAACTCAGCCAAAAAAAAAAGAGGATTTGTATAGGAGAATTTTTTACCTCTACGGAAATTGAAAGTGGTAGCCCCGAGGGGGATTAAAAGGAAGTTTTCAAACATTTGCAGATCAGCATGATTATAAAAGTGAGTTGTTTGCAATCAGGAATCAAAAATTTCAGTAAAGGTTGATATTTTACGATAAAGAATTATTGGATATGCATGTGCTTAAAATCTTTCTCCATCTTATATGAAATTTGTGTTTTTAAATTCTCTTATATTAATTGTTAATTATTCATTAATTTCAATTATTTCACTACCAAATTATACTTTTAGCTTATGGAAGATGAATCATTTTATTGACAACAAATAAAAAATAAATGATTGGTTATTCTGCAGTTTACTATTACTATCATAGTAATCTATATATTCTACATATTACATGTTACGTGTCCAGTTTAAAGTGAAAAGAGTTTTGATAGAACTATAGCATTTTTTCTGTACTTAGTTTCTTATAAATTTATTTCATTTTAGATGTCTAATTAATAACATCAATACAATATAAAAATCAAATTAAATGATAGAATCTACTTTTAAACAATTAAGATTTGCTCTTTAACGATAAGGAAGCACTTGTGAACAAAACTTGAGTAACCGGTGTTTTTAAAATTTATGCAACTTTACATGAGAAATTACCACAGAAATAGAAAATTCAGAAATGAGAGATATAATTTTGTACTTAAACGATGATGAAAGCATAGTTATCGAAAAATGAATACAATGCATATAGCATGAAATTCAGCATAGAAAAGGCCTTATAAAACTCAGAAATATTACACATGATTGTCTGTTCAAGAAGAGAAACAGCGAGCATGTGTTTTTTAGCATGGTATAACCCTCCTTTTACTGCAATAGTTGTTCCGCTCCGTTTCTCAAAAATCAGTATCAGATTGTTCAACAATTTTCGAAGTAAGAGTGTCCATTCCTTAATCAACATCTAATTCATTGTTGTGTGTTATGCGGATCATGTAAACAGACCATATAACGTGTCCTTAAACCTCCCCCACAAACTTTATGCTATTTAAATCAGGGAAATATAGGCTTTCTAGTTCATTTAAATGCTATCTTTCCTTTCAAATATTCATGAAACAGCATAGTCCACAATGGCCGTGCATTGTCATCAATAAAAACTAAGTTTTCTTCAATGACATGTCAGATCAGACGCACATGGGAAAGGATTACTTTATATTCTATGTGTCTCTCAATATTGATCTCCGTTAACAAACCCTCTATCGAGAACGTGAATCTCAGTATGCCGATCTAGCATACACAAATAACAACTCCTGGACAACAGTAAAAGTCGCTTTCCTTTGATGTTGTTGGGAAAATATCGTGTCATGACCTCATTCCAAGTCAATTGCTTTCGAGAGATTCTTATAGCACTGAAAATAATATCATCCGCAATGACTATACGACTCCATTATTGAGATGTTCATTTTTATATATCTTACACAATTTAATTGATGGCGCTAGTGGCCAACTATCAGAGTGATGCCTTATTCAAGGTGGTTTGCGAATCGGTTACTTTTGTGAAAGCATCTGGAAACGATAAGTCATGGCACTTGTCACTGATTTGTTGTGCACAGTTGCTGAACAGAAACACATTTTGACAAGTTTAGGGGTTTTTTCGCCTACACGACGTTTCATCAGTCAACCACTACTGTGATTTTCCTAGAGTGGTATAACCACTAACTTTCCTAACAAAAGTAACTATATTTTGGAAGGCATCCCTTAGGGTGAAAAATGGCACTTGTTGATTCCGAAATCTTCACGTTCATCGGTCTCACAAGAACAATACTTCAGATTTCCGTTCACTTTTCCACCTTTGAAGTCGTTTTTGGTAAGTTTTTTTCCAGCCATGTTTCGTGGAAGAACTTACTTTCACTTGCGTAAATGTTTTTTGTTGCATCTTTTCCTCCCTTTCATTGTGTTCTTGAATTACGAAAGTTGACCACATGCGTCTTGCTGATATTCTTGTTGTCTGGGACGGTTTGCTCCTGATACGCATGACCCTTCTTAAATGCGTAATCATTGTGCTGATTGAAGAACTCATCCCTTTTCTGCATTTTCATAGTTATGCTATATATATATATATATAAATTAATTTAAGAGTTTTTTAAATTGTATTTTTATCGAATATAGTTCATTAATAAAATTAGGGAAAAGTTATCGTATTTAAGTTGGTTTAATAAAATAATAATGTTTATTTTGAAAATTCTCAGCAAAATTGCGGCTATTCAGACATGTGTAAAACAAGGAATATTGAATAATTTCATGAGAATTTTCATGAAATCCAATATATTTTAATGATTTCATAGGTGTGTAACTGTAAAACATTAGGAATTTAAATTGATTTTCTTGTGAGTTAAAAAATTTTTCACTGTTTTTTTCAAGTGTGATTTAGGACTGTTAAATTTTAAATTGATATTTACAAAGTGCAATGGGGATCAGTTAAATGTAAGAATGAGAAAAACATGTCTTAATAAATGGTTCTCAAAATTACAAAATCTATGAGGTAAAATATTTTCCTCGCAAATCTCCTAAGCTGCATTGGAAATCAGCTTAAACCTCGGAAAAATAATTTTGACGCAATATCATTAACATATTTTACATTTTTCTCATACACGACACGAAATAACGTAAGCTGTTTACTCTAAAATTGGCTTAAAATATTTCAAGGGACTGAAAAAACTGAATAGATTCAACTTAATGGGGTCGTAAAATATTGTGATCTTTAAAGCTGATTTTAATGAATTTTGTCCGTGTTTTACAAGACACCCTTTTTAAAATAAAAACTATTAAAAATTTAAATCCTGTCACTTGGAAGCAATCCTTTGGAATAAAATGATTTTCTATGAATAACTAAATATTCTATTTTATAGTTAAATGAATTTAAAAAACTTTTTCATACGATGTAACAATATTTCAATTAAATTTAAGAAGTTTTAACTTAAAAATGTGCGTTCATATTAATAGTAAATTATATATATATATATATATATATATATATATATATATATATATATATATATATATATATTATATATATATATATATATATATATATATATATATATATATATATATATATATATATATATATATATATATATATAGATATATCGTATTTATAAAACACTGGTTCGTTAACATTTGTATTGCGATGAAGATCTCTGGACAGTATGAAATATTATATAAAGACAAATTATGCATTATTTCTGACAGTATCATGTAGGGAACCGGATATATTTCCCGATAAGAAAAATTTATGAGTAAGTATTTTAGTTAAAATATTTGAAATTTAGTAATCATTAAAAGCTTCTATATATTTTAATGTACAAGAAACTATTACATTAATTTTATTGTAAAAGAATGAAATTAATGTAGTATTTGATACTAAGTTACTCTTTTCCATTATACTCCATTAAATTATTGTCATAATGAATTCATTTGCATCATGTATAAGTTTATGTTTTCAGAAAATATTCAGATATAGTAAAAATATTTTATTTAAATTTTATAAACTAAATAAATATCACATATTGATAAAACTTATTGAAGCGCCAATCTTTCTTGCGAAAACTCTTTAGCTATTGCATCGGTGATAGATAGGCTGTTATAATGTAATATTACCTTTTATATATATATATATATATATATATATATATATATATATATATATATATATATATATATATATATATATATATATATATATATATATATATATATATATATATATATATATATATATATGTATGTATATATATATATGTGTATATATATATATATATATATATATATATATATATATATATATATATATATATATATATATGTATATATATATATATATATATATATATATATATATATATATATATATATATATATATATATATATATATATATATATATATATATATATATATATATATATCAAAATTAAAATTTGCTGAACTTGTTTGTCTGTTGCCCTAGATGATTTGTGATCTTAATGCGACAAAATAATGACTAAGGAATATTTTGCACCCCCGAGTTTTAGCCTTGTTTAACATTTAGCTTGTTTGTTATTGTTTATCGCTTTTTAGTTTTTCACAAGTTTTTGCTCAAAAAAATCAATTTGGAATATATTAAACTTAAAATAAAATTTAATTTAATAAAATCATCCTACCTATTATTTTAGCCTCTATCTATTATTTTAGCCTCTCCATAAAAGAACATGCTAATTTTCAGGATCAAAAGCAAGTTTATAATGGAATTGTATCGATATTATGTACATTAAAAAACGAAATTGCAAACACCATTGTCCAAATTATGCAATAGTAGGTATTTTGAAGTCCCGAGAGCTACAATTAAGGGGTTTCTTCAGTATATTTTTCTGTACTTTTTCTCTATTTCATTTTCCTGCATAATAGAATTTTTATGATTTCTTAATATTCCTTGTTTATAAATACCTATAGGAACAATAATATACCATTCAAGTGCACAATTAAAAAATTAATTACGAACTTCAACTTCTAAAATCCTGTTATGCTATGAATATTATTAAAAAAAATGCAAATACATTGCATTGAAATACGATTCATTTGATGCGAATACATTGCACTTGTATTTTCAATATTTATAATAATATTCATAAATGCATTTTCTTTAAATAAAAGCAGTGCAATTTTGAATTAAAACTAAATTAAAATTTATTGCTACAATACAATATTTGTAATTCAATATATTTCAAGTATTAAAAGTAAGTGCTATAAATATTGCTTTTAGGCATATCATTAAGATATTTTTGATTAGACTGATTAAATTTGAAAAATTTTTACGCCAAATTTACTTTAGATTTTAGATATATTGTTTCACCACCTGGTGGACAGCCTATAAATGTTTTAAAGGTTTTCAATATTCATTATGGCAATTAAGCTATTCAAAAGGATTTTTCATAGTAAAAGTTGTATTCAGAAATTTGAAGGAAAGAAATCTGGAAAATTTTGGAGCACCTATCCCGACAGACGTTGTCCAGAAGGAGCTTGTATCGAATTAAAGAATTTCAGCTCTCAAGTTTGTTTTCCAACTATTAGGCCATGTGGAGTTTAATTGTTGACATTATATATATTGGATGCAATAATCATTCACATTTATGATTCAACTGTTAATGGTACTATAGGAAATCTGTCAAATTGTTTTGAAAATTTACATTTAATTCCAAATATGAAATAAAAATCAAATCATTCATTAAACTTAATTAAATAAAATTCAACAGCTATGAAGGATTTAAAAAATTATTTTTCCATAAACATGGATAGGAATTTAGTTTATTTTGAATCTGATTCTTAATTTGTTTGTTGAAAACAATTTTAGATTGGTTTCTATGAAAATTGAACAGAAGAGGATTAACGAAGAATTAACATAAATTAAACCAACTGGAATATAGATGTAGCCATTATAAATATAATGAAAGATGTCACACACTTTTAAGATTATTTATTTGCATGCTTCGAATTTGTATTCATTATAAAAACTATAATTCATGAAAACGTTTCTACATTAAATTTATTCAAGTGTTTCATTAATAAAAATTATACATTTCCTTTAAGATGCTCCAAAATTTTCAATTTTATTATTAACAAAAACAATTACTTTTTAGTGAAAATATTATCAAATTTCTTTTAAATAAAATGAATACAGCAAAACATTTAATATTGTTATTTCTTTAATTTTTTTTTAAATTTCACAAGGAAAATTATGTTTTACTTCATTTAGAATTTAATATCTTTGTATTTGATAGTGTGACCATAAAGCAACTTGATATGTATAAATAACATCCTTACAAAATCAAAAATACCGAACTAAATTTGATATTGTGTTTGATATCAAATTTGTTTTCGTTTCATCAAGAATCTGGAATTAAAAGCACAAAAAAGTCTGTCAAGTCAGTGTCCATTGACTATGACCTGTTTAATTGAATTTATAAGTATTAATTTTATATATTTAACACAGGAATTGTCAAACGTTGTACTTTCAGATGATTGACATCTACCAATGATTCAAAGTGTCACATGATCGAACACATTTTAAATTTTGATTTCTTTGGAAATATAAGCTGAGACAAATAATAACTAATATTTTGAATTTCATTATTGATTACAATTACAAGAATTGAAAGTTGTTTATTTACAAAAAAATAAACAAATACTACATAAAAATTCCTGTAATATAAATGAACATTTAACTCTGTTTCTGTATTAAGCATCTTTTAAGCATATTTGCTAAAATAAACATAAACAATGCAAAAACTATGTATTCCTTCTAATGCAGATAAGTGAAATATCAGAATTTTAATGTAAGCTTTCTTCCTATATCCATCTATTTAATATTGCACTATTAAGTAGAATGATGTATAAAATGATGGAAATTGACAATGAAAACTGTGTGAAGCGTGAAATGTTTCATACATGCCTCAGATTCAGAGAATGTTTAGGCTCTTTAAAATTTACAAAATTTAAATAAATATGTAGTAACGCGCGCACCCGAGTGTGTTTAATATCATGATCTAATCATGAATATAAATCAATAAATGCTATATTATGTATAATATATAACTATATTCACAACTAATCAAAACTAAATTCAATGGTGGAAAATATCTAATTATAGATACGAATTTAAAAACCAGATAAATATCAAAAATTGAAAAAGTAATCACAAGCATATTAAAAATTTCTTTACATTTGTTTTATCTCAAAAAGAGTATAGAGCAAATTAAAAATTAAATACATATCTCAGCCAATATATTAATGATTATATATATTACAAGCCTAATTCATATTGATCAATACTTGTAGAATCAGTTTGTATAAGTGAGAAAATTTTAAATGTGCACATAATCAATCTTAAGGTAATTTACTTAAGAAATTAATATCTTAGCAACAAATATATTGCACAGTAGTTAGTTATAAGAGGTTTAATACAACACGCTGATATATGTTCATAAGATAAACTATTTTTATAAATTGTAAGATATAAAACACTTCATAAAATATTTTAATCCTTCATATTTTTAAGACAGAAAATATAGCTGCCTATTCTAACCATAGTTATAGAGTTTGATGTTATCTTCTATAATCCTATATTTGACATGTCTTAATTACTAAAGATTGCTCAGGTTATTAATTATTAATTATTTGAAAATGTGATATATCAGATTATGTTAAGAAAAAGATGTGTATTCTACTCAGGTTAGAGTAACATCATTTCTATGCTAATAATCTGATTTAATTTGTCATCGGGACTAGAAAATTAATCTTCATGCGGCATGGGAAGCTGACAATATTATTAAAAAAATGAGTAATTGTCGAGTTGACCACCAGGAAGATATTAGCACTGCAGTGAGAAAAAGTGATTATGTCAAGTGGTATTTGAATTTTATAGGAATGATAAAAATAAGAAAGGAAAATATTCTTAAACATAAGTAATAAAAGTATTAAGACAATATTATTTATTTACCGGTATAGAAGATGTAAATTTTATAATAATGTTCATAAAAATAATTTATTGAAATTCTATTGTGTTTTAAGTTTAGAATGAATGATAAAAAATTGTATATTAATATAATTAATTTCAATGATTTTGAATTTTAAGAAAAGAACATTATTTCTAGTTTAATTTATCATAAAATATAGATGAATAATTTAAAATTTTATTGAAGTTTTAATATATTAAATTATTTTTAAAATATAATCAAGGAAAATCAATTTTATTTTAAATACGTGTGATATTTCTGTGCATTATTGTACTTTTCTATTCGAGCAAATAAATATTATTTGAAATTATAGAAATAGTTAAATAAATATATAATCATTTGCACATTTACAATTATGTATTTAAACAAACTCAACAATATTTAAAAGAATGTATTCACAAAACATTCTCACTTTTTATTTCCTAATAATTTTTAATTACACTTTTCGCATGCTCTATATGCCAAAAAATTTCTATAAACATCTGATTTGGCATACAAGTTTGAATTTGTACATGCGTGTGGGCGTCATTTTTACAAAAGTGCGTTATCTTATTAAATAAACTAAGAAATTTTGATTAATGTTATTAATACTAATATGCATAAAACTTCACTAATATGCATAAAACTTCACTAATATGCATAAAACTTCACTAATATGTATAAAAATTTACTGTTGTGTGTTAATGTAAGGGAATTAAAATTTTAAATTTTAATAAATAACCCTATAAAACATTTTCTAATCGTATCAAAATAGTAAACATTTATTAATAATTAATAAATTATTTTTGCAATAAATCTAGCAAAATGGGTTGCGTTTAGCCTTTACAAAATAAGTGACAAAATTAAAAAAACATTGCTACTCTACTTCAACTGAATTACTACAAGAAAAACTTAAAGGCTCAGTAAATATTGTTATGAAATTCATTTCTAATATTCACAAAACAAAATTAAATGAAACATTATTTATCAAGTCAAATAATCTGACTCAATGACAAACATGCTGAAATTTATAAACATAACGTCACATTTACTTGTTACCAAAAATAATATTGCTTAATTTAAAGCGCAAGTTTTTGTGATATATATATATATATATATATATATATATATATATATATATATATATATATATATATATATATATATATATATATATATATATATATATGTATGTATGTATGTATGTCGTGAAATAGAAGTTTCTTGAAAAACATCAGAGAAATACTATTGAAAAAAGTACATTTATTTCTCTGAGGTTACTTTTTTCCAATATTTTATAACTGTAAAGTGAAAGTCCGCAGGGAAAAATAGGGAAAGTTATAAATATTTGTCGACCGGTAAGCTCTTTCCGCGAAAGCCAGAAGACCAGGAAAACCTATAATCTCTTAAAACCTCACCCCTAGAATAAATATTTGAATGAAAAATGGACCTTTATATATATTACTAAAGAAACTTGATCAATAGAAATACACAGCTTTAACTTGAGGAAATATTTCATCCGTAAAATGTTCACTTATTTGAGTTTCATTTTAAACTGTTTTTATATTTGGAAAAGAAAACCATGAAACTTTTCACTGATCTCTTGAATGAGAATTTTATTTTTAAATATAATATTATGTTTTTTATAGGAAAAAAAGAAGAAGTCTTGTCTTATTCATTATAAAATAAATTTCCAGAATATTAAGAACAAGATATTTCAATAAATTTAAAAATTAATTTATCGAAATATCATATTCTTATTATTCTGAAATGATCACCTTTTGAAATACAAAATAAATTATCCTTCCGGTAACTTTGAATTATATTCTCGATATTATTAAAGTAATTTCATAAAAATAATTTTCATTTAAAATTTTTCATTATTAGTTTAAGTCATTAATGGTTACTATATTTTCTAATTATATTTCTAATCTTTTAAAGTAAAAATTTGTAAATAATAAAATATAGCTCGATATAATTTATAAATGCTTTTTGCTAGGTTCACTAATTAGTCTGTAAATATTTTTTATGTAAACAAAATTACACTACATTAAAATCAGAAAAATTATTACGCTTAAGAAATGGAAAGGAGGATTTTTCTGTTTTGAACATTGCATTATATTTTTACATGCAAAATTTTCAATATTTTGTTATTGTAAAAGTATGTTTGAAAAATTAGGATAATTAATGTACCAACATCCAACCCCTTTAACATTTTGTTAGTTTGTTTAATAAAAATATTATTAAAACTAAATCTGAGCAATATAAAGATTTGTGAGATATTGTACTTGGGTAAATAAACGCTATATAAATTAAAACATATAACTATTTTATTTTCTTTGATTTTGAGTTTTAATTTTTTATGTATTTTATATAAATTGCCATACAAGAATAAATAGAAAATCCTTATGTGGGTACAGAAAAAATAACATATATTAAATAAAATACAAAGTATAAAAAATAAACAAGCTATAAGTTATTAATATACATAAAAATGTTTAAAAACTAATTTAAAAAACAATAGAAGCAAGAATGACTGAAATAAAAATAATGTATGAAACTTTATGGGAATTAACACCAAAACAAAAAATACATACAAATGAGGCCATGATAAAAGGTAAATGAGTAAAATTTCTCCCTCGAAATGATATTTCATTAAAAATAATTCTGCATTGATTCCAAATAGCAACCATGAAATGGTAAAAAATGACATTATTGTCACAATATAATAGTAAAATCCGAAATTATAAGAAACTTCTAGATTTAATTGCATAAACTCAAATTTTAATAAATAACAATTTAATTAAATTATGTGAATTAAAAATAATTACAAAACAAAAATTAAACATAAAAATGTTTCAAATTTAGAATTTTTTAAAACATTTATTGTAATCTGAGAGTCATTTTCAAGCTTCTTATAGAAGGTTAAAGTCTAAAAGGATAATTTTGTAGTTTAATTACTACACCTTAACTAATTGTTGTAAAAACTATTCAACTTATTTAATAACAATAAATAAAACCTATTGGAAACTTATTGTGTATTGAAGCGCAACAGATAAGCCTTTGATTTCTGCGCATAAATTACATTACTGCAAATATTATAAATCCAAACAAATTTGCTAAAAATGATACTTTTATAAATTTCCATTAAAAAAACCTTAAAAAGCCGAAATATTATTGCAGAAAAATGCACTTTTATATTATTTTGGCATACAAATATGTACAGAAATCACATTAACTTCATAAACAAGAAAATATCAAACATGAAATCCTTGAAACATGACTTGAAATTTCAAAATTTCGTTTTTATGTATGATTTTGAATTATTATAGTAATGTTAAAAAAAATTGTAATAAATAGAAAAAAACAAAACTAGATGAAATACCAAAGTTCCGCTGTGCTTTAGAGCAAAAACAGATAATATATTTTTAGGTTTAAACATAATTATCTAGTAACTAAATACCCATTTATATGTATTGCGCATTTATATGCATTCATTGAGAATATCATTAATCGTGTCGCAAATAGGCTGACAATGTTAAAACGCCTTGCAAGGTATAAATGGGGTTGCTCTTCGCAGAAACTTCTATTGACTTTTAGATCTTTTATTCTTCCACTGATGACTGATTGTTGTGAGCCCCTTATTATTATGTCTGTACGCAATATGGGTTCCCTGGAATTGATTTTTAATCATGCCTCATCACTGGGGCTGTTAAAACTACTCCATTGGATGCATTGTACGTGTAGGCAGTCCTCAAATCCATCAAATCGATTATACAGGAAAAGGCCCTTTTGCTATGGGAGAAAATTGGACGTATCCCAGGAGCCCTAGAGCTCTGGTATCATCATTATAGTATTGTTAATCTCGAAAGGAACCTTAAAATAAAAGTGGGGTTTCCTTCAGGGAGTCCTCCTGCTAAAGAGGAATATTGAGTTGCGGTGTGGACCGGAGCCTCTGCCTCTCCCAACTTGCCCAATTGAATCTTCTAATTTTAGTGTGTGCCTTGATCTATCCGAGAGAATTTTCAAAAAAGTCGCATACGGAGATGCTGAGGGCTCTCGACTATGAGACCATAAACGCTCATTATCCTGAGCCAGAATGGCTGAGAATTTATACCGATGGCTCCCGGTTGCAGGAAGGATCCAACGCTAGAGCAGGGGTCAATAGTCCCCTTTTTTCAATTGCAAATCCAGCTGCCACATTTGCATCCGCATTTGATGGGGAACTGCTTGCGATCAGGATTGCTCTTTCTCAGTTTACTTGCCATCTTAATAAGTTCTCCAAGGCAGTTTACTTAGTGACTCCCGGGCCGCATTGTAATCTTTGATGCCTACTTCAAATTCAGTATCCTCTGTTGTCCATGAATGTTAGAGCCCACTTCAGAGTTTGTCATCCAATGAGAAAGACGTTGTTTTTCAATGGATCCCCGGACACTGTGGAATCCATGGCAATGAAATTGCCGATACACTGGCAAAGAGGGGGGCCAAGACTTTACAAAGATCTTTTTCGTGTGTATCTTCTGCATAATAAAACGACTAATTAAAAATAAAGAAAGTCTGAAAGATTCAAAAATATTCTCGAATCTCTATCATAACGAAAGTCTTGGAAAGACAGACTTTCTGCAATCTCAAAATGGCCTAGACATAAAATGGTGGCTGAGTTTAGGCTCGCCACCGGTCATGACTGCCTTCTTAAACGCTTGTACCGTCTTCGTATAGCTTCAAGTCCTATCTGCAACCTCTGTAATATGGGACCGGACATGGATTGTGACCATCTACTCCATTGTAAGGCGTTATCGAAACGCTCAATTGCGGACCGCTACTGAGAGGCCAGGGGACTTTTAGATACATAGACTATTGTTACAGCTGTTTCATTTTTCTTGTTGTTATTTGTATTTTTGCTGTAACTGTCTTTTTATCTGGGCCATTTGAAATAAAAACAAATGTATTGCCTTAAAGCTGGATAAAATTTAGCAAATTAAAGTAAGTTTTATAAAATTATCTTTTCTATTTTGCAGCGTATTTTTTAAAGATTTTATAAAAAAATTTTATTTTATAATGATATTATGACATTTTTCATTATTTTTTAAAAGTAAACACCTAAAACTAATTATTTAAATCACAAATTTTTCATTCAAATTATTAAAATCTGATTGCTTGCTATCAAATTTAAGAGAATTAGCGACTATCAATTTCATTTAGCAGTCTTTTAACCACTGCATACTAATCATTATTTCTTCTCATCATATTTAGCTGGATAATTAGAAATTTTAAGATTTCTATAACATTTCAAATTAAGTAAAACATATTAAATGATATTACTTTATGTGCTTTTAAGCAAATTTTCTCTTTTGGTTTGTAAAGGATAAAATAAAGTTTGAAAAGTAAAATATGAACATATAGGAATAAATTTCGAAAACATTAACTATAAGACAAAACCTTGTAAATTAAATATTAAGAAATTTAAAAACAACACCAATTATTATATATTTGTCAAACGTGGTTGTGTGTGTGGGGGGGGGGCGCCACATATATATTTATTGGCCATATATTTTTATTTCTGTTTAATAAACTATATTTTACATTACATATTGTATTTATCACTTCCTATATATATATATTAATAGTATATATTTATATTCATCCAGATATGTGATTACAGTTCATATTACAGGCTTTTATAATGTGCTCGACATAAATTAAAAATTCATCATGCTGGTGAAGAACTATTAAAGGAAGCTAACACTTGTGTTACGTACAAATCAATTATTTTATATTCATTCAGCCATAAGGTTTCTACTTTTACTTGGTATAAAAAGTATCAATTTTTTCGTCAATGACTGTTAGGAAATAGTGATTTCCATCCACATTGAAATTTCACTTTCAATTTTTTTAAGTAATTATATAATACATCTAATTTTTCAGATCTTCAATCTTAAGTATTTTTGTTGAATATAATTTATTCTTCATGGTCAATTTCAAATGTAGCGAAGAACAATGGTTATCTTCTTTCTTAAAAGAAATTTTCTTTGTATAACAATTCTTAATGATAATCAATGTATCTACAGCTAGTTTACACATAATCATTATTGAAAATCTTACAATATTCCACACATATGATTTTGACAGTTACCATTTCCTTTACATTCGTAACTTCTTCTGAGGTATTTTCATAATCATAACAACTTGGCAAATACATTTTAAGATTTTATATTTATTTCTACAAGTGCTTATTTTGAAATAAGTTCTACGCATTTTAAACTTTTGTTTTTCTTTTTTAAAGATCCTTTTTAAAAAAATCTCTCCTCAAGTCTTGTATTTCTATATCTCTATACTGTTTATCATTTATCGTTATATTAACTATCCTTTATATAAACTATCATTTATCATATAGAATAAAAAAGAGCAAAGCTAAGTAATAATTAAGAAAGATCCTTCAATTTATAAAATAACATAATCATGAAAGCACTTTTACGAACAAAAATTATCGTATTTTAAGTATGAGTTCAAATTATAAAATCATGGAACGTTCATAATAAATTATCTTTACAACGTAAATAAAACGAAAAGTTATATATTTTTCATTTACAGATTCATAAATTTCTCGGTCACAAATAACTTAATGTGTACACGATAATTAAATTGAATAAAAAAATTTTGAATACAATTCAGTTCAATTGAATACAATGTATCAAGAGGACAATGCTTTCAAATTTTATATTCTATTGAACAAATAGGTATACAATTTTTATTTTAACTATTTATTTTCCCAACATAATAAACTAAAAACTTATTTTTTATCTTTATGCTATATTAGAAATGTTTTTTTAAGAGGTTTTCCTTAGAAAATCATTTTTACTTCTCTATTTCATGATTTAACTATTATTCTTTTTCGGAAATTAATTAGAAAATGGTATATTTTTATTGCTGTACCTTATTTGATTACAATACCTAGAATACAAAGCAGCAAAGTTATTTGCAATGATTTTTTCAGTTATTGAAAAATAAAATATGTTAGTTTAAGTTATCGAATTAATTCATGTATATAAAAATCATCTTAATTAAAATAAAAATGAAATAGTAAATATAAAAAATAATAAATATATTAATTTTGTTACAATATTATGAAAATAATTATTCCCATCAGAAATATGCAAAAGTCTTCTTGCATGGCATTATTATTATTGATTAGCTCTCTTATATTATGAAAGTGTCAAAAAAAAAAAAAAAAAAAAGATATGTGATATGAAAAAATATTTTCGTAATGAAACAGAATATTTTACCAATCGTTTCCATAGAAACGGCATATTTACATTCTCGCCCTTTTGCGTGGCTTAGAACTAAAGCTCTCAATTAGATTTTTACTGTCAGTGGGTTTTTGTAATAAAATGAAGAAATGATTTATCTATCAATTTAATGAACTTCTTTAAACTTGACAAAAATATAACTGAAATAAAATGTCACTTAAAAAAAGCTTTCATTTTTAAATTTATGACAAAATTAGGATTAATTGTTCAGTAGCAAAAAGCAAATTATAAATCAAGATATTATTTATGCTTTAAATTTCTCACTATCTTTTTTGGTATTAAAATTAATCATATTTGCTTCCAAATATGCAAATCATGAACCAAAAAAATTTAAATATAAAAAGATGTGTTATTAAAAATATCAATTCAATAAATAATTTTAACATTTAATGTTATCTCAGTTTATATTTCTGAACAGGTTTTATTTGTTATACATTATATCTATTTAATACTTCTGAATAAAAAAAATCGACTTAGAAATTAGCTTTTTCAAAGCTAAATAAAATGAACTTATTTTCATAATTAATTTTAAATAATAGTTATAAAAGTATTTTGCTTTTTTATCTTAAAAAATTAAATTTTACAACATCATAAAAGTTAATCCCTAACAGTTTAACGTTTTACTCTCAGAATTAATAATAAAATTGTATATTATTTTCATGTGATTTTTACGAAGCTTATAAATAATTCCAAAAAAAAAACTAAAAAAAAAGCAAATAGAGAAAAACAATGAAAAGAAATATTTATCTGAATTTATCAACATTTTATACTAGTACGTGAAAACATTAAAAAGTTATTTTAAGAATTGGTCTGTTATTATGAAATTAATGAAAATTATTTACTAACTAATATTTTTTACGCAAAAATTAATATTTTGTATGTGATATAAATTTTTATTTCGATAAAATAATGCAAAAAGCAATTCATGATATTTTCAAAATTTAATGCGGTTGTTTGAAACTTTCTGTCCAAGCAAAATGCTTAATTTTATCCTATAAAATATTAGCTTCAAAGTTGAAAAACGATTTCTACAAGCATCTTTAGAACTTAATATCACTGTTGCGATCCAGTGTTGAACTTAAGAATAATGTCAATCTTGCACAAAAAACTTATATTACAGCTATATACAATATAAGAAATAACATTATGAAACTAAAACATTTAATCCATGAAAACTATGCAGCATTCCAGGTGCCGTGCGTATACAGTAGTAGAGATAGCAAAACTAGTATCTAAAATATTATTCTGACAGGTAGGAAGAAAGCAAATACTATCGATTCCATGTAGATTTTCCTTTGTATTGAACTTCATCTGTTCTAGATTACAGCGCACAATTGTCCTTGGGTCTATCCGCCAATTTACATGTTGTCTGATTATGTATTCATTGTATTGTATTTTCAGTGTCATCTAGAGAATTCCTTATTGCACTGATTGCTTCCGTCTTCCCTTACAGACTGATTGCTTCCGTCTTTCTTTACTGCACTGATTGCTTCTGTCTTTCCTTACTGCACTGATTGCTTCCGTCTTCCATTACTGCACTGATTGCTTCTGTCTTTCCTTACTGCACTGATTGCTTCCCTCTTCCCTTACTGCACTGATTGCTTCTGTCTTTCCTTACTGCACTGATTGCTTCCGTCTTCCCTTACTGCACTGATTGCTCCCGTCTTCCATTGCGGTACACTGTCTCTTCAACCTTAGCACTAGCTTTATTATAACAATTCTTGATATAACATTTTCTATACCTCTACCAGCATCTGTTGCAATTGTTAGTTGTTCCCTGATGGATGCAATCGTGTCATAAGGAACATATGTACTATACGATATAAATCCCAGAACTACGATGGTCAATCCATTTGATTTTTTTTCGATTTCTAGCCCATTACGAACAGCTGGAGTCTGGAATGGTCATGCATTGTCATCCACAAAATCGAAGCCTTTTCCAATGACATCTCTGAACACACACGCATATAAAAGAACCACTTCCTTGCAATTATGATCTCCGCTTACAGAACGTGAAATTCAGTTTTTCCATTCAATATAATACTTCTCCAGATAACTACACGATAACGCAACGGTCACTTTGCGTGATATGACTAGGATGCAATTATCTCCCAACCTTTCCCTAATTCAACAGATATTGAAAACCACTTGTTTCACTGAAAAGACTCTCATCCATTAAGAGGACACGATATGAGGAGATGTTCAGTTTTTGTGCACCTTGCATTACCCTAAACAGTCTGACCGATATACAGATCTCAAAGGACTACAGCATTCAGAGTGACAGGTGACAAAAATCTCCATGAAGATTAAAAATACGTCTGTACATATTAAATTGTGATATTTGCACTTAATTGCTGAGGAATTGTGATTGCTACATGGTTTGTAGCTCTGTTTCTGTAAAAGATGGTAAATTGTTCACCCGCTGCAGTTGACTTCCTCGGGCGGAAACTATAAAACATTTGAAACAGGTGTACATAGGTTTTGGAAAGCTTTCCAAGCTCACGAAATGACATATTTGTTGATTTTGAGCTCTTCAGCTACTCTGGTTTCAAGACATTCCATCAGCTTTTCAATCACTTTTTCATTTGGGAATTCTACTCAGAGTAAATTTTCCTAACCATATTTCACGAAATAATTCAATTGTGCAAGCAACTTATGCATTAAATTGCGTTTCTGCCCTTCCTTTAATCGTAGTATTAAGTTACAATCGCCGATCACGAGCGTTTTACGTACACTCATGTCGTTTGTGACGTTTTAATTCTTACAGTTGCATACATACGCAGGACCTTTTTACTGAATTGTTGGTTCATTGTACTGATCACAAGAATCCATTTTCTGCAATTCATGTCTATCTACTTAAAATTTACATCAATAAAGTTTTACAGTTTATTAGTTTAGTTAGAAACACGAGCATTCTGCTATAATATATGTTGTTGGAAAAGTATTTTAAATACATATTCTTTTGCATAGTATTTCCTTATACTTATGACAAATATTGTAAAAAACTGGAAGTTTAAAGTATTAAATATAAAAATTATAAAAAATAGCTGACATCACATGACAGAATTATTATGATATCAACAGCCTTTCCCCATTGTCGTACTCATCTTGCAGTGAAGTCAATTTAATAAAAGTAATGCTTAAAAAATTTATTTTAAGGACAACCTACAAAAACAATTATATTTAAAGAAAAATAACGCATAGAAATTTGACTTTTATTCATTTAATATTAATTTACTGATATTTAATTTAAATATATATATCTTCATGAATGTTTTTTCTAAATTAGCTCTTGAATAAATTGTATAAAATAGTGTATATATCAAAACATTTTATAAGTAAATAAGTTAAAACATTTTCAGGCATAGATTAGATATCTTTCTGTCCCATAAAATAGTTTAAAATGTCTTTTCTAAAATAAAAAAATAACTTTTTT
This sequence comes from Latrodectus elegans, assembly GCA_030067965.1. NCBI lineage: Eukaryota > Metazoa > Arthropoda > Arachnida > Araneae > Theridiidae > Latrodectus > Latrodectus elegans. Next base: position 6,296,475 of record CM057820.1, read on the forward strand.
TACTTCATCTACACATGTTAAATGTTAAAAGTGGAATAAGCAGCTCCTATCAGATTTAAATATTATGGGTTCAAACAGCGTGTATGTGTCAAAGACCTCTTTTCAAGCAATAGCACAGCCTAACTTTTTTCAAAGGAAATACATCTCTGCAAAATTTATTCACGAAAAGAAAAATAAACGTTTTCCCCAGATGTTGAAATAAAACTTCCGAACCAAAGTATTTTGAATAAATATTTACAATATATATTAAGCAAATAAAAATTTAAATAATTTTTTCTACACAAAAAGGTAATTATCTAAATTTAAAGAATTTCAACTGTTTAATAAAAATAAAAAATAAGTTTTTCAAATTTTAATTATATTATTTTAGAGTCGTATGTGATAAAAAGTTTTTGACAAAAAATTTGTTAAATTTCAGGGAACCGAGATATACACTGATTAGCATTCTAATTTTTTGATTTTTTAAAACTTATCCTCGCATTATATATGAGGATAAGTTTAAAAAAAATCACTAATTGAAATTCCTTGATTTAAAATTAAAAAATCAATATTTCATTCCGCATTATCATCTAAAACTTTAAAACATACGTGTATATACATAAAACTAACTTTGTTTATAAAATAATTTAGTATCCACTAGATAATTATTATCAGAGAAAAATTAAACATTTCAACTTCATTGCATAAGTCATATTTAACATAATGCTTCAATAAATTTCTTCGAAATATATGCTGGTGACATAAAGGTGTTAGAAAATAATTTAATATAGTTTTTTTTAAAGTAATCATTTCACTTTACTTTAACTAATCTTATTTCACCTTATTTTTAATGTGAGAAATTTTTTATTCATTTACACCAATTACTTGTGAATAAACATTCTGTCTTTAAATTCCATATTTTGTCTACGAATGTAATTATAATGGTCAAAGTATATAACATAATTATCAAAAATTGTAGGTATAGAGCATAATTATACGGGAAAGCTGATAGTAAAATCTTTTTATTTTTAGTCATTGTCACTATTCAACATTTTAAAATTTATTTTATACCCACATTTTCAAGTTTTGAGAGAAAAACAGAGCCAAGAAGGATAATTTCTTATTTGTTTTGCTTAATTTTGAATAATATTAGAAAATATGCAACAAATGAGTTAAAACAAATAATCTTTTAATTGATTTAATTTATATATTTAAATAATAAAATAAAAAGTCTGTCGGTAATAGAAAATTTTATTTTTATTTAAAAAACACGAAATACTTTACAATCAGAAGCATCTACTGTAGATTTGATTGAATAATAATATTAGACTATTTAATATATTACGTATAAAATTTAAAACACACAATATGAATTTATATTAACATTTATTAATTAATATTAATACCGCATTGAACACTATTGAAAAAATATCATTTTTTATTAATTTAATATTTTTATAATGAGAGAAGTTACTCATATTAACATTTTCGTTAAAGAGTATTATAAGCAAAGATTATATAAGCAAGGATTAGTGTAAATACAATAAATATGTTTCAATTAAGAAATTTATATATAAAGGGAGCGCAAGAATATGTTCGTGCACCTTAAATGCAAATACAGGTAAGCAGAATTGCAAATGCAGTATTAATACAGAGCTGTTTCTCAAATACAGCTTTGATTAATGCAATACTGCATTAGTTCAAATATTCCAAAGACATTAGACATTTTAGTAATTGTAAATTGGAACTGTGGTGTTTGTTAGTATACATACATTCGCTGCTATTTGTTAGAATAAACTTAACTTTTGGAATGAACATAAATTATATTTGATATTTGGTGCATATTCCATAAAATGTTATGTGCGAAGCAAATATATAATTATCCTTTCCAAAAATTTCATTTATTTTGATTATCATGGAAACCTTTAAGAATATATAGTAATTCCTCTGACACGTTTTAATGAAAGGCTTGTTCAAAATTTAGCCCGTCTAAACTATTTTTGTATTGCTTAGTCAAAAGAACTAAATATCCCTTAATTCGAATGTATTCAATTCATATTCCTTATAAAAGGAAATTTAACTATGCTAAAGTTCAATTGAACGATGAGTAGAAGATATCGACAATTTTATTTTGCGAAATATTATTCCTACCATTGATAGATGACTTGTTATTATTATTGTCTAGAAAATACTGAGTTTTAAATTTATACATTCAATGGATAAATTAACTCTATGGATAAAGGTACTTTTATTCATTGAGAATTTGTCAAAAATGTGTAAATAACTTTTCTTAAAGTTAAAATTTTTATGTTTAAATGAAATATGTACTTTCTTACTTTATCTGTGTGCATATACACAATTATTCATCTCTGTTACATAAACAATTTAACATTTTTATTACCCAAATTACGATTATGAATAAATAATCATATTAGCATTAAGAAAAAAATTCTCTTAAAAAATATTATAATAGAAGTTGCAACATTTTTATAAATTACTTATCTAAAAAAGATAAAATGATGATAACTATTTCAAAAGATTCAATGTTGATCCTATAAATATATTCAGGTTATCTTTGACTGACTGAAATTATTTATTTATATTTGTCTGAGTAATTTTAATTTTGCACATTCAAATACTTAACAAATATTTAAATTCATCTTTAAATGTTGATAAAATAACATTTATAACTTCCATTTTTTTTCAATTTCAGGAAACCATTTTAAAATCAGGCATGCTATATTAATTCGTTCCTTAACAGTTACTATTTTGCAGATGGCAGAGTTAAATAGATTTATCTTTGATTTCTGGTTTAATTTTATAAAGCATAAAATTTTTATATATACTAAGGCCGCAAATATAATTGCATAATAATTATATTTAATTCCTTGTCTTTTTAAAATCTTGTCCTTTTTAAGTAATTTTTAAAAAAAATCTGAAACAGTAAATACTGTCTAATTTAATATTTCCGTTTTTTTTTAAATTTTGTCTATTTATTTCTAGAAAATATCAAGCGTTTTCATAAAGAGAAAAAAATAATCTGGTTAATTTAATCTTATAGTTGGAAAATAAGTTACTATAATGAATAAATAAATAATATTTTCAGTTTTACTGAGTATAAAAATAGCATATCATAAATATGTTTAAGCATATTCGATATCATTTCAATCAAATAAACTATTTTATTTTTAGGAGTATTTACTAGTATTTTTATTTTATATATATATATATATATATATATATATATATATATATATATATATATCTATATATATATATATATATATATATATATATATATATATATATATATATATATATATATATATATATATATATATATATATATATATATATATATATATATATATATATATATATATATATATATATATATATATATATATATATATATATATATATATATATATATATATATATATATATATATATTGAAAAACTACCACTTTTACTGGAAGGGTGGCTATTAAAAGAATTTATTAGATAGTCAAAAAAGAGAAAAATTTGAATAAAAGCTATTATGAACAAAAATATGTTATGTCTTACAAGTAATCGTGAACATCTTAAAGTTAACAAATACTTTATTAAGCATTTGAATCTGTTACGATTTTTAGAGTATTTTGAAATAAAAAAATATTCTCTGTATTTCAGATTTTTTATTCCGATGAAAATGATGAAATGTCTCCAAACATGTTGTGATTTTAAAACCATGTTAAAATAAATTTTGAAAGAAGGATAACTAAAAATAAGATCTTATCTTATAACAAAAGTAATATCCAGAAATCGATAAAAATATTAAGAAGGAAAGCTATTTTTTTCATACTTCGTGATAAACATCGGTTTCAAATGTATGTTGGAAGCAAACAGATATCATTAGGAGGCAAAATATGAAAAACTAAAGAAAATCGTTTCATTTCGTGAGATATTTATACTTAACAAAATACAGGGCTATTATGAATCGCCATTAAGAATCATTGTTTTAAATACTAATGAAATTTCTCTATCTATAGAATATGTCATCCAATTATTCATGAGGGAATTAAAAATGGTAAAGAAATATATGTTCAAATTGAAAACTAAGAAGAAATGTAAAAAGAAACAAAGACTTGAAGATATTGGACATTTCAAGAAAAATTAAATAGCTTAAAAAAAAAGAAAACACACTCAGACACTGAAATTTGAAAAACTATCTTCAGATTACATATGAAATCAAAAATATTTTTCCATTTTCCTATTTAAGTTCTATATAAAATTTCTTCGTTAAGCAAATAATAATGAGAAAGCACAAGTATAGTTAAAAACATATCTTTATCACATTGTTTACTACTAACCATGGATTCTCTTAACTGTCTTTGTTTTCCAGCTAGCTATTCTCATGACAAAGAAGCATTCTCTGTAGGTAAAGTCGTAAATTTCGGTAAAGTAATTAACAAGAGCTCTTCCTAAAAACTCATGAGTAATAAAATAGTTTATCTACTATTTCTACCAGATATAGCTTAAAGTAACAACAAAAGATTTAAAAAAGAGCTTCTTGTATCCAAGTTTTAGATAAAATAAAGTTATAAACTTTGAATACGGAAAAAAAAGAAAACTATGCTTATGCTTCAGCGAAAAAATAGAACACTTTATCTTCTGTTCAACAAAGTTACAAGAGGAAAACTGTGATTTCAAGGCGAATTTTTAAGAGCACTGAATATTTGAAAAATTGTCTGTATTACATAATTTAGGTTATAAAACATAGTTCCTTTGTTAACATTTTGAAAACTGCAACTTCTTCAGAAATAGATTGAAATTGTTCCAGATATATGCTTTTTATATATTTTTTTTGCTCTTTTGTGCTAGAGTACGTAAAGAAAGAACTAAAAAATCTAAAAATTTTAGAAAACATTCTTAATATTTAAAAAAAATGGATAACATTAAAATAAGAAATATTGTTCTACGATCACTTTAAAATAATTAGATGTTTGTGATGTTCTGCTAAAATGTATTATTTTTTTATCCGTAGATTCATATTAAATTAAGATATCAGTGCATAAAATAAACATCGTGAATAAATAATTAAACAAAGTTTCTTGTAATTAAATTAATGTATTGTATAATTAGTCTTTAAAATATTTTATTTAATATTGACTCTCATAATAAATAAAAATGAAAAAAATTTGAATTTGTAAATTTTGTCAATTGATATGAAAACAATTATTTGGTATGCTTGCGAAAATGATACCAGTGTGGCATAGCTGAAAGATTCCTCGTGTAATCTAAAGGAGAGAAAACTGGTATTGAGGTATGTTAACCAAAAAATAATAATAATAATAATAAATAAAAAAAATAGGGCGCATTATGGCCAAATAGTAGAACAGCTTTTTGAAGCATAAAGTCATAAATTTAATTCCCTCAACCTCAATTCCCTGAGAGATGAATGCTTAATTTCTGCATGCACATCTGTCTGAATATGTGCTTGGTAGATTACCGAAATTCCTCCCTTCCAACTTTGGAATATATGTATGTAAACTATATATATGAAAAGTAATTCGTGTAAGCAATTTACCTGATGTGTACTAAAATTACAGCAGTCTTCGGACGTCAAGTGTCCATTCGCTGTGACAAAGCTTACGTAGTTACTTATGACTATTTGGCAAGCCAAGCTCACTAGCCGACGGCTATGTGAATTTAAATCGGCAAGGTGCGTCGTTCTTTTAACCGAAACACCACGAATGTGAAATTACGTCTTTGCTGTAAGATTCCTCCCATAGATAATTGGAGATAACTAATTGTAAAACTTATATTATAAAAGGCCTATTAATTTAAAATTATATTAAAATTATTTTAAGCAATTTATGTTTAGTTTCTACCTCTTAATCTAACTTCCTTATTACATTTTACATCAAAGTATAATCAATAGATTCAAATATAAATTTTAAAAACTTGCTGTAAAAGTAACTTTACAAATGATAAAATGTAAGGTTACTTTATGGAACGATCAGAGATTAATATAATCGATATTCCAAATTTAATAGATTTCTCAATCTATACTCAGAATAGTGTTACAGAAAATAAAACAATACCTAGATTACTTTGATATGCAAACATACACTGATAGACAATTACTAAGGACGGATAACACTATCATCCATAGCAACCACAAAATAAAAGGAAGTAAAATGTGGAAAATTAGAACAAGTGCGGGGTATAGTAAGAAGAAGTATACGTATGCAAATTTTTTTCCACGTCTGTTCATTACGTGATAGCGTTCATAAGAGCTTTAAAGATTTGACGCGAATGGACAGTTGCTGTTCCAAGTCAAAGTTTTACAGGAAAGATTTAACAGACGAACTTGGAATCATTGGCATGTCTTCCCTTCATCACTTAGATGATTTTATGCGCGGCCGAATTATTGGAAATACCGGAGAAAGGCGAAAAATAACAGATATAGCCTGGGAGTTCAACATCGCTCACAGCGTTATTTCACGGCTGTGGAAGTCATTTAAAACTACTGGAATGTGTAATCGGCGGTACGGGGGGAGGTCATGTTAGAAGAACGACACCGGAAGAAGACAGATATATCGTCCTATCAGTAAAAAGAAACAGGCGCACCACAGCTCAGAAGGTGGCAAATCTGTTTCTTACTACCTCAGGAAAGTAATCTCCAGAAAAACCGTTGCCAGACGTTTCAGAGGAGAAGGACTATACACCCGCACACCTGTTGTGTGTGTGTCCTATTGACCAGGCAGCACCGTACTGCCCGTTTGCAATGGTGTCGTGAGCATTGCAGTAGGACTGAACAGGACTGGGCATGCGTACTATTCTCAGATGAGAGTAGGTTCAGTCTGTCATCGGATTGTAGACACCAACTGATCTGGCGTGATAGTAATACTGCTTATCATTCAGAAAATATCCAGGAAAGGCACCGATATCCGACATGCACCCTCATAATGTGGGCCGGCATCATGATCAATAGCCGCACGCCTCTACATGTGATCGTGAATGGGACTATGACGGGCCAACAATACAATAATGAAGTTCTACTTCCTCATGTACGTCTTTTCCATGGTGCTGTCGGTGATAAATTTGCTTTTATGGACGACAACGCAACATGTCATCGAACACTTGCTGTTCAGGATTGTCTAGGCAGCGAGGGTATTCAATGCCTCGTAAGGTCATCACGTTCTCCAGATCCAAACCCCATTGAAAATGTGTGGGATGCTTTGGAGAGGCAATTTGCTGGTCGAAACTATCCTCCGACAAACAAGAACACCGTCATCCGTGCACTCACAGAGGAATGGGATAAATTACCTCAACGTCTTCTGGATAATGTTTTGTAACTTATGATACGTCGTGTGGAATATTGCACCACACTCCACGGTGGACATATCCCGTACTGATACCTTTCTTCAAGGTTCATGCTGACTTTTGGATGCATTGTTCCATAGGCAGCATCAAATGAACATTTTCTTTTCTTTCAGATGTTTCGCAGCTTTTGTACTTTTGAGAACAATAAATATTCTTTATTCTAATGTCTGAACAGTGTAGCAACTGTATTTTATCCTTCTAGGCCTCATGTCTCACTTAATCTTATACTACATTGCAATTTGTTATCCGTCCTTAGCAATTGTCCAGCAGTGTAGTATTAAAAACCTTCGTCGATAAAAACATGTTTCCAAATTACATTGATATACAATTTTCTATTTTATACTCTATTAATTAAGAGATTTCTTAACTATTACTAATGTTTTAGGTCTCATCGTAGGTTTACCGAGAAAATTAGGCACATTCTAAAAATCGTTGTAATTTTTTTTCAACAAAAAAGTAAAATGGTTCAGAAAAATTGTATAGAATATTTCCAACATGTTGGTCTTGATATATAATATTAAATAAATCATCGATGAAGATTGGAATAACTTGTTTTAACTATATTTAATTCTTCCATTATGATACGTATATATGATTATTGTTTTGAAAAAATATCATATAGATCAAATTGAAGTTATCCTGGTAAATATTAAATGTATTTATCCTAATGCAATCACAAGAAATTTATCAAATTTGTGAAACGTTCTTTATAACTATCAATGAGAATTTAGAATCTTGTTCTTAATTTTAAACTACGTGCATTTCATCATCATAAATAGATGAATAATTATGAAGAAATCGTCCTAACACTCAGTTCGCAAAATATTTTGCCACCGAATAAAAGCACTGAAATGCATCAAATATTAATTACTTTAAATATTATTTAAAATTTACTTAAATTGAAAATATGAAAAATAATATAAGGAGTTTATTTTTAAGAAATTAATTAAAATATAAATTATTACAAATAATTCAGGTTAATTGTGCTTTAAACTTATAATTGATATATAAGCTGATTTTGAATGATTCACCATTCTTGTAGTTCAACAAAATTAAATCTCGAATATATATTTTTAACAGGCTGATTAAGGCACTGAAGATTTTGTGCTTTTATATTTAAATATTTATCTTTTGTTACTGCTTAACTTTTCTTACTATGATTTAAATTGTTCTCATTATTTTGTCTGTTTTAACTCTTGTTTTTTAAAGAATATTCAAGTCTTAAATTAGCTCATATTTTATTCTAACTCTGTAATGGCAGTTTCATATTTTACCATCTAATCAACTCAAAAATTATAAGTTTAAAATATTTCTGTAATTTGGTAATTTATTTATCAAGTAATACATACTTTTCAAAAATAACACTTGTTTATTCACTGTATTATTTTCCGACGATAGGCGTTTGCAACATAATGATAATATTTCTTATGTTTGGGGTCTATTATTAAATTTATTCACGATATACTTATACAGTTTTGAGTGCAACTTTGAAAGTAATTTTTTCAAAAATTTAATTTTATGTTAAAGAAATCAAATTTCGTACACATATTTTTAACGAAGAAAATGTGCAGTGGTATACAGTAAAATTTAATGATTTTTTTTGGATTTAAAAATAATTTAAGAACGTAAATTTTAATAACTCAATTTACTTAGGAAATTTTTAACTTCATTCAAATTGGCTCAAAACTTTTCGGCTGAAGTTATATAATTACATAATTTGACATGAGAATAGTTGTTAATTGGTTATAAGTTAAGATTAAATGTAGCATAACTTTAATTAATCTTCAAAACCTCTTTTGTCAATGATGTCAAAATCTTTCTTGTGAAATTCTTGTTTCTTAGAGAAAATTCTTAAGCATTTGCCATTCATGAAATATAGAGTGTTTTCTTAGAGTACAATTGTAAAATTAATTTATTGGAGAAGGAATATTTTTTAACATTCTCTTTAGTTTCAATTGGCAAAAATCATTACAAAAGAAAAATATGCAAAAAATGCCCATATTGTTATACAATCGTTAATGTTCTTGTAAAATTTAATCTTCTATTATTAAAAAAGAGTCATTTTGCTTTTAAATCTATTTAATATATTTTCCTCAGAAAATTCATAGAAATGCTGCAAATAATACTTTCATACCTTGTTTTACATTAATCCATGCAATAATATCTTATATAAATTTCGTTCACACATTAAATTGTTGGCTTTATTTTATTAAAATATTCTGAAGTGACAAATAACTATATTTTTATAGGTTTTATTTTCTATTAGAACGTAGTCACTTTTATTAAAATCAAAATATCTTCAAACTATCACGTTACTTTTATCAATTTTTTAAAAAATATGTTACAGTAATAAATTAAGAAAAAAGTAGTCTCCATTTTAAATTTAGCACATAATTTTAATATTTAAATTTATGTATTGCTTCATATTTTCTAAAAAGAAATAATGTGTTTAAGTCATAAATTATTGCAGACCCATTTTAATCAGTATAGATAAATTTTTATGAAACAATGAGAAATGAGAGCGTTTGTTAGAGGAATCTAATAACAAATTTCATTTAACATGCGTCGTTTAGCACAAGAAAAATTGTAATAATTATTTTATTTAATTATTACAATAATAACTATTGCACAAAATTGTATTCATACAATTTATCGTCATTCAATTAGCTATGTGAAAGATTTCATTTTTAACAATATATTTATCCTAATCCTTTTTAGTCATGTATATAAAGTTATGTGTTTTTTCTAATTTAATTCATACTTCCTGTAAATAAATAATTTTTTAATTTTTTTACTATGTTGAAATTTTACAGCAATAGTTAATGATTTATCTAAGAGACTATTCCAATTGAAAAAAACAAAAATTAACTTTTTTTATAAAAATTTCCCACTTAAAATTATTTATGTAAAAAAATAGTAATATATATATATATATATATATATACGCTATAAATATATATATATATATATATATATATATATATGTTAGACCAGAAAACATTCCAAAAATGTTTTTCTAATAATTTCAGATTAAAAAATGTTTGCATTGAATAATATTATTATTAGATTATAGTTTTCTGTGCAATTCCCAAGAAAGAAATGCAATTGAACAGGGAAAAAGAAATGGAAACTTCAAAAAAGAAATATAATGCAAAAAATGAGTTTCCATATCTCATTAAAGATAATGTACTTTTGATATAACATTTTTGAAAATATATTGCTCAGAAAACATGATTTATTTAGTCTCTCCGCAAATTTATTTAATGATGTAAACGCTCATATAACACGCAATATTTATTGATATTTGCTTTAATAACATATTTATTCAGAAATACTTAAGCTATAAATGAAGAGTTAAAATTAAATGTTTATTTTATTTGAAGCATTTGGGTACTTGATTTTTGAATGAACATTAAAAAAGATGATTAAATATAAAATATTAGAAAAAGGAATACGTTATTAATGTGAACATATTTATAAATAAATATTCAAAATATATTTTTTCATATAAGCATCACTATTTATAAATTTCTACTTTAAATGTTATTTTGTAAAATAATAATTAAAAAATTGTATTCATGTAATTTTATTATTTTTCTATCAAATGCTCATAAAACTGGAAATATTAAAAATAATCACGTTATATATATATATATAGATATATATATATATATATATATATATATATATATATATATATATATATATATATATATATATATATATATATATATATATATATATATATATATAAGGGATGATTAAATGAAAAGGTACGAAACGACTCGGTAAGTATAAATGTAGATATTATTCAAAATATACACCATAGGCTTAAGCACAACGTTCCCACACTAATGAACAAGCTGCAGGATTCTTTGGTTCCAGAATTCCTGTGGCCGTGACGAGACCCAGTCCTTCACAATGTCTTTGAGTACGTCGTCCGAGTTGAAGTGCTTCCATTTCAGATGTTTCTTCAATGAACCAAACACATGCGATATGTCCGGACTGTAGGTCGGATGGTCCAACGTCTCCCACTTGAACAAGCCAGTTCCATCTGCGTGACTCTGGAGACGTGTGGACCCGCGTTATCATGGAGTTGAACACACCCTTCTTGCACATCCCTGGCCAAATAGTATTATTTAACGGATATTTGATCATTTTATAAAATTGTTCATACAGCGACGTAATTAATATAAGTGATGCACTTACTCACTGTTCTTACTTTAAGGGTGGAATTGTATGATTTTTAAAATTTTTTATATAAATTTTAATTATTGTGATTAGTGGGAAAATATTTAAGGAATTACATTTTTCTTTTGGACATCCTCACAGGAATATCATGAAAACATTTTAATAACTTTTTTAAAAGAAAGTAGTTTTATGAATTGCATCATACCTATATTTAAAATTTCCATAGTGTATCAATGGTCTGAAATGCATTAAAACCTTAATTCAATGTTTAATAATTTTACATATAAATAGAAATTTTTATGCCTTCAAAATCTCATTTAATTCGGTTATAACTGATGTATATTTAAATCTTCCGTTTTATGATATAAATCAGATTTTGATAATAGCATTGTAAATAACAAGTACCGACATTTTTTCGAATCACAGCACCAACAATAAGAAAGCATTGTACCGCTCTTTTTCATCAAAATCAATGTTTTATTCTGCGACAACAGACCACTATTAAGGTGATAAAGTTAATTTTATGTCAATTTTTAAAATGAAATTTTGTTATTTTATTATAAAAGAACTGAAAAAAATTAAATCCAAATAATTGATTTATAATTTTAAAATGTTAAAGAAATGTTATAATCCATTTTAACACTGATTTATTTTCACTCAATGAGTATGCCTACTGATCTAGTAGATATTAAAGCTAAGATCCCTATTTTTTTATATCAAACCATGAACACAATGTGCAGAGGGAAAAATAGGTCGTAAAAGATTCACTTCAATAAAATGAAACTGGTTGAGCTAATAAAACCAAAGAACTATGTCAACAAGAACATTTACCTTTCGAAGCTCTTCAACTTGCCTTCATCAAAGTGTTGCCATTACGCTATACTGAAGCACATGACGGGTCAATCAATGGTAAGTAAAGTAAAGAGAACAGTGTTTAAATTGTCCTTCTTAACTTCCAATGCAATTTATTGTTTATATTGCTACGAGTAGATGAAATTCGGCCATTCAATATGTTATTTATTTCCTTAATGCTTTAAATTTCATCTAATTCTTTCCTTGCTTAATGGTTATTTCCCGTTGAAAATAAAGAAATAGTGAAATAAATGGAAATTAAAAATAAAATTTTTATATTTAAAAATATCGCTAATAGTCAATTAATTAACCATAAAATGGTAATTTTTTCATTCTAGTTGAAATCATGGCTACATCACTTTATTTCGCATTAGTTAAAAATAGCTATGACGTTAGATAACGTTTCATCTACGTCACACATAATTCATTATGACATCACCCTGAGAAAGCGTGGTTAGTTCGACTTGTCAACGAATTTGCTGCCTACCTTCAAATCGCATTCTTCGAAAGGCAGCAAACAAGGCGAAGCTCATAATGGAATGTCTGAGAATAGTGCCGAAATTCATTTTATTAATAAAACTATTTCTTATATAAGGACCCAAGAATCGTTTCAAGCAGCCGTTTATCATGGATTCAAGCCATTAACGCGTCAACAATAGAACAGAAAAAAAGGGAAAAGACCAGATAAAACATCCGCTTTATGGTTAGAATAGATCAGAAACAACGATTTAAATTTTTAAAAATTTCCTTAATTAATATGAGTCTAAGTTAATAGCTGTAGTATTTGTAAACAATCTCTTTCAAATCTTAAGATTAATGCCTTGTTTACAATAAGATTAAATTTTAATAGAAGTGTTAGGTGGCCACTTAGATTTCGTTTCATTTTCAATAATATTTAAGCAACTTATGCTAAAATTCTCAGATGAAGTATTAAGATATTAGGAGAATATTTTGTTTCATAGTTTAATTACCAGTGAAGGAAATAAAAGTCATATATTTTGATAAAAAGCATCTTTTTCAGTGCTCTTAACCTAAACTATCCCACAGAAACCACATAAGCAGAAAACATGCTACCGTAAGATTATCTGATCTATTTAAAAAAAAATTTTTCTATTTTTTTCTCTGATCTATTTTTATTTTTTTTAAAGATTCATTTAAAATAAAAATCTTAAAAACTATGTCAGAATATTATTTACTAAACGTTTTTTTAAATTTATTTTACAAAATGGTGCCACTGATAAAAATAATAACAATTATTTAATTATTGTATTTGAAACTTTTTTTTTCTGATCACTTCTTGCAGTTTTCATAAAATTCATAGACAAATATCTGAAGCTTACTTTTTAATTAAAGTAAAAATTCTAAGTTATTTTAAATGAAATTATTTTGTACCGAAAGCAATAAAAATTATAATATTTTCAATAAAAATCATGTTCTTATCAGCTTGAAAAATGAAATTCAGTTCACAAAATCTATTGTTTACGAATTGTATTATTAATATCATAGATAGAAAATTTACTATTTCCTGAAACATTCCTTGGTACAGTTTTTAATTTCTTCTTGATAATTTCCTACTTCTTACTCACTTATACAGAAACAGGCTTTTAAGAGAGTTTGTTTAGAAAAATTGTCAAATTTAAAAATTAGTAAATGCATCTTGAGAATAATTTGCGTCAGCAACTATAAAAATTTTGTGAAGGTATATAAAGTGTATAGATCAAAACCTATTTAAATTTTAAAAGTAAGTAGGAAATATCTAATAAAATATATTGAAAAATCTAACTGCTTCAGTGAAAATTATAATGCATGATTTAAGGAATTATGCTGTCGAACTCAAAAAACCATTTAACTTTTTAACAGACAATAATATAACTATTGGAAATCGAAGATTTCTTTGTAAAACAATTGTGTGACAACAGCTTTTGCGATTTCTATATCTATATTATTGCATCATGTAACACAATTATACATTTTTGGCTTTAATGTTTATGTTACATAGATTCTTATATTGAAAATAAAACTAAATTATAAAAGAATAATCGAGTTTCACTATTTTGAATCAATACTTACAAATCAAATATAAGCTTTAAATATAAGGTTAGTACAATAAGTAATATAAAGTTACTAAACTTTTTTATTTCCATGCTTATAATTTTTAATTTAATAATTTAATAGTTAATAAAAATGGTTATATTATTTAATAAAAATTATTTAATTTAAACTTTTATTTTTTTCCTCAAATGTTTCGAGATTTATAGATTAAATCTCAAATCAATGTTCAATTTTTTTTAATAAATAAAGTGCAGAAATATATGTAACTAAAAATAACTTCATATCCTAATTTTGCATCACAGTGTTAAAACTGTTGCTTAATTAATCTATAATTTTTACAATATTAAGCATTTAATAATTTAATGTTATCATTTTTCACAGAAAATTTCAGAAATAGTTGCAGATTTCATTAGTACCATAAATATTTTTTTGGCTATAATTGTTTGAATTTCAGAGCAAATATATAATTTTATTTTAATTAAAATTTGATATTTAATTTCTATTTATAAGAAAAAGGAAATCTCACAATTTCATTGTTTGTTATATTCTATTAAAATCCTTTCATTAAATCATTATACTTTGTATTCATATAAATTGACTATATATTTCTAAAAAGTGGAAAAGAATTACTTTTATTATGTATACAACTCAATTAATTATTTATACAAAATGCAGAAATTTTATCCTTCATTTCGTTTTGAAAACTGAAATATTTACAAGTGCTTCGAAACCTTTTAACACTCTTTACTTTAGGACAATTTCATTAGGTAGTTTGAGAAAAGTTTTAAAATTGCGAAGAATAGGAACTTCAATCATTGTGAGTGCAAATTGGTGATAGTTGCTTTCGACGAGCTTACTCAGGCAGAACTTGTTGAAAGGAAAACATTTCTAAAATGTTTTGCCATTTTTCTTGCTAAAGGGAAACATTTTACAAATATATCCTGTATTACTTTAAAATACATGATTTTATCTACGAATTCTTATTTGTTTTAAAGAAGGAAAATCTTTCTCATTTGTGTGTGAAGAAGAATTAAAATATTACTTTAAAATTATAATTAAACCTATTTTCTCTATTTAAATATTATTGTATTTAAAATTGAAGTTCATTTGAAAAATTCTCGAAATTTCTTAAAAAGTTGTAGACAAATTTCATTAAAATTTTGTTGTTAAGAACTCAGATGAAAAATTAACAACTGTTATAAAAACAAAAATTCTGTTTGATAATATAATGGAATATAAGAAAAATACCAATTGAAGATAAAAAAGTGACAATAAATTTCAGTAAAGTACTTATTAGAAACTTAACTAAATAAAATCGTATACGATTTAATAAGCATATATTTATTGCAACGCTTAAGTAATATAACTGTATTGCATACTAACAATACTTGTAAATAAATTGACACTAATCTATTATATCAAAGTGATAAATATAGAAAGTAGGTTGGTTGGTTGGTTTGTCGCTCAATGGTCATTTTTGCACATGAGGGCTAATTAGACCGGGACCTACGGTTTAAAATGGATTCCGAACCATTACAAACATCCATACCCAAGGTGAGATTAGAACCCACGAACTGTTGAACCAAGGAATATGGAAATTAATATAGTTGTATATAATAAGTGTTAACAGCGTTGACTGTAAATATTATACTCATCAGCATATATCGTCTGATTTTGAAATGTATCTTTTGGATACATAGATTTAAACTTGTTAACTATGTTTTTAATAATAAATTTTTCAGAGTATCTTCTTTGTAACTTCACAAATAACACTTCATAAATAATTTTTTCATTGTATACTCTTTACGCACACTTGAATTGAGAAGTGTTGATATAGTGTTTGTTTCATAAATTGTATTTTTTATTAAAATAAATAATCGATTTATATGAATAACAACACAAAAAGGAAAGAAATCTAAAGATAATCAAATATTCTTTATACTTTTGTCAAAAACCGATTTGTTTGATCATTGGGAAATTTAACAGTATCTTAGAGAGAGAGAATTGTTATGAATGATGCAAACATTATATATTTATTTTATGTTGAAATGTTATTTCATCATTGTTAAGAAAACTTCATAAACTATTGATAACATGACAATAAGAGAAAGACATTGGAAAATGTTTGTCATTGTATGTTTTAGAATAATTTCACTCCGTGTTAGGAATAGAAAAATGTATCGCACAGAAGCATTTTTTATTCCATATATTAGTTATATTTAATCAGTTAGTGTAATAAATTTTTCAATGCTCAATTTTGTTTAATCGAATTCGATGGCTACAAAGCTTAAACGTATTTATTGCATTTTTGTTTGTTATGAAGCAAGTTTATGAAAAAAATGACAGTCTAAAAATATTCAATTTGAAAGCGCTTAGATGTTTATTTTCAGTAAATTAATATAGGATCTTGCAGCATTTATGATCAAAAAATAGTGTTCGAGTTTCATATAAACTTTAATTCTTTTATTTTTAAAAGGCTTTCTTATTTACTACTATTTTTGAGTCAATTTTTACCAACCGAAATATTTTGTCTTATAAGGATTCGTGGTTCTAAATGTTTTATATTCCTTAAAGATCTGTTTTAAGGAATGAAATATTTTACAATGCATAAACATAACAAAATATTTTATTGCATGTATAACATGATTCTTATGTATAACCCTGTCAACCATTAAAATCATTGTGGATTTCATGGTGAAATATTTTTGCATCCAAAACTCGAAAATTGTATAAAGTTGAAAATATTAAAGCAGTAAATTTTATAATTTCTGTAGGAATCTGACAGATTAATTGCCCCAAATTTAAAAAGAAACATCTGGAATTTTGTGGTTGGAAAATATATATTAACGTATATGAAAAAATGTTCATATGGAACAATTCTGTTGTTATTTAATTGTTATGTAGTATGTTAACTATAGCCATGTAAAGAATGCCCTCACATGTAGTAGCTTAATATTTACTCTTGTGCTTACGTATTTTATTATATTTAAACTCACTTATTTTATGTTTTCATTTACGACTGAAAATTTGAAGTATGAATTAACAATAATTTCAAACAATTTGTTTCAATGAAAATACAAGTTAACAAGAGCGTTTTTCCCTTTACATTTTGGAGAAAGTGATTTAACTTTCAAACATTTGATGATATTTTTGACATTTTGATCACTTGATTCTTTTATTGTAATGTAACTGGTTTTATTGTTATAGTAAACAGTCGACCGGATAATGGGTAATTGATATATATATATATATATATATATATATATATATATATATATATATATATATATATATATATATATATATATATATATATATATATAATTAAAACATAATTTTTTACTTCTTTACCGATTTACAAAGTCTGATTATAATGACAATATTGTTGTTCTAGATATAATGTTGTCAGTATTATTAATATTCACTCTTGATTTTTCTCTTTAAGGAATTGAAGTTAAATAAAGAACTTAAATATAATTTTAAAAAAAAGTAAATTAGTAAGGTATACAAGTAAAATGAGTATGATATGAAAAATAGTTAAAAAAGTTTATTTGTTTTGATTTCAGAGATACTTCTAATTTTGAAATCCCCTATACAATTTCAAAATATAATAACAAATAATGTTTAAAGTACTAAATTTGTAAATTGAATGTTTATTTTATTGTTTTAATATAGTAAGTAAAATTAGGTTAATCTTCCAAACATGTACATATGTATATTGTTACATTTATTAACTGTTTTTAATTGCACGATATCTTTTTTGTTGTGAGTTTTATATATATTTGAGTATTTTACAGAAAATACAGAGGTTAAAGTCCTTTTTGATAGTTGGCATTATTTTATTTTGTTGTTTTTTTACTGTAATGTATAATATAAAACGATTAAACTTAAAGCCCAGATATTGGCCGGAATTATTCAAAATACCACTTGTTATCAAAAAGGCAAAGTTTTGTGATATCCATCTTGAGAATAATTTAATCATTTTATTAGACAAAATAATGTAATTTTAATCTTATTTATCAATTAAGCATTTAATACATTAAAATTGATATTTCATTCATTAACATGTTGGATGTGTTGTTTTACAGCTGTTCTACATGTTGGATCAGCTATTTACGGATTGCAAATGATTATGAAATCAAAACTTAGAAAAGAAAATAATATTGCCAAATTACATAAAGGAAATAATTAGGTTTCCTTTATTTATACATTTTATCCTTTTCCTGACTTCTTGCAAAACTTGAATTTGTTTTGAAAATTTTTTTTATTAATAACATTTGGTATAAATATATTATACTGGAAAGTGACCTTTATATATATTCTCATGTAATTAATCAATTTTAAGTTTCAAGATATTTTCCTTTTCCTCTATAACCAACATAGCCCGATTGAGCATATTTTATCTTTTGCATATATAAAGGCACAAAACTTTTGTGTGAAATTAACTATCATTTGGAACTGATCGATATTTTTTTTTATTTTTAGAACTATCTACTCACAGATGTCATGCTGCAGAAGTTCCTTTAAAATACTGATATTAGAATGGTCTACATACAAAAACAAGCCTTTTTTTTAATATGAATAATACCAATGTTAGAAGAGTAATATGCATTACTTTTCTTAAAATTAAGATTATTTGTATACTAATTTTAAGCCGTTTTCTTAAAATATGTAAGAAAAAAATTGAGTTTATTTTATTCATTTCATTTTCATATTTAATAATTCACATCTTTTAAGTGATATAATTATGATGAACAATATCTATTTCAATAGGAATTTTTTGCTTATATTTAGTCTCGATCAATGACCACATCTAACCATTAATTGTGAATTTAATTGTATCATATTGTAAGTTTAAAAATAGTTATGTTGGATACTCCTTATTCAAATGGATAATGCTGTGAAATAACACCTAAATATGTGAAGATACGTGTTATACATGAAGTTTCACCTGATTTATATATATATATCAATTCAATTTTTTCTGTATTTTTTTATCTTGGCTATTATTAACATCTTGGTGTTTCTATTTTTGTAATTAGATTGAATCAATTTAACAATTCTGTTTTTTATTTTCAGAGTATTACAACAAAGTGAAAATCTTCACAAAGGGAGAAATTTGTTCCAGAGTACTAATCCACAAAAATTAAAAAATAAAACTTGTAAATTAAAAATGTTACAAAAAATTTTTTTGCAAAAATTATTTTCAAATGTAAATAAAAATAGTAGATACTTTTTTATTTTCAATATTATCATAAATAAAAAATGTTAATTCTATTAATATTTGAACCGTTCACATATATATGGCTTTTGTTGTGTTAATTTTTATGAGTAATAAAAATTTTTAATCTTTATACTTCTTTTATCATTTTTCTCAACATCTTATTGCATGGAGTTAATTGATTTGGAAAATGAAATTTAATTTATATAGAAAGAAAATATATATATGTGTGTGTGCTTTAAAATAATTCTATAAAAGTATCATAAAAAAAACATAATTCTTTTATACCTTTAAGCTCAGTTTTAGCAAGAAATTGACACTTGCTTACACAAGAATTTTTTTAAAAAAAATTGTTAATAATGAAATTTTATAATAAAAAAATTATTTTAAGAACTGAATGTAAAAATTATTTAATTATTTAAATAAATACTGTAAAATTTAGATAGCATTGTCAAAAAAATATTTAAAGTATGAATTAGTAATTTATTTTTTTAATCCTTATGTAATTAAGAATTAAATATACACTTAATGATATGTGATATTTACATGGATAACAAGTATATCTTTTAAAATAACAAAAATATATTCAGTATTAATTTGATGGGGATTTTAAATGCTTCCTAGTTAACTTTAACAATATTAACAGATAAAAAAGAATCCAATTTTTATAGAAACAAATAACTATAACCAGCCCTAGGTCGGTGAAAGCGACTATCGTCGGCCAAACAGCAGAGGGCCGATGGATAGCCGTATATGGGCATATACTGGCAATTACATGGTTCACATGCGGCTTTTATGGCATTGCTCACCACCCACCGTTGAGCCAATAGCGGACCGTACTGCCGGCATAGCAGCAATGATGACGACCACTTTATTGACGGAGCCGACGAGACCAAATAGCGGTGGGCCGCTGCTGGCCAAGACGGCTGACAGCAGCGTCCCGATGGATGCTCGGCATCTTTATGTTTGCTGGGAGATAGGTTTATTTCTTTACTTTAAAGCATTTTATAACTTCCTTTCTAGATGAATAAATTTGAATTTAATTGACAATACTTGCAGTTTATCTAGTTTTAACGATCTGAAAAAAATTAAGGAGACAAAATTAAATCAATTTAGTAACGCTGAAATTGAAAGTTGAAGTATTTGGTGTGAGATGTTAAAAACATAGTATATTTCACACATACCTTCATTAATTTTCTTAAATTTATAAATGAAATAGGCAATTAAGAAAGCTTGTCTTTAAATCTAAGAATCAATGAACCGAAAAATTTCGGAATTGACAGTTTCATGGAAATCTACATTCCCGAATGGCAACTTCAAACATTGATTAATTACTTCTCAATAGGTGGGACATTCCATTTTCAATAAAATTTATTTCGGCTGTTGTTTCCAAAATCATATTCAGTGTTTCAATAAAAATTTCGAATGAAAGCATTAAATATTTAAAAAATTTATTTGATTATTAACATATGAAACAACGTATGTTCATATGTTAATATTCAATATTAACATATTAAATATTAACATATGAAAATTTGAAGTTAGTGACTGCGGTATAAAAAGAAAATTTCTAATGAAAAATTTAGAACTGATAAAAAATTTGTTGGTAGGAGTAATATAGAATGCATATATGAAATTTGTATTTGTTAATCAAATTGAAAGTTTTGAAAATTTTAAGCAATTTTACTTTCTATTAATTATATCAAAATATTTCCATTAAAAATATATTCCTTTTAAAAAATCTTTTGAAATGAAAATTTAATTGCAAACATATACAAATACTTAATTTTATTGTAGTAAAATATTACTTTGATATTGTCGGATGGAAACTCGCTTATATATTATTAATATTGAAATATGTAAGAATCAGTGATTATCACTTATATTCTGTGCACAAAATATTTCAAATATTCTGTAGCATCAGACAATTTACTATATAAATTTATTCGATATGTTTTATTCCTAAATATTTTTCAAATGAGGAAACGTTTTATACGAAATTAATTTATTAATTTTAACAGTATGCAATTGAATTTTCGAGCATTCAAATAAGAGACATTTAACATATTATAATAAAATGATGCATCAATAAGATTTTTTATTTTGTAAAAATTTTATTTCTAAAAAGGTAGCTTAACATGAGACTTTTCTTAACTTTAACTTTTTTTTCAAATGAAAAAGTATCTGATCAACTGGTTAAGAAATACAATGATTATGGACATTTTGAACAACTAAATGAGTAATTCTTAAGATAAATATACCAATAAGAAATCTGTTTCTTAAGCAATTAAATTTTTACTTGGCAACAAAATCCTAAATTAATGAAAACACATACAAATCACATTTTATTTGTACAGTGTTTTATGAACTGCAAAAATGAAGAAAAATCCTTACTTCCGTACAGTGTAAAGTTAATATCTCATAATTTTGATTATTACTATGTTCGATTTTCCACTGGTATTGTTCTCATACATCTAATCAGTGCATTGACCGTTGCATGTGTAGTAATTAAATGTCTCATTGGAATACACTCTTCTAAGTAAACGCTTCACAATTATAATAATATTAATCCATTTCCTGTCAATAAATTAGACAAAGTGAAATTTGGAATGCTTAGCGCAGATACAGAAATCGCAATATGTACGCAATCGATTATTTTGATCATCGATTTTAATTTTTGATTAAGCTTTATTGATAATAACTGGAAGTTATAAGCTTGAATGTGTAATTTATGAAAAACAGCAAAGTTTTTTTAACTATATAAACTACTGCTAACGGGAAAATAAAATTATTTTCTTTGTCAACTATATATATTTATTTAAAAAATTAAATCAGTAAATACTATAAGCAAATTTATATAAAATCTATAATCTGAATATTATCTAAAATCGAATAAGTGCATTCAAAACACGGCTCGGAAAAGTGAATAAGGGATCACATATTATAAAAAAAAAACTGTTTTAGTAAACACAAAAGGTACACACATTAAACAATTACACATATATTTCAAGAAACCTAAAGGGACTTATAGTTCCATCGAAAAAAAAAAAGTTGTGAGAACTTCCTCCCTCAATGGAAACAAATTCTTAAGTGCGATGAAATCATATAATAATAGGCGACAGGGCCATCTATTCAAACTATTTTCTTCACACTCCACACCTGAACCCTTCATAGAGTTCACTAATTAAAGTTTTTAATTTAAGAGTAACACTAACTAACACATAACAATTATTAAAAATATCAATTATTTTTTTTATTATTATATTTTTATTATATATTTATTAAATTATTTTATAATTTATTATTATAAATTTGAAAAAAATATAACTATTTTTAGTGATTATGTGGAACTAAATAGAAGAACAAACTAATTTACATTCATTGTTATTTGGTCTGTTGTTTTATGGTTAATTTTTGCATATGATGATTAATTAGTTAAACATCTCACCCACTCAACATTTTCAATAAAAAAAAACTAAACTTGCTTTTATAACATTAAATTCACAAATTTTAAATAATATATATTAATTAAATTCCTCTTTTTTTCTCTCTATGTAGGTTTTGATTGAAAATCGCATTCAATATTACTTCATGGAGTAACATTTTTTAATATCATTTAAATAATTAAAGACTGAAATTATTTCTTGATTGGATTACTAACAATTTTCTTGCTTGAAGTTTTTCCTTTCTGCGGATTTCAGAACTTTTGCAGAAATAAAGTTTACCCTAACATATTCTCTTTTAAAGTAAAATTTGATTTGATTTATTATACTATGATAATATGGTTATTATAGTATTTTATGATTACTTAATAGAAATCTTATATCCAACTGTAAGTATTCAAAAGATGCCGGCCACCCTGTTTAATGGCCAGAGTGCCTGACTGCGAATAGGGAGGTACTGGGTTCGAATCTCGGTTCGAGCATGGATGTACTTTCTCGCTCTATCTATCCTGTCTTTGTCCTTTCTGTGTATGAATGAGGTGTGAATGGTTGCCTACCCTATAAATGGGTCCCTATGGCATGTGTGTACTGAGGAAATCGGACTCCAGACCAAATATGGTTCAGTATGATAAACTGGAGCAGCTCACCCCATATTGTCAATCTATCTGGTAAAAGACTAAAAAAATGTCATTACAATTTAAATTACGCATTTCACAAAACTGTGCGCTTTTATATTTGTAATTATACAATTATTCGATTAAGTTTCACTATTTTTATTATAAATGAGTAACAAAATTTAAATAATATATTTAATTCGAATTTGAAACTGATGAAAGATTTTGCTTTCCAATAATAATGATTAATATTGCACAAGATTTTAAAATTCAGTAATAATATTTCCAAAATTAATATATTCATTTAAAAATTCTATTTCTTTGTTTTTCTGATAATTATATTAATTTATATATATTTTATATAAAATATAAATAATTTTATATTTTATATAAAAAAGTTCAAAATAGGCACATTTTCACTATATAAATTATATTTTAGGATTAAACCTTATGCAAGAAATTTAAAATAGTTGTTAAAGTAATTATTAAAGCACGCATATGACCTTTCGCATAACTCGAAAATGCGTAATTTAAATGAATAAGAAATTGCAATTATTAATCACGCGTCTAGAACGTAATGAATTGAATTTATTTAATTTTAAAAATAATTCTCTCTCTCTCTCTCTCTCTCTCGCATGAATTATATATATTCTAATATCCATTTCTGATATATAGTATTATCTATTTGGCCGACCGATGACTGAGTGGTTAGCGTCCTTGACTCCTGAGCTATGGGTCCCGAATTCGTATACCAGTTTGGGGATGAATCTTACTTTCTTTTCTGTCCTTTGTTCTGTGATGATGTATGAATGTGGCCTACCCTATAAACGGGTTTGTGATGGTATGGCGAGGGCAATGCTAATCGCCTCCGTGACTTGGTTCACTGGTGCCCGCTGGGTTACGACAAATGAGTAGCAGTTTCTGGCCTTGTTGTGGACAAGGTTAGTCAACCAAGTACCCACCGTTGTAAAAAAAAAAATACATCCTACCTTTAACTGTTCTACAATGAGAAGGTTGAATGAGGATTTTATTGTAAGTCACACCTTAACTACTTACATTCATATATTATAATTTAGAAATGTAAAGAAAGGTCACAAGATGTGTTATCAATTACCTATTATAAAGGATCTTTATTAAATTATATAAATTGTCACGAGCTCCTTTTGTAAATAATTCATGAATTTTTTCACAGTTTTAAATTTAATATAGCTTTTTAAAATATTAATTCAGTGAGAGCTGCACCAGGCGCTGTCCTTACTGCCCGGATGACGCCCAACTGTCTCTTCAACACATCTTCAGGTGTCCAGCAATGCTGGCAAAACTCTTTAACACCAGTTATGGAGATCAACACCAAAAAATCTTGTGGGGCGTCTTTTTACAGATAAAGCTGTAGAAATCACCAGGATTATCTTGGTCAGACTCTGGGTTATTTAGTGTTTTTGCAATCACTCCATGGACACGACATCATCATCAATTGAGTGAGAATGTAATTTGATAGACCAGAAAGAAAAACCATTCCAAGTTAAAACCATTTTCCAAAAATTTATCCAAGTAAAAGCCTTTAAGACTCATTCTAAACATTTTAATTTTCTTAAATAAGACTGATCAGTTTCTCTATTTTATTACATCCATTGCAAAACTTAACAAAAAAATAACAATAAAGCTTGTACTTTTTCACATATTTAAATACTTAAAATGAAATCTAGCATGCAGATTATCTTCACAATTCCTCTTATTGGGTTGAAGCCAAATCAATTGTCGATTGCAAGATCATTCATAAAAAAAACATAGATATTTATCAAATATTGATGAATTTTTGATTTCGTTGAATTTTCCTAGCATTAAATAATCCTTTATTCTAAATAGACCAACAATGAATTATGTTGTCAGTGATTATCTACTAAAATTTACTACAATGAAATGCATAAATAAATAATCTTTAAATATATTATTTATATCTGAAGATAAGTGGCAAGATTAATCTATGAAAGCATCTATTCAGTCTAGTTAACAAAAGTATTACCAATTTCTTAACATTTAACAGTCTTTACATTTAAATGCAAAATCTAAAAATTAGGAAAATGAAAGACTCATAATATAAAAACAATTTAAATAAATTAATAAGTAACTGAACAGCTTGGGAAAATTTTGAAACAGAAAATTTTCAATTTTTTTATAATTAATTGACTTTAATCCAATGAGCCAATAAGCCAAGTTTTACTTCTTTTGTAATCACTTGATACCAACAAAATTTGAATCAGTTAACATTGAATAATTTTATGCTTTTATCCCAGCACAAATGCAAATTTCCCTATCAAGGAAGTGCTTCTACCCTCTTAAGTATTGATCGTACCAGAAGATGTTAGTTTTTGTTTCTGAGAAAACAAGGGAGTAATTCTTTATTGAGAGTCCATTGACCTTTTGATTGATAAACGGGAGATATGATGCATTATATTACAATGTGTAGCAACAATTCAAGTGACTTAAGATTCCAGAAATAGAAATATGTTTACTAAAAAAATTTGGTTTCTTTACATTGGAATATTTCAATCTATGTATGTCTAGAAAACTGTATGCTTTATATTTTAATTTCTTATGAATGAATTGAATTCAGTGTGTTAATTAATTAATTTTGCTCAATAACTTCATCCTTAAAGGGACTATTTTCTGAAACATACAAAATGGTTCACCATATTAAAAAAAAATTAAAAAACCAAAAATTGCAGTTTTACTCTAGAAAAATATTACAAAAGAGATTACTATAAACTTTTTGAGGCTTCTTCCTTTGAATCAAAAACAGAAAAGCTATTCTATTTTCTTGATACTTCACAGTATTTCTGGAATATGCCCTATTTTATAGTTCTGTTATGAATAACGAATATTTATTATTATGAATAATAAGGACAATTTGTTATTATTATTTATGCTAAATAAAAAGTATATTTTTTTATATATCACAATAATAATAATAATTGAACAAATTATTATTATTGTGATAAATAATGAATTATTATTTTATCATTTACAGTTACGACTAAGAAATTATTAATGAGGATAACATCATTAATAATTTCTTAGTCATAGTTGTAAATGCTATATTGTTGTTTGGAACCATAACTCCATAAAGAAGATAAATTTTCCATATCAGCTTACAATAATCATACTAAGTTTATAAGACGATGAGTTAAGCAGATATATTATTAAAATAATATTCAATAAAAGAGTACTTTATTCATTTAATTATTATCATAATACAAATAATAATATTTCCGACAGTACATTTAAAATAATTATTTGAAGTGAATTACTTTGGATTATTTTATTATTTAAACTTAACCAGTTATAGTTAGAAATATTAATTAAAACGTTAAGCTATATTTGATTATAATTTTTTATTTATGAAATAAGCTTAAATTTGTATTCAGTTGCAGTATTTGATGCGAAAATTTATATTTAATCACTGTAGGAGATTATATAATGATTATATAATGATTAATTTAAAGGAAAATAATTTATAATGAAATATTTTTACTATATAAAAAGCAATGTCAAGTATGAGGAAAAACATTTATAATTAAGTAGCTTTCTAAATAATCTTTTCAAACAATCAATCATAAAATAAAAATAAAGTTTGAATGCTTAAAAGATATTAAAAAACAGATTGGTTGAAGTAAAAATTAAAAAGGTAAATAAAGTAAACATTTACATTACATTTTTATGATATTATTGAATTCATGACAAATCTAAAGTAAATCAATCTACAATGGGTTTACATATATCCGTACAAATCTAAAGTAAATCAATCTTCAGTGGGTTTACAAATATCCGTACTACATTATACTAGCGATTATTTCCTAATGCAATGTATACTCATTACTTTAATTTATTATTCAATTTGTATTTTAATCTGAAGTTAATTCGAAAAATAAAAATGTAAATAAATGTTCCTTGCAATATTTCTTTTTATAATAATTTCTGTATTATTTAAATCTAATCCATTTATTTAATCCTTTTAATTTTATGTATACCTTTACATTAAATAAAAAACAAATTCCAAGACAATATTAAGTCCCCACTTGAGAATTATTATATCCTTAAAAAAATATCAACTACAATTGCATGAATTTATAAACTATCTCAGCAATTAGCAATATTTCTCAGATATATTTAAATATAAGATTAAGAATTAAAACTCATAAAAATTATAAGATTTTATAAGAAAATTTTAAATGTAATTTTAACTTAAAACCATTATTCTTTTAGCATTCACAAACATTGAATCTCAGTAATATAGAGATTAGTTTCTATAATTTTTACAATGATTTGAAAAAGCTTTTAATTATTTTACAAATTAAATACATTTTTAAATTAAAACATTGGGAAAATCTATTTTAAGTAATTATAAATATTACCCGCTACCTTACTGATATCAGTTTGGTTTGGGTGCCATTCTAAGTCCATTGCTCTGCCATCTTCCCATCTCTTTTACGAATGAAGACAAGGAGTGTTCAAAATAAAATCAGTTTCGGTTTTGAATGAAATCAGAACTGAACTCAAGGTCATTTTTTACTATTAATATTCAATTGGGAAAAAAAACGTTTTCCAGTATAGAATTTTAAAGTTTAATAGGCCAGCAACATCAAGAGAGATGAAAAGCGATTTTTGATCAGATGGATTTGGTAACACTGCACATCATGCTCAGAGAGCCGAGAAGCGTTCGTTATTCGAATATATGTTCGTTGCCCAAACACAAAATCCTTTTGTAAAAGTATTTTTTGTCAGATTTGTTCATGGTCCGAACTGCTTATTAACCGATCACACACTGTATATTAAATATTTATCATATATTTTTCATTCATACATATTATTTTGAAAATTGAGGTGAAAGATAAACGTTTTTGTGGAGATGGAGCATTTTCAATGAATTTCATTTATTTAAAGTACAAATTTTATTTTATTTTTAAGAAATATTTAAATTATACATGCATTTGAATCATGTAGAAATTGTAACCTTAAAAATATAAGCTTTGCTTTTTGCTTTTCCTCATTTTCATACATTTAAAACTAATTAAGTTTTATTCGTTTTTTGTTTAATTTTTTGCATAAGTTTTGCATTGAAAAATCAGTTCACAAGGGGAAATGTATTAGTCTCAAAATTTACATTTGTTTCAAAATAATACCAAGTAATACTTCTTATGCATTCCGATTGATTTTAGTTCACATAGTTTTTTGCACCGTAAACATGAATTTAGCAATGCCACATTTATCAAACAGATCGCAAGAGGAGAAATCACATTAATCAAAACTTGGGTGCGGCCAGAAATACAGTGATTTATTTACAAGACAGGAATTCAAATGAGCCTAAGATACTGTTAGCCTCACTTCAACTCCTGTGTTACCGTTAAAAACACTATTAAGCAAACAAACTTAAGTACATATAACAGCACTCTGCCTTAGATTATGTTTTTAAATATTATATTCTAAGTAAAACATCAAAATTATATTGAAATTTAAAAATTTTGTATGTTTTATAGTATATTCCTCTAGTTTTCCATATAGTTTGGTTTTTCTTCTAAGTTCATTGATAAAAAATGTAAATAAATTCTATGATTTCTAAGTGAACTTATCTTACTTATTGGTATTGATGTTTATTAACAATGAAAACGTGTATATCAATACGTGTAAATCAAATATAGTGAGAAATATTTTTAAAGTGCAAGTTATATTTTACATGTTTATATGAAATATAGCTATCCTTTTGTTGTATTTCACTGAAATAAACAGTGTCATTGATCTGATATGATTCTGTCATACCAGATGAGAGATTAAGAACAACAACCAAAATATTTTTTGAAATTGACTAAAATATTCGGTCATAAAATTATTTTAATATTAGCTAAATCCATAATTCAATGATTGCAATATTTGTTTTTTATATATCAATAGAAAACAAAAGATAAATTGGTTTGAAGAACTGAACGAAGAAAAATTTAAAAAAAACATGTAAAAGAAAATAAATATTTTTTTACAATATATTTTATCATATTATAATAATTCCAAGGCAGTTTTTTACACTCTAAGTAAAAAAAGTCATTTTTTCTTCCTTTTTTCGCCTTTTTAAAGAAAAAAAAGTGAGTGGAAGTTATTTAATACATCACTCATAGCTCAATAATTTTCCAATTTGTGTGACACATTTACATATAAATAAAAATTTACTTTCAGAATAATTCTTGTCTTAAATCTAATATACTAAACACACTTTTAAGCTTGCAGGTATTTCAATCTAAAATAACTATAATTTCCTGATACTGCAGCCACTTAATTTTTTTTATTTATGACGTTTTAAAGCACAGTTAACATAATAAAACAATTTCTACTTAGTTAAAGATATCATAATTTTATAACTAAATTAAAACATTTTATAATTTTTAAACACTGCTTTGAGCTATCAGAGATTTAATTTTTTTTAAATTAAAAAGAAATTCAGACTTTGAATTTCTTTAATACAGCAAATTAAATATGCTACTTTTGTATGAATAATTTCATTTTCATTGCAACTATTTTCAACAATTCTTTTCATAGCAATATCATAAAAAGATTAATATTTATAATATTTAGTTGTCGTAACTGATATCGTATCTTTTACGAGCTTAATGCTGATTCAAATTCCAACCGATTGAAAACAAAATAAAGCTTACATATTTTTGACAATAGAATAAATCAAATGTAGAATATAGAAAACAAAATGCAACTTATTTTTAAATGTAGTTATTACCATATAATTTAAAATAATCTTGTATTAAGAAATCATTATTTTTTCCGAATAATTATATCTGTACTTTCTATTTTTACATCAAAATAATCATACATTTTAATTTTAAAGGAAAATAAATGTAAAATGAAAAAGAAAATATTGTGATTCTGAGATAGTATGACATCACAATTTCTCATTAGAAATTTAAAAATTCATTGTGAACTTAAAAAAAAATATATTCTAAGGATAAAATAATCTTTTAATTCCAAATTTCTAAACCTGTTAAAAATTATTTCAAATAAATTTAATACTCACATTTAAATATTTATTCAAATTAATTTATTCAACACAATTTTCATATAAGAAATCTTTATATTTAAAATTCCTAATTTACTAATGTTAAGAATGAATTTATTCTGTGTTTTTTGATTCAAAAGAATACAACTTGTTTCTTTTAAAAATATTTAATTTTCCATGCTGGTGTAATATCTTTTCAAATTTCAAAAAAAGC
Organism: Latrodectus elegans; assembly: GCA_030067965.1. NCBI lineage: Eukaryota > Metazoa > Arthropoda > Arachnida > Araneae > Theridiidae > Latrodectus > Latrodectus elegans. The sequence continues at coordinate 6,327,463 of CM057820.1, forward strand.
TATCTATGTCTACAAAACAGTTTCTGACTATGTATACAATTTGCACTAAAATATTGCTGCTAATTAAGTAATATTCAAATTCTTGAATACATTTATATTATTTGAATTTAAACATTGACATATTCATTTTGAAGGAATGATTGCAACTGAAAACAATTTTCCTTTTTTCTTTTTTAACTTTGTAGAATAGTAACCAAATGATAATGAGAAATTAAAAAAAAATTTTATTATAGTGGCATGTATTTTCCTTTTACTTAATAATTTCTACTATTTTTAAAAAGTAACATTTAAAACACATTAATATTTTCAATAAATAGGAAAAGAATATTTTGCAAACCATGCGTTATATAAATAAAATAAAGCTGTCTTTTCTGTTTAAATTAAAAGTCAAATAATTAAATAATTAGCTCTATTAACTTATTTATATATGTATTAGTTCGTTACAATGTTTTCTCATCACATGCAAACCCTTCAAATAATCTGATTTTTATAAATCATTATTTATATTTATTATTCACAAATAAATTTAAATTTATATATATATATATATATATTAGTTAATAAAATTTTAATCAGATATATGATATGATTTTCTACTGAATTAAAAGAAATCACAAGCATTTGTTTTCGTTTAAAAAATGTGAAATTAACTACAGATTTGATTCAAACAATTATATTTAAAGAATGTATTTCACTGTCTACATATTATTTAATACTGTCTCGTTAAAAATTAAACCACACTTTTTTAAAAAAAATATATAAATCAATTTAAAAATAAAATTATAATACCAATAACATTTCTTTACAAACATCAAATACTTATTTTTGCAAGGAATAGTTCGCATTGAAAGCATTTATCAAATATGCGTAAGAGATAAGTTGAACACAAACTTTGAGAATCTTTTAGAGAATCTCAAAACTAATGGTTGTTTTCTACGAATTTCTCAAACTTTAAGCGATAGTTTCCTTTATAAATCATAATTTTGTTCTGATATTCTTTTATTTACGGCTTTACAAACAAGAATTTTCTTAAACATTAATTTTCATAAAATAATAAAACAAGCATAATTTCAACTTTATGCACTAAATGCAAACTTTTAGAGAAATATATAATCAATATCTGAAATTTCTCTCTCTCTCTCTGTATATATATATATATATATATATATATATATATATATATATATATATATATATATATATATTATAAACAAAATGCAGGTTTAAAAAAATGGACACACTTTAATTCCACAAATATTGGACAAACATTAATATTTAAAAAAAGCAAAGCTATTTTGCTGTGGTACCTACTCGCATTGGTAACATCATCATATCAAACAATTATCGGCGGAGCACCTACTCGCGCCCGCAATACAAAAGTGTAAATCCCTCTTACTCCCTGTTGCCTGGAACCATACGCGATGCTCGCTGTCAACTAGTGACATCTATTTACAATTCTGGTTCCTAAAACTTGGCATCCTGACCCAGGTTTCGACCTCTTAAACATGGATCAGATTCAGTTGACATCATCTAAAAATTAAAAAAAGAAAAAGTAAGAAAGAAAGAAAAACCCACAATAAAAAACAAAAAGAAATTATTTGCAATACGTACACAATCCTAAACATGGACAGTCCGGAGTTTCACATGGCCAGCAGCAGTAGTGGTATAACCAGGATCTTCATGATATCCACCTACCTCCACCGGATAACGATCTTTACCCTTTTTCCCAGCTATTCGATATGATCCGGACTGCCTTGGCTTTAATCTATTTTCGTACTGCGTGCATTGTACAGCCACAAAATCATTGATGTTGTACACGAGTTTTTTTCTCTATTTATAAGTTCTTTTATTCCCTTCCTGAATTTTTAGAATTTCTTTTCTTGCCTCTTTTTGCATATCTTCTCTGTTCATCATAAAAAGGTTAGTTTCTTCTTCTTCAAGAATTTCAACATTCTTTTATGATGAAACCTTTATGATTATTTTACCTTATTCTTTTATGATCTAACCTTTTTATGATGAACGATTTCAAGAATTTTCATGTCTTCTGGGTTTTTCATTTTGATTCCTACAAGAAGTTCAAAAGGTAAATATTTAGTACTTCTGCTTGTAGTACTGTTAATAATCCGTTGCACATCAGCAACATATTTGTACCATTTGCTAGGATTTTCTGTCTACAATTTAGATAAAACTGAAGTCACAGTTTGGTTAATCCTTTCCTCTTGTCCATTTTCTCTCGGTATTCTAGTAATTGAAAACACATGCTTTATTTTCTCTTTCTTGCAATAATCTTCAAAGATTTGGGAGGTGAAACTTGTTCCTTTATCAGTTATTAATCTCGATGGATTCCCAAAAATGGATTGTAGAACTTTGAGTTTTTGTAATACATCCTCAGTTGATGTAGATTTCACAGGGACAGCCAGACGAATTTTGTCAGCCAGACAAATGTTTTTGGTACCACAAGTAATTCCCGACCACTGTCATACTTGTAAAATACTCCATTTTTCTCTAAGTAATCTTTCTTCAGCCCTTGCTCTACAAAGGATTTCAGCAACTCGAGGTGTTTCTCACTGCTTTGTGCTGCTGCAATTCTAGTAGTCAATTCTCCCTGAAAGGGATTAACCCTCAAAACGGCATTTCTACTTAAGGCATCAACATGTTTCACTGTTTCTCAGATCTCTGAACACGTTAGTCTTCAAACTCTTCCAAAAGTAATGCCTACCGAACCATTTTAGGAAAGATGTTTTTCAATCATCAGAATTCTGCAGCAAAACAGCACCAAATCCCAAGCTACTTGCATCGGTATGTAATTCTAGTGGGACTTCTTGTCTGAAAATATGCAAAACAGGATTTGTTGACAAAAGTTCTTTTAATCTGTTGAAAGCTTTTTGAGTGATACCAAACTTAAATTCTCCTCCATTTCGTATAGAAGATCTCTTAATGATTTGGCACTTTTAGCATAGTGAGTAATAAATTTTCTAAAACATCCAGTAAGATCTAAGAAGCTCAAGAGTTTTGGGCTCTGGAAAATTTTTGAACCGCAATTGTCCTTTCAGGTATAGAGTGAATTGTACCATCCTCAATAATATATCCTGGAAATTCTATTTTTCTTTTAAGAAAATAATAGTTTTTTTTTAAATTAATCTCTAAACCATATTCTTTAGCTACTGTCAAAACACGTTTTAATTTTTCTAAGCCTTCCTCCTCATCAAGCAACGGTATAATAAAATCATCCATATAAACTACAACAGTATTATCCCTCATTAAGTCTCTAAACATATTATAAATAAATCTTTAAAATACACTAGGCTATGTACACAAACCAAATGGAGTTTTCAAAAATTCATAAAGACCTGTATGACTGATAAATGGCAAGATTTAGTACACTTTTCTTCACATGAACTTGAAAAAATCCATTCTTTAATTCTCTAACTTCGAGAAAACCTTCGCTTCCCCTAAATGATCTGAAATTTCTTCTATTTGAGCCATCGGAAACGAGTCTTTAATCATGTTCTTATTTAATTCCCTAAAATCCACACACAAACACGAAGCTCCATCCCGTTTCATACATATAACAATTGGTGAAGCATATTCTGAACAAGAGAATTTTATTATCCCATTCCATAACCATTCAACAATTTGTTGTGATCGACTACCTTTTGTTCCGAAAAAAGAATTCTACAGCGTTGTGAAACCGGCAAATCATATTTTATTATAATATTCATTTTTGAATCAGTTTTACGCGGCTCTTTTAAGTGGCATAATTTTTAATTAAATTCCAAACACTATCGCAGAGCAGAAATAAAAAACGAAAAGTTATTCTCAACAAAATAAGAATTCTGCTTATTCAGTGAATTGAGCGAGCTGACGTCACTTGACCTTGACATATTCACTAAAATCCTTTTTTTTAGCGCTTTCAAGTAACGAGGAGGCAAGACGCAGTCGACAATCAGTGAAGGGATTTTAGCTTATAGAAAAACAAAACACAGACACGTCGGCGAGAACTTTATGGCCGAAACAAGTTTGAACTTCAATAGTCTATAGACTGCTTATGCGGATAAAGAGAGCTCTTAACAATGATATGCTCACTTCCTGAATCTTTTAAGGAACTTATTTTTTTTTTTTTGCCATCAATTGATAGTTATATAAATTCTAACTGATTTTCTACTCTGTTGTTTAATTTAGTTTTCACTCTCAATACAGTGTTTTTCTGACTATCTTTTAAATTTTCATTTTTATCCTTGCGCTTAGGACAATCACGAGAATAATGAAAATTTTCCCCGCAAACATAATAACATCATTCAGATTCAGTATTTTGATACATAAAATTACGTATTCGTTCTCTTTTGATATTTTTTTTATTAAAACTAGACCTTTTATTCTCATAGCTTTCGGTTCACAAACTATTTGACTTCCAGTTTTATTCTTGACGAAAAATATAGATCCCATTCCCTTCCCAATTCTTTTAATGTGAACCAATTTTGACCTTCACGAACGCTAATATTTCCCCTAGTTTTGAAATCAAGAATTTCATACGATATATCGGAAAGCATGAGATCACACAATTTTTTTAAATCATTAGCATCCCTTAATCTACAATAATAATCGAAAGTTGCGCTAAGCCGTGAAGCGAACCGGACATGAGATTCTGTTGAATATTTTTTGCGCATTTTTAAAATTACGCAAGAACTCACGCGGTTAAAATTAATGCTTTTAATTCATCATAGTTAGAAATTTCAGCTTCGGTAGCATATGCCAAAACATTGTTACATTTATCACCTAATAAATTAATCAATATTTCTGATGTTAATTTCGATTTAACATTTTTTCTATAAACTTCTTCAAGGGATTGAAAAAACAAATGTAGAACGTCTAGCCTTTCAGTCACAGATATGGTTAGAGTTATAACACATTTTATCAAATTTTCAAGTTTTTTCTGAAGCCGATTCAAAATTGTTCTCTGCATGATTTACATTTCGGCTAACTGATAGCAGCTTTAAATTTTGTAGCTCAATTTCTCTTTCGATTTGATCTAATTTAATTCTGGCTAACTCGATTTAAGATTGTTCAGCTGATTTTTTCTTTTTGATATTCTGTGATCAACCTAACTATACCTTTTATAAATTCGGGATCACTTTTCAAAATATCAGAACATTCAATTATAGTATTAATTTTTATACCTTCGGCTTTCAATGGAGCATTCAAACCTAATTCTCTGCAATAACTCTTAGCTCTTATTTCTATATATGATTGAGTAAATTAGTCATTGTTTAAGAAAAGAACAACGAATCACAACAAAATTATGTTGCTGGCCACCTGAGGTTGTAGACTTCGTATTCTGATTTTAATTCAATTAGTATAACTTCAATCACAGATTATTTCTATCCACTGGTTCCATTAATTCAATCACAACTAATTTCAATCCCGGCCGATCCCTCATAAAATTGTAGAGTGTGTGAATGTTTTGTAAGCACAGTTTAAAAAAGAACGGGACACACTTTATTCCTACATATTTGGGCAAACGATAACATTTAAAAAAGACAAAGCAATATTGCTATAGTGCCTACTCACACTGGTTTAAATACCGTATCAAACATATATCGGGGAGCACCTTCTCGCGCCCACAATACAAAAGTAGGTCCCTCTTACTCCCTCTAACACTTATTCCCGTTTTTCTGGAACCATACGCGATGCTGGCGGCATTTATTTACAATTCCGGATCCCCCCCACGTATATATATATATATATATATATATATATATATATATATATATATATATATATATATATATATATATATATATAGTGGTAACAAAATTAATGTGGTCATTTTTATTAATTTATAAATTTTTTATACTTGAATTTGCTTACTTATAAAGTAAACTGTATACGTTTTTTACACTAGAAGTAGTGTGTCTTTTTTGTACATTAGCCATTATAATTCTGCGTTTTTCTATATTAAATTTCATTTAATTTGAAATATAAACATGTGTATTAAAGAGGCAATTTATGTATTGCACAAAGCATTCAAAATTGAATGTCAACAATTTTGGATACCATTGTATTTAAATGTACTAAGACTTTATATATATATATATATATATATATCAATATATATAATATTTTTTATATTTTTCAGTGCTTTTATTTTTAATACGATTGTCTGTTCTTATATTTTTACTTTTCTTATTTGTGATACTTGACAACAGTGCGTTCTTAATTATAATTTTCGTATTTAAATTATTTCTATTTAAGTTTTCATATTTCTGTTAATAAAATAATGTGCATTTTTAATTATCTTTTTTAATTTTTTTTCTATATTTTATAAGATTTTTTAATCCTTAAAGAATCATTCATCAACTTTGTTTTGATTTTATTATTTTTAACATACAAGAGATTCTCTCAAGGTATAAAACTCGTTCATCATTTCAGATATTTTGTAATTTGAAAAATGCAATTCTCTTCAGTAATATAAAATTTTAAGATACTTCGGTGTAAGTATGAAAAATAAAAGGTACATAACGGTTTAGATTGATAACTATTTGATATGAAATACAATTCAATGCTTCCAGGGACACATTTTCGCTCATCGATTATAGAATAACTCTCGTGAGTCCAATCCCAAAGTTAGAAAAACATTAAAGCAACTAGAAACGAAAATAAAATTTAGAAACTAACTATCCTGACCAGTGATTTGGAAGCATCAGATAATTAGAATATCGGCAGAATTTCTCACGAATTTCTGCTCTTTTAACTCTCTAATCTATCCGGAACCAAGGAAATCCAAATATTTCCTCAGAATAGAAGAAATCTGAAATTACAAAATCAACCGAAGCGAAATATTCACTTCTTTAGGTATTCCTACCTGAGGGAAAATGTCATTAGATATGCAGTTGTGTCAATTTTGCATGACTTTCTGTAAATCGTTATTACATCAATTTCTAAATATAGTCAGTCTTCCAAAAATAAGTTTAAAATATTTTTCATTTAAAAATTCTAAAGCTTAAAAGATAAAGTAATTTAATTTACAATCTAAATCATGTACATTTTTTGTACTTGCATTGTTTATTAACATTACACAACCTGCAGTTGCGAATGTTGGAATAAATTACTAACTAAAATTTTTTTGCTTCTTAATCTTAATTACACAGATGTTTCACGTATTGTAAGCGCCTTATCTCCTATTTTACCTAATGTTGGTCTCCATATTTTAGTCGTAATGTCGAATGACTTTAATGATTGTTTCAAATTATTGATATCAACAAATGCAGAGATAGTAAGAATGAAAATGGAAACCGTTCTTTTGTATAGTAAGAATTTTTCCAAACATCCCGTCTACAATTCGTAGATTATATAAATGTATCAAAATAATATATTTTGGGAAACAATTTGTCAATATTTAAGACAAAAGTAATTACAGCATTTATCAGGGCTACGTTTATGTATAAGACTAAATACTTCCTAAATTTTTATTTAATGAATTGAGTTCTTTAATTTTATGTTTTTAACTGGGAAGAAAAGTTGTATGTTTTACTCAAAAAAAAGTTTCAACAAATATTTTAGAAAATTTCCAATTACTTTAATATATTCACGAATAACTTATTGTTATACTGTGTTGCTTATATAAGAAATTTTAAAAATGCTCTAAATAGAATAAATTTTCAATACATAAAAATATTATAAAATTAAATTAATACATTTGAAATTTAGTAGATTATATAGACAAACATAAATATTGAAGTAATTCTGCTCACGCGCGTACAATGAAATAAAACTGTTCAATGATTTTTTTAACACGTATAACATAATAATTATATTAACTGGCAAAATTTTGCATGCTTTCGTACTAAAGAGGTTTCTTTTTGATGAATTTTCAAGATTTTATTACAATTAATTTAGATGAAGGCTGATTATGGTCTTAATAGTAATACTACATTCGTATCGAAAATTCTTTATTTAATCTAAGCTATTGAGTTATAATTTAAAAGTAACATAAATGTTTCTCCAAAAATTTCTTTCATTAATTTTTAAATTAATTAAATATGTGATGTCTATATATTAATTATTTGATTTTGATTTACTATAAATACGGTATTTTTCCATTATAGCCCCGCTTATGATCTTAAAGAACTAGAATGTTTCTTACGAAGAACGAAAACAATATAACTCAAATATGATAATTTTAATGACTCTCAAAATTTTATTTTCAAATAAAAACATTCCAATCCAGCTTGGAGATAATTTTGTCTGCTTAAAAGACCCTTACGATCACAAGAAACAAGTTTAAAAAACAGCAAAGAACAACACAATTTAATTTTGTCTCATTGAGAAGAAAGGTACTATTACCTCGCACGAACACAATCGATCATTGATGTAATTGCTAAGTAGATCCCGTTCAGAAATAAACGTTGGCTCTAAAGTAAATAATAATTGTTTAATTTATAAAATGATTATCACCTTATAATAGTTTGTAACAATGTAAACCTTTTTTTAAGCAATACACCATGCGAAAGGAATATTTATTTTTTTTTAACGGCGGGCACTTGGGTGACGAACCCTATGCCACAACAATGCCAGAAATTGCTACTCATTTACTATTACTCAGCGGGCACCTGTGAACCAAATCACGGAGGCGAGTAGAGTTGCCCGCTCCATACCACCACACACCCATTTATATAATACACCATTTTATACACCCATTTACACACCATGTATTGGGACACATTCATACATCATCACAGAAGAAAGGACAGAGAAACACAGAGAGAACTGAGAAAGAAAGTAACATCCATGATCTAACCGTGATTCGAACCCGGGACCCACAGCTCAGGAGTCAGGAACGCTAACCACTCAGCCATCGGTAGGCGCGAATGGAATATTTATAACTGCAATTTACAATTTTCCTCCTTAGTGATTATATGGAAAAATACTCTACACAAAATAAAATTTTAAAATCAAATTATTTAAATACATAAAGATGTAAATAGTTTATTATTTGAATAACACAAGAATTTACCTTTGTGTAAAGTTATGCCGAAAAAGCATACCATTATTTTAATTTAAAACTGAGTCGAATTTAAGGAAAAATTCTATAGACTGAATACTTCAACATAAAGCATTAGAACCATCTAGAACTTCTGTGTAAAACAAATCTAATTTGAGTACATACTTCAATTTTATGAAGTTTATAAATTATGACAAATAAATAATTTATCAGAGCTCATATGTTATATAAAGTTGTCGTTTGTACTCAAATGAATAGAAATGTACTTAAATTAGAAAAATCACCATTGATAAATTTAAATAGCTTACAAATTTATCAGTGGTGATTTACTTACAAGAACTCTGGTTGAAAACGAAAGCGTTTATCGCTAGTACATAATACTGTAAGAAATAGCTTTTCACTTTCATTCCGGAAATTTTCTGATTGAGCCATTTCTAAAGAATTCATTTATTGACTTAATCTCCCCTCCGAGAATTACAGTGATTAATAATGCTTCTCTTCACCATCTTTTTTGAGAAAGAGTGAAGGATAGAATGTTATCTTTTCTTCATTTTAGAATACAAATAGCAGTTAATCAACAGAGAATTTCAGAAAAGCTTAGTAGAGTCTAACATGTTTAAAGCAATATAAATGTGATACAGAGATATTAGGATCTTTTACTATTTCTATTATTTTAAATTCTAAATACAGAATTTTATACAGAGGTAAATCATGAACTAATTTTGAGTTCTCAAACAATCAGCTTTCCGGAATTATTAGGAGAAAATTCAGAATGTGCTAGAAACAAATAGTCTCATTTTGCTAACTGATCTAAGCCAGTAGTAACTACTTAATTCTTCACATAAATTAGAAGAGTAGACAATGTAATAATGCACAATTGCTTGATCAAATATCAAAGCAAACTTGCCATGATTTCCTTTTTTATAATTAATCTTCGAACAGCTTTCGAGTAGATCATTACACTCTCAATACTTTCGAGAAACATAATTACTCTTTTTCAATTATAGCAATACTTAAATTTGATTTCCTCTAATAATAACTAAATTATTTTAATTTCAGAAACATTTTTAAATCTGAATTTGCAATTTTGCGAAAGCTGTCCTGGTATATCTATTATTAGAAAGATATGATGTTTTTCTTATGTTAAGTATTTTAGTAACCAACCGAAGTGAAAGTGGAAAATTAATATCATATGAATATGTATAGATTTTATAACAGATGGCTCTGCGTGAATAACACAAGGCCGCAACTGCTTCTAATTTATCGTTTACTCGGGTGACACCTGTGAAACAAGTCACGAAGGCGAGGAGCATTAACCGCGACATTCTACAGCAAACCACATTCACCCTTCCTCCGAGCACAAAAAGACAAGTAAACGCAGAGAGAAAAAAAAAAAGAACACCCTGTCTGAACCGGGATTCGAATCTGGCACCTACAGATCAGGAATACTAGCCACTCAGACATCGGCTGGTATCCCACAAACGTAAACGTTTGAAAAATATCATGATCTACATGAATGAAAATGCGACCGATGACTGAGTGATCTAGACTGTTGGTTCTAAGTTCGGGTATGAATGTTTCTTTCTCTCTGTGTTTCTCGGTCCTTTTTTTCTGAGAAGATGCATGAATGTGGCCCACCCTATAAGTGGGTTTGTGGTGATATGGCATGGGTAATGCTACTTGCTGAAGAGACTTGGTCCACAGGTGACAAGCGGGTAGCGATAAATGAGTAGCAGTTTCGACCCTTATGTGGTGATGGGTTAATAACCCAGTGCCCGCCGTTATTAACAAAAAGAAAAGGAAAACACAACATGAATGAAATGACATCGCAATTCAGCCTTAAAATCTAAAAGAAATCGCAATTATGCAAAGATTAATATAAATTTTGAATTTTTTTATACTCTAAACTAACAGAAGAAGACATTTATAAAAATGTGGATTGAGAGCCATTTTTGGATTGGTAGTCTCTGAGAAAACATTACAGATTTTGTTAAGTTTTTTATTTATTTATTTGGACTATACGATAATGTGTAGTTCGTACTCTTTTATATGCACACATTATGCGATAGCTGTGAATAGTGTTATCTTCATCCCCCGCAGGATAATTAGTGATTAAATATCTTTGATTGATTGATTACATAAATTAATCATTTAGCGTTAAATCATGCATAGTGAATAATATTTGAATTTCGATTACAGCTTGGTACATTGAACGGATGATTTCTGTCACAGCTGAGTCATCTCTAAAACAAATGATATTTATATAAGTTAAAGTTGCAGTTATGGATATTTAGCAGGTTTTTGAATTATCATAAGATAAATGAGAGAGCAGTATTACATACAACGCCTTTAACTATACAGTCAACTGATGGACCGTATTTTATCAATAATTAACGATAAATATACAATTATCCCCGATTCAGTGTATTTTTATAAAAATCTTTTTAAAATAAAACAATCCGAGGCCATTCTTGTAGGTCCTTACCGTTATTAACCTTTTATCTATACTTTTCGATATTCTTTATTTCTACTATTATTCCATATAAATTCCTTTTTGCACATTCATGAATGCTATTGCTATTATTTTACACTTGGAATGATTACCACAGACAAATTTACTGAACTTACCGAGCATATTTACGAAATATGATAATTTCATTAACTTGCATTTTCTTTTGTCAAGAAACTTTCAAAACTATTTAGCTTTTAAATTGTTAAAATATAAAATTTATTTGAAATCGAATTATATTTTCTAGAATTATTCCAAATCGAATCATACGACATGCGATTAAACTTATAGGAATAAGAAAATAAGAAATGTCTGATAAGAAAACCATTTCTTTTTTATGCTAAAAGTTTATTATCAAAGTCAATATATAAATAGCGTACCATCAAATTCGGAATTTATACTTGATTATTTTTCTGAATTTATTCAACTCATAATTTTTAAAGAGGATTGAATTACGTTAGTGGCTCTTAAAATCATTAGTTTGATGACTTCCTAAAAATATTTTCAAAATTTTAGCTTAGGACAAGGAAATAAATAAGTATTCACAGAAAGAAAAAATAATTCAAACTAATATCAAATAAAATACTTAATTTTTAATCTTTACTCTGACGAAAATACTGAAGAGTTCCTTGAAATACTTAATAAAAAAATCAATTTAACAAAATCTGGAAAAAAACATTCTCAAGTTTCTAATCCTTATTTTTATGCAGCAAAAATTAATCATATGACGAAAAACAAAAACCAAATCTTCAAATTTAAGAGGTTTCTTGTTGATAACAATGCATTTTTTTCATATTTTCAAATGTATTTTTCTCCGAATGTAAGATTTAAATAAATTTCTTTTCCAATAATATCATTTTTCGCATTTAAAGAACATTAACTTTCAATGAATCATGTTCAGATCAGTATTTTCAATTTAAATAAACTTGCTAAGCATCTTGATTGTACACAAGGAATAAAATATTGAAACAAATATTCAAAATAAACTATGTGTAACTCATTTATTTCTATTTAGTTACCCTTAAAAATGTACTTGATATATATATATATATATATATATATATATATATATATATATATATATATATATATATATAATATATATATATAATATATATATATATATATATATATATATATATATATATATATATATATATATATATATATATATATATATATATATATATATATATATACATATATATATATATACATATATATATATATATATATATATATATATATATATATATATACATATATATATATATACATATATATATATATATATATATATATATATATATATATATATATATATATATATATATATATATATATATATATATATATATATATATATATATATATATATATATATATATATATATATATATATATATATATATATATATATAATAAATTTTATACACCTTGCTAATGAAATTAAAAAACAATCATTCAATAAAATACGTTACTATTCCTAAAAGACAGTGGATGATTGGTTAACGAACCTAACTTGTTTCAAATCTATGTTCGCTATCTGAATTATACCTTAATCGATTTACCATGGATCTCTTTGTGAAATCGTGTAATTCGTTCTGGAGACCCTAAAAATGAAATTAAGAAAAGTATGTATAATTTCTTAGTAAGTTTATTTAAAAACTTAAGCTTTTTTAAAAACTATTCATGCATATAGTTTTGCATATTAATTAGTCCTTTTTATTTTTTGTTTATGAGTCACTAAAGAACATTTCCAATTTCGATTGCTTTTATCTCTTTTTTAAGACTTTCTGGAAGTTATTGATAGCATTGTTGTTGTAAAAAAAACCCTAACCTTACGAATATCAGCTTAGGTTGGGTGTCATTCTAAGACCACTGCTCTGATTTCCTCCCACATCTGCAACGATTGAACAAGGGGGGAGGGGCATGCTCAAAATGAAATCAATTTCTGTTTTGAATGAAATCAAACGTGAAACTGATCATCCATTTTGGCTGCAAATGTTCTATTGGAAACTTTTTTGCAATTTAGAACTCTGAAGTTAATAGGGAAGCAACATAATTCAAGAGAGATAAAAAACGATTTTTGGTCCTTTGAGTTTGGCAACCCTGCATACATCATGCTCCGAGAGCCGAGAACTGTTCTTAAGAATTCATTTTATTTTGTTATTCAAATACTCATTGTCCGAACACAAAAATCTTTCATGAAAGTGTTGTTGTCGTGTGCCAGCTGGGCTGGCATTATGGGGTGCGCTGCTCCACTTTTCCAACTGAACCATATTAGTTGTGGAGTCCGACTTCCTGAGTACACACATGCCATAGGGACTCGTTTATAGGGTAGGCAACCATTCACACAAGGAAAGGACAAAGACAGGATCGATAGAGAGAGTAAGTACATACATGACCGAACCTGGATTCAAACCCAGGACCTCCCTATAAGGAACACTGACCACTAGACAAGTTGTAATCTCATGAAAGTGTTCGTTTTCCGATTTGTTCGCTTTCAGAACTGTTCGTTAACCAATCACCCACTGTATCGATCCTTTTATGAAATACTAAAATGAATATATTATTATTGAACGTATTTTTTATGTACAATATATTTTACTAATGAAAGAATTATGAATTCTATCAGACAATATTTAAAAATACATATTTAATTTAGCATTTATTATTTCAAAACAACGGAATTTCATTTTTTACATATTATGATTCATTCAATGATTTCCTAATAAACTTCATTATATTTAATGTTAATTAAAAATTGTTTCTATCCGAATTGTTTTTTAGTCATCTACCTTTATGATAGCTTCATAAATAAAATATAATAAACTAAAAATCAAAATTAAAATTTAAGAAATATTTTGATTATGTGTTTCGGATAACATTTTAATTAACTATGATATTTTTTAATATTATGTATTATTACATACAAGATAATTATTATGAATAACTACATATAATCTATCACAAAGGTGTCGAAGCATTTATTTCTTTTAATGTTCCCTTTCTATTTGGAATACACACTACTATATGGAAGATGGACTTCGGTCAGTTTCTGTTGCATAGTGCAAGATGGAGACTCTACCTTAAAGTATTTGGAAAAGATAAATGTTTGCTGATATAAAGGGCTATCAGCTTAACGCATGATGGATGATCTTGAACCCCAGATTATGGGACAAAGCTTTGGTAGAAAGTTAAACTTTTAAGAGCCTAGTTGTTTCGATTCGAATGTGATTCGTAAATTGGAATTCATGGTCAAAACAATTCACTGGTATTTTCAATGTTTAATATGTTTAGTTTTTGCTCCTTGAAAAATTAGAATTGGGTTAAAATTCCCACGATGTTTCCTGTCAGTTCAGAAGATACAGAAGTTATCTTTACTGGAGTTTATTATTGGTTTTACTTCACTTAGCTTGCGATACCCTTCAAAGTTAAATTAAAAGATCTTCCAGCCTTCTCCAAATTCTTATTTGAATTCCAAGTATAGCAATATTATCTGCATAACAAGAAATCTTAATATGATATTGGATGTAATGGTCAGTTGTATTTATGTATAGAAAGAAGAGCAGTAGGCTTAAGACAGAAAATTATGTTACTCGTGAACATACTTTGGGCGTCCAAGAAAATTCCCCATTACACCGACAGACATATACAGGGGCTCAGGAGAGCCCTGCACTGTACCTTAAAGTATTTGGAATACTGGTCTATCATGAAGTATTGCGTAATTTTGAACTTCGTTCAGGTGATAAAGTCACATTTGAGTTGGAATGATTCTCTCCACATCTGCTCTAGAATAACGGAAGAACTTTGGATTTCACAAAATAACGTAGATTTGTTCCCGAAACAGGAGCTGCCGAAACCAAGTATGTATCACCCAGCCAATTACGTACCACCTAAGTTATGCTTCACTTTGGTAATCTACACTTTGCTAGATATATGATAAATATTTTTTATCACACTTTTTGTTTAAGAAATTAAAATAAAATTACAAAATAAGTAGTTTTATTCTTCAATCCTTGAGCAATTAAATTATAAATGAATACATTCGACATACTGTTTATGGCCCGAGAATCCGTTTTGGTAATTTAGTAAATAACGCTGTTGATGCATATTTAATCACCAAAATAAATACTTAGTTTCTACAAAAACTTGTACCACTTTTCGTTTCACAAACATATTTTTAAGTATTCTTTTATTAAAGAGTTTTTTTCTGAAAATAAAATTATGTTCATAAATTGAATAAATTCAACTTTGCAGAAAATATTCAAATAATTAATGCATGGTCTTAACAAAGGAAAATAATTAAAGTATATTTAAAAGGTTTCGAATTTAATTTGCATTCATCATCCAAATTTTAAAATACTTTTATTTTCTCATATTTGTAGCGTAACTCATAATTTCATAGGTTTCATTAAGAACATTAAAAAAACATCCTTATAAAAATTTAACTACTCTGCGACAGAGCTTTTGTGATGCATTTATGAACATTGTGGTTTGGAATTTAATGGCTTAATTACTTACGTAGAAAAGTCTTAATAATTAGTTCTAATTATCTATAAAAAGAAATATTAACTTCTTCTAACAAAGTAAAAGAAATATCCATTTTTTTAAAAGTAATCGTAACAATTTTTAAAGAAATCAAAATTTAAAGACAGCTTTCTAATTAAAGTTAAATCATTACCAGACAATGTGTAATAATTATCTTGTCAAGAATTCTGAGATATTTAACGTAACTTGCATATTATTTTTTAACAATCTTAAAGGTGTCAAGATAAAAGAATTAATAAAATAAATTTATAGAAAAGAATTTTCTTGGAAAAGAAATCGTTAGAAAAATCACATTTTTATAAAATATTTAGCATAAACAATCATAATATTTTCGAATGAAGTCATCCCACTGAATGAATTTGTTTATTAAAGAATTCTTTTGATTAATCTAGTAAAATATATTCTTTCTTTTTCATACTTTTGACATTAAATGTGAGAAAATAAATATGGTTTCCTTAAGATAGTAAGTTTTTTATAATAGTCTCATTACATGTAATAAAGGATTTGTTTTTCAAAGACTCAAATGTTTTACATATGCCTTGCAACATTAAGTGTAATCAAATTATAGGTATTTATATATGTTTTCATGGAAAAAGAAAGTAGAGTGAATTTGTGTGCATGTGCGTATATTACATTTTTTTGGGATATAAAATTGAAAAATATTATTCTGTAACATCTTAACGAACACTCAGTTATGTAATTTTCTGACATTAAGTGGGCTTTTTAGGAAACTATTTTATATAGTTTTTATGTTATGTTTCAGGCTGAGATTTTGGTAGTAACTTGTATAGTAACTTTTTTTGTAGTAACTCAATAACCAGAAATTTTCTACCTTAGATTAAGACATAAAATTATGGTAATTTTTTAGGCAATGAAGTGGTACTTCAATCAATAGAGGAAGCATCTGTTAGATAAAATATTGTGCTTTAATGGAAATAATCCTTGATATGAACAAGACAGTAATAATAAAGTTCCTGCAATTTGTTTCTAGACTATTGTTGGATTTTAGGCAATAAACAGATTGGGTTCTTTAAACGGATTATTTGACAGTCCATTTTTGTTTTTATTTATTTATTTATTTTTGTTCTGAGATCAGGAGATCACTTATAGAATACATGAAAGATATTGAAACAATCTATACACGTTATTAAAATATTTTCTCAGCAGAAACCAAAATTTAGTTTAAGATTTGAGGGGAAGTCCAATCCACGTGTAAAATTAGGACTAGTTTTAACTGGTATCCACTGTAATTAAGAGATATTATTGAGACTGAGAGAATTCAGTTGGAACAGAAGATCTTGTATACTTATAACGAATACCATTTATTCACATGCCTCAGATTCAGGACTTGTGGCACTAAAGACGTCAAATCTGTGACTTCTGTGATGCCTCCTTACCAGATGCTCAGAAGTTTTGAAAATCTGAAGGACTTTTTAAAACACTATAGCTTTATTTTCAATATTGTGTGAAGAGTGCCATGGAACAAGAGGCAAAAGAACATTTATCCGAAGAATCATCTGCTTTAATCTAATATGATCTAGATACCAGGAATAAATCTGCATTGTATTAGGAATCTGAATTAAGCAAATGTTTTTCCAACCCATGGACAAGAAATCTTCGTCTCTGTAATACAATTTAGTATTGGGTAAAATTATTCTTTCTTTCTCACAAAGTTATCTGATTTACATACTGATTTCTAGTAGTATTTAAAATATATAAATGCTGTGGTATTTGTTCATAAACATATTAGAATTTAGGTTTTTATTGATATTCATGTATAATTGCAAAACTTTTATTAACATCACATATCTAAGGTTTATTTTAGATTTCCTAACAATTATAAAATTATTTATTTGTTGTAAGTTTTTTCTAACTTATCTTATATTTCAAAAAGCTTTCTTAAACTGAATTTAGAAGTGAATACATTCATATTTATCTGTGTTCGCAGTTTATTTGATTTTAAAGAGCTGCAAGAATTAAAAATGAAAACTAATAAATTGATTTAATGGTGCTGAAATGTGCATGTAAAGTTAATTGTGAGACATATTGAGAATCTTTTATACATTTTTATCAATTTTCTGAAATTTATCATTAAAAAATGCAATACAATGTTTTTTTTAATAAGAAAACATTTAACTGGTATGATTCAAAAGTGACAATTTTATGGAAGCCTTCATTCCCGAACACCAGATTCAAACGTTAAATATAACAGATACATATTTCTTTACTTTCCAAACAAAAAATATTTTTATTTCAGTTATAATTTTTCAAATACCTATAAAATATGTTTATGCCAAATCAAAATACAAATAATGTTATGAAAAATAATATATTAATTTTGACATAAAAGTTTTAGTTTCTTAACAAATTAATTCAAATTAAGCTAAGCATTATGTAGGAAATTTTTTTTCCGGATTTCCCAATTGTATTCTTTAAAGGACTACTCATATTTCAAGTAATATGCCTTAATTTCCATTCTTATATTTTTCTTTACTTCTAATAACAAGGTATGATACAGTAATGTTAATTAAATACAACCAAAAAGAATTGAACAAAAAAATCCCCCAGAAAAATGATAGTATATAATAAAACTAAAAATGACCAGAGTTTCTTTGAAGTCTAAGGCACGCAATACCAGGATACGTTGAAATGGTATCTAATAAGTGCCCTACAGGCACGAGAATGGGCTCAGTTCATATTTTCTCTAAATTCACAGAGTGGGCAAAAAGGTTAGACAAAAACTTCCAATGCGATGAAGATGCCCGCCAAAGCAGTCATGGCCAGTGAATAACCTGTAAGAGGCCATTGCATCACGTTGTAGAAAATCAGGTAAACAAAAGCGAGGTCTTTAGTCATTTCTTCGACTTTGATTAAGATTTATAATAAATCTGTGTATTATTCATGTTCACAACATAATGAAGCATTTAATAGATAGACATCCTGTAAGGAAATTTATGAGGAGTTGAGAATAAACCAAGCTTTGTGGCACGACAGCCCATGTGAAACAAATCCTACAATGTCTCGCTCTGGTTTTCTGACCGTGAGGCCCTAGGATAAGAATCATATATATATATATATATATATATATATATATATATATATATATATATATATATATATATATATATATATATATATATATATATATATATATATATATATATATATATATATATATATATACATAACTTAGAAAACTTGAGACTTTAGGAATTAATTTTGATAAGTAATTCAGTTTTTAGGCAAATAAAATTTCTTATTGCCCCAACTAAACTTAACAGAATCCAGTTTAAATCACATCACATTCTGTTAAATAGTTTATGCCCTACACACACAAAAGAAAATCCTTACTAAATTAGATATATTATAAGCTTCGAGAAATTATTTGTGATTTATTTCTCATGACACTAAATTCTACTCAGCAAGCTGGTAGCGTTCACATATTGCCAATTTCCTGTTTAATCAAATCCGCTTTTAGCACAATGCAATGCATTGCTTGCCTTATTGTGTTGTACTCTTCTAAGAAAACACTTCAGAATTATATTAACGTACTTTAACTTTCTATAACGAGGAGAAGTGGAATTCGAAGTACTTAACGCTGCTAAGTTCGCTGCATTTTATTAAGTAAACAGCTGATTATCCATTTTAAATTTTAATAATAATAACACAATAATTTGGAGTATATAAATTTTGAATATATGAATTCTTCCTTATTAATGAACATCATTTCTTAAATAAGTAATTTCTTTATTTTATTTTGAAAATTTATCATATTCAGCATGCATTAAAAATTCTTATTTTTTTCTCTAGATTCACTGAGTTCTATATAATTTCGGAGAAAAATTCATATTGATAATTCTGAATAGATAAACAAAATTCTGAGGTATTCTAGAGTTATTTCAAATTATAGAAGGATATGTCACCAATCTAGATTGATATATCTATATTATATCTAAATTAAATTTAAATAAGTGGAGCTTGCTGTGTCCTGGCTGGTTCTCGTTATCAGGAGGTAGTGAGTTAGAATCCTGAAATAATTAAAGATCTGTCAAATAAGATAATTGTTACCGGGATCGGTTAAAGAAGTCGTGGTTACAGTGTCTTCCATGTGAAATGATGCATCTTGAGGTGACAGGCCAGACTGGGAGTCATCTTAGTTCTTGCATTCAAATTATGAAGACACACTTTTGGGGCTACAATGATGGAAATGATGTCACCTTATGGAATTGAGTGCCCAGTGGGTGGGTGACCCACTCTATAATGTGTCATCATTTCCACACCCTTGCAGTGCTGTAAGGTGGGGATCCTAATAGCAGGGCACATCATACAACAACAACAGCACTTTTCTCTTTTTGTTAACTAATATCGCTTTTTGTTATATTCATTTTATTTTACTTTTTATAAAATTTCCAATATTCCATTCTCCAATATTCCAAAATTTTATTCATAAATCGATTAAGATTTAATTTAAATTTTTCAAGATCAAGATTTAATTTAATTTTAAAGAGTAATTTTTTCTTATTCATTTATTTTAATTTTCCTCATTTGTCTGACTTCATATTTTATCCTATTTACTTTTCTATCTATTCAAGTAGAATTTAAATTTTTGGGAATTATATATTTTTGTATTTATGAACATTTAATACATTGATCACACAACAAGAAATCTTAATATATCTTGTGCTCTACAAAAGTTTTCCAATTTCTAGAAGTTTGTTTTTTTGTTTGTTTATATGAAAAAGAAAATCCTGATTAACAATAACATATAAAACTTCTAGATTTTTTGAATGATCTTAAGATATAAAAACGTATCATGAGACTAGAGTAACGCCCATATGATCCAAAATATATAAAAAAAATTTCTGCTTTTTCCTCAGTTATATCATTTTTTATCATTGCCTAAATAAAGTTACTTACACGAATCCAAATATAGAGTAAAAAAACATTTAATTAAATGGAAGGAAAAATAAAAGTTGGAAATTGAATATATTCTGACCAGCGATTCGAAATTATTAGATAATTAAAATAACAGCAAAAACACTCTCGAATTTCCACTTTTTCTGTTCACTAACCTATCTAGAACTAAGTAAGATCCATCATTTTTCCAGAATAGAAGAAATCTCAAATTTCAAAATTAACCATATTAATCTGTAAAATAATAAAATAACCAGTTAAATCTGTAAAATAATAAAATATTATTAGATCCATGCTCTTAAATTAGGACTTGGTTGACTGCTTGGAAAGGGGTATATCCTTGTACCAGAAGTCAATGGGTTTATTCCCCCAAAACCAAAGATTCGTCGTGATCACTTTAATTGGCTGAAGTAAAATCCTCCAAATAAAATAATATCAATAGTGGCAATAAGCCAAATTCGGATGTCTTTTCTCATTTTTTTATTTTAAATTAGTAAAATCCATCTGCTTTCAAGGCAATGATAGTAGACTCGTTTGTTAACTATGCATATGAGGTCATCAGTGCCCTCCCTTATTCAGATCTATAGATTTAATGGTAAAATTTTGCTTAGGTATATTGGGGATTTTTTGACGCCAAGAGAGGCACCAAAAAGTGAATAGCAAAATGGCAATTCCAAAAATATGTTAGTTGCAGTGCTGATAATACCAAGATTACCAAAAATTAAAGTTTATCACCAATATTTATCGTTTTATTTTTTGCCAAACCAAGGGGTACCCGTATGTAGACCGAGCCACATTAAATACACTTGATATTGAAGAACGTATTGAGAAAAATACATATAGTTTAAATAATGAAATAAAGTGTTCAAGTTTTATATGAAGGTAAATAACTATTTTTAATTAATGTGAAAAAATTATTTACCTATTTTGAACACATATAGTATAGTAATATTCAGCATTTCATAAATTGACTGTTTTGCCTAGCTTAATACTACTCTTCTTCGATCAATTCTTCCCACTAAATTACAATAAAAGTTCATTTAAATCAATGGTTCCCAAACTTTTTTTTCTTGTGGACCACTTTCAAAGTTTTACTTTTTTCTATGGACTCCCTATTGTTGACAAAAAGTGCATAGGTACTAACAAAAACTACTTTAACAAAAAATTGCCTCGGTACCTAAACTTTAATTTTCCCTGGCTTTTTGTTCTCTTAGAGGAGATTTCTAGTATTTAATTTTTACTACATAATTGAGAAAAATACATATAGTTTAAATAATGAAATAAAAGTTCATTTAAATCAATGCTACACTCAAGTAGTAAAACAAATATAATATGATTGATAAATTACGATATACAATACAAATATGTATAACAAATAGGCAGATACTTACTTTTTTCGGCACTGCAAACACTGACATCGATTCACTCACAGCACACTTTTATGTTTGAAATTCCGGAAACAAATGAGTAACGTTTTGTTGTTGACATTCGTATGTATGCTGATGTAGATTGCAAGCACATCCCAAGTCGCATTTCATGCCTTTGCAGCTCCAAATAAGCATCCTGGACGAGCGAGCGGCACTTTGCAAGTCTCGATATGTGGAGTACACTTGTACTATTATCTATTGTTCTATTCAATTCTGTATTTGAATTGAGTCTCGAATATGTTGGAGTACCTACCAAGTGAATGATGCTACCTGCCTACGTTGATACGTAAATTCAAGCCAGCCAAAATGTTTGTTCTTTATTATGAAAACCAGGAAATGTTTCGTGGACCCCCATTTAAAACTTGTGAAACCCTGTTTTCTTTCTACGTCTACGTGAACCACCGTGTGGTCTCTTATGAACACCAGTGGGTCCTAATTTTATCACTTTGGGAACCTATGATTTAAATAATACCTACTTATACTACAGACGTCATAATTCTTTAACGTTCGTCACTCTAAAAAGGCTGACGGTTCTATTATCAAAACTAAATAAAATTCACTTTTAAATTCATTTGTATTCATTTTGATTCGTGAAATCTTGATATACCAAGAATATTCTATCATCAATATAATTTATATTTATTTGTATATTCAAGATTCTAATGAATATTCTTAAAATATGAAAGTTTTCGCTACGTAATTAAGCGCAAAACAGATATAAAACAGAAAAATTAATATTACTATTTCTTTAATTTTAAACAAATACAAGAAAATGGTTTCTCTGTTGGCAATATTCTTAGAAATAAGTTTAGATTAATAAAAAAACTCATTATAAACAAGTTGGTGGAAGCATTGGCAATGATACATTTTAAAGAGTATACACTTCTGTACACTTAGAGTGTTTGTTTCTAGTTGGCACATATGTGATTTCTGGAGTAAAACTACATGCAAGCTATTTCTGGAGCTTGTAAATCAAACTTAATATTTACCATAATCTTATTTGACTCGATAATTTTGGAATGGATACACATTTTATTCCGTGTAAATTTCTCTGTTTCCTTTCTCTGATTTGTGATGCAACATTGAACATTTCAGTTTTTTTACTTAATGAAACTTCTAACATCCATTTAGGATTCATAACGTCTAATGTAAACTGAAATCCTAAATTTAAAAAATTATATTCATAAGATATTAAATGAGAATTCATTTTAAAAATATAATAACAGCATAGTCTCTTATAATTTTCAAAATTATTTAATGTTTTGCAATTTTTTATAACAGAAAAAACTATATTTTATTTATATTTTGTAAAATTTTTTATAATATTTTTGAAACAATTTAATAGAGGCAGAATTTGACAATTTTTCTTTGAAGATTAAAAGATTGAATATATTGAGAACTTTGGTTATTTTCTTTTCTTTCAACGTTATAATGCTAAATTTTTTTATTTTATTTATATTTTTATTAATCTTTCTTTTTCTTTTTATACTTAGCTGTGAGTATAACTTAAAACAGTGATAAAAAGAAACATCAAACTTATTTATGAGTTTCATTTTTTTATTTCGTATTATTTATTATAAAAAAAATTTCGCATTTTTGTTAAACATTTAATAATTCTTAATCAATGAAAAAATTTGTATTTTAAAATAGTTCATAGAAATGAAACATTTTATTGAAATTTTAAATTCTAATTATGTAAGTTATGTAAGTATTAGAAGTTTAATATACCATCAAATCTCATAATCAAATAATTTCAATTAAACGAAGGATTATTTGAATTTATATTTTCCATTTAAAAGAACAGAAAAATTGAAGCAATATTCATACTTACATAAAATGCTAACGCAATTATATTCTAAAACATAAATATAATAAGATAGAATAAAGTTTATAATATAATAATTTTTATATAAAAATTTATAATATGTGAATTTAACGGAAACTTTATACACCATCTATCTGGGGTCCTTTATACATTTATTATCCTTAATGATATAAAAAGTTAATAGTTTAATGTGTCTCGTTTCTGCATATTAGTTACATTTCATTACGAATATTGAATTGCACATTATGACTCCACAATAATAATATTTAAAACTAAAAATGGTTTGGTTGTCAAATTATTGGGTTGTCCGGAAAGTAATTTCGTTTTTCCTACATGGATCAGCTTTTTTCTAGTAAACACCAACCACTTTGACTGTGGAATCGTGATACTGTCAGAAAGATGGTAAAAGCTATTGAACTAGAATAGTGAAATACAATATTTATTTGCCGCACGTTTTGCATTTTTATGAAAAACGAAATGACTTTCCGAACAACTCAATAATTTATCCAAGTTAGAAATAAAATCATACACACATTTTCGTACTCAAGCATTCTTTCTCTCTCATTGATTTTTGCGTTGTCTTCTGATTATGTGAATGATTTGATGTCGAATACACTACATTAACTTTCTGAATCAATCTTACTTATTGAGGAATTTATATAAATAATTTATTATTTAAATAAGATGATTAAAATATTAAAAATGCGATAGCTTGAAAATAAACCGAAAATTCCAGAGCAAAGTAAAACTCAAATATTACACATTTAATTCTGGTATATAAATTTGCGATAAATATGCAATCTAAAATACCAAAG
This sequence comes from Latrodectus elegans, assembly GCA_030067965.1. Lineage (NCBI taxonomy): Eukaryota > Metazoa > Arthropoda > Arachnida > Araneae > Theridiidae > Latrodectus > Latrodectus elegans. The sequence goes on from CM057820.1 coordinate 6,352,508, forward strand.
CTCTTTAAATTAATCAAAAATGACTTTCCTTACGAAGTCTCTGGGGTTGCTTATTGCAAGGATATAATAGAACAACTTTTCAGCTTAGTTCCAGAAATATTTGGACCAAACCGTTTCAAATGAATTCTTTTGTTGTCGTAACCTCTCTTCGGAGAGTAGTTGCGATTTAGATTGCACTATTTCTCCCTCTTTTTCGAGAGCGAAAATATGTTAAAATATAATCTTTTTCTTCCTTTGTGCATCCATTTCACAAATAGGGAGCAATTAAAAGATAGTTCTGAAAAGGCTTAGAGAAATTTTCCACATTTAAATAAACGTAAATGGCAAAGAGATTAGGAACTTCTTGAATTTCTAATATTTCAGGCATTAAATGCAGGGTTGTATACAGAGAGAAATCACATAATCGTAATTTTGGAGACCGCACAATCTGTCTTACATGTATAAGGTGAAAGTTAGAAGGCATTTAAAATCAATAGTCATTTTGCAGATTTATTTTATTGTTAAATTAATGTGAACAATCGAAAATTATGTTATGATGCACAAACTTTGGTCAAATGACAAAACAACAAGATCTATTTCTTTTCATAGTTATTCTAAAAAACACTTTTGGAAAGGGAAAAGAATGACCTTATTTGAAGGATTCGTAATAACTCTTTTTTATTTATAACATTCACATATAAAGGAATTATATGTAAATATTATTATTAAGGAAAAAGATAATTAAAAAATATTTAATATAAATTCGATGCAATTAATCGCATCTAATTTATATAAAATTCTAAGTCTTATAATTTTTTAAAAATTTCAGTATTTTGCTACTCTAAATCTGACTAAGTATGTTCATTTTTTAAATGATGTGATGTTTTCTATTTTATGAGCACCAGTATACATCCCTGTATCTAACTCAAAATTGAACAAGGATGTACACTAGATAGAAACTGCTCAGGAGGACCCTTTTAATTCAAAAGCATGCACCAAGAATACCACCATCAAGACTCTACTTGCCGTGCGTAGATATATCATTTCACTTGGAGGCCATTGCGACAACAACCTTTTTGGGGTGCTTTATCAGATTTTAGTGAACACGACTGACCTTTCGTTAAGTCCAAACTTGAATTCACTATCTTCCGATAAGCATGACACCTTTTCCAACTATGCCACCTTGGCTATGCTTTATCAATGAACCAACATGGGTATGAAATCACAAAGTCATATATTTATTGTAGATATACAGTTGATTAAAATTATATACATATTAGCATGATTCAGTTTTAAAAGGTGAAAGATATAGTAATAACAGCAGGATATTAATTATTCTGATAAATTTATGCCAATCTAAGTGAAAAGCCAGTATGAAAAAGAAATTCTGAGTCATCTTTGGAGTGATTCGAGAAATAGAAACTATCCCAAATTTTAATTTTAAAACATAAATATATTTGTTGAATTATAATTTTCTAATTAGTCTTGTGTAACAATGTATTAATTAATACATGCGAACATTTCAGGATTTGACCAATCATAATTGTATGTGGTGTTTCTTTTATCACTCACACAGGCAAATTATTAATCAAATACTATGGATGACAAAGAAACCCTTTACCCAACTCGGTACGTACATCAAATGATATCTTTAACTGCGGAATCTTCTAAAATAGAAAGTGAAAAGAAAACAACAAAATTACAACTGCTTTTGTAGTTAAACTTTCAATATAAGCTGTTTAATGCTGCTGAGGAAATAAATGCATTAGTAGTATTACATAACATCCTAAATTATGTTGCCAAAATGTGGACGGTGTTACAATCTATATCTATCTATCTATCTATCTATCTATCTATATATATATATATATATATATATATATATATATATATATATATATATATATATATATATATATATCTATATCTATCTCTATATATATATATATATATATATATATATATATATATAGATATATATATATATAATTTAAGATATTATAAAAATAGTAATTTAACACAGTCTATTTTATGCAACCTATTCAAAATAAAAATTGTTGCAGGAAGATACTAAACATGTTTTTAGTATGCAATGACTTCTCGCATTTTATATTGTTTTAAGACAATTTTTAAGTTATTTTAATTTTCAAATTTTAGATTAATTTAATTAAGTCTTTAACTGAAAATTATAAATTTATCTACACTAGATGTGTTTCTAAGTTTTAAAATGAATTATACGTCGCATATTCATAATATGAAAAGCTAGTTATTTCTTTTTAAGAATTTATCAGCAAATAAATATTGATAAAGTAAATAAATATATCAATAAATAAATTTTATAACAAACTGGTTATTTAAGAATTAATTCCTTACCTAACATTAATATTAATACTCTCTCTATATGTATATATACATGTTTTGATAATATTTTGTTGTAAGAATTCAACTCATCATTCTTAGAGCAGATTGAATTATAAATACTGGTTTTGAATTAAAGCATTTTGATGATTTCCGAGCAACTCTCTATTATTATTGAACAATTCCTTCTATCATAATCTCAGTTCAGAATCAGAAAAAAGTAATAATCTGGAATAATCTAAAATTAAAAAAATAAATCTTTTAAAATGCATTTAAAAAAATAATTACATTCTAATCTTTTTTCCCTAGGGAATACTAAAGACTCTAAGAGAAATGCTTAAAAAAAATTAATGAAAGTTTTAATTCAACAAAATCTGAAAGGAATTATTTTGAAGTTTCTAATCTTTATTTTTCAGTGGCAGGAATTAATCATTTTTTTAAAAATAAGAAATGATTCTTCTATTTCAAGGGATTTAACTTCGATAACAATGGCTTTTACCCAATAACTTCAAAGTATGTTTTCCTTTCGGATGTAGGAATTAAATAGATTTATTTCCATAATATCATTATTTTACATTTAAAAAGTATTTGCTTCTAATTAAATTACGCAAAAAACACTTAAAACGCATTGTAATTATATTCAAATTATTTATAACTAAAGCATAACTTATCAAATATTAATCATACATAAAAATAAAATTTTAAAATATATATTAAATAAGAGATTACAAAATATTTATATTGATTTAACATGAAGAATATACTCAGCGCTATTTTTAGTTATCAGGAAATAGTTTGAATTAATTAAATTAATTGTTTTATTCAGATAAGTATTTTATGACAGAGATATAGCTTATTGTATGATTTATTCTTACAATAAAACAGTAATCTCACCATAAAAATATAGTTATTTTTTTATATAATTTATTTTTTGGGATTCTCAACATATTGCTTTGTAAATTACTAAATTTAACACAGTAAATTTGAATATATTTTATATTATACTATCCCTCATTCATTAAATAATAATTTATTCTATCTGTCAGAAATATAATATTTAATTCTATCAGAAATACACTTGATAATTTACAAATTTCTATTTATTTTAGTACATTGCTTATTTAAATATAGAAATTAATATATAATGTATTATTCAATTACTGATTAAATTCATAAAATTGCATTATACTCAATTTAATCTCAATATTATTTCTATTCACAAAATGATCGTTAATTATATTTTTACATTAAACACTTTATTTAAATGTAATATTTCTTCGACAATAAGCATGTAATTTCTTATGCTTCGCAATTCATTTTTTACATTGAAATTCGCTATATTTGCAACGACTTTATATATTCAATATTAACATAAGGTAAAAATTTAAAATATTGGAAAAATTTTACAAAGTAATTGGAAAAATCCATATTTTCTAGTTAATCATAATTTTTCTTTTTTTTAATTATTGTGTATGACTTTTAATAAGGTAAGAAATTTATGTCAAAAAAAAATAATAAATATTTATTTCTGTATTTTTTACTGAAAGCTACATGTTTTTTCAAGAGAATGTGCGGAAAATAGTATAAAAAAACATCTACTTTTAATTTTCATAAAATTGATACTTTACATACATAATAAAAAAGTTTTAGGATATCATAATACATCAAAGTTTTATAAAGAAAAAATTTAGGATTATAAATTACGTGTCTAAAATATATATATATATTAAATACTAACATAATAAAAAAGAAATTTTATTATTTTTAACAGAAAATTTCTTTTAACGCTCTTTTTTTTCTTCTTTCAACTTATTTTTTTGATCATTAATTTTTTTTTTAACTTAATCGATTGATAACATAAATCTTCTTAATTTTTAGGAAAGTAATTAAGAATTTTTACACACAAACATTTGGCACATAAATTAAAATAACCATTTATAAGCCAAATTGTATTGTATTAATAACTAGAAATCTTTTTAATTAGAGAAATCAAGTTGTTTTACTTACAGGATTATATTCTAATTTATCCATATTAATTGTCTGCTCTACATTATTAAAAATAATGACTTAATGCATTAGATTCCCATAAATCTTTATTTAATCCTTAAAATGATTTTACTTTTCTATTTAATTTTCGTTATAAATTTCATGTTGCTAAAAAGATTAATTATTTTTCATTTCTTTTCATAAATTACTTTTTTACTTAAGAATTGTTACTTAGTTAATTGTAATTACAATAGGAAATAAAGTGCTTAAACATTATATTTTTTTATGCTAAGAGAATAAGGATATTGATTTTAGTAGTTTAAAATTGAATTTATAACTAGAACGGTACATCATAAAACATTATTTAATAAATTTTATGAAATAAATTAAAACTCAGAACTAAAGAAAGAAGGAATATGGATTTAAATAATTAAAAAATGCATTTTGTTTTATATCATATAAAAATTATTAAATTATATTAAATTTTATGAATGATAAAAAATTAAAATTAACAATCACTTTTAGAATTTTATGATTTAAACTAACACGCAATATAAGATGAATTAGAAATATTTGCAATTTATGCAAATTTTGAATACATTTCTTAATAATATTTCACCAGAAGTCCAAATATTAATTAAATTTAAAGGGGTAGGTTTAAAATAACCATCAGTAAGAAATGTGAGAGATATTTGTCATGTGACTTTAGCTTTTGCGAAATAATTAATTTATGACCAAAAATATTTTTGTGAATTTAAAACACTTTTGTGGAGTTGATTAATAGTTTCTTGTGGATACTAAAATAGTATCATTGATTTCGTAGGTATTAAAATAAAAATTAGATTTATGTAGAGATATTTTTTCAGAACTTAAAATCAATGAAAGTATAAAATTAAAATCATACAATAAAACTTTATTAAAATATTAAAACAATTTAATAATAATAATAAATAATTTAATTTAATAATAATTAATAAAATAAAATAATTAGTAATCATCAATTATAATAATAGCTTATAAACATTAACAATAATTAAAAAAGCTAATAATTAGGTAAAGAAACTATAAAATACTCTGGCATCCACAATAATAGTTAAGATTAAATTTTATGACAATATTGAAGAAGAAAACAATTTCGTCTCATCAATGCAAATTACATCACTAACAACTGTGTTCTGCACTTTTTCTGGTAATGTTTAAAATAAGATGATATTCATTAAAGTGAATAGAATAAAACTTAATAATTTCTTTCAAAGAAATTTGTTAAGTAAATTTATTTATTATTATCTTTTTTAATTCTGTAGGAATTTCTCTTTGGTTATATGTTTACTGCATTTTATTATGTAGAAACTAAGAGATTTATATTCTATCATTTGAATATCCTGGTTGAAATCAAAATTTCTCACCAACGCAAAAATTCTCGGAGAAACGAGTTTTCCCCAAGTTATTTAGAGACAATGTATGTTTAAAGCAATTTAATACCAGGTTTTCTTTAAGCAATGTATGCTTATATTACAATATTCTTTTAAGTTTATTTGTGGGTTATTTCTTAAAACATATTAATAACTTAAGATAAACGCAAACAGGATAAAAACAAGTTATATTTCTCAAGAACAGTTATGGATATTCAAACCAGAGTATTTGTAATGAGTTAACAAAATTAAAATTTTTAAATATCCTTGCTCATTACTTTGTATAAGTAAATCCGACAAAACAGTTTGTAAATATTTTAAGAGGTATTAAAATAAATATATTAAAATTAATATTAAGTAATTAATAAGTAAATATATTAAAAGTAAGCAGTTGAAGAATATAATTCTTTCGACAAGTATCCTGCAAGTTGTTTTTTTCTGTAAATTCTATAAAAAAAAAAAAACAAGCTTGTGGTAATACAGTCCATGTGGGCCAAGGCCTAAAGTATCCATATTTGTTTTCCTGATATTTGTCCCAGTTAAGCGGTCAACTTAACAATAAACCCTTCAGTTTTAAGATCTCAACCATGCTTGGTGCTCAGTTTATTGACGCATTAAAGGGTTGAAAGACTGAGTATATCTTGCTGAGGCCGAGTATCGAACCTCTGATTTGTGCCTTGAACGCAAAGTGCTACCACTACGCCCCTGCATTCTATGCATTAAATAAGCTTTTATTTTAATTGTAATTTTGGTATCCTTCATTGATCTTTATTCCCCCAGAACATTAAATACTAATAAGAAAGAGTCACTGCTAATTACCGCTCAGCAGTATTAACGTCAGATTCGTCACAAGGAAAGGACGGTTATTTTATTTCAAATTAAGTAACTGAATAAGGAATAAAACTCACTTTTAGTTTGAAATTTTAAAACGAACCAAAAGGGATTGAAAGTTTTAGAAATAAACCAACAAAAACATATTTTTATTACAAAAAAAAAATCGAATTTAAAAAGGTAAGCATTTTTATCATAAAACATGTAAGCCCCTTTCCTTTAATTTAGGACCAGAGGATAGTAAAAATTATTATAAATAATCATCACTTCAAAACTTTCTAGTAAACATTTTATTTTAAAATTTAATGTTAAGAGATAATCTATAACCGATAAAAAAAATTTGGGGAAATGAATGTCATAAGCAAAGTTATTAGTCTAATATAAATTAGTTTAATTATAACTTTTAAACACTACTATGAATCTCTGAAGTTCAATATTAACATATACTGTATGCAAAGTATCGAGGTTTATTATATTAAAAATAAAAGACATTAATGGAAAAGATAAGTATTTATAAAAATTTTATTAGTTATATTTTTATTTATTTTGGAATATAATGTAATACTACATTTTCTTTTCATTGAATTAATTGTTATGTTGCGTGACAAAAATATTATTGATAGGGTAGGGTACTGGTTGCTTAATACTCGAGCATTTATTTTAACAATCATCTATTAATACATTTCGGGGCACAATAGATCTCTCTAATAATTTTCTTAATCAGCAAAACGGTATAAAAAACATAATTCATTAATTTATCATTAACCTTTTAATAGTGTATAATAAAAACAAAAATTGTTTATTACAAGTATTGGACTCAGATGTGCAAAATGTTTAGAATTAATAAATAAATAAACTTGGAAAAAATATTTTCTTTTTTTGATTCAAAAATCATCTTTAATTTCACTCGTTTCATGTGTTAAATAATAATTCACAATATGTGAAGAATAAAATAAATTAATAAGTATAAATTATAAAGAAGGTGTAATCAAAATGGAACTGAGTACTTTTTATTGATTTCAAACTAAGTAATAACAATATATTCTGTAGAATTCATGCAAAACACTCAAAATTTCCTTCATAATAATGAATAACGATCAAGGATTGTTGAAGTGAAATATACGAACCTTCCATATAAATAAGAACATGAACTGGAAAGTCACATAAAATAACATTTTTTATTTTATAAAGTACTCTGACATTTTTATAATGAAACTAAAACTGAAATGAATATTTGAATAAATTTCATGTTTGCGTAAGCAAGGAACTAGTCTTAATATTTGAAAGAGATTGCTTACAAATCTTGCAATTATTGATTTACAATTCTATTAATTAATGAAACTTTTAAAAATTTAAATCATCCTTTTCGATTTAAACTAATCATAAAATGGATGTTTTGTCTTGTCTTTTTCGTTTTGCTTTTTCTTCTGTTCTATTGTTAACGTGTTAAAGACAAGAATTAATGAAAAACAGCTTCTTTAATCGATACTTTGGTCCTTATATAAGAAATCGGAAACTAGTAAGATAAAAAGAAGTACAAAGCCCCCATTGGTGACCTTTGAAATTTTTTTGTCACCAAACAATTCTAACGTGGTTTCCACTTAAAAAAAAGCTTATGTATGACACAAAAATGACACAAAACACGAGAAAAAACAAAACCTGGCAACAAAAAAAATAAAAAAGCAACAAATTCAATTTTGCAATACCAAAGTGAAAATCAGAAACATTAGAATCCAAACAAAGGATGGCATATTTGGTAAGCAACCTTTTGGGTAGATCTATCATATTTATACCAGAAATCGGTTAATTAACAAAAAAGAGAGAACTTCGACTATAGTCTCAGACATTCGATGGTGAACTTTGCTTTGTTTGCTACTGCTCGAAGAATGTGATTTGAAGGCTATTTGTCGACATGTCGCACTTTACGCCGCCGTTTGAATTCGATGTCATAATTAATTATGTGTGTCATAGATAATCTGTTATGTGACGTCATAGATATTTTTTACCAATGAGAATTTGTAGTAAAGTGATGTAGCCATGATCTCAGTTGGAAGAAATGAGGCAAGCACTTTATGGTTAATAATACGTTTAATGTGTAAAAAAGGAAACTAATTGTTTGCCTCTAATATTCTATGAATCTATATGGAAGTACATGATTTATATAAGAATTTAAGTTATCGTATTTATAAGTATTTTCAGTGCTTTTATTCATCAACAACATGTTATTGAAAAACAACTGAAACATTTGCATAAACAGTAATTAACCATTTTATTCTTAGTATCCATTCATTTTTGTAAAAATATTTTTAAGTTATTTTACTCATTCATTTTTGAAATAAAAATTATTTGCGTTAAAATTATTGCAGAAATTTTTAAACTTTTTAGGTAAATAAATAATTTTAGAGTTTAACGACGAGAAGTTATCAAAAAAATAACCATTAAGAAAATGAAGTTTTCATTATTATTAGTTACTATAGTTTAAAAAATACATTGCATGGGAAATACAAAATATTAAAATCTTAAATTAATTCTTTCCAAAAAAAATATCCCTCATTTCTTCTTCAACTTGACGCTTTAATTCTAAAACTAATTTTATCTTATTTAGATTTTGTGTTATCTAAGGAATGCATATCATACTGCGACAGTTCACATTTTATTGATTAGTATATATAAAGAAATAAAACATATCTTATATTCTGAACTTGTTATTGCCTTCACATTTTGTATCATATTCCGTCTATCATATAAAAATATACTATACAATAATAACTTAAACATATTAAATGAATTAAAAGTAATTTCAACAAACGGTTTTTATTATGAACAATATTTTATTTAGTAATTTTAAAATGAACTTTGAAGACTAGAAAAATTACAATCATATATATAGGGAGAACAAATAATTCAAGTAAGAATAATTTATACTTTTTATAGAGAAACAATATCTTTCATTGCATTCAAAATATTTTCCTTCAGCTAAAATTGGTGTTATTGATTTTAAAGTTGAACGCATGTTCTAAAACACTGTTCTTGGAAAATTGCTGTAAATATTTTAGTTTGAGACAAAAGAGAGATTATTTTCATTGGCTTTTTAATTTTTGGAATTTAGTTCCTCTTGTTTTTGAAAGAAAGTCGTGTATGAAAAGAATTCACTCGAGAAGAATCGAAAAGCAAGAAGTAATATGTTTGCACAGAACCTTAGAAGAAACGCGACAATTTATTTTTGTTGAAATATTTTTTTCTCGAAACGTGACTGGAATTTTTACAAATAGTTTGTCTAGCAAGAACTATTACACTAAAACAATTCAAATTAATGTTTTTTTTAAATATTTAATTTGATTTAAATATTATGTAATGTATGTTTAGTTTTAAACATTGAGCTGCATTGTTAATCTCCGAAAAATTGTCGTTCATCATTGTTGACATGTATATATGTGTTCATGGATTAACATCCATGAACGCAGATATACATTAACAGTAAATAACGAGTTTCTTACTTTTTCAAATTTACAATGTGTTAGCTTGCAGAAAATTAGTCACGAAGTAATAACATTTTTGAGTGATAAAATTAAGCTACCAATCTTACTTCTTTATATTTTGAGTTTTCACATAAAAAATTCTCATGTGTATTTGTTTATTTTGTCACTTAAACAAACCAATCTTGCTATTCAGTTGGCTATACGAATTTAAGTCAGCAAGGTGCGTCTTTTGTTTGACCACAACTCCCATAGGTTACTTCCACGAAGTACGACTTTGTTCTAAACTTTTTTGAGCTTAATTTTGTAGCGAGTAAAATATTCGAAATTCTGATGGAGAATTTGAAACATCATGCTTAATTTATTTTTAACTGTAAGAATATTCATTTCAGTTTAGTTCCACGAATGTATGTCAAAAAATTTTACAATTAACTAAAAATAAAAAGTATATGTTGTTGCTATTTATAACACTTGGACAAACCAAGCTCGCTTATGCCTTGGCTATACGAACTTAAGTCAGCAAGGAGCGTCTTTCGTTCAACCAGAGCACCAAGAAGGTGAAAGTACAACTTTGCTTTCAACTCCTCCGATATATGGCACCAAAGGACGAACCGTTACTTCAATTTTGACATTCATCAGAAGGTGGAGGAAATTTTCTCCAGACCATTACATCCATGGTAGCTCAACAATCGACTTTAGAACTTTTGATTCCACATATTTAATGAACATGTATATCGCATGTACTCGGTGGGTCTTTGAGAATGAAACTCCGCCATTCCGTACGGAAAGCCCCAACCGCTAGGTTATCACGGCCCTGATAAATTTCTCATGTGAAACCAAGCGTTCTTAAAAATATTTTGTATTGGCAGTTCTATTATTTATTGAATACATATATAAATCAGAATGTATATACTTTCGAATATAATTTAAAATTATTGGTTAAAAAAATTATCCAATATTATGATTTTATTTTAAATAAAAAAAAATTATGAATTCACGATTTTAATAAAAATATTTTTCTACACAAAACAGGATTGTCAAATATGTTATTTTTAAACAATTCAACTATTTTAACTGATATAAAACATAGCAGAATAATAAAATTTCTCCGTTAGAGTTATAATGATATAAGGCACATTGTTATCTTTAAAAAGAATACACTCTGATCTAAAGTGAAATGAGGTTTTTATTATGTTTTGAAGCAACTGATACATAGGCGTTATTTTTATGTGTTTGTCAGTCCTTAATATTTCCTGATTTATCATATTTTGTGTTTGAGAAATAAATATAACACTAGAAAATTGACGCTTTTGAATCCATGATTTGTTATATATTAGTTTCATTTTATGTTAATATAAGTAAATATGTTATTACTATAAAAATTTATTCAAATTTCGTGTTTTCCGAATTATAAAAGTTTTTTCAAGTTAGTTTATAAATCAGGCTATTGATATTTATTTATTCATCAAAATAAAAATGCTTTCTTTAGAAATAAAACAACTCAACAACATTTCTTTCAAAAACTTTTATTTATGAAAATCTTTTACGGAAATATTGCATTTATATAATTATTTTTCTCATTAAATAAATTTAAATTCAAAATTTCAATAAAGTAATGTTTTACAAATTTTTAATAAATTTGAAATTTTGCTTAGAGAAAAATTATTTAGGGTTAATTAAAACCAATTTGGACCATAATCAAAGTTATAAAATCATTTTTTGTTTTTCATTTTGTTCAAACTTTTATCATACATGCTTCGTTGAAAACATAAGAAAATCTTCGTTATAAATATTTAAATTAACTCATAAGCAAATTAAACGTTTTGTAATGAATTTATGAACAAGTTCAAGTTTCGTATTTAATAGTGCAATTATTTCCTGCTAAAAATGCTTAATAATTATTTCTAATTATCTTTAAAAAGAGAAAGCATTAAACTCTAATTACAAAATAAAGGAAGAAAAATTCAGTTTTCACAGGACAAATAAAATCATTTGTATAAAACAACAAACCAAAATTTAAAGGCGGCTTTTTAATTAAAGTTTAATCAGTGGCACACAATGTGAGATAATCATCTTGTCAAGAATTCTAGGAAATTTAATTAAATTTGCATATTTTGTTTTATGTAAAACTTTAAAGCTGGCCAGATAACAAAAATAATTTAAATAATTCTAAGAAAATGTGGTTTCCTTCTAAACAGAGTTAATTACAAAAAAATGCATTTTTATATAATATTTTCTATGCCCAATTATAATGTTCTGGTATGTAGCAAATATTTTTCTAAATCATTCGGAAGTAATTCGCTTCTCAGAAATCTAAATTAATCTAGTAAAATGCATTTTTCAATTCTTTTTCATATTCTTTAGATTTTAATGTGTAAAAGTAATTATTTTTTTATTTTATCCTTCCAGTAATTTTTTATAATAATATTATAATGTCTTTAAATTAGAACATTTGCTTTTTTACCGAATGAAATGTCTTTAACGTGTCGAGTAAATGTAATGAACCAGTAGAATTTGATTCGCATTGAATAGGATTTGAAAGTGAGTACATTAATGTTGTTTAATAAACTATTTTAAAAAATTAAAATGTAAACTGTAGTACATTTTGATAAGGGATTCCATTTATTAATTTTGTTAAATAAAAATTTTTCCAATGCTTTGTGACAAAAATGTGTTTTGATTTTTAATATTAAATTATCCTGATCAAAAAGCATGGTTATTCATTAAAATTATTACATCAAGATGACATGCAGTACGAAAACTCTGCAATATCCAAATGATTAGTTTTTTGCATTTTCATGGGAAATACTGGGATATAATGAGTCTATATTGTATTTAAATGAAGAAATTGTATAAAAAATGTTTCAATATTTGAACACTTTTGACTGGGAAATGATTGTTTTGATGTGTCAGGTAAGACAGAAAAATGTTTACCAGTTTGTTTTTTGACTTTGTCAAAAATCAAACCATTGCATGCCATGACTGTGTATCACAGTACGGCAATTCTTTTGAGATGCTTATCTGCAAAATAAGCAATTGATAGGTTAAGGACGATCATATTCAATCATATGCTGACCTGCACTATCTTATCAACCGAAAAGACAAACCGCTTCTAAAATAGCTTTATGGATTTTACAACCACACCACGAATTCTAACTCAGAAAATGGAGTTATTTGCACAACAACAAATATATGAACAAGCTTTTGTAAGGGCCACGGTGGTCTGGTTGGTTAAGGCGTTGTGATCATTATTTTGAGAATAGTGAGTTCGAATCACGACCGACCGCAGATCCGTCGCTGAAGGTAACTGGGGCATGTTAACACTGAACGTGGTCGAAATGTCCTTTAAGTGAATTGATACTTCAGGGGCTGGCAGATCAAGTATTGGGGGTTTTCTGTTTGGTCCCTGATTCAAAATCACGAACACTCCATTCGGCAGCTTCTATCTGTTACTGAAAGAGACCAACTCAGTGGTAGGTACAGGGAAGCATGTTGGTGCAACAACAACAAGCATTTAGATGGCGCGCGCGCGTTTCAGTAGCATAATTTATCATCTTAACGATCTTATACCCCGCTCGCCATGCACTTTTAAACGCGTTTTAGTCTCGGCAGAATATTCTCACGGTGGAATCTTGCAGTTTGGTAAATTGATTTAAATACGTTTTAACTGATTTAACGCCATCTTGTTTTCTACTGTCTTGTTTCAAAGTTGGTTGAAATATCTGAAATCAATGAAAATAAATAGAGGTGAAGCAAAATTTAAAAACAATAATAATACAAATATTTACAAAAGTATAGAACAACAAAAATTTTTATTGAGTTTGAGAAGAAATAGGCGTGTCAAAGATATTCTTCAGTTTCATATTCCTCATTTGAAATATGATAATCTTAATTAAGGACATTTTGGTCTTTAATTGCTTAATAAATGTGCTCAGCTGTACAGAAAAATTCAAAAATATCATATAGTTTATAATATCAAGCGATAAATAAAGCTCTGAGCAACAACCAATATATCTTAAATCAGTTTCGTGTGTACGGCAGTGCAAACGCTGTTTTTAGCGTCGTGTTTAAGTGAAGTTAGATTTAACTTTAAATTGATTTTAAAAAAGCAGTACGAACACAGAGTATTAGATTTGACTATGCTGCAGGCTGCAATACAAGCAGAATTTCTATCAATAATGTAAAGAATAGCAAACCTAAACGCAGAAAGTTTTAGACGAATTTGCTCTCACTACTACATCTGTGTTTGACAGGACCGCTGAGAAGGCACAAAACCAGTGTGAATTCGATTTTATCAAATTGGTCCGCCACTGGAGCGGTGGATCAATGCTATTGTACGCAATATTCAATCACATCTGAATAGCATGGAATATACTTTGTACATATTATTTTTACTGCGTGAAAGTTCGTAACACTGGTTTTAAGATGTATGCATAAATATTTTCACATGTGAATATGTCTGATAATGTACCTCCACGTTTTCCGGTCTCCTTAACTTCCATACTCGTGTGACTAGGTGCATAAGTAAAATTATTGTTGCCAGATGGGTTTGTTCTGGATATTAATGTTGAAAGATATAGGTTTACATTTTTTTAACTAAGACATTTTCTACTATCCATACAAGATATTTGTTCTATAAATGTGACTTTGTAATTTGCTTTGCATCTAGATGTAAAAATTTCAATTCCCACTTGTCAATTTAAACAATTTTTTGTATATATTCCAGCACAAGATAAAGAGTGAAATGAACTTAATATTTGAGAGAATAATGCTCTTACATATAAATTCCTACCATTTTATATCAAAAATATATCTTAATTCATCAATAATTTATCCTAAGCAAAAGTGAAAATTTGCTTGTCTTAAAAATTAATGTTTTTCTCACTTGATGATGGATTAATGAAAAAGTAAAAAGCATTACATAATGTATATTAAAATATGAAGTTTAAAGATCCAAAAACATTTCGAAATTTTGAGCTTATTTTACTTGAGTTTGTTTTTCAACACTGAAAAAACCCTTTCTATGAAAATAGATAAAAATTGGAAACATTCTGATAAGAGTTTCTGTAGTTATAACATCAATAAAATGACAAAGATGGCTTAAGTCGAAGAAAAAATATGAAAACAATTATGCTTGGGCGCTGCTCTAAGTTAGTAGTTACAAAATAAAAGTCACTAGAATAAAAATTAAAATTTAAGTATAGACAATTTTTATGATAAGGATTTTATTTCAAAGCACACATTAAAATTAAATTACAATTAAAGTAATAAGTCATTTTGTAGCTAACGAAATTAATTTTTACCTTAAAACCAATGAAATTGCAACCTAATTTTAAAGATTTTATGATAAAAGTGTCGAATTCATTTAGTCAATAATTTTCATTAGTGTAATAATAAAAAATTATCTTTTATTTATTTATTTACAGCTTAAAAATAATTCAATGTAAACAAATTCTAAACGAAGATAAACCATTTCCAGTATCAAGGATTTTAAAATTTAATTTTTGCTAGTAGGATAATCAAAGCCTATTAGCAAAGGAAAATTAATATTTTTCTTTGGTTCAGTTTTGTCTAAAGGACAATTAGATATCACGATTGACGCAACTACTCATACTTTTTATTCGCAACTTATAGAAACAATAAATGGCAGTGTTTATAAGTAGGTAATTTATTTTTTCACACAAATACTATACGCAACAATTACATAAAATTTATAAAATACAAGTACAAAAGTTACATTTCGAAAAACCAAACATCACAAATGACTTATATAAATTTAAAAATATAAAAAATATTTCGTATGAATGCAAGCAAAGTTAAATTTTACAGGATATTGCAAAGATTAATGCGCTTATATTTCTTCAAAATCATAAATTATTTTTATATAAGACACAAACATACTAATAATAAATTAACATTAAAATTAATATAAAATGATATTTTCAATCTTTCTTAGTAAAATAAACAATTAAAAACGTTTCAAAAACAAATTTAGACAGGTATTAATATAGTAAAATTATAAAGTATGAATATAGTATAGTAAAATTAATATAGTAATTCAATTTCAAACTATTTAGTTTTCCTAATGTGTAATTCACTGACTAAGATTTTCTCGCAACCCATAACTTAGAAATTAATTGAGATTCTATGCAAATTCATTGCGAAAATTTTATTTAAATGTGATTTTTCGCTTGAGAATAATTAAAATTAATTTAACAACTAATAAAACAAACATAATTTCTTTTTCTTTTTGTTACCTTAACAAACTCAGTGACAGTTGCAGAAATTATATAGTGTAAGGATATTGAATACATAATTCAATTTTAAAATTCTTAACGAGTAAATTTATTACCTGAATAAAAGAGACTGAAAGCATTCATGTGATTTAGCAGTAGTATATTTTACGACATCAACAAAAATCACATTTTGCTTTACTTAAAAAATATTTATTAAAATAATACTGAATACAGTTTTATGAATATAGTACTACATAAAATGACTTTCAATTTTGGATAAATTTAAATTACGAATGATTTCTCTATCTGCAAATAATATATATATATATATATATATAAATATAATATATATATATATATATACATATAAAACCATTTTATATATTTGATAATTAAATTCTTATATGCAAAACTGATAAGTTGATTAAAATTAAAACATGCAAAATTAGAGAAATTTTAGAAAAATAGTATTAATTATTAAAATAAGATGTACTTATTTCAATAATCATTAATCTTTTTATGCATTAGACGTTCGTTCTTAAGATCTGGTACTAAAATAAAAAAAAACTAGCCTTAGATTATTAAGATCTGATTTTTTTATCAAACTGTTTTTTTATTTATAAAGTATTATTAAAAAATTATCGAGAATGTATTGTATGAGATACACATGCAAAATAAGATTCATACTTGTAAACAATATTTGCTTCTATTTTATTCATAAAAAATCAAGCAAAATAATTATGTATCCTTTCATGAGTATGCTAAAAAAAATTTACATTTTACGAATACAATTTCGCTCAATTTTTATCAGTTAACTTTTCCTAACTTTCTTCACTTACAGTGAATTCTTTAATAAGGCAGCCTGTCGAAAAGCTTTTTCTTTCAACATCGTTCCAAGCATTGACTTATAAATACATAACTCTCAGAAGATTTATTTCATAAGGTTGTGTCAACTTTTTACCCATGATAATTCTTCACCAAAGTACCTTACTATTTTTGCAACTGAAGAGCTGTTGATTATCCCCTAATCAGGGAACTATAAGATAGAAATTAGATTCAAGATCCTGGTCTGATTAGATTCAAGATCCTGGTCTGAATAAATTCAAGATCCTGGGGTGAACAGAATCAAGATCTTGGTCTTCAACTTGAGTAGGGCAGCTATTCACAGTTCATTTCAGCTATTACAGAAAACTTATGCGCAATTCTACGGTTTTTTTTTTTTTAACAAAAACGTTGATCTAAGTATTCCAGCGATTTCTGATTATTTAAATATGTAATTTCAGACATCCAGACTTTTATGTTTGGATGGTAGAAATTGCATTAGGTTGGTTATTGAAAATTTTTGAGGGAACACTTTTACTGGTATTATTGAATTTTACAATCATTTTTACAAATTTTTAAAATTGCAGAGAGGCTGTTGCCAAAAAACTTCATATAATTTGGCAATTTTTTAAAATTTAGTATTTTTTGTCAACTTCCTTTAGATTTTTTTTTTTACTTCTACTGTTAAAAACGATCGTTTCATTCACGGTGACGTAACTGAAATTCCTCAACGAAACCAGGCACAATCACTCTCTCGACAGACGGAACTTTATAAATTGAATGTTAAAGAAATGAAACTAGATTTCCGAACAACAGAGCTCAAACTCTTTTAAAGATTTTCTGCTCTTTTCTTTGCAGTTATGTTCGGGCAAGAAAGGAAATGAGTTTAGCATCACATTACTTCGCCTTCCTCTACTGATGTCATCGTTTCTTCGACTCTTTCCCCACAGTATTTGGAATGCAAGTAAAAGCCGCTTCGTTGTTCAAAAGTGAATAAGTTTTTTAAATGTTGCACAAAAAGGAAATCAAATTAAAAAAATTGAAAAATATTACAGAAAATGAAGAAGAAAATTATTTTTGAAAAACAAAAGTTCGTAAAAAAGATACTTTTCAAAATTTTGGTTAGTAAATGAAAGATAAAATTATCATTATATCTATATTGTCATGGTAAGAACTAATGCTAATTCATGAAACAAGAAATTAGTAAAAACGGTCGTCTACTGTACTATGAATAATTTTCTCTTCTAGATAAATGAAATACATGCGCAGATATCAGAACATTTTTCACATTTTTTGAAATATATATAACAAATCATTAATATATATTTCAAAAAATGTGAAAAATAAGATGCCAAAATAATTCACATGTGGATATATTTTTTAATTCATATAATCTGATTATTTATTATAGTCATCTAACAACTTAAAAATAACTTAAAACAATTAAACAATTATCGATAATAGATATAATTGTAGCACACAGATTTCTTGTGAATGAATGATTAAAACGAAAATTTGTATTACTCTTAATATATGAATAATGAACAAAAAATGTATCATTTTATTTTACTGTAATACCACAAACATCTTTTTTAAAAAACAGCTTCAGAAATAAATTTAATATTTGGCTTCAAATAGAAGATAACTATTCACTATGAGTAAGAACAAATACTAAAGTGATTTTCTCAATTCATTAAGTTTTTAATGCATTTCTTATGTTGTTCTATTTGTCATCACAAAAATGTCAGTTAATAAATATTTTGACTTTAAGAAAGTGTTTACAATATATCAAATGGCACATTATTTTGTAAAAACATAAATAATAATGTTAATATATTCAAAAATCTAAAAAGTTAAACATAAATGCTCTCTTTATAGACACAAAACAATAAACTTAACAATATTCAGCAACTTAAAGTATTAAACACTACAAAGACCACAGTTATATTTAGTTAACAAATTTAGATTATATTTCTATATTTCTCTACTTTCGTAACTTCTAAAATATCTACATGCATATTTATAGTTTGATCGCTAAATATTAGCGATTTACATAACCATTCAGGGAAACCAAATATTGAATGCAAGATTTATAATTAGAGAATTGTGTACAATCAATTTATGTATTCAATTTATGCATCAATTTATTTAATATTAATAAAAGAACACTTTTAATTTTTTTTCCTTTTCCCATACCAATCATTCTTTATTTAGTTAAGAAAATTTTCTTCTAAAAGCCATGGCGTATATGTAAATCATTTTAATTGCTTACTTAAATTGAAATTTATTTCTTCCTTAGATTTGAATTTGTTTGATTACATTTGAAGTTATCAAAACATAAACTTAAACATTATTTATATTTCAATTGATTACATTAAACATAATTATTTTTTTATTTAATGGTAAAGAGCAACCTTACTATCTTAAAAGATAAGATTTAATACATAATTTAGTCAAAGAATGCAATAATCATTTCAATCCTACATAATCATTAATTTTAATGAAATCATTTTTTAAATTCTTCCTTTTTTTCCATTCCATTTAAAAATATTTGCAAAAAATTGAAGTTTTTCAAATTTTCATTATTTTAAGTGATTAAGTGTGTAAGAAATTGGCAAATTACTATAAATTAAAATAAGTTTATGCTTCCATTTTTCACAAACTGAAAAAATTATTACGATGGCATTAATGTTTTTAAGAACATTGAGAGGCAAGTTGATATTATAATTATTTATTTTTACAAGCATTAAGAAATCATAATATTTTACTTTGACCTACGTAAACATTTTATAAGCATTAGCAATTAAATTAAATTGTCAACATGATTCTATTAATCTAAATAATCTTTTGTAATAACATTTATTTTGTAAGTTAGTATGGGAAACAAATTTACAATAAAATTATATTTTTTTAAAAAAAATTCAGCTTTAAAAATGCATTTAATTTTTTGTATCATATGAATGACTTGTATATTTTATTTTATTTTATTTTTCTTCAAATTATATAATTGTTAATAATAAAATCATTAATAACAATGGCAAAGTGCTTTGTTTCATTTTACTGCCTCAATACAAATAAATTTTCAAGCCCTCTACGTTCATTTATATATAAAGTTATGTACAAGGCATACAATATTTTTGTTTTTTGTAGTCTTATAAACTATGTTTAGTATTAATTTTTAATTTATTTTACGCGAGTTTCAATTAAAGAATACTTTATACAACATGTTTTGAATATATTGAGAATATACGAAATAAATTTGTTTATATTGTTGTTTTTGCATACATTTAGCGAACAGAAACTTCAATATGACTTTAATGAAAAATTACTCCTTTAATTTAGTTATTCTAAAAATGTGTGAAAAATAAAACTACTAATGAAGATTAATTATAATTTCAATAGAATTATATATATAATTAACCTATATCTATTTCTGAATAAGAAAAACACTATATTTTCAAAGCTAATTATGATAGCAAAATGATCGTGTTAGGGCACAGATGCCTTATAATCAAGCATGCCAAATTCTGTGTTTTGAGATTTTTTTGGTGGATTTTGTTGGAAATCTGGCAACCTGGTTTTATTATACGTTATAGAAATGGAGACCTATAAGAATTATGAAGAAAATTCTATTTTGGCAACCTCAGTTATAAGTCATTGGAGGAGTTCAAATACGTCGTCTTAGCAACATGTTTTCGTCGCCAAAAAAAAAAAAAAAACTCAATTTGACTTGCTGGATTATATGGTACCTGTGCACATGTTAGGATATTTTTTATCTATCATACAACTCAGCACCTATTCATGGTGCCCAAGAGAACCAATATATGAAATTAAAGACAACGAAAGCACAAGGGAAAAGTATTCTGCAGACCCTATCTATTGATTTGGCTGTCTGTTCTGTCAAGTTGGACAGCATGTGTTCACAACAGTTCTCTTTGTCGATGGTGTATTCCTCCGAATGCACGTGATCACCCAGACGATCGCCAAACTGACGTATAGGTGGTCTGCCGGAGATAGCTGCAGAAACTTTGTTTGTGGCTGATGGCTGCCGGACAACCTAGAAATTTAAAATTTTGAAAATTAAATTCATGTTAAGTAATTGTCAGACAATATAAATGAACAAGAGAAGAAAGATAAGGCACAGATGCTGTATAAACCAGCAAGCCAAAATTTGGCAATAATGTAATAAATTTTTTTGGCGATAAAGAAATGCTGGAAAATAAGACGTATTGTAACTTGCACAATGACATAAATATTATTGTTGACACAATATAATTTTCTGCTTAATTATTTTTATAGGTCTACATCTGTATGACGTAATAAAAACCAGGTTGCCAGGTGCATAAGAAAATAATTCTAAAAAATTACCTAGCTCAGAATTTAATATCCTGGATTATTCAGCATCTGTACCAAAGATAAGACGGAAAAATAATATGCATACAAATATCATTTTCACTGGTTTTTTCAAAGAAAAGTAAATTAATAATCTTTTTATTTAAATTTTTAAGAATTATGTCAAAAGGGTATATTAAAGTAATTAATTTTTCAATGAACTGAAAGCATTCATTAATCTTCTTGACTAATAAACTGCAAACTTCTTAGTGTACAATTTCAATTTATTTTTTCAAAATGAAAATCCCTTTAAAAAAAGTTAGATTTCACGTAAAATTAAGCACTGAAATTTTAAAATTTAATTTCAATTCATTTCAAATGAATTACGGAACTATCTCATTTTAGAAGTGCAAATCTTAAGAACTGAAAGAACAAAATAAAAGGCTTTTCCTGTGTACATTCCATAAGAAAACTGAACGGTTTTTAAAAAAATGAGTTTTTTTAAATTTTTTATTTATTTATTTTATTCTATTTATTTTTTTTTACCTGGAAAAGCTTGTTTGAAGGAACGAGCTTGGAATTACACTGGCTCAAAGCAGCAGCTGCCAGTGCATCATTTTCTTTTCCTCTCCGGGCGATGAAGTTGACGAAAGGGAACTCGAGTAAGGCACAGAACACCAGCCATGTGCACGTCTCAATCCACACGTCGACGGCTTTCACGTAGGACACCTGAGGAAGGACGAAAATGAAATAAAATTTCACATGATATAACAGAATGAATACAGACATTTTCTATGAATTGCAATAAAAACTGCAATTGATATTTGCCACAGATTAAGATTAGACTATCTGAAGTTTCCAATTAAACATATAGTACCAAATTTAATTCATAGATAAATTGACCATAAATATCAGAATTGACTATGTCAATACGAATTGGTAATATAAAATAAAAGGTGATTGTCGCCAAATGTAGCCCGACCTATAAATGTTAAAAGTAAAGCTTTTCAAACCTAAGGATTGAGCCCAGATTCGTAAATAGAATATACTATATCATTGAGAAGTTTCAATAATTATATTGAATTGTTGTATTGAGGGATAGTATACTCATACCCATCTGTTTTCATAGTTGCAAAGGTTGGTCAACGCCATTAAGGTTTTGATTTTTAAATCCAAGAGATGAACTCGATTAATGTATAGTGGGTGATCGGTTAACGAACAGTTCCGATTGTGAACAAATTAAACAACGAACGCTTTCTCAAAAGATTTTGTGTTGGGACAACAAATACATATTCAAATAACGAACTAAAACGAATTCTAACCAACACTTTTCGACTCACGTAGGCCAAACCCAACAGACTAAAAATCGTTTTCTTACCTCTCTTCAATTATGTTGCTCGCTTATTGAACGCCAAACTTCTATACTGGAAAAGAAAATTTTTCCAGATTATTTACATCCAAATTAGACCATCAGTTTCGAATTTGTTTTCATTCAAAACTGAAGCTGATTTAATTATGAGCACCTTCCTCCCTCGTTTATTCCTTGAAGCTCTTAGGATGGCACTCAAAACAAATTGATATTAATAAGGTTAGGAATCTTTACAACAAAATGTTATTAATCATTTCCATAAAATCTTAAGGAAGAGAGAAAAGCAATCAACAATGTACATGTTTTTTAATGCCTCATAAACAAAAAATGAAAAAGACAGGTTTATATCTAAGACGTATGCAGAAGTTTTAATAAACTCTTACTAAGAAATTATGCACTCTTTTCTTATAATTTGTTAGGGTCTCCAAAACGAATGAATCGATTTCACAAAGAAATCTATGGTAAATCGAGGATCGATTAACAAATAATTCCGACAGCGAACTTAGTCTTGTAACAGCTTTTGTTCATTAACCGATAAACCGCTGTATGTTACAAGGATGCTGTATAGTGTTGTAGTTCCTGGCAAAACCTTTTGCAATATTTGGTAAGATCATTATTAAGTCCATTCTGGGTGCCTTATATGTTTACTACTTCGTGACAGTTTTACAAACTGAATCTTTGAAACTCCAGGGGTCGATAATGTTATCTGTCATGTAGAGAATAGATAATTCTGCCATGATTCGGTTTGATAAGAAAGTGATTATGAGCTATAACTCGACTGCTTAGTACAGATACTTAACTTTAACGTTCACTTACAGGAGGGAGTAATATGGATTGTTTTATGGGATGCTCCATCTCATCACGAAATCAACAAATGAACTGATAAGGCTTCTTAGTGACAAATGGAAGAAAATACTGATCATCGTTATATGTCGGCTGATGATAAATATGTCTTGATAACCATGGTTGTAACCGCCTTATATGAAAGCTCCAACACATATTGAAGACGCATAAATATTCTCTTACACTTTACTACCTTTGATGCTCAATTAATTACTGGTAGCGTGTACAATGTAAACCTGTTTTATCTATCTCATTTATTTCCATAAATGTATAACTTTTATGTGTAAATTTCTATTTAAAAGTATATTATGTATACATTTTATTTGAAAAGATATTAGAATTTTCAATTATGTTTTCGTTAAGCTATATATTTCAGAATTTAAATGATATACTCAATGTTTTCTTTTTCAATAAAATATTATACATACATTCTGGAATGTCAACAAAACTCTTATTATTATAAATTGATCCTAATTATAATTCTACATCAGTAAGCATGAAAAACAGCTTAAGTTATTCACTATATAGTTTAACATTCTAATCATTCTTTTTTGGAAAATATTTATGTTAAAGTAGTTATGATCCGGAAGCCCGGTGACTTAGTAGCAGCTTTTCACGCTCCCATTTCACAGGTCAAAGTCAACTCAACCTTTCATCCCTTCAGTGGGTCGATAAACTGAGAGTACCAAGCATGCTTAGGGACTAAACACAGGGTGTCTCACGTTAGGCTGAGCATTAACTGAGACATATGCTTCGCACCCTAGGGCCCTCGGTCATGAAAACAGTTATGGGCACTGTAGGCCTTGGCCCACATGGGCTGCCATGCCTCGGAGTTTAGTTTAGTTAGTTATAACCCGAACTAGTATATAAAGATAGGTAATATGATCAAGTTTTATTAAATGCTTCTTCAATCTCAAATTATGATTGTTTTAGCAAAATATTTTATCTTTAATAGTAAAGAGCGTTATTCAACTTATAATGCTTTGAATCTAAGAATTTTATTTCAAAGATGCATATTTCCCGTATTTTTGTGTATTTTAGAAACACAATAATTTAACCACAGTTCAGGATACTAAGCTCCTTTCAGTTTCATATTTTGAAGTTATCTAAAACCATTTATCATATATCCTCGGATTAAAGTCTTGCTTTTACATATTCACTCAGAAAGAAAAAAGCAATTTCCCCGAGACTTAGAATTCCAAATACATATATTAAATTCACATGCGTAAATAATACGTCATATAGCTCCACCTTAAGGTTAGATATTTCAAAGACCACGATAAATGACCTTCTTTCACCATACTTTATTTATATAGGAATATACAAATCGCAAAGATGTAAAATTGTATCCTTTTTAAAAACGTGTCAATATGATCTGAACTAAATTACAAGAAAGTAGTGCTTCTATTATTACAAGAAATCAATAAAATAATTAATATTCTCTAAATTGTCCTTAAACTTGTCTGTGTATGAATTAATATATATTAATATATTTTTTGTAGATATTATAAAAATAATTAATAATAATTATAGAGATAAACTATACTTTATTTAAAGAATATTAATAAATATCATATGTTTGTTGCTTAAAATTCAATATTGACCAAGCTTGTCTTTGGTTTCTTTTAAAGTATTTTTCAGTTAACAAAATATCAAGAAAAATTGTAAATTTAAATATGTTATAACATTAAGACGGAAATATAATAAATAGTATAAAATATTTTATTTGAACTACTTTTAAAATTTGATTAAACTTAAACTAGCTTTCAAATTATACCGAAATAAAAAATGAAATCATTAATTATACATACATACATACATACATACACACACACACACACACACATATATATATATACAACCATGTTTAAAATTCTTACATTTTTTATTCTTAGATGAATATATTATTTTAATAAAAATCTCGGTATATTTTTATATTTTATTTAGCATAAATAGAAAATCTTTTTTAAAATTAAGAAAAAGTTATTTTAAGTTTAAAAAAATTAAGTTACATTCAAGAATTTATACACTATAAATTCTAGAAAATAATTGGTACCCTGAAGATTAAAACACGTAAGTTTAAAAGAGAACATTTACGTTATTAATTGTAATTATAATTAAGCTTTTTATTGACAGAAATAATGCTTAGCATTTGCTTTCTTTTGTAGTTTCCTTCACCAACATATTAAGCCATATTTTATTAAAACATAGAAGAAAAAAAAATTGTCACAGATGGAAATTTTATTTCACCATCGACAATACATTATTCAGTCGAGTTTACGCTAAAGTATTTAATTATTTTATATTATAAAAAGTATTTCACATACTACCAAATATTATATTGCCGGCCAACTTGTCTAGTGGTCAGTATCCCTGACTACGGATAAAGAAGTCGTGGGTTCGAATTCCGGTTCAGACATGGATGTACTTTCTCTCTCTATCCTGTCTTTGTCTTTTCCTTGTGTGTAAATGAGGTGTGAATGGTTGCCTACCCTATAAATGGGTCCCTGTGGCATGTGTGTGTACTGAAGAAGTCGGACTCCACACCAAATACGTATCAGTTGGAAAAGTGGAGCAGCGCACCCCAATTTTCCAGCCCAGCTCGCACACGAGAATAACAACAACCAAATACTATTAATTAATTCAACAAGAATTTCGAACGAGTTTTAATATAATCATTCAACAACTAATATATGTGTAATGCAAACATTTTCCATAAAACTTTCAATATAGCATACAAGAATACTTATAAAATTTTAATATATTTATATCTAACTTTAAAACTCGTTATTTGCGTTTAATAAAGAGTACTATTGTTACAAGGTTAAATTATAAATATAATAAATCTTAAAATTAAATTAATTTAATACAAATTAACTTCTCGTTTTTCCTTTATTCTTTTGTAAATTAGCCCCGTGCATGAAAAATTCATTGTTCAATAACACACTTTAGATAAATATGTTAATAAATCATTTTTAACTAAGCTGGTAAATTATATAATGGGTGAAGCATATACAGGAGTGTTTAAGAATTCAGTGAAATTCTTGAATTACAAACTAATAAAAATAAATTATAAAATAAGCAATATCATAATTTTCTATGAGGAAAATGTTATTTTTAAAACGTTCTAGTTAAATTAAATATATATCAGATTTAACCCTTTGAATGAAGTATTTTGTTTTCTCTAATAATTCAAATTTGGCACGAATATAGTAATATAACACAGTTCAGAATATTAAATTAAAATTTGTAACCGCAACACTCCAGAAGGAATATATCAAAATATAGGTTAAAATACCTAATTTTAAATTCCAAACCTACAAGTAACTAACAAAAAATTGAAACAAATCCTTACAAATATGACCTAATCAAATAAATACTAAAAGCAAAATTTAACAAAGGCAACACCATAAAGAAAATATTTTAAACTTCTAAACTTATATATATTATGAATTTTTCAAGACAGTTTTATAATAAGGTACTAATTTTAAATGTTATTGTAAGAAATAAGAATTTGAAAATAATATCAAATTTAATAGAGTCAGATTAGTTTATTTATGGTTTTTAATAGAGTATTAACATTAAAAATTTCTCTGATATTTCGGAACATTCTATTAAATGTTAAAATGAAAATTTAGAGAAGAATGCTTGTTTTTACAAAAGAAAGTAAGTGCTTTTATTGTTTAAATAGATACTTTCAATTAAACATAAGAATATCCTAAAACTATACAAGGGAGATTATTTACATTTCTTAAACAACATTAAACATTTATGTAACATGAACCAAATAATTCAATAAAAATTCCACTAACTATTTTCTACATTTTATTCTTGTTCACAACCTCAGAATTTTTCATAATCCTATGCCCCTGTAGGAGCACAAGACATTATAGAATCACTGAAGCTGTTACTATTAATCAAATGATATAATTTCTTTGCATAAAAATATTTAAAAGATCATTTCTTGGAATAAGTAAATCATGCTCAAGTTAGTCTAAATATGCATTTTTTTTTTATAAATTTTAGATAATTGCTCTCATTTATTTCAAATTTCTGCTCTCAGTAAAAATCCAAACCAGCAAATCAGCAAGAAAATCAGTACAATAGAAATTTGATATATAATTTGACTTATTTATTCTAATAATTAAACAATATAAATCAATCTCTTGATATCTAATACTTGCTTCTGCCATATATATGTGTAAAATAAGACCCGACGAGTATATGCTATATGCGTGCTCATTAAATCTATGGAATCGGAAGCTCTGTGGTCGGTTGTTGAGCAGATACCATAGGTACAATGGCCAGGAGAAAATTTTCTCTCCCTTCATATCAATGTCAAAATTGAGGTAATGGTTCGTCCTTTGGTGCCATCTATTGGAGGAGTTGAGAGCAAAGTAGTACTTTCACCTTCTTGGTACTCTGATTGAACGAAAGACGCTCCTTGCTGACTTAAGTTCGCATAGCCAACGGCATAAGCGAGCTTGGTTTGTCCAAGTGTCATAAGTAACAACAACAAAATATAAGGTGATTTCATTGAATCCCAACAAATTAGCCAACGGCAAAGTTAATTTCTCTTGTCCATGTGCCATAGGTAACAACAACAACATATGTAAAATATAAGGTTATTTATTTGAATCCGAACAAATCATAAAGACAATAGTATAAATTCTTACTCTCGGAATGGATTCCTTGATTCCCCTGGAGCTTGTGATAATGGTCAGGATTGTAGTGATTCCCAGCGCTGTCCTGGCAGGAACAGCATAGACGTCCAGCCAGAAAGAGAGCCAGGATCCGATGACCAGCAGGCTTATCGGCAAGTACACTTCCATCAGGTAGTAAGGAATCTCTCGGCGAAAGCGAAGATGAGCCACTAGGCCGCTGAATTCACCTGAAATGTAGACATATCCTATCAGAAACAATTCAACAAGTTTTTAATGATCTGAATCATGTTTTAATTCCTGAAAGAAAAAGGATTTAAATAAGTCGTTTTAAAGAACGTATAGTTAAACTCTTTGAAGTAACACATTCAATATAATCTATGAGAAATAAAGGATTCAAACTTGTGAATACTCAAACTATTTTAAGAAATTTTGAAAAGTCAGAAACATTTTCAAAAGTTTCAAAATATTCCTTTAACTACATAACAAATTTTATAAAAATTTGTAAGACTTTTCAAAATTTAAAACTCCATTTTTTATTTTTATTTTTGTTTTTAAATTTGTAATTAATTAGTGTAAAATATCAAAAATTCTGTATCAGATTTTCGAGTGGATCAAACAGTTTCTTAAATTTATTTTTGGTTAAATAAAATTTTTTTTCAATCAATCACAACATCCTGAATGTTTGAAAGACAAAAAATAAAAATTGTTTGATAGACAAAAAATAAAAATTGTTTGATAGATGAACAAAAAACTTAATCATTTATCTCTGACTGATCATGGCACAGTTTTTTAATTAGTTTTGATTATGTTCTGAATAACAGGAGATAATTCCAAAAATAAAAATCTAAAGTTTTTGTGATAGACTTTTAGATAATTTTTTAGTTTCAAAAGAGTATTAGTCAAACGTCATAAACTAGCTAGAGATATAATGAAAAAACTACTCAATTTTTTAAAAAATTCTTAAATAATCATTTAATTGTTTACTTCATTATATTCAAAATGAATTATTTTTCTAAATTTTATTTTCAGGTAAAATGTTGTACTTTAGGGATAACAGAATAGTTTTACCCGATGTCTCGTACGATGAATTGAAATCCCTGCATATGACGTCATCTTTGTCCAGAAAGTGTTCTGGCAGTTCCACACTCTCCAGAAAAGTTACGCATTCGTCATGCCAGCGCAGTACCAAAGCGTTCATGTCGTAAGACCCTGGAAATTATGGATATATAAAACAAAAAAATGTATAAATTAAAACTATTCTCCATATTATAGGTAAAATTAAAATATATTGCTAATACATTGTTTTTCATTAATAAATGTAGGAAATATTATTTAAGTAGTACTTTTTTTTTTTTTTTTTTGATACTAAAATTTAAAAAAAAAAAAAAAAAAAAAAAAAAAAAATACTGAAACTAAAACATTTAATTGTTTGAGTCGAAATAGCACACAAACACGACCTACAAAAACTGATTTTAAAATAAAATTTCCTTTTTGCTTTTACTATCTCTATTTCGATTAACTAATAAATTGCATATTAAAATTATTAGCAAAACTAATTTTGTCAAATATTCTCTTATTTAAAAATTTAAATATCAAAGGTGGAAAACTAAATTAGTTTTAATACAGATAGATTTTAAATAAATTTTTCACCATATAAAACATAAAATAGTATTATTATTACATTTTTAAATAATTAATATTTATTTTCAAGTCTTCAATTAGATCAACATTAAATTGCAATAAATACATGTACATATAAAGTAATTGATGTATATATATATATATATATATATATATATATATATATATATATATATATATATATATATATATATATATATATATATATGAAGGAACTTTTATTTATTTTTATTTAAACTTCATATTGTGTGGATTGTCTAATTTAAAATTGAAAAAAGTACTGAAACTTTTTTAGACTCATGAACAAATTCGCAAATTAACCTTATCTTTTATACCTTTATAATAATTTATATACTAATAATGATAATTTAAAGATAAAAAATAAATTAGCATTATTAGCTTTTACACTTTAAGTAAAATATCAAAACCAAGTAGAAATATTCATGCGAAATAATGCTATGGAGTATAATACCAAAAATAGGGGGAAAAGTACCATCAAAATATTAATGTGAATGTTTAGCTAAACAAAATCAAATATTTTACTTTTTTATAACAATTGAAACACTAATTTTAAGACAATTGACACAGGAAATTTTCAATATGTATGCAGTCAAATATTTACGTAATGCATATTTTACTTTCGTATTACTAGAAATCAGATACAATATAATCAAGATAATTTAGAAATGGATTTCATATGCATAAGCAATGATGGAAAAATCAGTGTTACACATTACACCGTAGACTGCGTATCCGTTAAGGTGGGATGTTGATGTTTGCAATGGAATCACATAGTCATGTGAACTTTCAAAAAGATGCCAATTACAAAAAAAAAAAAAAAAAAAAAAAAATGTAATGATGCTACTCTATATCCCAACATTATATAATATTTGGATCTAAGAAAATCAACGAATTTCAAATTTATGAATTTTCAATTAATTTTAATCATTTATCATTTGGAAAAATCTAACAAAATGTAATAAGCAATAGTCGAGGATTTGTTAATTATTACTATGTACAGATAATGCTGATAATTTGATAGAAGACTGATATTAAATTTAAAAATATTTTTGCATGGAAAAACGATATTAAATTTTATATTCAGTTATTGTGAATAAAAGCTAAATTAAAAAATTTAGTTTATTATATTTATTGTTAAACCATTCCGTTTTTCTATTTTGAGGAAAATTAAAATTATTAATTTTTCGGTTTACTTTTAAAAGAAAAAGTATATAGGAAAGTTGATAAAAATTATTAAACTTTATATGACTACGGCTCTTTAATCACTTATTAATATAAAAAGAATCAAATTTTTGTAATGACTAAAAAATGTACTGATCAATTTTATTACAAGTGTTCACCACAGTGAAAATAAAAAAATTATTTCTAAAGATCAACAAAAATAAAGATATATCCACATGAATTCATGTATATAATTTAAAAAAAAAAAAAAAAAAAAAAAAAAACTATTTTTCCCAAAAAGTTTTCTCCGCTTATTGTTGCATTTAAATCAAATATTCTCAATTAAGATAAAATGAAATCATTACTCTCTCAAAATTGTCATTAATTAAATATGTAATAAATGATAAAATACTATATCCAACTGTCACTTTCGAAAAATTAAACTATTTATTTAACAACCAAAATTTACGTTCCTTAAATAAAATATAAAATGCGGTCTTTTCTTTAATTAAAAAATTATAAATCTCTAGAACAAAAATTATTCACTTAAAGTTTTCTTTTCCAAAATTACTAATTATTATTTTGGAAATAATTTTCTTTAAATAAAAAAATAGTCTCATGCATTTAGTTCCAAAAATACAAAGCTATGAATTTATGGAGTTTTTTTTTTACTTTTCTTTCCATAAAAATAATGTAGAATAGTTTCATAAATTCATTAGTTTTTATACAACTTACTTATAAACTCTGAAATAATAAGCAGATAAATAATTTACAATTTCTTTAGTTAATAAACAAAATAATTCCTATAATTAATGAAAGTAACTTTAAGCAAAACTATAATAAGTGTAAAATATTTCTATTAAAAATGTATCAATCAAAAGATTAAATGCTATTTAAATACTTTCCATGCAATGCAATTAATTCAGTTCTATTCTTTGACGATTTTAATTAAAATTCAGGGGCATGTTCCAACAACGCTGATCCTCATTAAAAATGTTTACAGAACTTTGAATAAAGTTTCGGGTAGAGTCTTTGAACCTACATTACGCCGTTAATATTAAAGTCACTAAAAAGAAACAAAAACAGCAATTTTATGACGTGAATTCGTGTTTAATATTTGATTTATTATATAACTAATTAAAATATTTTAATATTCTTACAAAATGTCAGCTTAAATTAAAAGCTAATTAAAATGAATAGTCATTATTCTAAACATAGCACATATATTTATAAAGTATCACGACTCAAAACTCAGCATCTTTGAGTAATAAGCACAATAAGAAACGTTTTCAGTCAAATTGTAAAATGTAACAAATCAGTTTTAAATGCAGCCATAGAGTTTTATGGCTCTTCTTTAATTAAAACAGAATAAGCTGCACTACATTCATTAATAAATTTCTCAAAATAACTTCTTAAGTAGCATTAATTTAGAAATAAAAGTGCAAACTTCAATAAGCACTGACAACAGGTTAGAATACATGTCATGGAAACTATGTAACCGAACGTCAAATTGGAAAATATCAGATAAAATAATGAGAAAGTAGAATAATTCATTTATTAGTTATTTTATTATGATAAGTAATAAAACATAGTTAAAGATTTAGAGATTAGGTTTTATATTATTATAAAATATTTATGGGGAAAGCTTTGCTTTAACGTATTTTAAGAAATTTTGTTCATCACAAATTCACTTTATGCGACATAATGTTACTTTATTAACTGATATATATACAGTGGTGGCCGCCAAAATTTTGGACACTTTTGGAATTTTTTTTATATTTTTGAACTTTGTATGCTTATAGAAAATGTTACGTTTTGTAAAATGCAAACTTGTATGCATCATTTTAAGGAGAATTTATCACTGAATTCAATACAAAACACAAATATCAATTATTTGCAATTCACAAAAAAGTACTATATAAGTAAGTATGTACTGTACTATAAATAAAAAACACAGTATGAAGTGGTTTGTAATGTCTAGATTTCCTGGCCAATCACTGTTCTTGTTCTGAGAACTAATCATATTTTAGGAACTGCCAGTAGAAAGCATCCTGTTTACACTGCAAATAAAAAATATTTTTGCTTTGTTCTGTAGAAGGAGGACTTCTTTCTTATACACTGCAATTAGAAGTAGAAAATTTTGAAAAAAGTTTTTATATTTAGTCAAGAAGCAATGACATCAAATAAAAGAGTAGATTGGACATCTAGAAAAAGATGTAATATTGTTGTGTTACGAGAAAGTGGTCTTTCCTATGCTGAAATTACAATATAGGTGGGTGGTTCATTGACTACATTTGGAATCCGAAAGTTTTGTTTACGATATCAGGAGAGAAATTCAATAAAAAACAAAGAAGGAAAAGGCCGAAAAAGGTGCACCACATCTATTGATGACAGAAGAATAAAAAGACTATGTCTCCAAGGTAGAAAAATGTCATCAGCAGCCATCAGAAATGATCTGAATGATGCTGGTGTTTCTGTCAGTTCAAGAACAATCAGGAGAAGATTAACAGATGTTGGACTGAGAGGTAGATTTTCCACGAAAAAAGCCTTATCTTAATTTTCAGCAACGAAAAAAAAAAGACTACAGTGGTCAAAGGAACACATTAATTGGACAGATGATCAGTGGTCACAAGTTATATGGAGTGATGAAACTAAGCTATCGTTATTCGGTAGTGATGGGCGAAAATATGTAAGCCGTAGAATAGGAGAAGAGCTGCATCCTGACTGCATTCAAGCAACTGTGAAGAACCCAGTTAGTGTTATGATTTGGTCATGCATGTCAGCAGATGGTATTGGTCGCCTTCATGTCATCGATGGGACACTGAATGCCAGAAAATACATTGACACTATTCTAGAACCAAAAGTTCTACCTTCCATCAAAGATCTCTTTCCGAACAATGCTTCGTTTATTTTGCAACAGGATTCTGCTCCTTGCCACACGGCCAAAATATCGAAAAAGTGGTTTCGTGCAAAGAGCATTAAATTGTTGTCTTGGATGGGAAACAGTCTTGATCTCAATCCTATCGAAAATTTGGCACCGTTTGAAAACTCTTATCCGAATGAGGCGCCCATCAAATAAAAAGGAAGTAATTGAGACTATAATTGTTTCCAGTCATCATGTAATAACAAAAGAAGAGCTTAAAACTCTTGTCACCTCAATGAAGCGTCGATGTGAAGATGTAATAAAAAATAAAGGGTACTCAACTAAGTACTCATAACTCACTGCAATCATCACAATCTAGTGTGTATCGATAACTATTATCGTTAACTTTTTTTCTATTGCAAATAATTGAATTTTGTGTTTTGTATTGAATTCAGTAATAAATTCTATTTAAAATAATATGTACAAATTCGCATTTTATGAAACGTAATGCTTTCTATAAGCATACAAAATTCAAAATTCAACAATATAAAAATTTCAAAAATGTCCACAATTTTGGTATATATATATATATATTATAATGTGTTATACATAGATTGAATATAGGGATTATTTACATTAATGACATCGTTATGCATATTATGTGATATTACTTGATGATAATTTATAAAATCCTGCGTGAATCTGAAATAGCTTTAGTTTTTATACAATAGTCAAATTTCTGAGAAATTGTAAATATTTTTATTTTAAAAATTATTTTGAACTAAAACGAGGACTTCTATACAACAAAATATTAAAGCTTCAAATGGAACAAACAAAATTGTTAACATTGCTTTAAAATCATAGGTTCGCTGAATTAATATTTTAGCAAAGATTGAAACTCTTCAAACTTAAACTTTTATTTTTTAACGTATATTTAATTTAGGAATTACATTCCTCCCATTGATATGCATTATAAGGATAATAATGATATTATGATGCTTTATATAAAAAATATTCTTTTAATAATAAAAAATTATATATATATATATATATATATATATATATATATATAAATATATATATATATATATATATATATATATTGCAAAAATAAAACTTTACAAATAAAAATTTATTTAAAACTATGTAACTTATATTATAGTCATTCTCCTTTGTTTTCTTGTACTTTATGTAGTTTTTTTCCTTCATGCTCTGCTGTATGTAATTCTAATTAAATGTTTTAATCTGAGGTAAATTATTTTAAATTTCATGGCTACTGCTGAAACTAGTAATCAATATCACAGAGAATAAAAAATATAACTCTAGTTTTGTTTTGCAAACGTGAAATCAAAGAATAAATTATAAAAATTTTATATTTATGAATAGAATTAAAATTTTTTTCAGAGGACTGCTTTGGAGAATTTTTTTTATTTTTTTAATTTTGTTTGATTGAAAGGAATGAAATTATAATTTTCTCTCTTTAAAAATGTATAGTGCTCTAAACCTTAATATTGCTGTGACAAAACAGTTTTTGTAAATTTCAAGAATAAAGTTATTAAATTTAAAAGTCAATAAAAAAAACTAGTTTTCTTCAAAATCTATCTTGGAAATGTAACTTGAATTAACGCAGCTATTGTTCATTTTCTTATATGTGGCGCCATCTATTATGAAGATAACGAAAATATTATTGTTTGAAGTATAAATCTTATAATTTTTATAATATTTAGGATATATTATATATATATTCTAAAAAAATTATGTTATAGTGTATACATGTTATTATATTTAGGATTCAATTTATTTTGACAAAACAGAAACATATTTAGGAAAATATTTAATTAAACTATTGTGTTCTCATTTATATCTATTTAACGTTATTTTGAAAAAAAAAAAAAAGAAAAAAGAAAAAAGAAACAGAATTTAAGAAACCATTGCAAAAATGTAAATAATATATATATATATATATATATATATATATATTTTTTAATTTGAAGATTTTAAATATACAAAAATTAAGTTTATAAAAAATATTTTACGATATTATAAAATTTAATATAGGAACATACACAGAAAAAAATATACAACTTTATTAGTATCAATATCAGCTAATATTTTAGCTGATATTGATACTAATAAAGTTGTATATTTTTTTCTGTGAGATGAGATTTTGAGACAAATTTTTTTCACTTCATGTTTAAAATAGCATTTAACAGTACAGCTTTCTTGTAAATTTTACCAAAAATTATTTTTCTAATTTTTACTTAGGGTAACTTTCAAACTATCCTAAAATTTTGAATCGCTAAATTTATCAATAAAACTAAATTTTAATGTAACATATTTTTATTCTTTAAAATTACTTTTCCTTCTTTAAAAGAGATTTCACAGAACAACAGAATACTTGAATGTATCTTTTCATATATAGATCTAATATTTCTAAAAAAAGTTTTTTTTTTCATATCGTATTAAATTTATTTTATTAACTAATTATTGTATTTAAATATTTATACTGATAATTTAATTTTAATTTAAATTAATACCGTGCTTATTGAATGCATCAAATAAAATAAAATTCTAAAGCAATATGAAATACAAAAAAAACAGAATACTAAAATGCAACTTTTCATACTAATTAATATTATATACTTTTCATGCTCTATACATTAGTATTTCTAAAAATTTTATTTTTATTCATATTGTGTCTAAATTTTATTTTATTAATTAGTTATGGTATTTAAATATTTATAGAAATAACTTAATATTAATTTAAATTAATATCATGGTAAAACTTAAACTAAAATGCAATTATCTTAATTCTAGATAAATATGATTTTAATAAGAAATACTTTGTGTTTGATTAAAAGAAACAGCTTATTTTTTTACGTAATTTCGTAATATTGTTTGCTTAGCTAATTTGATTAATGATATTAGAAACTCAGACATGTCTGCGAAAAATGTCCAGAATGTTTTAAAATAACGGATAATCGTTTCTCCTTTCAAGCCATTAATTCTAGTTTCAAAAGAGAAACTTGTCTAAAAAATTAATGGTACACTTCTCATGATAATTCAATTATTTTAAAAATGCAGTAATAATTTAATATTTGAGCAATGGTATTTGAATATGTAATATGAATTAGGTATAAAATCTGCACTATATATAGATATATATATATATATATATATATATATATAAGCATATGCATTTTTTATTACCTCATGTGTAATGCAAATAGAGAATATAGCATTGCATTGTTTTGACTTCGATGCAAAACGACAATGTTACACTGGCCATCATCAAAAGTTAGGATAAACTAGTTTTTTTTTTCAACTAATTTGCAAGAGAATGCAAGTAGAAAAATCAAATTCAGAGAACGTGTGCACAAAACAGGTATGTATTAATTTTAACATAGAAGTTTACATAAGAAAAACGCTAGAAAAGTTCATTCTTAAAAAAGTAATCACAGTTTGTGTTGTAAAATGCTTTGATAACATAACAAAAAAGGGTTGCATAGGGGATATGCCCACCTCTAGCTTGAATTCCTTGGCAACATCGACTTTTCATGCGAACAAGTAAGTTATCGGTTACCGAAATTGGAAGTGAAGATCAGACTTCTTCGGAAAGTTGTTTTCCAGTTCTTTTAAGGACTTTTGAGAAGGACTTAAAACACTCAGTAGCCTGTCTTTCAGGATTGTCCCACAAATGCTCTATGGAATTCATGCATGTAGATCGAGCTAACCATTACATTCGTACCTAACCGAGATTCTCAAGATGTCCCTTGACTCTTGACTTCTCCCCAAAAGAACTATGGCTCGATGAGATCATGCGTTATAATTCATCAGGTCATTACCAATTTCACCGGCATATGAGCAGACATATAGATCAAAGATATCTCGCACCAGTCACAGATCTTCCCTGCATGCAGGTCAGCGTGACCACCAAGTGCGAGTATTTTATTTCCTTCACACACACACAAATTAGCACATGTTCTGAAACTCTCAGCTTGTGAATCTGGACTGGTTTATAGAAAGAACAAAACCCCATCACTGACTGAACCAAGAAGCTATTCATTTGCTCGAGACAGGAGAGCCTTTCCTATTGTTTGATGAGGGGGAAACACAACTGGTTGACTTGCCTAGAGACCTGCATAGTGAAAAACCCTTGCCTAAACCTACAAGCAGATATTCTTCTTCTTGATTCTACAGAATAAGTTAAGTAATAAGTTGCGGCGAAGAAAAGCTTCTTCTTCTTCGGATCGAAAGACCTATAAAGTGGTCTTCTGCGGGTATTCCCAGAAACCACAGTAATGACGATTAGAATAAGGGCCAAAATCAACTTACCGAAACGAGTGGTATTGGAGCGACACTGGCAAGCGGTACCACAATTCGTAAAAACATGTCCGCTCGAAGCAAATGTGGGCCCAAAGTAATGCCGCGGCTTTGGAACGGTTTCGAGAAAACCGACATGACCGCTTGTCCGATATTTTATCGATGTCATTCCATATGTGCACCGAATGCTTCTAATAAATGACCCATCCGTCAACAAATATTAAATGATCGACATTGCAATATTACTTACGCTGTTTAGCCATGTTGCATTTAAGATTTCGTCTAAATAGCTATATCGTGTATTACAGACAATGTCCTCTAAAAGAAGTTTCATTTACTGCCTTAATATTACTATCTAAACTTTTGGAGGTTAGTGTAATTGCTTTTCATAAACTATTGTACTTTATGTTCAAAATATTTGAACATGTCTTCCCATTTCAGCACATGTACACTAATTGCAGACTTTATAATTTTTGTATAAAGTCTGCAATTAATGTATATGTTCTTTTTTTAAGCAAAAAAGCTGATTTATTGTAAATTTTAGCAAATTTAATTTAAAAAAAAAACACAATGCGAGAGATAATTTAAAAAGGCAGAAATAAAAGTGCTCAAATTTCATTTTATAAAATGTTTGAAGTTACAGAGAAAAATTAAATAATATTGTTTTTAATAACTTAATGTTGAATACATGCAAAATTTCACAATAATCAAGTAGAAAAAGACAAAAGTTTCAATGATGAATTTTCCCTGTTATTAAAAACGCAATGAGAACCAATTATGCTAGAGATTTCTATGAAATAATGAAATAGAATATATTTTTAAACAAAAAATAGTGAAAGCAATAAACAATTTTAATTTTGACAAATCAAGTTTAAAATATGTGATAAAATTCGGACTTAAAATTACACTTTTATTTCAAGACAAATGAGTAAAATTTTGCCTGTCTTGATGGTTGAAAAATTGCAACAATTAACGTATTGATTATACAATTACAAAAATTTATTATGTGTTTCATCAAAAGCTATACATTGTTTTTTATTCAAAATTATTTTAACCTCTAAAATATTCAATAACGTACAATATATTGTTTCTGTGAAATGAGTGTTTTCTGGAAATAAAGCTAGTTGTAAAATATTTTCGAAATTCAGATACTTCATTGTTAATAATTGACAGTTCAATTAATATTTCTCTAAATGAAATGATAAAATATTGCATGTTTCAGTTGCTGAATATTTATTAAAATAAAATAAAGTAGGCCTAAGCATATGTTATAAATTGACAATAAATAATATTCGTCAGAAATTTGCAAGTAAAAATCTGATTTCTATTTATATAAATATTAAATAATCTTAAAATAGGAATTTTGGATTTGCATTTTTCATTCTACACAGTTTAAAATTATTGATCCATTCTTTTTAGACTTCATTTTTAATTTATCTTGATTTATTTCAATTTTGCTTTCATTTTCAAATTGTAATTTTATAACTGCATACACATCAGTTTCAGCTAACTTTAGAAACAAATCTATCTTAGTATATGATGTGTAATATAATATATTGAGTAATTTTTTTTTAAATTAAATCCAGAAGTCTAAGTTTCTTCTTCGCTTCTTCATGAAAAGAATAATCTATTCCACTATTTTCTCACTTTCGTATAGCCATGATTGATTATGAAGACTTGATATTTATTTTTAGTATAATTTAAAAAATTTCTTTCCATAATTTCCTAAATGTGCTCAGTCTTTTTTTAAAGTTTTCTTCTTTCTGAAGTCTCTCCATATATTCAAATGCATTGTTAATCATCAATGTCGTACGTGATCTAAGAAACAAAATATTAAAATCAAAAATATGAGAGTAATATTTAAAAAGGCTCCGTGACAAACTATTTCTACAACAATTTCTTTCGGAATTACCCCATTGAAAACAATACGACAACCTCTGATATTAAAAAAAAAACTATTTAACTAAGAATCTTACACTTTCATTTACTTCTCCCTTAATCATATCTAAAATTCAAGCAAGCTTAAAATTTAACCTGGATTCATTTGTACAAGCAAAATTTTAGCACATTAATAAGCAAGTTCTTGTTTACTCTTAACCTCTTGTTCTTAATAAAGTCCTTTCTGCACAGGATGTTCTATTAAAAAACAATTTATGGTCGAAACTGTTTACAGATATGTGGTACATCTGCACACACACACATAATAAATATTCATGATTTTCTCTCATCTAGGTTAGATTTTTGGAGACCTCATGTTAAACCAATGCCTTATATTCCTTCATCCTATAGTGAAAGCAATGAACAGCATGAGGCTAATTTTTTTACATTTTATTTAAATTTAATGGATGATATCTGTTGGTCCACATAATTATAATGGTAAAGGAAACCTTTACCATTATAATTATGTGAATTCCAATGAACTTATCAATATAGTCCTTACTTATATACACTTTTTTTATTCATAGCAAATAAACGAGTGCAGATAAGTGTAATTCTAATCAAGATTTCTATATCGGTGTATGCATTAGTATATTAACAGGGCGAAAGCATCCATAGAAATAAACCCCAAACTAACCAAAAGAAAATCGTAATCGGAAGCAAGGTAATACAATCGTAATCGGATGCAAGAATTATATGATTGGTGACAACATGTGATGTTAAAAATATGTTGAGTTAATATTTGTTGCTATATTTTTTATTATGTGTGTGTATGTTTAGTAACCAATTTCTTATATTTATTAGGCTAAAAAAATTTCTAAGCACAGATCCATCTGTTAATTTTCATTTAGTTTAAGGTTACAATGAGAATACATTCATAATAGAATAATAGGATACAGACTGTAAAAGTTGTAGTGACAGAATTAGTTTGAGAAAAATGAAAATTATTAATTCTTTAAATTATTAAATTTTGTTTGGACTCAGAAAATTTGATCAGCTACAAAATCAAAACTATATTTATATCATTTACAGTTTATCCTTATATAATATAAGTCATAGTCTGTACGTTAACATTTTTCAGAAGTAAGTTTTAAGATCATACTATACACAACTTTAACATAAAAAATACTTATTTTTAAATATATTAATTAATGTTTACAAAAATAAAAGAAATAGAGATTTTTTTTTTTTGGATGAAAAGCTTAAAAATTTTAAATGGTCTGGTAAATGTTTTCATGCAGGTTTTAATTAAGGAAAATATACATTTACATTATATATATATATATATATATATATATATATATATATATATATATATATAGATAGATAGATAGATAGATATACAATATTTGTTAGAATTGTCGAATAATGATGCATAAATATCTTCCCGATATAAATCCAAAAATTGCGTACATTGAAATATTTGGTTTGAAGTCAATTCACGAACTTGCCAACAAAGAAAATAATATTGATAAATGTGATCAACATTACTGAAACTGCAATTTTTTCTCGTTATTAAATAATAAATGGTGGTTCTTTTTTAAATCTCATTTCATATGATCATATTTAAACATTCACAGCTTAAGTTGTCTGCAATCTATAAAAATATTTCACATATGTTCCTTACAAACAATTAAATTAATAAAATTAATGAGATATCATTTTCACAAAATTATTTGTGCATACTTAACATTGTCAATTTTTCCATTTAATAAATCGAAATTATAATTGTATTTTTATTTAAATGATAATGTACAATCAAATCGCATTTAATGAAAATATATTCCAAAGTATTCAATGTTATAGTTAATTTAATATTAAGAAAAACTCCTTACTTTTTATCAAGAAAATAGGTAATTATTGCAAATACTTTTTATAAAATTAAAATTTAATTTTTATGTAAGTTTTGCACATATGCTTAAATATTAAGTTTGTTTCAATTTTTTGCGCATTATTTACCATATGTCTGTGCTTTAATGGGAGATTTAATTATGGCAGAATTTCAAAACCTAATTTCTCGCGAGGCTTAACCCAATCTTTAAGATCTTGTCTTGATCCCTCTGAAAGAACTCCAAGCGTCATCTTCCATTTTGATCTGATATCTACTGCAAACAAACAAACTTACATCGGAGATCAACTTAGACAATTAGCACTAGAAACTACACTACTGGCCATTAAAATTGCTACACCAGGAAGAAATGCAGATAACAAAATAATATTTATTAGACAAATATATTATACTAGAAATAACAAGTGATTAAATTTTTAAAAAATTTGGTTGGATAGATCCTGAGAAATCAGTACCCAGAACAACCACCTCTGGCAGTAATAACAGCAGTTATACGTCTGGGCATTGAGTCAAACAGTGATTGGATTGCATGTACAGGTACAGATGCCTATGCAGCTTCAACACGATGCCACAGTTCATCAACCGTTAGTGACTGGCGTTTGGTGACGAGCCAGTCGCCCGGCAACCATTGACCAGAAATTTCCTATTGGTGAATGATCTGGAGAACGTGCTGGCCAGGGCAACTGCCGAACATGTTCCGTATGAAGGAAGGTCCGTACAATGCCGGCAACATGCAGTCAGGCATTATCCTGCTGAAACGTAGGGTTTCGCATGGCTCGAATAAAGGGTAGAGTCACGGGTCGTAACACACCAGAAATGTAACGTGCACTGTTCAAAGCACCGTCAATGCGAACAAGAGGTGACCGAGACGTGTATCCAAGGGCACCCCATACCATCACGCCAGGTGATGGGCCAGTATGACGATGACGAATGCGCGCTGCTAGTGTGCGTTCGCCACGATGCCGCCAAACACGGATGCGACCATCATGATGCTGTACACAGAACCTGGATTCATCTGAAAAAATGACGTCTCGCCATTCATGCGCCCAGATTCGTCGTTGATCACACCATTGAAGGCGCTCTTGTCTATGACGCAGCGTCAAGGGAAGCTGCAGCCATGGTCTCCGAGCTGAGAGTCCATGCTGCTGCAAACGTCGTTGAACTATTCGTGCAGACACTTTTTGTCTTCCAAACGACCCCGTTTCTTGACTCACGGCTCGGGACGTGGTTGCACGATCCATTACGGCCAGGCGGATAATATGACTATCTTCTCGGCTGCTAATGATAGGTGGCCGTTAAGATCCCGCATGGCGTTCCGTATTACCGTCCTGAACCCATCGATTCCATATTCTGCTAACAGCCATTGCATCTCGACCGACGCGAGAAGCAAATACTGCGATAAGATAAACTGCAATCCCTGTACGCTACAATTCGATCTTTATCAAAGTCAGAAACGTGCTGGTACGCATTTCTCCTTCTTACACGAGGCATCACAACTTTTCACCTGGCAACAACGTTGAAATGCAATTTGTGTATGAGGAACCGGCTGAACAATTTCCTGATTCAAACACAATGTATGTGTTGCTACTGGCGCCTGCTTTGCACTGAAAAGCTAATCATTTGTATATCACAGTACCTTCTTCCTTTCGTATAAATTTCACCTCTGTAGCATGTCGCCTTCTTGGTGTAGCAATTTTAATGACCAGTAGTGTATTTATTACACCCTCTGCGATGCAGAGCAAAATTTTACCGATGGTAGTCGTATAAGAGACCGTACTGGTATCAGAATTTATATTAGAACCCCTCAGTGTGAAATTATGCTACAGCAACTCAACCCAGACATTTGTTCAGTTTTCAGAAGGGAGTTGATAGCGATTCAGGAGGGACTTGCTACCATCATATCCAACAACTGTGATTTTGGAGAATTATGGATTTTGTCGAGTGCACTGCAACATCTCAGTGACTGGTCCTATATAAATGATGAAACGAGTTTAGCTATTTTGCGTAAATTGAAAATGATCTCCCAAGATCATGATGCACATCTCCAATGGATTCATCCCATGCAAATATTAGTGGCAATGAGACCGCAAATCAACTACCTAAAAAGGGCAGTGAGGAAGTTACACCCACTGGTTCGTCACTTACATTTCAGTAACTTTACTCAAATGAAAACTCTAGACTGCATTCTCTCTGGCAAATTCCACCAACACACCAATGGTACTCTTGAACATCTCCTGGAACTCTTCTGGAAATAAAATGTGACCCA
The DNA here is from genome assembly GCA_030067965.1 of Latrodectus elegans. NCBI lineage: Eukaryota > Metazoa > Arthropoda > Arachnida > Araneae > Theridiidae > Latrodectus > Latrodectus elegans. The sequence continues at coordinate 6,396,878 of CM057820.1, forward strand.
AACTACTTGGGCCAGATTCTCAAGTGGAGATCTAAATTATTTATCGTTTGAGCGTGGTACAAAAAATTATCCCACTAATAAAAAATGCTGTGACCATCCAGTCTCACGGAAACACATTCTAGATTGCGTTGGACTTTCTTGGGAGGATTTATCCTCAGATCCTCTGCTAGTCATTGAGTTTCTAACTGTCAACAATTTATTGGAGTTGATCTGACAAATGTCATATCTTTAAAGAGGATAAACCAACAGCAACAACAATATTTAATTATATTATTGATATAAAGGCATATACTTATTGCCAATTTATAAAAAAAATATTACCTGTTTTGAATTTTTCATGTACCTTTAATGATTTGTTCCTTATGAAAATGATTTGGAAATACTATAACATATGGATATCTTTCAAAATAATTCTAATTGGAGATACTTCATAAGTTTTCTAAGTTACTATATTTATATTAACAAATCATAATAGCAAATAAGGTTTTGTAGTTTATTTTTGTTACGTTATTATAGAAAGATTTTTGGCATTATTAAAAGAATGTATGAATCATTTTATTGAAAACATTGCTTTGCTTATAAATTTAAAATTAAATAATATTTGTTAAAAATTAATATATAGACTTAAAAGAAAATATTTATTTATGGTTGATTTTATTTTTATTTTGTAAAGTTTTTTATACATAAATCTTTAATGATTCATTTTTAACTATATTTCCTTATGAATGATGGAAAAAATCAGAACTAACTTCAAAAAGATGTTTTTCTAGTTTTATATATATAATAAAAACCAAACGTTTTAGCTTCCGTTTTTCCTCATGATTATAGTTTTAAGCGATCTAGAGCAAACCTTTGTTGGTTCTTTTATGTACATCTTAACAAAAGGGACGCGTCTTTTCTTTAAAATATTCTCTAAAATAATTTTAAACTTTTTCTTATATTTCACTAGAATATAGAAGAAATTCTATTCATAGAACTTTTATTATAAAATGTAAACACAATTTCCTAACTCCATCTAAATAAAAGTTTGTATACCACAAAGAGAGCTATAATTTACTATGCAAATCAGCAAGACTATGCTAAATATGTATATGATCAATATTTCCCTTCAAAACGAAACATTACATTTTCTTTAAGCACTGAATTTCTCTAATATAACAAGTTTCTTTCCAATATTGAGAAACTGAAAGGTTTCTTCAGTAAAGGTTGAGGGGCATCTTTTATTCTACAAAATATCTCCAACATGTCCTCCAATAAAGATTTAATCCAATTTGCAAACTACTGAATAAAGGTTTTCATATTTTTTAGAATGGGAGGAGAAAAAAATCTATCAGTTTATATAACTTTTCCGTTCTTCTTCATTCTATTTCATATGTAAGAAATAACATAAAGTGCTTTTTCTAATATTTCGAAAAAATTACCCATAGAATTACTTCCGTTTTATAAAATATTTTTTCTCATTTAAATCATAATAATTATGTTTTTTATGAAAAGTGCTAACAATCAATGTGACAGATGTTATTCTTGATTTTTTTCTATAAAATAAATTAAAAATGTAGAAAACAGTTTTCTATCTCTTATCAAATACCTTTATTTAATAAATATGCCCATGAATAAAAAGACCTATTCATAAATAATTAAAATAAAATAGGACATTTCTAAAAGTGATTTTAATATTAAATATTTATTAAAGATTAGAAATAGCATTTGCTAACTAACTAACGTCATAAAAGACATATATACAATGAACTTAATGAAAGAGAATGCATCTCAGAAACTGTTTCGAATAATTCTCAGTGGTTACATATTTATGAATAATACTTCACTTATAAATATTATGGAAGATATACATATAAGCTTATTTGAAGAAAAGTGGATCTCAATATTTAAATACGGGAAATATGAATAGAATTCACTTATTTGAAAAAAAAGTGGATTTCAAAATCTAAATAGGTTAAAGAGCACTATCTTGAAAGTAGCCTAATTTGTTCGCAAGAGTCTAATTTGATAAAATCGTATTAATTATTGGTAGACATGAAAATTTTGTTTCATACTTGCATTAGAGAATCCGAGTATTATAATAATATTTTCAATCCTAACACATATTATTCGTTATTGTTTTAAAAATTATTCAGTTGCTTTAAGCAGAACACGTGAGATCTTTTTGTTTTATTACTTACAACATGAATGAAGTCAATTATTTAAAAAAAGAAGACGATCAAACTACATGTTGCCAGTATGATTCTGCTTATCTTATTAATCCAAGAGAATTCTAAATTAATACCACCATTTTGCTTCAAGCTATCCGATTCATTCAACTCAAGGAATCACGAGATCATTACAAATTACACAAAAGAGAATTTCCTCAAATTCGAACTTCTTCTATACGAGGGTTGCTATTTATATTTCTGGCCTTGGCAACAGTAAGTGTTGCTAGGCGACCGAAGACGATTTTAATCGAAAGTTTGATATTTTTAAACATAAATTCAGCAGACGATTTACCATTATAGCTTTATTTGTGTTGTTGACAGTAAATTGAAAAGTTCTTCTCTGTCAAAAAATGGAATTGAATCGTGAACATTTTCGTGCCATTATTTTTCATAACTTTCGACGTGGATTGTCAAGACAAGAGTGCTTCGATGAACTTAATTCTTTATACAGCGATAAAGCGCCATCCTACAGCACTGTAAAAAATTGGTATAACGAATTTAATCGTGGTCGATGTTCGATCCAGGACGAATCCCGTGCAGGTCGTCCAAAATCCGTTGTTGTGCCAGAAAAGATCAATGCTGTGCGTGAACTGATAAAGCAAGATCGTCATGTGACATACCGTGAGATAGAGGCGTCTTTGGACATTAGTATGACTAGCATCAATAAAATATTGCATGAACATTTGAGCGTAAAAAAAATTTGTTCGCGTTGGATCCCGCATAATCTGACAAACGCTCAAAAAAAGACTCGTGTCGATTGGTGCAAGGAAATGTTGGAAAAATACATTCAAGGTACATCAAAGGCTGTGTATAACATCTACACAGGTGACGAATCATGGATCTATGCATATGAGCCGGAAACAAAACAGCAATCAACTGTATGGGTGTTCCAAGACGATGCAAAACCAACAAAAGTTGTTCGAGGAAGAAGCACATCGAAACAAATGATTCCTGTTTCTTCGGCATTAACGATCATGTGGCAACAGTGGCGTTAGAGCAACGCAGGACGGTCAATTCTGAATGGTACACGACAATTTGTTTGCCAGAAGTCATCGGAGAAATTCGAAAAAAGCAGAAGAACAGGCGAATCATTCTTCATCATGACAATGCGAGCTCTCACACATCGACTCAAACAAAGGCATTTCTGACGGAGCGAAAGATCGAACTGATGGGTCATCCGCCGTACACCCCTGATTTGGCACCCAATGACTTCTTCTTATTCCCACACATCAAAAATAAATTACGTGGACGATTTTCGACCCCCGAAGAAGCGGTTGATGCATTCAAAACGCATGTTTTGGAGTTACCTCAATCGGACTGGAAAAAGTGCTTTGAAAATTGGTTCAAACGCATGCAAAAGTGTATTGATCATCATGGAGAATATTTTAAAAAACAATAAAACCAATTTCGATCCTACATATTTGTTTTTTCATTATTAGGCTAGAAATATAAATAGCAACCCTCGTATGCTCGTTAACAGAAATTCTCATTATACCGTTTTTAATAGGCAATCATATAACGAAATTATGAAAATATAATTAATTTATTTTCATATTTTAAGATAACTGCGCATTATTTAATATATATTGATATTTATTAAATAGAAGTCAGTATTATTTATTAAGTAATGAATAATATTAATAATAAACTTGTTATATAAGATATAAACAATAAATAGATTATATAAATAATTTGTTCATAATATTTATAAATTGTGCTATAGGAAAATTAGAAACAGTAAATAAAGATTAAAAAATTAAATTTACAGTTAAAACTATAAAAATTATATTTACCATAAATTTTTAGTACTTATATCATTTATTTATGTTTTTATTATATAAAATATTAGATTACGTTCAAATAATTTCTGCTTAGAGTGAATATGTATTGGCATATTGATCAATTCCTTTCAATTGATAGCTTTAATTTACAAAAGAAAAATGTAGCACTCAGATTCCTTAATTATAATCTTTGAAATGACAAATATTTATATAATGACTTATTATTCTTACTGAGAAATTCTGGCAAGAAATTAGATTCAAATTAAACAAACACAAATTTTAATCGTAAAACGTTAGTCAAGAAATAAATTTTGCTGTGTTTATGAATTTTGCTATATAAGAATGAGGTTAAAAAAAGCGAAAATCTAAGATCGCGAAAATTTCTAGTAGGTTTTTAGGTTTCCTTAATTTTGCCTCATCGGTTCTTTTTAGAACACAAAGGAATTTCAGGCGGACAACTGAGCAGAGGGACTCTGGACTGAATCACAGGGTTAATGAGTTATACCTCCCTCACGCCAACTGAACAGTTGTTGTCAGGGCAAAATAAGTACAAACTGAATGCAAATCACACCGATACAGAAAAGGGTCTATGATCCCAATAAAATTGGCATAAACATAAACGAGATTTAACATTGATAGGATACAAATTAAAATAATAACTGATTTTGAACAATAGTTAAATCCAATTGAATAACATTAAAATAATTAAAGTCTAGATAAATACTAGTGTTTTAAAATTTTTTAAAGATTTTGTCCCAAATACTGATTTCTATAACTTTTAATTAAATAGTTCACTGTCTAAAAGGACAAGGTGATAAATCTTATAGGGTGTTATCGTTTATCGAAATCGAAAGTTTCTGGCAGATCAAGTGGAATAAAGTTATTTATGATAAGTTTAAGGAAATTTCCAGATCTTTCATTAACTGAACGAGAATTCAGTGCCAAATGCAATTCACAAGGCAGAATTTTATAAAATGAGTATCTGTTTGCTCCGGACTGTTCTTGGGGTTGAAACAATGTGCTTCTGGAGATAGTAGGATATAGTACTATGGATTTCTAATGTGTCCACAAATGCAAGTTGGTGATATCGCGTTTTTATTCTAAAAAAGTTGGCTAAAATGAAGGACATGCAGATTAGAATCTATAGTTTAAAATAGTCTTCAACCGCTACATACTATCTAAGCCTGAAGTAGGAATCGAACTCACGATATGAAGCGAAAATAGACTTTCTTTGGATCTAATTATAATATTATACTATGTTATTTATCGAAAATAAATTATCTTTGGGCTATGCATTTTAAAACACAATTGATCTCAAGGGGTTAACTTAGCAACTTATTAATGAACGTAAAGACAATGCTTTTGAATAAATCAGCAGATTTTTTGATAAATTTGATGCTTAGAATCAATATTGTACAAAAACAGAATTTGAAAGGAAGTGTTTACATCATAGCATGAAATTTCTGTATTACTGCATTGTTTCAAAAAAACAAAATGAAAATTTTGGGATATTCAAGTTGTAGTATGTTATCTACATTATAACATTATTTACGTCTAATATAAATAATTAACTTGTCATATAAACTTGTAAATCAAGTATTTGTTATTTACAAATGCTTAGATTTATTTTAGAAATGTAAAATCTCTTGGAAAATTAAATTTAATTCAGTAATTAAGAAGAAAATAGCTTTCTCCGTTACAAACAACGAAAAGTTTATTTCAAATTATATTATCAAATGTTATTTGAGAAATGAATGTTTTGATAAATTCAATTACTTTATTCAGAACTGATGTGTGTGTGTGTGTGGTAAAATGAACTATATATTTTATTTAAATATATTTAAGATATAATTTTTAACCAATAAATAAATTTTTAGGTATTTACAAAATGAAATTCACCAGAAAAAATACTAGAAAATCATAAAATTTTGTTAATAAATCAACGAGAATAAATCTGAGCAATGAGTTATTAATACAAATATATCAAAGAAATTATTGGCAGCATTATCGTGATAAGAAAAATGTACTTAACATTTTCTAAATTCATTTAATACCTTGTCTTTAAGTTTAACATGTAAACATATGCGTATAACAACATTTTTGTTAATTAATATAATTATTCAATAAATATTAAAATTATTCTAAATATTTGATTTATGAATATTAAAAAAATAAGATAATTTGAATGATATATTCGATGCTAATTATAAATATAAAATAATTTTGGAAGTGAACATTTGAGTAAAGAAAAATTTCGTTAGATTAATCCTTAAATTTTTCATACATATTATTTAAAAAATATTAATTGCCATTTACAGTTCTGAAAACTTCATGATTAAATAAATTAAATGTCTACTACAGTATTAAAATAAATGAAAACATGAAATGTTCTTCTCTGTACGCAATTCAAAGAGTAAAAATGAAAAAATTATTTTACCCCCAAAAAATACAAAAAACATCCTATTTCAAGATAGGAGAATACGGATTAAAATATCCTCTTACCTGAAGAAGGTAATTTAATTTTCCCGTTTAGCTTCAGGGAAAGATCACATCGTCTCCTCCCAAAATAAGAAAACAAGAGTAAAAAAAGTTTGTTCTGTTTTAGGAAACGTAATAAATCAAATTATAAAATCCTCAATTTCGAAAATAGTTTTAACACTGTAAATATTAATTTTATTCATTATTTCTTAAAGTAAAATGTTTTTAAAATTAGATTCTAATTTTATACATGATTACGTTTTAGGATTTCGAGAAATATGCACGTTACAAATTTAGTTTCTTCTTCTTTCTTCCTATAAATTTATACAAGGTAAATAAAGAAAAGTATTTCGACTACATTTATATTTTAAGGAATTTTATAGAAAATAAAAGCAATTACCAAATTTAGGATTAAAGATGAATATTTTATCTCTATATTAGAGGAATATATTCGTTTATTAATAAATAAAAAATTTGATTAAAAATGAAAACAGAAAACGATATTTGTATTATTGATTTTAAAAGACAAATTATAACCCGTAATTTAGTGATTGTAACCTTTAAGTTATAATTATAGGATTTTTAGTGCATAACTCAAATAACAATTGCAATAAAAATTGGATTCTCGATGAATAAAATGCATTTGGCGTTAAAATTATAGCTTTTTTAGAAAATGTTTGTCAAATTCTTTGAGGCTGAAATATATAAAAGCGAATTAGAAGCTTAATTCTAAAGTATTATATCACTTAACTGAATTCTTTAAAACATTTAAGACATATCATATTTTTTAACATCTAAGATTTAAAAATGAATTACATTAATAAGAATTCTATTATTTGAGACCAAACATTTCCCTATCTCCTTTTGCAATGAAAACAACATCTCCATATTACATAAATATGTCTCCACCTTAACTTGAGTGAAAGTCTAGATTTTTCTTACAAAAGAATCCAGAAACATAAAAACACTTTTATCGAAAACTTAACTGCCCAGATTTTCAGTAAAATGAAAAACAATTACGCGTAAGAAAATTATTTTTTAACATTTGTTTGCCAAATAATTAGTACTCATTTGTACAAACAGCTCAAGTTTTTAATTACATAAAAATAATTTTTAATATACCGAAAACTAAAATTCATCGACTATATACTTTAATGTCTGTTTTATTTACGTATATGAGATATGATTCAAATTTTTGGAAAAAATGTTCCAATCAAAGTGTTGATATTGTTACTTCACCCCACGGTTATAATAAAGAAATTTTCATTCCATTAATACGTATATCTCCAGAATATCTCATAGCTAAATAATCGATCAACAGATAACCTAAAGAAGATCCAAAAACACAATTGAATTTTACAGAAACTATAAAGTAACGTATTGTTTCAAATATTATTTTAAATACGTTTTAAAAATATTTTTAGTTTAGATTTTAATTTTGCAAATTACATTGCCAACATAATTACTAAAGGTCTATAATGCACATTTTATGTGGATAAATACAAATAGAAGTGTCTGTGTACATCAATGCAAAAGCAAAAAATACAAAATTTTACAACGAACACAGTTTGGTTATCATTTTATAAGAAAATTTGGTAAAAGTTTAGTTACGAGTCATCCTTGATTTTCAGCATTTTTTGAAGCCAAAATAGGCAACAAAATGTGAATAATTAAATAAAAACCCTAAAAAACGTTAGTTAAGAAGCTGTAAACACCAAGATTACCAAAAATTAAAGTTTATCACCAATATTTATCGTAACATTTTTTTTACCAAACTAAGAGGTACCCATATCTACACCAAACCCGAAAATTTATGCCATGAGTAATTCATCTAATATTAAACTTTTATAAATATCTTTCTTTGAATATTTTCTGTAGATTTTTATATTTGCATTCTAAATCAAAAATTTCATTCAAGATAAAAATGTACGAGTCAGAAAAAATATTATTAAATTATTTATTAATATGTTAAACTCTAACATGTTCTAAAACTTGCTTAGAAAATATAAATTTATCCATCCACACAATACACAGTAATTATAATTTTATTGAGCTACCGCATTTTATTTGCAATAACTAAATAAAAATGTTCCGTTACAAAATTATTTGCTCAAACTCCATACTTACAGCTACTAACCCGTATTCTACAAGATTGCTTATCAAATGGATAGTGTTTAAGATTCATCGGACAAGACAACACTAATTGCAGCCTGAAAAAAAGAAAGTAGTAGATTTACATAGTTTTTATTACATATTTCTTTCACTGATTCATTCAATATTTTTATGTCTTACCAATGAAAATTAAAGAAGTAATAGTAATTTACATTCACCTTGAACATTTCGAAATATTTTCATAAAAGGTTAAGTAAAATTTGCTGAGGCTGCTATCATATTGTAATTCATTAAACAAAAAAGATGCAAATATTATTATTTTACTTTCTTATATCAGTTGATTGGCAACGAGATTGATTTTAAAAAGACATCAAAAGTGACAACATGCAAAATATATATATATATATATATATATATATATATATATATATATATATATATATATATATATATCTATGCAGTAGTAATGCTGGTAATCCTGATCTTTCTTTTTTAATTTATTAAAGATTTTCTTACAAAGAACTTTCCTTTGCAATATTTTTTTATAATTTTAGGTTCATAATTAAAGTTTTTCTATTGCATTAATATTTGCTAAACTAATTAAAAATGTGGAACATTAAATGTAATTTTCTGTACACAATACAAAAGTAAATTTATTATATTTTTAATATGATTTAGATCATGGGTTTCCAAACTTTTTTTCTCGTGGACCACATTCAAAGCTATACTATTTTCGGTAGACCTCCTGCTGCTATATTTCGATTGTATTCCCAAAACTCCTAAAATATATCACCCTAAATTGGAAGTGCTAAGATGGAAAAAAATAGCACATTTTCTTGAGTACTATTTATTAAAATAATACTACTATTATCTATTGTTCTATTCAATTCTTTGTCTGAATTGAGTTTCGAATATGTTTTTGAGTACCTACCTAGTGAATGATCCTACCTGTCTATTTGATGGATAAATCCAAGCCAAAATTTTGCTCTTTGTTATAAAAACTAGAAAATATTTCGTAGACCCCCACTTACAGCTTGTGAACCCCTATTTTCTTTTTACATCTACATGAACCCCCGTGTGATCTCTTATGGACCCTTGTTTGTTTGTCGCTCAACGGTCATTTTTTGCACACGAGGGCTAATTAGACCGGGACCTACGGCTTAAAGTGGATTCCGAACCACTACAAACATCCACTCAGGGTGGGATTCGAAGGCAAGAGCCTAACCATTTGGCTACCATATGGACCCTAGAGGTCCACCTGGATTACTTTGGGGACCTGTGATTTAGATACATGAAAATACAGAAATAAATAAAAAATGCTGTATTCAAATTTTTTATATCTCTTTCAGATTAGCTTAAGTAAGACCATAAAGCAAAAATATGAAGAAATAACCATAAAGTGACAAAACCAAAAATATAGAGTGCAAAGGGCCTAGATGATACTATTCATTTGTAAATACATCTTTTAAATCGTAGTTTCATTTAGTTATAATACGATGCAATAAAAACTGTGTTGTTTTAAAAATTGATGTATAATTGCAAATTAATTTATAAATGAACTAACAAAAATGCTTGTTTCACAAAAAATGAATTTGAAATATAATCTTAATATTTGAAATCACTTCTTAAATAAGTATAATCAATCTGGAAAATATCGATTAATTCACACTACTTTATTTTTCAATTTTCATCCAATTATCAGTCGGTATTCTTCCCAAATAATTTATAATTAACTAATGCTAAATATTAAAGAATGAATAAATTACTCAGGGAAGTAATTAAAAAAAAAAAAAATTAATTCACATTTTATTAAAGTATACATACATAGTAAAAAATCGTTTATTTTAAATATTGTTTATTGGAAACAATTTTTTAAAATATAAATACGTTTATCACAAACTATTTATATTCATAATTTATGATTTAAATATAAATTCATTATGATAACAATAAATGAAATTTTAATAATGAAATAAAATATTATATACATATACACCTTTGGTGTCTCAGTTTCTCAGATCACACACAATGGAAGCTGCTCATTTCTCTAAACTTAGACCAAGATCCCTGCAAGCTGCTTTTTTATATTTCTTAAGTGGCCACGCAACAGTTCTCATTTTTTAAGTAGGGTCATAGTCAAAAAGTATACCCGGAGTACCATTGGTGCACAAATGGCATGGCTTCCCCTGCACATATTTAAGTGTGTCTAAATTGTAGCAAGAAGATATTCCAAGTGACCTTCATTTTTTTAAACTTTTTGGATTCATGGGAATTGTCTCGCTCTGCTAGATAGTCCCAAGATAAGCACAACAATAACAACAATTCTCTTCAATACACGTCGGTCTCTTTCATTGAGCTTTCTCTCTATTCACCATTTTGCTTTGCCGAGCTTATCATACCATGCTTTGTGCATGATATCATGATTTTAGACATCATATCCTTAGAAGCGTCTAAATTTTGGTATGTTTCTGTCACACTTGCTCCAATTAAATGGGCACCTACAATAAGGCCACTCTAAAAATCTGACAGGTAGGACATTTTACGTTTTTAGAAAATTAATATATAGTACCATATATGTATGTATGTGTGTGTGTGTATGTATAATTGAGCTATTCTTTTCGGATTAATGCATACAATAATTAAAACATTTTCTATATTGCAAATTTATGAAGAAAAACGTGAGAAATTTTATAAAACATGTTTAAAAATTGCGCTCTGTATTTGTTTCTTTATTGAAACAGAAAACCCTTTTGAATGGCTTAGAAAATAAAATGTGGCGTGAAATTTATTGTGTGTTTTTCCTTATACTTTAGCATAAAATTCATGATTTATTTGTTTTAGGACAATGTTTCGAGTCTCCCCTTAAGATTTCGTTGCCCCAATCTCCTCAAATACGAAATCTTTTCGAAAGACCGTTGAAGAATCCATCTTTGAACAAAGAAATATAAATATAATGTATGACTGAATTGTTTATTCAGATATATTACATTGCATAAATTCAGCATATTTTCTGAGGAAGTTTTCCTTTCTCCTAAAGATACATATATTGCAATAACCATCATAGAAAAATAGAATTTTCAAAGCAGAAATAACTGCGTGAAACTATTATTTATTTATAATTAAACAAAATGTGCTAAAAATAATTCACAAACCTATGATTGTTTAATACATAAATAATTTTTCAAAATGGAATGATATAAAAACACGATTTATAAATAAACAAATATTTTTGTTTAATATCAGTAGAGTTTATTTTAAATTTCTTTGAAGCATTAAGAGATTTTCTGTTCTGTTATCGAAGTGTTTTCTTTGTTTAAGTATAAATTTTATATTTTTTTTTTGAAAGATAATATCAACACGAAACACATACCATATTTGGAATAGTGACTTATTTATTAGAATAAAAATAACTACTCTTAGAAAGTAAATCTGTATTTAAATAAACTGACAAAACATTTGAAAGACATTGAGAAATAGGAAAATAATATATTAAAATGTCATTTAATTAGTGATAGAGAACGTTATTTTAATTTCAGTTCTAAATCAAATTTTAGTTTCAGTGGAAATATTTCGGGAGAATTTAACAGTTAGGAAAAGAAATTCAAATATCATAAGCTAAACGTAAAATTTGGCTACAATCATAAAACTATGTTTCAACTTTTATATATGCTATGCATAAAAATAATTGAGATATCATAATGTTTCTGAATTATGTTACAGATAATATTTACATTATTTTTCAATTTAAATTATTCTTGTATCTAACAGTTTTTAGAGAATTCCATGTTAATAACGTTTCTTTAGAGTTTTTGCAGCATTGCATTGATGTCATATACATAAGTATAATTTCTGGCTGAGTTTTATTACAGAGTTTGGCATTACCTGAGGGCATAATAGACATTTCCATCAGGATCTATCTGAATGTAGACGTTATCCCTTGTGCTGACCACTAACTTGCTGTCCTTTTCGTTGATGAAAAATAGGGTCGGAGTCCAAATCAGATCTCTCAAGCTCTTGAGACCGACCACTTTAGAACCGATTTCAGGATCAAAAACTAACCTCTCGTCATACCACCACTGGCGGAAAGTGGCATGGATTTCAAATGTCTGCAAATGTATATATATATATATTATTATTATTATTATTATTAAAATTATTTGTTTGTTAACATAAATGTGGTAACAAATTTTCCAATATAAGGATCAAATATGATTATATATTTTATCACATCATTTCATATTTAGACTAAACAAATATGTTAATTTTTAAATGCAATATTAATATATATTACTGTATTACTAAATTTATATTTGTGTAAAACTTTTTACCCTAAATATAAAATACACAAATATGGTACAAATTTTGAAAATTATAGTGTTTAAAAATATATATAATATATTATAAAAAGACTTTTTATTTTATATCCCCTTTTATTATTATATTGAAATGATACATTTAAGAGTGAAAACCTTATTATGCTTCAAAATATCAGTTATTTATTATTAATAATCTAGTAGATAAAAATTACAATAGAGTGAAAATTCTATTTTTATTTCCATTTCTCTCTCTGAATTTTTTTTTCAATTTTTCAGAGAAGGTAAAAAGAAAACTTAGATTTGAATTATATATATTTAAATTTTTCCAAGCAATTTTTATCGATTTTATATTTATAGCTTTAAATTAACTTTTTCCATTAGCATATACATATAGGTAATGAATTATTTCAGTTGACTGGGAAAAATTGTAAAATTAAGAGTTTTTATTTTTATTGTTTTTATTTGGGAAAACAAAAATGTCTCCCTGTGCACCAAGGAATACTTCACAGGGCCCGAAGTTACAACAAATGCACTGCATAACAAATCCAAATAAATCAAGAGATGAAAATAATAATAATAAAAGATGGCAGAGAGAAAAAAAGAGAAATAAAAATAAAAAGGAGTTAGATAACAGTAGTAACATAAATTTTTTAAAAAATTCAAAATTCTCTTTTTTTACTAGGTTTACCAAAATCGGGGGGACACCTGTTATTTAAGTCTTTACAAAGCTCGTTCCTTTCTTCAGAAACAGATGGGCATTCCAGAAGAATGTGAGAAGGGTTGTCACTCCCAGAGTTGCACAAGCACACCTCACTGTTTTTAATGTGGAAACGGTGAAGATAGCTATTGAATTTTCCATGCATTTGTAAGAATGTTAATCTTAGCTAAAATGTATTTCAAGTGTACCTTCCAGTGAAGTTTGCTGTCGACAACAACACCAAGATATTTAATTTTATCTACAACTTCCAGAAAATTACTACCCATAGGAAGATTGATTGTGGCATCAATGTTAGCCTTTTTGTGAATCATCATTACTTTGCACTTCGTATGATTGAATTCCAGCTTGCAGTGTTGAGCCCAATTATGAATAAAATCAAGAATATTTTGAGCGGTACTGCATAAATAGGGAAAAATTTTTGTTCTGAACAATTACGAGTAGGTCATCTGCGAAAGCAATTTTCCAGCACTTAAATGCATTAAATTTTTTTAGTAAATCTTTCATAATTAGGTTCCAAAGAAATGGGCCAGAAACAGAGCTTTGTGGACATTCTTTTTGGATGTTAACTACTTTCGACTTATTATTTGAGCGAATGATGATCGCTGGTTTTATAACATCTGATTGGGAATCAAAGAATACTTTGTAATGGCTAGGAAACCCGGGAAGGCTCCCTTTATAACAGTGAGGTTCTTGAATCAATGCAGCATCGATATTATCAGTTTCCATATTGAGAATGAGTTGCTGCGTAACATTTTTAGACTTGTGTAGATTTAATTGGACGAAACGTAAAAGAGAACAATAACTATTATTCATAATCAATACGAGGGATTGATAATTTCTTCATGAAAATATCACTCGGACAGCAACTATCATATGGTTTATGATAAATATTAACTCTTTTTGAAGGATTTTTAGTTTTATTATTAAATCTAGCACAATGTACACAAACTTGATGATCTCTATTAGAACACTATGAGCTTTTATGGTTACCTGAGCATGTAAAACAAGCAAGATGGTTTTTGCAATCAGCAGCTTTATGATTATAACCCAAACATTTGAAGCATCTATGTATGATAAGGAAATCATCAACTTCACACGCAGACCAGTCAGGCTTGAAAGATCCTAACCTTAAAATTTGTTTACGGATATTAGGTGGAACACTAATAATAGTATGTCTTGAGTCCCCAATTTTTTTTAGCGTAAAACGAACTTTAGACTGAAATTTCTACCTCAGATACTGAAATATCAAAATTTTGCTCAAATAAGACCTTGATAAGTTCATCATCATGTAGTGAGCTAGGAACATGTTTAATAATAATGGCAGGATATTTTCGTTTAGCAAAAGTTGAAGAAAGAGAGGTGCAATTTCCAGCCAGAATATCACGAAATTTTTTCCTGTCATCATCAGACACATATTCTACCAACAGTTTATCATTCGGAAGACTTCTTACGTTTTTGATACCAATTTTATTGCTTCATGGATTGACTTGCGATTTTATGATGTTTTTAATATCTCCAGCTTTAAGGATTTCTT
The DNA here is from genome assembly GCA_030067965.1 of Latrodectus elegans. Lineage (NCBI taxonomy): Eukaryota > Metazoa > Arthropoda > Arachnida > Araneae > Theridiidae > Latrodectus > Latrodectus elegans. Next base: position 6,412,027 of record CM057820.1, read on the forward strand.
GTTCATTCGCACAGATAATGCGACTGCGGTTTTTTTCCATAGCTCATTTGTTTTTGAAATGTTTCTGTAGATGGCGCCACTACACTCGCGTACGATTTCTTCTCGTGTATTTTCATTAATACATTTTCATAAGCTATACGTGACTATACATTTTTAAATTTATGAAAATTTGAGTAAATGAGACAACGTAATTCACTCAAAGCATTCTTTGCATCTTCCTTCATCTGTGTATCTGGAATTAAGCGCATTTTCAGCGGTTTTTAACTTATTTTCGCAGGAAGCATAAAATTCGTCAACAACACCAATGGCGTCCATGTTGCCACATCCCAAATTTAGAGTTGTGCTACTGTTTTTAAGTGTTTTATTTTAATTTAAAGTCTTAAGAATTTTTAAAAAAAATTGTACATGTATCAAATCGAATATTTTTTAAAACATTCAATGTTATTATTTTACTTACAAATGTGATTATTATGATTTAAAAAATAAATTTCTTAAAAATAAATATGTATTTTTGTGTTTAGTTTGTACTTTGAGATACATTTTTTCACGTTTTTTAAATTTGGATTGATCTAGAATTTTTGTTCTACTTTTTAATGAAATAATATATTTTCAATACATAATTTACTCAGAAAATTTGTCAAACTTGAGTCAGAAGCAAAAATATTTCATCAAATTTAAAAAGCTATCAACTATATACTTTCAATGATAGAGAGACTCTGTAATCAAACATATTAATTTTATTATTTTTATTTTATATTTTTTATGATAAAAAATCAATTATGAATTTTAGCAATTGCACTTGATTATTTTAATTAATATTTTGTCAAACGATGGTTTGAGCTTATCCTTTTGGATAACATGTTCTTGGTTGAAAAATGAAGCATAAATATTGATTTTTGTTGAATCTTTTACACGTTTTAAATTATTTCAAGTCCATATTTCAGCACACAGATTTTAATAGTACTCATGATTTAACATAAAATAACTATTCACTTCAATTGTAAAAGTACATAAAACAAAAGAAATCCTTCACTGAAATTTCAGTTTTGATGGAAAACAGAATATACTTCCCGCTCTTACAATGGAAAAATATCCTTCTTTGTAGTTTTATTCTGGGTGGAAGGACAAAATGTTCTGAAAAAATTTTTCAGATTTTAATACAAGAGATTTAAGCTCTAGTTTTAAGGCATAATTTTACAGTTATAGTTTTAAACTATCTATTATATCTTTGTTTTAATTCAGCTGTAAAACAGAATATTCTTCATGTTCATAATATATGTCCTTATATTAAGAGCGTTCTTAATATATATCTTAATATATATCCAATGAAAAATATTCTTCTTTGGAGTTTTATTTTGGCTGGAAGTTCAAAATGTGCTTAAGAAGTTATTCAGATTCTAATAATCGAAAGTCAAGCTCTAGTTTTAAAGTATCATTTATAATTCTATAGATCTTAATTTTAATAACAGACAATTCAATTGAATAATTATGAACAGAAATGGAAAAAAAATATTTGAAAAGCTATTTTCAGTAACTTTTTAAAATTCTTTAAGTAGATGAAAGAAAAATTATTAATTTAATTTGCTATGAATTGTTATGATGCACAAATAATTTTATAAAACTATAATATCTGTTTATTTGCATATAAATATTTAAAGTGCTATATATTTCTTAATAACATTTATAAATGTATATCGAAGACATTAGAAAAAGAGGTAAATGAGCAAATGTACTCTATAATATCATAGTTTTATTGATTTATTTAAGAATTTGTTAAAATTTAAAAACATTAAACAGAATTACTTAAGAGTATATACAAATATATTAAAATAATTATTTAAGAATTTTATAATAAAAAAATATTTAAGAGAATACAAATATACATAAATAATTCGTTTACGTTATTTAAGTATATTTGTATATGATATCAAATAGGTTTAACATCAAGTCTGTTAAATGATAGCAAAATTTTTAATATTTACTCAATTTTGTTTTAATTTAGTTTAAAGCATTTGATAATTTGAATACATAAGAAAATGCAAATTTCTCTTGAGAATTATATAAAAATTATTAAAATGTGATTGAAAAATATATAATTATTTTAATATTATTTTATAAGACATATTTCTATGATCACATTTTTGTAATCTTGTTTTGATTTGAGCAATTGAACTAATATTTTAAGTTTAAGTGCCTTGCTTTTTTTGTATTCCACAAACATTACTATTATTTTAATCTGTAAAATGAAGCATTTTATTGGTTAAATCAAAAAAGGAATAACAATTTTTTAAGTATAAGATATAAATTTTGTTCTTATGTATAATTTGAAATTTTTATTTTTTTCTTTTTAAATTATTTGCAAACATTTCTTTCTTACACACTGTAGCTATTTTCATAAATTCTACTTCTAAAATATTACTTTAATATCATCATAAAAACTAAACAGGAAATAAATGAAAAGTACATTTATTTACATTATTATTATTATTTTAAAAATAATTTTTTGAAATTAAATTTTATTTGAAATTTCCAAATCTATTTATTTAAGAATAAAAGAATAATTACTATAAATTCTAAAATTTTCATTTTCGTTAATGTTAATACATAACTTACAAGTTATTCACTTTTATTTAATACTACCAAAAATAATAGAAAAACTTGGTGTTTAAGTTATGCAATTATTATTTTAATTAAATATTAATTTAATTTGTCTTTATAATGAATTATTATGTATTCTTCAAGTAAATATATCACCTTAATTAAAAATGAATGAAATTGTCGAGAGAAATTAATGAAAAGATAATTGTAAAAAAGAAATGATCTTCTGAAATATCTTTATATCACAATTCGAACTATTTTCAAACACTTAATCCTAACGAAACATACAGTTTTTCATGTGTTGTACTAGTTTAATTTATTTTTAGAAAATTTTACACCAATATACATATATTAAGGTCTTCTTGTTAAATATCACTTTAGGCTTTTATTCATTGACATAACTTCTTCAAAAGTATTAATTATTTTTATGGATTTCTTATTGACAAAAAATGTTATTGCTTGAAAAATAAAAATTAAAAAACATACTTAAGAGAAAATAATTATTAGCAAATATGTTTCAATTTGAACTAAATGAAATTTGTAGTTCTGATTTTCAAATACTGAATAACTAATTTTTGCAGGAATCTTAATGAATAATGTCCTTAACGCTATTAAATTTTACAATATTTTAAGTTGATATGTAATCATGATCTTGTCATCTCTAACTCACTGATTAGCATAAATGAATATTGTTGCAGAATGTACAAGCAATATTTTGTTCGGTACACATAAATTAATTGCTTTATAATATAATAGGCAAATGTATAGTGTGTTCATTGTTGATTTAAACTTAATACTATGAAAATATTTCATAATATTAAGTTTAAATCAACAATGTACACACAATACAAAATATACATAACTGTATTAAAAAATACTATAAAATGTTCATAACAGTAAATGTAAAATCAAATTAAAACTAAGTATAATATTTTTCCACAGGACAAAACTTCTAAGCCAATATTTCATGAAGAATTTGAATTCAAATTGATCAATTATTATATTTTGATATTATTATTCAACAATTATAATATTGATTTTACCATTTTTTTCGTATCGATATCTCCCATGTAACCAATCTCGATTTGAACTTTCATTGCTACCGCAGTACCTGTAATTATAAAATGACATTTCAAAAATTTTGGCAACTATCCATCTCAATTAGCCACAACAAAAGTATTCCGAATCTGGAACTTTCTATAATAAAAAGACAATTAATGATCACATGATTTAAAATGTTAAATGTTTCAATTTAGGAATGAAACCAATTAGCTTTTTTCCTGAAAATTAACTTATGTATATTGATTTTGAAAAAAATATACTAAATTCCACTTTAAAAGCATTTGTTTGAAAGATTAGAAATTGTTTTAAGCACACGTGCCAAAGGAAATGTATTTTCAAATGTGTCTTTTTTCTGATGAGATTTTTTCTCCGTTCCTCTTCTCAATAACTGATTAGAGTTTCATAACCAAGATGCTAACATGGAATTTCTATAAAACAGAACACTAAAAATATTGTTGCTTAGGAGTTTTTAGAATTTTCTTCTTTGTGACCCACGAGTATTAGATCCACACTTGGAGATAGTACTTAGGAATTCTTAGAATTTTCTTCTTTATGACATAAGAGTATTCGCGATCCACACTTGGAGAAAGAATTTTTAGAATTTTCTTCATCGTGACACACAAGTATTCAATTCAACACTTCGAGATTGTACTTAGAAGGTTTTATATATATATATATATATATATATATATATATATATATATATATATATATATATATATATATATATATATATATATATATATAACACTTGAGTAATCGATCCACACTTGGAGATCGTACACTTCAAATTTTAGAATTTTCTTCTTTGTATACAAGTATTCTATCCAAATTAATTTGATACTTAAGAAAATTATTGCTGTAAAATTATGCATACAGGATGTTAAAATCAAAAAGCAATTTGTAAAGTAGTGCCGAAAATGAAGCACAGACTTACTTAGGACCATTAGTGAGACCGCAACAGATGGTCACATGTTCAATTACAAACATTGTTAAACAAGAAGAAATTAATTTTGTGTTTCTACATCTCGGAAAGAGAATATCAAGGAATTTTTCGGGATTTTTTTCATGAAAATAAGAACCAGTATACTGGAAAAAGCTTTCCAAAAAGAATTTCACAATAAATGTTTGTATGTACTTCAACCACTTTCTTCACTACAATCTTAAAGAAACTGCACAATTCAGATTTATTTAATTATTTTAAAAGTTAACCAAGTTTTATACTGATTAAATATTAGGAAATTCGGGGATTTAATGAAACTTGAGATGATTTCTCTTATTTTTGTAATATTTTAATTGGAAGCTAAAAATAAGCTTACTGAAACACAATTTGTAAAACACAATTTACAAATGTAAACAATATCCCTCTCTCAACAAGCTTGAGAGCACCTCTTTAAATGAACCTGAGAATTATATTTATAAAAGTGTGAGCAAACATTATTTTAACGAGTGGGAATATTTCTTTGGAAATTAAAATCCATAAACTTAATTAACTATATTTTCTAAAGTTTCTTAAGTATTTTAAATATAATTTCTTCTTCCCTGTATAAGTATTTTATGCTTTTCTGAGAAGAATTTGAAAATAATATGTACTTTAAGTTTATGACATGTAGGAGGAATATTGATTTTTGCGAATATAAATTCCTACAGCAAAACTAAATTCTCTAGTATGAATCCTAATATATTCTTCTAGTCCATGTATTAAATATTTGCTGATCTCATAAATTATCGTGATGTTTGTTATGTAAACCTTCATTCCTTATTTGAATTGAGCAAATATAAGGCTTCAAATATTGCTAAAAGTAAATAAATTATTTGAATTCTGTAAACGTATTTATTTCTGGTCATAATAAAAACCGATTATTATTCAGCATGTTTATGCAATGGAGTTTAAATAATATTTTTATGAATAAATTTTACCATTTATTTAAAAAAAACACTTTAACATTTAGGTATGCTGAAAATAACAAGTTTTTCTTCTGTGTATGACAACACTTATCATTTTAAAATAAACATTCGGAAATAAATATTGTTACTAATTTTAGAATAAATAAAAATATTGGGCTTCATATAAATTATATATATTATTGGCATAATGTCAATTTAAAAATTATTTTTGTTATACTTTTTTATTATTTTTTAGTTTTTTTGGCAGTCATTTACGTCTTCTTAACTCTGATTGCTGAAAATCAATTACATTGCACTCATTATCTTATACAATATATAATTATTATCAATATATCGACTGCAAAATGTATATTTGTTAAAAAATATGTAAAAGAATTATAGTTCCTTTACGCTCTTTTTTGAAGTAAAAACTTTTCTTTTGAAGATGCCTAGATTATATGTAGCAACCTATTTCCATCGAGCTGCAAACATTTATATTAACATAATATTTCACTACAGCTATTGTTGAAATCTTTATAGATAGCTAACATTTTTCTTGTATTCCTGTTTAAAAATAATTTTTTTATATTGAAGAATAAGTTTTCCTCTAATGCAAATGACTCTTTTGATTCATTAATAGTTGTAATTAAACATCCGTAAACAAATTCTAAGATAAAATTACTACAAATAAACAACTTAATATAATGATTTTAATTAATTTTACAAGTAAGAATAGCATTTTTTAAACCATGACTAAGAATTTCTCTTAAGCTTAACTACTCAATAAATTAACATTTAAAAGCCCAAACGATATAAAAACACAAATACATTAAATCAAAAACTTTAATCAAAACTTTTAAAGTAAATTATGGTAAATTATTTAATAAAACATATCAAATGAATTAGAAAACATATCAAATGACTTAAATATTTAAAATGATGTTAGTTAACTTCGTTTAAAAAATTACAAATGGAGTCATTGATGTTAAATTTCTAGTTTTCATTTATATAAATTCTAATAAGTATCTATTAAATTTTATGGCAATTTCTTAACTCACCATTTGAAATTTGGGGTCTTTCTAAAGGATCGTACTCTCTGTCTTTCAACAGGCGTTTGAAGCTGGTCTCTGACAAATGGACGCCATCACTGAAAAGGAAATCATGTATCGTATTAAAAAAATACAATCATTTTGTTTACTATTTCATATGAAATCCACAGCGAAAATTGTAGTAATTCATCAAAATTATTTCTGGGTAGGTTGTTGAATCTTTTTTAATTCTCACTAACCAGTGTTTATTTTAATTCCCGAAAAAAACATAATATACAAGGATAACTCTGAAATTTTTAAGATACAACTAGGTTTTTAAAGTTATACTTGCAAAATTTTATGTGTATTCAAAGTTCCAGCATCAATGCAATTTTGTAGACGAATTTTCTACAGATTAAATGCCTCAAGCTACGCATTTCTTGGAATAGATGAAAAAATGCATTTATAGCCACATCAATCTTTTCTTCTGAATGAAAACGACGTCCACGTAAGTTCTTTTCTAAATTAAAGAATAACCAAAAGTCACACATAGCTAGATCAGGTGAATACAGAAGATGTTTGATCACTTTAATTTATTCTGTGTAAGAAACTCAACTGTTAACCTGGCTGTATGTGAAGATGCATTGTCATTGTGAAGAATTACTCCCCTAACATTCAGTTCTTGTAGAATTTCTGGAAGACATTTAGAGGTATACCAGTTTGCTGTTACTGTCTTCTGTCCTTCCAACTTGATGGATTTGACCAATCACGTATTTCTGAAGAAAACAGCATACCTCACTTTTTTCAGTGCGCGTTGTTTTTTCGCCATTGTCGGCGTGGGATCATCTTTTAAGAACCATAGTTTGTTTTCTTGACATGTTGGAACGCCAAGAAACGGTATGTACATTTCATCACCTGTTACAATTTTAGAAATGATGCGGTGGCTACCGTCAATTAGCAATTTAAGAGTTTCTTTACTGCTTCTAACACGCTCCTCTTTTTGGTTCTCAGTTAAATTATGGGGAAACCAACGGCAAACTACTTTTTTCATATGTAATTCTTCATGAATGATTTTGTGTATGGCTGCGGATCCAATGTTAAGTTCCTTCTGTATCATTTGATAGGTACAGCGATTATCACCCATTAACATTTTTCGTATGGCAGACACATTATCCGGGATTACTGCCGACGGCGGCCTTCCTGTGTGTTCTTCAACCTGAACAAAATTGCGACCTCTTCTAAATTCTCTAAACCATCTGAATACAGTAGTACAAGCTGGAGATTCATCAGCAAATGCTAATTGCAACCGTTGAACGTATTCTTCTTGATTTAATCCTGCTTTAAAATCGTAGAAAATCATAGCACGAAAATGTTCTCGCATCAACTCCATTTTCTCTTCTATTTAAAATTTAATCTACGCTAATCAAGTTGAAGTAAGTCAGTAAAGAATCGTCTTTAGTGTTAAAATACTTTGTATTTTAAAATTAAACCGTTATTTTTATTTTGTGAGTTCTCGTCTGCGCGTATCTCAAAAAATTTATTGTAGCCCTCGTATAAATATATATATATATATATATATATATATATATATATATATATATATATATATATATATATATATATATATATATATATATATATGTATGTGTATATATATATATATTACTTTTATATATTTTCGATCAGAAATTTTTTTAAACAAGATTAAGATACTTGAATATATCAGGGATGTTTTAGTGAATAAATAACTGTTTCCAGCAATTTATTTCTAACGTTCATATTGTTCATCTACATACATTTATTTTAAATTCATAATAGAACTTAAGTCCTCCGCATTATTTGTGTGCCTCAATTGATTGCAGTTTTCAACCAAAAAATTTTGTTTCATATATAATGCATTAAAAAGGAAAACAATATTAAATGTACTCAGTAATACAATGTCATTAAAATAAATAGTTAATTTCTTTAAATACATATTCCAAAAATGAAAGTACTAAAATCTAAATTATTTACAATATTTTATTATCGTATTATTATAACTGATATGAATTAATTATGATTTATTAAATTTTATTTTCTATATTTCCATACTAATAATAAAGCTTATTTATTTTGGAAAAATATTATAACGCATTTCTTTCAATATCAAATATTTCAAATTCACTCAAATCTATATGCATTCTACAGTTTTTAATCAATAAAACTTTAAATATTTGCATCATAAAATATATAAATAAAAAGTAAAATTAAATGTTTTATATTGTAATATCATTGAGTCCACTTATTTATTATTTCTTTCTAGAATATAAAACTCGTTTCCACCGAGAAATACGTTTTTTGCAATAATAATTTCATGAAAATTACCTGCAGCAGAATTTTATTATTTATTTTCAATGTTTCATTAATGACAATACCTAGTTTCCTAAATATTATAAGTCTCAAAATGAAAAACAATAATTCAACAAAATTTAACAATAAATTGATTGAGCCTTAATTATTTCTTTTATGAAAACATCTTTTATTTTACTGAAAGGATTTCATTTATTTGAATGATATAAACTTACTTATGCCAAAAGATGTTTGCAATTTGTTATCTGTTACAGATATTATATTTGAAATTTTCATGCTTGATTTTTAAATGCAACATTTTCTGTAACTGTTATGCTAAAACCGTATAATTTGTACTAACAATATAAATCAATGTTATGTTTATTTTTTGAAGGTCATTCTTGAAAATAAATCGAAACATTATGCTCGAGGAATAAGTCTTTGAAGTATGTAGCAGAACGTTCACAAATATCTGAAATTTCTTGTAATTTTCTTGCATTTGGAAACAAATTTTCCACTGGAAAAATATTCTATGCTCTTTGTTTAGTGTCTGGATGCCTGTGAAAGGAGAGCCCATTCATGTGAAAGAAAGTATTTTTCACTACCGACATTTTCCTTATCCATTTCATATGCTAAATCCATTTTGTTACCAGATGTTTAGTTCAGGAACTCTTCTGTACAATACTATGGTTAGAGATTCACATGCATTTTAAACTTTTGAATCTTCCTTCAAAACTGTCATCTTTCACTAGTTCTCAAATATATTTTTCTCAAAAATTCCGATTTTAACATTTTAAACTCGTCTTGCAAATATAAGTTTCATTTTTTAAAAAAATTTTCATCTCATATTTGGATTCCTCCTTATTATTGTTTTAAAAGAGGTTTCATAATAGTTATTTTGGTGTTAAATCTTAGAAACAAACGTATTTTAATTAAAAATTTTTATCTGATTCTTATAAAATACCCCCCATTATAGAAAAAAAATTGAAATATTATATAAATTAAGCAGAAGAAAATTCTTTTTTAGGTTTTGAGAACATTAATACTTTATAAAATATTAAACCCTTTTACAGTCATAGGAATTTCCAGCTAACATATCTCAGTTAGTATATGAAAAAAAAAGTTTCCTTATCAGTTGAATCTAACACAATATCAATCCTACACATAATGGTTTTTTCTTAATTAAAATTGATTGAATTCTCGTAATTAGAATAATCGAAACAACATGTAACAATGCTAGACATAGTACATTTGTAAATAAATTTTCGAACTGTAAAACAGAAATCGGAGAAAAAAATTGAAATTAAGAAGATAAGCTAAATTACTAAGTAAAACCAAATTTATTAAATATATTAATTATTATTTAGTGCAGAAAATTTTACATTTTGAGCATAAAAATAACAGGAAATGTTTGAAAAACAATTTAATGAAATTTAAGAAAAATAGTATTATTTTCTCTTCTATTTCTGTAATTTTATGTAATATACATTGTTTTGTTCATCATTTTATAAATACAGAATTCATTAAGCAATTATATGGTGTTTTTCCTAATCTTAACAACTTTTTAGAAAAATATTATATGCTTAAATGGTCAAAAACCTAATTTTGCTTACATTATATTTTAACAAACTTTTTAATTCACTAAAAACTTTTGTGTGAAAATTTGATAAATTAATGAAGATGAATATAAATGCCTGAATATATATCCATATATTTATGTGTATACATCTATACCAGTTGAGCTGATGACTATACTAGTTGAAACTCTCAAATGAGCGGAGACTTTCAACACGATTATAACCGTGTCGTCTCACATAGAAATTTACAATCTTAAGTAATCTTCAGTCCACATATTTAAAATACTAAGATGATAAGAATGAATCTTTACCTCTTTTAAAACTATGTCTTAAAGAAGGAGAATTTAAATAATATCATATTAATATTTAAATTCCTTCTTTAAGGAATTGAAATTCCTTAAAGAATTATTAATTAAATTATTTAATTAAATTCCTTATATTTTTATTCCTAGACTTAACTATAAAGTCTAGGAATAAAAATAATAGAAAAATTATTTTTATTCCTAGACTCTTTATAGTTAAGTAAATTTTAAGAAGTACAGATATCACGATCAATCAAATTCATAAACTATTGCATATTACTCAAACTTCAGTCAAAAAAAAAAATACTGTTTCTTATTTGCAAGTTAATATAAGAAAAATACCACTTTTTAAAAGCAATGTTCATCCAACACCTCCCCTGAGAGATTATCCGAATATTTTAATGTAAATATGTATAAATAAAATATATTTTTCATTCGATTATAACGTCCCCGCTTAAACTTCTGCGTTTTGATAAAATCTAGATCAATATCAGTCTATGTAAATGTGTAAAAAAGAAAACTATCGTTTTCGAATTTATAGGAGCACTGTACAAAATCAGCGTAATTTTTTTATCCAAGTATTAAACTTCCAGTTTATTTATTGGTTCAATTGTTGTCATTGTCGTGTGCCAGCTAGGCTGGTGTATTATGGGGTCCGCTGCTCCACTCTTCTAACTTAACCATATTTAGGTGTGAAGTCCGCCTTCCTCAGTACACACATGCCATAGGTTCCCGTTTATAGGATCGGTAACCATTCACAAACCTGAACCTTCTCACAAGGAAAGGGCAAAGACAGGATATATCCATGTCCGAACCGGGATTCAAACCTAGGACCTCTTCATCCGCAGTCAAACACGCTGACCATTAGACAAGTTGGGTGGCAGTGGTTCAATTTAAACACCTGAATAAAATCAAGAACATTTAATTTCAAATGACTTGAAAGCTTTTCTTAGATTCAGTGTATATATATATATATATATATATATATATATATATATATATTCTTACATTTTCACATTCTTCATCTTTATTATCTTTTTACTTATTAAAATTTAAATATTATTACTGTGATATTAACTTGTTCTGTTAGATTAACTAATAATTTTAAATGCCTTATAATCTCAATTACTTTAAAATAACAATACGAATAAAATAAATATGTTATAGAACTTTCTTGAAATATGTTTCTTTGTTTTCAAGTTTGATTAAATTTGTGTTTTAATTGAACTTAATCTCTTCCATTTTTGTCGCCATCTAAAATAATCAATCTCATTAACAACATGTTCAACTTTCCCCTTTTAGCAAAAGTTCCCCGGTACTATTTAATTTAAATTACTGCAATTATGTACACATTTAAGGAATGAGACGCTTTAACTGCAAATAAATATTCCTACGCTAATAAAGAGCCTGGATTGGTCATTGATCTAAAATTTAATACCCATACGGAGTAAATTTATTATCTAGAATGACGTCATCGTTCTTCTTAAAGTTAATGCTGTATCGTCATAGCTAACAGAAAATAGTTCCAGGGCGGATTAATGTTGGCACTAAAATCCTCCATAGGACGTCTTGTTTCAACGGTTTCCTTGTTTATGGCAGATGGGGTGAAATCCTCTGCAGTTTAACTGATATTAGATGAAGATACATCAAATTTCTTTCATGCCCTTTAAGTTGGTTTCACTCTTAGCTCAGATTTCTGGTTACAAAAATATGTGAAGCATTGGTGTAAATCATGTAATTCATCCATTAAATTTATCTAAGATTATTATCATTTTTCTATACTTTTTTTAAATAATACTAAAATAAGCTTTGAAATCTAAAAAATATTTTAAGTGAAATTCAACTTAAACAAAACGAAAATATTTCAACACTTTTTCATAATAAAATTTTATATTATTTTAGAATAATAAGACTGCAAATGCTCAGAGAACATAACGATAATATTTTTTATAATATGAAAAATATAGTATTCATTATATTATTATTTTATGAAACATTTTCATATAAGAACGATGAGTGGAAAATTAATAATATATCCAGTATTCCTAAGTCCTGAAATCAAAAATATGAATTATAATGTCTAATCAATAATCTAACCTTACCTTAAAGAGATTGCTTTAAATATGCACTTAAATTAGTTAAAAATATAATTTTAGTATTGAAATTTTCGGAACGTGCTAAAAACCGAGAAATATGTGGAAATTCTTTACTGACACAGTAAAGTATTCAACTGTGGAATACCTTTGAGGATTTACAAATTCTTAATTGACCTTTACTTATATTGTTTTGCAATTTATTTAACATATTTGTGCCTAAATAAAATCATTTTTTAACAAAAACAATCGCTTTAAAGTTAAAGATTTTTGAAGAAAGAGAAAAATCCCTTTATTTTTTAAAACTATTTAAAAGAAATTTGTGATTCCCCCAAAAAAGTGTTACTCAAAACATAATTAATGGAAGAGACTTTATTTTTTAATATTAAGAAAAATAAAGATATTTTTTATGTTGTAAACTCCTATTTTTAAGCTCGCATTACAATACAAAGAAGTTAGAAGAAATTCCTCTTCAAGTTATTTAAAAGATAAATTAAAATAATTGTTTTATCCACTTATATATACATATATATATATATATACAAAGTAATACTTAATAACTTATAATCCTCTTAAAAATTAATTAGATTTAAAACTTGTATAGTATTCCTATATAAATATCTATGTTTCGATATAATCTGTATTCATTCCGAGATTACCTACATGTTATATGAGAGATAAATATTGGAAAAAAAGAGCACATTTTACTATAAACATAGTACTTAAAATTATATATATGTTGAAACGAATACTTTTTCATGTACATATTTCTTTTTATTTATTTATTTTTTTTTATTTATTTATTTTTTTTGCAGTAATTCTTTGTACAATTTATAACAATTTATATCTTAATTTTTAACAATGTATAATTTAACAATGATTTAATAAGCTTTATTAAGAGATGTAATTTAGTTAAAGCAATTTCCATGAAACTGTGATTTAAATAATCGTAATTATATAAATTTAAAAGATTCGTCTAATAAGACTATTATGTAAGTTTATTGTTTAATTTCATTACATATACTACTATTTTAAGGGGAAATGATATTAAAATTTAAGAAATTCTAAAATAATTTGCATATTAAATTGTTGAATTTAAATTCGACACACTCGCAAAAGCAGATTATTTTTAATTTTTACATGTTTTTTCATATTTAAGGTATCTAAACTCATTATTCTGAAATATTTCAGCTATGCAAAACTTTGAAATGAAAAATAGACCTATCAATGTTTTCTGTGCTCTAAGTAAATGAAGAAAGAATATCACTAATGGGTACTTGAATATTTAATGAAGTCTTTTATAGTTAATTGAAAACAAAAAACTTTTAATCCCTATCTAATTACACCTAATTGATATCCTAATCAGCAAAGTGGTGAAAATGGAACATATTTTCTTCTTGTCCATTAATTATTTTATGTGAGCATTTGATCAGTAAAATAAAAGAATTGAATCCAGTCAATTTATCCAATAAAACTTAGTTTTCATTTCAAAACATAATTTTTACCAAAAACGTGATTTCATATTGTACTTCACACAATGAATGTATTTCTTCAATGAAAGCTTACACTAATTATAAAAAATATATGACTTAATTTCTATTACATAACACATTTTTTCGCACACAGCATTTATCACGGCGTATAAGAAATAAATGTATGGAATTTATGTATGGAATTTTTTTGAAATTATGTATGGAATGATTTGAATTTTATGGAGAAAATTTTTGTCATTACAAAATAAACCTTTTTTTATAAATTATGTCTTGAAACATGTTATTTTCTAAACAAAATAGGAAAATGCGGTTAAATGAATATGAATTGCTCCAACCTTTTCTCAACTTTACATACCACTCATAATTTCATAAGAAAAACTACCTCAATTTTATATGAAAAGCAATCGAAACAATCGCAATACAAACTGTGCGTGCTGTGAAAGAAAGAGGCTTAAGTTACAAGAATCTGTGAGGTTTATAAATATTAAATGTACACAAAAATTTTTTAAATAATTTTATTTTTTAATATTTAATCAATTTGTAATAAAATATACCAAATCATATTTGAAAATATGTAGTATGTTATCATAATCATAATTAATAATTGAATTATATTAGAATAAAATAATTTATTCTACAAAGGGATTTTTAAAAATACTTAATTTTGATATGTTCTTAACAACGTCATGAAAATTTTTCTTATATATATATATATATACATATAAAATGAAAAATTTCATGATGTTTATTTACAATCGTCACAATTTCATATGCATATTGTAGTGTCTGTTCTGTAGAATAAAGCTCAACTCGAACAAATACAAACATTTATTTAAAAATTAACATTAATAGTATTATATATTAGAATTAGAATCAATAGAAATTTAATTATGGCCCTACACGGCCAACAGATCAAACACCCAAGGAGCTGATCACCACAGATCGTTCGCTGGTCCAAGGCAATCTCTACCCGCCGGAGCGGACCCCCTCCTCTCCTCTCTCCAAATGACTACAGCGCCATCCTATGAAGAGAATGAGGAGTATCCTAACACTACACCCTTGCCGCAAGTTTTGGGTTTATGTTCCACATAAACACATAACTGAATTAAATATGTTAGGATACACACATAACAATAACACAAGCTTAATAATATTTTTTCAAACAATTAAAGAAATATGAAACATTAAATAAATATGAACTTAGAATTTGAAAATAACTATACGTATATAGAGAAAAAAAATATTTGCAAATGAATTACTTACAATTCACAAGTATGCATAGAATAATCAATATTAATAATATGTATATAAAAAGATATAAGACAAAATTATAAAATAAATCTATCCACTAAATATATATAAATTGAAATTATTGAAAATAAACAATATACCAGTAACATTAATGTAAACTAACAATATACCAATACAATTGATATAAAGAAACAATATACCAAATACAAATAAACCAAAATAATTTCCACTGAAATATATTTACATATAGAGAGTCTTTACACTAAGCACTAAATTCAGTTTTTATCTGAAAAAGTCTAGATAAAGCATCTGCATGAGGCATCTTAGCTCCTGCACAGTGTTTTATAGTTATATTATATCTCTGAAGAGCAAACACCCACCTCTGAAGACGAGGTGATTGAGGCGCACATTTGGTCAAGTATGGTAAGGGATTGTGGTCAGTATAAAACTCAATTTCTGAACCAAAAATTATTGATTCAAACCTTTTTAACGACCACACTATTGCATAAGCCTCACGTTCAATTGTAGACTAGGATTGTTGAGTTTTAGTCAATTTTTGACTAGCATATGAAACTGGAAAAATCTTATCATTGTCCCGCTGTGACAGGCAAACACCAACTCCTACTTGAGAAGCATCAGAGTAAATTATGAAAGGCTTACCTATTGATGGAGTGTGAAGTGAAGGTGCCTTAAACAGGGCTTGTTTTAGAGACATAAACACTGTGTCGTGCGCTTCAGTCCAGGGAATATTGTCAGGCACGCGTTTCTTAGTAAGCTC
Organism: Latrodectus elegans; assembly: GCA_030067965.1. NCBI lineage: Eukaryota > Metazoa > Arthropoda > Arachnida > Araneae > Theridiidae > Latrodectus > Latrodectus elegans. Next base: position 6,428,424 of record CM057820.1, read on the forward strand.
AGTTAATGGATACACTAATTCAGAGTATTTAGGAATGTACTCACGATAAAAGTTACACAAACCTAACACACTTCGAAGATCTTTTTTGGTTGTTGGTCTTTTAAGTTGCTGTATAACTTGCACTTTTTCCGGATCAGGTTGATGTTCACCAGAGCCAATAATATGTCCTAAGAACTTGATACGAGGCTTGGCAAAATCACACTTGTTTATATTGATAGTAAAATTGAGCTCCTTTAATTTTCTTAAAATAATATTTAGATGCAACAAATGTTCTTCAAAATTATTTGAAAATATAGCTATATCGTCAATATAAGCACGTGAAAATTCCTTAAACGAAGATAACGCTTTATTCATCACCCTTTGAAATGTAGCGGCGGCATTTTTCAATCCGAACGGCATGACTTTGAAACGATATTGAGATCTATGGGTTTTAAATGAGGTGAAATCACGACTAGCTTCCTCTACTGGAATAGCCCAGTAGCCCTTCAGTAGATCCAATGTGGAAATAATATTAGCCTTTCCAATACAATGAATTAATTGCATTGAATCTTCCATAGGAAAATCATCCGTTTTTGTCACAGCATTAAGAGATCTGTAGTAGATACACATCCTAATTCCTCCATCCTTTTTGTTTACACATACCACCGGATGTGCTATTTCAGCCGAGCTCTCCTCTATGAGATCTAATTCCATTAGTTCATCGATCTGGTCATCTATTTGGGATTTAAGAGCCTCTGGAATTCGGTAAACATAAGGTCTTTTACGTTCTTTCCCTTCTTCTAATATGATCTTATGTTCATCAACTTTGGCTATTTTTACATTTCCAGTAAACAAAGTCTTATAATTACGTAATAAATCCAAAATCTTTTCCCTAACATCTTTAGGTAAATGCTGCATACATACATTTTTCAGAGGATCTTCGGTATGTAATTTACTAGTAAGTCTTGGAGAAGCATGAATTTCACCAAATTCTTCATCGTCTTCAAAGATAATTCCCACAGCATTGACTCTTGGATAATATTTTCTGATCTTGTTTACATGGCAATGTCTAATATTTCCATCTGGAAGTTTAACTTTATAGGAGTTAGGTGGGCAGTGTTCAATTACCCAATTTCTCACCAGGACCTGTCCACCTGGCATACAATTTGTTAGAAGAGTCCGGAATCAATAAATAAACCTGATCACTCACCTTAAATTCCTTAGGAACAGTTCGGCGATTGAAGTAGTCGGTGTAGGCTTGTTGTTTTCCAGCAGCTATCAATGAGGCCTGTTCAACGGTTCTTTCAAATTTTACCTTCTGATCTTGTAAATAATCAACAACAGATTTACTCATATTTAATGGAACAGGGATTTCACCAGTCCAGCTTGATTTCAAAACACTTAAAGGTCATCTTGCTTCTCTGCCGTACAAAAGCTTGAAGGGGGAAATGCCAGTAGTGCAATTAGGCACTTCTCTGTAAGCGAAGAGTACATAAGGAATATATTTATCCCAATTGCTGGGATCTGATCGTATGACATGATGAAGAGAGTTCTTCAGAACCTTATTATATCTTTCAATTAATCCATTGCTGGCAGCATACGCTGGTACTGAAAATCTGGGAGAACATCCTAAGCGATTAATAAATTCTTGCGTTAATTTAGAAGTAAAATTAGTTCCTTGATCACTAGCAATAATATTTGGAATACCAGTCCTCATAAAAATTTCTAATAGCGCATCACAGGTTGCTTTTGCTGTTAAAGAACGTAAAGGAACAGCCTCTGGCCACCTCGAATGCTGATCCATCAGTACTAAAACATATTTGTATTTACGTGCCGACGAAGGCTCAATCGGCCCGATAATATCCACGTTAACAGCTTCAAACGGCAGATCTGGTCTAAGCACTGGAGAAATAGGAATTTTATCGGAAGACTTCTCAGGAGACCGTAATTGGCATTCTTTACATGATTTACAGAAATTTAAAATATCATTTGACATATTCGGCCAGTAAAAACTATATCTAATTCTTTCTTTTGTTTTCTTTAATCCCATGTGACTTCCAAAAACAGAGGTATGAGCCAAATCCATAACTTTCTGACGGCGACATTTCGGTAAAATTAACTGATTGACAGTTTCACCACAAACTTTCTCTTTGTGGAATAAAATGCCATCTAATTCAAAATATTTGCCCTTGCTACGTGATAAAGAAGATCTCACTTCATCCAAAGAGGCGCATTCTTGTTGTTCTTTTTAAAATTGTAACGATTGACTCAATTTACAATTTGTTTCGGTTCCCAGCACTTGCACATCATCAGAAACACTCGGATTCGTGGCGTCATTTGAACGGAGCATCTGACCCATATTTTCGGCTCGTGATGATTCAGCAGTCTCCTTATGATATTCAACTTCTTGCGACGCCAAAACAAAGCAGGCGGCAGACTCCTTGTTTTCTTCTAGCATTTCATTTTCCAATAAATAAAAAAACTTTCGTTGGTATTATGCATTGCCCTTGGATTTTATTTGTAAGAGCTGCAATTATTTTGATGGGTTTCGGAAACATTTTATTTTCTGTTTTCAACGCTACTTGAAAGCTCATTAATTCAGCTTTTATCCTTTCGCCAAAAGCACTGATTAAAACGACTCTTCCTTTTTCTGTTTTTGAAATGAAGTCATTATTTATGACTGGAAGTTGGCATCCAGAGTCTACGAGAGCCTTTACCGGGGTATTATCCACGTAAATATCCACATATTGAAGAGGATTTATTTCAATTTCCGTTTTCTTTTCTTTTAATAATTGGGAGCGAATGTCTGCTGTTAGAGCATCGCTTTTCTTATTTGCTTTAAATCGTTTTGGACATACTCTCGCAAAATGTGAATCTCCACAAATATAACATTCTTTCACAGTTCTTTTTTCAAAATTTTCTTCTTTCCGGAATTTTTAAATTTTTGTTGTGTCTAACATACGGAGGGATTTGTTTTGACTCTGCCGAATATTTTTGTTCTTCTTGTTCGTTATAATTATATCTCTTGAAATATTCTTTGCGAGGAAATTCTTTCTGTTTGACACTAGTATTCATTCTGACATTTTCATAATCATCCAATTTACTTGTTATTTCTTCTAGAGTTTTAAAATTCGACCAAACATCAATAAAATGTTCTTTAATTTCTAAGGGAACTTTGCGTTTTATTTGATCGGTTATTTTTAGATCACATAGTTCTTCAAATGTTCGTATCCCATGTCCACTGATCCATTCGAAGAAATAATTTTTCAGTTCATAAGCGAAATCTCGCCAGTTTATTTCTGGTTTCTTATGGTGTTTCGTGAAGAACTGTCTAAATTTTTCTGGAGTTAATTTATACCTTTTCAGAAGTAAATTCTTCACTTTGTCGTAATCCTCGGTGACTTCTTCTTCTTCTCTTGCTATAATTTGCACAACGTCATATGGCAATAATCCGATTAAATGCGCAACCCAAAGTTCTTTTTTGATTTCAATTCTTTTGGCTTATCTTTCGAAGAGGACAAGATATAAACTTATATCATTTGTTTTGGGATCAAACTTCTGTAAAATATTATTTAAATCTAATTTCGCCTTAAAATAAAAACCATTACCAGTATCTCGTAAGTTATCTTCTCCTGTTCTTTCCTTTCCCATTAAACTTAGTTTTTGAAGCTCGAACTCCATTACTTGTTTTCGTTTTTCTATTTCCATATTTCATTTTCGTTCTTCCATTTCTTGTAATCTTTTTCGTTCTTCGATTTCTTGCAATCTTTTCGTTCTTCAATTTCATTTCTTTTTCGTTCTTCAATTTCATTTCTTTTTCGTTCTTCAATTTCTTCATTTCTTTTTCTTTCTTCAATCAACGAATTTAAGAATTCTTTAATGAAATCTTCGTCGTAATTCTCGCTTTCTGTTATCAATTTTTTAGTTCGTAAAGTTTTAAATTCGCAGCATTCTCAATGCCTAATTCTATCGCAATAGTTCGTAAATCTTCTTTCTTTCCTTTTGCGACAAAAGTCATCTCAATTTCTTGTGAAATACAAACAGTCAAATAAACAAATTCACAGTTCCGTTTCAGATTATGTCAGAAACGTCAGCTCGTAATCTTGTCGAGTGGGACAGTGTAGTGTCTGTTCTGTAGAATAAAGCTCAACTCGAACAAATACAAACATTTATTTAAAAATTAACATTAATAGTATTATATATTAGAATCAATAGAAATTTAATTATGGCCCTACACGGCCAACAGAACAAACACCCAAAGAGCGCCAGCTGAACCTCCTCGTTCGCTGGTCCAAGGCAATCTCTCCCCGCCGGAGCGGACCCCCTCCTCTCCTCTCTCCTAATGACTACAGCGCCATCCTATGAAGAGAATGAGGAGTATCCTAACACTACACATATTATATGTACAAAATTTTTATGGTACATTATATATATATATATATATATATATATATATATATATATATATATATATATATGCCGGATGATTATAATTAAAGTCCCGATTTTAAAAATCGATAATTTTAAAACTACTGGTCAGAATGACTTGATATTTTAGTAGAACAATCGTAAGGCAATGAAATTTTGTTTGGCGAAAAAAAAATAGTTTCATAATATGCCGATAGATGGCGCTGTCCGGGTAATATTAGGAGGAAAGTCTAAAAATGTATTCGTTAAACACAGAAATGTTGTTAGCCAAAAGAAAAAAATTAGAGTTCAAGGATTTACTAAAGATTTATTAGCGAAAAGACAAGAATACAGCGACAACAGCGATTATGACAAAACAAAGATCTTCATGAAATCAACACCTTGCTGATGATTAAAGCATAAGTTGTTCGATATGCCCTCCGCCTTGTTCCGCTACTAATTGGGAGCGCAAAACAGCATGCTCCACAACAAATCGGAGGGTATCTGTACTGATGCAATGGATGTGGTGTGTGATGCTTGCCTTCAAGTCGGCTAGATTCTGAAAACTCCCGCTGTAAACAACATTCTTCAGGTACCCCCAAAGCCAGAAATCACACGGGTTTAAGTCGAGGGAACGTGGCGGCCACGTTGTTGGAAAATGACGGTTTATGATCTTGTCATCTCCGAAATTAGCACTCAGTAGCTGCTTCACAGGAGTAGCAATGTGTGGAGGAGCGCCATCTTGCTTGAATATTGTGCGATCCACACACTGACGCTGCTGAAGTGCCGGAAGGACATGGTTACGCAAAAGTGTTTCATACCGCTTGCCAGTAACGGTGCAGGTAACGGGACCCGCAGATTTGATCTCCTCGAAGAAAAACAGACCAACGATAAACGCTGCCGTTATTCCGCACCACACAGTAACCTTTTCAGACTGAAGAGGTAATCGGCTGTAGCTGGGACAGATTCTCGGTCGCCCATATCCTGCAATTTTGCGCATTTACAGAACCTTGCAAATGAAAGTGGGCTTCGTCAGACCACAGAATGTTCCATGGCCATCCGTTGTCCACTTCCATCCGGGCACGAAATTGCAGTGCAAAAGATTGACGTGCTTCCAGATCAGCCGGTAGCAACTCCTGCACATGAGTTATCTTATACGGATAACAGAGCAAGATCTTCCGTAGGATTTTACGCACCGTGCTGTTCGGCATATCCAGCATTCGGCCAATTCCCCGTGCACTGCTGATTCCAACATCACTGTTAGTCTGTTCTTGTAATGCTGTAGCCACATCTTCCACTGCCGCAGCCGAAACTGGTTTTCTTCCTCTACCCCGTTTAACGTCAAATGAACCGGTCTCTTCGAATTTAGCAATCATTTTTCGCAGACCTTTTGCGGTTATTGGACCCCATTTAATGGATTTTAATGTCCGAAACGTCCTAATAGCTGTAAGTGCACAGTCATCGTTCTTATAAAAAAACTTCAAGAGCAGAGCGTGATCCTTCATAATTAGAGTCATGATGAAGCATTTAGGCAAAGAGCTGGTGCTCTGCATTTTTATGGCAGCTAAGTCTCACGTGCGCATGTAAAGTATTAGTAATTTGCATATATCTAGAAAATGTTAATGCTGACAGCGCCATCTATCGGCACATTTTAGAACTATTTTTTTCCATTGCCAAATAAAATTCTATTGCCTTGCGATTGTTCTTCTAAAATATCAAGTCATTCTGACCAGTAGTTTTAAAATAATCGATTTTTAAAATCGGGACTTTAATTATAATCACCCGGTATATAATACGTTTGGAAAAAAGAAATACATTATTTTTTCGGTAGATGGCTGAAGCGATCTATATCTCGTGAAATACCAATTAAACAATTTCAAATTTATGCTCGTTGTCAAGGTAACATTTCACACTAAAAGAATACTGTTTTTTGTTTGGTCCATTCAGTTGTGAGTTACAGAATGTTAAAAAGGAAAGTGAAAAAAGAGAAAATTCGGTACGTTTTACAGTTTTTCTTTGACAAAGGCGAAAACCATTCAGAATATTAGCCAAGCGGCTAATATTCTGAATGGTATTTAATGTCACTATATTGTAACAGCCAATTATGTGCAATTCTGATTCCCTAGATTCCGTTCAGGCGTTTTTGAAGTTAAAGATGCACCTCGCACAGGCAAACCTGTCATCGAAAATGTCGATAAAACCGGAGAGATGATAGAAGTTTTCCGGCAAGTTAGCAGTCGTAACATCGTTCCGAAGCTAAATATCGACCAAAAAAACAGTTTAAAACCATTTACACAAAGCTGGATTCTAAAAAAAAGCTCGATTTTTTGGTGCCACACCAATTAACAGAAAAAAACATGATTGATCGAATTTCTCTCTGTGAAGCCTTGGCCAAACGGAATGAGATAGACTAATTTCTTAAACGGATGGTGAGTGGAGATGAGAAATGGATCACATACGATAACCCTGTGTGAAATCGATCGTTATGGAAGAGCGGTGACGCACTTCAAACGGTGGCGAAACCAGGATTAACGGCCAGGAATGTTATGCTATGCATTTGGTTTGACTGGAAGGGTATTATTTATCATGAGTTGCTTCAATATGGTCAAACAATAAATTCTGATGTCTACTGTCAACAACTGGACCAGTTGAAGATAGCGAATGAGCAAAGACGGCCAGAGTTAGCCAACTGGAGAGGTGTCATGGTCTACCAAAACAACGCTAGGCGACACACGTCTACGATAACCCGCAAGAAACTTCAGGAGCTTGGTTGGGAAGTCTGAATGCATCCGCCATACAACCCGGACGTGGCACCAAGTGATTGCCAACTTTTTCTTGCATTGCAAAATTTCTTTAGTGATAAAAAATTGGCATCTGGGGAAGATATATATACATATATACATTAGAATATTACTTAAAAATATTCCATAAACGAGCATAAATAGTTGTAATTATTATCATATAAAAATAAAGATAAAATATGTTGAATATTGAACTTTTGCTTAATATAAAATTATTTTATTTAATTAGTATAAAAGACAGATAATCTGAAGACAACAGGATTGATTAAATCTCTAAATTATAGTAATTATAGAAAAAAAAGCTGTTCATTCCCATGGAAAAAACAGTAATAGAATCTTATTCTAAATTTTATATTATTGGGATATGATGACAATAACGACTTCAAGTAGTTGAAAATAAAAATGAGTATTATTTGACTTGACCAAAAAGCAAAGTGATGACATCGAAGAAATAAAAGTTTTAAAAAATTACTACATTGACATTATTGAGATGGACCTCATTTGATCATATGACCCACCTATATATCAATAAGTTTAATATATAGATGGATTAAAATTGATAATGTTTAATATTTTATCAATATATTTGAATCCATAACATTAAAGAAAACCTGTTGTCCAACAGAATCACTCCATTCATAAATACCACAATGCTAACACTCCACAAATGTCCCGCTATATAAAAAAGGTGACAAGATAGACTGTAATAACTACAGAGATATTACATTATTAAATGTCACCTACAAAATTTTTACTTGCTTAATTTATTACAAACATATGTTAATAGTGGATAAATTATCGGTCATTACCAGAGCGTTTTTAGATCAAATTGCTCTATTATCGACCAAATACATAAAGTGAAAGACATATTGCAGAATATCAATGAATATCATATTGATTTGCTTGCTTTATATGCTGATTTCAAATAGACATTTGATAAAGTGGGCAGAGTCGAAATGATTTGGAATTTTAGCTAATCTAAAAAAAACCTTCGAAATTAGTTAAACACTCCAAATTACTCTGAAAGATTCTCAAGTCACCATTTTGATTCAAAATGACTTCTCGGGTTTTTTAAAATAAGAACAGGTGTACTACAGGTGATGCATTAACCCCGTATTGTTTAATTTGGTTCTTAAACATGTCATCCGAAAGTTTGATTTCAGATGTTCTATTTCGAATACAACACCTCTTATTTGTACATTCGCTGATGATATTGTGGTTTGGTGCAGAAGAAGGCATTCATTGGTTCCAACAGCAAGAAAATTATTAAAATTCGCCAGTGATATCGGTCCATCACTTTATGAAAATAAAACAAAATGTATGGAAAAGACTAAGTTCACCAGTGACAACAGAGATTATCTAACATTGATGATTACATATTTGAAACTGTTAGTAGATTTACATGTTTAGGGTTTAATCACTAACATTTGAAATATAACTTCAGAAGAAATAAATTGCATAATTCTAAATGGGGGGGGGAGGAAACTGAAGCTTTTTTTCGTATCGACAACTTTCTAGTGATAAACTAATCCCTTGAGTAATGAAATTAAAGATATAAAAAAAAACTATTTGGCCTATGATGACATATGATTGTGAGACTTGGACATGGACATTAAAATATATTAATAACTTACGAATATTAGAACGTTAAACATTGAGAAAAATATATCGATCAATTCAGGTAAAAAAATATTAATCTATGGAAAATAATAAATAGGAAAATATTCATTAAAGGCAAATACGTAGTGAAATTTATTAAGGCACAAAGCTTATCTTGATTCGGTTACATCGGGATACAAATTGTTGATAAAATTCTCATACTGGTAGCCAATGAGTATGAGAATTTTGTCGACCAAAAGAGACCATGACCAAAAAGATGATGGCTGGGTTAAGGGCTGAATTACCTAAAATGACCAACTGGAAGAGGAAGATTGTCGACAAAGTTGTCCAGACATATTGTATGTAGAAGGCAAAGACCCATGCTGGGGTGAAAGTCAATCAAGAACACTCCACTATAAAATATCAAACCTTTTAAAAACTATAAAAATCTGAAAACTTACAAAATATTGATAAAATACGATGCTCTATTTTCTTCCATTGGAAATATTCTACTACGTTCAGATATTTGCTGTATAATAGAAAAAATTCGAAAAATTTTTCATTTTTTAAATTTAATTCTTGAGAAATGTTTTACATTTCACGAACTTTACACTTATTTAGCTGTTACATATTCTTCCTAAAGAATCTATCTACGTTACCTTTTATAATAATGTAAATATAGCTTCCTTCATATTTCTTATAAATATAATATGATGTGTAATATATAATATTAGATGCGCAAATTAAGTTAATATCTCGTATAGCATTACTAATTGTGTATCATTTTCTTACTTAATTTCAATGTTAATTTTTCTACTGAAAATGTTTTGTGTCTTGTAAAACATTTTCCGAAGTAGTTGATAATCAGAAGTTTCCAAAATTCTTAATTTTAGTAAAAATTCCAAGCAAACCGTCCGGTAACTTGACTATCTCATTGACATAGTTAAAAATTCTCTATTTAGGTTACACTATAACCAATAGTTTCAACTGTTTTTAATGTACTTAAAAAGGGGATATTTTTTACAGAAAGTAAAAAATACAAATATCAGCTAACAAATCCAAAAAAAGTTTGAATTTATGGGAAGATAAATTTAAATAAATGTCTTAAATAGTTAAGGAAAAATATAAATTATTGTTGACATTTCCTTCTTAAATTATATTTAATTGAAACCCTCATAAATGTTATAAATGTGTAATATTAGTAAGTTTTAAGTAATAATCATCAGGAAGAAAAATAGTTTTTTTATTTCTTTTTAAAGAGTCATGAAGTAAAGAGAGTATCATATTTCACTAATATAAGATAACTGAAATAAATTCAAAATTCTTAGATAAAGACTTCATTAAAGAGAAATATAACTAAGAATTTCAAAAAATTTCCTATTATTAATTATTTTAAGTCAAGGCCATATTAGACTCCGTGTACAGTTTTCAAGTGTTTTGAATATTCATAAAATGTCTTTGATATTTAAATGAATAAAGGGCAGAATTCAAATGATTTTTAACTTAAAGTATTCAAACATTTATTGTCTAGTTAAGTAACAAAATATATGTATCTTACTTTCTTAACTAACATAGAAAGAAAAAACATTCTCTAAATTAAAAATGAGAAATAATTTACAAAATTTTAAATTTTTTTTCAGTAAAAATAATGAAAATAAACTACGAAAAGCTTTTTAAATAAGACATGTTTCATTTTAATAATGGAAAAAGATACAAAATATAATAATTTCAAGAGTGTTGTCCTTATATACTTTCAGTTTTAATGAAGAGAGTGAAATTTTATTGAAAAATGAATGTTCAAAATAATTAGGATTTTCAGGTTTCCCAAAACTTTTCATTGTAAAGTTGCTTTTGCAGGAACTTCATTTTCGCTAATAATGTAAAGAGATCAAGTAAGAAACACATTCAGAAACATTTTTCTCATTTAATTTCTTTATATTATTAAGATAAAATCTAAGCACTTATAAGTATACAAAAAATGTATAAAAATGAAAAGCTTTATATTTCGGTTTTATACATTTGTGTGCGTTTATAAAAGTATAAAACTGCATAAAATTAAATATATATGTGTTTATAAATAAATACTTATATATTTTAATTATAAGTTTTGTGGGAATGTTTATTTTTCTGATAATTTTTAATGTGGTATAACATATTTAATCTTTAATGCAGAAAATAATATTGGAATTTTGAATAACATCTTTGAAATATGAAACAACACATTCGTATAAGTACATCATTAACATGTATAATCATTCAACGTTCAGAAAAAATAATTCTGTTCAGCATTTTAATATTCTGATTTACATTTAGCAAACTATCCATACATCTATTCTCCAAAATAAAATTATAGATAAGAAATATATTTTTTGATTCTCCGATATCATAGTTAATCATTAAGTCTCTACGTGATATATTACCTTGCGAAATTTACTTTAAGCAAGAGTGCAGATTCAATTTCTTAGGTACATGTTGCAAAATAATCCGCTTCTTGTGTAAGAAATTATTTTTACTTTGTTTACAATGTTAACTAGACTTTCAAAATAAAAAAGGAGTTACTCAAGATGTTTCATTTAAACTGAATGTCTTGGCTCTAAATCCGCTTCATGTTTATCATGTCAACCTTAGCCTGGAAACACAAAACCCGACTTCAGTAAAAAATTTATAAATTTATAAAAAAAACTAGTGGCTTTTATTCTGGAAAAATGTATATCCTTAATTAGGAAATAAATGAAAAATTCTAAATTTTTATTACATAGTCCCGATATACAAACATGCGTAAAGATATAGCTATATAAGGTATAGCTATGATATATAGCTATACTTCATTTTGTATATTTTATATTATTTTTATCCCTTCATTTTAAAATGATCATGATATGGTGACAAATATTAATCAAACTGACCGTTGATTAATCAGCGTGTTGAACAGAATTTCGAATCTTTCCTTGAGTGTTGATATTTCTTTCGTTTAAATATCCACTGTAATCATTACTTTCTCTCTAAAATTAACTCAAACGTATTCATAATGATCACAAACCAATGAATAGGTAATGATATTTATGTATTGTCTGTAATATATATAAATTCAAGGTTTTCAAGAGATTTACATAACCTGTGAGAACATGAATAATTTTAGCGGTTTGGATTCCATTTCAAGTTGTATGTTCTGGTTAAAAGCATGCTTAGTGTGCAAGAAATATGTAACACTGATACATCAACAAATTTTATAATTCAAAAATATACTCCACAATAATAGTACTCAAGCAGTTTTTTATTTTGTTTTTACAATATAATAATTATTCATTTCATTTAAAATTTTGGAAATCGCTAATTTATCTATTATTTATAATTGGCTGTTTTATGGCTAAATACGTTTAGAAATTTCTTCCCTAGATTTTTATAGAAGAAATTTCTTTGATTTTCTTCACTTTTTTAAAAATAAAGATTTTTTTTTTTTACTAATTCAAGGCAGGCGCGGTGGCCTAGTAGCTTAAAGTGTTTTCCTTATTGGAAAATAATCATTTAGAAACACATCTTAACCATCCGATCCAGCTTGTTCTCTAAAGGCGGTTAGAGCACATTAAATATGTCTTGGTTGCAATATCCTCCAAGTGAAATGACACTTCTGGGGGTGGCAGGCCAAGAATTGGGGGTGTTCTGCTTTGTCCCTATCCCTAATTCAAAATCACAAAGACTTTACATGGCTGACAAGGCGGCTAGGGTTCGTTAAATATGATGTCGTGGTCACATAGTCATTTTCGTTGTGAAGTCCCTTGAGGTCAGCAGATTAGGTACTCCAGAGTGGTCTGCTTAGTTCCTGCTTCTAAATTACGAAGACTTGCCGCCAGGCTTCACACCAGACTCCCACATGCTTCCTCTAACTGGTAAAGCCCAAGTCACCAGGAAACATTCTAGTACATCATAAACAGTTTATTTCTTGTAAAAAGCAAACTATATATAAGTAAAAACCTTATACAAAATTGTCAATCTGCAATTGAAAATTCAATAAGCCAAAAACTATTGGTAAACTTTCAACCTTATACATAACCATAAAATAACTGAAGTAAAAAAAATGCATCTAAAAATTACTGCATACATTAAATATACCTGCATTAAAAATAAAACAGAGCATATGCCTAAACTTTATTATCCCTTTATGGTTTTACTTTTTATACACAAAAGCTAATTGTACTGGGGGATTGAAAACTTAAAATAAGTTCCAAATCACTATAATTATAGAGGAGAATCAATCTCACCAGCAGCTAAGCTGAATGTTAGAGCTCAAACAATTCTACTAACTACTATTTTGGACTTATAAAGAGTAAAAAGTTAATAGAAAATTAGAATTTAAAATTAATTGAAAAATTCTTCTTAAAAAGTACCTGAAAATTATTACATTACGATTAATCACAACCAATTTTTTATATAAAAATGAATTTATATGGACGAGAGAATTTCATGTAATTTTAAGATTATGATTTATATCATAGTTTTTTTAAATAATAAATTGTGTATAATATCATAAATTGCATTTTAAAAAGGAAACACTTAAATCAATATTTCAGCATTTTTATCCAAAAGGTATTGCATTTTTACTGAAATAATTGCAATACTTCTTTGGAAAATACAAAGGTGGTAAATTTTACTTCATTTCTAAAAAGTGATATTATAAAACATTTTATTTCATTAGATTTAATAATCAATTTGAATCATTTTATGCAAAATGTAATGACTAAAAAAAGTTTCATTTGTAACATAACTCACATAATACACGTATTGGTCTGTAAATTTGAATCTCAAGGTCAATATTTTATTTCACCAACTTCTGCTGGGATAAAATCTCTTATTCATTCCGGAAGCGAGTCTATTTGCTTCTGGAGAGCATTTATGTCCCGAGAATAATATGCATCTGGTTACGATACTTTTTAGATCTTGTAAATTGGAAGGAAGAAGAGAGCGCTGTCGAATGAATCTTTTCCTCATATAACCTACATTTTATGGTCTCTGCGATAGCCTGGGAAGGTGTAAATCAGATTGATGCTAAGTGAATCACTTTTGGACATTTTCTTTACGATGTAAAATTACATTATCGTGTAGGATGCGTTTCTTGTAATACAACATTCTAGAGGGAATCTGATTTGATATTACGTCTAAGTATCTTATAGCTGTTTGTTTACTCTCTATTAGCACCTAGGCACTGCCTCCATACCAGCAGAACATATACACGTCTACCAGATCCTTGCCTAGTAAGATTAAGGCAATCTTGTAGCTGTTTGTTTACTCTGGAGAGACACCTAGGCAATACCTCCTGAACAGTAGAACACGTACACTTCCACAAGACCTTCGCTTAGTAAGAGTAAGGTAATCTTGTAGCTGTTTGTTTACTTTGGAGGGATACCAGCAGAATACGTACACTTCCACAAGACCCTCGCTTAGTAAGAGTAAGGTAATCTTGTAGCTGTTTATTTACTTTGGAGGGATACCAGCAGAATACGTACACTTCCACAAGACCCTTGCTTAGTAAGAGTAAGGCAATCTTGTAGTTGTTTGTTTACTCTGGAAGGACACCTAGGCACTATCTCCATACCAGCAGGACATGCACACTTCTATCAGACCCTTGTTTAGTAAAAGTAAGGCAAGAAGTATTCATAGCATTCAAAAATTTTTATCAGTGCAAACTAAGGTGTAGCTTACTTCATTTAATCATAGTGACATTTCCACACATTAGATGTCCTTGTCTTTTCTCTCGATACCAATGCAAACGAATATTTACATTTTGAGCTTTTCTAACTGGACCCGACTAATTATTCTCTGCACAAAATTGGAGTTGAAATCTGTTGTAAAAAACTTTGTATTATTTTATTTGAAGTTATTGTCCTTGTTCTTTGGAGACCATTCTTTAAACACGATGCTAATCCCGTTTCTAAAAATATTGTACTTCAACCTAAGTTGTCTTCAAGATTAAGATTGTGGGTTCTTATTCCAACTTTTGAAAACATTTGATAAATCTTTCAAAACTCCAGTGAGATTTACTGTCTTCAAAATTGGGACCAATTTTATTTAAGCATACACAACATCAATTCAACCTTTTGCAAATTATGAAGGATCTAACATTTTCTCCATTTTACTTCATTCATTGTGAAATGCACTTTTATACATTAGTTGTGCCAGCATTCTAACGACGTAAAACTTACGTCATAATGAAATTTATATATTTCTACCCTGACACAAATACTTAAACTTAAATCTCTAGAGTTCCTATTTTATTATTCAGTGTGTACATTATCTTCTTTAAAATAATCAAGAACTAGTGTGCATGTATTTTTTAAATATTGCAGTAAACTGAATTATTTTACTAAATTATTATTGCTAAATTATGATTTTACTCTAAAATATATTTTGAATGTGTGTGCCCATTTAGGTTAAAATTATAATTTAACTTATATATATATATGAATGATAATTAACAATAATTTCCTTTAAATGTTTAGTTTTTTGCTTAAAAGAAAATGAGAAATTTTATTTACATAAAACAGCAAAGTAAAAGAGAACAGAATAAATTCCATCATTTTCTGGAAACTAACTTATTTTTAAATGAATTCATTTTAAATATCTAAATTTGAAACTTTTGAAATTTATTAGTTTTGTTGTTAAAAAAAACGTGCACAGTAAATGGCAGTTAACACATACATGGCATTATTTATCTCCTTGAGTATTATTTGTCTCATATTTAAAGGAACTAATTCAGGTTAGAGTCGTTTGTTTTTGTCGATATTTACTGAGTTGAGGTTCACACATTTACTAGTAAAATATTGATTAGCTCTGATCTTGAAAGCCTTTGCGTGCGAATATAAGTAAAATACATCACTTATGTATGCTTTTAGTATTGGAATTTTTATTACCTTAAATACTTTCTCTACATATCAACACCTTGTGACTAAGATTTCACTTAAAATCAAGATTAATGGTGTCTCAAGTTTTTAACTAATATAATAATAATAGAAAGGTTAATAAGATTTTTATTTGCATTTTCATTTCGCCAGTACTGGGATATCAGGTTAAATAATACGAAATTTAAATAAAATTTATGATTGATAGAATAGCATTAAGAGAAAGAAACATTGGCGAACAATGGAATAGTGCGAATCCTACATATAATGATTTGTGTCAAAACAAAGGTGCTTATAGAAACAGAAAAAGCCAATTAGATTTCTTAAATGTTTACATTATAGCATTATTATAAATGTGTAAATTGTGACGCGAATATGACTAGACATAGGGATTTAATTGCTTGAAGGTGATAATACAATGGGGGTTTCGTAAATTTTATCAAACAGTGAGTCTACAATCATTTCAGTTGCTGTATAACAGTTTGCAATTTTAGAAAAATTCTAAGCTGTAGAGCAAACACTTTTAAATGAAAGTTTAAGAAACAGAAATATAAATTTATAGGAAAGACACTTTATATATGAGTTTATTGTAAGTCTCAATATAAATTAAGTACATGTTAACTAAAAATAAAATTAAGAAACGTTTTACTGAAGATTCCTTATTTTTACTGAATACAAATTCAACTAAATGGTTTGAAAGAACTTAAGCAATAAATATTAATGTCTGAAGAAGGGATTGAACTCTCAAACTAAGAGATAATTTAGATACCCACTTTCTTAGCTTTTTGTATCAATACTTTTTAACATCATTATTCAATGCTCGAATTTTTTGATAGAGTATTTTAAAAAGTAAATTTATCAAGATCAAATAAACAGATAGCTCTATAACTTTAACAAAATACTTATATTAAAAATTTGCAACAATAACAAGTAAAATAATATAATCTGACAATATTCCATGATATTTTTTTTATGTTCATAAGCAAAATCTCCAGCCTGGTCATTCATATTTTACTGTGAGCTTATTTTTAAAAATTAAACTATTTTTGTCTAAGACTTCCTAACATAACTAAACTTTGATAGTTATAAAAAAGTAATTATATCAAATACCAAGGTCTCATTATAGAAAAAATTTATTTAAATACATTATTGATAATAACAGTTAATAGAATGTATAATATATTTTATCCTATCCACTTAGTGAAAAAAAATTAATATAGTCATTTTACAAAGGGACACAAATTTCGATTTCTCATAAAAATTTTATTATCTTTCCAAATATTATAATTATTAGTAATAAACCCTTTCTCTCAACTTAATCATCGTTGCAGTTAAATACCTGTTCCAGTTGTTTGGTGCATTCAAACTACTTTATTTCCAGAAGAATCATTAAGGCACATAAAAATGCATGGGTTGGAAAATTTCAGCCCAAATACAGATATTAAATCCGAATAATGTATATTTATTTGCTTCAATAGTGTAAACCACGCAAAATTGTCTCCTTCGTGATTTTAAGGTGATACTTAAAAGTAGTATTTTTATTTGCGTTACCAAAACAGAGCGCAGAGCATAGCAACGCAAAAGCGTTAACGGAAGGAAACGAAAATTATGATAAAAATGATCTTCAAAATTAGTTAAATATTCACAGTATGAGAGGAATAGAGTTAATGCACTTGTCATGAAAAAATTCACAATATCTGCATTTTCAACCCTAGAATGATGAGTTTCAGTTTTTAATCATTATTAATAGACAGCAGAGCACAACAAAAGTCTGTGGAATTTCTCTAAAAACTTTTTTCTAATAAAGAAAAAATAGTTGTTTTTTTTTTTTTTTTTTTTTTTTTTTTTTTTTTTTTAAGAATTATTAGGATATTTTGTTATTTTAATACAATAAAACATTTACTAGAAAAAAATGTAATTTGAATTTTTGCTTTCAAAATATAAATGATTAGAATCTTAGAAACTTACAGAATTGGAAACAGTAAAGATTTTTTTTATGCGAGATTGAAGAGCAATTTTGCATTTTTATAAAATTCTTGAGCACTTTAAAATCTGAATCGCACCATTCACTTGCTATGATTCTTTTCTATGCAATCTTTGCACAAAAATTATGCAATTACTTGTAAGAGGTATTTGAATCATGGTCTGTATTTTTAAATGAATTTATCACGTGACTCATTAGAACCGAAGAAAGGAGGACAACTAAGTTCTTATTGTCTCAATAAATCTCTCATAATGGTATTAAGGGACTTTCCTAAGTTTGTAAGATCCAAAATATGCTAGAAAATTAATTAGTATTTTAAAAGATAATTAAGATCTTTAAGATAGTTATATATATATATATATATATATATATAAGATATTGAATTGCAAGCCCATGTGCAATAAGACAAGTGGTAGATCAAGCACAAGGTGGCTTGATGATGAATTGAATCCCCTCAAAAGTTTGAAGATCTCCAACTGGAGAATTAAAGTCAGAGACCGAGCTATCAGAAGGAATATTACACAGTAGGCTAAGGTCCAATCTGGACAATAGTGTCAATAAAGACGAAGAAGATAGTTTAAAAAATCTTGCTTTATTGCTAGAAATATTACATAATTTTGCTTGAATTATGATCAGTATTCTTATATAAATGAATTTAACGCATTGCTCATCAGAACCGAGAAAAAGACAGCTGTATTCTTCTTGTCTACATATATTTTGTCATAAATCTCATAATAGGAATCGGGCTTTAATTTTATTGATGTATTCCCAGTTACTTCTCTCAAAATTTTATCCAGAGACTTTTCTAAGTTTGTAAGGTTCTAAAATATGTTAGAAACATTAAAACATAATGGTTAAAAATCTTAAATTGGAAATCCATATGCAGTAAGTAAAGAAACAGACCGAGGACAAGTTAGCTTGATGATGGATTGAATCCCCTCAAAAGTTTGAAGATCTCCAACTGGAGAATTAAAGTCAGGGACTGAGCTATCTGAAGGAATATTTTGCAATAGCTAAGATCTACTCTAGATTGTAGGGCCAATACAGAAGAAGTATGTATGTTTAATATAAACTTGTCTTATAGCTAGAAATATTAAATAGTTTTACTATTGAACTAAACAATTTTTAATGTAAATAAAAAATATTATTATAAATGATATATGCTCTTCAATTTGTAGTACCTCTTTACTCAGAAATCTACTTGAATTAAGGGCTGTAAGAACAAAGTTACTAATATGTATTCAACAAATTAAAATCGTATACTTTATCATAATAAAATACTGTATTTGTTTTGCTAAAAAAACTTAGTTAACAGATTAAAAGATACAGATAATTTTTTCTAGACTTCCTTTATGTTGAATTACGACACATAAATATGACAAATATTTACAGGAATATGAAAATTTTAATTATTTTTTGCTTTTTAAAATTACACCATCTAAATATTTCAGAGCTATTAATGCTTTGAATTTTCAATGAAAATATACATTCACTAAAAATATTAAGGCAAAACAATTAATACTCTTTATCGCTTTAAGCAATAATAAAATAAAATATAAAAAAATGACTTTACATCAAATGTAAAATATTTAATGCAATCTGAATACAATTTAAAACAAACATTTTTTATCGAAATGTATTAAAGTATAACTGCTAATGTTTCTTCATTTCAATTCCAACAGGAATAGGCAAACAACATATTTTTAAATGTGAAGGTTCTGAATTGGTAAAATAATTTTGAGCAACTAAAATTTCAACTTATTTATGAATTAAAGACAAGTTTTATTACAAAAAGACAGACTTTTATGATCAAGTTTATAGAACAAGACAGATTATGACTTAGTAGGAGTCGAATTGCTTATACTGTTGCCTTCAGTTGAATAGTTTGCGGTTTAGAATCTCACCACGAGTATAAATGTTTCTAGCGGCTTGGATTTCCACCTCCAGTATAGATATTTCTAGCAGTTTGGAATTTCACCTCGAGTATAGGTGTTTCTAGCGGTCTGAAATCCCACCTCGAATATAGATGTTTCTAGCGGTCTGGAATCCCACCTCGAGTATAGATATTTCTAGCGGTTTATAATCCCACCTCAAGTATAGGTATTTCAAGCGTTCTGGAATCCCACCTAGAATATAAATGTTTCTAGCGATCTAGAATCCCACCTCGAGTACACATCTTTCTAGCGGTCTGGAATCGCACCCCGAGTACAGATGCTTCTAGCGGTCTGGAATCCCACCTCGAGTAGAGTATAGGTGTTTCTAGCAGTCTGGAATCCCACCTCGAGTGTAAATGATTCTAGCGATCTGGAATCCCACTTCGAGTGTAGATGTTTCAGCGGTGTGGAATACCACCTCGAGTGTAGATGTTTCAAGCGGTGTGGAATCCCACCTCGAGTGTAGATGTTTCTAGCGGTGTAGAATCTCACCTCGAGTGTAGGTGTTTCTGGCGGTTTGGAATCCCACCTCGAGTGTAGGTGTTTCTAGCGGTGTGGAATCCCACCTCGAGTGTAGGTGTTTCTAGCGGTGTGGAATCCCACCTCGAGTACAGGTGTTTCTAGCGATCTGGAATCCCACCTCGAGCATAGATGCTTCTAGCGGTCTGGAATCCCACCTCGAGTATAAGTGTTTCTAGCGGTCTGGAATCCCACCTCGAGTACAGATGTTTCTAGCGGTCTGGAATCCCACCTTGAGTACAGGTGTTTCTAGAGGTCTGGAATTCCACCTCGAGTACAGGTGTTTCTAGCTATCTGGAATCCCACCTCAAGTATAAATGCTCCTAGCGATTTTGAATCCCACTTTGAGTGACCATCAAACAAGAAACACACCAAACCTTTCCCTTTTATTCTCTCTTTTTCCTTCTCACTCTTTCTATCCTTAATTTCATTAAGGTTCTGTTGTGTTTCCAGCCTTTTTCAATTAATAATATATGTTTATTATAACACACAGGAATGCTTAAAATATAATTTTTTATATTCCTTTGCTTTTGAGTAAAAACTACAAAATTTTCAACTTGTGAAAATGAAAATATCTTTCATAATATTTACGTTACCATAACCACATCATTTTAACTATGCAAACATTTAACAAATACATATGCTTTAGACATATATACTCAAATGTATCCTTGAAAATACTTTTATGAGAAGCATAAATTTAATGAGCTAAAAATCTTTCTATGTCGTAATGATAAAATGACTGCTAAAAGATAACAACATTAAAACAAAATGGTATACTTTAGAGGAATTATAAATATATCTCAAGTTGTATATACACAGAAGAAAATAATTATAATTGAAAATACAATATAATTGAAAGACCATTTCATTTTTTATTTTCATGTTTAGGATTTGAATATTAATAATGAAAATCTGAATAAAAACAGCGTGATGGTAGCCCTGAATTAAGTCCTACTTACCAATATTAAATTGTTTTAAATAAATTATCTTTATTAAATGAATAAAAACATGGTTCCCTTAATTAATACTCAATTGTTGATCAGCAATATTTTAACATTATAAGATTCTCCATAATAAGTATAGGTTGCCATAAGCTCAGTCGTCAGAAAAATTGGAGCACAATAATAGATGCCAAACAAAAATTATTTATTGAAAGATATTATAGATACACATACACACTAATAACCTTAAACAAAATTAAATTTGCAAGCTGATCGGACTTCAACGGGATGCAGAAATAGTAAACAATTGTCGCTCCAGACAAATGAATCCACATTTTAAGCACTATGAAATCCTAAGGATTAATTCCATTTCTCATCACTTCACATTTAATCGACCAATATTAATTAACCATTTTCGAAGCATGTTGATTTTCGGCTCTTTAAACTTCAAGAAACAAATTAATTTTCATTTTGTAACAACTATAAAAAATGTTCTCTAAGATGTTATGAAAGCTAGGAAAATCGTTGTTTCGTTCTGAGAGGATATTTCTTACTCATATCATAAAATTATCAGAGTTGAGAATGCATGCATACATTTTTGGTCACCCTGTTATATAACCATTTTATGTTCATAACTTCAACTTTCTTAAGAATTATTTGCTTTCAGTCAACATAGAAAAATCTGACGTTTCGGTCCATTTTCGAGTAGCATCGAATAGCATGCATAGCATTTTTCCCTCAAGTTCAGACTATTATTTTTTTTACTAATTTTTTTTTTACATTTTTTATTAATTATTATTACTCTATTTTAATTTTGAAATGTTTTATTGTACAAAATGTTTCTAGATAGGAATGAAAATAAAAGCATCAAACTTTTAATTACAGTGAGTTAATTGAATATAAAATCCAAAGGAACGAAAATATGTAATTACTTATATTTAAAGAATTTTTCTTGTTATCTTGAAATCTTAGTTTTTATATAATCATATAAATATAATTTGATTATCTTGTTCTTATTTTTGTTTAAGTAATTTCTCCTTTATATGCAACACAATATAATTAATATTGATTGCATAAAAGTTTATCTTTATTCAGTTTCTTTTTTAAGTTTAAAAAGAAACAGAATTAAAATCAATCAGAAAATTCTTTATTACAAAATTCTGCCGAAAAATAATAAAAGTTATTAAGCAAAATAAATTCTATTAGAAAAACAAAAATTTAAAATATATATCTTATCAAGCATTACAATACGAAAGTGTTTTCGACTTTTTAGTATTTCAGAAAAAAATAGGAAAAACACCATGTTTCGTATTTTTTTTACCCTGATTCTCAGTTTAGATGATTTGATGATTTCACAATTTAAATGGTTAGATGATTTGAATCACAATTTTTATGATAATAATTTATTATAAAAATTGTGATTTTAAAAATGTTTTTCAAAGTTTTTGAAGTTTATTCACTTCAGTTAGAAGATTAATGAATGCCTTCAAACAATAAGAATACTTCAAAACAGTATAAACCATACTGTACATTAAAAAATGATAATAAATTTTGGTCCATATGATGTCAAAAAAAGTATATTCATAGTGGATTCATTGAATGATATGATGTATGATTTATTATTAAGCTGGAAATTTTTTCAGATCTATGACAACCGATCACTTGTTTCATAAAAAAGTGTTCTTTATTATAAATAATTTAATTTAAATATATAAAAGGAATCATAAAAATATTTGTTTTAGGAAACTTTAATTACATTTTATTTAAAATAACATACAAATAAATCTAATAAAGGAGCATGATAATAAATTAACAGCGTATTTATCTATTTATAAAACTGTCAAATAATTCATTGAAGATAGTTACAGGAAGATACTTGCTCATAAAAATTAGATACAAAGAGAGATTTCTAAATTTACAAAAATTTACATTTACATATTATATTATTACCTTTCGAAAACTATTTAATATTTCTTTAATATTAACTTAGATTTTTCTAGAAATAAATATTTTATAATTTTAAAAGTTTTAACACCTTAAAGTTTCAAAGAAATGTTTAAAAATATGTTCCTTTAATTTAGAAGTAATTAAATAAATATAATCACTGTAATTATTATTGATTTTTATACAATTTTTTACATTACAAATTCTACTAATACTTTCTTTCTCATATTACAACAAATGGTTATTGTATGGAATACGTATACTTTCCACATTAAAAATGAAATAACTCCTTGCTGAAAACTCAAATTTTGTCAGATTTGAGGATTTCAATTTTTCAACAAGTTTGATAACTAGATGTAAACTTTTTTTTTTAACTAAAGTGAAAATTTTTAAAATTTATGTATGAAAATTCTA
Organism: Latrodectus elegans; assembly: GCA_030067965.1. Classification (NCBI taxonomy): domain Eukaryota; kingdom Metazoa; phylum Arthropoda; class Arachnida; order Araneae; family Theridiidae; genus Latrodectus; species Latrodectus elegans. The sequence goes on from CM057820.1 coordinate 6,451,842, forward strand.
TTTAAATATATAGTTACTAATTAAATATATTAAATATACTTCAATATATAGATTAAAAAATTAATACTTAGATAATTAAGCTTTACAGAATCATGAACAGAAATTGGTTAAAAGTTAATTAATCATATATAGTATTTTCTACACGTTTAAAGTCCTTAAACAATCTCTGAATTTAATATTAGTATGCATTTATGCACCAACTTGTAATAAACTTTCACTTGAGTTGAAATTAGAAAAAATGAATAAATTTACATATTTATTGAGTCAGTTTACTGACGAAACATTCAAACTACATTGTAATATGCTAACTGATATTAATTAAGGTGTCAATAAATATTTTATGCACATATCTTTTTCTCAGATATATACATTAATTTCATCCAGCTGATCTTTAAACTTCTATCAAATCAGATTCTACAGAAATTTCTTTGAAATGACAGCATAAAAATGCGTCAAATGTTACACTATACATACAGGAGTTTGTTAGCATTTAAATATGAAATCAACAATAGACATAATCAATCTGGATAATGTTGCTGTAGGCAGTTATCACACTTCCTCAACTCTTTAGAGCCAAAAAAATACAATTTTATTATTTATTGAGATACCATATAATAGAAATATTACTACGATATTAACGGTCTTTTAATATATTCACTTTCAATATTTGCATTTTATTTATCTAATGGTTGATAATATGATAGATGATAAAAAAGAAAATTTAGAAAAACATTTATTTGGAAGTTTAATTGTAGATTTATCACCTTTTATCAGAAATCAAACTTTTAATACAAGTAAGATAAAGATTATGAATATGCCCAAAAGAGCATCTGAGAAGAACAAGTATTATGGGATTAATACGGAAAAATCAGTTAATTTTCAATCCTGAGTAATTTTAGAATAGTTAAAAATGACATTTGGTGATGCATTTAACACCTTTGTCATTTTCTAAATGTATTCTTGCCATGCAATTACCATATTGCAATTAAATATCCATTCGCAACTGGTTAGCCATAAAATGGCTGTTTCTTTCGTTCCAGTTGAGATCATGATTACGCCATTTTATTGCAACTCTCATTGGTTAAAAGTATCCATGACATCAGATAAGGTTTCATCTGCGTCACACATAATGGACTACTTTAGTATGACGTCAAACGTAGCAACAGTTTCTAAGCAGTCGTTGTTAAGGGCCAATTATCGTTGAATCGCCATTGCTTTGGGTGATAGATATTTAAATTGTTATTTCTTATTTGAAACTTAATATTTCAGGATAACGTGTTTCAGAACGCTTATTAGGGATATACCCAAAATATATTGGTTACGGGAATTCCCATGTTGTGGCAACATTAGCAACGATTGTTTGGAAAAACTTAGAAGTGAATGACGTCACGACTAATGTCGTCCATTAATTACGATATCGTAATGAGGCGGCATCATAAATCCGACTTGTCGTGGAATTTGCTGCCTACTTTCTAATCGTATTCTTGGAGGGGCAGAAAACAAAACGAAGTTCACCATCGAATATCTGAGAATATCGTCAAATTTCATTTTATTAATAAAATGATTTCTTGTATAAAAACCATTAATACGTTGACAAGCGAACAAAAGGAAAATTTAAAAGAGATAAAGCATCCGCCTTATGGTTAAATTAAATTGGCAAGGAAGATTTAAATTTAAAAAAAAAAATTCATTAATTAATAGAATTTTAAATAGAACTGCAATATTTGTATGTAATCTCTTTTAAATTTTAAGATTAGTTACTTGCTTACGCCAGCATTAAAAATTTTATACTTTTTTTTCATGAATTCTTGCTCTATGAAAATACGAACTCTTCTAAAGAATAGTGTTTTTGAAAAGTTTTATGAACAGAATTATATACTTAATATAAATGCCAATAATGATAAGATCTACGTTTCCATTCTATAGAGATATTCAACAGTTCTGACAAGACAAACATTCAATTTGCCATTATTTTTGGAAATAAACTGAGAAACTCTAAGATACTGACTCACAAGTTGTAAAAATACAGCAAAATCAATGAAGAAATCAGTAGATCTGAGTTTTTAGATTAAAGTTTCTATTTATTAGGAGGTTCCAAAAATATTCTGAAATAATCACCAAAAACACTTTTCAGAAACATTTACAGGGTATAGGTTATTTTGTCACCAAATGTCACGATAAAGGTTATTTTGTGACTAATACAATAATTCTGCCGTTTGACTAATTACTAGGTAGACGTAGACCAAACACCCAGGGATTCAATTACTCACATTTTTCAGAATTTTGCGAGAAATGAAACCTTGCGGTAAAGTTATTCCAGTCATTTTATCAATAGCATTATTATAAATTTTCAAAAAAAATTCAAAATTTAAAATTATAAATACCGTGTTTCTATTATCTTAGATTTAATTTGATAACATTTATATTCGAAATTCCATATGAAAATATGTTTTATTAAACTATTTCAATGATTAGCTTTACCTCTTATAAATTAAACATCACAATATATATCGTTTTTGATTTACAAGATGACTTAAACCATCAAGAAGCGTAACTAACAAGCTAGACATAAAAGTTGACGAAAAACTATTAAATGTTTTTGTACATCAATTTGAAGATAATATTTCCTCATTTTGTGAAGCCTTGAAATTAATGAATTTGTCTTAGAACGTACTTGACAAAATAAAATATAAAAATATGTTGCAGGTAGCTAATTAAACAATAATATTCATAACAATAAAATAAATATTGCTATCATTTTAATGAAATGTTAAGTTTGATTATCAAATATGAATTTATCAGATTATTTCCATCGTAAATTCTTCCCATGGAAAGTGAATAAATTTATTATAATTTACTAATGGAAATGATAGTTTATTGAGTATGTTTACACATTACTGAATATACTTATTTTATAGAATGTACGCATACTAACAATTTTGCACTTTTTCTGACATTGGATTAAACTTAATAATAGTTAAATTGCGCCAGTTTTGAGGAAAAGTAATCATAATAATTTTTCTTATAAGCTTAAAAAATGTGCAAGTAACATCCGAATTATTTTGAAATTATTTATTGTAGAGATTTTTTATTATTAAATTTGAAGTATTTAATATAAGTAAATAAACTTACTAAATAAAAATAAAAAGCTCAAAACTTCTTCTCAATATTATTTTGAAATTAATATTATAAGTTTTTTCTATCTAATGGTACTCTACTAGCATGAATATTAATTAAAATCTGCAATAAATTTAAAAGAGAAACACAATTTGGCAAATGTGCCGTATAATCCAGGGTTCCGATTTTTTTGGCGATGAAGAAATGCTACCAAGATGACGTAATCTGACATGCGCAATGACGTAAATACTAGGGTTGCCAAAATAGAATTTACTATATAAATTTTATATCTCCCATCCCTGTGACGTAATAAAAACCAGGTTGCCAGATACGTAAGAAAATCCTCTAAAAAATCACCAAACTCAGAGTTTGGCATCATGGATTATACGGCACCAAAATGTTTTAGCCTTATTCTATTTTCCATCTTATAAAATGATTCTGAAATCATTTGTTTTACTCGAATTCCTTTCAATTCATATACACTAGTGACAAATATAACAAAAATATATTACTATCCCAATGAAGAATATTTAAAGTATTTCTCATAAATTTACAAAATATTGTTGAAAAAAATCAAAAACATTATTCGAAATTACTTTAAAAAAGATTCAAGCTTTTGGTTTGAAAATAGCATTACTAAACGATGAAACAATATTTATTATGTTTAGAACCATTCGCCACACTTTATATTGTTGATATTTTGATGGAATGAAACACACAAATGTATATTTTATTTTTAGTGCAGTCGTTATTGCCATAATTCAACTGTGAATTTATACATATCCAATAATATTTTTAAAATCCTTTGACTCTCTTTTAAAAAAAATTGTAAATCGTGATTAATGGCAATGATAAAAATTTTAAAATAAGCTTAATTTATGCATTTAAGAATTTTAAAAACTGATATTTTATCCACATTTTCTGATATTGCACTAATAACACATTTAAATCGTACATAATTTCTACAATAGTTTATGATCCTCAGGTATAAGATTCCAAACAAGATTTTTCAGCGTAAAATATTTCTACTACGTCAAAAACATTAGAAGTTAATAACCTTTTGTATTAGAAAACTGAAGCATGAAATGAAGCAATGAAAACACATGTTCCTATTATCTTAGAACTCACGTGACTTATAGAAACCAAACTTAGACATTTCTTTTTGTGTAGCATGTCTTTTTCATGAGCAAAGAAATAGGTTGTGTCTTTTCATAAGACGTTAAGATTATCGATGAAAGTTGATTCCTCTTTTCTAGTTATCTGATATTTCTTTCCAATCATCTAAAAGTCTTTATGTACCCTAACAAAAGTGTTTACGTCTCCTTTTTGACGTTGATTTACTTTCTCCTCTGAGGTTACTTCATTTCGTCATCATTCAAACGTCTCCTGACGTAGGTTCGAACAAGCAAGGCAAACAGCTGATGGTGATAAATTAGTATTGCCGAAGAGGTTTGATCCATGTTTCTTGATAAACCTTATTTGTCAATATGGGTAGGGCTTAATAATCTTCGCAGAGTAATTAGATATGATAAGCATAAGAAATTGATGAATCTTATTTTCCTAAATTATTTTAATTTCAAATAAATACTTACAATAGGAAAATATCTAGTTTAAAATTATGGTAGTTTTATCAAGAAAAAAATTCATTTCAAATAATCTAATTATAATAGAAAAATATCTGATTTCAAGTAAATAATAATAATAGGAAAGTAGTTATGTATTTTATAGATGCTTTTAAAATTGGAAATATATGAAATATTTGAAAACCTTTTTAAAAAATTTGAAAGAATAAAAAATAATCTATCAGAATCATCAGGGTAAGAAAAAAAAACTAAGTAACAAACAGTTCTGTGTGTGAAATGTTTATTAATTAATTCAAAGTATCACTTATAAAACAACATTATTTTAATCATAAATTAAAAGCATATTTTCTTGTATAAAACAATGAATTTATTTATGAAATTTTCTGCTGCCCACTCTGTCTAGTTCTCAGATTGCCTGACTGCGGACAGGGAGGTACTGCGTTCGAAACATTGATATACTTTCTTTCTGTCCATCCGATCATTGTATGAATGGGTTGTGAATGGTTGCCTACCCTATAAACGGGTACCTATGGTATATGTGTAGTAAGAAAGTCGGACTCCGCAACAAAATATGGTTCAGTTAAAAAAGTAGAGTAACGCACCAAATAATGCCAGCCTAGCTGGCACAAGACAACATCAGGAAATTTTCTAAAAGCTATCTGTTCTCAGATTATTTTCATTAAGGATAAACAGTTTAAAAACACTACAGAATAATTTTTGCAGTTCTAATAAATTCGCTTTCTATAATCCGAATTATTCTACCTAGTTTTATAAACACATGTATATGGATTTAATTTAAATCATTTTAAGAAATTTATAAACTTATAAAATTAGATATCAAACTCTTGCTTTTTTAATTAAATGATTCCTCATTGAAAAACTCAATCACACTGAAGCTATTTTTAAACATTTTAAACTAATGCTATTCTTTTTACCAATATTTCTAAACAATTAAAAATATTGATATTTAGAGTAAAAGTAAAGATTACATTCTCAATTGGTACTTAATTAATTGCGATATTCTATTTCCATAAGTTTTATTTTTTTCATGAATATAAATTACTAAACTTTCACTATTTATAAATTTTCTAATGGAATATCAAATAAAAATAAGCAAGAAATATTATTTCGTTATATACTAATTAGTTTCTCAAATTATCAATAAACTGAAAATTCAGTATTTAATTCATTAAAATAACTCACTTTTTACTTTTATTTTGATATATTTTTGAAAAAAGCTTGTGATCTTATTAAAACTAAATAAAAAAATCATTCGAGAGAATCTTCTTTATCCTCAGATATATAAGGAAAGGTCAAAGAACTTTAATAAGAAAAATGTCCCATGAGAATCGATTCTTCTGTGGCGCCATTTTAAATTTTCTTATAAAAAAAGAAATTTTATCCGTCTTCTGCTTGCAATAATCCTGTCTTTATAGCTATAATTAGCATAAGCTTTCTGATGTCGTCTCCATCCACATAAGATTATATTTTACATGGGAAAGAAACCGAATATTTTTCTTCAATAAAATAAGAATTCCACGAAAGAAAAGAAAGAGCAAGCTGACAGTTAAAACATCTGACATTAAAAAAAACAGGAATGCTAAACACAACTTAATTAAATTTATTCATGTCATTCGAAAATTTGGGTTTTCGAAAAATTTATACTTATGTAATGTTTTATACTACAAGTGATAATTTTTTTTTAAAAATTCCAGAAAAGTTTTTAATTGACATGGAGCTTCAGTAGATTGTCGAATTTAAATTAGTTTAAATTAACAAAGATTTGGTCAATTAGAACTGAATTTCACGAAAAGAAAATCCTCTAACGCAATCTTGGAAATAAGATAAATTCCTTTTTTGGATGATAACTTTAAGGATTTTTCAATAGTAATTTGGTCCAAGTTAATTCGACATAATATTTATTTTACAAAGAAATAAAAGTTGTTTCATAAAATGACATAATAAAATCCAATTCATAACATCTAATATTTATTTTATTCTAGATGCAGTAAATTGATGTTAAATTTAAAGTAATGAGATACTTTTTTCCATGAAATCAAGTTCGTATCAATGATTTCCATAGATATCATATCTCTACGCTCTCATAAGGACATTTTAAGCAGAACATACAATTATATATTTTCTAAAATTACTTATCTTTCTTCAATTAAACAAAGGAAGTGAGATTTTAGTAACTGATACAATTAAAATTTAAAGTGAGTGTATGAAAAATTTAAAAGATTGAAAAAATACTGAGTATTGGTATAAAGCTCATTAATTAAATCCGCAATTACATTACAAAATCCTTAATGACTTACATTTTAGGTATGAGTTACTCGTCAGATTTCATATATTCATGTTAATGTCGTAGTAACTAAATAATAATTAACTGGAATAATAAAACATAAATCGTTATAAGAAAGCCAAGAATTTTATTAGTCATGGTTAGGAATCCTTATTGTAAAGTCAAACAGACAAATATAAATAACATAATCCAATATTTTCTTTCTTGCAAAATTTGATAGCTTCTCCTAAATTTCTTATCATCAAAAAGTATTATTATTAGGATTCCAGAAACCAATTAGAGACCATAGGACAAGAATCTCTAGAATTATGTGAAAGAAGGACAATACTAAAAAGTAATTTTATCTAATCTTACCTTCATTTTGAAAGTAATAAATTATCAACTAGTATACCACATTTTAAAAGC